>OY796665.1:32155987-33433487 GCA_963680705.1 Rhagium mordax
CCATCAGAGACGTTTCCTTAAAAATGAGTTATTTGTAAAAAGAAATTATTGTTTGACTTGTTTCACCCATGTATGTAATTCATTTTTAAAATTCAGAAATTTCTATTTTCATCAAAATATTGAGAATTTTCTATAATTCTACAAAAGTTTAAAATAATCCTAGATATGTATAATAGTCTTTGGAATAATTAAATGCACTAGTCAGATATACAAGAATAAGAAATTAATGCGGAACTGAAAATCTTATTCTTTTGAAAAAAGCAGCTGACAAGAACATATAATGTTATTTGATTCAGTGTTTTTGAAATAACGCATTTATTAATATAGAAAACATTTTTATATAAACTCTTGGCTAGCATCTGATAAAATAAGATACATTGGACACAACATTATAAAACTGAAAATTTAGGTAACTTTGTCCTAACGAGTTTTAAACAACACGGAAATAATTTTCTTACAGGTACGACCCATAACTAACGGTTACTTTCCTACATGGCATTAACACATTGTATTTAACGCATCGGTTAATTTTATTACCTTTACCTCTCCTAAATATCTGGTTTTTAAGACGATAATGTCGCTTCTGCAAACTTTCTTCGAATTATCTATACATACATAACTTAACAATTGTTATTTTCAGGTTTTATTACTATTTAATTTCCTTCTTTTAGATAATGTGTATATTTCATATGTTTTATGCATTAATATATGTTGTATACAAGGTATAAAGAAAATGCAAAATTGTTTTATTTATTCCCATCAAAAAAAAAAATTGAGAAAATTTAACGAAGATCTTGTAAATAATATGTGTTTCCCTACTCAAATTATATGAGTCATATCTATATTATAAAATGTTGCACGTTGTCATATGTCACTTCCAAATTGCAATCAAAAAATTTTGAAAATGCCAAAAAGAACCAAGAATTTAACATTTTATGAAGACTAAAACATTGAATTCTTAATATACGTTTTACCAACCAAGTTGTCATAATCAAGAAATGATCGAAACAAAAACTTTATCAACAAACAATCCAGTTTTGTTAATGCGTCGTGCAATATTTGCTTGTCTATTCGTGGTTTTCGTTTCTATCACGGTGTAAGACAATTAGGTGATGAAACGCCTCAATTAGAGTGTCTCCAAACTGTTAACGCAAGAGACGCGAAATCGTAAGACAAAGAGAGATAGTACGTGGCCGCGAGGGCCGCGCGGGCTGCGCCCCGCATCGTCCCTAGTTAATTTCCACTTCATTTTACCAGGTCGAAAAATATACCATTCGATGCAGAAAAATATGTAGAACACGATTGTTGAAAAATTATGGGTCTATATTGTCGGCTACTGTGCAAAAAAAAATAAAAACCATAAATGAAATTGGACGCCGGCACGTTTAACTCGAAACACTGCTAAAACCGTTAGAGTTATGAAAAAAATTAACATGAACAATTTTATAGAGAACTAAATTTCCTATAAAAAAGTCAGTGATGGCATTAGTCTATCTTTAATAGTTTTGGTGTGAGGGCGCCTCAAATTCGCGCGCTGATCTTTTGTTAAATTAAACTTATCGTTTTCCAGCGCACAACTTTCAGCCACACCGTCGTCAGCCACCCTCACGCCTAAAATATTCAAGATAGACATATGCCGTCACCGACTTTTTTATAGGAAATTTAGTTCTCTATAAAATTGTTTATGTTAATTTTTTTCATAACTCGAACGGTTTTAGCAGCGTTTCGAGTTAAACGTGCCGGCGTCCAATTTCATTTATGGTTTTTATTTTTTTTGCACAGTAGCCGACAATTTAGACATAATTTTTCAACAATCGTGTTCTACATATTTTTCTGCATCGAATGGTATATTTTTCGACCTGGTAAAATGAAGTGGAAATTAACTAGGGACGATGCGGGGCGCAGCCCGCGCGGCCCTCGCGGCCACGTACTCTCTCTCTTTGTCTTACGATTTCGCGTCTCTTGCGTTAACAGTTTGGCGACACTCTAACCATACGATACATTGAGGCGTTTCATCACCTAATTGTCTTACACCGTGGTTTCTATTTATTCGGGAGACGAATAAGTAGACATCTTACTTTACGGCAAATGCCGTAAGAATGCAACAGTAGCTGTCAAACAATGTTTGTTTTTCATTAATTATTTATACTATTTTTCTTCCATAACAAAGTCGTTTTTTGAGTTTAATACTGAATGGATTTTGGGTTTGACGTACCGCTGAATTGGTCTTGATAACGTGTATTTAATTAAGGGGGTGCTGAAGGGTGATGCTATTTGAACTCGCATTTGAAAAAAGGCTTTATGCAAGAAACTAATATCGAGAGATTAAAATGCACCTAGTTATTAAATTTGTTGGTTGATAGATAAATTTGTATTTTTCCATTATTCTTTATGTCAATTATGATGATTTAAAGTTGATCGCACCACTCTAGATACAAAACAAAACTTGGCTCTAAAAAATTCAAGTTGGCTGCGAAACAGTTTAAACCTATTCAGAATTTCCTAAGAATTTTAAAAATGTAATATATAGGGTATTCCATATTAAAATCAAGAAGGATTTTAGTGTTTTCATAATTACCTCAAAAATGCATAATTTAAATGCAATTCTTCTTTCCCTACTATTTTTCTCGGAAATGGCTCCTCCTACGAGATTAATGCAAGAGATGCAAAAGGCTTATTTTACACGTTACTTGTCAAGCGTATAACTGTTACCTAATTTTCTCCTAAGAAATAAAATTCAGGGGGTGATAATGCGACCCACCCCCCTTAAAAATGCATTCCAATTTAAATTTATTTTTCATATTGCATCAAATTAACCATAGACTAGATCTAAATCTTCCGACCAAATTTAGTTGCCGTGACTTAACACGTCTTGATTTAATTCTGATTTCTTTGTTTTTCTTCTGCCATTCTGATGGGCTATATATCTCTTCAGGGCAGCATTTTTGGATAACATCATGATTTGTACTCGAGAATTCCCAACTTGGATATTTTAAATAATTAAAGAGACACCCTATATATTGGTGTACATTATAAAAGCATTTACTTCTAAAGAATCTGCTGTAGCATATGCTGTAACATAATTAGGTACTTAATTTTCACAATGATATTGACATTTTATTATTGTTACCCTTTAAATTAGTTTTCTGGCAGAAATTATTATGTAGTAATCATTCTATTGCAACGTCATAAAGACTCTATTTTCTTTGGGAAAACATAAAGTAGTAATGCTAATTAATTACACAGGTACACAAAAAGGAAGTATATCAGTAGTAGTTCAGTAGATTATTTCCTTATGTAATTTGATATGCTGAATTCGAGCTGAGGACGGAGTTACTCCATCGGTTCACAATTTTTTCTAACCTCAAATGTAACGAAGTGATTTTTCCAATCAAGGAATGTTCATTTTTGCTTTAAATATTACCGTTACTTGGGTACACCCTGCCGCTGTTTTTAGTAAGTAAGTCCTGTTCTAGTTAAGTTACTAATGAGTTCTTAAAAAGTCCGCTGGTAAACAAGCAGTCAAGTAATTAATTGATTAATTTTCGACAATCCCCCGTATAAGCAAAATCCGAGAATTATTATAAATAATGGCCGAGTCGGAAATAAAAATCATTCGTTACTAAAAATGTTAATCCTTGCCCGTTTTAATCCGTTTCTTTTTGCAATATAGTATAGAAATTGCAACTAACTAATTTCCGGTTATATACGTTCTGAGTTGATGCGCCTAATTGCATAATCCGCTGGACCTCTATCTAGTCATTATATGCATCAACTGCGTGGATCTGTTCACTTGGGCCATCCGTACAGGTGATCCGCATAGAGTTGACTCAGAAAACTTACGTTACTCAACATAATCATTAACAAACAGCTCTACGTTTGTGGCAGTAGTTTACCGCGTGTTGCAATATTTGGTCTAGCCTCAAATATCTATAGCTAACAGATTGCCCACCGTATATAATATTTCCTAGTGGAAAGGTCCGTTTGCTTGTCGCACACAATAATTTATTAATTCAACGTCTCCGAAAATTCCGCCGTAAAATCGCGTAAAGATTCTTGATTGCCAGCTTGACTTGTTTTTAATCATTTTGAAATAGTTTTATACACACGCGACTGTACAGTCGTGGAGGGTTTAGAGTAAATTATTCTGTTTCCAAATACTGCTGAATAAATACGTTATTTTAAAGAGGTAAAATTCACGAGTTATTATATTATTTCTTACTATTATAGTTATATTATTTCTGTCATTTATTTCTGATTAACCCGTTTGAGCAGCATGATCAAAATTCATTAGATAGATCTCCAGCTCCGACCCCTGGCAATTCCCTGGCAATTCCGTGTCTCCGCTGTTTCGCTATTCAGGGTTGTTCTCCCAATAGGAGAGCCAAACAAGTGTAGTTCTTTGCACTTAAAAATTAAAGGACTGGCGCCCGAGATTTCCGTATAAAAAGATTACGTAAGTATATTGACCGAAAGCACCGTTATAAGTAGGCACCATCACACAAAACAGAGCTAGTTAAAAACCTGTGGCATGAGAGAACAATGTCTGATTCGGGTTTAGCCACTTTAAATAAGAATAACATGATCTTATTCCCTTTCAATAAGCAGTTCAATAATACTACAAAAAAAGTTTTTGAGGGAATTTTATTAATTATTTAAGTTTAAAGCAACTGTGATCCGAATGAGCAAATTAGAATTCTGCGCATCAAAATACATAAGGATATGGTGGTTTAATTTAGCGGACATGACACTTTTTTATGTCCCGACAGTAATTTTAATTAGTAGTCCCTGATACTAATAATAATAATATTTCCTCGTGTATGTAAATGATGTAATTTAGTCGCAAAACTGATTAAATTATTACTACACATTTAAACCAGTTATATTCAGGAAATAATACGTACAATACTATTTATGAATGAAATCTGTTAAATATTTATTTAAAACGATTATTCATGTATAATTTCTGGATCACTATCAAACCAGAAGATTTATTATGCTTTATACATTATTATTACCTATTAATTAGGTATTTAACTATAACTCACTTGGTAACAATTAGTGTAATTGGACTCACAATAAAATAAGTTGTATAATTTTATCATGATCTATGTTGTTTGAGTGCAAATAAATTCTGAATTTCTCTCGTCGGTTTAATTTTTAAACAGAACAAATTAAAAAAAAATCGTTCTCTAATTTTTTCAATGATTGGCATATTCTGCGATAATAACAACAGTGATTTTTAACCAATATACCTTACAATCAAATGATTGTTTAGTACACTGTCTAGTAGGTACTTTATGTAGTATTTGCATAAACATGTACAGGGTTTTATACCGAAAATGATCACCCCGATAACTTTTTAATTTGTAATTTTGGAAAAAAAAGTTTCAAGTAAAAGTTGTAGGAAGGACATGTTAAGGGCTTAAAAATCCCATTTTTAGAAAAACAATTGAACATCGTATTTACGATCTACCGATACAAGTTATGTTTTTTTAAATGGAACACCCTGTATTTTTTTATATTTTTGGATTCTATACGTTTTTCTGATTTCAACCATATAAATATGTCGTATGTTTGCTCTGGTAGTTTATTTTAAATAATATTTTACTATCCCTTCGGCATCTTGAATATAACAAACTGCAACTAAGCTGCCCATCATGTCAGCCTGGAAAAACAAAATTTGAGAAAGCACGTCAATGTTTGTTAATGGTGTCATTATTAGAAAACTAATTGTGTTACCATGCTGATATGCTGATATCTCTCTTGAGCTGAATAATTATTCATTTTTTGAAAATGTGAAATGTCAGATAAATTAATTGCTCAGAAAACAACAATATCAGCATTGTAACACAATTAGTTGTCTAATAATGACACACCATTAACAAACATTGACGTGCATTCTCAAATTTTGTTTTTCCAGGCTGACATGATGGGCAGCGTAGTTGCAGATGCCGAAGGGATAGTAAAATATTATTTAAAATAAACTACCGGAGCAAACATATGACATATTTATATGTTTGAAATCAGAAAAACGTATAGAGTTCAAAAATATAAAAAAATACAGGGTATTCCATTTAAAAAAACATAACTTGTATCGGTCGATCCTAAATACGATGTTCAATGTTTTTCTAAAAATGGGATTTTTAAGCCCTTAACATGTCCTACAACTTTTACTTGAAACTTTTTTTTCTAAAATTACAAATTAAAAAGTTATCGGGGTGATCATTTTCGGTGGAAAACCCTGTACACATAATGTACAGGGTGTCCCAAAGTTGTTGTATCGGGACTATATCTAGAGAATGAAAAAAGTTATCACAAAACCGTTTACGTGGTTTAATTTGGGGTGCTAGAAAATTTTTTTTTTCGAAATCTGGAAAATGGCTAAACTGACGTCATCAGAAGTTTTTTTCCAGGAACATACACTTTTTTTGTGCTACCTGGAAGTACTTTTTTTTTACCCCCCTTTCCTTTCTTATTTTTTATCCTAGTAAAAAATGGTTAAGACAAAAGGTTAAGGAAATTTTCTTATCATCTCAATGCACCTATCGCAGAAACAAATGAAAATCGTATTTCGGAGATACTGACTAAACTTATGATTTTTTAATGGATCACCTTGTATATTTTTTGATTTTTGAAATGAACGTTTCGTCTTGATTACAAAAATATATATATGTTATATATTTGCTCCAGCCTAATTCAATTAAATGTTTCGAAATTTGCACAAAATCAGTAGGTATTGCCATGGAAAATGTTTTGTTATTCTGCAGCAACATATTGACAATTCATTTATTGAGTAATCTGTCCCAGAAAAAGAAAGAGAATCGCATTTCGGAGATACAGACCAAACTTACTTGATCTGCTTGCTATTATTTATAATAAAATACAATCGTTTTGGATTTTTTTTTTTGAGACGGAGATGTATATATTATATATACACATATACAATATTAATTGAAAACAAAAAACTATAAACAAAACCAAAAAATCAAGCAAAACTAAATAAAATATGAGATGTTTTGTGTATTACATGTTGCATTTAGGTACTGGAACCGTACATATACGCCTGCGCTGTCGGCATCAGTCCATGCGGTACTGCGCTGCGAGCGGCCGCCCTTTCTTTAATACATGATGAATATTGGATTTAAAATCATAAAATTCAAAACGTCTAAAAACAAATTATTAAAAATATTTTTTTTTTAAGCGGCATTAATTATAGAAATTTGTTTCTTATGACAGTTTATTAATTATGGAATGTAAGTTCAAGTAACTAACTTTATTTTGCGAGATTAATCGTCCACCTGAAGAGCTTGTAAGAGCGAAAGAATATGTACATCTTCTTGTGGACTTCGTTTTTTAATTGGTGACCATAATGAATGAATTTTGTGGTGTTAAAAAAAAAAAAATTTTTAATAATTTGTTTTTAGACGTTTTGAATTTTATGATTTTAAATCCACTATTCATCATGTATTAAAGAAAGTCCAATGAATTTAATAATAGCATGTTTAGAGATGAAACATCAATATAAGAATATCAATTTAGATATGTTTGTTGTTATTATGCTTGTATAAAGCCTAAACCAAGTCATTTATAAACAATGTAAACTAAAAGATAGAACAATAAAAATGAATAGTATATAATCGGCTTTATTGCATTAAATATGAACCCTAATATAAACAATTAAATGACAATAGGTATATAATTATTACAATAATAATAAAAAAAGAATATTAAAGAGTAGTTCAATATATAAAATCACATATTATGTAGTAGGTACTCCATATGTTATATTATTTATAAAACATTCTACTAAATATTATGTTATTATGCTTGTATGCTTGTATAAAGCTTAAACAAAGTCATTTATAAAAAAAAGGTGTTCTATATTCTCCACAATATCATTTTCTTCACTAATGGGGTCCGTGTAATAAGGCATTTTGACTTCAGCACAAACAGTAAATACATTACTTAATAAACATTTAATTGAATTAGGAATATTGCGCAAACGGCTGGAACAAATATATAACACATATATATTTTTGTAATCAGGACGAAACGTTGATTTCAAAAATCTAAAAATATACAAGGTTTTCCATTAAAAAATCATAAGTTTGGTCAATATCTCCGAAATACGATTTTTATTTGTTTCTGCGATTCAGATGATAAGAAAATTTCCTGAAACTTTTGTCTTAACCATTTTTTACTAGGATAAAAAATAAGAAAGTTAAGGGGGGTAAAATCTCTCGTGAATACCCCTGTACAGTGAGCTATTAAGTCTTATTATAAATAGATTGAATGTCTAAATTGAATAATAAAGTGCCAAATCTTGTAAAGAACATATTATTTTATGATGTTCGACAAAATTGACCCATAGCACTGATTAAGGAATGCCTTAATCAATGCCCAAAGCGAATATAAATTTGAGAGGCTAATAAAATTAAAGTCAATTTTATTGTAAATCGTTTTAAACGTTAACAAGTTACTGATATAGTATAATTCAGTTGTTTTATGATTTTTAATGAGATTTTTGAATACCGTTTTAAAAGAAATTTTAGAAAACTATCAAAACAAAATTATTCGAAAAACCCATATGGGATGAATATTTGAAAATATATCTAAAATTTATGCTTACCAGTTAGGTTGGATATTGATGTACACAAACTTGTAAAAGTAAATTTGCTACATAAACACTTTTGTGTTTTCTGATTATTTAATATAAGTACAATTTTTTTAAATAAATTGGCTTTCTTAAATGCAGTTTAATATGGAAGACCACGATGGTAAATGCTTTTGCGAAGCAATTCATTAGGTGCAAAATTAAATACAAAAATTTTAATATTTACCCTTTTAAAATAATAATATTGACGAGTTAATTTTACATAAGAATTGTATGGAAAACTATATCATTATAATTATAACAAAAATATTTTTATGTATTTGTTGATGATAATGTAAGTTCCTAAAAAACAGATACCTATCTGATAATTTTGAAAATATATAATAATAAGATAAAATTAAGATATTAGGAAACTATAAAACTATTTTTTTTTTATTAATTTTTTTATCTTTATTATTATTTATTTCCCAGTTTTAAACTGGTTAATTTGAATATTTTTTAGATAAATCGAATTTTTTGGATAGGAATCTCAAGGAATGTGGTAATAAATCACAAAAAAGAAAAGGAAGAAAAATATTTTTTTTTGTTTTCATGAATTATTTGGAACTAAATATATGTTGATTTAATTTCCTCCAATATAGCTGATAAAAGATAAACTCAAAAAAGGATATTTGATAGAAAAAGTAATTATCTAACTGAAAAATTTAATGGCAGTCTCTGATTTGGAACTTATTATATTCATTACTTCCAAAACTATCCACACAATTATTGTCATGTGTGTCTATATATATTCTACAGATAAAGCTTCACCTGAAATAAATGAAATAATAATAAATATTATCGAAAAAAAGGATCGGTATTTCATGAAAATTTAAAGAAAATACAGCTGTGTAATATTGCCCAATGCACCAACCAAGATTATTGCTTTGAATTCATTTCTAAGTTTACAACGAAATAACAGAATTTCAAAATCTTCTAAATCTTAAAACATGTAACAATTCGTGACTAAACAATAACATACACTGTCATTTAATATGCGGCACGAGATAAGTGATGTATGTGTATTGTTTCAAGGTTACGGTAATTGTAATCATCCCTCCTGTTCTTGATGGGATATGAGCAAACGCTTCTTCCCAGCATCTCCCACGTATATTTAATGAAGATTTTAAATTTACTTTCACCAAACTCATCGTGGGGAATAATATAAATAACTGCGAAGACGATATCCAGACATTGACTTCGCAGACATCGAAGTCTACTAGATTTTTTTAAATTATAGTTAGTGCAAGTGTGGCTAAAACATGCGCCAATTACATTTAGTGGTAAGTGCTGTGTAAGATCAGTCTTCGCCCGGAAATATTTAGTGGAATAGTGATACGAATTTTGGATTATTTTTCGATATAACGGTACAGGGTTATAACGTTATCATAAATTTATGTAAAAAATATTGTTGTTGGGTTATATTACCAACACTTTTCAATATTATGCATCTTTTAATACTTTTGGTTAACTTCCAACTCCTGAAATTTTTCGTTAAATTATTCAAATTATTAAATACATATAATATATCTAAATTTATAAATTTACATTAGGTACGTCTTAACATCAAGCATTTTTCTGGACACCCTTTTTGGCGAGTCATAAATTTTTATCTCAAGTCCTGTCAGAATTTAGAGTATACATATTTTCTTTTATAAGAAAACCGTTCTAAAACTATGTGATAATCCACTAAACATTTTCGGAACATTAAATAGTTCCACGTGATATTTTAATATTAATTGTTTATAAATTTGTATAAAATAATTTTTTCTTGCTACAAAGAGTAGAATTAGAATATTTTTAATATGAAAAGGAGGAGAATGACATGTATTATTTTTTATTGTAGCTACTTGTTTAATGGATACGTAAAATAATATAATATAAAACAAGTGCTCAATAATCTACCTACAGTTCATTAATGGACATTGAACACATAATTTAAAAAAAAAGTATTTCCAAAAAAAAACTTAGTACCTAACAAGTTCAAAATTTATTTTTCTGCATTTTATTTGTTGCTTGTGTAATTATTGATTCAAAATAAAATAATAATATAATAATAATTGTAGAAAGCAAATATCATTCTTTCTTCTCCACCAAATCTCTTTTAGGTTTCCAGCCAGCTTGACTTAGCAATTAATATTAACTAAGGCAGTTCATCCCATACAGTTAATTATATTAGAAATTCAATGCTATATGCGTCGTTAGAGTACGTACTACTACGTACCTACTTTCTTTTCTTTGCAGTAATAGTTATTCATTGATAATTTTCTTATAAATGAAATAATTCATAGAAGAAAAATAAGTACAGAAGTTTCATGTTGAAAAAATAGAATATTTAGTTTATATGTGATAAAATAAAAATGTAGCTCAAATATGTAAATATTATATGGTAAGATGAAATTTATAATTTATGTCTTGAGGTTTATCCATGTGAGTAAACTTTTATTTGGGAAAAGTTAAATTTAAGTCCTAAATCACTCGACTTAACTGTGGCCAGTTTAAAATATTTTCAATATTTTTATCTTAAGAGAGACACAAAGTATAAGAATGACACCAAATATAGATCTTATCAAAGCTTACTATTATAATGTACAAAAATATTTTAGTAAAATCAATTCGCTTTTGTTTCATAGGCAAAAACCTGATTTTTGTCATTTTCATTTTTCCATTACAAGTATAACTTCTTTATTTATGAAAACATTTTAATGCAGTTTTTTCATTCTTACAGCACTTTTTGATTCAGATTTTGAAGTATTATAACAATTTTGCTAAATCTGTTTGAATTTGAGATATTAACACCAACTTTCATTTTTCAAATAGGTACAAGCCATAACTGCGTTTGGCTTAGCTGAAGCCCAATTTTTATTCCTTTTAAAATGATATATCACAATACTTTATTTTTAGAAATAATGGAGTTATCGCCATTATTTGATTTTTTAAATTTTCCTTCCTAATATTTATGAAATAAAACAAAAACACTCAAAATATATTTTGATTTATTGATTAAAAACTTGCCTACTAATCATTCAAACAATATAAAGATATTAAAATTTCTTTTAATCTTCAAGTAGGCCATGTAAAAAATTGTTTCAAAGTTTTGTTTTTGTTGTAATGTGGTTAGCTCTGTACATTTGGGTAAAAAATGAATAGCTTTAATAACGAAGACGGATATGATATGGAAACAAATATCAAAATAGATTTCCAAAGCATCCACAGCCACGTGATAAATTATTATAACAAAAACAAAACTTTGGCAGATATCTCTTTGAAACAGTTTTTTACATGGCCTAATTGAAAATTAAAACAATTCTTAATTTCTTAGTTTGAAAAGCCCAATATTATTTGATTGATACGTAGGCACCTATAAGTTTCTAATCAATAAATCAAAATATGTTTTAAGTGTTTTTGTTTTATTACATAAAAATTAGGGAGGAAAATAAAAAATCAAATAATGGCGATAACTCTATTATTTCTAATAATAAAGTATTGTTGTAGTAAGTAGGTATATCATTTTAAAGAACATAGAAATTGAATTTTAACTAAGCGATAGCCAGATATGACATGTATTTGAAAAATGAAAGTTGGTGTTAATATCTCAAAATCTAAAAGAGTTAGCAAAAATATTATAATATTTTCAAAATAAACATCAAAAAGTTCCCTAAGAATGAGAAAACCGCATTAAAATATTTTTATAAATAAAGGAGGAGACAAAAATCAGTTTTTTACTTGATGCAAAAACGAATTGATTTTACTAAAATATTTTTGCACATAATATAGTAAGTCTTGGTAAGCTCTACATTCGGTGTCATTTAACCTACCTTGTATGTCTTACCGTTTCCAAGATACCCATGGTGAGCACGATAAGTGGGACACCCTGTATATCGTGGTCTCCAGTCAGATGTTGGTTTTATTTTCGTGATTGAGGAAATTTTAAAATAACTAAATTAAAATCAATGAGTATCTAAGTACCTCAATTTATTTAATAACTTTGAAATGACAATACAGCAACTATTTTTAGTATTTATTTCAGTATTCCTATATGTAAAATATTTACAAAAATCACAATCTATAATGTAAATTTTTTTTGGGTGTTTAAATTCTGGATTTAGCGTCTACATTTAAAGATAAAATATGTCAAGATTTAGTACAATTATTTATAATAGAGCGCTTTAAAATAAATTAAAAAATTAATAAGCACAAAGCACTTTCACAAGAATTTACAGTTTGAAATTTGAAATTTCCCAAAAAATTGATAGAATTAAATTTTTTATTTATAGACGATCCTGCAACATTTTGAATATTTTTGCATATTAGAAATTGTTTTGCTTGATAAAATTGAAGTTGATAGTGTTAGAGATTATTTTTGTGTTTGCTCTCACTTTTATAGTTTAATTGTATAAATGCTGATTAATAATTCTATGAAAAAGTTATATTATCACAGTCATCATTAATTAGACACAGGTAAAAGATAAAAGAAAGTAACAAATTTCCTTTTTTTTCAGAGCTATACACTTGCACTGTGTTGCCTTCTTGGCGGATCTAATGCAGGACAGCTCACTAAGCGTGAAGGTAAGTGTTCAATTGTTATATTTAATACACTTTTATTGTTGTTATTTTTTAAAGTGAAATTCATTTTTCTTGCCTAATTTAGCTTAAAAGGTAGTTTCATTTTTTATAAAAAGTATAATAAGATAGTATTAAAAGATGGAATCTGTTTTATAATTATGGTTGTAATATTCTAATGCAAAAAAACTGTAATATAAACTCGGTCAACTGAGATGAAACAGTATAGTAATTAAAGTTTGCAAAAACAAGTTGGAAAGGCTCCTCACAAAATAAATCTTCTAACGTTGTGGATATAATTACTTGTTTACTGACCTACCTACATAATAAAAAAGAAATAATTTGCTCATGAAGTTTTACCCACTGACTTACTTTATTTCGATCAATAATGAATAGTATTCTTACTACTTAAATTATATAACGTTTTATTTATCCACAAGCTCCGTGTAGAAATTTTTAAAAATATTCCCCCCCCTCACAACTCAGTTTATAGTTATCCGATTTCAACCAAATTTGGGTTATTATCAACGGCTTTTGGTGTGATCTTTTTGAATTAAACAAAACTTATTTTTGTCAGTGGCGTGCAGTGAAAATACATTTTTTCAGTCGTAAATAACTGATAACTTGAAAACGGTTTGTGTTTCGAAAAAAAGTCATTCGTCATTTTCAACTTAAACTGATTTACTCTATCACATCATGTGCTCAAAAGTTTGAAATGCCGCAGTCGTAAATAATTAACTTGATAATGGTTTATTTTTCTAAAAATAGTTTAATTTAATATCAGAGTAACCTTTTTTTCTTTTGGTATAAAATTGATTTATTATCACATTAGACCATTTTTTATCACTTAATGCCCAAATAGTACAGAACCGGTTAAAATATTTTTTTATCGTCCAATGAAAAATGTTTGCTTGCAGCATTTGAATTTAAATTGAAAATGAGGAATAACTTTCTTTGAAAACGCAAACCGTTTTCAAGCTGTCAATTATTTACGACTGAAAAAATGTATTTTTACTGGGTCTGTTATGCGGAAACTCTTAATCAAAATGTTGTGAAATTTTCGACGTGAGGACTTTAAAGCATACTGATTAATAATATTGTATTAGCTTTTCTGTAAAAAAATTCCTAATATGACTTCTCGAAAAAGCGACCCCTTTTTTCTTAATAAAAATGCACGCCACTGACCAAAATAAATTTTGTTTAATTCAAAAAAGTCACACTAAAAGGTCGTTGACACCGATCCAAATTTGGTTAAAATTGGATAACTAACAACTGAGTTGTGAAGGGGGGGGGGGGGGCATTGAAAGTGGGACACGCTGTATATATTATTTTGCGATTGGTAATGTGAATAATAATATACATTATTCGTCACAGAAGAAAATTGTATATACAGGGTGTCTCAACAGTAAGCGTAAACCTTCTGGGGGCGTAATCCTCTGATAAAAATAAGACAAAAAGTTCCTATCAACATGGGTCCAGAAATGCTTTTTGAGGAAGTTACGGCCCTTTAAAGCGAACAAAAAAGGTTCTTATTTTATTGAATCTTTTAATTTTAATATTTACTAACTAGACTGGACCAAAATTAAATCACATGTCACAATGACAATCAGTATCAGTAAAACTTCAAATTACTTGAAAACGTTTGTATGATCGACTGTTGTATCTTTTTCACAATCAATTTTCTCGAAAACGGTTCATTCTATCGGGATGAACTAAGAGTACGTTTTTTGCGTAGAAAACTTTGAAATTTTATAATTTTCAACGAAAACATTAATAAACTGAAACGAAAAAAAAATTTTAGCCCTTAACCTTCCCGGTATGTGACGCCCCTGACTAAAATTTTTAAATTCTGAATTCAGCATCGAGTTCAGCGACAAAAGTTTACACAGTGTATGTATTTTCGAAATTTGATTGGTAACGGTTTCGGAAATATTGCGGAAAAACCGTCTTCATGGTGCCCCATTCGAAGGGCCATAATTTCCTCAAAAAGCATTTCCGGACCCATGTTGTAGAAACTTTTTGTCTTATTTTTATTCGAGGATTGCGCCCCCAGAAGGTTTACGCTTACTTTTGAAACGCCCTGTATACTTCTCTTTTGAATGCATAATATGTTTGTTTATACTACTAATAACATTGGTAAATCCTTAAAATGATGATAGAAATAAGCAATTATCCGCATTATTACGAAAAAACTTAATTTTTCGTTCTGGTGGCATAAAAATAACTATTTATGTTCGAGTGTTGCTTCAAAATAGTACTTTATTGTATGCGCTACATAATAATTAAGTAAAATGGACTCATCTGACAAAAATGATAATATGTCAAATTTGTGGTTTAATGAAAAAAATACAAATTTTATTTAATTAAAAAAAAATAGATATACGTACATATTAGATTATTTTTGGTAATTAACAATGTTATTAGACAGGGTGTTCTCATAGTTGAGGCATTTATTTTAACAGGATGTAGAACTCGTAAAAATAAAGCGGAGAACACATACGCGCGATCTCGGCCACGATCGCGATGGCGATGGCGATGGCGATGGCGGCTGAACGCGTCCTAAGGAAATAAATGAACCCGCACATATCTATTTGCAGCGATCACCGCTATCGCCTTCGCGATCGTGGTCGCGATCGCGCGTATGTGTTCTCCGCTTAAATCATTTTGCTAAACATCACCTACCTAAAAAGTTGCAAAATAACAAAAATAGAAAACTTATCATTAACTGTTCCTATTCCGGTCCTGGTATGTTTATAAAAGTTGTTCAAAGTTCTCACCGTTCACCGTTTCTGTCATAAAGAATACGTCGATTTTCTCAACTTTTTTTCTATAAGCAGACAATTTTAGCAATCGAATATAAAGTTTTGTATATAGGTAACTCGTACATAATCGAACCCTGATTTTCATATCGCATACAAAAAGAAGAAAACGCTAGGAATAAAATTTTATTTGTTATAAATATGTTAATACATATGTTAATTTTGAGGAACAAGACCTAAAATTATTTCAGATTCCTCAGTATATGATATACCATCAAAAACGATATTAATAACAACATTTTTAAACAAACTAACTAAATTGCTATCAACTGCAGAATGAACTAGTCACATCAATTGTTTAAAGGTTACCATATCGTAGACACCATAATAACTACAGATAAGTACATCTATTATTTTTTTTAATTATGATTTTCAGCGCGTTCTATGATTCCATGTGTTATAAAATAGTGCATATCGCACTTGTAGTATAATAACTATTTATGTATCTAGTAAAAAAAAGTTAATGTTTATGGATCGCAGCATGAAAATAAATGGCACAAATTTTGATATTCATATTATTTACGAAAAATTGCAAAATCTAAAATTCAATTACTTATTTGAAAATAGAAGTCCTATATTTCCGAAAACTTTCGTAAATCCATTTCTTAATTCTTGTAAAACTCAATATTGATGCTTCAAGTTTAACTTTTGCTTGTAAATATTAAGCTTACGCATTTATTTAACTGAATGGACTAATTTTCACTTACTAAAGTACTCTATGTTGAAATTGTATCTGAAATCATGTTTATTGGTTAATGGTCATTTTATATTTTATTTTGCAGCACCAATTTCTGGTGGTTACCCATCTAGCAGACCACAAAACAATTATCTCCCACCTTCATCTTCCTATGGTGCTCCTTCAGGAGGTGGTGGAGGAGGTGGATTTGGAGGCGGTGGATTTGGAGGTGGGTTCGGTGGTTCCTCACCATCTAGTAGCTATGGAGCACCATCAGCTCCCTCAAGCAGTTACGGAACTCCTTCAATAGGAGGAGGTGGAGGAGGAGGACACGGCGGTTTTGGAGGTGGTGCTCCTTCCAGCAGCTATGGTGCACCTTCTTCTGGTGGATTTGGAGGAGGTTCCATTTCAAGCAGTTATGGTGCCCCTACTGGTCCATCTTCCAGTTATGGTGCTCCTTCAGCTCCCTCAGCTCCTTCATCTAGTTATGGTGCTCCATCTTCTGGAGGATTTGGAGGTGGTTTCGGCGGAGGACATGGTTCCAATGGTGGAGGATCATTTGGAGGTTTGTAGAACTATTTTTGGTGTTGTGCCAACAGCAAATTCTACGTTAAATTTATATTATTTTTAGGTGGATTTGGTGGAGGTTCTCCTTCGTCAAGTTACGGTGCACCCGCTGCTCCTTCTTCTAGTTATGGCGCTCCTTCTTCTAGTTATGGTGCTCCTTCCTCAGGTGGAGGATTTGGCGGTGGATTTGGAGGCGGTTTCGGAGGAGGGAAAGGGGGCAGTTCTGGAGGAAAAGGAGGTGCTTCAACTAGTTACTTACCGCCATCTACAAGTTATGGAACTCCAGTAGCTCCATCACGTCCTTCTTCCTCATATGGTGCTCCATCAAATGGAGGAGGCAAGAGACCCTCTTCTACTTATGGTGCTCCAAGTCGTCCATCCAGTTCTTATGGTGCTCCAAGTAGCAGACCTTCCTCTTCATATGGCGCTCCCAGCAAACCTTCTTCCTCTTATGGTGCTCCATCTAAACCATCTTCTTCATACGGTGCCCCATCCAGTGCACCATCAAGCAGCTATGGTGCACCATCGTTTGGAGGTGGATCCAGTGCACCGTCAAGCAGCTATGGTGCTCCATCATTTGGAGGTGGAAACGGAGGACATAGTTCCGGTGGATATAGTTCAGGTGGTACTGGTGGTGGATATAGCTCTGGTGGATCAGGTGGATACAGCTCAGGTGGATCTAATGGAGGCTATAGCTCTGGGGGATTAGGCGGTGGCCATAGTTCAGGAGGATTAGGAGGAGGTTATAGCTCAGGAGGATCTGGTGGTGGATATAGTTCAGGAGGATCTGGTGGTGGATATAGTTCAGGAGGATCTGGTGGTGGATATAGCTCAGGAGGATCCGGTGGCGGATACAGCTCAGGAGGATCTGGTGGAGGCTATAGTTCGGGTGGATCTGGTGGACACAGTTCAGGTGGATACAGTTCGGGAGGATCCGGAGGATATTCATCTGGCGGTGGTTACAGCAATGGAGGTTCATCAGGTGGTCAAGGTTATGCCAGTAATGGAGGTTACTCTTATTAGATTAACGGATAAATGAAAATTCAACAATGTATATAATTAGATTTATTTATTTATTAGTTCTCCGCAGTATTACATTCCTATTGTAAAAAAATTTTGTATTTTAAATAAAAACAATTATTTTATGTAATTTTTCTTGTTTTTATAGTTATCTCTTCCAAACTGATTTTATATATTTTTCCCTTAATACCTTCCATGGCAGCAGTTTTTTATTGATTTTTCTTAAATATGACTCATACTTAATTGCAGACGAAACTAAAACTCATGTACTACTACTAATATAAAAAATCACTAAAATAAAAAAGTTTCCTTGGTTCTTTGGCTACAACTTTGTCGCTTACTATATACATCTATCTTTAAAGACAAAAAAGTTTTCTCGATCGAGTATTTGTTGCTGCATTTTTAACAAATTTCGTGTCACCAACTTCTTAAAAATATATTACTGGTGACACGTAAATTTTCTTGCATTTCTGTCATATCAGTCATGATAACAAAGGTCTATATTGGTTTTTCTAAAAATTTCAATTTAATCGGACTTAAACTAAGGGAGATATAGGGTGATACGTAAAAATTAAAAAATTTCCATAAAATTTGAAAGTTTTTTGGAAATTGCCGATTTTGACCAATTTCGCAATTTCGAATTGTCTGGCAAACTCCAAAATCGGTTCCGCCAGGTCGATTTACATAAGAATCAATTTTTTTAGGTGGATTTTCGCGAGTGTTATAGAGGGTCCTTAAAATGCATCGTAGAGATCCCTCGTTCTCCGACTATGGAGTGAACCAAGTATGCCATCAAAGCATACAAGCCAGTGATGGTTATAACCGTTTCGAAGAAAAAATAAATATTTTTTAACAATATTTATTCTTTGTCTTTGATAAATAGTTTAGAGTATAGATAATAATATATTTATGCAATTATACCATTAAAACAGGTAATTCAGGTATATTTTGTATATTAACACAGAATTTTCGGCAAACATTGTCAAGACTTTGTTATCTAATTTCATGATTTTCTTCTTTATAATTTTCTAAATTTAACATTTTCCGCAAGTGTCGATTATGAATACTCAATATACGCAAAAATTTCAACACTTAAAATATTTACACCTTTTTAAAAATCAGGAAAATTATAACTTTAATACATATATTGATATTTTCAATTAAAAACTGCATCATATTAATTTGACCTCTTCTTTTAATTGTTACATAAATATTGTCTTCTATATTTTTGTCTTCTCCGTAACTCTTTATTTTTGTATCATATGATTGAATTAAGATATGAAGATACAAAATTTATAAGTTTTCAGATCAATGTATCTAAAGTTGAAATTAAACGCCTGATGTCCGAGGTCTTTTAGTTTCACCACTCTATTTTAAAAGTAATTTAGTTCAAAAAAAATAATATTTGTCTTGTTTTTATTATTGCTAAGGAAGAAACCGGATAAACCTTTAGTAATGTATTCACAAAAGGAATGGACGACAACACTCTTGTAGATAGTAACTAACGAACCTTCCATTGCAAATATATTTGACAAAAACTTCGAGGAACTGGGGCGAGAACGAGGGAGGGGAGCTTTACGAAATACCCTTACATATTTTTTCTTATTATGGTTTGTGTATTATAACGCTTAGTATATTATGATATGATCAGTTTAGAGGCTAGACACTTACTTTTGAGCTACTTTAAATGTTGTGTAGGTAGCTAACGTATTAAAATTTTTATTTGTTCTAATCGGAATAGGAATATGTAATAATTAATTATAAAACTTAAATTTAAACGTACCGATCCTAGCTACTTTGTATTAGATTAGGTAGGATATACGAGCGCATAAGTGGGTAAAATTATTACGTCGGAATTTCTTTACATCTTGTTTTATACATAGTACTAATTATAAAAGTTCATGTCGCCACACGGCAACACGGTCAAATATTGTTTAAAACATAAACATAAACACACCACAGAAATTAGACAACCCCCAAATCTAGAGCCAAAGGCTGTCCGGAAGGGTGCTACACATTAGAAAAAATGCAGACAAACATCCATACCCACCGACATTGCCATCTGCCAGTGTCGGGTCTCGAACCCGGACACATTAGGCAGTGTGGCCAAAGCCATGACTGTCACTCTTGCTCTAGCCCACTACGCCACCGAGTCGGTGTTTATGAGGAAAAAATGAGAAACGTGAAATTTTTGCATTTATTATTATTTTTTATATTTTCTGGTACAATAAGTCTCATTACTTTTTGTGATAAAGTTGATGTTTCCGAGGTTATGAATTTTTTTAAGTGGGCAAAATAACGTCTTCGATTGATTTCAGGTCATTATAAAAATCTGGGTGCATCTTTTTGGAAAATTTATATTTTACATTTTACAGGCTTTTGAAACTAGAGATTTCCGTGAAAGTTCATTATGTGTTCCTTTTTTAAGTATAATGTACTAATATATAAATATATTTTTCTCCCAAGTTAAAAAAGCAATTTTTGTATTTATTTGTTTTCCTATTATAATTTTTTTAAATTTTTCTTGTACTGGGAGGAGTCTAGAAACCTATTGGGCATGGTAGCAGTGTGGATAAATGTGTTGATAGTGTTGATAAGTATTTATTTGAGAAGATCAATGGTTCGAATTCACCTTGAGGTAAATTAAAAATTTATTTGTGATTTGCTTCAGTTTTAGATGGATAAAGAACTGTTGTTATCCTAGTATGGTTTTAACTCCACAATAAGCTATAGGGCCTCATCTCTGTTTATATAACACAAAATTCTAGGATTTTCCTGGGTTGCTTCAGTGGCTTAAGTAAACAGTCAAAGGAAACATGAAATACCTAAACTTGAACAACTTTGTATCCATTACTTTTCACAATTCAGTTACTAAATTTTTTAAACATTTATAAGTAATACGTAAACTTTATTTATTTTATTTTATTGCTATAAATTATTAATTTTAACTTTTAATACCTGATGCCGCTAAAATTGTACTTCTTTCCGTCATTACAATAGTTGTTCTGTTATTTTATTTTTATGAAGAAACTGATTGTGATGATGCTTTATTTAATCATGATATAAATATAAATCAAGTGATCGATCAAATAAACCGTGATTTTTTTAATTTAAATTATTCTCCTTTTTGTACGTCGAGTTGTACGTATTATCTGAAGGTATCAGATTGACCTCAAAACAGGCCGTATATTAAAGTTTACTTCGTAAAAGTATAAGAACACTTTATTTGTATTACCCTTTCATTTAAAATTATTATTTTGTGCATAAGCCATAAGGCAAACACAAAGTCATATTATTTAGGTAAAAAATAAAAAAATATTTTTAAACATACATTATTGGAGAATAAAATAAACAATAAACAACTATTCACTTACCTAGACTGGATGATATCTTATTACTCTCCTTTCAATAACAATATTATTTATACTGACTCCACCTGATTCCTCATTCTTTATTGCATCTATATCAAACTTATGAAACAATAATAGTTAAGATTATCCTGATAGAACTTTACCTTGTTAGCGTACCTATTTTTTTATCCTAATCCCTATTTCTTCCCACATTGTAAATTACTACAGATCATTAGATTTGGTGAAATTATTCTTTCGAATTTAATAATAAAAAAATATTGTTACATTTTGTTATACTGTATAAGAAGAGGTATAACACTATATGTTAAACCTCTGCTTATACACTGTTCACAATGTTCACGGAAATGAAAACAAGAATATCCCTTTAATGTCATACTTACAATATCATTCTAGTAATTGCCCAGTGAAGTGTTAACTTTTGTAACTTATTATTTTATTATTTTTCTTCATTATTAAAATAAAATAATAAAAATAAAATTACAGATATGAAAAAATTATATCTATATTCTATATACACAGGGTGATTCGTGAGGAGAGGGTCGTACTTTACCAACAGATAGGGAACATTGAGGTGATCTTAAATCCCCATATAGTAATGGCTATAGCGGCTTCATTTTCGAAATACAGGGTGTTTTATATTTTTTGGAAGAATTTTCTTTTCGCCATATATCTGTAATGCGTAAACGGAATTCAATGAAATTTTGTATATTTGTTACAGTAGTCATTCACCATCAAATGCGTGGGATATTAATAAAATATCAGGGCCGGACCCAGAATAAAATTATTTTTAAATTATTCCTAGAAAATAACACTCTGTATACTGTTTATGAAATTCTTGATATTGAAATATTAATTTACATCTAGAAAGATACAAGATCCCATAAAAAAATATTTTGGCACCATTTCATTGTTTAAGTAAAAAAAATAAATTGTTGAGGAACAATTTTTTTTGAAAAATTGAGAGAAAATAGTCACTTCAGATATTAGTAACATATATTTTTTTTCTTCTCTGTTTGCACTATCTTTTATTCGTATCACATGGTACCTAGTAAAATAATAAAAATATTTTATAATGATTGCGTAATTAGTAATTAATAATCTTAAAAAAATAACACAATAAAAATTAACAATTTAACAGCCAAATTTACTAAATACAATTAAATTTTTTGAATCACAGTTTGTTTTCAAAGTGACCACCGCCAAATTCGATATATTTTCTTGATCGATTTGTCATTTGATTTATACTTTTTCTAATAATTTCTATATTGTTATTAATTTCATTGCAAAAGTGCTCAATTCTTGCAATCAGCTGTTCTCTGGTGTTTATTTCTTCTTTGTATACCTCAGTTTTAAATAACCCCACAAAAAATAGTCAAGGGGTGTGAGATCTGGTGATCTCGGGGGCCATCCATGCAACAGGACTGAGGTGTCTATTTTCTCTCAATTTTTCAAAAAAAAAAAATTGATTCCTCAACAATTTAATTTTTTTACTTCAACAATGAAATGGTGCCAAAATATTTTTTTATGGGATCTTGTATCTTTCTAGATGTAAATTAATATTTCTCCTTTTTGTACGTCGAGTTGTACGTATTATCTGAAGGTATCAGATTGACCTCAAAACAGACCGTATATTAAAGTTTACTTCGTAAAAGTATAAGAACACTTTATTTGTATTACCCTTTCATTTAAAATTATTATTTTGTGCATAAGCCATAAGGCAAACACAAAGTCATATTATTTAGGTAAAAAATAAAAAAATATTTTTAAACATACATTATTGGAGAATAAAATAAACAATAAACAACTATTCACTTACCTAGACTGGATGATATCTTATTACTCTCCTTTCAATAACAATATTATTTATACTGACTCCACCTGATTCCTCATTCTTTATTACATCTATATCAAACTTATGAAACAATAATAGTTAAGATTATCCTGATAGAACTTTACCTTGTTAGCGTACCTATTTTTTTATCCTAATCCCTATTTCTTCCCACATTGTAAATTACTACAGATCATTAGATTTGGTGAAATTATTCTTTCGAATTTAATAATAAAAAAATATTGTTACATTTTGTTATACTGTATAAGAAGAGGTATAACACTATATGTTAAACCTCTGCTTATACACTGTTCACAATGTTCACGGAAATGAAAACAAGAATATCCCTTTAATGTCATACTTACAATATCATTCTAGTAATTGCCCAGTGAAGTGTTAACTTTTGTAACTTATTATTTTATTATTTTTCTTCATTATTAAAATAAAATAATAAAAATAAAATTACAGATATGAAAAAATTATATCTATATTCTATATACACAGGGTGATTCGTGAGGAGAGGGTCGTACTTTACCAACAGATAGGGAACATTGAGGTGATCTTAAATCCCCATATAGTAATGGCTATAGCGGCTTCATTTTCGAAATACAGGGTGTTTTATATTTTTTGGAAGAATTTTCTTTTCGCCATATATCTGTAATGCGTAAACGGAATTCAATGAAATTTTGTATATTTGTTACAGTAGTCATTCACCATCAAATGCGTGGGATATTAATAAAATATCAGGGCCGGACCCAGAATAAAATTATTTTTAAATTATTCCTAGAAAATAACACTCTGTATACTGTTTATGAAATTCTTGATATTGAAATACAATTTCTGATTTATTTGGTCGTTTCAGGGTTATAGCCAAAAACATATTATAGCTAGAGTGCCCCCA
Organism: Rhagium mordax; assembly: GCA_963680705.1. Lineage (NCBI taxonomy): Eukaryota > Metazoa > Arthropoda > Insecta > Coleoptera > Cerambycidae > Rhagium > Rhagium mordax. Next base: position 32,180,389 of record OY796665.1, read on the forward strand.
TATTTTTTGCATAAGATATAATGGTAAAACAGAAAATGTGAAATAATTTTTAGAAGGTACAATAAAAATTTCAATATATTTTAGCACTTTGTGAGAAGAACAGTAAATTATTAAACACGATCCTAACGCAATTACATGTGCAGCTTTCTCTTCGCACGCCACTGGTGGCTTTATTTAAAGAAATAACCTATATCAGTTGTATACCAATCGATTGATAAAAGAATTATCTTTCTTTTTTATATCTTGTAAAATTTCGATTTATCGGGCCGTCTTAGAGTTGTAACCAAAAATGTGTCGTTGTTAGCAGCCACCCTCCATGTTTTTTTTCTGTGGGGTCTTACATAAGAGAAAATTGTAAAAAACAAAATAAGGGTCTTATGCGAAATTGTATGCTCTATCGAATGGCGCTAAGTTCATTTCTCTATCTCTTACCGTTTTCGAGAAAAAAAAATGTATATAAGCAGATGCATGTCGCCCCTTTGGTGGGGGGCAGGGGGAGCAGGAATGATTTCTCGAGGTGGGTCTGTTCGAAAATCTTCTTATTTTGACTTGTTCTATGCATGGTTAAAACGATTTGGTTTTACTCAAAAGTGGAAGTATCGAGGCATTTCCGAGCCGCAAGTCACTTAACTATCTGTTGGTAAAGTACGACCCTCTCCTCACGAATCACCCGTATAAAAGAAAAATATGAAAGTGTTACTTGAAAGACCAAGATTAATCAAAAGTAAATATTCCTAATGATTTATCTTAATTTGAATGACATACCTAACTCTATTTATCTTTATTCCTTAAACAAAATTACAGATTTAATAGAAAATACTACTATAATCATTTTAGTTATTTGCATTTTTTTATTATACTTATGCATTACAAATTCCGAAAAATATTTTGTAAAATGAGTAGAAAATATTTTTAGAAAATATAATTATTAAATAATTGATTGATGATGAGGTTACTTTGTGAAAATCCATTTCTAATAAAAAAAAATTGCAATAAGAAATTTTCTGGGAAACGGTTTTTTTATTTACGTCAATTTCCACTTTATTTTATTAGTTACCTACTTGAAAATATCCGAATAAAATTGAAATTGACAAGCACATAAAAAAACAGTTTCGCAAAAAAAATTGTATTGCAACAAATTTTTATTAATATAATTAATTATTGTTATGAAAATATGTAGGGAAACTAATGAATTAAACAAATTTAAATCATTAATACATTTATTTGCTTCTGAAGTAATTTCCATTCAACACTTAACACTTTACGAAAATAATTCCAATCATGATGATGCTTACTTGCCTAAAGAAATTTGCGTTACATTTAACACAAATTTCTTTAGTCAAATAAGCATCATCGGAAGATGATTGGAATTATTTTACTCAACTTCTGATGATGCCAACTTGGTTATCGAAACGAATGTTAAGGATCTGATGTTTTGCTGTCCCGTGGAAACTACTTCCGAAGCAGTGCCACGTAAAAGGTCCCAATCTTCTTTAGAAAATTCCAACTTTAGTAATATAATTTCCAATATTAACATTAGCGTTATGATCAAAAATTTGAATTACTCGACTTTATTTTTATGGCCAGTTTTTTTATCTTCCAATAAATTAATTCGGTAAAGAATACAATAATTGTAACAATAACAGTAACACGGAATTAATCTGCTAAATGAATTTAATATAATATATATATACATATAATAAAATTTTTAAATTTTGTATTGTATTTTTTTATATTTTTGGATTCTATACGTTTTTCTGATTTTAACCATATAAATATGTCATATTATTATGTTTGCTCCGGTAGTTATCAAAACATTAATTTTTTGGGAAAGCAAAACTAGCTTTCAGCGTAGTTGCAGTTTGTTATATTCAAGATGCCGAAGGGATAGTAAAATATTATTTAAAATCCGGACCAAACATATGACATATTTATATGGTTAATATCAGAAAAACGTATAGAATCCAAAAATATAAAAAAATACAGGGTGTTCCGTTTAAAAAAACATAACTTGTATCGGTAGATGGTAAATACGATGTTCAATTGTTTTTCTAAAAATGGGATTTTTAAGCCCTTAACATGTCCTACAACTTTTACTTGAAACTTTTTTCTCTAAAATTACAAATTAAAAAGAAATCGGGCTGATCATTTTCGGTGGAAAACCCTGTACATTGTACATGTTCTTTCATTCTTATTGAAAATCATCAGGAGAATAGTTGAATAACCAATTCATTTATGAAAAGACATAAATTGCATCAATTTTATTGAGAACGTGGAAAAATAATTTGATTTCATTTGACTTTGACACCGAGATCTCGGCAAGTTGCGGGCATTCCTGTGATTTACGTAGTACGCTTTTGACAAACCTGTGTCGTGTCTGGTTTTATATCATTAATAATCTAGTGGTAATAAAAATTTAATGTCCAGATTAATTTTAGTTTAAAATTATTAACGTAGTCGTAGTATGTTCTCTCTGCCAGCTATTTCTCAACGTTTGTTTGACTTTTAACCGTCACATAATTTTAAACTAAAATCAATCTGAACATTCAATTTTTGTTTTCACTAGATTATAAATTATATAAAACCAGACAAGACACAGGTTTGTCAAAAGCGTACTACGTAAATCACAGGAATGCCCGCAACTTGCCGAGATCTCGCTGCCAAAAAACGCCTCGCACTTTACCATTGAAGTCGCGTATCTTGTTCATTCCTTAATCAATGCTAGAGGTGAGTTCAAGCATGGTGTAAGTCTCACGATAAGTACAGTTGGTTGTGGTATGAAGTTGACGAGAAGAACAAAATTGTTAGAAACATTGTTAGAAACTTTGTTAGAACAATTAGCACTTATATTTTCTGTATTTTTGGAGAGAACTTAATAATGATAAAGGTTACGTAATTAAAACCAGCCAGCGGCTATGGTGTCAAGTTCACATACCTGAAAAAAATGTATATATTATATTATACTATGACGTATAAGTATTATAATATTTAATAGTTTGTGACAATTGCTTGAAGTAATAAAACACTGTATTATTTTTATAATATTCATTTATTTCTTTACAACAATTTTCTAGATACTTTTTCTAGTCTTTTTACACTAAATTTCGACTAATATTTTAGCAGGGAATATACGAAGTTTGTAACAGTCTATCGTTTTAATTTTAAGTATACACAAGATACCAAATATATTTGTTCATATATCTACATTATATAAGTAAGTATATTAACAACAGTGGTAATAATTAACAGTTTTCTACAATTTATAATTTACAAGTGATATGTTTTGTGTAACATTACACCAAAATAAAAATACTCTGATAAGAAATGAACTCAAACACGTATTTTACAAAGAAGTAGTTTTTATTGTGAATTAATTATATACAGATAATATATATAAAGTAATAAAAATTACCCAAATAATAGTTAAGAATAACTATTTACAGTTAAAATATTTATTACTTTATTGATATGTATACATTTCCATAGTGAAAAATACAAATATCGCTGACAAAGCAATACAAAATCTTAAGCCATAGGGAGACGTTCTATGAGCGCCGTCTCTCGTATCTTTGGAATTACGATATTTTGTACATTAAAGCGCAGTGGATATTTTGAAAAAAATTACCTTAGAGAGAATCCATTCCTTCTACCAATCGTAAAAATATTCTTCACTGAGTATAATTTTGTGTAAATTACTTTTTGATATAAATTTTTTTCTTCATTGACTTATTGCATTATAACTATGTTTTATAGTTATTTTTAGACAATATCACCCATAAAAAAAAATTATTGTTCTATTTTACAAATATGTGTGATCTATTCTTAAATAATTTTCAAATTTCTGGTTCTTGGAAAGGTACCTATATGTTCTTGTAGATATATATTTTTAATTAATTTATTAATCAAGTTCGCTGCTCATATCAATATAAAAACAAAATAATGTCTTGTTATATTGAAATGCTAAGACACAAGTGTAGGAAGTCTTGATCTTGACGGCATGACTTCTCACATCTCTTTTCAGTTAATTTGTATTTTTTAATATGGCCCAAAATAAATAATTTTTTATTCTATGTTACCTATTTCCCATAATTGCTTATCTATAAAATGATATGTTCACTGATATGTTCACTGATATGTAAAGTTTTAAGTCTTTTACCTCTGTGAGATATGTAGATTTAAACTGAAAATATAACTACGTGTGTACGCTAATTATTGTTTTACCACACTTACACACCAAGACAGATCATAGTTACATTTCAAACACTGAAAATTTGTCAATTCAAAAAATGCCAATATTCTAATTCCTAGTGCATAATAAAAAGGACACCTAGGGTTTTTGACGTTTAATTTAATATTACTGAAATAAACAAGTGAAAATTGCTCTAAACACTAAAGAGCTTTTCCTTATTTATTTACCAACAACACCTTTCTTACGTTCTAATATTCATTTCTTCTTCTCAAAAATATAAACTTGTTTTCTAAAACTAACGTCATTTAAGGTTAGAGCAGTTAACAGTGATATACATTTAATAACGACAAAACTAAACCCATATTGTTAAAATATATTTTTATTTTTAACGAGGATATTATGAAACCTATAAAACGATAAAATTATTATATACTAAGGCACTAAAATTAATCAGGAAGGTAGAAATTATAAATACCACTTACTCTGCCTTGACTTGTTTCTGAATTCAGAGAATTACATCTGTAGTATGTATTTAATAACAAAAAACAAAAACAATAAAGTTTATCAAAAATAAAATAAAAATAAATCCACACGTTACGTTGCTAGTATTTTAGAAATTATCAGTTTTAATTTTGTTTTAATGATCAATACAGAAAATAGCACAAAAATGTTCATCTTCAGTTTAGTTGTAAGATTCAGGGGTACTATAATACTAACATACACTGTATTTCAATGAAACCTATCCACCCTAAATAAAACTGGATATTACTGGAATAGACCTAGGATTAGATCCACCCCCTCACCCCCAGAGCCTCCCCAACATTTTTTTTAATTGGAGCACTCCATATTTTTTAGGTCATTACTTTTCCTTTGAAATGCCTATTACAAAATTGTATAAAATGTGGGGTCTATTATATAGTGAACAGTTTTGGAGCATCATTTTAAAAAAGGTTTATAATAAACGATTCAATACAAAAATTACTTTATTAGATGTTCAAACTGACTTCTCTGACATCCATACAATGATACAGTCGCGTTTCAAACGCCTGTCTATTACGATAAAGCTTGTTAATCGACCTAAGAATGTGTCGTTTCTTTTTTTTTGCGTAAAACCAGATAAAACTCTGTAGATTTTATAGAGTAGGTTATTTGGGACCTGTAATGGGCAATTACGATATTTTTCTGTGGTAAAGATATTTTTTATTTCGAAAAAACTTCAGAAATTGTCTATTTCGAAAAGTCGTGTTTTTTTAAATTTACATCCCCATATCTTCAAATCTAATTGCGGTATTGATATGATTTTTTTTTAAATTCAAGTACACACCCAAGCGCTTCCAATGGTGTTTCTGTTTCTATCGATTTTTGTTTATTATTTTCTTTAAATAATAATGAAGTTGTTATTTCGCTAAGAATGCACTCATATTTTCACTAATTGACAAACTTTTTTATTTTTGTAAATTTTCATATACATGCAGTGAATCAATTGAAGTCAAGATATGGGAGAAGTTTTTGAAAAAAAAATTTTTCATCTAGGACTTAAACTTTTTTATTTACGAATATCTTTGTGACGGGACGCGTGACTACCGGTAGCGCTAAACATGATAATATGGTTGTGCTGTCGTAATATAATAATAGTGAATTCATGTACACCGTGGATATTGTCATGTGTGATATAGTTTTCTGATGTTATTTTTAATATTTATTATTTATTTATAATGGAGTGTATTATACAGCGTGTGTAAAAAGTATTGAGACATGACCATAACTTTTAAAATATTGATTGAATAAAAAAACCCTTGGATAGGTCGATTTTTATTTTCAATTAGTCAACTTTTGGTGCAATTTATAATTTCTAGTTCTACACACCCACTCCCCAAGCCACCCCAACTTTTTTTTTCAAATAGCAACCTACCCTTTGTGATACCTCAAAAGAAAGGTATTTTAATAGACTATTCCACGCTGTAAAGAAATCCGACATCCGTCGATGCAATTGGCTTCCCAAACGCATGAAATACATTTTTTTCTAAGAAAAAGGAAAGATTAGTAGAACTTTATTACTGAAAAAAATTAACAAATTATCTAATAAGATTTTCAAACTGAGCTCCGTTAACAGCTAGGCACTGTACAAGTTGCTGTTCAAAGTTTTGTAAACAGTTTTCGAATGCCGTTTGGGGTATTCGACCAATCCCCGCCCGTATTATATATCCTTTAGAATTAGATCCTCCAAATTATTTGGTCTATTGTTATAGACGCAACCCTTTAAATGACCCCATAAAAAAAGTCGAGGGGTGTCAGGTCCGGAGATCTGGCTGGCCATTCGATTGGCCCTCTTCTGCCTATCCATCGGCCCGGAAACACCTCATTCAAGTACTGTCTTACATGCATGACTTTCTTAAAATTTTTAAATAAAAAAAAATGTATTTCATGCGTTTGGGAAGCCAATTGCATCGACGGATTTCGGATTTCTTTACAGCGTTGAAAAGTCTATTAAAATGCCTTTCTTTTGGTGTATCACAGAGGGTAGGTTACTATTTAGAAAAAAAAAGTTAGGGTGGCTGGGGGAGGGGGTGTGTAGAACCAGAAATTATAAATTGCACCAAAAGTTTCGTAATTAAAAATAAAAATCGACCTATCCAAGGGTTTTTTTTATTCAATCAATATTTTAAAAGTTATGGTCATGTTTCAATACTTTTTACACACGCTGTATAATACACTCCATTATAAATAAATAATAAATATTAAAAATAACATCAGAAAACTATATCACACACGACAATATCCACGGTGTACATGAATTCACTATTATTATATTACGACAGCACAACCATATTATCATGTTTAGCGCTACCGGTAGTCACGCGCCCCGTCACAAAGATATTCATAAATAAAAAAGTTTAAGTCCTAGATGAAAAATTTTTTTTTCAAAAACTTCTCCCATATCTTGCCTTCAATTGCTTCACTGCATGTATATGAAAATTTACAAAAATAAAAAAGTTTGTCAATTAGTGAAAATATGAGTGCATTCTTAGCGAAATAACAACTTCATTATTATTTAAAGAAAATAATAAACAAAAATCGATAGAAACAGAAACACCATTGGAAGCGCTTGGGTGTGTACTTGAATTTAAAAAAAAATCATATCAATACCGCAATTAGATTTGAAGATATGGGGATGTAAATTTAAAAAAACACGACTTTTCGAAATAGACAATTTCTGAAGTTTTTTCGAAATAAAAAATATCTTTACCACAGAAAAATATCGTAAATAGCCATTTCTCATGTAAAATTGATTACTTTATAAAACCTATAAGGTCTGATCTGGTTCTACGCAAATTTTTTTTTTCTCGGGAATGGAAAGACTTTTAAGGTGAATTTCGCTCCACTATGAACAATCCTTTGTCGTAAATCATCTAGCAACTCTCGTTGAGTTGCACAGAATTTCGTCCTTAAATGCCCTTATAAACAAAGTTTAAACTTTTACTCTATTAGTAGAGTCAAATTCGGTGACCGAGGTGGTTACTCCATCATCGGATCACTTCTATCTACCTAACGGCCATCATTAAGAAATTGACGGACAGTCACCAGAAAAATGTGGAGTGCTCCATCTTGTTAAATGCAAGAAGTTTGTCAGAAGGAGTCTCGCCGTTTTCTAATAGGTATTTGAGTAATTTGTGGATCAACTGCATTTATAAGTAATCACTAAGATTCACCATTTAGGTTTCTGCCAATAAAAACGGGTCCAACAATATGATGTCTTAGGATACTACACCAAACATTCAATATTTGAAGTGTTTGAGTTAAAATTCTGTGAATCACGCTCAGCCCAATATCTGCAATTGTTGACTAATTGACTAATACAATTCCTGTACTAATTTTGTTTTGTATGGATGAAATTTGTGTTTGTGTAAGACTCTAAAAACACTGCTGCGAGTAACATTCTTGCTCTAGTTAATTATGATACAGACTGCTGATCCTCTAAAGTAACTGCTCCTATGACTTACAAAAATATGGGGTGTTCCTCCAAAAAAACTATAAAGGTGGCTCTAGGGGTAAAGGGATGGAGCTAATTCTAGATATATTCGTAAGAAATAGTGTCCCTCTATTATGATTTTTTTGCGTTCTTTGCAAAACTCAATATATCCAAATTTATTTAGGGTGAATAGCTTTCATTGAAATGCACTATAGGTATATAACTACTACTTATGCAAAATTGCTTTCTCGTCAAATTTATGAAATCCTAAATGAAATCAAATTAAGTTAAAAAAGTAGGTAAGTACTTAAAGTAAAACCATAAATTGATGAATAAGATTAAATATTGCTAATATTTCGGCTTCGCACATTTTTTACACCTTATAATAGACTATATGGCTGAATGGACTCCGTCCTTAATGCCATAATGCCAAAAAAAAAAAAAATAGACTATAAACTATTTAATAATAAAATTTACTAATATTTCTCAAAAACTTTATCTTTAGGTTTCTTTCGATGTTAAAATATTGTTCGTTAATGTAACAATAAAAATTGCTTCAGTGTGAAACTACTGAGGGCTCACATAAGGAACTAGAATAAATATATTACAGGACTGACACAACAAGAAGTGTAACTTTTTAAACTAAACTACTGAAAAATATTATTAAGAAAAGTTTCGCTCTATTATTTTTAATGTGTTTATTTTTATTACCACAGGATAAAACAATCCACAAATTAATCGTTTCATTAACAGATTCATTAAAGACACATATGGCAGGTATTGTTAAGGTTGGATATTTCACAAGTCAAGTTAAGTAAATGTTGAAACTTAAAATAAAAATAAAATAATATTATTATGGACCACGTAGCATTGACAAATTTAGAACGCGAATATGGTTAATTGACTTGCGCTAAATAAATCCTAGATTAAAACATTAACATTGGTTTAATTTTGTTTGCATCATCTATTTACTCTAAACAGATATTTAAACATTTCAACTTAGACAACAAGCTAAAAATAACTGACCAGCAGTTACAGTATTCTAATTAGCACCTAGATGTAATTAAATTATAGGAGGCATTATTAAACTATACTAATTTGTTTCAAATGAAGACATATTAGCCAGTTCAGAGTGTAGTTTGAGAATTATCTACTGGATTAGTAACTGAGCGACTTCCTCCTCCGCTTCCTATGGATTTCCTTAATTTATCTACCTCTGACGCTGGTATATCATCATCAGCTTCTAAAGCTGGATTTATCCTTCCATTTCTTTCATCCTTGCCCACTAGTGTAGCTGCACCGTATAATTTACCCATTGCACCAGATGCCATTACAGATAATTGTTCACCTTCTTCTGAAGGCTCACCAACTCTCTGAATATCCTCAGGTATATTAACAACACAATGGAAGAAGTCATAACCAGGAGCCAGTTTCCCGGACTCGAAAACCCATTTAGTCCACCAAGACACAAACACTAGCGTTATAAGAGACAACGACATAGCTAGCGTGCGGAATGGGAACAATTGTCTTTTGTTTTCTTCATCCCAACCAGGATATTTTATTAAAGCATCTAAATGCATCAGTTGTTCTCCACCAGACACTCTGACAAGGAAAGCAATTATATACGCTGCTAAACTGCCATATGTATTGCAGTATTCTTTGAAGTGAACCACCATGAGAAGTTGCGGAAATAAAATAACATACACTAAATCGGAACACATAGACCTAGAAATATAAATGAACCAAGTAAATATCGATTAGTATAACAATTTATAGTGATTAGTATAATATCAATAACAGAAATGTTCCAATATTATAAGAGCTTATAGCCAAGACAAATAATTAAATTAATATTTTCGAAATAACGCAAGCATAAAAATCCCATTGTAACAAAAATCTCACGTATGACAAACGTTTCACTATTTTCATATATTAATGTACATACATTAATTTTGTAAATTATTTCTTAATTGTTTTAGCTATGACTTGCATGTGAAGAAGCGACTGGCTAAAAAATTGTAATGAAAATAACTGAATGTACTTTTTTTCTAGAAATATTTCCATTTCTAATAAACCATTCGATTATTTAAAATCCAATTTACTTTTTAATTTAACCATTTTTAAAAATTACAAAATAAATAAAATAATTATGCTAAAAAGATTATGTTTGAATTTAGTAGTGTTTTAAGTGATTTTAATAATAGTGGATGTTATCTCATTATTTGATATGAAATAATATTCTTATCGTTAACATGATAAATAAAATTGAAACTATATTAAATCAAACATTTTATAATTATTTTACACCAACAAAATATAAATTTGTAGTTTAAAAATAAAATATATAATCAGCATATTTATTTTCCATTTTTATCTAAATATAAACGAAATTGTCTGCTGACATGCAAATTTGTTAAGTTATGAATTCCGGTAATGATGAAAAACGTATTTATATACATATATACATGAAATTTATCATCTGCCTTTGTTTTTGATATTAGGGTATTTCTAAAAATATCCATAAAAGATGGGTCCAAAGTATGATTATCACGCAGTGGCGTAGCTATGCACGGGCAATTCGGGCAGTTGCCAGGGCGCAGGCTTTTAGCCCCCCCCCGATCCCACGAAATATTAATATCGTGTCGTGTTCGTATTCGTAGCGATGTGATTTCCCCGAAAAATGTGTATAGGGGCCCCAACATGTACAGGGTTATCCAACGAAAAGGCCCACCCTTATATTTTCTTTATTTTTCGAGTTAGGAAAAAATGTTTCAAATAAAAGTTGTAGTGAATCAAATGAACTCATTTAAAACCCCTGCAAATAATATACAGGGTGTTCCATAAAAGCGGGACACACCTAACTTACATTTTTTTGAATGGAACACCCACCCTATATTTTTTTACATTTTTCAAATCTGTATTTTTTTGTGATTTCAAATATATATATATATGTTGTATCTTATCTTTTACTGTTTTTTATTTATTGCAAATTTCGTGAACAATATTATTTATACCACCAGCATCTGCATGCGTATCAATCAGGTTAGCAATGATGAAAAGTTTGCTTTTTGAATTTATTCAATTATTCTGTAAGACATAAGTGTCAAATTAATTGTTTTTCATCCATGGCTAACTGATTGATACGCATGAAGATGCTGGTGTTATAAATAATATTGTTCACGAAATTTGCAATAAATAAAAAACAGTAAAAGATAAGATACAACATATATATATATATATTTGAAATCACAAAAAATCACAGATTTGAAAAATGTAAAAAAATATAGGGTGTTCCATTTAAAAAAATGTAATTTAGGTTTGTCCCGCTTTTATGGAACACACTGTATATTTTTAGCAGGAGTTTTAAATGAGTTCATTTGATTCACTACAACTTTTATTTGAAACATTTTTTCCCAACTCGAAAAATAAAGAAAATATAAGGGTGGGCCTTTTCGTTGGATAACCCTGTATGTCGCCCCAGAGCCCGTGTAGCCTGGCTACGCCACTGTTATCACGGTACCTAGCTGGTCGTGGCATACGTACCCGTTTATTTTTTTATTAAACTGTACATCTAAATTATACATTAATATAAGCGTTTTACTTTGCAAAAGTAAACATGAGAATACATTTTTTACAAAAAATATGATCCTGTTAAACGCTTATCCATCATTCCATACCATAATATGAGAATTTTCATCTGCTACTTATACTTTGGCCTAGTATCTAATTTCCGAATTTTCCCCGGCCGGAGTTAATTATTATTTGTCAAAAGTTCAAAATAAGAAACGTGGCATACCATCTAATATAAAATTATTAATATTAGAGATTCTCTAAATTAAAAAAACTATAAGCAAAAAAATATTTTTTTTGTATTACAACCGTTTATCTATCTGAAAAACATATCGGAGTCAGTTATTGATTACCCTGTATAGGGTATCAACTATAATTTTGACACCCCCCCCCCCTATTTCCTGATTTGTGAAGATATTTTAAAATTTTAAAATGTAGCCTTATCAGACATTTTCCGAATTTTTCAAGTATAATATTCAAAATTACCTAGCGCCAGTGCATACAGGGTGGTGCAAAAAAAGTTGTTTTTTTTTAATGGAATACCCTGTATATTTCTTGACAGGTTTGTAGTACACTTTGAGCTGATTTCAAAAATATATAATTCCCTTGAGTTTAGATTAATATAGGTCGAAATATTCAAGGATAAACATGAGAAATATTTGTTTTCACATTGTCGGCTTTTAACTGTTAAAATAATGTTCCTTAGCAATAAATATCAAATACTGTATTTTATTAACAAAGAAAAGATTTTTTTTAAATATAAAAATAACAATTAACAGAAAAATTAACTTCACATAATTTAACAAAATACAAAACAAAAACCACCATGATTTGCTCGAAGATTATTATTACATTTTTGAAAGTGTGTTTTGCAGGAAGCGATATAAACAATATGAATAATGTAAAAATTACATTCACAATAACATTCATAGTCAATTATTTTGACAGCTAAAAGTCAACAAATAGGAATGCCAAGCCACCTCGAAAGTGTGAAAACAAACATTTCTCATGTTTATCCATGAATATCTCGACCTATTGTGATCTATACTCAGGGGAGTTATACATTTCTGAAATCAGCTCAAAGAGTACTACAAACCTGTCAAGAAATATAAAGGATTATTCCTCGAGGTATTCCATTAAAAAACTTTTTTTTCACAATCCGGTATGTATTGGCGCTAGGTAATTTTGAATATTATATTTGAAAAATAGGGAAAATGTCTGATAAGGCTACATTTTAAAATTTTAAAATATCTTCAAAAATAAGGAAATAGAAGGGGAGGGGGTGGGAGCAAAACTAAAGTTGACGTTTATTTATCAACGTTTGTACAAACGTTGATAAATAAAATTCTTTTATTAATAGATCTTAACAAAAACATATTTATTGTCTAACAATTATTTATGACATCGTTTGATTTTCTCTTTTTTCTTATTTGGAATTTATCACCACTTAAATATTTTGAGTCAATGAAACTGTTAAAAGTTGTTTTTTTGACGGAATAGAAATGAAACGTGATATTAAATTAATTAATTAATACCATTAATTAATTAATTAATACCATTAAAATTTTACCAGCAGACAAAGGTAACAGTCATTTTAGAAATAAATATTTATAAATATTTTGATTCAAATTGTTTTTTGACGATTAAATAAAGATCTAACAAAATCAATAGAAAGCGAAATTAATAGAACTGTTTAAATATAAAAATGAATTTAATGACTTGAATGCAAAAAACTTCCTCCGCATTATTAGCCCAGCAGCTAGAAACAAATAAATCGCCTTACCGCGCAAAAGTTCGGGTATCTGATTTTTTTTCTCTTTATGTAAAGGCCAGTAGTGAGAAATCAAGTTTTCCAATTCGAAAGACCTCGGCCGAACTTTCTGTGGCATAAAAACCATGAAATTTTTGGATATATTTTGTCTTTTTTCAAATATCTCGGTATTGGTTGTTTCTAAAGCTTTGGTAGTTATCAATCTTAAAGAGGACAAATATTGAACAAATTTGATGTCTACATCTTTTCTCTAAACCCAATAACAAGCGCGTCGCCGCGCCAGAAAAATGGGAAATGACCTAGGATTTTGGTATGGGGTCTCAATTATCTTATCCTATCCGTATTTATGGAAGATTTTGAAAGTATATATGTCCAAAATTCTATAGAGGGTGTGCCAATAAAAACTCCCAGGTGAAATATTTCGGAAACTACTAGAGACATTTGAGTTCTGTAAAAGCCCATTGCTAGAACATATAAATAGCTTTAGTTTTGAATACAAATAGTTTTTCAATAAGTTAAGGGATAGATGGAGCTGCGTTACAAAGAATTTTTTGGATGACAGGAGCTTACAAATATAGTGCATGTTAAAGAGATTCTAATTTCAATTATATGAAAATTTTTCGAAAATCCAGCCATTTTCGAGAAAATTGAGTTTAAAATTTATAATTTTTGAAAAACTAAAACCGCCGTAACTTTCTTTAAATAAATTTTAGACGATAGTTCGTTTGAAACTTTCTTCATAGGAAGGTAATGTGAATAATGTGGCTATAAAACTTTTTTTACAACTTCCGGTTAAACCGAAAATTACATTTATTGCAATTTTAAGGCGCCCGCCACTGTATTATATTAAACAATATTGACTAAAAATATGTTCCATGCAAACGGTTCAAGCATGCAGGAGCATTTGTCGAATTACGATGTTTTTTACGAAGACATATTTTTTATCTATCTATCTATCGTCTAAAATTTATTTAAAGAAAGTTACGGCGGTTTTAGTTTTCAAAAATTATAAATTTTAAACTCAATTTTCTCGAAAACGGCTGGATTTTCGAAAATTTTTCATATAACGAAATCTAATTGAAATTAAAATCTCTTTAACATGCACTATATTTCTAAGCTCCTGTCATCCAAAAAATTCTTTGTAACGCAGCGCCATCTATCCCTTAACTTATTGAAAAACTATTAGTATTCAAAACTAAAGCTATTTATATGTTCTAGCAATGGGCTTTTACAGAACTCAAATATCTCTAGTAGTTTCCGAAATATTTCACCTGGGAGTTTTTATTGGCACACCCTGTATACAGGATGTATTTTAAAATCACCGACAAACGGAAGCTGGAGATTTTTTTATCCAAAATAAGACGAAAATTGTTGTAAATGTTTTTCCGAAAACGCCTCCTAACCGAGCTTGAGGATTTAAAAAAAAAATTTTTGTAGTTTTTTTAAGTTTTTTCAAAAACTAGATAAGATATTATGTTGAGATTTGGTACACTTAAATGTCTCACTGAACACATTTAATCAGATGAGTTTGAGTCAACTGGCTCAAACTCAAAATCGTTACTGGCTTATATGAAAAAACGTAAAAAATACAGGGGATTTTTTTTTAAATGTTTTTTTAAGGTTAATTTTTTTATTCTGCAAATGAAATCACACCTTGTGTTTTTCCGTCTTTGAGATCATTTCCATTAACGTACGACCACACAACTTAATAAAAAATAAATTTGTTTTTTGTTAAATAAAATTTATCAAAATAACGCAGTTAACTATTACATAATTAAAATATTTTAAATAAATAAAAAAAGAAATTATTAATTCTATAGATACTGTTCAAAATGTCTTGTTGGGTTGTAATGTCCTATTTCCTAGCGCGGTACTGTCGGTCAGATACTTACGTAATCTCTTTATTTCTACGGAAATCTCGGGCGCCAGCCCTTCAATTTTTAAGTGCGAAGGACGACACTTGTCTTTTTGGTTCTCCTAATTGGGAGGACAACCCTGAGTAGCAAAACAGTGGATGATACGGAATAGCCAGAGGTCTGAGCTGGAGACCTATCTAATGGACTTCGGTCATACTGCTCAAACGGGTTAATCAGAAAATAAAATTACAGAAATAATAACTCGTGAATTTTACCTCTTTAAAATAACGTGTTTATTCAGAAATAATGATGAACAAATTAATTTATTCTCAAACCTCCTCGACTATACAGTCGAGTATGTATAAAACTATTTTTAAAATAATTACAAATCAGGCAAGCTGGTAATCAAGTATCTACGCGATTTTATGGCGGAATTTTCGGATACGTGAGATTGATAAATTGCGGTGTACGACAAGCAAACGGACCTTTCCACTAAGATGGTTTAGAAACGGCGGGCAATCCGTTAGCTATAGATATTTACGTCTTTTATTCTTATTTAAATAAAATACGGCGAACTGCCGCCACAAACGTAGAGCTATGGTTTAACTGATTATTTCATTTACAACTAATTTACTAGTCACCCTGGTGCATTGGTACGTCACAGATCACCCGACGAGAAAATCTAATCAGTGGATGCACTTTTAGGAATGACTTTTTAATTACACTGGGTTTTCCGAAAACCCTTGTACATGACAGCCTGTCGGATCACCCGACGAGAAAATCTGACCAGCTGGTGTACAATTTATGCAATAATAAAAATAATGAACCAAAATTATGCATTAGCTCTAGTTTACTTTGGTAGCAAAATACGGCGATACTCACGGACAATCAGGACTCTAAATATCTATACTTAACTGAAGGCAGTACCTACTAAATGTAGCAGGTTGCGTTGCATTCTTACCAAGATTATATTCGAAGAAATTTACTATAAAACTCGGAGCGGCGGTACGGAAATAATAACGGCTGTCGGCTGGATCTTTTCCTGCTGGCGGTAGATTGGATATGATGCGGACTATTTCGGAATGAACCTGAACTGCTGCCGGTTTTCTCGGAAGGAGAATGAGGACGGAATGACCACGGAATGAGGACGAAGTGACTGTTCTTCCCCTTTTTGTAAACTTTTTGACGTATCTGTCGTGTTAAAAGAGAGGTGGTCACCGACTTTAAACGACGAACGACGTACTCGGATGCACATCCCAGCGTACCTTGCAGAGGTGCAGCGGTTTATGCAGCTACGCGCAGCAACTCGAAATGCATTTAACCGGGAATGAGTTGCTTGTAATTTATATTCCATGTTGCAAAAAGAAACGGATTAAAACGGACAAGGATTAACAATTTTAGTAACGAATGATTTTTATTTCCGACTCGGTCATTATTTATAATAATTCTCGGATTTTAATTATACGAGCGATTGTCGAAAATTAATCAATTAATTACTTAATTGCTTGTTTACCAGCGGACCTTTTTAACAACTCATGTATAACTTAACTAGAACATAATTTAACTACTAAAACAGCGGCAGGGTGTATCCAAGTGACAGTAATATTTAAAGCAAAAATGAACATAACTTGATCGAAAAAATCACTTCGTTACAGGGTGTACGTTTTTTTTTATTTAAGTGCGTAAATTACACAATTTTATGCCACTGGCCAGTCGACTTAAACTCATCTGATTAATTGGTTTCAGAAAGACATTCGAGTGTACTAAATCTCAACATAATATCTTATCTAGTTTTCGAAAAAACTTTAAAAAACTACAAAAAAAAAATTGTTTAAAACCGTGTATATTGTTAGGAAGCATTTTAAAAAAAACATTCATATCAATTTCCCTCTTATTTTGGATCCCAGAATCTCAAGTTTCCATTTGTCGGTGATTTTAAAATACACCCTTTATAAATCGGATATTTGGTGGAGATACGTCGATGAAATTTTTGTAATTTGGACCCACGGAATGATAAAGAACCGAGTAAAGAACCATCTATTGAATTTCTACATTAGAAACAAAAAATAGTAATGAATAGCTATGTTTAGAAATTTTAGTTAAAAAAAAAGATAACGATATAGATTTGAATTAACGTTTACTAAAGAATAAAAAAAAGGTTGATTCTCACTTACGCTACAATCAGCTCGGCTACGCGGCGCTGCAAATTGCCGTAGGTAATGCACTTGCGCTGCACTACAGTTTGCGACGCGTCGCTTCGTCGCGCGGCAACGTTGGAATTGTTCCGTGAGCATTTTTTATGTTATGTCGCGCGGCGTCGTTCAGTACAAATCCTGATTGTATACGGTTCACATGCTGTTTTGTTAAAAATGTCTGCTTTGGCCGATGAAAAGGCAGGCATTAATCATCCTTGTGGCTGAATCAGTAGAACTTTACGATCTAACGAACAAAAACTACAATAATCAGCAAAGAAAAGAGAATATTTGGCACATAACTAACACGAATATGTATGTCATCATCAGTACTCGATAAAAAACTAGAAATTTGTAAGAAAAAAATCCAATTTAATTCAAAGATAAACAAATGTCAACTGTGGACTTCAGTCTTTGCTAACAGAGCGTAGTGTCGCGTCGCTGTCGGTCGCTGTAATGAGAATACCCCCCAGCGTCACGACACTTTGCAGCGCGGCGTCGTGTGGCGTCGCCAAGCTGAGTGTAGCGTAAGTGAGAATCAACCCATACAAATAAATATCTAAATTATAACTCAAATCATTCAAAAAGTGTTAAAAGAGGTGTTATAAAGTGTTTATACAGGGTAAATTTAAAATACACTGAATATTTTTAATCTGTAATTTCTTATGGCATAATTAATGAATTCGCAGTGTTTTAACTTCAAAATTTCATAGTTAATGTTTCAACACAAAAACCCTAAACTCGTCCCACTGGGGATACACTGACAGGTGAACTTGACATTGACTTGGTTACGAACAAATACCTCTACGCAGTATTCGCAGTGTTTACCAAGTAAAACCAAAACTGAAATATAAAACACTAGGAAAAACTCACACATGACATCATGGATGCACAGGCTGAACTACGCGGGCAACGTGGTAGCTACGAACACAAAACTGAAATTTAAAACACTAGGAAAAATTCACACTCGACATCATGGATGCACAGGCTGAACTACGCCAACACAACAAACAACACGATAGCTAAGAAGAGTGGGGGTACAGGCATTTATGTCGCTACACACATCAGCTGTTCTGCTCAGGCAGGAGCGTCGTAATTTAAAAATTGTTTCCTTGGCTGTATTTCATTTATTTTACAAATGACTATTTTTAAGAATTTTTACGGACCATAGAGCTTAACGGATTAAAATTATCCAGTGTATTTCAAATTCACCCTGTATATTATGATAGTGCAAAAACAGTTTCTTCTACTAAAGAAATATTAAATAAAGAAAAAAGATTTGTTAGGACTGTATTCAGTGGCGTAATAGAAGGGGGACTATTGGTAAATCAATTCAAAATTCAACCTGATCTTGAATAGTGCCCAACTCCCCAAAATAGTGCTCTGGTCAGGCTACTGACTGTATTAATTAACAATCAGTACAATCAGTACCCAGAAGTCTTTGTTGATAGAACATGGAGTTAATATTTCTTATGTACAAGGTTTATCTTACATAGTCTTGGTGATATATTTAATGGTAGAACGATATTTTAAATTACCAACACTTTAAGACCTATATTAAGAAAAAACAAAACCGGTAAATAGTGATCAAGACTGAGACTGACTGTCATATTTTTGTCAACATGTTGTCTTTGCTTTGCCGAAAAAGGTATTTTTCCTGTATTTCTGGTCTACTAGATATGGTCCTAGATCTTTCAAAATGTTACTTTTCGATCACAATTTTAATTGGCTGAAAGCTAAGAGTGTCGCTAAAATTTTTAAGAATATAATTAATAAAAGTCAAAAACTACTTGTACGTATAATACTCCAAATCTTTCTACAACTGCCCCATCACTTAACGCCATGATCAAATTATTTCTTAATACATAATACTAAGCACACGAATTTAGTGCAACTCTATTAAATTTAGATCATAATAAGTAGCTGATGTTTTATAATAGTTTTATTACCTTACATAATATGATATTATTATTATTATTATGGTATCACTGAAATTGTAATTTGATTCAATTCGTTGAACTTCATTTGATTTTGACCGTTATACCACATTTACAATAAAACCCGAGACTATGATATAACAGTCCGAGTATTGAATAATTCATTGACTGTTTTTATATCCTATATAAACCGACATACATAAATAATATCTGTTCTATAATTTTGCATGTATTGATGAAATTAGTATAATCTACGTATACGTAAAATTAGAATTTCCCAAAAGTACTTTCTGTTAGAAAAAGATCTTGGTCTATTTTTTATATAGTGAAAAGTACTTACCATAATCCATATATTGAAGGTATAGTTAGTGCCATAACTGTAGCTAAGAAACCAACGATTAAAATGGAAACACGCATAACCCAAATAATTTCCATCTCAGATGCTTTCTGTCGGAATATCAATCTATAGACATTTCTTGCAAACATAGAACTAGCTGAGAGTACACTTGAATCTGCAGATGACATTACAGCAGCTGATACAGCCCCTAATCCGAAAAACGAAACAAAACTTGGAGTAAGATATTGTAGTACCATTGGTAATATCATACTAGTTTCGTCTACTGTTAAAGGATATGGACCCGTGTATCCTGTTTCATTCCAAGCTGAAATATACATATGCATATTTATATAAAGAAAAATGTCTAATAAAGATACTTTTTCACATATAAAATAGTTATTTATGTATCAAGGGCGATACAGAGATGTTTATGCCCGCGGGTGACGAATTTCTTTCTATCCGAGGGCCTTGGCACGAGGGTAGAAAGTCACACAAGGGCATAAACATCTTATATCGCCAGCGGTGCATACAACGTTTTATATTTCACTCTACTTTAGATACCTACTTAATTTAAATTTAATAAATGAATTTAATAATTTATGAATAGATATAGCTTTGCGGTTGCCGGTCCTTGCATTTGTTTTTGTATCCATAACGATGCGACTGTTATTTTATTTATTTCTGCCACTGAAATAATAACGTATAATCGGCTGGAGGCCTTTCTGAAACAATATTCAAAAGGATATTAATTATAAATGACTTTATTTAGGCTTTATACAAGCATAATAACAAAAAACATATCCAATTTGATATACTCACATTGATGTTTCATCTCTAGACATACAATTATTAAGTTTATTGGTCCTTCGGTTAAAATTCGATTTAACGGAAATGTGTTAGGGAAATGCGGTTGCCACGGTAACGGTTGTCATGGTTACCAGTATCTGACAGTACCATTCCTAAGGTGGGAAAATGATTGGTTGCAGAGTTAGGTACTCCAGAGTCCAGAATAACGGAAATGTGTTAGGGAAATGCGGTTGCCACGGTAACGGTTGTCATGGTTACCAGTATCTGACAGTACCATTCCCAAGGTGGGAAAATGATTGGTTGCAGAGTTAGGTACTTCAGAATAACGGAAATGTGATTTAGAAAAACTGCTGCTATGGAAACAATATAACTTTAACATAACCATGTTGGCACACCTAACCTAACCTCAAGAAATCCGTATAAAAACGTTTTAATTTAATCATTTTAATATATTATATAACATAACTATGTTGGCACAATAAAACTAACACGAAATCTACTCGGTCTATATTTAAATGTACAGGGAGCGGCAGAATAGACTTTACAATTTGAAATTGCTCTAAAATCAATTTGCATTTTTTAAGCGTGCAATGTTTCTATCCATTAAATAAAGCATGCTTTGGAGTTTTTTGGACAGGTGTCAAAATATTGGGTCGGCAGAATTTACTTTATAATTTCAACTAGAAATAAATATTTTATTTGTGAAGTAACAAGATTTAATAAAGAATTTTACAAAGAAAATTCGAGTTATTTTTAAGAAAAAATTTTGTGGGTTAAATGGCCCCCTTCCATCTCCATACACTCTTCTAACCGATGAACGAAATTACTCATTACGGCTCGTAACACCGCGCCAGGAATTCCATGAATTTCATCGCTAAGCTCTTCCTTTAATTTTTCGAAGTTTCATGGCTCTCGTCGAAATACCCGACTTTTGAGAAAACCCCACAAAAAATAATCGGGTGCAGTCAAATCGGGTGATCTGGCGGGCCAGTTTATGTCATCACGGCGTGAGATTAGACGTAAAGGGAAAAGTTCTCTAGAGGCAGTTAAACTTACATCTTTTGATTTTTTGCGTGTTTACTGATCGCAGACGATCTGAATGTTTAGAGTTGACAACGGATCGTCCAGTTTACCATTTTCTGACCCAACACATAATTGTTGGACGCGACGGAACATTTCTCACGCCAAAAGTTCTTCTAAAATCACGTTACACTTGAATAATACTATTATTTTTTATAAAATTTTCAACACAAAAAATTCGTTTGTCTATACGCCAGTCATTCATTTTGACACATGTCAAAGAAACTCCAAAGCATGCTTTATTTAATGGATAGAAACATCACAGGCTTAAAAAATACATATTGATTTTAGAGCAATTTTAAATTGTAAAGTCTATTCTGCCGCTCCCTGTAGTTTAGAACTTTATCAATGTAAGTGAATGCATAATACCACATTCTAAAGTACACCTACACGATATACTGAATGTACACCTATATATATATATAAGCCGAATTTAACAATGTAACCTTCAGCCGTTAACGAAATCTTCAGTGTTACAGAGACCAGAAGCTAGTACCCATCTTTACCATTATTTCAATTTCAGCGCGCACCAAGTTAATGTTGGCCGAAATGATGCGCGCGCATTTTCATAGTTTGTTATCCACGCCCGCCAAACGCAAGTCAGAATTAGTGAGCTGTCAAATATGATTGCATTAAAACAGCTATTAATAATAAAATGAAGAAATATATGATAATAATCCTCATTTAACATCATATTCGTAAGTAAATGAAAAATACGTTTCTACTAATATTATTGCAAAAAAGTTTTTATTAAATGGGTACTTAAAGATCACCGTCACCGCACAAGTACCATTATGTAATGATAACCTTGAAAATTATTTCCATACCAACACTTTTTCTAAATAGTACAACGGATTAGCTATATTGTGCACTTTTTGATAAACGCATCAAATTTGGCACAGATGTAATATGAACAATTTTGGATGTGGAGCCATCGGCCAACTGGCCCCCTGGCGGCCGTGGCGGCCATTTTCCAAGATGGCTGCCAGTGGACACCCGAAAGACAACAGCAGTTAGATAAAATTTGCTGCTGAAGGTTTTAGTGAATATTTATTGAATGTTTTGAATGATTATAAGTTATATACAGGGTGGGTCAATAGTGCGTGCGTGCGGAGATACAGAAGAAATCTGTATCTCCTGTCTCGTTAGAGATAGAGGCATGGTTCAAAATTTTAATTAAATTGTGAAAAAAAGTACATTTTTTTAAATTATTATCAATTATACAGGGCGATCCGTTAAAGTGGTAGATGAAAGAATATATATTTTTTAAATGGAATGACCCAATTTTTTTATTATGTTTGAATACCACTATGATGGCCTATTCAGCGGTAAAATATTTTTAATATTTGTTTGATGGTTAATGAATTAAAAAAAATATTTATTGAAAACTGCCGTTTGCAGGGATCATTTTGAAAATTGATTTTGGACTTATTTTTGGAGAGTAATTTTTTTTCCTTGACATGGTAGTAGTGTATGCCATACTTTAACTATTAGCTGATGTAAAAAATATTGTTTTCGTACAAGGTGTTCATAAGCGCACTGCTAAATAAATAATCAAACTACCAAAACTCAACTTTTTCAAATGGAACACTCTATATATTTTTGTAAAAATTGTGTAATTTTTATTTTTCTGCAACTTTGATATGATATGTCCCATACCTAAAATGAATAATTTTCTAGATGTAGTTGTTTATGTGTAAATAGGTATGTTTTATTCAGTAAAGTCAATGTACCTTTGAAATTATTTCATAGAAACAAAGACATTTAATTTCAGTTACTTTCAATTTTGTTGCCTCCAGAACTTACGCTAAAAAGTATTCTCACAGAACCCATCCACAAGAAGCATCTTCCAAAGGTTTAAAAACAGATTTGAAGAAACAGGTGGCATTTCTTATAAAAAAGGCAATCGTAGAAAAAGGACTATAAATGAAGATAACGACAGTTTTCCATAAAAATATTTTTTATTTCATTAACCATCCAAGAAATTTTAAAAATATTTTACCGCTGAATAGGCCATCATAGTGGTATTCACAACAAATTATTATTATAGCAAGTGAAATATAAATATTTTTTTTTATTGGTACCCTATTTTGCTTATTTAAAGTACGCCCCAGAGTGTTTAAATCCAACTATAAAAGACTCGCGTGTTTTAAAGTTACCATGGCAACATCAATAATCCGAGAAACGTGAAGTGTAAATATCAACTTTTTAATTATTGATCTGACAGAAGTACCTTGTAACGTCAAATACAATATTACTGAGAAATGTTTCAAAAGCTTTAACTGTGATGACAACAATTAATCTTATATGACAGATTGCAAATTAATTTTTGTTTTCTCATTTCGATGACACCTAAAGGTATTTTACATTATTAGTTCTTATTTCTATTTTTTGTAGTAAATAAAAAAATAGCGTAAAGTATTCATGAATAACTGGTCTTTAAAGACACTTGCTCTATTTTCGAAAAATCGCGCGTGTTTTAAAGACCTTAATATCCACTTATACTTTAATATACTACTTTGACATGATTGCTACTTGCGTGTAATAAATTGCTTAAAATATATTTCGATCAGGAATGACTGAATAGATAGAGCCAAATAACTAAATGTCACATGAAATTGATCGAAATGGCAAGAAAATAGTATAAGGATCTATTTTTATATTGAACTAAAGATGCAGAGACATGCACCAACAAAAACAGGTAAGTGCTTTAATGAATAAGACAATAACAAGACATACGCCAAATATTTCCTACCTGTTCCCTTTGCAATGGCTCCAATAAGTACTGGCGGTATTGCCATAAGAACACAACCAACGGCAGCAACATATGATAAAACTTGTGCTCTTCCAGCTGATTTACTTGATAAAACTCGTTGAAAATACACTTGCCACGGAATTCCCCCAAAAACCAAAAGTAAACCGTAGTCAATATAGAAGAAGATTTCTTCGCTTTTGACTTCTCCTATCCAATCGACATCCATTGAAGATAGGGACGTCACGTGTTCATTACTCCATGCGAATGGTATGCACATCCATAGACCAATAAAAATACAAAACAACTGAATAACGTCAGTGTAAGCAACAGCATATAACCCACCAAATAAGGTGTAAAAAACAGCTACACATGCGCTAAATATAACACTAGTCCTATGATCCATGTCTATGATGACACTCAAAGTTGCCCCTAATGCTGCTAGTATACCAGCAGCCCAAAAAACCTCCCCACATAGAGCTGGTAAAAATAAAAGTCCTCCCATTCTTTCTCCAAAAGAATCTTGTAAAGGATCTAGCATAGTTATGTAACCCTGTTGGCGCATTTTGTTGGCAAAAAATATTCCTCCAAATACTAAACTAAGAGAATAACCAAAGGGAGCTTGGCACCATACTAATCCTGAAGTATATATTGCTTCTGCAGTTCCATTAATATAACCACCTCCAACCCATGTGGCTAAAAAACAAATATATATATTTGATTGAGGATTGTGGATAATATTAATTCATAGAATAGTTTAACTAATATGCTTGTCCTGGTATTTATGGTATACAAAACTTGGATGGCATTAACCTTTCTTTAATTATGGTAATTCTCACAGTTAAAAAAATATGTATCATGTGAAGATTGTGTTTTATTATCGAATCAGTTCGTGGTTTAAAGAAAATACCCTTTTAGAGTGATTTGGAGATGACATCTTAGAACTGTTTAAACCACAGAATGAACTCAATTCACATTCGGTCTGTATTTTTTTGTGTTGTGGTTTTTATTATCCAATGTCAAATGATCAGAAAAATTGTTTGATAGATTTAACTGGATCTTATTTATTTCTTTAGACAATATTTATTTCTTCTTAGCAAGGTGAAACTTAAAAAAAAAATTCACAGTCCTTCGCAAAGATGCAACCGGAGGAGACATTGGAAATGACGAAGTAGAACGCAAATTTTGTGATATTTCGGATGTGATAAAAATAAAATTTGTTGCAAAGTAGTAAATAGTTATTTCATTAACACAAAACATTTTCAAAAATTAAAATCTTATTATCAGTAGTTTTCTTTAGAAATTAAAATAAAAAGTTATTTTATTAACAAAAACATTCTCATAATGAAAACTAAAATGGTATTATATAAATTTTTTTCACTAACAAACATTTTTAATGTTAAAACTAAAATAATTTAAAATAATTTCGTAATGATGAAAAGTGATTCCTAACAATTACAAATACCGATATCGATTAATCGCAAACTATTAAACGCAGCTAATAGTACAGGAAAAATGTCCAAACTGAACAAGAACATAGTGAATTCGTTGAAACTTGACATATACGTTTAAAAATACATACCTATGTTTCAAGAAACTTAAAGAGTCCCGAACCGTAATGGGTGTGTCGGAGCTGCCTACTTGAAAAATCGTGGGATGAACTAGGTTTTTCACATGCATAATAAAAATTGGCAATTGAACCATGAGAAATTTTCAAAAAATAAGAATATTTTCATTTATAGAGAAATATTAATTTTCGACTTTTTTATAAAAAATTTTTACCAATTTTTCGTTTGTTTCCTTCATTTTTTGCTTGTTTTGTGAGTATATTCTGCAAAATGAAAAAGTACATAATCATTGTACAAGTGAGGATTATCGAGTTGTTTAAAATTTTATATATAGTATATTGAATGAAACACACTTTGTATCTAAAGAAGATCGGAATCGATAGCATATAAATAAATAATTTTATCCATGTATGAATTTAGACATCGTACTCCCTGACAATTTCCGTAAATTTGTAAGCATCTTCAACCTGCTTTTCTGTTGCGGTTGCAGGAGATAAGCTGCAATATTAATTCTGCTGTTGGCACAAAAAGTGTTGTCACAGGTTGTAAGGAGCCGTTAATTTTCTTCGATCCCCACGGTTGTGGATTTTTTTCATTGCCAAGCCATTTCTGAATTTTGTAGAATACTCGTAATGAATATTAAGCGACTGCCTCTGAAGTTGGTGGCAATATTTCCAACTTTGATGTTTGTTCGTGCAGCGATTTTTTGAATTGATTAAATCTGTATGAGTTGAGTGAGACATTTGTGATTTTCCTTGCACCGTATACAAGTAGGAAAAGAATTTCACCAGCCTGTTTTACTTGTGAGGGGGTTAAATTGTTAAATTCTTGCCATTGAAAGTTCTTACTACATTAACCAACTGCATTTCTTTCTGAAGAAGTTTGATGACTTTTAATTTTTCTTTCTGAAATATTCTAGACGTGGTATCATAACCACTGAAGGCATGAGTCAGTAAAATTGTATTTTTCTACTACCGTCTATATTAATGAACTTTGTAACCCTAGCAACATGCGCGATAACGAAAGTAAACATTCGAGTTACCTGGTTACTAAGGCGTTGCTATCTACGAAAGTAAAACTTATGCGGCCAGGACAGAAAAGTAGAAAAACAAATTTTAAACGAAATTAATTCGTTCTATTTGAACAAATTAATACAACTAAACAATTTTGTATTAATAAAGAAAGGTCTTTCTAGGAAGTACGCCAACATTTTTGTCGGCACGTAGTACCCAACGTTAGTACCTACCTACCTACCTCCATTTTAAAAACGCTTCATAAGTTTGCATATACCTTGCTTTGGATTTCTTGGGGTAAAACAAGGCACAAGCAATATTCCCATTTATATCGCCACAAAACATATGTATTTGTTTATTTTAGTTTGAAAACCACCAGAAATTAAAATGTGTAATATTTCTTTGCCATGGAAACAATTTTCACAGACAGCCTCCTAAACTATAAAATTTATTAAAAATATCAATTAATTTCATGAAACAATTAGTTTTAAATTCGTAAATCCCATAATTTTTTTCGGTATAGTAGAAAAAATATAATACATTTCACGATGCAAAAGCCCTTTTAAGTATTCGGTGTTTTTTGAAAGGTCTCGGCTTCGCCTCGACCATTCAAAAATCACCTCACACCTTAAAGTAACCTTTCGCATCTAGTAATGTAAATGACTATTTTTATACGTTCTTGTCATTTCTGGATTTCTGACGAAGAAAAAATTTTCCATATAATTTTTCCTGTTCCTGGCCTTATGAAAAATCTTTTTCTTCTGGAGTTAAAGAGATTAATAGAACAAGGAGATCAACGTCCTCATCAACTAAGTACAAATGTTCGTCTATTATTTAATATTTCAATTGCTATTTTAACAATAGGCGAATCTACATCATCTACAGCTTGTTTTACAAACAATCCTTTGTTTTAAAGTATTTGTGGCAACATTGAAATTAATCGGATTTCGTTTATATCATTTTACAAAAACTTTTCTTGAGGGAGGGCTACGATTACTGAATTTTGCCTAAATTTGGTTTTCACTTAGTTAACATACGTCGTACAAATGTGGATGCAATAAAAATCCACCTTCAAATTACATAAATAATAAGTATAGAGTTACAAAGATTTCGCAATTTTCTTGCTTATTTGTTTAATTTCGGTACATTTTGCATGTACTGTAACCGTGTGACATACCATTGGATCAGGCATTGGGAGAGGAGTTGTACATATATTTTATTTTGCTTCAAATCACGCTATCTTTGTAAATTGCGAAAAACGACAACATTTTAAGTTACATATGGTTTTCGGCTATACATATTTCGACGGGACAAAAGGAAATAAGCTGTTTGACGTGCTTGTCGATGTTAAGTTGTCTTAGAGATTATTGGGCGTGACTTTTCTAATGAAGCGATAAATTTTTTTGTTTACTTTTGCTTAATCTACCTCATGTTAAAGTAATGGCACTCAAACCTAGTCTAACACTCGGTAACACGTACAAATCAGATATCGGTAACCTGCCAGAGCAACCCCGATCCTAAATCCACCCCTATGATTTGTCAAATTACAAGTCATTGACAAAATTGAAAAAATTACAAAAACAGGAAAACTTCAAATACTATTTCCAAACGAATTTCCGAGAGACTGTTTTGGTAATAAATCCAAGGTAGAGGTCGAACTTAGAAGTACATCGTGAATTACTCGGTCACGCTCTGATTTTAGGCTCAATAGGAGTGAACGAAAAAGTGTAATTTTGACGTCAATTGTTCTGAAACCGCTGAAATCTCACGCGTTACGTCATTTTGCAATGAAACTGATTTTCGACCCCCTACTAGGAAACTAAAAACATTTGTTTAATCCTGCTCTTGAGACATGCAGTTTCTTACTTGGATACAATACTCGATACAATTAAATGTCAAAGTGAAGGAAAGGCACTATCGAGAAACAGAAAATTTTTTCGGGGTCCTGAAGTCGTCCCGGGTCCGAAACTGTAATCGGTTCCGTCCTAGGACCGATATTAAGAAATCATTAAATGTCGCTGGATCGACTATAAGGTGTAATCTATCGGACGCACTATGGATTTTTTGGCGAATTTTGCGAAAACGCGAAAATTTTAAACCTTATTTCCAAACGAAAACGGGCCGCCGGGCCGCCGTTCTGGCAATAAATCCAAGCTCGAAAGTCCAACTTGAAAGTACATCGTGAATTGTGCGGTCCAGCTGCGATTTTGAGGTCAGCAGATCCTAACTAAAAAGTGACATTTGTGACGTTAACGAAAAATTTTAAAGTTTTGACAAGTCCTGCACGAGCATGAAATTTGGAGGGATCTGCGCGCGCATTTGGCCTTTTTAATTTCGCAAAATTTACAAAACTCTTCGACATGGGGTATTGAAACGCTAATAACTTTTTAAATATTCAAAGAATCGCAACGAGATATAGCCGTTGGGATTTTCTCGACAAGAAGACTCCTATAAAAAAATAATAACATGACTGCCGGTACCACGCGATTTAGACAACCAATCAACAATTGGTCACTCTGTTGTCGCCACTGTTTCTATAAGTCATGCTTCATTTTATGCAACATGAAACTGATTTTCAACCCCCTATACGAAAACAAAAACATTTCCAATGTTAAAAATTTGTGTATGAAAACTGAGGCTGGACTGAAATTAACCCTATAGTTTAACAGAAAGAATAATTAGAAATTAGTGTAGATTTCAATATACAAATAAAATATAAAAGATCTATTTTGCATGAATACTCGCCATCATTTTGGAGTTAAATAAGAAGTATAATATAATTATTGCTACTCATAGGCAATTCAACGAATAACTTCGTTGTATAGTGAAATGTTATAGAAGAATGGTGTAAAAATAATAAACTGTTGGATATTTTAAAATTTAGAAATAAAGTATTTCAATGATAATAATGTTTAGTCAAGTACAAGCAACGATAACAACTAGAAGGCGTTAACGTAGCAGTACCTTCCTCATTAATTAAAATTAATATTACAAAGAAAGTGACTTGTCAGCGTAATATCTCGTTCTTTTTCTTGGAGCTAAGAGCCCTTAATATATTACACTTGACAAGCACCTCAAATGTCCAAGTGCCTGAAATCTTAATTTCAGCAAAGCCGCGTACAGACCAAATTCCAATGCAAACCAACGCCAACGACGAGCACGTGGCGTTGGCCTGTGGAGTTGGAAAGGATCGGAATGCACTTGTCCACACCAAAATTTAGATTTAAGTTCGACAGCGTTGGGAAAGTTTCTATGCTAGATATAGTCGAACATCGAACGATGAGGACGATTTATTGCGGATGAGCGCAGGATTTATAATAATGCATTCTTTAATTTATTTTAAAGGAACAGCGGCCTATAGGTTGTTAGACGATAATACCGTTTAAAAATATAAGTTGTACAGTGGCAGTCATTTATTTATTAGAGGAACCTTAAAATGAAGATGAGAACGTTTTAGGAATTGAGAACTTTGTGTAGGATGATCCCACACATTTGTAATACATTACTTCTCGTGAAACCAAAAAATAAGAAGCAAAATACGTTTAGATCTTGCACTATACCACCTAAAGAGAGGTTTGCTGTGATGCTTCATTTTTTGACTACTGGAAATTCTTACTCCAGTTTAGCATTTGAATTTACAATATCAAAACAGTCAAGTAATTTATTCCTGATTGAAAAATTAAAAAAAATCGAAAATAGCACAAGTCTATTCTCATTAAATACAGACAAACGACTGAACACCAAAAGCAAACAACAAATCCTGTCCAGACCAAATCAAACTCTCCTTTGTTGTACCGCTCCATCCAACGCCAAGCTCGGAAATCGTTGGGTTTGCTTGGGTCGCACCGTACACACCGATTCCAACACTTCCGAATCTCTACCATATGTGCCTTGGCTTGCGTTGGAATCTCTGTCTGAACGCGGCTTTAGAATGCGTATTTATTATAGTATAGAATAGAAAGACCAGTAAATGTAATTTAAAGGCTGTGTTCCATATGTGCAAAGAATATGCATTTCTTCAGGATGAAAACGTATTACTTGAGAATCACCCGTAAACAGGGTGTTTCAGTTAACATTCCCACAGTCGATATCTCGGTAACTAACAAGTATATTTTTATTTTGTAAACGATAATGGATTTCTATCAAAACATTAATAGATTTCTATTATCGTAATAATGTATTCCATACTTTACGTACATACAGACTGTATTATAGACTGTAGTTGCAATTTTATCAACACAAAGTTATG
This sequence comes from Rhagium mordax, assembly GCA_963680705.1. Classification (NCBI taxonomy): domain Eukaryota; kingdom Metazoa; phylum Arthropoda; class Insecta; order Coleoptera; family Cerambycidae; genus Rhagium; species Rhagium mordax. Next base: position 32,211,680 of record OY796665.1, read on the forward strand.
CAGAATCCAATTCTAAACTAAAAAACTAATTCATATAAAATATACAAAAACGTCAATATGTCCAATAATACACCATACAGGGTGCTGTAAACTCATTAAAATCACATTTTTCTAAATAACTCTTTTTTTCTAATTTATGATATGGGCCACCCGGGTATTCAGAAAGCTCTATTTAGTAGGGATTAAACGGTACCAAAAGTTCCGTAATGTGTAATCGTTACCGGTAGGAATGACAATTTTTCTTAAGAAATTTATGATTTATATCATAAAATATTAACACAAAAATATACAAATATCAAAATTTAATTGAAGTTAGATATAAATCGTAAATTTCTTAAGAAAAATTGTCATTTCTGCCGGTAACGATTACACATTACGGAACTTTTGGTACCGTTTAACCCCTACTAAATAGAGCTTTCTGAATATCTGGGTGGCCCATATCATAATATTAAAAAAAAAAATAGTTATTTTGAAAAATGTGATTTTAATGAGTTTAGAGTACCTACCCTGTATGATGTATTATTGGACATATTGACGTTTTCGTATTTTTTATATGAATTAGTTTGGAACAAAAATAATTTTAACCTATTCGCAGTCATCTAGATTTACAACTAAAATTCGAATTATTCTTCGTGCAACACTGTATAAATTGTTCAAGATAGCATAAATGTATCCAAATTGTGACCTTTATTTAAAAAAATGTAAAAACATACAGAGTGGTCCATTTAGAAAAGATTATTGGGGTCATTTCCGGTGATACCGGAAGTGACGAATATAGCGGAAGTCTCAAAAAGTTGGAAATCTTACCTAATTTCACCATAAGTACAAAATTTGATCCCGATATTTTAAAAAATGAGGAAGTTACAGGGGTGGCCCGCTATTCGGAATACCTATATAAAAATACAAAAAAAATCGTACAAACACGAGCCCGGTTTACTTAATAATTACTAGTGAAAAGGTTTATTTCGTGAAAAAATACATTTTCCACCCCTTCGGAGGGGTGGAAATTAGGGGGTGGGGGTGGTTTTGGCTGATTTACCTGGAAGACCGAACCTCTGTACTCGAGGAAGTCTTAACCAGGCCAAAAAAGGGATTCAAAAATCATTTGTAAGCGGGAGGGCAGTTTGGGGGTGGTTTTTGGGACCCCCCACCATCGTGTTCAGCCTCGAAAACGGAGGGGGGGGTCTCTAGATTGGCACTCTGGCAAAAAAAAAGCAAAAACCCGAAAAAATCCCGACTCCTCACCTCGACTATCTGGCCACTCAATTGTTTCGGATACAGTTCAGTAAGTTGCACACATCTCCCCTGAATGGAACCGGTTGACGGTCGACGCTCCGTCTCGGACTAACGTGATTATGGGGCGGAGTCGAAATTGTTAGGGGAGTTGGTGCAACTTACTGAACTGTATCCGAAACAACTGAGTGGCCAGACGTGCATACAATATATATTCATCTGCCTACTATATTGTTGTATTAAAAGACTGTTTCATGTGTAATAGTAATAATAATATATACTAAAATACCAGAAAAAGCAAACCTATTTTACATGTAAGAATGTACTTGTTTTGTTATTCAACACTACAAGCTACCTACCAGTCATTGTAAATATTCCGACAAACAGTCCTATATTTCTCCCCGCCAGCATAACTTCCTCCTCCGAATCATTTCCTTCTTCTTTTTTTCTACCAGCCCATATTCCAACACCCAAAATCAAAACGTAGAAAATTATAATAGATATCACTCCAGCTATATTTATCATGTTTGCCAAATCTGAAATAAAACAAAATATCAAACAATTATAAAGCAGTCAGAAAGTTTCTGTTAAACTCCAACAATAAGGTTTAACCGGATTAATAGCATATAACCAAAATAAACTAAGGAATGTACCAACATATTATGTATCTTAAATGGTATTATTTGGCACCAATACTGTATGTGTTCGGACATCGGTTCCTTAAGTTCGGACATCGGAATTATTTAAATAAGGAATACCTACTCAGAGTGAGTGGATAAAAAGGCATGAAACAATATCGTGGCCTCCAAGAAACCCAGGTTTAAATCCGCTGGATAGAAAAGTCTATAAAAATGAAAGTCAATGTAGGTTAATTAAAAAAACTTCTGCAGAAATAAAAAATATAAATAATATCAACTTTACTGTTACAAAATGTAATGAATAATATAATAAGTAGGTAGATACGGATTTATTATTTTTGTCGAAAAATATAGGGGAGATTTTGAGTTCCTTTAAATATAAATGGTGGATGATAGATATTTGATATTGCTTGTTTTGATGTTATTTTTTTAGTTAATTTAAATTAAGTTCAATTATAGTTTCTTAAATTATTTTAATTATTGCCAATTTTTACTAAATATATATATTATATTTCTGGAAAAAGAACTGAAATCCTCAAAATTGTAAAATTATACCTAGCGATCTATTAAAACAACACTGATTTGTTTCTTTCCTCTTTTATTTGACTTTCAATTGTTTTCTTTTATATTTTTCTTAGAAAATACTATAATACAAATTGTATTGAAAAAGTTTTATGAGTTATCATGTGCAGTATTTCAAATCATACTGTTTAACTGTGAGAGATAAGTACATCCCTCTGGTGGTCAGTTGCTACTACCAGTCAAGACATCGAAGATGTCTAGTGACCGATAGCGGCTTGCCAAGCAAGCACCAAGAGCGGCGACCTCTAGCCCTGATGGACTAAAACATGCTTAATAAATAGGATTATAGGAAACAACTACTGGACGGGCAAAGGCCCCGACTCCCATTGAATTATACCTATAAATCCAAAATTGGTAGCCAAATTTGTTATTTGTCTTTTCTCCACCAGACACAGACCGGTTTCGAACTCTTTATGTTCTCATCAGTGTGCCACAGGTAGCTGAAAAGACAAATAACAAAGGCAAACCAAACTGGTCTATGGCAGACCCAGCACATAGTAACTGTGAGAGATAAGTACATCCCTCTGGTGGTCAGTTGCTACTACCAGTCAAGACATCGAAGATGTCTAGTGACCGATAGCGGCTTGCCAAGCAAGCACCAAGAGCGGCGACCTCTAGCCCTGATGGACTAAAACATGCTTAATAAATAGGATTATAGGAAACAACTACTGGACGGGCAAAGTTGTTGTAGTTGTTGTTTCCTATAATCCTATTTATTAAGCATGTTTTAGTCCATCAGGGCTAGAGGTCGCCGCTCTTGGTGCTTGCTTGGCAAGCCGCTATCGGTCACTAGACATCTTCGATGTCTTGACTGGTAGTAGCAACTGACCACCAGAGGGATGTACTTATCTCTCACAGTTACTATGTGCTGGGTCTGCCATAGACCAGTTTGGTTTGCCTTTGTTATTTGTCTTTTCAGCTACCTGTGGCACACTGATGAGAACATAAAGAGTTCGAAACCGGTCTGTGTCTGGTGGGGAAAAGACAAATAACAAATTTGGCTACCAATTTTGGATTTATAGGTATAATTCAATGGGAGTCGGGGCCTTTGCCCGTCCAGTAGTTGTTTCCTATAATCCTATTTATTAAGCATGTTTTAGTCCATCAGGGCTAGAGGTCGCCGCTCTTGGTGCTTGCTTGGCAAGCCGCTATCGGTCACTAGACATCTTCGATGTCTTGACTGGTAGTAGCAACTGACCACCAGAGGGATGTACTTATCTCTCACAGTTACTATGTGCTGGGTCTGCCATAGACCAGTTTGGTTTGCCTTTGTTATTTGTCTTTTCAGCTACCTGTGGCACACTGATGAGAACATAAAGAGTTCGAAACCGGTCTGTGTCTGGTGGGGAAAAGACAAATAACAAATTTGGCTACCAATTTTGGATTTATAGGTATAATTCAATGGGAGTCGGGGCCTTTGCCCGTCCAGTAGTTATTTCCTATAATCCTATTTATTAAGCATGTTTTAGTCCATCAGGGCTAGAGGTCGCCGCTCTTGGTGCTTGCTTGGCAAGCCGCTATCGGTCACTAGACATCTTCGATGTCTTGACTGGTAGTAGCAACTGACCACCAGAGGGATGTACTTATCTCTCACAGTTACTATGTGCTGGGTCTGCCATAGACCAGTTTGGTTTGCCTTTGTTATTTGTCTTTTCAGCTACCTGTGGCACACTGATGAGAACATAAAGAGTTCGAAACCGGTCTGTGTCTGGTGGGGAAAAGACAAATAACAAATTTGGCTACCAATTTTGGATTTATAGGTATAATTCAATGGGAGTCGGGGCCTTTGCCCGTCCAGTAGTTGTTTCCTATAATCCTATTTATTAAGCATGTTTTAGTCCATCAGGGCTAGAGGTCGCCGCTCTTGGTGCTTGCTTGGCAAGCCGCTATCGGTCACTAGACATCTTCGATGTCTTGACTGGTAGTAGCAACTGACCACCAGAGGGATGTACTTATCTCTCACAGTTACTATGTGCTGGGTCTGCCATAGACCAGTTTGGTTTGCCTTTGTTATTTGTCTTTTCAGCTACCTGTGGCACACTGATGAGAACATAAAGAGTTCGAAACCGGTCTGTGTCTGGTGGGGAAAAGACAAATAACAAATTTGGCTACCAATTTTGGATTTATAGGTATAATTCAATGGGAGTCGGGGCCTTTGCCCGTCCAGTAGTTATTTCCTATAATCCTATTTATTAAGCATGTTTTAGTCCATCAGGGCTAGAGGTCGCCGCTCTTGGTGCTTGCTTGGCAAGCCGCTATCGGTCACTAGACATCTTCGATGTCTTGACTGGTAGTAGCAACTGACCACCAGAGGGATGTACTTATCTCTCACAGTTACTATGTGCTGGGTCTGCCATAGACCAGTTTGGTTTGCCTTTGTTATTTGTCTTTTCAGCTACCTGTGGCACACTGATGAGAACATAAAGAGTTCGAAACCGGTCTGTGTCTGGTGGGGAAAAGACAAATAACAAATTTGGCTACCAATTTTGGATTTATAGGTATAATTCAATGGGAGTCGGGGCCTTTGCCCGTCCAGTAGTTGTTTCCTATAATCCTATTTATTAAGCATACTGTTTAAGTAAAAATAAGGCTGCTACACTATCTCCAGATGATGCAGACTTTGTTGTAGGAAAGAGCTTCAGTACACCGTGATTATTTTTCTGATTATAAAAAATTACTTCGTTGTAATCTTCACTTAAAAAATTGTCAATGTTTCCAAGATCATTTATTTTTTAGACAAAAATCGTTTAACTTTATTAGTTAGTTTTCGATTTTTATCAAAAAATAGTTTTTTTCCTCTAGATAATTCATATACATAGGTACATATATACAGGGTGTCCCAGATTTAAACGGACATAGTGAAATGAGAGATAGAGCACACTTTGATGAGTTCAAAACACCCCCACACTTACCCTTGAAAGTGAATGGTTTTCGAGATACGGGGTGTTCTATGGTTCGTTGCCATATTTTCATACCGCCATATTTTCGGAATGGCCGCACATATCGGGATAAAATTTGGTACAAATATTACACTCTTTTAGTTGAATTAAAAGCATAATTTATTTTTGAAAAATTCCAGGACGGACTCGTTTTTTTCTAATGTTGCTATCAGTGCTTCGAACAACACCCTGTATATCATTTATTGGAAAATGTTAGTAAACACTGCAAAAGACAATGGATCAGTGTGTAAAATAATGTCATAATATTTGATGGCACACTTACTGTTATGTTTTAATACATTTTTGAAATTGTCGTTTGACCAAATTTTAAATTCTACAAATAAAGTAGTCAGCAAACTATAGTCATTATATTGCTAATTTCACTGAAATAGCCTACAATAGACCTTATTATTTGTTTTTTTGTACATGAACCGTATTTAAGCTTTTTTGAGCTTAAATTTCCATTTAAAATAACACAATCCATTTCACTCGTAGAAAAAATTAAAAATAGCTATACGTAGGCTTACTACGGTCATGTTAGCTCCAGGCCGGCCAGCTCCAAACGAAATCGAGCGCGCCGCAACACCACCACGGCTCATGAATGCAGCAGTGCTTGCACACTCGATCACACATTTCTCTTATACACAGAAGAAATTAATAGATATTTTATGCCCGTTTTACGTAGATTTATACTTTCTGTTTCATTATTATGGTATATAAATATTTTTGGAAAAAACAAGTCGCAGTCGAATAAAGCGTGTACGCAAAATACAAAAAGATTTAGATTTTTTTCAAACACGTCAATTCTTTCAACGTAATAGCTATAACAGTACCCTATTATAGTCCTTCAAAAATTTTAATATTAGTACATACAATTGTTTAAAACGGCAATGGATAATCTACATAAAACAATATGTGCGAATTTTGTAGTATATATAGCCCGTAAAAAATCGAAAAAACGTGTGAATGAAAAAATATTTTAGGACCATACAGGGGACACCACACTCAATCATATCGAGGGAGAAAAGTTGGGAAAATATTATTAAAAGTGCTTGGCCGGGTGGTCTAAATGAGAAAAATACGTATATTATGCAGAAAAATGGCTGTGAAAAATCAGAAAATAATGTTATTGCGAAAACATCATAATGAGTGACGCGTGATCATATATGACATGTAATTTATGAACGAAAAAAAATATACACTGAAAGAAACTATTTTTTCAGAGAGTTTGAATAATGCGTGTGCGCCGAAAATGGTGAAGTCGTTTTGGTGCTGGCCGTATACACGAAACAGGAGGAACATTTTCTATAAACAAATCAATTATTTCAAAACAATACCAATGGTGGCACTTTGTGGCCTTTCGAGAATTGCAACTTTAAGGCACGTAAGTGCTCAAAATGGCAATAGAAAATCAACTTTTACACATTTCTATGAATTTTTGACAATTTATATCTCGCAAAAAATCGAAAAAATGTGTGAATGAAAAAATATTTTAGGACCATACAGGGGACACCGCACTCAATCATATCGAGGGAGAAAAGTTCGGAAAATATTATTAAAAGTGCTTGGCCGGGTGGTCTAAATGAGAAAAATACGTATATTATGCAGAAAAATGGCTGTGAAAAATCAGAAAATAATGTTATTGCGAAAACATCATAATGTGTGACACGTGATCATATATGACATGTAATTTATGAACGAAAAAAAATATACACTGAAAGAAACTATTTTTTCAGAGAGTTTGAATAATGCGTGTGCGCCGAAAATGGTGAAGTCGTTTTGGTGCTGGCCGTATACACGAAACAGGAGGAACATTTTCTATAAACAAATTAATTATTTCAAAACAATACCAATGGTGGCACTTTGTGGCCTTTCGAGAATTGCAACTTTAAGGCACGTAAGTGCTCAAAATGGCAATAGAAAATCAACTTTTACACATTTCTATGAATTTTTGACAATTTATATCTCGCAAAAAATCGAAAAAATGTGTGAATGAAAAAATATTTTAGGACCATACAGGGGACACCGCACTCAATCATATCGAGGGAGAAAAGTTCGGAAAATATTATTAAAAGTGCTTGGCCGGATGGTCTAAATGAGAAAAATACGTATATTATGCAGAAAAATGGCTGTGAAAAATCAGAAAATAATGTTATTGCGAAAACATCATAATGTGTGACGCGTGATCATATATGACATGTAATTTATGAACGAAAAAAAATATACACTGAAAGAAACTATTTTTTCAGAGAGTTTGAATAATGCGTGTGCGCCGAAAATGGTGAAGTCGTTTTGGTGCTGGCCGTATACACGAAACAGGAGGAACATTTTCTATAAACAAATCAATTATTTCAAAACAATACCAATGGTGGCACTTTGTGGCCTTTCGAGAATTGCAACTTTAAGACACGTAAGTGCTCAAAATGGCAATAGAAAATCAACTTTTACACATTTCTATGAATTTTTGAAAATTTATATCTCGCAAAAAATCGAAAAAATGTGTGAATGAAAAAATATTTTAGGACCATACAGGGGACACCGCACTCAATCATATCGAGGGAGAAAAGTTGGGAAAATATTATTAAAAGTGCTTGGCCGGGTGGTCTAAATGAGAAAAATACGTATATTATGCAGAAAAATGGCTGTGTTTCATCCTTTTTAACGCAGTTTGTTATAATAATGTATCAATCTAAATAAATTTGCGCCATTTTTCTTCCACGATTTATGAGCCAATTGCATTGTGTTGAAATGCAGAAAATATCAACACTACGCCGCGCCGCACGTATGGCCTCCTCTCGCCCCATATAGCCATACCCAACCTCCATCAATTAATAATTAATAGCTCAGTTCCGATTCGTGATCATTTTTAAAATTATCGGGGACAAGTTATTTTAATAGTTAATACTTTAAGTCACTTTCACGTGAATATGTATTTATAAAAAAGAATTATTTGGACGCCATATATTGTTCCTAGATATTTTATGAATGTGAGGATATCCTTATCTCTTTTAACAAAATATAGTTTTAGCCGAGGTTTTAGCAGAGTTGCGATAAAACTATTGGAAGGAGGCGTGATTAAAATCGATATAGAAAGGGGGGCCCAAATACCTAAAGGGTGAGAACCGCTGCTCTAACCCCTAATAATAGCTTTACCCAACCTCTATTGATAATTATCGTTACGTCATGTCAATTAAAAATCTATATATTTTAAATGCATTAATTTAATTAAATTAAGTCTATTTCTCATTACAAATATTACAAGTGAAATACACTCCATTTGGTGGGGGTTGAAACTGTTTATTTCTTTGCTTAATACAACTGATATGTATAAATCTATTACAAATTTCGCAAAGTATCATCGGATTGTTGATATCTTTTGTATGGCCGCAGTATAAACAAGCACTTTTCATATCACTGGATTTAGTTATTAGTAACTGTTTCAAAAATATTCTATACAATTTTGGATCAAAATTCATATTAATTTCTTTTTTTGTATAAAACACTCTCCAAAATAAATTGAATAAACACCGCAATTATACGAGTCTCTTTGAAGAGGAACGTTTATGTGTTTTATTGTAAATGTGTCATTAATATTTTGTGAAGGGTACTTTTTATTATATTTGACAATGAACTTTTCAAATTGGTGCATTTTCTTACTAGCTTCTTGATAACTTTTACGTTCTGGATCTAAATAGTGAAATATACCAAATTCAAAATCTACATAAATTAATACCCAGTGATTATTATTTTGGTTGTACGGCATTATCAATTTCTTTACTCCCTCAAGGTTGGGCAAATTATTAGGAATATTCCTTTTGTCGGCAAATATTTCCCTACTAAATGCGTCACTGATTACCCTAAAATCGTTATCGTTAGAATCATAAACAAACATATCTAAACAAAATACTATAACCGAACCATCGAGCCAGGAAGACCTGCTATCTTTTGGTTGTTGGGGTTCATTTAGCCTCACAAATGAGTCATCAAACAAAAATGTAAGATGCTCTACGTTACACCCTAAGAAATCGTATTTGCCTACCACGTAATGTGTGCTGCGTACTATTTCATAATATTTATAATTGTCTATTAAACCGTTTGAAAGAAACTTGTGCCTAACGTAATTAATACTACTAACACCGTCTTCTTTTAAAAGCCTGCTTGAATATAACCCTTTATAATAGGAGTGCGTTTTTTTTTTATTTTTAGACCAACCTTCCTCACAAACCTCACGTTTTCGTCTTTTAGATGCGCAATTACGGTTATTTATGTTTAATTTAAGGGTTTTGTGGGTACTTAAAACATATTTCCTGGTTTCTCTTATAAATCTAGTACACTTCATTTGTAACGATTGTCCTAATATGACGTTTTTAAGGATCCCGAAGTAACTCTCAACAGGTGCATTACAGGATCGCTCGCCAACAATTAAAGACGACCATAATGGTAAATATGTAATATACCGTTTTAGAATTACTTCGAGAAACTCTGGTGAATAATAAGGATTTCTATCTTCTATTCCTTCATTGCAAATATTTTTTATTATATTTTTCATTTTATCATTAAAATAGATATAAAAATTTGATTTTTTATATTGGCTATCATTTACTTCATTCTCCGCTAATATATCCACTGAAATCGAGCATTCGTCAGAATTATGTTCGAAATTATCCGCATGCTCCGCATTTCCCGTTAATTTAAAAAGTTCTGCTTCCGCATGATCAACAGCAAGCCCCTTGTATTTTGAAGCAGTTACAATTACTAAATTTTCAAACCAAACATCTACATATTTGGGTTTTTTCATATTAAAAACAGAAGCAAAACTTTCTTTTAGGACACTTTTTACACGACTACTCTCATCATAATATTTATTAATGCAGGTAGAGAATATTTTCATCATATGAGCGCAACACAAAGCTAAGTGAGTTATATTATTATTTATTTTATTTTCGTATATATGATCGTAACAGTAATTAATATAACTAATAAAAGACCGCTCATTAAAGGATAAACTTATAGCATTTAGCTCAGCCATGCTAAAATCTGTGACAACTCGATCAAAAATTGGCCATTTTGTACTATGCGATAACCAATACGACTTAAAATGACTTAGCCAACTTGAAATTGCACCAATATCATGGCTGCTGGAAATGAAATCAGACACTGTACACACAGTACTGTCTGGGCCTTCGCCTACTTGGATAACAATTGAGTACAAAAGAACTCTTTTTTCAATCGGTACAATGTTAGGTTGTCTTATAATTTTACCTGTTGCATCTATATATATAGTAATTTTTTTCCCCTTGTTTTTTTTTAATTTATCCTTTATCATCTCAATTTGCTCTTTGCTATGAATATATGCGTACATTGGTTCACCTGTCTGTTGAATATATTCTGGATTATCCCTACGCATTAAATGTAAATCAATGACATCATCCCGATCTCTATCTAACTTTGACAATGTTTCCGATCTAATATTTTTAAATACACTCCTCGACTTAATTTTTTGTAAATTTTTTTCTTTTATAAGTTTACTATCAGACTTTAATGTTGCGTCTATAGCCATTGTTGAAGGTTTTTTATTTAAATATTTTTGACCCAACAAAGCCCTTTCAATGCCCCTAACTTGTCTACTCAACTGATAAGGATGATTATAATCTAAATTAGAGCTAAAAACATTGAATAAATATCCCCCGTCAAAATCTTTATTGCCTAAATCGCATTGAAGTTTAAATGTTTTGCAACTGTCATGTCCGCAATAACCATATATGGTACACTGCATGGTTTTAGTAATCCAATTTTTTTTTACGTTTATTGTGCACGTATTATTGACATATCGGAACATTTTTTCCTTGAGAAAATAAACGTATATACCTTCCTTAAATTTATTTTCACCATCGTCATATATAGCATGCCATTCCGCACAAGAAATAGTAAATTTTCCCTCAAATATATTACATGCATATTTACGTTTCTTATATGCCGTGGTAACGTCAGCGTTGGTCGAGGTGTCAGTACTATTTAGAGTTAGAGAAGCGGTATTGCTACCAACGGGTAAAACAGGTGAATGTCGCAGTAAAGGTTTAAAACTGTTTTCAAACATTAATTTTATGTCATCAGCTACATCTAATTCATCGTCCGTTACTTTATTAGACAATACGGAAACATCACTTTTTTCAGAAATTGACGAATTATTGCTATTGATTGATACATCATGTTCAGTAGCCATTTCAAATTCCGTGTTATCCGAGGTTATTTTATTTTCAAAAAACATAGATATGTTTCCCGAATTTCTAATTAAAATACGTTTAATATTTTTGCGAAAATCGTATGTATTAGACCCGTAAAATAAAATTGTAGCATTGACTATAATTTCATCAACAACATTTAAATTTAGCGCTTCCTCATAAGATAAAGATAATTTATTGAAATATTCCGCTAATTGTTGCCTATCCACTACAACGCGAATTTTCCTCGCCCCTTCCATTTTTATCAAGTAAATCTATTTCAATAATTCACTATTCTATTACTACCTAGGTACTTCAGTTGAAGCAAACATGCAATATAATAATATAAGCAAGCACTAATCACTAATAGATATTATATACAAATCTGAATGTTCAGGGAAGGGGAATAAAATAAAAATCGCTCTTCTGAACGTCTAAGAAGTGGCAAAATATTGCGACTCTCAAGAAGTCTTTGAACAAACTGTACGTGATATAATCACTTTTCACTTTCATAAACAAAGCACAATAAAACACCTGACGAAAATTCTGGTTTACGTAAAACAGATCATATCACCATTTTTTATTTCAGTTATTCAGTTGCATTGCATTCTGGGAGTGTGAGAGAGAGAAGGGTGAAAGAAGTAACATCTAATGCTAAAAAACAATTCGTAAATTTTAAGTACTATTTAAACGGCCAGATATTGCCGCCAACTTTCAAGTTATTCCATTGGATGTGACGTAATAGGGTATAATTTCCAAGCCGGAACCAATCCCCTTTACTTTGCAATGGCGCGCTTTTTAAAAAATATTTAGTATTTTCATGGACATTTGTCCGTAAAAATGTTCAGTAAGTATAAATATTTTTTAAAAAGCGCGCCATTGCAAAGTAAAGGGGATTGGTTCCGGCTTGGAAATTATACCCTATTACGTCACATCCTGATCCAATAGAATAACTTGAAAATTAGCGGTAATATCTGACCGTTTAAATAAACCAAAAGATAGCCTTCCTGGCTCGATGGTTCGGTTATAGCTCAGATCAACAAAGAAACATAGATAAATAAAGCCGTATAAAATACAACGAGCATGCAAGGAGAATAACTCCAAAACCATAGTGGGAATGTTTTGATTGACCACTATAGTCAGAGGCGTAGACATATAAAAGGGTTAAAAATATAAAAAATAATTAATTTATTTCTCGATTTATTTTGATGAATTAATTTCAATAAATCAAAGGCAAATATCTTAACATTAACTTAACATAGTTGAGCGTTGCTAGGTAACGGGCATTAAGGTTCTTCTGTCAAATAAATTAGGTTATTTCCACAGGTATTTATTATCAATAATATCTGTTAAATTGGCTCAAAATTCTACAACAAAATATTTGATTCTGATCATTTGTGACTTAGATAGTGTACTCCACCAAATTTGAAAGCTGCTGCCCAAAAGACAACCAGAAGATTTGCTGCCGCAAAGCGACGTTTAACTTGCCCGGAAAGTGACGTTTAACTAGCCGGTAAAGCTACTTTACCGGCTAGCTGGCTAGCTGGAAAAGAAGAGTTAACAAATGCTTGTCTCCCAACTTTTTATAAGCTGGCAATGGGGTATTTTCCTACTTTTTTTTAAAGTCAGATATGGAAATTAGAGAGAAAAAGATGAGACACGTGTCGCTGGAATTTTCATTTTGAGTTTATTTTAACCCAAAAATTAATTATTTAAAGTGTGTCATATGTATGTGACGTCATTAAGCGAAAATTCAAAAAACGCGCCAGTTTCTAGTAATTTCTAGGATCTTTCTACTCGTGTGGTTGGTGTCGCTGCTAAAAATATGTCAACGCTCGTTTCATACTTCACTTTTGTTTGTGTTTGACTTTGGCAAACGTTCTTTGTTGAATTCTATTTACGTTGTTATTACAATGAAAACAATCAACAACCACCTCTTATCCAACAAAACAAATATGTCAAACAAACATGAACTTAGCCATAGGCAGATCAGTGTTGTCTTAGTGTTGCTATCTGCGGTAACATTTGAGACAATAATTCCCTAATTTTCGCTTAATGACGTCACGAATATACATTAAAATTTCAAAATTAAATAAAAAAAAATCTACCGATTGGTTTTCAATAATTTTTGGTTTGTAAACTCTAAAATATGTATATTTTAGGTAAATGCAAATATCCACTTTCATTTCGATTGATGGAAAATACCCCATTGAAGCATTACATATATGATTGTGAATAAAATATATTGCGAACTTGTACCACTAAAACATCGTAAACCAATATTGTTGGCCAGCATAATAATGTCAACGCCAAAAAAATATTGTTTATAATGGTAAGTTTTTAACCAAATGTCCTTCAATAAAATGACATAAGTTGTATGTGCAATAATGTGCATCTTAATTTCTTAAGTTACAAGTTTTTGTATGTATTTTTTTGCTTGCTGAAACAACGTAATAAAAATATGTATAAATTGTGCAAAGAAATTATTAAAAAAAATAAATAAATTACTATATTATATGAATTCACGATAATAGAAAAGAGCTGCACTACACATTTCAATAGTGTATATTATTAAATAAATCTTTAATTCAAAAGTCATACTTCCTTTAAAATGGATCACTTGTTGCTTCGACGTTTTGCCAAAACCCCATCGATATAATATAACTTACCCTTTATCTATATAAACTGTAACTTGTTGAAAAGATGCGCTAGATGCAAGGTTCCTAGAGAAGATACCTAGAGAGGATGGGTTGACTGGTAACTTTCGACCAATCAGAGAACGGTTTACACAGCGCGGGAATACGTCACATGTTTGCCCAATTTAAATCTACTGGAATAATATGGAATAGAATACAGCTGGCAGCTGGCGTTTTTGTTTGTCCGAGAGTTTTTTGGACTCATAACAAGATTAAAAATTTAAGAATAAGCTAAGATTTAGATTCTTTCACACAGGAACAGTTTTAGGATATTGAATTGTTTTCAAATTAATGGATTTAAGTAACTGGATTGTTATCTGATATGCCTGAATCTTGATATGGATAGAAGTTAATTCTTTAAGAAATTATAAATTCATAAATGCCATAAATTAGACAGATATATATATTTTTTTTATCACAATCTACTTTTTTTTGGTCGATCTTTACTTGATGGAAATCTATGTTAACACTGAATGAAATAAAATTTAACTGCATACCTATACCCGAACGAGGCGCAGCGAGTGCGGGAAAGGCACTTTCTGCAAGAGTTAGGGACAACATTCTTTCTATGAGCTGTCTGGAGCTGTCAAATGAATTGCCAAAAATTTTTATTCAATTTAAAGTGCAAAATGTGTGACGCAGATCTTAAAGATTCTGAAAATTCTGACATAGAAAATGAAGCAGAAGCTGCTTTATGCATCCTTATTCCTAAATAAATAATTTAAAATTCAATTTATTGCTTTGTAAAATTAAAATTAAAATTTTATATAATTTGTCATTTTTGACGGTTTATTAAATTTGACTTTTTTAAGAAATATAATTTTTCTGAAATCGCTCAAGAATGTTTACTTTCTCGGCGCAATTTCAGATCCCAAAATACCCAATTCTAATATTTGCTAAGAAACCATGTCTATTGCTAAGAAACCATGTCCGTTGCTAAGGCAACCATCAGAATCCAGTAAGTACAAGAAAGTTCCCTTTCCGGTCTAAGCCGGAAAAATAACTTTCCCGGATTCATTTTTTATATAAATTCTTTAATGTACAGGTGGAATCAGTTGCTTTCGAACGACCTGCGGCACGCTTTTCTGAATATATTGTTCCGGATGTATCGGCTTGGCAACATCGCTTTCAGCTATCGCTCGTTCCCATTTTCCAACTGGCTACAGGAGTCATTTTAAATACGGTATATCCATCCACAACCCACAGCAGCTAGTTAGTTGTACGCGCTGTTGCCACGTCTACGATATTAGAACAAGTGGCCATGGACATGGAAAACAGGCCGCGGGTTGTTCGAAAGCAACTGATTCCAACTGTACTGTATTTTGCAATATAAATATGTAGTATCAATAAAGTATTTCTTTCCTTTTCTTTTTTGGGATTTATTACCACATTCCTCGAGATTCCTATCCAAAAAATTCGATTTATCTAAAAAATAATCAAATTAACCAGTTAAAACTGGGAAATAACCTCTACGCCTTTGACGTAATGTCAGAGGATCAGTTAGAGGGTGTTTTTTACAACTAATAGGAATTAAATTAATACAAAAATACTTGTAGTATCAATATCTTCATTTTCTAAGCAATTGAGAAATTATGAGTCCGATTCTGGTTTTAGTGCTTTTATTGCTGTGTTACCGGCACAAACAACTGCAACCAAACTTCTGTATCGCCCTCTCGTAGTAAAACGTTCAACTAATATATAACAAATTTAGCAAATCTTTATAATGTATTAATCTTTAATAATAACAAATGCTATGCAGACTTTTAACTTTTTTTCGCCCTAAAATATAAAATATAAAATCATTATCAATGAATTCCGGTTGAACCAATGGTACGTTCCACGTTAAGTAAGCCAGAGGTATAAAATTTTAAAGGTTAATTTCATTTAGTATTGAAATATAAAATATAATAACTCCTTGCTTTCTGGTCACTTATCTTGATTATTAAATCAATTCCGAATTTTGTTGATTCGTTTTTAAGAACAATATAATATAAGAATAATAATGATGAACGCAGCATTTTAACCGGGTAAGGCGCCCTTAAGGGATGCGGATTTGAAGGCAGGACATCGGCACGTTTGATGCTTGTATAAACAAATGGCATGAAAAATATGCGTTCCCCAAACTTCTGAGCAATGTTAATTGATAGTGGTGCGGTAAAAGCTAGTCAATAAGGTGACCCGACCGATCTTATTTTATTTTCGATTGAGATAGGTCAGTTGCTAAATTTTCAAAATGTTGACGGATTTTAATTTTTTTTTATTTACCATTAACCTACTATCCCTTAAAATTAAATAAATAAGTTGGGGTACAACCTGAATGATTACGAAAATTAAGATGAATCGAAACCGAATATACTTAAAATAGTTGTTTACCTAAAAAGTGCGGAAAGTGATACTTTACCGCACGCGACGGGAGTTGCCCGAACGACGCGAAGCGGAGTTCGGTCAAGCCGTGAAAGGCGATAAAGGCATTTTCTGCACGTTTTAGGTATTTTTCCGAATTTTGTTGATTCGTTTTTAAGAACAATATAATATAAGAATAATAATTCTGAACGCAGCATTTTAACCTGGTAAGGCGCCCTTAAGCACCAGCTATAGTATGTCTCACCACTCTCACCGACACATTATTTATTGTCATATGAAAAATGCCCGCTAAATTTGAATGGAATTTCTCTATTGGTCGTATTTATAGAACCCGAATTACAAAGCAACTGCCAGATTTGACTGACTAAGGCAGACTCTACAAGTACTCGCGTAACGCATTAAACTTTTACACATTTTGCAACAGACCAATCAGAACGCATAAACGCTAAACGTATGAAAAACGCGAATAAATGGGGAGCCGGCGTGACTGTCAACGAAGGTGTTATCTATGCTGTCAACTATGTTATTCGTTTTTGTGACATTTTACATTTCATCTGGGAGTTAAAGTAATAAGGTACGTAAATGCAAACGATTACTATTGATTAAATGTTAAAACGGTTTTTCTTAAGGTTTATGATGGCTGAAGGAGCTATAATTTCTCCACCCAAAAAACGATTATCCAGACATTTTTCGGTGGAAGATAAGGAAAAGGTGCTGAACATTTTTAAGGCCTACGATGGGGAGAATCCGGAGAAACCAAAGATGGTATGCATGGAGTTCACTGCAAAGGCAGCAGGTGTGAGTGTTCCAAGTGTTTCTAATATTCTTCATGAATACAAACAAACACACCAACATCAGCCACCAAAAGTGTACCACCAACAAAGGGCAGTTTTGGACAATATCGATGAAGGAACTAAAAGTGCTCTCAAGCTCCTCTTTTGAAAGCAATGAACCACCAACTGCAAACAAAATTTTAGCAGCGGTGCATGAAGATGATTATTTGCCTCATCTTAAACGGAGTACTTTGTGGCGATTAATAAGAGAAATTGGCTTTCGGACTTTTTATTTCTTCGTGTTGTAATGTAATTGTGTTTGGCATTATAGGTTCTCAAAAAGGTCACGTAATAAGGGAAGAACATAAGAAGTTGCACTTTTTAGATGAGACTTGGGTGAACGCTGGCCTTACTGTAAGTAAAGTATGGTTTTTTTCAATGGAGAAATAGGAACTGCTCGCCGGTTCTGACTGTTCAGTGTAAAAAATAAAAGTGATATCATATATTATTTTTCCAATTGTATTATATACGTTTATCTTATTAAAGTCTGTCTGGTGAGGGATTGCAGTGGTGGAAGGGATGACAAAAGCGCGCGCTTTGATCTTATCGGTTACAGAGTCAGGTAGGTTTACAATGGCGTTTACGAATACGAGTTGACAGGTCATTGAAGTTTTCGTGTATCGACTGTCAAACTTGTGACTATTAAGTAATAAATGTGTATTATCCTAATACATATTCACGTGAAAGTGACTTTAAAGTATAAACTATTAAAATAACTTGTGCCCGATAATTTTAAAAATGATCACGAATCGGAACTGAGCTATTAATTATTAATTAATACGTGCGGCGCGGCCGGCGTAGTGTTGATATTTTCTGCATTTCAACACAATGCAATTGGCTCATAACTCGTGGAAGAAAAATGGCGCCAATTTATTTAGATTGATACATTATTATAACAAACTGCGTTAAAAAAGATTAAACACAGCCATTTTTCTACATAATATACGTATTTTTCTCATTTAGACCACCCGGCCAAGCACTTTTAATAAAATTTTCCCAACTTTTCTCCCTCGATATGATTGAGTGTGGTGTCCCCTGTATGGTCCTAAAATATTTTTTTATTCACACATTTTTTTGATTTTTTGCGAGATATAAATTGTCAAAAATTCATAGAAATGCGTAAAAGTTGATTTTCTATTGCCATTTTGAGCACTTACGTGCCTTAAAGTTGCAATTCTCGAAAGGCCACAAAGTGCCACCATTAGTATTGTTTTAAAAGAATTGATTTGTTTATAGAAAATGTTCCTCCTGTTTTGTGTATACGGCCAGCACCAAAACGACTTCACCATTTTCGCCGCACACGCATTATTCAAACTCTCTGAAAAAATAGTTTCTTTCAGTGTTTTTTTTTTTCGTTCATAAATTACATGTCATATATGATCACGCGCCACACGTTATGATGTTTTCGCAATAACATTATTTTCTGATTTTTCACAGCCATTTTTCTACATAATATACGTATTTTTCTCATTTAGACCACCCGGCCAAGCACTTTTAATAAAATTTTCCCAACTTTTCTCCCTCGATATGATTGAGTGCGGTGTCCCCTGTATGGTCCTAAAATATTTTTTCATTCACACATTTTTTCGATTTTTTGCGAGATATAAATTGTCAAAAATTCATAGAAATGTGTAAAAGTTGATTTTCTATTGCCATTTTCAGCACTTACGTACTTAAAGTTGCAATTCTCGAAAGGCCACAAAGTGCCACCATTGGTATTGTTTTGAAAGAATTGATTTGTTTATAGAAAATGTTCCTCCTGTTTTGTGTATACGGCCAGCACCAAAACGACTTCACCATTTTCGGCGCACACGCATTATTCAAACTCTCTGAAAAAATAGTTTCTTTCAGTGTATATTTTTTTTCGTTCATAAATTACATGTCATATATGATCACGCGTCACACGTTATGATGTTTTCGCAATATCATTATTTTCTGATTTTTCACAGCCATTTTTCTACATAATATACGTATTTTTCTCATTTAGACCACCCGGCCAAGCACTTTTAATAATATTTTCCCAACTTTTCTCCCCCGATATAATTGAGTGTGGTGTCCCCTATATGGTCCTAAAATATTTTTTCATTCACACATTTTTTCGATTTTTTCGGGCTATATATACTACAAAATTCGCACATATTGTTTTATGTAGATTATCCATTGCCGTTTTAAACAATTGTATGTACTAATATTAAAATTTTTGAAGGACTATAGGGTGCTGTTATAGCTATTACGTTGAAAGAATTGACGTGTTTGAAAAGAATCGAAATATTTTTGTATTTTGCGTACACGCTTTATTCGACTGTGACTTGTTTTTTCCAAAAATATTTATATACCATAATAATGAAACAGAAAGTATAAATCTACGTAAAACGGGCATAAAATATCTATTAATTTCTTCTGTGTATAAGAGAAATGTGTGGTCGAGTGTGCAAGCACTGCTGCATTCATGAGCCGTGGTGGTGTTGCGGCGCTCTCGATTTTGTTTGGAGCTGGCCGGCCTGGAGCTAACATGACCGTAGTCTGCCCCTCAAGCGTTAAAGTACCTAACCATCTTAGAACCTCAGCGGAACGAAAACGAAGGAAGGTTACAATACACAATACGCATCAAACAAAGAAAGTAGATGAATTTATTTAGGTTTTTAGCGAGTTAAACATTCATACTTAATATAATAAAACGTCTAATTTCACATATTTATATTAAAGTTCTACTTCTGAGCATGTAGGTAAATATAAAATCTTTTGACATAAAAATTATTTAATTATATCTCTTTCTTTTCTTTTATTGAAACCACTTTAAAACGCAATTATTCTCGAATCCGTTAAAGCTACTACTTTTTATAATGTCTCTAATAAGGTAAATTTCATTCATAATACTTATAAAAAAATATATACAGCCCATCTATTTAATTTTAACAATATGCATATCATGATGTTTATACTCGTATTATAAATAACCCTCATCAGTGTGTCGCAATTTTACAAGGGCAAAAAGAACCAAGATGAAGGATGCACAAAAAAAATTTATAAATTCAGATAATAAATACATAAATGACCTGAGAAAGTGAAAGAGGAATTCTTTGGAATGAGTTATACAAAATAATTATAAATATCCAGTTCAAAATGGTCGCTAATATAATTAATTAAAATGAACATTTCTACCAAAATCACTCATTGCAATGACACCAGCACTGTACTGTAAATTTTGCCGAAACTTTACAGATTCGTACCAGATATTTGTAATATGACAAAATGAAGACGCTCAACTTGTTTAGCTACAAGAAAGACAGCTGGCAAAATTTCCGCCGAAATGTTCAGTTACGTTGTAGCACCATCGAAAACAAAATTTTACTAAAGGCTTCCACAGAGAATACTAAATAATATTGTATTTCAATGCACAACTGTATATTCAAATACCTGGACATCGTATTGGACAGAAATTTTACTTTATAAGCCATATATCGTACATTGTAGCATAATAAAGACCACTTTAAATATGCAATAGATCAAACTGAGGATTCTTAGCAAATTCAGTTTGTTCCCTTCTACCATATTACAATCATTCCTATAATTTCATGCCATGTATCAGTGTATAGGGCCACAAATTACAATATGCACATATCAAATCACATATATTCGGAGCTCAAACATCATACTTGATTCAGCTTACAACTCAACTCGTATCCCAACATTTTACTTTATTCCTAAAATTACCTCCACTTACTTGGAAATATCTAAAGTACATATTAAAAATCCTTAGAACACGGGCGTGGCGACTGACGAACAGAGAAGATGAGGGAACCTCTACTTTTTGTGCTGACATGAGAATTTTATTACTATTTATGGTATGCAATTTGTTTAGTTTTAATGTAACAAATATATCATTATCTTTAAGCTACTACGCCATGTATGCATTTGTTATGTTAATACCATGTACCACAACGCCCATGTTCGACCTGTAGCTTAATAAAAAGATCTACTATGTTGCATTTTATTTACAGTATGTCCACCGTTAGAGCGGATAAGTGGGTAAACTGTTTTATTTTTTATTTTACGAGGAAAAATTATTCTTCATAAAAAGTTTTGCCTTTATTAAAAGTATGATTGGCATGGAGTAAGTTAACATGTCATGTACAGGGTGTTCAGAAAATTAAAAAATCTGAAAATTATATTCTCTCTTATATTCTCGGTGGCGCAGTGGGCTAAGGCGTGAGTGACAGACATGGCTCTGGCTACACTGCCTATCAAGTCCCGGTTCGAGACCGGGCACCGGC
Organism: Rhagium mordax; assembly: GCA_963680705.1. Classification (NCBI taxonomy): domain Eukaryota; kingdom Metazoa; phylum Arthropoda; class Insecta; order Coleoptera; family Cerambycidae; genus Rhagium; species Rhagium mordax. Next base: position 32,233,460 of record OY796665.1, read on the forward strand.
AAATGGCAATGTCGGTGGGTATGGATGTTTGTCTGCGTTTTTTCAAATGTGTAGCCCCCTTCCGGACAGACTTTGGCTTTGGATTTGGGGGTTGTCTAATTTCTGTGGTGTGTTTATATAAGTAAACTACGTTCAATTTTCACGATATGAAAAACTAATCTTACCTGAATAACACTTAATTCATTTATCAACTCAGCATGTCACATAACACAGAATATAGTAGTCTCACTTATAAAATGGCACTTTCAAATATTTGCTAATATGGGAGTGTCTTTCGGGAATATTTGAGAAGTTTACATCTCCTACGATATACCCCATACTGTCTTGGAATTAAGGGTTGAAAATCTTTTTCTTATTATTATATATGGATTTCCTGTTTCTTGACTGTTGATATCAATTAGTTTGATTTGTAGCTTCTTAAGTTTTCGGTCATATAATTAAATAAAAAACTACATTTTACTTTCTGACGTTTCGGTTTTAATAACCATCTTCAGAGAACTATTTTGTAATGAGATATAAAACCGAAACATCAAAAATCTACAAATAGTTATATGACCGAAAACCTAAGAATGTGCAAAGTAAATTAATTTAAAAATTATGATAATTTTTACTTAAGGACTTCCGACAGAAACTACAATCCCTTAATGATGAATTTTAATTTAAGGTATTAATTTCTGTAGACGCCAAATTTTAAGTAAAATTCAACAAAAATTTAAAGAAAAAAGAATTGGCAACCTATTATGGATGTTAGCATATCTGAAGTAAGTGAGAAATAAATTTATTGTTAAAAAAATTAATAGGACTATTTATTTTTACTTCATAATTCTTAAGCAATTATTTCATGTGAGCGCCACTTTCCTATCCAAATATAGAATTCACTTTCCAACCATATTTTTCTCAATTATATTCCTGTTACCTTGCAAGAACAAGTGCGTAGGTACTTTCCCCAGTCACATGTGCCGTTTCGAGGTTCTAAGTTGATGGTATTCAGAAATATGTTTCGATAGAAACTAATGACAATTAGAATATTCTATTTATTTGTCATTCTTACGCACATAATTTCTTTATCCAAAAAAATGGTGTATTAAATATTTTCCTTCATATACAAATAAAAAGTCATTCTTTATTTTAGACTTTAACTTTAAACTTTAAATTTACAGATAAAATCAAAATACATATACAGTTTCTCTCATTTTTTAAAGACATTATTTATATTAGCATTCTAGTGAACTTTGGAATATTTATTTAAGGGCACACACATAACATAATATATCTCTGTCACTTTATCATGTCACGGTTGATATTAGAACTCGAAAAATACCACATCGCCAATATTCTTGGACCCTCCATATAAATTTCAAACTAAGTTCAGTTGTGTTCTCTTTACTTATTACCACCCCTATCCGGAGATGATAGATATTTTGGGTAAACCATATGATAAAAACTTTCTTCTAGTTAGACATGTAAAAACTGTATAACTGAGGAGTTGACTTGTGGTTGACATTGACATTTATTTATCCTCGACTTGTCATTTTACTGTTCAACATCATTCTCTACTTCATTATTAATAACTATTGTAAAAAGTCGAATTAGGAAGATTTATCCACAAATTGTAATTCTGACATAAATTTTAATTGTAAATAACTTTTCTTATTGACAGTTTTTCATATCGCTAAAATTGAACGTTTACTCTTACATAGTTTTCATATGTTTTAATTTTCTGTACACCCTGTATATGATATGTTAACTTGCTCCATGGCAATCATATTTTTAACAAAAGTAAAACTTTTTATGAAGAACATTGTCCCGCGTAAAATAAGAAATAAAAAAGTTTTCCCTCTTATCCACTATAACTGTGGACATACTGTGTTTAACGAACTGCAAAAATAAATTCTATAAAAAAAATGTCATTGTCTATAGGGTACAGCCCGACGATGGCCTCATTATGTTAAATGAAAGGAGGGCACAAACGAAGAATACATTTTCGTTAACATATTTTAAGTAAAAAGGAACATATTATTGAAAGTTAGATTTATTTGTTTGTCCAAAAACTTAGAAAGTTGAGATTTGACACGTTTATAGTTATTACACTCACAGCAAAGAAAAAGCTAAAAATAAAAGGACAAACCCCGCATCTACAAACAATAAAATTGACATATTACACCTGATTGTACGATACCATTAAGGCGAAGGAATAAATTCAGAACGATATCAAATTCTGGAGGCGTGAAATAAGAGTGTAGATTTTGTATCACGTTTTCTCGAGTGTTTTCTTAAATATTTTCTTAAAATATTTCCATGATTCCATAGATATTTGCCTTCGTAATAAGACCATTCCAAATCTAACAAATTTTGTCCCGTGTGGTAAGAAAACTATTATTTAACTTATTTTCGAAAATGACAAATTTCAAAAATACATTTGGCAGTGTTGATGAAATTACTACATTGCGTTTTTTAAATATCTTTCACACACACACACACTCTCATTTAAATTTAATAGTATCATATTGTAAGGCTAGCAGTGAATGTATTCATTTTTAAACATTTAAATTAAAACAAACAAGTTTTTTATGTAGAATCATTCCTTCAGTACGTGTCTGGACTCTTTAGAGTTAATACTCCCATGTTCTTTACTACATAACTTTTCATTGTTTTTTTGCGATGATATAAATTATAGAATATTAAGATAAGTAAAAAGAACAGTGAAATTGAAAACAGTGACTAATACTCTTTAGATAATTCCTAATTTCTCAAAAGCCATACATTTGAAAACCATGTTTGATTTAGGCAAATTAATATTTAAATTTCACACACATTCTAAAATTGTATTAAAATGGGGGATTGTTCCATTTATAAAGTTGCCCTCAAATCCTCATAAAATTGTAGGTGGTCCAAATCTAGAAATATTTGTATTAAAAACATTTTGAGAAACAGGTACTATTTGTACTCCAGAAAACTTGCGTGAATCAGCCAATTTTAATGTCGATTATGTTTTATAGTTTCAAATAAATCTTATTAATATGTATTAATGATTGAGTTAAGATTATGCTATAAATATAATTCAGTTAAGGCCTAAATATTGATCTGTAGAAGGGTGGAAGTTATAATGAGATTATAATTTCTTTATGATTATATATTCTTAATCGCAATATACGTATAAAATTAATGTACTTTACCTCTAACTAACTACAGGAAAGTTATAAGACCAAGTTACAGCCATATTATCAAAAAAACTTCCTTACGAAGAGATTGTTCATTATTGTCATACTTATACAGGGTGTCCATTAAAGAATGGACCAAACTGTAACAGTAGGTTCCTTGAGTGAAATAAATCATATTAGCTGAAAATACATATTTTGCTTCTCTAAAAAGTTATGCACTGTCAAAAGCATTTTTTTTAAATTGTCTTATTTGTTAAATTAATAAAATCTCTCTTCTTAAAAACAGCGTTCTATCTATCATACTGAATTTACTCACTGTGAGTTTTAGTCATGTACCTAGTAGATTAAAATAATTAAAATTTTACATAATTCTCTTCATTGTTTTTTACAATTCTCTTTTTTGCTTGATATGCATTGTTGATAAATGACGTTATTTAGGCTTTATACAAGCATAATAATAACAAACATATCCAATTTGATATATGTACTTATATTGTTTCATCTCTAAACATACAATTATCAAATTTATTGAACTTTCTTTAATACATGATAAAAATTGGATTAAAAATTACAAAATTCAAAACGTCTAAAAATAAATTATGGAAAAAATGTTTGTTATCTCACCACAAAATTCATTCATTATGTTCACCAATTAAAAAACAATGTCGCCAAGAAGATGTGCATATTCTTTCTCTATCACATGCTCATCAGGAGGACGACAAATCTCGCTAATAAAGTAATTTACTTGAACTTACATTTTACAATTAATAAACTGTCATGTAACCATAACAAACAAATTTTATTTCTATAATTAATGCCGCCTACATTTTCATGCTTTCTTATAAAATACTCTACCTCTCTTTATTCGAGACTTACTGTCTATAAACAACCTTATTTAAGCCTTATACTGGCCCAATAATAACAAAAATATCTAATATATTTATTGATGTTCCACTTCTGAACATGCAAATATAAATTATGTTGAATTCAAAGAAAACCGTTGAAAACACTTTGAAGCGTTATTATTGTCGAATAATGCAAAAACAAAATACTCTGCAGGACTATATGTCATACAGCATTGAATTATATCACAGAATCCATAACACCCAAAGCAAAAAATAAAACATTTAAATAAAAAATACTTTAGAACGTTACGTTTGTTATTATGATGCTTGTATAAAGCCTAATAAAGTCTCTTCATTGTGCTACAAGTTTAAATGCACTTTCTCGAAAACGGGGCATTTAACCGCCATATATAATATAAGTATTCCTTTTTTACGTAGAATTTAATGTTGCATTAAAAACAAATAAGTAATACTATTTTTAAAAGTTGCTACTCAAAAAATTAATGACAAAAACAAAAGAAACAAATTAAGTGCAACGCCCACTAAGTTATTCACCTCAATTGTTAACACGACTTTTCTCAACGGCTCAAAAACCCCCATATACCAAATTTGGATGAACTTTAATAGTAATAGAGATAAAACAAAAAATTTAGCTTTCGCGCGAGTTTTTCGAGTACTTTGCCGCCTCAAAGGCTTTTTTCCGGGCGAGTTCGGGCGCGCCGCTCCGTATTTGATTTTTAGGCTGTATATAGTAGCGATCCGTCCAGTATTAAAATAGTTATTAACATTTCAGTACACCCGTGTCGGAGGGTTGAATAAGATTCGGACGATTAAGGGATACGAGAACAACGCCCGCTTCAGGAAATTTCCAAATTTTAACCCAACTTTCGTTTTTTGGTTAACGTCAAAATTACAATTTTTGGTTCCCTCCTGCTGCCTCGAAAATCGCAGCGGGATCATGCAATTCATGATGTAGTTCCAAGTTGCACCCTCTACCTTGAATTTTATGCCAGAACGGCGGGGTGGTGATTTTTCGTTTGGAAATAACGTTTGAAGTTTTCGTGTTTTCGCAATTTTTCCCAAACTCGCGCCTCCTTCGTGATGGACCGGCGGGGAAGTTTCTTCTGAAAACTAGATGAAATTTAGAAACGAAGAAAGAAATTTAGAAAGGTGTAATCGTTTTTCTCGACTTTGCTTCCTAAGAAAGTTATGATTTTTTGAAAAAGGGGGATTTTGTCGGACTTCGACGATTTTTCCGACATGCACTCTTTAAAAACGCGACACAGCCTTTCCCTTTGTATCTAAAGGATACGGACCCGGACGGACGGCGGTAAAGAAGAAGGAAAAATGAAGAATTCTTTTTTTTTTTTTTTTCGCCCATTAGACGAGACATGAATTTTTTAAAAAGGTCGATTTTGTCGAAAAACGATCCTTTTCAAACCTACATCCTATCTTCCGAGTATGACGTCATGCGCAGAAATCGTCAAAAATACGACCCCTTACCGCCACACCATTATACTTACACCACACTTTTGACGGTCCATATTTTTTTAAGGAAGCAAAATGGTACTAAAGTAAATCAGCAAATCAGCTTCAATGATTTATTTTTAATCGAGTGTGGAGTAAGAAATCTTTCACAAGAGGAGTGTGCTGCTGCTATAGCTCTTATCGAGGAAGGATTAATCCGTGATGTACATGGTTATTAACCGCTTTGGTTATTAACCACTTATTAGCATTTACTAACGCTAAGTTAAAAGTGTCTTTATGTTAACCGTTTAATTTTATGAAAGCTCAAATACTCACTGTTAATATTCAGCAATGCTGTTTTCTCTTGATATACAATTATTTTTATATTTGCGAAAATTTACGCCAAAATCGGACGTTTATATGAATTTTTGATTAAAATAAGCTTCTTTACTAGCTGTTTTTATCTCTGACATACTCAAAGAAAAGACCTTATATTTTATATGTGCATTTTTATTTTATTATTTATGAATATTAAAATATACAGCGTGTCCCACTTTTAATGCCCCCCCCCCTTCACAACTCAGTTATTAGTTATCCGATTTCAACCAAATTTGGGTTACTATTAACGGCATTTGGTGTGATCTTTTTGAATTAAACAAAACTTATTTTTGTCAGTGGCGTGCACTTTTATTAAGAAAAACGGGGTCAATTTTTCGAGAAGTCATATTAGGTATTTTTTTACAGAAAATCTAATGCAATATTATTAATCAGCATGCTTTGGAACCCCCTTGTTCAAAATTTTACTACATTTTGATTAGGAGTTTCCGAATAACGGGCCCAGTGAAAATACATTTTTTCAGTAGTAAATAACTGATAACTTGAAAACGGTTTGTGTTTTGAAAAAAAGTCATACGTCATTTTCAATTTAAACTGATTTACTCTTTCACATCATGTACTCATAAGTTTGAAATGCCGCAGTCGTAAATAATTAACTTGACACTGGTTTATTTTTCGAAAAATAGTTTAATTTAATATCATAGCAACCTTTTTTCTTTTGGTATAAAATTGATCTATTATCACATAAGATCATTTTTTATCACTTAGGGCCGGTCTTTTCATCTCCAGTTAACTTTATCCGACATTTATTTACCTAGGATACAATTGTTACAACAATGAAAATCAACAACTTTAACTGCCGGATAAAGTTAACGGATAGATGAAAAGATCGGGCCTTAATGCCCAAATAATACAGGAGCGGTTAAAATATTTTTTTATCGTCCAATGAAAAATTTTCGCTTGCAGCTTTTGGAACTTTTGAAGGCATGGGGAGATAGAGTAAATCAATTTAAATTGAAAATGAAGAAAGACATTTTTTCAAAACGCAAACCGTTTTCAAGCTGTCAATTATTTAAGATTCAAAAAATGTATTTTTACTGGGCCCGTTATTCGGAAACCCTTAATCAAAATGTTGTGAAATTTTCGGCATGGGGATTCTAAAGCATGCTGATTCATAATTTTGTATTAGTTTTTCTGTAAAAAAATGCCTAATATGACTTCTCGAAAAAGCTACCCCTTTTTTCTTAATAAAAATGCACGCCACTGACAAAAATAAATTTTGTTTAATTCAAAAAGATCACACCAAAGGTCATTGACACCGATCCAAATTTGGTTAAAATTGGATAACTAATAACTGAGTTCTGAAGGGGGGGGGCATTAAAAGTGGGACACGCTGTATATTTTGAAACAGAATTCTTGGGTGTCAGGTCCAATTTTATATTCAAACACTAATTAATTAAATTGCGGACGTTTCGGTAAATTCATTACCATCCTTAGGGCTATTAAAATTTAGTGTTTTTCGTAGACATTAAAACTAAATAAGCTAGCAGGAACATATAATAGATATAATGAAATATTTTCAGAAGTTCGTAGTATAACATGTATGCTGTGATACAAATAAAATTCTATATATAAATAGCAGCCCTCCCTAATACGGCAATAAATTAAAATTATTTGCATATAAATTCAAAATGTTGCATAATAATAATAACAATAAGCCTAATTGAAATAATAAATGTTATTTATAGTTTTCCTTTTAGTTTGTTAATACAAATGTCTTGAGTTTATTCTTGAAGTTATAAAGGGTTTTACTTGATGAAAATATACTTTTAGATTTAGAACCTTTAGCCCTAGATACAAAAAACAGGAATCAAATTTTGCAGTTATGTGTTGTGAAACGGTAAACATATCATTGTTCTGAGTAGAATGGTAGTGGACCCAAAATACTTCCTTGTGGAACACCCTATGTAATTAGAGGTTATGTTGATGTAATGCCATCTAGTTTCACCATTTACGTACAATGGGAAAGGTAATTTTGAAACCATGACAGCATTAAATCATTTTACTCCATAATAATGTAACTTAGCTATTAATAAATCGTGATTGATTAGGTCAAAGGCCTGTAATCGAGGACTAAGTAAGTAACCACTTAGTGTCTGTGGCAGTTGTTATATTATTACAGATATTAAGCAGTGATGTAGCTGTACTGTGATGCTTCGGAAATTCAAATTGGGTGGGCGGTAGTATGTTGTTATGTGATGAGTTAATCTTTAATCTAATGCTAGCAAATTTTTCCAGCAATTTAGACATAGCAAGTAATATGCTTATGGGACATAGGACGCAGTTGTTGTAAATCGGCTGCAATATTAACTTTTATATAGATATAGTTAGTTCAGGGAGACCGTCTGACAGCTGTGGGGGAAAATTTCTTATTGATGTACGATAATGCACGTCCACACGTCGCTAGGGTGGAAAAAAATTATCCCCAGGAAGTTGATATTCCAGCAATGATTTGGCCTGCAAGAAGTTCGGATTTAAATTCTATTGAGCACTTGTGGAACTATTAAAGGACCCAGTATAAGCAGCCAAGGTTATTTAGCAGAATAACCAAAAGACAAACTTATAAGTTTGTATGGTGTGCATGGAATATAAGATTCCATGTACACTGGGTTTTTTAAGTGAATTTTCAACTCAGTTCCAAATCCCAAAAATTCTATTTTTGCCTGATGTGCATTAAATATGAGATTTCGTGGGATTTTTTATATCAAATATTTGAAATATGATTTCTTATTTCAAAATATGTCAATTTTCGATGCAGATACCAAATTAATTTTAACTTTTCGACCATCCATATATACCGGGTGGCCACGAAAACTAAACCAAGCTTATAATTCCTGTGTTTATGAACAGTTTTGAAATTTGGAACATGTATATAAGACTGATTTTCCAATTTATCTCTGTATATCTTATTATTTTTAGAATCTACAGACCAAATTATCTATATCTGATCACGTTGTAAAATTTTAATTTCATTCAAAAATAATTTTAAAATTTTTTATTTATTTCATTTTTTTAATGTTAAATGGAAATAAAACTAGACATATCATACATCGTCGTATTCTAAATAAAATGTTTTATCTAATGCAGATGGTCCGTACACGTTTTATTTAAAAAAATTTACTTTTTTATCAAAAACCAACACTTTAAAATTTATCGGCCCACAATACTCTTAATATTAACTTACTACTAAGTATTATTATTTGTGTAAATGACAGAATGGATATAGATACATTTCTCCCAAGTCACAGCCTTCTGGATTGGAAAATTAAATTAAAAATTTTAAAATTATTAAAAAGAAAATGCAAATTTTTCAACATGATGAGATAGAATTTGGTTCGTAGATTCCAAAAATAATAAAATATACCTAGTTAAAGAAATCGACTTAATGTTATTTTCGTCGAAACCGGAAGTCGGCAAATTTGAATTTATACGTCACTAAATTGGAAAATAAATCTTATATACACTTTCCAAATTTCAAAACAGTTGATTCATAAACAAAAGAACTATTAGCCTGGGCCGGTTCTCGTGGCCACCCGGTGTACCCCAAGCACGATCCAGCAAGCTAGAGATCTTCGGATTTTCATAATCCATATCATTATTGTCACACCATGGGCATAATGAATTTCTAATACAGTTACATTCTCGTTGACCAACGAAAACTGTCTTCCTTTTGAAGGTATAGTCAAAACGGATCACGGGAGGATTCTTCAACAGTACGATAATTGGAATATATCGTATTCCAAATGTCTCATGATCAATTGTTATTAAGATTGATCCAGTCCTTAGTGGTTCCGTTGGGATGCGGAGGTTTAAAGTTCTCTCTTCATTGCACATACTGAGGAACTCCTCTCTGATTCGGAATCAATGTCAAAATGGGAAGTGAACTGGACTCGCTTCACCATAAAGATGGCGTCTCAACCGGGATCATGCGTTAGAAACTGAATTACAAATTTTTTGGAACTGAAGAGAAAATCGCAGATACCCCGCTATGCGGTGTCCTGCTGGTGGCCTGACTGATGGGCGTGTCCGAATAAAGTACCGAGTCTCTTTCGTATAAGTAGCATGACACTTGGTGAAGAATCATTCGAAAAACAATCTAGATACGTTTCTTAACTAACATTGATGCGAACTCGAACTCATCCTATCCATGTATAGGACCGTTATTTCGGAGAGTTCCATTGTAAATTTTTTTAAAAGTAAATGTTTTCACATAATTAACAAATCTCACTCATAAATTGCCTTTTAGCTCCTTAATATAAATTCTCTTTCGGCAATCGATCACCTATCTCCATGTAACGACTTTGTGGCTTGCGCGGTCGTTGACCCTTTGTTGGGATATCGTCGAGCTATTCTGATTAGCCTTGCTGGACGAACTTTCTGTAACACTACGATCAATTGAAATATATCTTTTCTTCTATATATCTCTTTTATTTTAATGGATTCTCTTTCAGTACAATTAGAGGATTTTCTGACCAAACTGTATTGTGGTGGTCGGTTTAGAGGACGACTCCTCCATTGTGTGCCGGGTGGTCCCATAGTTCGTCTCGTGGAATGAAGTGATCAAAACCTGTCTGGGCAGGAAATATTCTTGAATATTGATATAGGACATTTTATATTGCACATTATTATTATTGTCTGTGACTTGCGTCTTTGTATTGTGACAATCTTGATTGCCGCTTTTTACAGGGTAGCTGCGATAACCTGTATTCCAGGGAACATTCATTGCTGGAGGTTATCGGTTGCACAGGCCTACGTTGATATAATCTGTCTCACTAACAGATATAAATAGACTCCGCCCCAAAAATGTCCGCTAAATTTGAATAGAATATCTCAATTGGTCGTATTTATAGAACCTGAATTACAAAGCAACCGTGCTAAACGTACGAAAAACACGAATATATGGGGAGCTGACTTGACTCAACTCTCTTATTCGTTTTTGTGACATTTGCTGCGTGTTTAGTAATAAGGTACCACGTAATGCAAGCGATTAATATTGAATCTTTTTTTGAAAGAAATGAACCACCAACTACAAACAAAATTTTAGCAGCAGTGCATGGAGATGATTAGTTACCTAATCTTAAACGGAATAGTTTGAGGCTATTAATAAGAGGAATTGGCTTTCGGTGAGTAAATGGACTTTTTATTTCTACATGTTGTAATGTCATTGTGTTTGGCATTATAGGTTCTCAACAAATAGGTAGGTATGTGTTGTTTTATTTATTTGGACAAGCTAAAACTTATAGTTAAGTTCTCGCCTTCTAGCAAATGCTACTATAAAATTAATGGGGCGGAGTCTATTTATATCTGTTGGTGAGACAGATTATAGTTCAACGGCCAAAAGTTACATAAGCTGCCGTATTCTGCTCTACGATACCTTACTCTAGTGGACGGTAGTAACGTATGACAGAACAACATGGAACGGCGTGTTATAGTTCTACAAGTATAGTCGAGTAACCTGCGGGGTTGAGCTACCCATCAGGCGCGTCTCCAGGTGGCGGATAGGAGGATGGCCAGACTTCTAACGGAGTAGGGTTAGCGTTGGTCATATTGCTGGGGGGTCGGGCTAATAACCCATACCATACCTGGCTAAAACCACGCCGTGGAGTCCGTGGACCAGCTCACGACTCACACCGTAGACCGCCTGGCGACACAACGACCCTCTGTTCTTGGACAGAGGCACGTGTCTCTAGGGGGCACGGGGGTCTTGGCTTAACCGCCCGGACTACGTGGATGAAGTACCACCATAAAAACTTCCCCAATCCCAAGGTATTGTGCGCGCTGAAGGGATGCGTGGTTGGGGGGTAGCCCAGCAACTAGCGACAAAACTCGGGGCACCTGGCGCACCCCGTTTTATGTAGCCTTCCGTGTCCAAGGGGGCTCTGGGCACGGTGACATTTAAATCCCCCATACTCGTGGGACGAAAATGAAAAATAAAACAAATAACGACACCAAAAAACAAAGCTCGGAAGAAGGCCCTGTAAAGGAGGATCCACCGAAGAAAAAACTATCCGGAGCGGCCAGAAGGAAGCTCCGGAAGATGAACCGGGAAGAATCTGGGGGAAAAGCGGGACCTAGGCTTTCACAGCCAGGGGGCGTAAGTACTCCCAGTACATCTCAACCGGGGAGCAGCAAAGCCTCACAGGGGAGTGACCCAAAGCCGGGCGGTAAACGCGGCCGATCTGAGGGAAGCACCCCAGGGGAAAATAGAGTGACGCAGCCAAAGAGGGGAAGGGCCAATAACGTCCTGGGTACCTCCTATGCGGCTGCGCTCACAGATTTCAAGGTGGCTATAATACCTAATGGCTACCCTGAGACGTCATTGAGCTCGGAGCAGGCAGATTTAGTAAAGACTGCACTGACCGACGCTCTTGATGACGTCGCAGAAGGACAACAACCGCCAAAATTCTCAGGGGTTAATCTACGGGGGGGCTTTCTCCTAGCCTCCTGCGCTGACCAGGCCACAAAGGACTGGCTAGTGCGGGTGGTGGAGAAATGCGTACCCTGGGAGGGTGCAAAACTTAGCACATGTGATGCCAAGGATGTACCCAAGACCGTCAGAACGTTGGTGTGTATACCGGGGCCAGCACAGGAACCGGAAAAAACGCTCAAACGTCTGAGAATACAGAACCCAGGGCTTCAGACGAATACCTGGACTGTAATCGACACGAAGCCAGATCCGAAGGGACAACAACTTGTCCTACTGATAGACGAGGCTTCGTGGAAAAGAATTGAGGATCTTCAATGCAAACCCTACCTCAACCTAACCAGGGTCCTATTTAAGGCCCTGGGGAGGAAGAAGGGAGGGGAGCAGATGGAAGTCGACCAGGGGACGCAAGTCGAACCCGAAGGAATAGAGGCTGCGAAGGGAGAGGACCAGCAGTAACTCTCAACCACCGCAAGTAACATTCAACGTTACACAGGTTCACCACTGTAAAGCGGCCTCGGCCGCGTTCCAGGAACACATTGAAAACAACAATGTAGATATAGCACTGATACAAGAACCCTGGGTGTACAGGGGGCAAATCAGGGGATTAGGGATGGGAAGAGACTGGGAAGTAATTAGCCCAGGCGGTAACCACCCAGGAGCTTGCATTATCGCAAAGAAAAATATCAATCTGTTACCAATGTGGGGACTATGTACATGAGACCTAATGGTGGCACGAACCAGCATAGAAATGGAGGGGTCAACGAAAGAGCTGGTAATAGGATCCGTTTACCTTCCATACGATCAACCTGATCAACCTCCTACACCGGAAGTTAGAGAACTGGTTCAGCAATGTGAAGCTAGCCATGCACAGCTCATCTTATGCTGTGATGCCAATGCACACCACATTATCTGGGGGAGCACGGACAACAATACAAGAGGTGAGTCACTCCTAGAATTTATCATTAGTAATAAGCTAGAAGTAGTCAATCGTGGAAACGAGCCTACCTTTGTCACGACGACAAGGAGTGAGGTTATCGATATTACTATTGCGACACAGTGTGCGGGGCGATTGATCAGTGAGTGGCATGTGTCTCAGGAACCATCGCTCTCGGATCACAGGTACGTAAGATTTAAAATACAAACACCACCGGAAGTGAACAAGATGGGCAGGAATCCAAGGACCTGCGACTGGGGACTCTTTAATGAGATCCTGGAGCAAAGGCTGAAGGAGTGCCCATCGAAGCCACAGACACAGGTGGAAGTGGAACTGATGAATGAATTCATTACATCAGCAATAAAAACAGCCTTCGAGCAAAGCTGCCCCCTAAAAGAGAGGAGGCAGAAACGTGAGACCCCATGGTGGAATCGCGAGCTCTCCTCCAGGAGAGCAGCGGTTCGCAGGCTTTTCAATCAGGCGAGAAAGTCTGGCAGATGGGAAGATTATAAAACTGTCGTCTCGACTACGCATATGCCATAAGAGATGCAAAAAAGGAATCATGGAGGAAGCACTGTGAGGAGATAGAAAACACTCCGGAAGCTGCTAGACTCCAGAAAATTCTACAGAGTGACAATCAAGGTAAAATTGGATCACTGCAAAGACAACAGGGTGACTACACAAATACCGAGAAGGAGACTTTGGACTTACTCCTAGAGACACACTTCCCGGGCAGTGTAGCTATCCCACGAAACCATTACGGTCCAATTGAAGACATACCTATTAAGAGGGCGTCTAAAGAAGACTGGCAACATGCTAATAGCGTAATTAATATAACAAAACTTGAGTGGGCGATCAATTCGTTTGAACCGTACAAGTCACCGGGGGTACATGGAATATTCCCGGCACTACTAAAACAGGGTATAAGCAAACTTGCAACACCCCTGTGCACATTATTCAGGGCCAGTCTGGCCCTAGGATATGTGCCAACCAGCTGGCGGATGGTAAAGGTGGTATTCATACCAAAACCAGGGCGCGAGACCTACGCCCAGGCCAAATCATTCCGACCTATCAGCCTAACATCCTTTCTCCTGAAAACCATGGAGAAGTTGGTGGATAGGCATATCAGGGACGATGTTATGAACTTAAAACCTTTACATCGAAACCAATATGCCTACCAGACAGGAAAATCATGTGAGCTAGCCATACACGAGCTTACTCACAAAATAGAAAGGGCACTGGACAGCCGGGAAACGGCTTTAGGAACCTTTCTGGACATTGAGGGGGCTTTCAATAACACCTCATACGACTCTATAAGCAGAGCAGTGAAGAGACGCGGGGTCAAGCAGTCGATAACAAGATGGATTGACTCAGCACTCAAAACCAGGAAAATACAAACAATGCTGGGCTCCACGACAGAGGAGGTGTTGGCAACCAGGGGCTGTCCGCAGGGGGGTGTTCTATCACCCCTGTTGTGGTGTCTGGTTGTTGATGAACTCCTAGAACAATTAGAACAGCAAGGAATATATGCGCAGGGATATGCAGATGACATCACCATCCTGGCAACAGGAAAATTTGAGGGCGTCACATCAGAAATTATGCAAAGAGCCCTCAAAACGGTAGATAAATGGTGCACCCAGGAAGGTCTATCCGTCAATCCAGGAAAGACCACAGTGGTAGCTTTTACAAGGAAAAGAAAACTTCAGAACCTGCAGAAACTATTTCTTCGGGGAAAAGAATTACAAATGAGCGGTGAAGCCAAGTATTTGGGACTAACTCTAGACACCAAACTGAACTTCAAAGCTCATATAGAGAAAGTGACCACCAAAGCCACGCGGGCTCTATGGGCCTGCAGACGAATGGTGGGCAAGAACTGGGGACTACAACCACGAATGGTACATTGGCTGTACCAAAGGGTTGTGACACCGGTAATAACCTACGCCTCCCTGATCTGGTGGCACAAAGCTGGAAAAGGAGAGTCGTTGAGGAAACTAAACAAGGTACAAAGACTTGCGTGCCTAGGGATAACGGGAGCCATGACAACAACGCCTACCGCAGCTATGGAAGCGCTGCTATGCCTACCTCCATTAAATCTAGTAGTGGAGAATGAGGCATTGATAGCGACTTACAGGCTAAGAAACAACGGATATGAGACCTTTCCAAGAAAAGGATATCATACAGAAATAGCCCAACAACTGGGAAATAACCGACTACTTGAAATGCAGTCTGACAGAATCAGCACTACTTATAACTTCACAAAAACCTTCAGGGTGATTATACCTGATAGGGAAGATGAGGGCAAAAGGCAGATGCGAAGTCACCCAAATGATACCATATGGTATACGGACGGATCAAAAACGTCAAGCAGTACCGGAGCAGAAATTGCGGGAGACCAACCAGGGACATACTTCAGTCTGAACCTGGGCTGCACTGCAACCGTGTTCCAAGCAGAAATAACAGCCATAGAGTCTTGTGCACAAGAAATGTTACGGATGTCATACACTAACAGAAGAATCCGTATCATCACTGACAGCCAGGCAGCTCTTAGAGCTCTGGAGGCAGTAGAGATACGTTCCAAAACAGTAAGAAATTGCCTGAAGCCCCTGGCGAAACTGGCAGAACACAACAATGTGCAATTGGAATGGACGCGAGGACACCAGGGAAATTCAGGTAATGAGAAAACTGACAGGCTGGCCAAAGAAGGAGCAAAAAAAGGCTTGATAGGACCCGAGCCGACATGCGGGATCGCATACAGCACCGCAAAAGGCGCAGTAAAGGAACTATTAAGACAGAAACACAACTTGCATTGGAAAGAGGCACCAGAAATGAGACAATCACGCATATTCTTAGGTGACCCATCCAAATCCAAGACTAACGAACTGCTGAAGCTGAGCAGAAGACAGCTAAGATATGCAGTGGGTATTCTAACAGGACACTGCACGCTAAACAAACATCTCACCAACATAAAGGTGAAGGATGATCCAGATTGTAGGATGTGTGGTGAAGAGAAGGAAACACCTCACCACATCATATGTGAATGCCCGGCCTTACCGGCGAGAAGGATTGCACACTTCGGTGAACCATCAGTGACACCGGAAGAGATAGCCAATGCTCCCATCGACCGTATACTCGCCTTCGTGGGGGGAACGGGTCTCATGGAATAGGGAGACCATGGGGGTACAATAAGCTTTAGCTTCAGTACAGCGGGCCAAAAGACCGCAACCCATAAGGAAAAAAAAAATAGTCGAGTAAACTTTAACTTGGCGTGTGGATGAGTTGATATTGTGCATATTATTTCATTTTCTCTTGCACACAAAGTTAAAGCAATAACCCAAAAACATTGTTCACGTATGTTTATACGTAAACAATGGTTTTGGGTCATTGTTTCAATTTTGTGTGCAAGAGAAAATACAATAATACGTACAATATCAACTCATCTACACGCCAAGTTAAAGTTTACTCGAGTATACCTCCAGAAAACTTGAATGAGCGCCATTGAGACTTGTACACTTGTAGAGGTATTGAATCAAATTGCGCAAGACGAAGTCAGACACCTCATTCCAAGGATGGAAAAAAGATGGACACTATTACAGCACGAGGTCGCAATGCCCGTTACTAGAGTCATTATTTGTATATTTTTAACAACTTCGACACAAAACTATTTTACAAAACTTTAAAGACAACGTGAATGAATAATTATCAACCATAGGAGTACCTTTAAAATACTTAGTAAAATTAATTTCTGAAATTAAAAGTGTATGTGTTAATTTTACGGCTCAGCGTATTTCATTAATTCTTAAAGATAATAATAATAATACACAATCTTTATTAATTTCTTTATGGTTACATCAATAATATAAAAATAATTTACCAACAGGCTTTCTAGGCCTTTCTCAAGAGTACATACAATATTGTATGTACTCTTGAGAAAGAGTACATACAATATGATGCCAACCGCGGAATCAGTTCAATGTATAAAAGTATTTGCTATTTCAGTCTCGTCTTTTAAAATTTTACCCTTTTCTGTCTTTACTTCTTTTACTGCGCTTTATACATTTTTTTCCTATTTAATATTTCATTTGTTGTTGACCAAATTTTAGTGTTATTGTTAATATTTTCATTTATTTTTTGTTTATAGTATTCTTCTTTGGTTTTCTTAATTAATTTATTTAAATAATTTCTATACGTTATATATTGATTTTTTAATATAGAGTGTTTTGTGGACTTTTTAATACCCTTTTATGTAAATAATTTCTATGTTTTAAAGATGTCATTAAACCAGCCGTTATCCAACTTTTACTTTTCACAAGATGATGTCTTACCTTTTTTCGATTACTACATATATTTACTGCGTTTTGTAACGTGGTTACAAAAGCCTCAGCGGCTTTATTTGCATCATTGCAGGGAATAACTTCGTTCTAATTAACTGTGTTTCTTAAATAATTTTGTAGGAGATCATAGTTTATAATTTTAATAAAATGTTTATTTTCGATTTGTGTTACTGATTTGGTTGGGACTACTTTATTGTGTTTAGTATTTAAGTAAAGTTAAAAGGCCGCACGACACAACTTTTTAAGGGGCCTCATATTTGTTTTCTAATTAACTATAAATAAGAAGAAGAAAGTTTTGCAAATCTTTATTGTCATTTCGCTATTTCATATATAGTATGACCCATTTGAAAGCGGACCACCTCTGTAAAATTGCTATTTTTGATCCGATTTTGACGAACTTTTTTTTAGATTGTTGCTCATGGAAAACTGCAATTTGTAGCAAATCGATAGATTTCTATCACAAAAATTAAGGCCTACTTTGCAATTCAAGAAATCGTATTAGCGAAAACTAAGTACGCCCCAGCGCCCCCTAAAATGGGTCTGTACCAAATTTCACCCAAAAGTACCTCGTGGTAAAAATTGAATGTTCAAATAATCTTCTCAATAAAATAATTTGTTTACGAGTTGTTTTTATTTACTTATTTTATGAGTTAGGTACTTAATGTTCACAATGATACATTTAAGGGTATAAATTAATTCTTAAAAGTAATAATATCAATTTTTAACATGAGGTACTTTTGAATGAAATTTAGTATAGACCCATTTTAGGGGACGCGTACTTAGTTTTCATGTAAAAAATCGCTAATACGATTTCTTGAATTTTCGCTCCAAAAAAATTGCAAAGTGGGCCTTGAATTTTGTGATAAAAATCTCTCAATTTGCCATAAAATGCAATTTTCCATGAGCAATAATTTTAAAATAGCCATTTTACAGAGGTGATCCGCTTTTAAATGGGTCACATTGTATGTACAGGGTGTCCCAAATTGCTTGATTTTGGCTGGTTTACTCATATGTCAGTTTTTCTCTACCTGGTCTGGAAATAGGAAAACCAGCCAAAATCAAGCAATTTGGGACACCCTGTACAGCGTGTTCATTTTAAGTGTGACCGGTTTTAAATGGTTATTACGAGGTTATTATTAAAGATAGAATGATGGGACAAACGTCGTATGTGAGGATTAGAAAAAAAAGTTTTTTATGCATTGTATGATTATTTTAATTTTATATACCAAATTCTGTGTTATCAAATATCTTCTATGGTCACTTCTTTATACACAAAATCCATTTTGTTTTCCTTGTGATTCTTCTATGTTAGATGCACTATGTTATGTACTTTTCAAAAATACATTATAAGTATTTCAATGACATCTGTAGGTATATACCAATAATTGATAAAAACTGGTTTTCATTGTCTTTGAATTATAGTTTTACATTTATTTTTACATTCGACCATGTGCATGTTTTTCTTGCTAGGAACAAAACGTTAGAAAATATTTAACATCAAGCAAATGCATTCTATAATTAATTATTCTTAGAGTTACCCCAAACGTTACAGTATAATTTTAATGTCTGAAATTCATTAACAATTTCTGTGGTAAGCTTATATGTAGATATTTTAAAATTCCTAGAAGTTTGATTTGATGCTATGGTGTACAAAGTTATTTTTGACTATCTTAAATTCTTGACGTTTCGACCAATTTTTTCTTCTGTAGAAGACCGCAATGTATAGTCGAAATGACAATATGTAATTAAAAATGTTAAGGTATACGCCGCACACTATTCTATAATTACGCGAAAGCTTTAATTTAACCAGAAAGATAATATTTAAGCCGATTCAATTTAATCGGAAAGTATAAACATAATATCTATAAATTAAAATAAATAAAGATACTTAGATGAAACAGTGCAATAGTATAATATGCGCATGCGTCATTTAATTTGTTTTTAATTCTTATAAAGTTCTACTTCAAGTGACAGTCAAAATACTTATTCATTAATGTTTCCACAATAAGTAATGGTGATATCACACTAAACCGTTGCAATTACGAACATTACTTGATTGATTGTTTTCTTTTTTATTTTATGAGTTTCGCCTTTCTTTTTAGTTCTGTTTATAACTCGTGCTGGTTTAATTGTTTTGTAAAGAGTTCTCTTTTGTTATTTTATCGAGTTAGGTACCTATCTAAATTTTTTTTAATAGTAATGGTTTTTTTGATAATGATAAAGGAATAAGAAAGGTTTTCCAATTTCCTTATGTTTCACTAGTTTTTGGCAAGACGGTTATTTAGAAAATGTAAAGATAATTTAATTAAATCTTAAACGGGCCTTACTAAAAAATAAGCCTAACTGTTGTAAAATAATTTTAGAAACAATTTTTTTAAGGTATAATGTGTCTTGGAATGGCACATAAAAGACGTTATTTTATTTTCTGCCATTTATATTAACAATACAGTCTTTTATTCCTATTTTTTAAATTTGGTGATTTTCAAGATATGTACTTAGTGAACGTTATGTAGGTCATATCGATTGATGGAGTAAACAGTGAAGGTCAATTCTCAAAAAGAAATTCGAAACTTTTTAACAATAAACTAGTTTATAGTAGAATACAATTTGACCATTCAGATTCAAATATTTTTCCTTTATCTTAAAGGCTATTCCGAAATAATACGAATCATTGAATGATTTGGTCAAGAACAGATATTTAGTCTAATTTGTAAAATATTGCTCCCTAATATGTATAATGATATTAAATAAGGACGCATTTTGATGATGAAAATATCAATATAGTTTTTTAATCAAAAAACGAATTAGGAACAAAATATTTAATCACGTAAAGATGACCTTGAAACTACTGGAACATATCAGGTAACTTATAATATATCACTCTTTCCATAATGGGAACTGCATCGCCTCTTATTGCCATTGATAAAATCATACAACCATCACAAAATAGCATATTTTTGCACTAAAGGCAAATCAAAAACATTTTAGTTTCAAAACTTTACATTTACATGCCATAATTTAATTTATATCTAAAATAACAGTCAATTTGTAACATTCTCATTTTATTTGTTCCATAAATACTTAGGTATAATAAATAATGTAATGATGTTCCACCAGTTTATAATACAATAGTTAAAGAAAACTTTCATTTTCCTGTCCTCCTAACCAAATTGTTTAATGGGAAAATTAAAATGAATATCTCATTTTATTCAATATTATGGAAATAGTTGGTAGTAGGTAGGTACTTATTGCCTTTAACTATTTAATATTTAAAAAAGATAGTAAAATCGAGCTAATTTTTGTGTTATAAACTTTTGTACTAAGTACTTTGTTTGCTTTTTTATAATTATATTAAAAATTTTGTTTTACTATAGTATCTCATACTATCGTAGTATTCCTTAAAGGATTAACAGCGCCTACACAATAGTTCAATTAATATAAACTGATCACAATTGAAGTGGATATTGGAAAAATACGAAAAATATTTGGCCCTCAATATTTTTGAAATTAGATGATTAACCCTATTAATACAGCTTTCTGTGATCGTTAGCAAAATTCATTGGCCTTTATACCAACCGTTGGTGTTGGTATAAATTAAAATATATTGTAGTTAAACAATTTTATTATAATTGAAATATAATATATAATTATGTGCTTTACAAATCACAGTTTTTACAACCAATTTTGTAAATCCTCGATCTTTCAGATACTTGAATCTTTTTATAATTACAACAAAGGGAACGTCCTTGCCACCATTTATACTATTTTCTAAATTTTGTTGCATAAGTCTCGTTAAACTAAGCGTCTCGTGTGTTCGGGGTCACCAATTTATACCAACCGTTGGTGTTGGTATAATTAAAATATATTGTAGTTAAACAATTTTATTATAATTGAAATATAATATATAATTCTTCAACAGCTTTGGTACATTATTATATGGATGTTAAAAGTTTACATTAAAAATTGATATTCATATTGATTTATTTATTTTGTTTTCTTAGCAACCATCCATGTTTTTTACAATTCTCTTTCTTTGCTTGATATGCATTGTTTATAAATGACTTTATTTAGGCTTTACACAGGCATAATAACAAAAACCTATCCAATTTGATATACTCACATTGATGTTTCATCTCTAAACATACAATTATTAAGTTTATTGAATCTTCTTTAATGCATGATAAAAATTGGATTAAAAATTATAAAATTCAAAACTTCTAAAAATAAAATACTCATTGAAAAAAATTTTTTTTTTAACTCACCACACAATTCATTTATTATGGATACCAACCAAAAGCGATGTCCCCAAGAAGATGTACATGTTCTTTCGCCATTATCTGGCCCTTCAGGGAGACAAAATCACGTCATATTCAAATTCTACCTTTATCTTGAAAACTTATACTTAAAATTGTATTCATTGACATTAATAAAACATTTTGTAACCATAACAAACAAATTTTTCATTTCTATAGTTAACTGATATGTGTTCTATATTTTCACATCCCTTTGCAATCTACTCTACTTTCTCTTTTGAGACTCATTGCTTATAAACAAACTTATTTAAGTTTTATACTGGCCCTATTATAACAAAATTATCTAATATATTTATTGATGTTCCACTTCTGAACATGCAAATATAAATTATGTTGAATTCAAAGAAAATCATTGAAAACATTTTAGAACGTTATTATTGTCGAATAATGTGAAAACAAAATACTCTGCAGGACTATATGTCATACAGCATTGAATTAAATCACAAAATTCATAAATTTAAAGATAAGATATTGCGCATGGTGGGCGGAGCGATTACGTCAGCAATTGAGTAAGTTCAAACGTCATGCGCCATATTTGATTTTGAAAAAGTGTCAAAGTGTAAAATCTAAATTATTACCACTAATAAATATGCGTTGTGCGGTATATTCATGTAATTCTGAGTATTCTGACAATCAGTCAAAGAATAATCTTTCCGAGGTAAAGTTTTTTCATTTCCCTAAGAATGAACTATTGTGTAAAAAGTGGGTTCACGCCACGAAGCGAAAAGACAAATTAAACGTACAAACGGCCTGTGTGTGTTCAAAACATTTCGTGGAAACTGACTATAAAGTAAATCTACAACATAAATTGTTAAACTGCGTACCAAAAAATCTAAATTGTGTTTTGTTAGTCATTAATATTATGTATACGCTCAAATTTGTTTGACCGTGATGGATGCATTCATTACCTAAAAGATTTTACACAATGTGTTTTAATATCGGAATATATTAAGTTAAATATTCTTACACTGCCATGTGTATTTATCTTGCAGTCAGTATTATATGTTTAAGAGAATGAGCAAAATTTCACTACACACAATCAACTTCACAATCATCAAATACAAAATCGAGATAAAATAAATATAAATTTTTTTAAGGTTAATATAAACGCGTCATGGTGTAAATTATTATGGTATATTGTTTTATACCTAATGCCCTGCCAACGCATGTGAAGCAACTTAACTTGAACAAGTTCAAAAACATTGTGAAGAGTGTTTTGCTTAGAAATGCATTTTACTAATTTGAGGAGTTCTTGTATACTGATTTTAATAATTGGCAAAGGTTGTATTTAATAGGTATATTTGTTTATATCATTGGTAGTTGCATGTTAATATTTTAGTATCTGTCTTCTCAATTTTAATATTATTTATTTATTATTTTAACAATCTATGTTTACATAATGTATTTTACTAGACATTCTGCTCGTAGATGCATCATATTTTATCTAGTCATATTTCTTACACAAATTAGTGTTACTTGTATTCATATTTTCCTTGTTCCGTTTCTGACTTGTGTAAATACTCCGTCTATAATGCACCAATAAATGAATTATTATTATTATTATTAGTAAGTATTATTATTATTATTAATAATAATTTTTGAAGTAACGAATTTCTTTGGCTTTGCGGGTAAATAACTTAGTAGGGAAGAATCTTAGCTGAATGTTATCGCAAACAAAAAATGATGGCAATAAACTAAGGAAAATGCTACTATTTTTATTGTTTTGATAAAGGCAATAGCTTAGGAGGTAGAAATGTTTGAAGTTAACTCTTAATGTTTTTATTTTTTTAAATTGAGGCATTTAAGATGAATATAGAAAAATTTACAAGCTTTGTACTATTTTGATCTACTTAAAGAGCATTAAAAGACCTTCTAAACGCTTTTTTTAGATTATTTTTGGCGTTAATTGCAAAGGAGATATGACCGAAATAAGCAGGAGCGCGCCTCGTTTTAGCAAATTACGATATTGCTCGTTTAGCGGCAAAATAATCTCAGAATTTCGTTAATTATTGATTTTTTTTACTAAATGGGTGGTTTTTACCCTCTTAGGGGTAAAAGCTCATCTATTCCTTTTTAATATTTGAAGTTAAGACCCTATAACGTTTAAGAATCCGCAAAAAAAAGAAATTTACAATCAGCTATAGAATTAGCTTTTGGCATCAAGTTACTGTATTAACTACGATCACTCAATTGCTGACGTCATGCGCAAAGCGAACGAGTTTTGTATGCGGGAATATCAGGCCCTGCATATCAGTTACCTATAGAAATGAAAAATTTGTTTGTTATGGTTACAAAATGTTTTATTAATGTCAATGAATACAATTTTAAGTATAAGTTTTCAAGATAAAGGTAGAATTTGAATATGACGTGATTTTGTCTCCCTGAAGAGCCAGATAATGGCGAAAGAACATGTACATCTTCTTGGGGACATCGCTTTTGGTTGGTATCCATAATAAATGAATTTTGTGGTGAGTTAAAAAAAAAAAATTTTTTCAATAAGTATTTTATTTTTAGAAGTTTTGAATTTTGTAATTTTTAATCCAATTTTTATCATGCATTAAAGAAGATTCAATAAACTTAATAATTGTATGTTTAGAGATGAAACATCAATGTGAGTATATCAAATTTGATAGGTTTTTGTTATTATGCTTGTGTAAAGCCTAAATAAAGTCATTTATAAACCATCCATGACCTCCATATTCATAAAATGTCTAACTATTCATCGGTTTAGAATGTAGAGTGAGCACACTACAGCCTTCATCCATCGTAAATAGGGGTCGTCCTTTTATCTACAGGGTTATCCCTAAAAAAATTTTGGGACTTTTTCAAATATGTTCACTCGTATGTTCATTATGATTTATAACTAATTTTAAAGAGCCACTTTGAAGAATTTTTTAATTGCTTTGTTATTTTTAAAGATATCATTTGTTACTGAAAAATGGCGAATTTCTTACATTTTAGGTTACAGTATTTTAATACGATAACCAATAACAATTTTTTCTTCGCAATGCTCCCAACGCTCTTCTAATGCAAATTAAACAAATTATATAACATAATAGGAAATTAATTGACAGAAATTAATTAAAAGTTTTTATATTTTCACCAATATACAACATTATTTTCAAATTTGTTACGAAGATAAAATATAAGAAGATATTTTAACCACAGAAATTAGATTGGTGAAAATATAAAAACTTTTAATTAATTTTTATCAATTAATTTCCTATTACATATTATAAAGTTTGTTCAGTTTGCATTCGATTGCTGGGAGCGTTGAATATCAAAAAAGAAATCGTTTCTAGTAACCGTATTAAAATTGTGTAACTTAAAATGTAAAATATTTACCATTTATCTCTAAAAATAACAAAGCTATAAAAAAATTTCAAATTGGTTCTTTAGAAATACTTATAAATCAAAATGAACATGTTTAAAAAATTCTCAAAGTTTGTTTAGGGATTTGGGACAACGATGAATTTTAATATAAATTTAACGGTCTGGATAATCACCCTGTAGGTAAAAGAAACACCCACAATTTAAAAATCTATTTACGATGGATGAACGTCAATGAATTTTGCTAACGATCACAGAAAGCCGTATCAAGGAGTAATCATCTAATTTCAAAAATATTGAGGTTCAAATATTGCCCATATTTTTCCAATATCCACTTCAATTGTGCACCAGTTTATAATAATAAAATATTAAAACATTTTTATAGATTTCTTTTTGTGATAGACAAAATGTAAATAGAAAATATGGTCAAGGGTTTCAGCACTCAATTCTTCCCATTACTCAATTTTAATTTAATTACAATTACATGGGAAATAGATTTAGAATTTTTGGAGGCATCGAATAAAAAATTAATAAAAATCAACATCATTTAAAATTTTGGTGATTCTAAAAGTAACTTATAATACTAAATATTATCCAAATCAAGTAAAACTTAAAATTTGACATTGTTTATTCTCTCATTTTTCAATTATTCAGCTATTCTCAGTAAAAAATATCAAGTTTTCTCATCCAATAGATAGGCTAATAGTATATTATGTAACGAGCATTTAATGATGGCTATTAAGACACGAGTACGAGAATTATGATACAGCCGCAGGCGAATATCGTAATGAATACGAGTCTTAATAGCCATTAAATGCGAGTTTACAACCAGCCATAATAATGAAAAATAACTATGAACTATCAAAATTGATAAATTTTAGATCTGTCATGCTCATTGCAAAATTTGATATTAACTAAATGTTGCATTTCTATTGGTTATAAACTTGTATCTTAATGAAAATACTGTATCATAATTAATATGAATATCATTAAAGTACAGTAAATGTCTAATAACTCAATTAAAGTAAGGGAGCAAAAAATAAATTTTATACTGAACTGACTATTCCACATTATGAATGATAGATAACGAATAAGTACGTGTCATTTATGCTACTTAGTGTTTTCTCAGTTTTCTGGTTCATAAAGAAAATGGACAAAATTTTGTTTGATTAATTGTACTTAGGTATAAATAAATCTTTAGTAAATAATAGTACTAATTATCTAAGATATTTTGATTGACACAAAAGAAAATGTTTTGGCATCATAAAATATAAACGTATCGCAAACTTCCACAATACCAAAAATTTTAAAATTTCCAAAATGGACGTTTATTGTTCCTCATATAGTTAATTAGTCATTTCTCTACTCATTTTACAAGATTTTTTTAAGACAATCGCGTCTTTCGTTGACCATTGATATTATTTACTTTTTTTTTTTTATATTATTTACTTTTAATTCATCTGTATAAATTAGTATCCCTATATCGGTATTGCTTATTATAATTTCTTTTATCTTAATGCAGAATTATGAAAAATTACCTGTAATATACAAATAATCTCGTTGAAGCACTTATTATTAGTTACAAAATTAACAAAATATATATATTTGACCACTATGTATATTATTTATATTTAATAAACTATTGTCCTTATTAATAAACAACAATCGCCCCAACGAAGTGAGGTTTTTTGCGAGGGGCTATTTCTCGTTCTAAAAGCTAGCCCACACATGGGCGAAGGAAAAATTCATGTACACACACGTTAGACACCTTTTATACATACAATTTTGACGCTCTCACTGAAAGTACTGCTCTAGGTCCTGGCAGTTATTGATCCTGCCGTGACGTCAAGGAGGATGTGGTGCTTATTGGGCGCGGACCGGGCCTCTATTTGATACCACGGAGGCGGCGCGATGTTGGCCCATTGGAGATGGGTTGAAACACCCCCCTTGCCACCCACGCATTGGTCTTGTGACCAGTAAGGTCGTCCTGAAGGACGATCGTTCGATATTTTGGAGGATAATGCTTAACTGAAGAGAATTGCTAACTCTTTCATTTATATTGTATTATCTGTGGGAAGGTCTTGAGAAATAAGGTTGGTTACTATTATTTTACGATAGACGAAAATTTGATCCAAAGAGAAGGATGGTGCGTTAACGAAGAAAAAACTACGGTAGTAGTATTTTTTGGTAATTCTGTTATTTATGTATGCATATTTATAACAGGAATAATTTATTAATCTTGCAAGATTGTACTACAATATTGCGTATATATAATTACACTGGCATAACCCGCCACAACCCAATAATTTAAATTTGAGTTCTGTGCATAATTTAGTATTTTTAAAGTACCTACCTGTCTTGCCCTTTCAACGTGTCGTTGTTCCCATGAGGTCTCGTTGTATTGGTAAATAGAAATATTTAGTGAAGAAATTATATTCACTTAACGGTAGATATGATACCTACCGCCTCAAGATTAGTATTAATTATTATTTATTCGACATACAATAACAACAGCATTAAAAGCATAATATTGTCATAAATATTATTTAACATCCCACATAGCATGTGATATGAAATGAACATTCAAAACTGGTTGTCTACATTCAAACGATATTCAGAACTTGTTTTACATATATCTATAACATTCGGCCTACAATATACATATACCAACATACGTAGAATATTTCAAATAAGTTGTACAATATTCTTACATGTTCTTGCGATGTGCAAAATGTGATGTTGATTTTGAAATATTCACTGTATATTGTACTTCCCAAAATTTTACTGGTCGTG
Source organism: Rhagium mordax (assembly GCA_963680705.1). Classification (NCBI taxonomy): domain Eukaryota; kingdom Metazoa; phylum Arthropoda; class Insecta; order Coleoptera; family Cerambycidae; genus Rhagium; species Rhagium mordax. The sequence continues at coordinate 32,261,457 of OY796665.1, forward strand.
TCAAATATTATTTGGGTATACAATAGACTATATTTATATCACGTGCTAAAATCAATATTTTTATAATTTATAAATGGAATATTTCCACAACATGATATTCTTGTATATACTAGTGACATACACAAAGTGATATTCATTTTTGAATATATAGTGAACATTGCAGGAATCATTTCAATCATTTACTATCTTTTTCAAATATTACATAAATATTCAATTGAGAATATTGTTTCTATGTTTATAGACGTATATCTTTATAACGTACAAATGGAATGTTTCCTCAGTACAATATTATGTATATACTTTTGACATACAAAAAATGACATTTATTTTAAAATATACAGTGAACATTGCAGGAATATTTTTTAATATTTTGTTTTTTTTCAAACATGATTACGCGAAATATACTGATGTATAGGAAATAAATATATAGAGGTAGGTTATTATATAGAAAAATATTAGATAGACCTAATATAAAACCAAAATCGACCTGTCCGTAGGATTTTTCCAAAACTTGGGCGTTTTGAAGATATTGAATTTGTTCCTTACCTTTCGACTTCACTGTATATAGACTTTTCTCCCTCTAAAAGGATGTCTTAATTAATAAACGTCAATAACAATAAATCAAAATTATTGCAAAAGCGGCGGCCTAAATTTGCAATAGGATTCCGCTAACCCTCTGGGTGGACTTCCACAATCAAAATATAATTATTAGCTGACATCAACTTGCAAATTTACTAGTGTTTTGTAATATTTTTAATTTATTTTTTTAGAGGAAAAGGACTAGACACTAGACTATGTAATAAATTGTAAAATATTTTTCTATTACATGATTATATTCAATTGAGAATATTGTTGCAATGCTTATTAACATATTATATATATTATCCGGGAGGTGGCGCAACTTCTATATCGCTGGCAAATGTTTGTCCAAAATATATAACTACCACAGCAATTCAATATATTCTTCAATAACTCCGTTGCAATGTAGGAACTACATTCTATTTCTAACAGGCAATGGAGTCCATAGTCCATTATGTCTTTCTAAATTCAAGAAAGACAGTATAAGAGACTGGTGGAGTTTGCGAGACTACAGGGCTGGATGCGCTCTCTTGACCGCGTTTGCGTTCGCAGTCCAAATAAAAAATATAAAATCTACAATATGAAATGTTATAGAAAACGACGGTATTAGTATTATTAGTAAAATTTCCAAACAAACTATTTTCATAATGTAAAAACGGCAGTAGCCAGAGGTCCACGCAATATACATGGTGTATCGTAAGTATATCGAGGTAATGTTGCCTATATATACCAAAAATATTAATGTACATTGTAACTACATGTATGTTATATGAATATTCTAGGAATACGTATACGATGTGAAAACCTGTGACAAAACAACCAGTGTACAACTTATTTTGAATCAATTTTTAATATGTATGCGATATCCTAATGTTGTTTTGAAATATGTATACAATATTGTAAGAATATGAAAATGCTAACTGGGATATTGTTTCATGAACTAGGCAATAAAATTAAATTTGCAAACATCTATCTGCAGGTAAAGATATCAATATCTAAATAATTATTATTATACCATATTACTAGTACATACCAAACATAATAAATTTATGGATTATAATAAAAACAATTATTATTATTATTAAATAAATTTAAAAATTAGTGAAAGGTATAACTTATTATTGCTATTTGCCTACTTACAAAATGTTCTCTTTAAACATTTACCTATTTGTTTTTGTAAAGTTAACCAATTACCTATATAAACCACTTATAAATAAGATACTTGTAACCTATATTAAATATATTTACATATTTACGAAATTGTTTATAATATACAGAGTGTTTCATAAGTAATGACAATTAGTTGTTTATTACAGATATCAAAAGAATATTGAGTCAAAAATATGCCACGAAAAAATATTGCTACAAAGGATTAAAATACATTATAGTTTTTTATACAACATGAACATTATTTTGGAAATATCCACGCTTAAAATTGGTGGTGGCATGTTTTTGAGAGAGAGAAATATTATTTTACCGGTATGTAACTTTGTGGTCGACTTCAAATTATTATTATATAGGTACCTAGTATATTACTAAAAAAATGTTTACTTGTTACAAATCGAATGCAAACATTTTGTGAAATCTATTTATACAGGGTGTTATTTAAGTACGTAGACAACTTTAAGGGGTGATTTCTTATGTGATTTTAAGACAAAAAGTTCATATAAACATGTGTCCTAAACGTTTAGGTTTTCGAGATAGGATAATTTTTTATTTTTTTTTTTTGGTTTGTTAAATGTTTATCTGACAGTTTTAGAAATGATTAATTCAAATCTAGCACAAATACTACCTTTTACCAGTACTTATGAAACAACGTTATTAACATTTAAAAAAACTAATTTGAACACCCTATATCTCGAAAACCTAAACGTTTATCACACATGTTTATATGAACTTTTCTTTTTGTCCTAAAATCGCACAAGGAATCACCCGTAAAAGTTTGCCTACGGATTTAAATAACACCCTGTATGTATAAAATATGGAAATTGTTTTGCAAAGTAGCCTATGACAAAACTTAGGGCTAAATGTTGAATCAGACGTGGCATCGTAGCGCCCTCTATAATTTATTTATTTTATTTATTTATTTATTTATACAAAATTTGTGATAAATACATATTTTAACTTATGTCTATTAACCTGATTTATATTTATATGAGTTTTTTATTGCACCTAGATGTTGGAAACATGTGTATGTGCTGCTTACAAGCTAATTTTTATGAAGCATCTAAAACAGTTTAAACAAGATACAATGTACAATATTGTGCAAAAAGTGCCTCAAGAAACTTAATAGTATTGTAATATATTTTTTTCTTTTTATTTTTTTTTATTTTTTTTTTTAAACCTGAACTTTAATGCCTATTGTCTATATCATAAGCTTGTAAAATTTTTCATAGTTTTTTATAATAAACATTTTACTCTTTTTATTAAAGTTTTTTTTACTTTTTATTTGTTTTATTTCATTTGGTAATAGGTTATAAAACTTAGGGGCCAAATAATCTATGAATTTTAAGTTTATAGTCTTTCGACTTATGGGTATAATCACATGCCTATTTATCTTACCTCTAGTTTGATGCTGATGGCTCACAATGTTTTTAAGTTTTTCTGTTTTATGAATATAAGAACAAACAGATTGAATATATAATGTATTTATGTTGCAGATCTCATCATTATAGAGCAAATTTGTTGGAAATAACCAGTTTTTATTAAACATTATTTTCAATATTGAATTTTGAATAACAGCCAAAGGCTGTAGTTTACATTTGTAAGTCCCTCCCCATACAATTATTCCATATCTTAATAATGATTCTATAAGTGCTTTGTATACTAGAGTAATAAAATTACTTTGACGTTCAAAAATTCTTTTAGCATATAGAATTTATGTATTAATTTCCGAATTTTTTTTGTTAGATAATTAATATGATCCGACCACTTTAAATGTTGATCTATAATGATTCCAAGATATTTAGTATTTTCCACTGCTTTAATTGTACTGCTAGATTTATTATCTATCGTTATGCTATTAAAATTTGGTCTATTAACATTCTTTAAGGAAAAAACTATGTAGTTGGTTTTTTTATATTTAAAGACAATTTGAATGTGTCCAGCCAATTTTTTACTATTTCACAGCCTTGTATGACACTATCTTTGGTTTCCTCCCAAGTACTACCAGTGAAAATAAGTGCCTATTTATCTTACACAAATAACACAAAATAACTATGTAGTAGATTAATATTTCTCACCCTCATAAATATGTTTCCATCTATCTTGAGAGTAATGCCTAAAATAGTTTTCACGTTTTTTTTTTCAAAAAATTAAATAATTGCCCTGTTGGTTGTCACGCCTGAAGTTTCCAATACTAAGAAATTACATTTTGTTTCACGTTAATAGGTACCTACTCTATTTCCATTTTATTTCCAACTTTATATTAGGTAGTTGGATTTCACATTTACGAGCGATAAACTTACAAAGCGTCTGACCATCTAGATGTAGATAATCTTTACTAAAATATTAGCACGGACGTAGCTGCCACTGATGATGCCAACTTGGTTGGCGAAATGCGCGTCGAATGCAGTTTGGTGTTAATGGAGAAACTACGTCGGTGCTATCACTGCTATCGTCACATCAAAAGCTGCTTTCGTTCGTGCAGAATAAAGTAATCATGAATCCATTTCGTATATACCAGCAATGGAATATGAGCTTTATGGGCAAAGTAATTAAGGAACTATCTCAAGCACTGAACTGAATCATGATTTCTTTGTTCACTAATCATTTGCACGAACGAAAGCAGCTCAAGATTCTTCTCTCCCCCAGAACTAAAATTAGGTAGGTACTGATTGAATCTTGATAATACTTTAATTTAATGTACATGGTACCTGGTACCTTTTTATCTTTAGTAGACTCGAAGAAGATTTAACCAACATAGTCATACGTCATACGTGCCTAGACCTTTAATAGCATAATAAATAATAAAATTATTTTCTAATTCACGTTACATCAATATTTCCTTCTGACGATATTTAGCAGAAAGGAGAAGTACTGTATTTTTTTACAATTCTCTTTCTTTGCTTGATATGCATTGTTTATAAATGACTTTATTTAGGCTTTACACAAGCATAATAATAAAAACCTATCCAATTTGATATACTCACATTGGTGTTTCATCTCTAAACATACAATTATTAAGTTTATTGAATCTTCTTTAATGTATGATAAAAATTGGATTAAAAATTACAAAATTCAAAAAATAAATTATTGAAAAATTTTTTTTAACTCACTACAAAATTCATTCATTATGGTCACCAACCAAAAACGATGTCCCCAAGAAGATGTACATGTTCTTTCGCCATTATCTGGCTCTTCAGGGAGACCCAAATCGCGTCAAATTGGAATTCTACTATTCTATCTAATATTGTCGAATAATAATAATAACAATAATAACGTTCTAAAATGTTTTCAATGATTTTCTTTGAATTCAACAGAATTTATATTTGCATGTTCAGAATATTGTTTGTAGTTTATTTGTGGCGGATAGTTAAATTCATTGAACTTAATTCTGGAAATCACGCCAAATTCTAAAAAATAAATAGAAATAAGAAAATTGCCAAAATATGTCAAGATAAAAGTGTAGTATCAAAGGCAAACCTCAACAGTTTGCCCCAGAAAACTACTGTATACCGGGTGACCACGAAATGACGCTCGCCCTTATATCTTCTTTGTTTTACAAGATATTAATTTCAAATTTGGGCACGTCAAATAACGGTTAAATATGCAATATTTCAACGGTTTTATCACTTTCCGTCGCTTCCGGTTTCACCGGAAATGACACTAACTTTAGTTTTTTAAATGGAACACCCTGTATATTTTTACATTTTTGGATTCAGGAGGTCATTTTGAATACATTTAAGGCAAATTGAGATAAAAATATTATTGACAGACATTTTTATGAGCAAATTTAATTTTTGATCTAGGCGGCTGTGACCCCAAAAAAATGTTTTGTTTTGCTTCAATAATTAATCAAAAAATACAATTATGATATTATGCCGTATGACATTTGTGTTATAAGATCTTAAACATTTCGGAAATCGTTTTTCCAGAATAACTCATTTTTCTTAAATGGCACCATGGTGACTCACTATGTTATTTTAATAAAGCATTTCATTGCCGATAATTTGGTACCAAACACTTCATTATTTGTTCATATTATAATACATAAAAATTACATTCAACAAGATATAGGTAAATTAAGATAAAAATATTTTTTAACACTGAATTTCGAGCTGAATTTCTATCAAATAGGTGCCTTTGAAATGTAACGAAAGAAACAAATAATATCATAATTGTATTTTTTGATTAATTATTGAAGCAAAACAAAACATTTTTTTTGGGGTCACGGTCGCCTAGATCAAAAATTAAATTTGCTCATAAAAATGTCTGTCAATAATATTTTTATCTCAATTTGCCTTAAATGTATTCAAAATGACCTCCTGAATCCAAAAATGTAAAAATATACAGGGTGTTCCATTTAAAAAACGAAAGTTAGTGTCATTTCCGGAGAAACCGGAAGCGACAGAAAGTGATAAAACGGTTGAAATAATGCGTATGTAACCGTTATTTGACGTGTCCAAATTTGAAATTTATATCCTGTAAAACAAAGAAGATATACGGGGCGAGCCTCATTTCGTGGTCACCCGGTATAGTTCTAAATGAATATAAATACAATATTGTTATCTAAAATTTGTATCAGTGGTTTTCTAGTATTTTACACTAGAAAATATAACAAAATGTATATTATATAATATATAGATATATATATTTATATGATATGTAAAAAACAATTATAAAACAATAACTTATCTTAACAGAACGTTTCGAACCAAAGTCTAGGTCCTTTTTCAACTGTGATTATAAAAAATGGACTTGTCAAAAAAGATCACTTTGACACCTGACACTGATTATTAATTAATGCATAGATCACTAGATAAAGAATTCTAATTTGTTTTGATATTTCCGTCACGTACTTCTTTTTTATTCAATTAATTTGTATTCAACTAAATAGTACCGACTGTGTATCTACTAGTTCAGTGTTTCTAGACGAAGTCTGGCTACCGATTCTCCAAAAAGAAGTACGTTATTTCAAACAATTCACCACCATCATTATAATTATTAATAGTGCTATTAATGAAAGCGTTAAAGTTGTAAAGTGATGTCTAAATGAAGTCTAATTGAAGGTTTAAAGAATAAGTTATTAACTACAACCACCATCAAGCATAATCAAGATTCCAATGTGCATCTTAATACTCGTATTATAATATTTGTCAATTGTTAATTATATATTATTGACTTTTGATTATTATCATTACAATAGGTATTAGAAAACCAAACAGAGTCAGTATTTACAATTCCGAATATTGAAAATTGCTACAGATTTATATTGTTAATTTATTATTAATAATTATTAGTAAAAAAAATTATTTTGATAATTTTAGACTGAAATAATTGCAATTAAAAGTCAAAACCATAGATAGTGTTGCAATTGGTAGAAAGTAAGTAATAATTCTCTGGTGTCATAACAATTTTCTTGAGCAGATATTTGTAATGATCTTTATCATTTTTATGGCTATAGTAGAAATATAGTAGGTACTGGACATGTAATTATTTGCATGTCGAAATTGTTATCAGTTAATTAGAGGCTCGCATTTTAATAGTAAATCATTATTATTATATGATTAACATTGATTTAAATTATGTTGTAATTATTTTTTATATTGTAGATGTGAATATGAATAACAGCCGAAATTAGTTTTATTTAGGCTGCCCTTGAAATTCTTACAAATTTTAGTAAAGAAGGTGTTTCGGTAAAAACTTTAGTTGCATTTATTTCAGGTATACATGCATGATTGATTTTGAAATTTACTTATATTTAAAGTACATAATCTATTCTTCGGGATGTGTGACACTAGTTAAATTTTTTTACATTCTTTTATACTTTATACCGAGAACTAACAACAACATGAATTTGTACATGTACAATACATAATACCAAAAATTTAATAAAATTTTAAAGATATTTTCAATTTCATTTTTGCGACATTTCCGAAATTTTTCGTTAGTACCCATTCAGTACCTACCCAAAAACTATTAGATATCCACTGTTCAAATAAATTAACTTTTTCTTCAAACGTCAGAAAAACATGACATTTCTTAACTCATTGCATGATGTTAAAGTTTGACATTTTAGACGGCTGTGCGTTGCCATTAGCAGCGGAGGCAAAAGTACTTTTTCTTACGCTGTGAGCGGAAGAAAAAGTACGACTGATTCCTTTATAAATAACGACATCTTAAATAATACAAAACTTATATGCTTTAATTATTAAGTAAAAAAAAACACCATAATTTAACTATTTAAACATTATATTAAAAGAACAATCATTATTTGGTATAGGTAATAAATTATTTATGGCATCTGCGGCAATTTCCGCAACCTCAGGGGGTGTACAATCAAAAACTAGCAGTCTGTCATTCTAATCTAGAATAAGTGTGGTTTAAAAGAATAATATCGAAAAAATATTTACTAAAATACTTAGGTACAAATCGTGAAGACACTCGCAGTACAATTTAAACTGACACTTGTGCACTATCGAGCAACGCGTACCTACATGATATCCATAGCAACACGTATTTTGTTTAATACGCCGGCCAAGCGATATCAGCAATTCGTTTTTGGTGGTGAAATTCGAGATTTTGTATCTTTATTTTTTTAAAGCTAATCGACGTTTGAAGAAAAAATAGCATGTTTTATTCGGAGTAACGTCTGTAATGGTACCTACAGACTCGTCACAAAACTATGACTTTTACTCCTAATAAAACAATATAGGTACTTACTATTTTAAAATTTCTGTTCTGCACGTGGCATGTAAATGATGTGTTATGCTGTTATTCACTGAAAGCTATTGGAACCTAATATTATTGACCAGTAATTCTATAGTCAATCAATACAGGGTGATTCACGAGGAAAGGAACAAAATGTTATGGTGGATAGAATTCACTTAGGTGAATTAGAAATGAGTATTAAAAAAAGCCTGAGCCTTTCTTTTATTGAACTACAGGGTGATTTATGAGTTTTGCCCAATACTTCTTAAGGTAATATCTTTTAAACTAATCACTAGAATCAGCTCGTATTGTGGGTATATAGTATACTATTAATTGTCAATTTACATGCATAATCAAAGACAGAAAATTCCAGGGCCGGCTCAACTAATTTTTATTTCTCGGACTCCTATGAAATAATTCACCCTGTGTACGTGATTTTTAAATTCTAATACTGAATTATGAAACTATATTCAAAAATGATCGAAAACATGTGTTTTGTTGTTTTGCCACACTTTGGGCGAATTTTAAATAAACGATCGAAAAAATCGAAGGTCTGCACAAAATAAATTTATAAAATTACATTTTCCTCTCTTATTTAAACTAAAATATTTGTTACACAAAATTTTGTGATTTCATGCATGATTAATATGAAATAAATAATCAAAAATAAATAGTTTCAACATCAGATTAAGTAATTTTTATTTCTGAAGTTTCTGTGAGAAATCAGTCTGTATACATTTTTCTCAAATTCTGATAATAAATTGTGGAACTACATTTAAAAATTAAAGAAATGATTTATTTTTTTATCACAATACATCAATAAACAGAACATTATAAACAACAAATTCACAGAACATTATAAACAACAAATTCACAGAACATAAAACCTTATAACTGCCTCCCTACATTTTCTTTGTCGTAAAATTAAATTTCCTATGGCTTTCCTAATAACGACAGGATTATTAATGTTCTGTTTATTGATGTTCAACGTAACTTGCTACCCCCATAATTTCCTTATTTATAAGTTAATAAAAAAATAAAAAATTTCATCTTATTGCATTTTTCACATACTTTTTAAATATATGTTATCAGATCATATCTCGTCTTCTTCAAATAATGATTGTTGTAAAGATAAAATAAATATAATTTATCTGTTATTGCAAACGGTTTTTTATTAATAACTTCCTTAATATTACTCAAAATACACAAGTATTATATAATTTTGAAATCAGAAAAAATAGGCAAATCCAAATATGTAAAAATATATAGGGTGTACCATTAAAGAGAAACACATTTTTTCGCACCCACTGTATATATTCTGACATGGATATGATTTGATAACATATTTAAAAGTATGTGAAAAATGCAATAAGATGAAATTTTCAATTTTTTTACTACCTTATGAAATAAGGAAATTATGGGGGGTAGCAAGTTACGTTGAACACCCTGTACTGTGATAAAAAAGTAAACAATTTCGTTAATTACTTCCTCACCAAAAGTGAGGAAAATATGTATTTGTGAAAAGATTTTTGAAAATTTTTATTGCATTTCTGGACGATTCTCTACGAATTATGACGATACATTTTCATTTTTTGAAATTTCAAATTTGGTACACACGTTCTAGAGGTCAAGGAAAAGATTAAGTTCGTTGATCAGCAAAATCGGTCCACTGGAATGGGGTCTACCGGACCCCAACATTTCTATTTCTAACTTTACAAAAAAATTTATTGGTGATGAAAGATTAAGGATGTGATATACAACTCATTATAATAGGATTGTGTCCAAATGTTGAAATACACAAAATACGCCAAAAAAACAAAATACGTACAAAAAAACAAAATGCGTCAAAAAACAAAATACGTCAAAAATTACTTTTGTTATAAACTCCACCACACGGTGAGGAAGTTTTGATCCCATAATTGGCAGCGGTTTTTTTAAATGTAGTTCCATAATTTATTATGTATCAGAATTTGAGAAAAATGTATACAGACTGATTTTTTTCACAGTAACCTCAGAAATCAAAATTACTTAATCTGATGTTGAAATTATTTATTTTTGATTATTTATTTCATATTGATCAACCATGAAATCACAAAATTTTGTATAACAACTATTTTGGTTTCAATAAGAGAGGAAAATGTAATTTTATAAATTTATTTTGTGCAGACCTTCGATTTTGGCGAAAAGGGATCGTTTATTTAAAATTTGCCCAAAGTGTTACGTTACAAAACAAAAAAATACATGTTTTCGATCATTTTTGTATGTAGTTTCATAATTTAATATTAGAATTTAAAAATCACGTACACAGGGTGAATTTTTTCATAGGAGCCCTAAAAATTAAAATTTGTTGAGCCGACCCTGAAATTTTCTGTCTTTGATTATGCATGTAAATTGACAATTAATAGTATATTATATAGGTACCCACAATACGAGCTGATTCTAGTGATTAGTTTAAAGGATATTGCCTTAAGAAGTATTGGGCAAAACTCGTAAATCACCCTGTAGTTCAATAAAAAAAAGACTCAGGCTTTTTTCAATAGCCATTTCTAATTCACCTAAGTGAATTCAATCTACCATCATTTTGTCCCTTTCCTCGTGAATCACCCTGTATATCACATGATCAGCTGGTTTTCAATTGCATGTACAGGGGTATCACACGAGAATTGACCCCCTATAACTTTTTAATTTTTTAAGTTAAAAAAAATGTTTCAAATAAAAGTTGTATGGAATTTTATTAATATTTTTATGGATATCTCTTTGAATATATAGGGTGTTCCATAAAAGCGGGACATAGCAAACTTGCATATTTTTAAATAGAACAACCTATATATTTTCAATTTTTTGAAATCTACGTATTCTTCTGATTGCAACAATATGTATATATGTTGTATGTTTGCATCATCCGTTTGGAAGATACAGGGTGTTAAATTATCGAATTTTATAACTATAATACATAGGTTTAACAAACACAAAGTCGACGTTGCCATGGAAAAACAAAAAAAAATTATACTACAACATTTTATTAAACCACTCACAACAATAACAAACTTATAAAAATATATGTGTTTGTTAAACCTATGTATTATAGTTATAAAATTCGATAATTTAACACCCTGTATCTTCTAAACGTATGATGCAAACATACAACATATATATATTGTTGCAATCAGAAAAATACGTGGATTTCAAAAAATTGAAAATATATAGGGTGTTCTATTTAAAAATATGCAAGTTTGCTATGTTCCGCTTTTATGGAACACCCTATATATTCAAAGAGATATCCATAAAAATATTAATAAAATTCCATACAACTTTTATTTGAAACATTTTTTTTTAAATTAAAAAATTAAAAAGTTATAGGGGGGTCAATTCTCGTGTGATACCCCTGTACCTAGCTGATTTTTAACGTGAACAAGAATGTTTTAAAAAAATGAATAGTGCCGTAGACCCGAAAAAGAAACATGATACAGCTACGGACACCTGTTTCGGAGTTATTGCTCCTCATCAGTGTAGCGTAGCTTAAACTTAAACAAAATTGAAAACGTCTGAAAATAAATTACTTATTGAAATCAAAATTTATTAACTCACCACACCACAAATTCATTCTTTATGGTTACCAATCAAAAAGATGTACGCATGTTCTTTTTATTTTTATCAGGTACCTATTATTAAAAAAGTCCAATAGATTTTATAATTGTAGGTATGTTTAGAGATGAAACATCAATATAAGTGTGTCAAATAAGTAAAACTGGATATGTTTGTTATTATTAAGCTTAATATTATTATTTAGCTTAATAGGTATGCTTGTATAAAACCTAAATATTAAAGTCATTTTATAAACAATGCCTGTCGCAAAGAAAGGGTAAATAAAAATATTACCTATATATACAGGGTGTGCGATTTAAGACCGGAACACCCCATTATTTCGGAACGCGTTGACCGATTTTAATAATTTTTTTTATTGGGACATAGTGCTCGATGAGCTCTATTTGACCATGTGGAAAAATCTTAAATTTTTATTTTTTCAGGGCCTGCTAAGACCCGCTAAATGGGTCGAAATTTAGAGATCGACCATGAGGCAATTTTTTTTCGAAAAAGTGGATAGCGCATTCGATTCAGACGTGCCTCAAATACCTTTATACAAAGTTTGAGCTCAATACCTTATACTATAGGGTGTTTGTCACAGCGTAGCGAATTTTCAAATTTTTCACATTTCGACTGACCCTGTATAAAAATCTATTATGCGTACAAAAAAGATAAAGTATTCATTCGACTTAGAGCCATGTCAGATATCTAGGAACGAAGTTTTATCGCTGTAACTTCTACATGTAGTTGTAGATGTCTGGATTTCAACAATAAAGTATCTACTTAATAAAAAAAAATTGTTGAAGTCCAGACATCTACCTGTATAGAAGTTACAGCGACAAAACTTCGTTCCTAGGTATCGGACATGGCTCTAAATCGAATGAATACTTTACCTTTTTTGTACGCATAATAGTTTTTTATACAGGGTCAGTCGAAAAGTGAAAATTTTGAAAATTCGCTACGCTGTGACAAACACCCTATATAAGATATTGAGCTCAAACTTTGTATAAAGGTATTTGAGGCACGTCTGAATCGAATGCGTTATCCATTTTTTCGAAAAAAAATTGCCTAATGGTCGATCTCTAAATTTCGACCCATTTAACGGGTCTTAGCAGGCCTTGAAAAAATGAAAATTTAAAATTTTTCCACATAGTCAAATAGAGCTCATCGAGCACTATGTCCCAATAAAAAAAATTATTAAAATTGGTCAACGCGTTCCGAAATAATGGGGTGTTCCGGTCTTAAATCGCACACCCTGTATAATAGATTGGATTTGCGCTGAAATCTTTTTAATATTTAAGTTAATTTTAAATAAATTTCTAAAAATTGTAGGTATAGTGTAGTTCATATTTCTGAAGCAGGGAAAAAATGCCGCATTTACAAAGCAGAAAGGCGGACTCTTTAACGTTTAAAGAAGCCGCCGCACGTGCTCCTTTGTCGGGAATTTTTTATCTGCCGTAGAAAAGTGAACTCTAGTATACCAGTCTGGTCTGCAAATACGAGCCAGTAGCACAGTCTAAACTAAACATCCTACTCTTTCGCCTGTGAGTGCCTGTGATCTAGTCTCAACAAATTGTGTCAATGCTGACATCTGTACACAGATACGAAAAATATGCTCAATTCTAATAAAGCTTTGTTTAATATTTTTCACTGCGCCATCTGGTACGATATTATTTAACTTCTGTGAATACGAGCGATAAATTAGATTGCGGAAACATTGAAATTGCGACAAGGATAGTGACATTGGTGACGTCATATATGTCAATTAAGGTGATTAGGAATTAAAGTGCATTTAGGGTTATTTTCTTTAGGGAGGATTTCTATTTAAATAATCAATTATAGATCAAGTAAATTTACATGCAATACATTAATTTCAGTGTAAACATCAAGTGTAGTTAATTTCTCATTGGTAGTATGTCAAATAACCGTGTTATTCTGTTTATATTATGAGTGTGTACTACGCCCACGGTACGTTCACAAAAATTTGATTTATAGAAAATTTATATTATTCTATTAAAATATGTTATAGGTAGCCCCAGTCGAGAATCTGGTGTTGTGAGCGATTGCGATACAATGGCGGAGCTAGCAGCCTTGCTTCGTTCTGAAATCCCTGAGGGTCGTAGCAACCTCACAGACAATCACACCAATCTGCAAAGGGTTGCAGAATACTGTGAGGCTAACTATTTTCAAAATGAAAATAAACGAATTGCATTGGAAGAGACAAAAAATTATACTACACAATCACTAGCTAGTGTCGCATATCAAATTAACACGTTAGCATATAATTTTCTGCAGTTATTAGAATTACAGACCGCTCAGTTGGCTGAAATGGAAAGTCAAATGAACCATATTTCACAAACTGTTATGATACACAAGGAAAAAGTTGCAAGAAGGGAAATCGGTGTTTTAACTGCAAATAAATCTACAAATAGACAATACAAAATTATTGCACCGGCTAATCCTGAAAAACCTATTAAATATTTAAGAAAACCTATTGATTATACAAGTGAGTAATATATTAATAAAATACTAAGGAATATCTTAAGAAGTTAGCTACTTTTGTAAAAATAGAAATTAGTTAGGTAGGTACTTACCCGCAATTATTTTATTAGCTGAAGCAAACATATTCTTTTGCAGATATACCTACCTAACTAATTTAATTTTTTACTGAATACAGAAAATATAAAATATGTACTATTGCGGCCAAAAAAAAAGTAATCGATTTTTTATCAAGTAGTATGTTTTTCGAAAAATTTTCCTTTGTAAATAGGAGTTTATACATCAGTTATGTCAATTAAATTATTTCTCGAATTATTTTGACTAGAAATCATTGGTGGGGTCGTATTTATTAAAGAAAAACTAATAAGAAATAATTTGTTAATATTTTTTAATTAAGTATAAGAAAACAATTAATTAGTATATATGGTTTTGAGAGAAGCAGAAAAAGGCTACATCGTCGTCAAACTCGGCATCATTTAATTTTCTTTCTTTCTTATTTGGGATTATGGGATTTATTACCTTCGTCTCGACCCTTTTGTTATTACCACATTCTTAAATATTTTGAAGTAAAGTTTATTTTTTTAAATCCAGACAATTATTTTTAGTTTATCGGTGACTTCAAAATTTAATATTCAAGAATGGGGTAATAAATTTTATTCCAAATAAGAAAAGAAAGAAAATGTTTATGAGTTCTCGAATCAGATTCTCGAGATATTTCTATAATCGTGTTTAGTGTCCTGATGCTACTGTGACTATCTAACAGAGCATTGAAAGATATATTGGTTCTAAGTAAAGCGGGCGTCAGACTATCAAATATTTGATCAAACTAGACTCATCAAACGGTGAATATGATGTCAACATCAAATTAGTTTCTAAAATAGATGATCACACCAGCTGTCAAAATCCAAAAATATAATTTAATTTCACCTCGAAATTCACCAATGAATGCATGATAGAAACGGATGAAAATAGTTTCCATAAAACATACTTATCAAACTGTGACTGTGACGTCATATTCACAGTTTGATGAGTCTAATTTGATCAAATATTTGATAGTCTACACCGGCTTAAATGATTTGTTGACATGATACTTTTTTTGTATTATCTATACATGTTGCAACCAAGCAAAAGATTCGTTGAAAAGTTGTAAAGATTTAGAGAACTTTGTTGCAGACAGGGCCGGATCAAGGGACATTTGGGCCTGCCCCTTTCCCCTTCTTGACATTTTTACTTGTTATTTTTTTGTCACTTAGGTACGTGTAAAAAAACGTAAGCCGCATATAATAACGAAACAAAGTAGCTCTACCAGGGGACCTGAGGCATGCGCCTCATGCTTCTCATGTATAATCCAGCACCGAGTCCAGTACTGGTTGCAGAGGATTCCGTGAAGTTTAAATACAGCGTGATCCAGTTTATAACAGCAGGACTTTACCAGGAGCTAGTTCAGCATAAAATAAAGACAGTTTGCCCTGTAAACTATGGTCGAATTCTGCTTCGTTTATTATCTACAGGGTGTTAAAGCTGGAAAATTTTTTAGAATAATTGCTCATAACTCAATATTAACGAAAGATGGCGTTTTGAAATTTAGCATAGAGATAGGTTGTTTTGTATTCTTTATCGGATAGTGGTTGCAATTTTTTTGTCAAGAATACAGCGGCGTGCGTATGGGTTAGTCAACAAATAGTTTATTTGAAAACAATAGCACGCCACTGTTTTTTCACAAAATCGATGTGCTTATGAGAATTCTTGTACCATTTAAAAACTTTTTTGTATTTTTCAATGTGTTCGATGAAATGCACCGTTTTCGAATAAATTAACTTTAACAATAATAAAGTAAACTATGACAAATAGGTCTTGATGTGTCAGAACTAAACATTTTCAGACTCGTTATTGAGTTGTGTCCGTTTAAATAATTCGAATTTTCTAATGGAAACACGGCGCATAGTGGCCTCAAAATGACTTTTTTTTTTTCAAATTAGTCTGCAGGTCTTAATACTTAAGCTCGTACTTAAGCAACTATTGGAACATTTCTTTTTGAAATTTTCATATTGTAATTGCCTATCGATTAGTCAAGCCACAGATTTTCGATTTTTGTCTCTGATTTTCCAAAATTTTTCAAATAAGTTTGAATATTTATCAAAAAACTTCTTTTTTATGCAAATATCACTATTTCTTCAGTAATCACAATTTTTGTTTAAATGTTCGTTTTTTAATTGCCTATCGATCTGTTGTGCTAAATTTTCGATTTCTGCCACTAATTTTTCAAAAATTTTAATGGAAATTCAAAGCAATTCAAATTTTTGAAAAATTAGTTGCAAAAATCGAAAATCTATCTCAACAGATCGATATGCAATCCCGATTGTGCATTCAATAAAATGATTCTCATTTCAAACATTTATTAGATTAATATATTTGTGGTCATTTTGTAGTTATTATTAAAAAGTTACTGTTCATAAAAATATTTTTTTACAAGTCAGCATTTGGCGCTAGTTTCTTTCATCTTTGAAGTCAATTTACTCGAGAACGGTGCATTTAATTGACACATTGGAACATACAAAAAAGTTTATAAATAGCACAGGAAATCTCAAAAGCATATCGTTTTTGTGAAAAAATAATGGTGTAGGTACAGGGTCATCACGCGAAAATGTCCTTTTTTGAAATATCTCAGCCATTTTTCATGTTATGACATAGATGTAAAGACATTCTGAACTAGTTTTTTCCACAGAATCTAAATTTTTAGTAAAAAAAACAATAACGAATCGCATTTCAGAAATACGACATAATAATTTCTCTTTTAAATAGAATACTCTGTATATTTTGAAATATTTCGATTCTGCTTCTCTTTCTGAATTCAAAAGTGTCAACATATCTTATGTTATCTCAAATGGTTTTTTAGATATTTAGATTTGATGATATTAAAATCTGATATATAAATCTGACGATATTAAAATAACGTGACCGATTTTGTTAAATAAATTTTGAAAAGAAAGAAAACATTAACCATAATGAGAAAATGATCTCTGAGAAACATAGAATGTTGATTTCATACATTTAATTAACAAAGAAAATATTAATAAACATTAAAAAAATAAAAAAATATTAACAAAGAATTAACAATGTCAAATATTACAAGGTTAAATATAATAAATAATTTTAGATACATTAATGCATATATTCAATTTAGTAATTGCTCAATATGTCTACTTCTATTTTCATAACAAAGTCTAAACCGCCGTCGATAAATCACCTAAACAATCACAATTATATGATCAGGAATTCTCTAAACAATTTAAAACGGCGGTAAAGACTTTGTTATGAAAATTGAGCCATTACTAAAATTGAATAAATGCAATAATGTATCTAAAATTATTTATTATATTTATTTAATCTTGTAATATTTAACATTGTTAATTCTTTGTTAATATTTTTTAATTTTTTTAATGTTTGTTAATATTTTATTTGTTAAATAAATGTATGAAATTAACATTCTATGCTTCTCAGAGATAATTTTCTCATTATGGTTAATGTTTTTCTTTGTTTTCAAAATTTACTTAACAAAATCGGTCACGTTTTTTTAATATCGACAGATTTATATATCAGATTTTAATATCATCAAATCTAAATATCTCAAAAACCATTTGAGATAACATAAGATATGTTGACATTTTTGAATTCAGAAAGAGAAGCAGAATCGAAATATTTCAAAATATACAGAGTGTTCTATTTAAAAGAGAAAGTATTATGTCGTATTTCTGAAATGCGATTCGTTATTGTTTTTTTGACTGAAAATTTAGATTCTGTGGAAAAAACTAGTTCAGAATGTCTTTACATCTATGTCGTAACATGAAAAATGGCTGAGTTATTTCAAAAAAGGACATTTTCGCGTGATGACCCTGTACATTTGTTTTCAAATAAAATATTTTTTTACTAGTCCATACGCACGTCGCTGTATTCTTGATAAATAAATTTCAACCATTAGCCGATAAAGAATACAAAAGAACCTGTCTATATTTCACAGCTGTTAGGTTCGAAGAATCTGGAAGTATACAGACTTTTGTGTGCCCATGTACATAACTTAGGCCTTAAATTATAAAGTTATTTGTATCTAGTTATAAGTTATCCTAATGTTTATCCCAGTGTAACCCGAAACTATCCAAGGTCCGTCTTTGTAAATGTGAATTAAGACTAGACAGACCCTTCGTCAACATAGCTTTCCGTTATTTCCCAGGTTAATAATTTAAAAAAAAAAAAAAGAAAAAAGAAATGGTGGTAAATAATCTCTAAGATTGTATGTAAACCTCCTATGTTGAAATTATAGTCACGAAAAGGAAAGAAAAAAAAAAGTCGGTTACACTGAGCTAATGGAATACTACATTCCCTCCTTCCAATTAAAAAAAAAAAACCTGTCCATACTTAATTTTTAAAAAGCTATCTTTTGTTAACATTGAATTATGGCCAAATATTTTTAAAAAATTTCCATCTTTAACATCATTAATAAACGAAGCAGAATTCGACCATAGTTTATAGGGCAAACTGTCTTTATTTTATGCTGAATTAGCACCTGGTAAAGTCCTGCTATTACAAACTGGACCACCCTGTATAAGTTTAATATTTCTAGAAATAAGTGCGCATATCTGTACATTTTTGGCTTTCAGATTTTTATTTTGATTATTATTATTATATTATTATTTCTTGTTTCTTCTTCTTATTATATTATTATTTCGCTTTAATGAGTATATCTCATATCACCTGCATTTTATTGCTCAACAAGTAGTGCATTTACATGATTTATATACCTATACACTGTAATATTACTATAAAACTGAACTTGCCCATTTTTCCACTGTTTCTAATGTTTTCTAAAGATTTCAACAACAATTTTTGTACATCGCAGGTAAATTGTTTATAATGAATTTTCCTTTACCTCCTTTCTTTTATTATAGATAGGAACTTGATACAAAATGAATTAATCAAAATTTTAATACAGTTTTTGATGATATTGGACATGGCGTTCGTAGCGCTGGGACACCAAGGCAGAAACAGAGGGGCTCGAGTCAAGGCAGTATTCATTCCCTTAATTCTGTGTCTGGCAATCCAATGGTAGGGCCAGCACCAACAACTAAACCTCCTACGCCTCCACAAGTCTCTAGGACATCAAGTAAAGGTATGTTTATGCCTACTTATCTCTGAATATACAATCTA
Source organism: Rhagium mordax (assembly GCA_963680705.1). Taxonomy (NCBI): domain Eukaryota; kingdom Metazoa; phylum Arthropoda; class Insecta; order Coleoptera; family Cerambycidae; genus Rhagium; species Rhagium mordax. The sequence continues at coordinate 32,281,194 of OY796665.1, forward strand.
CGTATATTATAATTGTAAAATTGTAAAAACCATTATATTGATCACTAGCTGAACCACTGTCCATTATAGCACAGGTAGAGTTTACTTTTGTTTTTCGTTTTTAAGAGCAAGAACTAGAAAAAACAGATGGATTAAATTAGTTCTGAAGAATGTATTTTCTTTTGTTTTGTGTCTAGAAAAGTTTCAGCATTATCCATTGTTACGCTCTTAGACTAGGAAAGAGAGGCGACTCATAACGCTTGGCAAACGTCTGTTTAGCGATACAAAAAAAATTGCTTGGAACAGCTGCTCCAGAGCTACCAGTACTGCAATAATAGCATCTTTATTGTCATATTACAAAGGTATAGGGTATAGGATTTGTCCAAGAGGAGACCAAATTGATGGCAAAAGTTGTGAACATAAATATGGATAAATATGGAAGCATATAATTTACAATAAGTAAAACATAAGAAATGAAAATTAAAATTAATCACAACATAGGTATCTACCTTACCTCAAATAAGTAAAATAAATAAGACAAGAATCCAAATAAATAAAACAAGTAACCAAATAAATAAGACTAGAGACTAATACTTAAGTTAAGTTTGCTGTAAATATTCATTTACACTTTAAAACACTTCGACCATATAGAAAAGACCCCGTTTATTTACGTTTTCGATGATTGGAAGAATAACGGTGGGGAACGGAGGGTAGTAAGCGATGCATTTGTGCCAAATTGTATCATTTAGTGGCAATTTTAGGGAAAGTTAGAATAAGAATTTTCTAATTATCATTAAATTACCAATTACCTGTTGTCTTTTAAAATTTCACGCTATATAATTAGCACTAAAAAGACCAAAAAAAAATCTTGGTTTATATCGTGAAAATTCATCATGATTTACCTGTCTATATACTTTTATGAAGTATTTTCAGTTATTTCTAAGAACATATTGGCACCCCTGTTGTACAAGCTTCTGACAATTATTATGACATGATTGTTCGCCGTATTGCTATTTGATCACTTTGTTTCTGTAAATTGTTTGCATTTGAGTTGTTAAAGTGTATTTATTGTTCAGAATAGTGAATAAATGTGTATTTGTATAAATCATGAGCGTAAAAAAGGGATAGTAAAGTGTTTCTGTTAAATGTTTGTTGTGTTTCCTAAAAAGTCTCATGCGAGAAAAAATTTGGTTAGATGCTTTGGGATTGAAAGTAGAGGACGTACAATTAAAAAAACAAAAACTGCTTATTCTACAATTCATTTACAAAATGCATTTGCCGATATCGGCCCCCTATGGCCTATATAAATGATACACACCCATGGAATCGAACTCTACCCGTCTCCCCCGACCCGCTATTATTCCATTCTACGAATGTAGACGCAAAACGTAAACAAACGCTATTCCTATATGGCCCAAGGTAAAACATATCCGATAGAAGTTTACGTAGATAAAAGTCTTTAAATCATTAATATTAATTTGAATTTGTCATATACTATTCGGCAATTTCTTGTGTTCAGTTTATTCACATAAACTTAGGCATCTTTTTATGTTGGCCATGGGTGTCATAGCTATGGTTAAGTTCCCCACAAAATTTTAAAAATTTTATTTAGTAAATAATAATATTGTTCAAATATATTATTGTATTGTAATGTCAGTAGCTTTTTAAAACACATCATACAAAATTTACTCCGTGCAACTCCCACTATATAGGGTGTTCTACTTATCGTGCCTACCGTATCTTGGACACGGAGAGATACAAGGTACGTTTAACAATACCAAATGTACAGGGTTATCCAACGAAAAGGCCCACCCTTATATTTTCTTTATTATTCGAGTTAGGAAAAAATGTTTCAAATAAAAGTTGTAGTGAATCAAATGAACTCATTTAAAACCCCTGCAAAGAATATACAGGGTGTTCCATAAAAGCGGGACTAACCTAACTTACATTTTTTTAAATGGAACACCCTATATTTTTTTACATTTTTCAAATCAGTTTTTTTTTGTGATTTCAAAAATATATATATATGTTGTATCTTATCTTTTACTGTTTTTTATTTATTGCAAATTTCGTGAACAATATTATTTATACCACCAGCATCTGCATGCGTATTAATCAGGTTAGCCATGGATGAAAAGTTAGCTTTTTGAATTTATTCAATTATTCTGTAAGACATAAGTGTCAAATTAATTGTTTTTCATCCATGACTAACTGATTGATACGCATGCAGATGCTGGTGGTATAAATAATATTGTTCACGAAATTTGCAATAAATAAAAAACAGTAAAAGATAAGATACAACATATATATATATTTGAAATCACAAAAATACACAGAATTGAAAAATTTAAAAAAATATAGGGTGTTCCATTTAAAAAAATGTAATTTAGGTTTGTCCCGCTTTTACGGAACACCCTGTATATTCTTTGCAGTGGTTTTAAATGAGTTCATTTGATTCACTACAACTTTTATTTGAAACATTTTTTCCTAACTTGAAAAATAAAGAAAATATAAGGGTGGGCCTTTTCGTTGGATAACCCTGTACAGTTTATCAAGGCTTACTAGTGTGTGCAAAAATATTTTAGTAAAACTGGTTTTACGGTGGCAAAGTGGGCCTAGAGCAGTCTACTCAAACTGTGGTCCGCGGACCGGCGCCGGTTCGTGATCACTACTCTAAAATAGTTTAATATTTAGAATCTTGAAAAACATGCTTGCATTAAATAATAAAATATCAGTATGTGTCTTTTGTATTGTGTTTTAATACAATTTTTACACTAATATTAGGTATTAGGGAATTAATAGGATTTTCATTTCTATATTTTATGTTAAGTAACCATTTATTTTAAAAATTACATATTTTTAAAATAAATTGGTGTTTAAATACAAAGGCAATTTTTGATAATAAAAAACATAAAACATAAAACACACCACATAAATTAGACAACCCCCAAATCCAAAGCCAAAGGCTGTCCGGAAGGGGACTACGCATTGGAAGTCGGTAATTTAATAATAAATTATAACTATATTTAGGTAGTATTTAGGTAGTTTAGTAACTAACTGTCAATATAATTTCAAACTGCTCCATGGGTGACAAGGAAAGAAAAATACCGCTCCACCACTAAAATACCACAAAACGGACACATTAGGCAGTGTAGCCAGAGCCCTGACTGTCACTCATGCCCACTACGCCACCGAGTCGGTATGGCTCTGGTCCACTACCTATTGTGTCTGGATTCGAGGCCCGGTGGGTATGGCTGTTTGTCTGTGCTTTTCTAATGTGTAGCCCCCTTCCAGACAGCCTTTGGCTTTGGATTTGGGGGTTGTCTAATTTCTGTGGTATGTTTATGTTTCATAAGCAAAAAACTGATTTTTGTCATTTTAATTTTTCCTTTGTAACTCCTTTATTTATAAAAATATTTTTAATGCGATTTTTTCTTTCTTAGAGTACTTTTTTATGCAGATTTTGAAAAAAATTATAATATTTTTGATAACTCTTTTAGATTTTGAATATTAACGCCAACTTGTATCCTCGTACCGATTCCAATATACCCATGGCTTAGTTAAAACCCAATTTTTATTCTCTTTAAAATGATATATTACAACAATGGTTTATTTTCAATAATAATCGAGTTATCGTCATTTTTTTGCATATGAAACAAAAATGAGTTGATTTTACTAAAATATTTTTGTACATAATAGTAAGCCTTGATAAAGTCTACATTTGGTATCATTAACCTACCTTGCGTCTCTTACCGTTTCCAAGATACCCATGGTAAGCACGTTAAGTGGAACATCCTGTATATGTCTAATTGCATATTTTTGTAATTTAGATATTCCCTCCATATCACAAGAAGTACCCCAAAATACTATGCCTTACTGAACCCGTAAAAAAAGTTTTGCGTAATAATAAAATAGTAAGATTTTTCTGTTTGTAAAATTTCTTAATCTATATGACTGATGGTCGAAAGGTAGAGTACTTGCCTCTCACCCAAAAGTTCCAGGTTTTAATCCCTATCGTTGCAGTGGAAAATACTGTGAGGGATTTTTCCATTATACACGAATATTGCATGTTTGTCCCTTGTCTGTAAATGTGTAGCCCTCTCCCACACAAGGCCCTTCTAGAACGTTCTGGGATAAAGGGGGTAGGGGGTCTATATTATATGTGGTTGTGAAAATATTGGCAGATTTGAGTGTTTCCCACGTTAAGATATATTAAGTGAATTAGATTTACTTTTGGAAGAACCCATTCAATGATGTTATCATTTTTAACACAGTTTGTTATTTCGCACATTACTAAATTTGTAATATTATTATCTTTATAGGATATGACTTATTTTAATAAACGATTAGTATTGAGTCATACATAACTGAATTACAGGTTTACTTGTTATCTGTTTTAATAAAATTTAATCAATAGTTATTGCTGAAATTAATTACCCCATTCAAATTAAATCTTTAAAGCCAATGTAATTCTGTGCATGTAACTTTTAAATAAAAAATAATTTCTTCACTCAACGACATAACATACGATTGTCAACATGCCAAGAGAATTCGGTAAATATGTTTTACTTGATATTAAATCAACAGTTATTGTTCTGTTTTGCACGTTTTGGTGTTTTATAATTTAATTTAAGAAATGTTATTAATATCATTAATCTAAGGTTAACCAAGAATTTATTATGACTTTAATAACCTGAAAAAAGTAATTAGCAATCAACATTTCAGTCTTAACCAGGTGCATTTTTAACATTGGTGCAATCGGTGCATTGCACCAATGACAGGCCCAGGGCTGGCAGGCCCCTGTGGGCTCTGTGGTCGTGTGTGTATTCGGAAACAAAATCTTTTTATCCATAAAAAAATAGTGATGTGGATTGACAAAAATAATCGTTTTTATCATTTTCTGACTAATTTTTTTTCCTATAAAAATCAGATAAAAACCGGCCAAAAAAATGTCTCAATTGTACAGTGTTCATTTTAAGTGTGAACGGTTTTAAATGGTTATTACGAGGTTATTATTAAAGATAGAATGATGAGACAAACCTCCTGTGAGAGGATTAGAAAAAAAGTTTCTTATGCATATTAAAGAGAAAAAATCAAATGAAGCCTGCTAATCTAATTTTTAATCAGCTAAGAATTTATTTTTTTCTTAACTGGATTTTTTCCACAAGTGGAAAACTTTCCAGTGGAAAAAAATCCAGTCCACATCACTATAAAAAAATATTTACTTCTATATCTAAGCAAGAGTAAAAGAGTGAAATAGTAAAAAGTTAAAAACTCGCTAGGTCCTAGGCAACTCGGTTCCTAACTTTTGTCCGTTTTTTAAGAAAAATAAATTTTTGGTAAATTTTGTAGTTTGCTGTATTTTTTAATAGCTATGGACTTATATCGGAAAAAGTTAGGCGAGGCGTTCGATTATAATTTTTAATTTTTTGTGACTGGTTTAATTTGTGTTTATTTTTGTCCGTTTTGTGATACATTTTATTTGTTTAAAAAATATGTATGTTATTGTTTGTTGTATTTTTCCTAATTAAATAAAAATTATAATAATGGGACGTTCTACAAAAAAATTGAATCAATTATTTTAAAGATTTCTAATGTCGATCGATTGTTCCGTGAAATTTTGGGATGAGTACTAGAAAATCACTAAGTATATGACCTTGAACTTTCCAAAAAATTTTCGTCCAGCTTTCCCCCATGTATACAGAATAGGGGAAGTGCGAGCCCCAATAAAACTAGTAACGAACTACTGAATAGCTTAAAAACACACCTGGTCTTAACATCAAGGAATAATGATGTTATTTTAGTATGTGCATGTGATCCAGATGAAGGCTTTAGAAAAAAAAATTCTAACAAATTTATAACAAATCAAAACAAATTCATTTGCTGGCTCTGTTTCGGTTCGGTAAAAGCAATTGACTCATTGAACTTGATAGTCATGTAACAATTTTATTATTATTCTACAGGGTGAATTTAAAATACACCGAATATTTTTACTCTGTAATTTCTTATAGCATAATTAATGAATTCGCAGTGTTTTAATTTCAAAATTCCATAGTTAATGGTTACGAACAAATACCTCTACGCAGTGTATTTTAAATTCACCCTGTATATTAAAGTGCATTACACTTGTTTGTGTCTATATGATTTTATTTTCTTTATTTGTAACTATAACATAAATTACACAATATGAAAATTGTGAAAAAAAAACAAATTTAATCTAGTATATTTTGCCTTTAGTTTCTGTATCTGGAGGTACTTTAAGTAAAGGAAGCCGTGAATACCGTACTCCACCAGCAGTGGCTCCACCACAGGTACCCAGCCATTACGCCCCTAATTATCCAATTGGTCACCCTAGACGTTCTAGTGAAAGGGGACCAGGTTACAGCACCCTTCCATTAGCTAATCAACATCAATCCTCGTCACCTCAAATAGGTATGGTGCATCCTATTTCTCAACAGCAACAAATCGTTCAGCCACAAACACCACCTCCTCCACCACCTCCTAGTGCTGGCAGCTATGGCCAAGAACATCATATGATCATGCCACGTAAGTATCAACAAAATATGCTTTTTAAAACATCAATAATAAAGAAAATCCTTTTCTTTTTTGGGATTTATTACCACATTCCTTGAGATTCTTATCCAAAAAAAATTCGATTTATCTAAAAATAAAAAAATATTCAAATTTACCAGTTTAAAACTGAGAAATAACCTCTACGCCTTTGACGTAATGTCAGAGGATCAGTTGGAGGGTGTTTTTTGACAACTAATAGGAATTAAATTAATACAAAAATACTGCGCTGACGTTTCGGAAACTATATCCGTTTCCTTTTTCAAAGTTTAGGCTTTAGATTTTTATGTAACGTGTAGAATAACACGGCATAAAATAAAAATTGTTTCTATCATTTCTATAGATACTTACCATAGAAATGTTAAAAAATATACTAAATAATATTAATTGTATTGAGTTCTTCTCTCAACATTGGTAACCAAGTTGAACAAAATTCTACCGAATAATTTGATACGCATTTATCTTCATTAAGTAAAATTATTGCAGATTCTTTGATTTTTATTTTTTTGTTGTCTGCTTCTTTGGTCAAAATTTTTGCTGAATCCCATTTTATCCTGTGATCGTTTTCCCAAGCATGTTCACAAATTTTAGATTTTTCAATATCACCTTTTCTAATATAACTTTTGTACTCGCCCAATCGTACATTAAGTGGTCTAGATGATTCACCCACATAATGTTTATTACACTCGCACGGGATACTGTATATATACAATTTTTTGAATTTTGTTCAGGATTTAATGGTTTTGTTTTTGTCAATATGGATCTTAAAGTATTATTTGTTTGAAAAATTGTCGTAATGCCAAATTTTTTACCGACTCGACGTAATTTCTCAGATAAACCTTTTATATATGGAATTAATGTCGAATAATATGATATTCTGGTTTTGGTTGCACCGGATTGTTAACTCTATTTTCAATGTTCATGAAAGTCTTATCAACAAATTCTTTCGGGTATTCATTATTAATTAAAATTGCCTTTCATGTTTGAATATTTCATCATTAGAAGAAATTATTTTTGCCCTATCATACAAACATTTTATAACACCTCTTTTAACGTCCAAAGACTGGTTTGAGTTAAAATTTAAATATCTGTTAGTGCGAGTCTTTTTTCGGTAGAACCGGAAGTCCCATCTCAACGAAAATATTTTTAGTCGTTGGAACATTGTGAGTAACCACAGCATACAAATTTTTAGAATTCCAGTACGTGTAGTTCTCTAGAAATGGCTAATAGTAGAAGGTCTTCATGACACACCCTATCCTGTATATATTTTTTTAATAGAAATAATGTGACCTCACTATCACTATCACCTCTGAACATTTTTTTTTTTTGAAAAATTTTCGTCAATATTGAAATGTTCACAAAAAATTAATTAAACTTCTGATACTTGTTATGATCTCATAACCTTAAATATCAAGTGTCTCAGTTTGAAATCATACAATCCAAAATCATCTTTAGTTGTATTTGAGGTAGCATCTTAAATATTATTTTTGATTTACCAAAAATTTAAACTCCATAACTTATACAAGGTGTTTCTAAATTGACTACCATAAATTTAAGAGCTTGTAGAGAACGTTAAAATAAAACTAAAACCTCTATACAGTTTCTTCGAAAAACGATTCGTTTTCAAAATACAGGGTGTTATAGTGTCGACTGGCAGATCAGTTATTTAGCTATATCTCTCAACAGAGTAGGCAGAGGAATCTAAATTTTTGTGTCGAGTGTTACTTAAGACTACCGATGACTGTATAATATTTTAAATCTGATACCACCATTCAGTGGCGTAGTAAAAGGGGTAGCCTAACACTTTCTTGTTAATAAAAAATTTGCTGTCAGATATTTTGAAAATATCGTCTCATTTTCAAATTCCAAATGTGAATCTATATCCTCTAAATAGCGTCTTAAAAAGACATAACACTCTTTACAGAGCTTATTTGCAAGTTCTACATTTAACTGATGTAAATCAAGTACTACGAATGTAGAAAGCAAATAATTTAATATTGCAATAAGCCCCACCAGATGGATCAATCCAAAAGAACTCCTCTGTTATCAGGCAGCGCACGTCACCATCCCATGGACCAGTTTCTGGTTTATTAGCCTTCTTCAAAATAATAAAATTTACTTTTATTATTTTATTTTATTAAATATTTACCTCTATGGATTTCTGACTTCTTTGGATTTCATTTCTAACTTATATTAAATTTTAATCGAACTATTTATAAAACTTAACTCTTTTACTATTAAAATTTTCATGTGTTCTTCTAAAACTATTTTAGCGCCTCCGTCACCATTAATCAATAGCCAAGAAATGGTGCTGTCTTCCAATCAACACCATCCTATGATGATGGGTGGTCATCACGGCCCAGTTCCTCAGGGAAGTCTTGGAATGCATACACTGTCTCATGCACAAGGTCATCGTATATCCCAAACTTTATCTCAAACCTTGGCAAGACAAAGTGGGGCTCAGTCTCCTCCACTTCCCCCTCCACCACCGCCAGAAGCTGATGAACATGAAGGGTTTGGAAGACCTCGTAATTCAGGAGTTATGCCTATTGTTCCTGACGAGGAGGATTTGCCTGGTTGGGTGCCCAAAAATTACATTGAGAAAGGTACTAAAGTTACATTAGAAACATTTTTTAATATCAGGTAATAGAAGAAAATTATCATTTTCTAGATCTTATAAATATTAAACCATATTGAACAAAATAGAAAATTTTGATCTAACTTGCGATGATGTTAATAAATTTAAAGAAACATCGACCAAGTTAAAAACAAATTTTATAAACATTTTTATAATCCATTTTATCCAATTAAACAAACTATGAGATCAAATAATAACCACACGAATGATTAATACTGGACAAAATAGAAAATTTTGATTTAACTTGCGATGTTGCTAATAAATTTAACGAAACATCGACCAAGTTGAAAACAAATTTTATAAACATTTTTATAATCCATTTTACCCAATTAATCAAACTATGATATCAAATAATAACCATGCGAATGATTAACGTGACATAGCTCAATTGTGATAATGCTGTATTACTGCGTAATGTAAGAAATAACTAATGATTAACATTATACGGTTCACAATCAGTCGAATATTGCAATTTTATAATATTTTTCTAATTCTTCCATTATTTACATACTGACTAAATATCAATATGATAGGACTTTATTAAAGTTCCTCTTGCAGTTTTTCAATAATCATTTTTATACTCGTATTAAATTGTTTTATTTTTATAAAAATTGTCGCCTTTTGTTATTTTTGAACTTTTTCCAAAACTCGTTGCAGATTTTAAAAGAATACCTTACCCTACAAAACATTAAATATCTTAATTACTAAAAAGTCACAGAACTTTAAAAGCAAATAGCCTTTTTTATAACTTTATTTAGGTTTTATACAAACATTATAACAAAAATATGTAATTTGATATATTTATATTAATGTTTGTGACGTTCTAATTTACACCTTAAATAAGAGAAAAAAAAAACATAATATATTGAACAACTTTATTCGAGACTATGAAAATGGTATTGTTTGTAGTTTGTTTGTGGCCGATAGTTAATATTCATTGAACTTAATTCTGGGAATCACGCCAAATTCTAAAAAATAAATAGAAATAAGAAAATTGCCAAAATATGTCAAGATAAAAGTGTAGTATCAAAGGCAAACCTCAACAGTTTGCCCCAGAAAACCACTGTATATAGTTCTAAATGAATATAAATACAATATTGTTATCTAAAATTCGTATCAGTGGTTTTCTAGTATTTTACACTAGAAAATATAATAACAAAATGTATATTATATAATATATAGATATATATATACGTATCCAGTTACACAAGCGAGGCCCGATATACTCAACAGGCCACCCGAGGCCCACCTAAAGGGATGATTTTGATACTATATATATTGATGTTTTGCAATGTCCTAATAACATTTAACAATAATCCCTGTTGAGGGGTTAAATTTTTTCAAAATTAAAACATACATGTTTACAACGTATATCCGAGTCCCTTTATAATATTTATGTAACAAGCGAGGCCCACTGTTTATAAATGGCATTTTCAGTATACATACGAGTCCCTGCAACGTTGTCAAGATATGCTCCTAATTTTCTCTCGCGAAATACATTACCACGTGCATTTTTGAGGTTCCTGCTAACTTATCTACGTATTATTTCTGTTAAGACTTTAAGCATTGATTAAGGAATGAATAAGATACGCGACTCCAATGTAAAGTGCGAGGCTAATTTTGGCAGCGAGAATCCCGGTAAGTTGCGAGCATTCCTGTGATTCACGTAGTATGCTTTTGATAAACCTGTGTCGTGTCTGGTTTTATATAATTTATAATCTAGTGAAAACAAAAATTGAATGTTCAGATTGATTTTAGTTTAAAATTATGTGACGGTTAAAAGTCAAACAAACGTTGAGAAATAGCTGGCAGAGAGGACATAATACGTTAATAATTTTAAACTAAAATTAATCTGGACATTAAATTCTTATTACCACTAGATTATTAATGATATAAAACGAGACACGATACAGGTTTGTCAAAAGCATACTACGTAAATCACAGGAATGCCCGCAACTTACCGAGATCTCGCCGCCAAAATTGGCTTCGCACTTTACCATTGAAGTCGCGTATCTTGTTCATTCCTTAATCAATGCTTTAAGTGTGTATTAGTGCTGTTGCGTGCGTAAAAATGAGTTATCGATCAATACAAATATTAAATATGGCTTTAAGCCATAATCCAGGTAAGTTATTTCTATAAAGTTTTTCTCAATATAATTTAAATTATTTTGGCAATATTTATACGAGTAGCTTTACCTATAGTAGCTGTTATTTACGTTGAGCTATAGAGCTGTAGGACCGTACCTGCAATTTGGAAATGGAGTATAAGTTTGTCGAAATTACTTGTGTTTTTATTTATTATAAAAGATGTTCCATTCTTCTAGAATTCATCAACTTTTTTATTTTTAGAAATTAAAAAAAAACGTTAAATATAAAAGTTTGTCAAATTTACTTGTTATTTCATTTGATGTGATAATTTAGTGTACAGGATGTTTCATTTTTCTAGAATTTGCATCAAGTTATTTTTTTTTAATGGGTGTTTTAACAGTAATTAGTCCGAAGATGTTTAAATTTCGGATAATGCGACCAATAAAGGAGGATAAAATGGTACAATGTACCATATAGAATTTGCTTTTCTGTTAAAAAGAGCAAAGTTGGGCCCATACTTCAGGAATAGCTTCCGTGGACCAAAATAATGTGATTTAAGTCAACTTACCTTAGTACAATTATTTTGTTTGCTTGATGAGTTATAGCCCCCAGAATATTTTGTATGTATTAATTTTTATATATAATAATTTATTTCTTGTTTTTGTAATTTGATAAAAGTTTACAGAAGTATGTTTTTTTGTGTTACGAACACGAATATAGGTTTATTTTTTGCGATAAATGTACAGGGCGTTCAGAGCGCCCTTGCCACTACATTGTTTACGTCACATTTTTTTAAAGGATGGATATTTTTGGAAAGTGATCAGTTATTTTAAAACAGCATTCGATTTGCTTTGAGAAAGGTATTCTTGTTGCATGTCGCTGAAATGCACCGTTTTAAAGAAAATAACGTTTAATGTTATTGCTTCAAATATTGTTGTTTACAATTTCTCAATTTAAGACTTTTAATCTAGTAGTTCTTTTTGTTATTAGATTTATTTCTAAATGGTTATTTTTGGGTATTTTTTCTCTAATATACGAGGTATTGTCAAAAAATATATTTTCCAATTTTTTTGCACCCTGTACCTATATTATTTCGAAAATCGATATGGTATATTATTGTGGTTATAAAAGCATATGCCATTCATATATCTAACTTCCGGTTTAGCCTATTGCCTATTTAATGACACTAAATTTATTCAAACCCATAACAAAAAAAACTGCATCCAAAAAACAAGAAATTTTTATTTTTTTCCCCACTTGGAATATCTCCTTTAATAGCAAAGGTAAAAAAATGCACCAAAAAAGCACATTATGTTAAAAAAAGATTAACCTACAATTAAGTTTGAACTGGAGTTCAATTTTACTGCTGGCAATTCCCACAGGGTGTTTTGAATTTTTGGAAAAACAGCTTTACTGTTGCGCCCTATATTTAATGAATAAATAATTTTTACTTAAAGTCGGCAAGGCTATACATTCCAGAAGGGTTCATCAACAAAATAAAATAAGCATATTAAATTTAAAAATGTGTTAATAAGCATATTAAATTCAGGCAAACGGTTGAGAAGAAAATCAAAATCAAAATCATGGTAAATTTAAGGTGGAGCGTTAATTTTGGTCGTCAGTGTATATATGACTGATGGTCGAGATGGTAGAGTACCTGCCTCTCACCCAAAAGTCCCGGGTTCGAATCCCGGTCGTGGCAATGGAAAATACTGTGAGAGGGATTTTTCCATTATACACGGATATTGGATGTGTGTCCCTTGTCTATAAATGTGTAGCCCCCTCCCTCCCGCGCAAGGCTCAGCCTTCTGGGATAAAGGGGGTCGTAATTACATGTGGTGTATTTATTTATTATTATTATTATATAACACATGTCCATTACCTTCAGTAGTTTTCTTTTTCTTATTTCGTTTCAAGCTATGTGTGAATTATAAGGTTTTAGAATTAGCTTATTATATTACTTTATCGCATTTCGTTTCTCGAAAATTACTAAATATTATGGATATGTGTTATATTCTTGAAATTAGGAGATTGGCTACTTTTCAATTACTTCATAATACACAGGTTGTCGCCAAAATTTTGCTGGATGTTAGCTATTTCCAGGTAAACCGGAAGTTAGATGTATGAATGAAATATGCCTTTATAACCACAATAATATACCATATCGAGTTCCGTAAAAATATATAGGGTGAAGAGAATTTGGAAAATCGTTTTTTTGACAATACCTCGCATATTACAAGCTCTATCGCTTATTCAACCTTAAAATCGAACTCCTCACAAAAAAATACGTGAGAATAAATTTAGGTTCTCCATTTTAGTCCAATAATAAAGGCAGGAAATCGAGTGAGCCTCTTATTTGGGACACATTGCACTACTGTGCAAACGATGCATTTTGGATTAATAGCGCCAATTTTGAAAATTTTTACTTTTTCTTGACCTTTTTCCGAAATAAACGATCCAATCGCTTTGGTCCTTATCCGCTGTGCGGCAAATAATTTTTTCGGTCTTCGCATTCCAGTAAACCCTATCATAATTTTGGCAATCCTATTTTTTAAACATCTTTTAAAATTTGCATAATTTTCACAAATATTTTAATATTTAATAAATAATCTAATAATGAAACATTTTAAAACATTAAGAAAACCCTAATGTCTTAACGAATTAACACTGTTGCCATGTTTATGGGCCTCGGATTTGATAATCGCCTTGGAATTTTAACGGATATGCGGGGGCCTCACTTTGTTAATAGCAATTATATACAGAACTATTGAAGCGACCCCTACTTAAAATTTGAATGAACTAAATACGGTATAAGACGTGATATTCAACATCACTTGTGAGTCCCATGAAAAAATTGACAGTTAGAGGAAGGGGGTGCAGGGGATGGGAAATAAATCTATATACACGCATTTTAAATGCGAGGCCCGATTTCGGGCCTCGTATGTGCAAAACGGGTCTCGTATAGTATGTTGTACATGCATTTACGGGCCTCGCATGTGCTTAGTATAAAGATATATATATATATATATATTTATATGATATGTAAAAAACAATTATAAAACAATAACATATCTTAACAGAACGTTTCGAACCAAATCTAGGTCCTTTTTCAACTGTGATTACAAAAAATAATTTGTCAAAAAAGATCACTTGAATTTTAGATAACAATATTGTATTTATATTCATTTAGAACTATAACAGTGGTTTTCTGGGGCAATCTGTTGAGGTATGCCTTTGATACTACACTTTTATCTTGACATATATTGGCAATTTTCTTATTTCTATTTATTTTTTTGAATTTGGCGTGATTCCCAGAATTAAATTCAATGAATATGAAAATGGTAGTACCGCTTATAGGTTGTCCCAGTAGTAACGCGCTGTGTGATATACAAATATAAAATCTGGTGGAGGTAAAAATTATTAAAACCACATTGGAATGCAGTTATTGTCGAATTCTTTAAAAACAACAACTTTTTATAACTGTGTGTTATAAAATATTGGATTAAATGACAAAGTTCATAGCGTCTAAAGCAAAAAAAAAATATTAAAATTAAAAAATATTTATTTAACTTAACCACAAAATTTATTCATTATGACTTCCAATCAAAAATAGCCTTCTTGAAAAAAAAAATATTAAAAAGTTTTCTACTATGTAAGCCTAGTTTAATTATTGTACCATTGCATACATTACAAATATATGTTTAAATAACCATATTAAATTAAAATAACGTACTAAAACTATTTTTTTTAACTTAGTGTTGATGCCACTATTTAATTAATACAATACCCTAATATAGAAATAGATATTGATTTTATAACTTGGGAGTACTTTAATACAAATTACATGTTTCAGTTGTGGCTATATATGACTATTATGCCGACAAGGATGATGAGCTTAGTTTCCAAGAAAGCTCTGTTATATATGTGTTAAAGAAAAATGATGATGGTTGGTGGGAAGGTGTAATGGATGGTATAACTGGTCTTTTTCCTGGTAATTATGTTGAACCATGTGTTTAAAGAGGTAGTATTTATAAGCTACAAGTAGTTTACATTAATTATTATTAGGATATATAGTTATATATAATATATACAGAAACTAATGTTTAATAAGTTAATTATTCATTTTATACTGTTTATATCTAAAATCTAAAGAAACTAAATTATATATAATATACCGTTGCAAATACATAATAATAAGTCATAATAATATGTAGGTAACTTGCTAGTATCTAGAACTCTGCTGGTATGTTTTGTATAAAAATAAATAAGTTAAGAACAATATAAAAATGTACATTCTAATCCAGGGGTGGGCAACCTACGGCCCGCGGGCCAACTGCGGCCCGAGAAAGTGCTTAATGCGGCCCGCGAAAATCTGTTTTAAATACATAAGAATTGGCCCGCAGATCGCAGAACTCAATATAACTTTTAATTTTGGTATCGATTCTTGAGACAAATTAGCAAATTCTTAAAAATATCCTTCACTGTTGTTCCGCGAAATTCGTTCCTCGTCCTAAAAAAAGGCCTAGAATTTTTTTACGCGAGCGAAAAAAAAATTTCTGGCCCGCGTCAGCTAGTACGAACTCTGACTGGCCCATCACCTAAAAAGGTTGCCCACCCCTGTTCTAATCCCTTATTTAATATAATTACTTAAATTGTTCTTGGTGTAAATCAACATTGTACTCATATCCGAGAAAGACACTATCAATGTCAGAAAATTGATGTGATTTATGGTTTATGCCATATGAAACTATTTGGGAACAAGAGTGCAGCCGACTGCCAGGAGTGGTATGTGACGTCACAGCATTGCCTCCCTTTGTTTTTGCACACTCTATTTTCATTATTTATTTTGAAGGAGAAGCAATTATACAGGGTAAGTCAGGTTATATGGTAAAAAATTAATGTGAATAGAGAATGAAAAAAACAGTATTGACGTGTTTCAGGACGAGAAAAAGAAAAAACTAGTCCACTTACCTAATCATTTTAGAGCATGCATTTGGATATTAAAATGAATTTATCTCGAAAACGGTCCCTCCAATCGAAGTTACACAAGAGGACATTTCCTTTGTAAAAAACAAAAAACTCTGACAATAGGGTATGCGCATATGCGAGATTTTTAAGCAAAATTGGTTATAAAAGATAGTTAATGCTATAAAAAAATTAATAACAATAAAATTTTATCAACAATGTGCCCTACATTTATGTAATTGTTAATTAAAATTTATCTTATTTTTAAGTTTACGACCACTGACCCAGAACAACACTGGTACTTTTTTGATAGAACTTTAGAATCTTTTATGTTCGCCGTTGTGTGTTGTGCATATATCATACCGAGTATCATACTGTTTACGTGAAGATTCAATGTGCGATTGTGTTAAATATTAACATTTTTCACGGGAAAGTGAGTGGAACAGATTTTGTAAAAGCCCAGAGAGATAATTTGGCCAATGTTGCTCTATTTGTTGCTGTACTACGGTTAGGTGGAAGGCGCCTTTTTCTACCAGTTTGACAATCAAAATTCAAAATACATGATCTTTTAAATGTATGTAACTACCCATTAATTTAAACATCATAATAGTTTTCTAAATCTTCCTCTAATTGAAAAAAGAAGTAAAATAAAAATACATAACCTAAAATTGTATGATAGAACATGTCTTTATTTTATCACAGTAAATACATCACAAAATAACAGTAAAAAGAGATGGTGATATTCAACTTCGCTGCTCTTCCATATAACCATCTCTGCTATTAAAGGAGAGAACATAATAATATTTTTAACATCTTTTACTTAATATATAGAGTTTGAGGTGTTTCCTGAAAGTTACCAAGGAAGAATGATGCTTAATATATTCGGGTAAGTCATTATAAATTTTGACCACATTATAGCTAAATGGACGTTGAAATAGAGCACTATTGTGCCTAGCCTAGGTACACTAAAAAGTTCACAATGCCGAGTAGTACGTTTATGAATGTCATTACCTTTAATAAGTTTATTATGTAGATATGAGGGCAACAGTGAAGAATTTACATTAAAAATAAGGCAGGCTAAATGGGTTTAATATCTTTCATCAAGTGTGAGCCATTTGGATTCACGTAAACTATCTGAAATATGATCGTATTTACGTAACCCATAGCAAAACCTTAAACAGGCGTTTTGAAGTTTCTGTAAGATACTTTTATCTTTTTGCAATAAAGCAGGCCAATACACAATGTCAAAATACACTAAATATGAAAGAATTAAAGAATCGCATAATTTTAATTTAATGTCAGTGTTCAAAATGTCTTTATGCATGGAAATAATTTTTAACTTACCAAACGATTTTTGAATTAAACTAGAAACATCCTTAAAAAATCTTAGCTGGACATCAAGAAGAATACCCAAATTTTTACAGTTATCGGTAGGTTCTAATATAATTAAAATTATTTTAAAATCCAAGTTTTCCAAAATTAAATCCCTATTTTTTTCGAATAACAAAACTTGAGTTTTAGACTCATTTAAAATTAATCCATGAGGTTTCAATAACTAAGACATTGATGACAAATCCGAATTAATATTTATAGCAGCTTGCTTTAATTCTGAAGATGTAAAAGAATAGTAAATTTGAGTATTGTCAGCATATTGATGTGATTGACAATGAGTCAAACATTTATAAAAATCAGCTGTAAATATGGAAAACATAAGTGGCCCAAGGATACTACCTTGTGGGACTCCTTTGTCAAGAAAAACTGAATAATTACTATTAAGTGCTACTCTTTGACGCCTACCACTAAGATAATTCTGAAAAAATAATAAAGTCGAAGCACTTACTCCGAAATAATTTAATTTATCACACAATGTATTATGGTTTAAAGTGTCAAAAGCTTTACTAAAATGTCTAAAATCTAAAAGGTACTAAGCAAATAGATAGATAGATTGAGTAGAGGGCAAAATGTTACTACCAACGAATTAGTACCACTAGAAGGAGCTTGCCTATCGTAGTATGTCTTTTAACTGTAGGCATACATCTAAAGAGAGAAACTGGAATTAAAAAAATATAGACAATACATAGAGACACAATGACATGGGCGGGTTATTAAAAAGGGGTGACATATAAAGAAAATAGAAAGAAATCACAATCCTTTAAAATAATCGTCATCTAACAATAAAATGAAAAGGCACTATTACCATCTTGTCTATCTATTGAAAAAGTTTATTATATAGAATGTTATTGAAGTCAGTAAAAAAAAACGCTTACAAATTAGAATTTTTTATTTCGTAAAAGTACATAAAAAGTATTAAATACCTACATTAATATATAAAACATACAATGCAAAATTATAATACTTATTCTATTCAAATGATATAACTAACATTGAATGAAATAAAACTTAACTGTTTTATGATTTCCACAAATCTTTTATATTTATATATTTCACAAAATATATAAACTACATAACAATTGTTTCGCCACACAGTGGCTTCGTCAGATGTGAGTACTAGACTGATATAACTAAATTTAACTGTTGCTCAGTGTACCATTACTTATGAATCACCATATATAAAGCTATGCATGTAAAAATTCGAAATGTATAAAGTAGACAACTGTAGGGAAAAATAGTGATTCGAGATTGTTTACCCATTTTCAAGTTTCAAACAATAATGCCTATTACACTAATTTCCTCATCTTAAAATTAAATTTTCAAAGTCAAAACTTTTGTAAATTACCTTTAAACTTTTCAAACTTGATTGCCTTACCGGTTAAAACATATTTCTTCCTCACACTGCATAGAACCTGTAGAAGTTGAAGCTACATTTGGAATAGCACTATTTCGTAAATATCTTACTCCAGATGGCTTTCTTACAAAATCATTGTTCGCAAAATGGTGAGAACAAATAAAGTATTTTTCGGAATAACATAATCTAGTTTCCCCAGGACCTGCTTCCATATATTCATTCTTTCCAGATTTTTTGGAAATCTAAAAAAACGAATTTACTGCATTACGATTGTAAAAACATAATAACTTGATTAATAAGTCGCCAGATCAGAAATAATTAAAATGGTAGGTACTCACTGGAAGAAATAGTTAATTATACTAAACCTAAAATTATTTGATATAATATTAATTACAATACCTGGCCTAAAACACCTATTGCCATTACAAACCTCCGCCCATGCACTGATTCACTTAATGACCGCTTTTCGCCCTTTTTAAATAGAACTTTACAAACAAAGCACTTCCTAACCATGTCTATACACTAAATAATGTCTATAATACCAAAATAACTTTAAAACACAATCAAAATCACACATTAAACACAAAATTACGCTACTTAAATACCTCAGAGCCGAATTACCGTTTTTAAAAAACAAATTTTCCAAAAGTGGAATTTTATATTTTAAAATTTAATGCAAGCGACTATCATGAATGTTACATCAGAACTGAGATTATTTCTAACAAACTAGATGCACAAGGCATTTATGCAATATAAGCATTTTACAAAGAATAGATTAAAGTGTCACTGTTTTATATGTCTTATATAGGGAGGCCACAACATAACTCCTCCATCCTTAAATTGAGGCATATTTCATGGGGTGAAAAATGCCTGAGTGCTCGTCTGGGGTTGTTCACTCGTAGCTGGTTGCGGGTTTCCTACTCTTCTTCGTTGGATGAATTTGTAGGCGAAGTGGAGCCCAATGGAAATAAGGATAATATAGACTGGGATTATCCAATAATTTCTCCATGATTTTTCACTATGTAGAATTTCGACTGGTCCAAGTCTTCGTTGTTCTCTTTGAAGTTCATGAATTTTATCCAGTTGGACATCTTGTATGATTATTTTTGATGAGGTGGTCACCGCTGTCCTATGTGGGATATTGATTTCTGGTAGAAGCATCGGCTGACCGTTGGTTATAAGTTTTTCGTTGATATAATTGTAGTCATTGGTTTCGAATTGGCATCCAAGGGGAAGATTAATTAGGTAATTTCCTTCTAATGTCGTGAAGTCGGTACGTCCGCAAATTGTTCGGATTTTCGTCTGATTCGGGAATATGGCAATGTAATGTGATTCATCTATTTCTTGTATCTCATTTCGTGTGAGTTGTACAGGTATTTGTTGGCAGCTTTCGTAGGTGGATTCCAGTTGTAATAATTGGAAAATACAATCTTCATTTTTCATTCCATACATCAGGTTGTTATCAGGGCAGTAATAGTTGGGGTGCAATTCGATACAAGGCACCGATGTATATTGGTAGAAATTTTCATTCATTACCAGATAGGTATCTTTTGGAATAATTGTAGTAAGGTTTTGGGTAGGAATCGAGTACAGGTGATAATAAGAGAATGTTTCTGGGTGGACTATAGGAAAATGAATTACGAAAACAATTTTTGTTCCTGAATAATAAGCTTCAACTTCTAATAAGTCGTAATATCGATGAGTATTATTAGAGATATGCGAAAAAATTAATTGATCAACAGAATAATATTTTAGAATGGTTTGTAAGATAGATTCAAGTTCGTCCACTTTTATTATACTATTATGAAGTGTACCTAGCCTAGCAAAGGTAATGGCATTTTCGATGTCACTTAATAATTGCAAAATTATGTTTAATATTAAACGAAGTTGATCTAGGACATTTCTAGTTTCTAAATAATCGTTAAACTGAAAAATAAATTTATTTAATTCAGTACGAATTTTATTTAGCCCAGAAGTTATTACTTCTTGGTTATTTTTAATTAATGTGACTGTTCTATTGAAATTATCAATAATTTCGGTGGTGAGAGAGATTTCCTTGTTTAATTTTTGAACAATTTCTTTTTGATTGTTTTCTAAATAAGAGATAGCTTGATCATAGTGAGCAGCATCGTTTGCATCCAAGTTACCTGAAATACTTTTTATTATAGTGCCTAATCCGTTAATAAGACCACGCTTAACTCTTCCAGTGGGATTTAGTGAGTTGAATTTTTGTTCAGCTGAATTTAATTGATAATTTAGGGCTCTATTGAAATTGTCTAGTTCAAAGTAATAAGGATGACTTAAACCGTCTTTTATGGCAAGTGTGACATTTGCATATTGTTCTTTAAGTATTTTAATTTCGTTTCTAATGGGATCTAGGTCATAGTAGTGGATAAAAGTATGTGTCTTAAATTTTATTTTAGCTGCACCCAATTTATAGGGAAGGACTCCCGGGTTCTTGTTGAGGTTGGTTATCATTACTTCTTGAAGCATGACTGCTGGCATTGCCAGGATCAGGAGGATCAGGTGGTTCCTGCAACAATTTTCCTTTTTTAGGCTTGGGTCTTTTTATATTCTGTTTATGTAGAGTGTTATGAGTGGTTTTTACTTTTATGTTTTTATTTCGAACGACTTTCTCCTTGGTAAATCTTGGGTTTAATTTATTACGGGTTTTAGTGGTAATCTTTCTGTATACGTCTGAGTTGGGTTCGTAAGTGAGGGGGTCGTGTCGTTCTTGTCTTTTGTTATGACTTTCGATGGTATGGTCTTTTTGTTGAGCTAATTGTTCATTTAATGTTTTATAAATTTCTTTCGTTGTTTCGCGATGTTCTTGGATATAATTATTTATTAATTTTTGGTTAATGTCAATGTCGAATGGATCCTTAGTGTTTAGGTGTCCGTTTATAATGTCAATGGGTTTTTGTTTTGTAACCGAATGTGCAGAGTTGTTATAACCTAATATTGCATAAGGCATTTGATTTAAAATATCGATTTTACCTTTATTTTTATTTCTTATTACTCGTAGGTGTTCAATAATCGTGGAATGGAATCTTTCGATTGGACCATTAGATTGCGGGTTATTGACTGTTATATAATGAGTTTGAATTTGGTGGGTTTTAAAAAATTCTTGAACTACGGAATTTTTCAGTTCAGTTCCGTTGTCCATAATCACTAATGATGGTAGGCCATGGTGTGTCATAAAAATTAAAAATGCTTTAACGATTTCAGTACCTAACATTCCTACAAGGGGATAAGCCTGAGCATATTTGGAAAAGGTGTCAATTATTGTCAAGAATTTTTGTCCTTGCGCTTGGAAAGTGTCAACGTGAACAATTTCAAGTGGTTTAGATGGTGTGGGAGATATCATTAATTTTTGTTTAGGGGGGTTTCTATCATACTTACTTATTTGGCATATTTCGCAATTATTTATATAATTTGTAATATCATTTTTTATTCCGGGCCAGTAGAATGACCTTCTAATACGTGTTTCTGTTTCCGAGATGCCACGGTGGTTAGTTTTTCCCTCATGATAATCTTTTATAGTCTGTGTCTGGTCGTCTTGTTTTGTAATGTCTTGTAACACAGAGTTACATTTTACTAATTTGTATGCGGAATTTTTAAATGTCTTTCTCAAGATTTCGCAGATTTGCGGTACATATAACAGGTTACTAAAATGAATGGCATGAGTAAATTTTGGGTCTAAGTAATTTTTAAATAAATCAATGATATCATTTTCTAAGCGACTTGTTGAAATTTGAGCATAAAGTCGTTTTTTTGATGGAAATATTTGTCTAGATGCCGGTTTTGCGGGCGAGTGTAAAACAAAATCTATTTTTATTTGGTGGTCAAAAGAGTTTAGTGACCTTTCTGAAGTTGGCATGTCTTGTATTGGTTCTTCGTGACTTGTGTGTACTGTGTCTCCTTCTTCCGGGTTGACTTCGGTTTCTTCTGCAGATATTGTTTCTTCTGTGTCGACAGTAGTTCTTCTTTGTGTGGATTGTCTTGCTTCTTCTTCTCTGACGTCATCCATTATGGGTTGTTCGCTGGCGTTTCCAATTATCGATAAGTTGTCGATGTTTTCTTCTCGTTGTTGAGGTCTTGTTAGAGATTCGTTGAACTCGTTCATGTATTGAAAAATGTCTTTGGTATGAATTTCGATACGAGATAGGGCGTCCGCATTGGTGTTATTTTTTCCCTTCTTGTATTCCACTTCGTAGTCGAACTCTTCTAGTTTCAGCCTCCAGCGAACTAGTCTTGAATTTGGTTCTTTTAGAGACATTAGCCATTTTAGGGGTTTGTGGTCAGTCACAATTTTAAATTTTCGTCCATATAAATACGGTCGGAAGTACTTCGTTGCCCATACGATTGCCAAAAGTTCTTTTTCAATCGTGCTAAAGTTCTGCTCAGAGTCGTTTAATGTTCTTGAGGCGAAAGCCACAGGTTTGTCCCTTCCTATTATTCCTTGCGATAATATTGCACCTACAGCTACATTACTCGCATCCGTAGTTAAAATAAAGTCTTTAGTAAAGTCCGGGTATTGAAGAATTGGTTCGTTGGTCAGTAATTTCTTACAGTCTTCAAAACATTTTATAAACTGGGGTGAATGTTCAATTTTTGCGTCCTTCTTTAAACAGAGCGTTAAAGGCTTTGTGATCCGCGCGAAGTCCTTTATAAACTTCCTGTAATAGCCTAGTAAACCGAGGAAACCCTTGATTTCTTTCGCTGTTTTAGTCAGCGGGAATTTTTCTATTGCAGCAATTTTGTCTGGGTTCGGTTTCACTCCTTCAGGTGTAACAATATGGCCAAGGTAAGCCACTTCTTTTTTCAGGAACTCCGATTTGTCTAATTGTATCTTGAAGTTGGTATCCCTAAGACGTTGAAATATTTTTGATAAGTTAACTAGGTGTTCTTGCAGAGATGTAGAGTATATAATAATGTCGTCTAGATACACCAAACATATTTCATTTTGTAATCCACGTAAAATGTTGTCCATAACCCGTTGGAACGTTGCTGGTGCATTCTTCAGACCAAATGGCATCCTGACCATCTCGTAATGCCCATTTTCCACGTTGAATGCAGTTTTCGGGATATCTTCGGGATTCATCTCTATTTGATGAAATCCGCTGGCCAAATCGAGTGTCGAAAAGTAATTGCACCTTCCTAATTTATCCAGAACGTCGGTTATATTAGGAAGTGGGTAGCGGTCATCTATGGTCTTCTCGTTCAACTTTCTGTAGTCGACGACGATTCTCCATTTTTTCTTGCCTGATGCATCGGCCTTCTTGGGAACAATCCAAATCGGCGATGACCATGGAGAGTTGCTTGGACGTATAATTTTTTGTTCCAACATTGAGTTTATTTGGCGTTCTACTTCGGGTTTATGCACAAAAGGATATCTGTACGATTTCGTGTACACCGGTAATTCGTCCTTTGTTTTTATACTATGTTTTATTTGATTAGTGAAAGTTAGCGATTGATTTTCCGTATGAAAAATATCTGAATATTTTCTGCATAATTTAAGAATATGTTGTTTTTCTTCCGCATTCATATGTGAAGTTCGAATTAAGTTATTAACATCTAATTTTTTGTCGTCAATAGGTGTCGTTACGTCTGCGTGATATAATTCGTAATTATTTTTTTCAAAAGGTATAGTTTTGATTGGGTTTGTTAATGAGATAGTAATTTCTTTATCGGTTTTATTTGAAATTTCAACTAAAGCAAACCCGTTTTCTGCGGTTGACAATGTTTCGGGTATTTCACAGTTTTGCATCTGTTGGTGGGGGATAATTACGTCACCATTTTTTTGGTTAACTGGGATTTTTGTCACAGTTCGGGTATGTGGATTAATTTTTAGTTTTAATAAAATTTGTTGACCTGACGGTTGATAATGAATTGGAATTATGGATTTGAGAGTAACTAATCTTGAATTTACGAAGTCTAGTTTGGCATTCAAAAGCTTTAAATTGTCAAGTCCAATAAGTCCGTCATAAACGTTATGAAAATTAAACAGATAGAATTTTAAATTTTCATTTTGGTTAAATTCCGGAAAAATCGGAATTTCTGCACAGTAGTCGTGAGAAGATGTTTGGAAGATTGTGGATACACTAAATGGTTCATAAGAAATGTTGTTATAGTAATATTTCGAGGCAATTTCTGGATTTAAAAATGATTTAGTGCTACCTGTATCTATAAGAAGTTTTAAAGAGGGTTTTGAAATTTGAATGTATGGTAGCTCTTTTTTGTCTGTGGACATATGATATTCTACTATGTCTCGTTCATTGGATTGAGATCCTCTTGAAAATTTTCATATTGTTCATCGTCGGGATAAGAATATTCATAGGTCTGTTCTTCGGTACTTTCAAAGTCGGGTGTTTCGTCATTTTGTTGGTTATCGTAATGTTCGGTAGTAAATAATTCATTCGAAACTGTATTGGGCCTTTGACCATTATTTCGGAAAGCATTATTTTGAAAAGAATTGTTTTGATAGGGTCTTTTAAATTGTGAGGTCGTATTTCGGGTCGATACGCTCATTGGAGTTGGTTCATTTTGTGAGGAATTGGGGTTAGGTTTCCAGACATTTTGGGGTTTGCCAAATACTTGAGTATTTGTCGGAAATCTTTGAGCTGGTGGATTTGGGTGTCTCTGAATGTTCACAGGACCACGAGGAAATCGTGAATTCTGTTGTTGTGGAAAGGTCATTGGTCTTGGTTGTACTGTCGTTTGTTGAAATGGGGAAGTAAAATAATTTTGCGAATGCGTTGGGTTATAATAATTTTGTGGTTGCTGAACTGTCGGTTTCCTAACTACAAAATTAGATTGATTTGATTTTTGAAGATATTTAATATTATCTTCCTCACTAATGTACTGTATTGCTTGGGCAGGAGTGGTTGGTCTCATTGCACGAATTGTAGCACCTAATGGTTCCTTTAAACCAGCTAAAAATGTTGTTAATGCCTGTTTAGTAAAGAATGTACGTTTGCATTGTCGTTCGACAGCGTTGCAATGCAAATCGATGTAATTACAAATTGTATTTAACAAATGAATAATTTTTTCATGAAACTGATATGGAGTTTCATTTGGTTTTTGCCTTAAATTTACTAAATCTTGGTTTAAACAATTTTCATTCCTCTGATCACCGAAATTTTTCAATAGCGCATCTTTTATTTCGTCCCAATTATTAGCACCATGTATTGCAACAATTTCCTCTGCTCGGTCTTCTAATTTATTTAGAATACCGTTTATTAACAAAGTATTTTGAAAATTGTCCCTATTTTGTATGTCAAAATAATGATTTAATAGTGACTCACAAACATTAATGAAACTATGTAATTTACTAGGACATCCATTAAAATTTGGAATAACGGATAAGTTTTTCATATCTAGCACTGGTACTGCCATTATAATTACTTTTAGTTAAAACTTAATTATTAGAATTCTTTAAATTATATTATTACTTAATTTATTGTTGAGAAAAAAAAAATCTTACTATCTAACTCTAAATCCAAATTGTTTTCGCAAGTGGAATCAATGGACAGAGAGGAGTCTGACATGAACAAAAAAGTCTACTTACATCAGCGGTTGCATCGGCTGCTAATCCTTTTAAGTTATCCTTGATGGAGTTCTTTCGGTTAGCACCTGCGATATATTTTTTTTGAAGTTCACTTTTTCGTTGAAGAGTTGAAACTCACAGGATTGTCTATTATAGATTTCCCACGAAAAATCCGATCCGACTGCGCCACTTAAATACCTCAGAGCCGAATTACCGTTTTTAAAAAACAAATTTTCCAAAAGTGGAATTTTATATTTTAAAATTTAATGCAAGCGACTATCATGAATGTTACATCAGAACTGAGATTATTTCTAACAAACTAGATGCACAAGGCATTTATGCAATATAAGCATTTTACAAAGAATAGATAAAAGTGTCACTGTTTTATATGTCTTATATAGGGAGGCCACAACATAACTCGCTGCTAGATTAATGGCTGCCGGAGTAAACAAACAATTGTCAAAGTTGTCAAACATAAATTCAACGCGGATATGTTCGAAAAACGGCGGGAGTACCCGAACGACACGCGCCAAATTTAAAATTTGATGAACCGACCAATAAAAAAGTGTGTCCGCAAATGTGTGTAAACACAGGAGTGCGTTCGAAAAAGTGTATAATCGGTATAAGTTTTAAACTAGTGATTATCCTGTTTCGTTCAATAACGTGTATATATACCACTCTAGTGATATATACTACACACGTTCGAAATTACTGGTATAATATACAAGAGTGTACTCCTTATTAACCAAGTATTGAGTTGGTTCAAAAGTGTCCATGACATGCGCAATAGTAAACAAAACAAAAACACTAAAAACGGCTGTTTTGTTTGCCATGCTCGTGCACATTTTTGTTTGTATTCAGGATTGTGATTAGTTTTCTAACGATAGGTTTGTTGTTTTTTGTTAATAATAATAATGGAAACAACAAACAACCAACTCGTCGCACCCAAACCGTTCATTTTTTTGGATAACAATAATGATCAGCTGATCTTATACCTATACTCTTATCCAAAGCTTTATATTTTTTTTCGAACGCACTCGTTGATTTGTTTATGTACGTTCGCAAACAAAGCATTTCAAAGCTACTTCTAGTGGTACTAATTCGTTGGTTACTACAATGTAAATAGTTACTTAATGCTCATGTACAATTTTTTCAAGGATTTTTGACATGGTTGGAAGTATGCTTGTTCGCTGCTCGCTTGTTTTGTTTCTATATTATTATTATTATTTTTATCAACCATATAATAAGTTGCATTAATTCAGTTTTTTAGTTACTTTTAATTTTCAATCTTAACCAGTTAAGCGCCACGAGGTATAGTGCGCGTGCCGCATATACTTTTATTCGTGGGGTGTTGCGACATACATACTGTACCTCACTGCGAACTGTTTTATTTTACGATGTGGTATCGTAGAGATGTCTCGCTGCTGTAGTTTCTATATGGGAATTAAAATAGTGTGGCCCAACGAACCAGGCTATGATCTTGGTCCGGGGAATTTGTGTTTTTTTTTCAAGGTTTTTTTATTTTGAATGTATAAGATGATAATAAAATGCTCTATTACAACTAATAGCTGCAAATAATAAAACAATAGATTAGCAACAAAATAAATTTTATTCTAAAACATTTAGTACATTGAAAGTTACAAAAATGAATGATACATCACATTGCATAGGTATTACAAGAAGGTAATAAACTACTACAAACGAAAAAAGTTTTGATAAACGAATAAAGTATTTATTATTGCGACACATTGCAATAAAGTACGATAACGAATGAATTCTCAAAACAAGAAAATACAAGCCTGAACAACAAATAATGCGACGCAACAGTTATGTCACATGGCCCTAAAATATACATTTATTCCTATAGGCCACGAGACATATAACGTATGTTTCAGAAAGAAATGCTGTAGAAAAAAAAACGGGAAACAGAAATGCAAAAATTTCGTGAACATATCTATAATATAATACTTGCATGTCTTAAAAACGACAAAAAAATATTTGGGCACTTGAGACCAGATTTTCTGATCGTATGGTGGCGCTCAACTGGTTAAAATTCATAAAAATTGGGCAGTTGGCAACCAAGTTCCTTCCTCCCCCTCCTAATAAAAAAGTTGCCCACTTAACGTGAATAAAGTCGAGTGTGAAAACCAATTGACAAGCTGTTGTTGCGCTTTCTTTGAGCTCTGTTTCTTCACCACTCTCCAGTATCTTTTGCAAGTGCGTTTTATATGTGTTACTACCAATGGTTTACTTGCATCCATGTGAATGCCGGCCTTAAAAGGGTGAAACAAAGTTATTCCTCTCCCGAGCAACAAGTTGTGATATACCAACCAGCCCTCCAGTCCTGATTCTAATAAAGGTAAGTCAATTGCCCTGTGCCATTCAAAGCGTTAAATGTCGCCGTAACATTTATTTGGTCCATCGAGCGGGTATTACTCCCAATTAACAATTTTATTATAATTATTGCAACTTGTTGTGTTTGATAGGTTAGCGTCTTTTTCTTTTGGCGCGTAAAAGCAACGAGCATCGAATTGTCGCTTGCTAGAAGAGGAAGAAGAATCGTTTCAGCGTTTGACATTTGTTTCCTTAAGAGGCTTCGGCTTACATAAATTACGTAAATTTTGGTTATTTCTTTGTGGAAATTCGTAGTTTTCATCGGAAAAATGGCACAAACTAAACAGCTCCGTGAGCTATATGCTGTCCGTGACAGTTTTTATACTCAATTAAATGAGATTTACGCCGTAGCGGTTTCTGCAAAAACAAACCCCGGTTTTCACCTCATGTTTCGGATTCGACATGAGCGACTTCGTAATATTTATGACCAAATTATTAAAGTACATTCAGACGTGGTAACTCGAGTTGCTAACGTTACTGAACCGAATCTTGAAATTGAACATGAATTTCTTATAAAAGTTGATCAAACATATTTTACAGTTGAGACGATATTTCGGAATTATTTCCTCCGGCCCAGTTGCCAAATGTAAGGGAAAATCCACCAACATCAACTCCGCCTTCTACAACACATTTACCTAAGCGTAACTTACGTACTTTTGACGGTAAATTAGAAGATTGGACATCGTTCATACAGGTATTTGCTCACAGCATTCATGACAATAGCTCGTTAGCTAATATTGAAAAATTCGAATATTTATTAGGTTGTCTGTCGGGCGCCACTCAACTTAATGAAAACAATTCCATTGTCGGATGATAATTATGTCATTGCATACAAAGTTTTGTGTGAACGATATGAGAACAAGCGTGAGTTAGCCACATATTTTTGGAATCGTCTGCATTCCTTGTCCAAACTCAAGGACGAATCAGCCGCGGGTTTGCGTAATCTTTGTGACAATTTTAAGGAAAATTTAGCCGCGTTGCGCGCCCTTAAGATTGCTGAATCTTTAGAAGATTTCATTTTATTGAATCTTTTACTAGAAAAACTGGATCAGAATACACGTCGATTATTTGAAGCAGAAATCCGTGATTTAAAGGGAGATATTCCTAGCTTTAATAAATTAAGTGATTTTGTGGAAGGTCAGTGTCGGGTGCTTGCCTCGGAACAATCACATATACCTACCTTCTAGAAACTCCAGTAAGCCAAATTCATCGAACGCTCGTCAGAAGCCCGTGAGTTCTCTGGTAGCAAATGCTTCACCTCAAACATCCAGCAACAATTGCTATGTTTGTGATCAAAATAATTTTGTTTATGCCTGTCCTTTGTTAAAAGAGAAGTCTCCGAAAGACCGATATAAACTAAATAAGGACAAGAGATTATGTGTGAATTGTTTACGACCACATCAATCGCGTAGTTGTCAATCTAAATCGACATGTCGCACATGCAATAAATCTCATCATACAATGCTTCATTTTGAGACATCTACTAATCCCTCGATATCGTCAGTTGATCAAGCTTCTAATGAGGAAAGCACAACTGCGGAAGCTGTGCCCATTGTAAATGTTTCTTGTGTGAATGCACTTTCTACTTCAGTTGCACATCAGGTCGCGCTATTATCGACTGCTCTTGTTGATATCCGTGATTCACAAGGTAGAATACATACATTTCGTGCAATTCTTGATAGTGGGAGTGAAGCCAGCTTCATTACGAGGAAAAGTGCTCGTATTTTAAATTTACGTGGAAGTCACGATCAAATCCAAATACAGGGTGTTGGAGCGAGTTCGACTTTGTTGTCTTCTGAATCGATTCATTGTCAAATAGGTCCACGTGAGTCTTCTCAGAGTGTCATCTCGGTAGATGCGCACGTAATTCCTCAAATATCTTCAATTGTTCCTCCTCATTCGTTACAGCATAAGGTATGGGATCATATAGCAAATTTGAAACTAGCTGATCCAGAATTCTACATTTCTCGTCAAATTCTCCGACCTGGAATTATTGTCGCTCCGAATAATGAGTCTCCTTCTGCGCTAAACACAGTTTTTGGTTGGGTCTTGTCCGGTACAGTCTCAGTCAAACAGAGTCATAACACGGTCGTCAATTCATTTCATACTTCCATAGTTGAACCTTGTTTAAAAAATGACCTTGACCATACAATGAAATAGTTTTGGCAGGTTGAGGAAGTGCCAGTCATTTCCCTAAATTCTCCTGACGATGATGTCTGTGAAAAATTATTTACTGAAAATTGCAGCCGGTTGCCATCAGGGCGTTTTGTAGTCCCTCTTCCTTTCCGTGAATCGAATCCATAACCTTCCCTGAATCTAAAGATATCGCGATACGGCGATTTTTCGCAATGGAAAGACGTTTAAAAAAGGATCCTATTCTTCAAGGGATGTATGTAGATTTTATGCGAGATTATTTGGAAACAGGTCACATGAAGGTGGCTGCTCCTATTGATAAACCTAACGCTTATTACATACCTCACCACTGTGTATTGAGAGCTGAGTCTCTCACCACCATACAACGTGTGGTCTTTGACGCGTCTGCAAAGGCAGCTAATAATAAATCCTTAAACGATACATTACATGTTGGTTCAAAATTACAACACAACATTGTTGACATCTTACTTTGATTCCGTCTTCATTCTATTGCTTTCATCGCTGACATTAAACAAATGTACCGGCAGGTACAAATAACTCCAGAGTATTGGGATTATCAGCGGATAATCTGGCGATTTAATTCAAGTGACCCTTTAACTGAGTACAGGCTAAAATCTGTTACTTATGGTGTGGCATCTGCACCTTTCTTGGCCTTACGCACAATGCAGCAACTTGCTCTCGAAGGGCAAACAAAATTTCCATTAGCCTCAGCTGTCTTACAGAGGGTTATTTACGTTGATGATATTATCACTGGTTGTGATTCATTATCTCATGCTGTCAAATTGCAAGGGGAACTAATTCAATTACTTAACTCTGGTGGGTTTCCACTTCGCAAGTGGTGCAGTAATCATCCAGCCGTGTTAGAAATGCTCCCAGCTGAGCATTGTCAATCTCCATTTTCTTTTGACGCAGATCCATTGCTTACACTGAAGGTCTTGGGTCTTCAATGGACACCGTCCACTGATGATTTTACTTATCATTTTGTTCCATTAGATCGTCCATGCACGAAACGTGGTATGCTTTCGGAGCTTGCTCGTGTGTTCGATCCGATTGGCTTCTTAGCACCTATTACATTTTATGTAAAACATTTACTTCAGTTACTTTGGCGTTCAGGCATTGGTTGGGACGATTGTCCACCTCAACAAATTCTAAATCAATGGCTACAGTTCAAGTCTCAAATTCAGGAAATCTCAAACATTACAATAATTGATAGACGACTCATGTCTAATATAAATGCTTCATGTCAAATTCATGGTTTCTGCGACGCCTCGATGGCTGGGTATGCAGCAGCTGTATATATCAGATTTGACTTTAATGACACATGTACTACTCGTTTAATAATGGCTAAATCTAAGGTAGCACCACCAGCTTCAAATAAACTAACAATTCCACGATTGGAATTATGTGGTGCAGTACTACTGTCAAAACTACTTCGTCTAGTGGAAAATATTTATTCTAATTCTTTACGTATTATTGAGGTTTTTGCATGGACGGATTCATCTATTGTTCTTTCGTGGATCCGTTCTCCCCCCTCACCATTGGAAAATGTATGTTGCTAACCGTGTCGCATATATACAAGAGCGGGTTGCTCCAAGCAGCTAGCATCACATTCAATCCTCGGACAATCCGGCGGATTGCGCATCGCGTGGTTTACTACCATCGCAACTTGTCAATCACCCCCTTTGGTGGTCAGGTCCACCATGGTTATTATTGCCACATTCACAGTGGCCGCTTTCTGATGTTGATTCTTCTATTGTTTCGGATTCACTATGTGATGAGGAAAGGGTTACCCAAGCATTGGTGTCACATGTTAATTTTTCTTTATTAGATGAATTGCTGACTCGTTTTTCTTCTTTAAGAACCATTATTAATGTTACTGCATTCATTCTGCGTTTTGCACACAACTGCAAGGATAAGTCTAATCGCAACCTCAATGCAATCGATGCACTTGAGGCTCATAAGTCTCTTTTAAAACTAGTGAAGTTGGTTCAGGCCCAAGTCTTTGAAGCGGAAATTAGTCATTTACAGGCTAATCAGCTATGTTCAAAACCCTTGCGTAAGTTAAACTTGTTCGTTGATGAACATGGAATTCTCAGGGTGGGCGGCCGCTTGAGACATTCTAATCTGCCTTTTGAACAAAAATTTCCTGCATTATTACCTTCACGACATCTTTTTTCTGGTGTTTTTCTTGTGTATGACTGGCACTGAGGTATTTAACAGTACCTTGGATGCTTAATATCAATAATATCCTTTTTTCCATTGTAAAATGCTGCATTAAACACTATTTTAACAAGTTTTACACATCGAATATTAAATGGAAATAGTAAATGAGCGTAGTAGCCTGTTATTAGTAGGTAAAGAATGACAGTTCTGAGACACCCCCCACCACTTTTTGCACCCCCCACTCCTACCCCCACTCCTCCCCCCACCACTCCAGACACGCCCCCTTCCCCCACTCCAGACACGCCCCTTCCCCCACCACTTTGGCACCCCCACCACTTTTTGCACCCCCCACTCCTCCCCCCGCCCCCTTTAGCCCCGCCCCCTCCCCCACTCCAGACACGCCCCCTTCCCCACCACTTTGGCACCCCCCACTCCAGACACGCCCCCTTCCCCCACCACTTTGGCACCCCCCACCCCTTTTTGCACCCCCCACTCCAGCACCCCCCACTCCAGACACGCCCCCTTCCCCCACCACTTTGGCACCCCCACCCCTTTTTGCACCCCCCACTCCAGCACCCCCACTCCAGACACGCCCCCTTCCCCCACCACTTCGGCACCCCCACCCCCTCTACTTTAGCCCCGCCCCTTTCCCCACTCCAGACACGCCCCCTCCCCCACCATTTTGGCACCCCCACCATTTTTTGCACCCCCCACTCCAGCACCCCCACTCCAGCACCCCCCACCACTTTTGATCCATTAACCTTGACCTCTCATGACCTTTGCACCCCCCACCACTTTTGATCCATTAACCTTGACCTCTCATGACCTTTGAGCACCCCCCCCCCACCATTTTTGACCCATTAACCTTAACCTTTGCACCCCCCACCATTTTTAATCCATTAACCTTAACCTCTCATGACCTTTGAGCACCCCCCACCACTTTGACACCCCCCTCCACTTTTTCGCCATAAATGGGTGGGGGCATACAGTAAATTCTATAAATTGGTGGCACAGTCCAAGAAAGTTTTGAACTAATCCTTTAAATTGAATCAAAGCAGTGTTATTCACACTATGCCCATGTGCACCTGGCTGTGCGTCATATGTAGAAGCATATTAGAAGAATACCACTCAGATAAAAATATCAAAGTGTATACCTGCTGTGATAATTGCGAACTACCTGGTAGGAAAGCGCCGGCTGCATAATTGGTATGGATATCATGGTGGAATGTCCAAAGTGTCTAATAATGGAATTGAAAAACAAGCATATTAATGGAAAACAATTGTGTGATTTTACGGACGAAGAAATAAAGAAGTTTCCACTGCAATATTTGACTGAAGCAGTTTCTCCAGTTGAACTCCTCTTTGCATGGCCCAAATTACCGAGGGAGTACAGAGACAAGTTTGAATTACAAGTACAATTGCCCTGCTTTGTGCATTTTAACCGTCCAGAATGGCGAACACATGTCGACGGCCCACCACCCAGGCAATCCAAATGCCACGTCTGTAAATGGGGGCTACAAAAATGTTTAATTTTAAGTTAAGAATATAATAATTTTGAATAAAAACAATTACAAATGAATATGTTTTTGATTTTAAATACGAGTAAGTAAATACAATTCAAGAAAAGTGTTCGCCCTCCCATAAATCGATGAGCCGCCACTGAGAACAAGAAACCAGGTTATGATCTGAATCGAGATAGATGTCCTATATAATATTTAACAGTTAGTTTTATCTCGACCGAGGTCAATGCATTTATTATTATTAACTGATAAGTACGCGCAATTTAGATCGTTGGGTGCATCGCTTTTAAAAATGGTATAGGCAACCAACTATAACTCACAGTTTGAGACATATTGTAGGTTGAAATAAACAGTGTTTAAATATTTTAAAAAATTTCATTTCATAAAGCCATTTATTATTTTAATGTAACAATTGCAAAATTATAAAAATGTACAAAGGTGAGAATGCACTATCACTCAGTTTTTTTTGGAAGTGAAAACATTTGCAGCACATATTTCAAATTGTCCAACGCCCCATCAATCTCAGATTGTTCTTTTCTGGATTCCTCGAGCAAATTGGTGATTTTTTCGTGTTGCCTCTCCAAGTTCTGGATTTCTGCAGAGATTACGGTCTTCCGGTGACGAAGTTGGGCAGCACATTTCCCGGATTCGGCCACAAGTGAACGATTTATGGCAGACAGAAATGAGTTCTTTGCCTTGTCAATGGCTCTTCTACTAACAGCACGTTTGCTTTTAATTTTGCCGACGAAACTGCTAAATAGAAAGTTTTCTTCGGTTTCCGTAGTTTCATCAGGCTGTTCCACTTCCGGTTCCTGATAAGTTGGGGTAGCATTCATTGGTCGAAGCTCCGAAAAACTACCCTTAGTTACTAGCAAATCGGAATCTACTGATTCTGCAGTGTGCAGGGTATTTAGTTTTTGATTAACTCTAGCCTCGAACGATAGGCTTTGATTTAATTCCGAGGTGGTTGCGGCCCAGAATTGAGACATTTTTTTTACGCTTTTTTTACCACTTTTACGAACAGAACGAAAGACTAGAACTGATGCATTTTACGACAAGACAATACATTAAATACATAATCAAATTGCTGAAATTGCAAGGGACAGTAAAGGCATTGATTCCTTAGTGAATTAGAAAAACTTTGTTGACTGATAAATTTCTTATCGGTGGCTGTATACATTTGAAATAAACTGCAAGTCAGCAAGTGGAATACCCTCTGCCTGAATATGGTGTGTGCGTTTAAGCTTATCTTAAGCGAAATAGCGCTTATAATAAAGTACCCATTGTTAATAGGAAATGTGGAAATTTTATGCTGAATAAAGATGACAAATTCCTTGTATTACAAACAAATTTATTATGTCTTGATAAAAAAACATTAATTACCGAGATTAAAATTGCAACCGAAATGAACTGCACAAGTCCTTGCATTGCAAGCATTATTATTAAGTCTTGATAAAAAAAAACATTAATTACCGAGATTAAAAGTGCAACCAAAATAAACTGAATAATAATAATTGTCATTTATTAGTCAAATTAATTTAATTAAAAAACCCAATCTCATTTGAGCGTATAAAAAGGAAAGTGTTTAGGATTAGACCTTCATTGACGGAAGTAAGCTGGACAATGGAATGTCCTCAGTGTCGAACACGGTTTTCTGCAAAAAGGAGTTTAACACGTCATCTTCGTGAGAGTTGTGTATACAGACAACGTAATCCACCAAAAAAGATTAAACTAAATAATTCACAAAACGATGAATTAAATCAGCCTGGTACGTCTTCGAGCACAAATGAGGTTATTTGCCCAGTGTGTTGTGAAAAAATACCGAAATCCAAATTAGCGGGTCATATGAGAAGTTTTACCCACAAAAAAGTGATTGATAAGGGTGAAGGGGTTGAAAAATTGCAAAGTGCATTTAAGAATCGAATTGCGAGTTACCGATTTTCTTCAAAGAAACATTATACCGATATTCCTCAGTTTTTCGAAGACATAAGAAGAAAAGTTTTCTCAGTGATTGAGGAATATGTTCAAAAATTCTTCAGCTTAAAAATTAATGTGGAATTATTTGGTCTATATGTCATAGAGGAAAAACAATTATCTGACATAAAATCGTTCAATACCAATAATCGAATTATAACACACTCAACTGATTTGATGAATGTGTATAATGATTTTAAAGAGGTGATTTTGGAAAAAGCATTAACTTTTCAGGAGCGCGATTCAGGTAATATGTCAATTATTTTACTTCTTTTGTTTAAAATAATACTTATTATTGTAGGATGGGCTATAAAGCACCTTAGTTTTCTTGAAGTCAATATCAACAAATACAATCCGTTATTTGCATCATCGTACATTAAATTGCCAAAACAAATAGAAAACAAAAAAGCTGTTTTAAATATTCAAAATAAGGATGAAATGTGCATGGCCTGGAGCGTGATCGCTGCAATATTTCCACCCAATGGGAAGCCTTGTAGAACGTCATCCTATGAACACTACTCTACATTGCTGAATTTTGAAGGTATTGATTTCCCAGTTAAATTGAAAGACATAACTAAATTTGAAAAGTTAAATAATATTTCTATAAATGTATTCGGGGTGAATAATCAATACAAAGATGGCAAAATGGTTAGTGAGATTGTAGGCCCTTTACATTTTACATCTCTTCGTCAAAATACACATGTAAACTTGTTACTTGTAACGGATGCTGAAGGGAATAGCCATTACACACTTATTAAGGATTTGTCGCGACTAGTATCTAGCCAAAGATCTAAACATGACGGTAAAAATTATATTTGTGATGGCTGTCTTCAATTTTTTAGATCTCCTGAGAAATTATGCCACCATGAAAGGTTTGACTGTAATCACATATGTACGGTATTACCAAACCCTGATCTACAAATTAATAAATGTGGTGAAACAATTGCTGGAAATATATTAAAATTTGTGAACATTGAGAAACAGTTACCGCTTCCATTCGTGATATATGCGGATTTTGAAAGTTTATTAAAGCCAATCCACCATAATGAACCTTGCGACAGTGAATCATTCACAGTTAAAACATATGAACATGAGCCGTATTCATTCTGTTTTTATATAAAATGCAACTTTGATGAGAGACTTTCAAAACTTGAATATTATCGAGGCATTGATGCCGCTGGCGTTTTTACTAAACGATTAGAACAAAATGTTTTAGAAATATATAGAAATTACTTAAAAAATATTGTAGAAATGAAACCATTAACTGAACAAGAGCAACAATTTTTCAATGATAGTCCGTTATGTCATATTTGTGATAAACCTTTTGAGGCAGATGAGGTTAAAGTTCGCGATCACTGCCACCTTACAGGCAATTTTCGTGGACCTGCGCACTCTACGTGTAATTTACAGTTTAAAATACCTACATTTCTACCGGTTTATCTGCACAATTTATCTAATTACGACTCACACCTATTTTTAAAAAAACTAGCCCTAAAGAAAGAGAAAATACAGGTTGTTGCACAAACCAAAGAAAAATACATTACATTTTCCAAATTCATTTTAGTAGATAAGTCAGACGATGAAAAGCCTAAGAATATTTATATGAAATTAAGGTTTGTGGACTCGTTTCGGTTTTTACCAGCTTCTTTAGATAAATTAAGTCAAACGTTAGAACCACATCAATGCCACGAGGTTAAAAAATTTTACAATAATGAAACACAGTTCAATTTATTAAGACGCAAAGGTGTTTTTCCATATTCTTACGTGGATTCGTTAGAAAAACTGGATGAGACTAAATTACCAACACAGGACCAGTTTTTTAATATTTTGAGTGGTGAATCAATTTCTCAGGATGATTATAATCGCGCTTGTGATGTGTGGCTAAATTTTAATTGTCAAACTCTCGGTGAATATTCTGATATTTACTTAGTGTCTGATGTTTTAATACTAGCCGATATTTTTGAAAATTTTAGACAGATCTGCTTACAGACATATAAATTAGATCCAGCGCAATATTTAACAGCACCATCATTCAGTTGGGATGCCATGTTGCGAAAAACTCGTGTCGAACTCCAACTCTTAACTGAAATTGATCAGTTGCATTTCTTTAGAAAAGGTATACGTGGTGGTATAAGTCAATGTAGTAACAGGAAAGCTATAGCAAACAATCCGTTAATTGAAAATTATAATCCTTCAGAACCGACTTCATATATATTATACCTAGACGCAACCAATTTGTACGGTTGTTCAATGAGTCAACATCTGCCTAAGGGTGACTTTAGATGGCTAGAAGATTATGAAATTGATAACTTTGATTGCACTACAATAAGTGACGAGTCTCCAAAAGGTTATGTATTAGAAGTCGATTTAGAATACCCACAATATTTGCATGATAAACATAATGATTTACCGTTTTGTCCTGAAAACATCATACCTCCTAACTCAAAAGATCCAAAATTGATTCTTAATTTGCAAGATAAACAGAGATATATTATTCATTATCGAAATTTAAAACAATGTTTGGAACACGGATTAATACTCACAAAAATACATAAAGTCATTGAATTTTCACAATCTGCATGGTTGAAGCCCTATATT
Organism: Rhagium mordax; assembly: GCA_963680705.1. Classification (NCBI taxonomy): domain Eukaryota; kingdom Metazoa; phylum Arthropoda; class Insecta; order Coleoptera; family Cerambycidae; genus Rhagium; species Rhagium mordax. The sequence goes on from OY796665.1 coordinate 32,320,532, forward strand.
GACTTAACCACTAGACTTAGAAATGCTTCTAGAAATGCATTTGAACGAGATCTCTTCAAATTTATTATAAATTCTATTTTTGGAAAAACAATGGAAAATGTTGATAAAAGGGTTGATGTGAGGTTAATGTCACATTGGGAAAATAGAATAGGTAGCGTAGGTGCTGAACAGCTTATTGCACAACCAAATTTCAAATCTTGTTCAGTATTTACTGAAAATTTAGTAGCAGTTCAAATGGCCCCTTTAAAAGTTTATTACGATAAGCCACTTTACATAGGTTTCACCATTTTAGACATATCTAAAACTGTAATGTATAACTTTTTTTATAATTTTATAAAGAAGAAATATAACGATAACGTTTCTCTCTGTTACACTGACACAGACTCATTAATTTTAGAAATTTATACTAATAATGTTTATGATGATATTAAAGAAAATATTGAACTGTTTGACACTTCAAATTATTCTTATCCTAATGTCCATAATATTCCAAAAACACAGTCGGTCATAGGTAAATTAAAAGATGAGTATGCAGGCATCCCAATCGAAAGCTTTTTCGGCACTGGTGCGAAAGCTTACTGCGTTAAAGCAAATGATGTAAAAAAGAAAGCCAAAGGTATATCAAAAAGCGTTATAAAGAAGCAATTACACTTGATTGACTATAAACAAATTGTAGAAGACGGTGGATTAATATACCGTAAAATGTATGTATTCTCTTCACATCTTCACACGGTATATACTGAACTGAAAAACAAAGTTGCACTGTCAGCACGAGATGATAAGCGATATGTTATACCCGGGAGTACAAAAACTTTAGCATGGGGTCATTACTCCATCAATAATGAATACAATAACGCTGACCAAAATGATAATTTAACATGTCTTTTGTCACTAGCTGATAAAATAATTGAAATGGAAAATCAAGGTTTTGAATTTGATGAAAGTTTATTATAACCTTTTATAATTGTGTATGTTGTATAATGTTCATTTAATAAAATATTTATTACACGAATTTGTGTTTTTATTTAATAATTCTTATGCAAATATTCAGTTAAAATCCTCTACAACTGTTTAAGAATCAGGGGGAGTATGGGTATAGGATGAATAATAAATAACGAAACAATAGTGTTCAATACGTTTTTATTGCTCATTTTGTAAATATTCATAAGTTATTAGGCGCAATGTTTTTGGTTGAGTGACAATGGGTTGATTAAGACGTTTATTATATTTTTGTTGGCGACAGCAATTTTCAAAACTCACAGGACCAAAATTGCAGTCAATCAATACACCACTTTTTAAATGTAAAGCCTTTCTAACCACTACACAATCAAAACAATGCAACAATGCAAACATTTGATGTCTCAGAGGTTGTTCCACTGTTATATTAATAAATTCTATAACTTGTATGTTGTATTTCCTGTGATTGAACACGTTGAAAACCTCATTGTTGTAGGAAGATGATACTGGATCGAGTTGCCATTCAGATTTAACGCATTTTTGACTAAATTCACTATTAAAGTAAAATACATCCACGTCTTGAAAGGTGTTTGTTAAGTTCAATAGGTAACTCATAAAACCACCAGCTATTACCCAACGTTGTCCTGGTAAACTTTCCAACACTTGATATATGTCAGGGAATTTTTCTTTTATTTGTTTCACCAATTCATAGTTCGTTGTGCAATAACTTAATACTGGATCTATGCACATCTTTCTTGAGCAATAGTCTGTTTTTTTCGAGTTGTTTACGTATACACCTTATATACTATTTCAGGTTAGGTGGGATGCATACTGAGCTTGCAATAAACTCACAAAGATTATTAAAATGTTCACTTGATAAGGATTGTGCAAACGTGAGCTAATAAAATTGTTATGTTGCAGTATTTTTTAGGTGGGGGTGGATAGGTGGGAATTTCATTATAAATACGAGTCCGTCACTACAGTCAATTATCATTAGAATATTAAGTTTATTAAAATGTGGATGTCGTACGTAGAAGAAATCAAAGTTGTTGATTTAGAAAGTGGTGTAAAACATTTAAGGCAACAATTTTCAAATATGCAGTTCGATGCTGAACACGAAGCGATCTATGGAATGGGTAAATTCTTCACAGAAGACTATTGTACTGATCTGGCCAAAAAGTACAAACAAGCACGTGAAGTATGTGAAATGTTTTTGACAGATCTTATATGCGAGGAATGCCTTGTAGACGATCTAATCGAATTGGATTTAGAAAATGAACTCCATCAGCTAAAACGGTTTTTAAGACCAGACCTTGCAAACAGATTAAGGAGTGAAGACGATAGTGACGAGGGGATTTCTCTAAATTGAAATTATATTTGTTACTCTTTGGTGATAAAATAAAAACATAATTAATATTTATTGTTTTATTTCTAAACTCATGACATCATAAAATTTTCATACAGGTAATATACATTAGAAAGTGCACACATACACTTATCATTTGAATGAAAAAAACATTTTGCGCTGGATTTCAATAGAGGTGGTTGCTCTTCTAATTCCAAAACAGGTTGTGTAATAAATTGTCTGATGTATTTTGCCTTTTCTCCTCCTTTCACGTAAACGCACTCAGCAGATGTAGTCAAGTTCTTAATAATTTGCCCGAACATATGTAGTGGTGTAAACCCATCACTCCATTTAATGCAATGATGATTTCTTGTTAACCAGTAAGCTTGTTTTTGTAAGTCTGGTGAAAGCATCTCAAACGGATAAGGTGGCTTAAAAATATAATGACATACTTTCATCCCATCATAGCCAGCGAACTCCTTGACGATAAACTTGTTGTTTTCAGTTTTAAATCCTTGAAAATCGATAACGAGTTTCATATTTTTAAGCTTTCTCACTTTTAATAAGCAGAACTCTTCGCTGTGTTCTCTCAACTTACTCTCAACAGACTAATAATGTGCCTCGTTATATAGGTAAAAAAACTTGTCATGCGCAATTTTTAATGTTGACGAACGATTTTTGTTAACGGATTATATGTGTAATATTTCTCATGCAGTATGACACAATATGCATTAACATTTTTAGTAGGGGTGTCAGTCTCAAATTCTATTCTCATAACCACTGATCCAGTTTGCAAAGCTTCTTTTTGACGTGAACAATCAATATGAACTAGTGGTGCAATTGCATTGAATTCTATCGGGTTGAATATCGGTTGATTTATTTTATGTGGGTAATAGGATTGTTGAAAATCAGCAAACATTTTATAGAGAGTTGCATATTTGTTACGTTTGAAGTCTAGTTGTAGATCACTATATGGGTATCTCTCAGAATTCAAGAAAATTCTTATGTTTTTTAGATCACAATTATCAAATTTGCTCATATCAGATGTAATTTTTCCTTTCTTATTTTTTTGAAGGCCAAATAATGCATGTTTAGCAGTTTCAACTTTATTAGATGTCTTAGCATTCCACGTATGTTGGATTGTGTCAGGTATAGATTGATATTCAATTAATTCCCTGCTTCTAAATCTTAGAGGTAGATCAACGTTCTTACTTATAATTTTATTTAATCGTATTTGTTCTGACATGCTTACTGTCACATGTGGTACTCTCCATAATAATTTAGAAATGGTAATTTTTGGTTTTTCAGTTTCATCGCCACTTGTAACACTGTCTAAATCATTACTACTACGTATCAATACCAATTCTTGTCGCATATTAATTATAATTTTTTGAAAATCCTCAAAGAATCCAAGCAGAAAACTTAATGGAATGCAAACGTTGAAATCTCCATTTTCATCTGCTATAATTTTAGTTCCCTCACCTTTCATCTTTTTCGGGAACCACCCAGCATTTTGCATAAAAATACTCTCGTTTTCATTTAATGATAGATAATGAAACATAGTTGAAACCAAACCAACATTTCTTACTGAATCTATTACAACACCACCTAATTCATACCTAATTTCCCGAAACAAAAAAGCAATACCATTATTAATAAATTCCAATTTTTTAGCTGCAGTTCCATCATCTTTTGTTAATTTTCCTTCGATGTATAAATAGCTAGTGCACGGAGCAGTATAGGCATCTAAATCTTGAATGGTAATTCTTGTTTCATCATTATAATCTAGAGTTCCAGATGTATTGGGTTGATATGTATGATACTGATATTCTGCTACAGAATTGTCACTAAAAGGTTGTTCGGTAATATTTAACAATTCCATTATACTAACACTTCGAATCCAAGTGACCGTAAAAACTGTTTATTTTCCGATGTTAATCTGCTGAAAGTGTTTTTAGAACTGCGGATTTTCTTCTTACTGCTCCTTTTATAGTGATGCACAGGTGACCTCGAATTGAATATTAATACCATTTCCTTAGTGAATTGATTTTCTGAGATGCAAGCTAACTGTTCTGACTTCGTTTTGAAAATTGACGAGATTCCCCTCTTGATCAACTATTCTGATTGTAATGTTGTCAATGGTCTTGACGCTCACCGGGAAGTAATGAATAGTTGTGGGTGCTTCCACTATTTTATATCCAACTGGAACTGTTGGAAAAAACTGATGAATAATGTGGACAGGTTTTCCATTAAAGAAGGAACCAACCGCAATGTTACACTCGATACAGATGACATTCACTTTAGATATGCGTACGGTGTGATCAGAAATATGTTTCACATCAGCTTCCAACTCTCTGTTATCGAATCCTAATACTGAACCAATAGAATCGCTTCCTTTGAAATTTATTCTTCTATTCATCTTTATAGCTACTTTAGATGTATTCATATTCAAAGAAATCAAAATAACTGCACCTTCATCCAGTTCCTTTACTGCGTCCACTATGCTTTTTATGATATCAGAAAGCTCATAGCATCCCTCATCAATTTCGGCTGTATACCCATCATTCTCCCCCCACACAAATTTGTTGTTCCTATTGTCAATGTTTGGAATTGTATTATAAGTATCAAAGTGTGTCAATCCAATTTCGTAATCTATATCATCCTCTAAATATATGTGAGGATTCAAATCATAATCTAATTTAGATGAATTACCACTAAGAATTAAAGTCGGAGCCATATTAACACGTTGACAATTTATTAGTAAATGAATACATAACATTATTTACATTGATTATATAAAAAAATTAAACATAAGTGTCCACAAACATATGAGCTATTATTTTGTACAGAATCATAATTGTATTTTATTTTATTTGAGCTACCATCACTTAAAAAATATTTTATTAACTCTTCTGGGGGTCTTAAATTCCCATAACTATCAAAATAAACTATTTTTTGGTTTTGCTTGAAATATGCTATCCAGTGAGTCCCGTCTCCATCATTATCATCTAGATTTACTATCCCAGATTCATTTTTCTTTATTCCTTTTGGAAGTGTATCTTTCATGAAGACGCCTCGAAAATATGGAATTTTAAGTTTTTTCGCAAATTTTATTAAATCTATATTAGTTAGTGGTCGGTGTGGTAGCTTTATTAGTTTTTTTTATAAGTTTTAAGGTATAATCCTAAGCCTTTCTTTTCATGGGGGCCTAAATATAAACCCTTCCCTTTAGTGGTCTGTTCCATTGCTAAATTATGTCTCATTTGTTCTGCTATCACCTGGCGATTTGCTTTGGCATCGTTAACTGCTTTTGTAATACCTGCCACGCCTCCTCCCACAGCCCCTAATGCCCCCAAGAGAGGTAGCAGGAAAGGGAGAATGCCTCCTCTTTTTGGAGCGGGGATAACTCTTCGTCTAGGTTTTTTAGAGGGCGATTTTTTTTTTACTGCAAACTTCAAATTCATATTTCCACCTTTCTTCTTCCTTGGATTTCTTCTGCGCTTAAGCCCCATTCCCACTTTACTCTTTAGTTTCATTATTCCACCGACTCCCAGTGCAGCGAGTTTTTCACCAAAACCCGAATCAGGTGCTTTTACACGTTTAAATGCAATTTTGGCTAATTCCCTATCCGCTTGATTTCTTCTTTCAACGTCTTGAAATGTAGAATATGCTATATCGTGTTCTCTACACGCCTCGTCTAAAGGATTAATTCCGGTGTCGCCGCGTTGTAGACGTTTTGCAAGTTTGGTTCCCGGTCCACAATAATTATAACCAGGTATATGTAGTTCCACGGGAAGTTTATTTATTATGGTATTGATCAAACCACGTCCACTCTTTTTAAACTTTCTAGCACAAGTGAGCGGTGAACTTTTGCTCCGATCCATTATATATTGAATCGCACAGCTAAATGAATGTTATTTTGTGAACTCACTCTTTATATATAAAGCAGGAAACACTGATCTATCAGTTTGTAACGGTACTCTTTTTAAGAAAGTTCTGTTTTACGATAAGATTGATGTGAAAAATGCAAATTCAACAGCAAACAACAATTTTACCAATTGTAAATCATGACGAGATTTCAATGACGAACACTTTTCAAAAGCATGGTATTTTGTTCGGTGGACTGTCGAAACGAGGACTTTTGGTTGAAAGTTCTGGGTGTGGAAAAACAAATGTCATGCTCAGTTTATTGGAACATCCTAATGGTTTACGATTTGAAAATATTTATTTATATTCCAAATCCCTATATCAACCCAAATATGAATTTCTGAGACTTTTAATTAAACCTATGGCAGAAATTGGATATTTCGAATTTAATGATGGTGATGAAGTAATACTTCCAGAAGAAATCAAGCCCAATTCAGTGATCATATTCGACGATTTAGCGTCTTGCAATCAAAGCATCATCAAAAACTATTTTTGTTTCGGTCGTCATAGAAACACTGACTGTTTTTATTTATGCCAGACTTATTCCTCTATTCCCAAACAACTGGTAAGAGATAATGCTAATCTTCTTATAATATTTCCACAGGATATGACCAATCTAAAACACATTTACGATGATCATGTAAACGTTGATATGCGTTTCCAAGATTTCAGAGAACTTTGTTCATTTTGTTGGGAAGATAAATACGGATTTGTTGTAATAGATAAAGATTGTGCTATCAACTCTGGAAGATATAGAAAAGGATTTGATAAATTTATTCATATAAAGGGTGAACATTAAATACTATCAATCAGTCACCATGGATAATCGAGTGGTTGCGGAGCTGTTAAAGGCGAGGAAGGCGCTAAAGCAAAAATATCACAACTTGAAGAATGATATTGCCGAATCACAGTTTTTGTTGGAGAAAAATTATAAACCGATAACACAACCGCTTAATGAAATAGTTTCAACTCTCAAAGTTCCTCCAAAATTAAATTTAAAAGAAGAATTAAAAGAAGAAAGCATCAGGGATAGTTTTAGACCAAGTACCCAACCACTACATGACTATTATCGTTTGACAGCTCCTATTGATTTGGGAGAGCAGACATTTGAGTTTGATTCAACTCAAACCCAACCCGAAATTGTTGAGAGTTTTTTTGATGAAACTTTTCCTTCGACAATAGCAGATAGTGAAACAGAACATCAGCGTTATTTAAGCCAGTTTAAAATACCACTACCTCGAGCGTATATTGAAGATAGAATTAATGATACTAAGGGAGATTTTGATGATACCTTTGGCGTTCACTTTGACCCATTTAGAAAAAGCTATGCAATTGGTGATTCATCCGTTGATTTTGAGGGAGCTAACTTCATCATTAATGGCGAATTTAAGTACATTGGTACACCAGGATTATATGAACTAATGTTCAAAAAACATCCAGCAGGTTATCGGCCAACAGATGTAGATCAATATATTGATATTATTAAAAGGACGAATACCCAGTTTTTAGGTTATGATCCTCAAAGAGGTCTATCTACATCAAATGCAAGTAAATTCATAGATATTATCAAACCGCGAGTTACGAATTTATATTCGATGTCACAAGAACGGAGGAGAAATCCGAGCGCATCGAGTGTGAGATCCACCTCAGAAGGAGAGCAAAGACCAAGATCGAAGTCGATTCCTGAACCAGTGAGGAAAACAAGGAGTCAAAGTAAGAGAGGTGGAAAACTAACGATGATGGAATTCAATAACAAAAATATTGAATATAAACATTTTGATGATTATAATGAAATTGTAGATCGATTAAAGCTGCTCATTGCATCACAGTTAGCAGGGAATAATGGACATAACAACGAAATAGTTTCGATAATAGAGGAGTTAAAGGAGGGTAAAATAATTAGATAAATAGTGTGCATGGAAAAGTTATGGCTTCATTTACTGTGCTACTATATTGATCGAAACCGTACTTCTCTTCTTTCTATTATTCTACAACATGACTGACATTAAGAAGGAAATAGTAAACGAAATTCATAAACCAGTTAGAAAATCTTTCAAACGAAGAAGAGTAATTGTTAAAGGTCTAAATGATCTTCTTCAAGCAGATCTCGTAGAGATGATCCCTTACGCTAAAATAAATAAAGGTTATAAATATATTTTAGTGGTCATTAATGTATTCTCAAAATTTGTTTGGTGTGAACCTGTGAAAAATAAAAGTGGAAAAGAAGTTTCACGAGCAATGGGAAGAATCCTTTCAAATATCAAACTGCTACCTAAAAATTTGCAAACAGATATGGGAAAAGAATTTTACAATAAAGAATTCAAGGAATTAATGGATAAGTGGAAAATTAACCATTATAGCTCTTACACACATCTTAAAGCAAGCGTTGTTGAAAGAGTGAACAGAACCCTAAAAAATAAAATGTGGAAACTGTTTAGCTTACAAGGAAATTACAAGTGGTTAAATCTTTTACCAGACATTGTTGCGGAATACAATGACACCAAACACAGAACGATTGGAAGAAAACCTAAAGATATTAAAAAGAAAGATGAAAAACACTTGTTGCAAACTGTATATAGTCATTTGAAAATAGTCGATCCAAGGAAGCAAAAATTTAAAGTAAACGATTGTGTGAGGATTAGCAAATACCGAGAAGTCTTTTGCAAAGGATATACTCCAAACTGGTCTAATGAAATTTTTAAAATTATAAAGGTTCATAAAAGTAATCCTAGAACTTACCTTTTAGAAGATCAGGAAGGTAATTTAATTCAAGGAGGATTCTATGAGCAGGAACTTCAGAAAGTAAAACATCCCGATATATATCTTGTGGAGAAGGTTTTAAGAAAAAAAGGTGACAAGCTCTATGTGAAATGGCTGGGATTATCCAATAAATTCAATTCATGGATTTCTAATAATCAAATTGTATAATATATTACTCCTTTATCTTTTTTTTTTCACCCTTAATAAAACAATTTTTAAACATATATTTCTTTTATTTTATCACACACATGGTACATAATTGGTTTCGCTAACATTTCATTTAAATCTATCATTAAATATGTTACATCTATGATTATTTTCTAAAATAGGACTGATAATATTTGAGATTTTCTCTACTCTTCTATTAAACCGCATTCGGTCAATGGATAAAAACTCCCAATATCGCTTCCTTGATGATTGATATGCAAAATTCCATGTAACCATAAAATATGTTTTATTATTTTCTGTATTAAATGTTACTTTCTTCATTATTCAACTCTTCCACAGCACTCAAGTTCAAATAATTCCGGGTAAATGTAAATTAATTCCATGAGCATGCAAACGTTTTCGTTATTACAGTTTTCGAGCGGCTGAAGCAAATTCATTACATTTTCAAACACATCTCCGTTTTGCCGCTGTAGTCCGTTTTGCACAATTTTTAAGTAACTTGAAAACTGTTGCCTTCTCAGCATATCAATTCTATACTTGATAAGTGGTAACGCTTCCCACAACTTGCAGATGGATTCATACCCCATGTAAATGTACGAGTTATTTTTTACAATTTTGATCACTCTCGAATAGGATATTTTTTCAAACTGTATCGTAAAATTTTCAGCATCTATCTGCTCTGCTTTACCGTTGGTATATAGATAATTGGTTATAATACCTTGGTATGTAAGAAATTCATTCCACTCACTTTCGCCAAAAATTATTTTGTCCAATTTATTGCCTGTTAGTTTTATACATGGTGCGTACCAGAAGTCATATGATAATCCAGTCGACACAAATTTACTTTTTGATTTATTCAGTTGATGTTTTCGTTCACCAATTACAACTAGATCATTCTTGTTTTGAGGTGCATGAGGTAAACTTCCAGATAAATCACTTTTTAGTTCAGGTAGACTGAAGATACTGCCACACTGAGTCATCTTGAATACTGTTCAACACAAAAACTTTCTAGAACTGTGAATTCCCACCATTTTATACTGTATACCCCCACCCATTGATGGCGAAAAAGTGGAGGGGGGGGGGGAGGGTGCCAAAGTGGAGGAGGGGGGGTGCTCACGTGAGGTCAAGGTTAATGGATCAAAAATGGTGGGGGGTGCAAAGGTCATGAGAGGTCAATGGATCAAAAATGGTGGGGGTGCAAAGGTCATGAGAGGTCAAGGTTAATTGATCAAAAGTGGTGGGGGGTGCAAAGGTCATGAGAGGTCAATGGATCAAAAGTGGTGGGGGGTGCCAAAGGTCATGAGAGGTCAAGGTTAATGGATCAAAAGTGGTGGGGGGTGCTGGAGTGGGGGGTGCCAAAGTGGTGGGGGGAGGGGGCGTGTCTGGAGTGGGGTGAGGGGCGGGGCTAAAGTGGTGGGGGTGCCAAAGTGGTGGGGGAAGGGGCGTGTCTGGAGTGGGGGAAGGGGGCGTGTCTGGAGTGGGGGAGGGGGCGTGTCTAGAGTGGTGGGGGGAGGAGTGGGGGTAAAGTGGTGGGGGTGCCAAAGTGGTGGGGGAAGGGGCGTGTCTGGAGTGGGGGAAGGGGGCGTGTCTGGAGTGGTGGGGGGAGGAGTGGGGGTAGGAGTGGGGGGTGCAAAAAGTGGTGGGGGGTGTCTCAGAACTGTCATTCTTTACCTACTGTTATTAATTTCTTTCCTTAGGTTTGGGTGGGATTGAGGCCAACAGTTTGTTGTTTTGATTATTGGCCTCAATCCCACCCAAACCTAAGGAAAGAAATTAAATGGAAATGCCAGTGTCTGACGTCACAACACCACAGCAGCCATTTGCATGACGTCACCGTCAGTTTTGCGACTCTAAAATAATCATTTTTTGTTAATTTTTGTTTAGGTATGGGTTACATTTTAGCCGTTTTTTATTATTGTGATAGACATTTAGTAAGTTAATTTACAAAATTATATTTAATTCAAAAATCATATGTGTATACCTTATTCATAATTTGTTGCCAAAACTAAAAAAAAAACAAATTACAAATAAAAAGAGTTGTGGTAAATTTTACCCCTCGCCTCACCCCTACAGCTTGACCCACCCTTGGTAAAAATTTTGATGTGATGTTTACCTCATTTTGTTAGGCTTAGAAAGTTTAGTGGATGTGCAAAATTTCATCACTTTAACTTGAACAGTTTCGGAGATAATAAATAAAAACCGTCTTCAGGGGCCTGCAGCTCTCTTAGGAAGCATTTTGGTATAGAGGTAAGTTTGGTCCAATCGATATATTTTGATGTAGAGAATGTGTGGTTTCTTTTTGTGTACTTATTTCTGGGGCACCCTGTATAACCTTTAATTTTTTTTATATAGTCTGTATAATGAATGTTTGCGTGTGCGTCATAATCAACAACCAAATGAATCAAACTAATTCAAGGTCACTCTTTTCTTCAGCAGTGGCGTGCATGAGAAAAAGAAAAATGTCTTTACTTCTGCTCATCACCCAACAACCAATGAAAAATGAGAAAATTTTTTTTTTTCGTAGATACTCTTGAAATGACAATTTATTTTGTACAATAATAACACATAATTATTTACCACTGATTAATTATAAAAAATATAAGATCAGAAGTCCATTTTCATAAAATGATTACAGAGACATATAGAGAGGGGAGAATGATCTTAGGACCTGCGCGAATGGCAAATCACAATGTTCGCCATTTTGAACATCATGGCAGGCAACCTAAATGATATTTGGGGATTTTTGATAGGACATTAGGGGATTTTTAATGCAATACATGGCGGAGGGTTTAAAATAACGGAAACATTCTTAATATCTTTATTATAGTGAAATAATAAATAGGTACCGTCAAACGGGGGAATATGAGTCTGCGGGGTTATATGGAACGAGGAGGCAATATCATAGAAAGACGACAATTAAAATTCGTGTGTGTGTAACTGATTGCATATGATACAAGAGTGTTAACAAACACATATTTAGTCACGCGATCTACGTGAAATCACATTGAAAATACGGTTTGGTATTGTGAGTATCTCCGGTTGATTTCTAGTGAAAATTTTGTGTAAAAATATACGTTACAGAGTCTCGTCTGTGGCAATAGAGTAAAGTAAGTAAAACTAATCTTGTATTTAAATTATTAGGGGTTTATAACCTTATGTAGCTAAACACACGATTGTGTTATTTTGTATCCAAATCTTGTATATGAAACAACGAGATTTACAAAAAACTGTACTTTATAGTTATAGGGTTATATGGGACAATGCCGGGGGCATATAAAAGAAGAATCATGACATAATTTTTTTAAATTATCTGAACCCATTGTCAATAGGGGAAGACATATTTCTTATGAAAATATCATATAATAGAGAGTAGATAGGTAACATTTCATAAAACACGTATTGTAGTGAAAATAAAATTTATTTTAACATTTTAAATAAAGGTGACTAATTATTTGTCTTTTTACCCCAAAACAATAAATAACGTATATATATTTTTGCATGTTAGTGTCCCATAAAACCCCTCGAGTGGGTATATTCAAACAAGATTGTCATTTTCATTAACTATATGCTAAAAACGTATATGGTTCCATATAACCCCGAGGGCGGGGTAATATGGGACACTCACGTTTTTTTTAAAAACAATTAAACAGACAAAAAATGTCAAAAGTTTTTTTATATTTTTAATAGAGAAAACAAACTCGCATCTGACAGAAAAATTAGTTCTTATAAATCTCAACGGGTTAAAGAGATATTTTGGAAAAGGTAATTTTATCGTCCAATATTCCCCCGTTTGACGGTATATACATATTAAATTGGATGCTAAGGTCGATAAAAAAGACAACTGGATATATCGCTTATAATAAAAAATATAAAAAACCATTTATTTTAGGAATAAATTTGATACGTAAAATAGAATTTAATCTTATTAATATTGCTTTGAGCATAAGCGCCAAGTGCATATCACTTTAAATATTCTCTTGTGTTGACATACCTGTAGTTTGAATACACTTTACACGTTTCCTCTTTGTGCTGCTATTATAGTACTTGCCGAAGTATCTTGCTTAGACGATTCGTTGAAATTATAGTTATTTGTCAAACTTCAAACAAAACAATTATTATCTCAAGATTTATTTAAAAAAATATTACAAGAGGACATCGAAGACGTAAATGAGGCCATATTCTGAACTGAAGTTACAGCGATCTAAAGATGGGGTGTCTACTACCTCGGCATCGGCCCGATACATCTCCAATCTTGGTACAGCATTAAGTTTTAGGCGAATTTGATTATTACTTTTTAGAAAATCTGTTGCTTTAAAATTATTAAAGCAAACAAATTTATTCTCTGACCACTCAACTCTCCAACCACTTCTTAAACATGTCACCTCTTGAGAAACTAGAATGTTATACTGTTATAAACGGCTGCAAAAAAAAACTCATGAAAAACCTTACTGGTGAAATGTAATTCCTTCAGGCTTAAATCGCATTGCGTTAGAACATCCCCTTACAACACAGGACATAATTAAAACAAGCATTTTCAGTTGTAAAAGCAATACAATAATGATAAACAAAAACGTCCACCGCTGATAACAAAGTCTAGAAAATAACAATAAAAAAGTCCACACCACAGCGTTAAATGTTAAATTGGTTTATAGAATAAATAGAAACATATATGCAGTCCGTAGGGTTTATAAATAAATATAATTAAACGCACACCAAAAAAATTAAATAACTGTAACCTCACTTTGCTCAACACTTTTTAACAGTTGCACGACAACAAACTTGAACAAACCACGTGATCATGTTCAAAATGTCTGCCCCCATAGTCTCTTAGGAAAATTGGATGCGCAGAAGGTCAAAGAGCGTTCTCCCCTCTCTATTTCTCTGCAACAAACTTGAAAAAACCACGTGATCATGTTCAAAATGTCTGCCCCCATGGTTATTAATTCTGTGCCCATGGTGTATTAGGAAAATTGGATGCGCAGAAGGTCAAAGAGCGTTCACCCCTCTCTATTTCTCTGAATGATTAACTGATAATTAATAGCTACATTTTTGTATCTACGATGTTGGCACCGCGTTACTTACCAATCAGCTGTGATTCGACACCTTTATGTTCTGTGTTTGACACTCGAGTGAGGTTACATTGGAAATATAATTTACAAAGTTTTGCCTACTATCCGGTAAGTTATCTGTCTTTGCTTTATATCGAGATTCGAGGCTTATATTTTATTTTGTTTGCAACTTGGACTCTTTGAGAAGATGTTTTGATGCTGCAAACCGTACGCAAAATATGTCCAAAGCACCTGCAACGCGCTGCAAAAATAGTTTTCAATAAACTGAGAAGTATTGATGATAAGAATGATATATTATGCTATTCATATTTTATTTACATGAGGGGAGGCCTTGGAAAATCTGAATTCTGTTGGTATGAATGACTGTTTTAATTACTGAGGTTATGTTAAAAAGTCAAAAACATAACCACAAATTCAAATTGGTTCTACATAGTTGCCACAGTGAGACCCTAAAGAAAGCACAGCAATGTCATCAATAAAAAATTTGGCAATTCAGCCAAAAATAAATGACAGTGACAATCAATTAAATCTGACACCTCAATATTTTGTTAATAGTAGACAACCCTGAGACAACCTAAGAAAAACATATCATAGCCTCCCCTCATGTAAATAAAATGTGAATAGTATATAAGTATATTCTAATTTACCTGTTGGACTGCATTAACAGAAACTAAAGAGCCCAAGTTCTCTTTTTCTCATGAAATAATCAAGTAATTTCGCAACAATCCCTTTTACTTGCGAATTTAAGCGTTTGCCAGGCATTTTGAGGTTAGTTCTTATAAGAAATGATTTTATTTTTTCTCTTATTTGTAAGTCTTTAAAAAAGCAGAACAATTTTAAAAGGAATCGATTACACGTAGAATTTGATGTCTATAATCACAAATAAAGGCAAAGAGAACGAAAAAAGCAAAAACACATCTACGTCACTGAATTAAAATGACAGTTAACCGTTGACTACCGCTACGTCAATTATTCTTATCGGCATCTCTTTTTAATTCCGATTAAGTAAGTAAGTAAGTTTATTCAACATAACAGTACATTTTTATATACATTATACATGGTAGTGACGACGTCTTCGGGACACGAGATAAAAAAAAGGAAAAATAATTATCCGGACGGAGATTTCTCCCGGTCTCGGAATGGCTATATGTACTACCACACGATGAAAGAGTAAAAAAAAAGGTGGTTGGGCAGTGGCAGTTCAGTCACGAATCTCGTTCCCAGGCCGTGCTAGGCGAAATTTTAATCCCAGGGTGCGCGGTACAGGTAGAAGGAATGATACTTGCACTCATTGTTGTTGTATCATGCTATAATATATGTATATGTAATTATTGCATTTTCATCAGTATGTGATTAACACTTGTAAATTTTTGTCATATAAATAAATTATTCTAAAAAACCTTTAATTTTGAAAAAAAAAATGATTTAGTGCATTTCTAGTGTATTTTGAGGTGGCATCTAGTGCAACCTGATTATTATGAGTTGGCAACACTGGTGTTTTCTTGTTTTGTAATAAATAAAAACTTTTAAAAAGAGCTGTTAGTTAAAAATTTGTATAGGTGTCATAAACTAAGGTAAAATTTAGAAGGATATTATTTATCAGTCTAATACTAAGGTAAGTTTTAAAAACGAGTAGTAGGTAGCTAAATCATAATTTCTTTTAATTTATATTTCATTATGCCTAATAAATGTTGCGTACCATTGTCAAGCAATTACGACAATACCAGAAAAGATCGGTTTTCGAGTCATTTCTTTAATTTGTGCCAATCACAGAATGAACCGAACTTGTTATCGACTTTTAAGTAATATCCTTGTATATGTATTCTTAATACAAGGATAATATAAATAACAAAGGTATGATTTACCTTGCTTTATTCATAATCCCTCTGACACCGATTCTGACACTCAACAGAGAATGTATTTATTTTTCGATACTGTGCATTTATTAAAGTCGATTCGCTATAATTGGTTAAATCAAAAAAATAAAGAACGTTCGTTTGGTTTTCGTCATTTCGATAGTTCTAATCTAGTTTTATTCGCAAATATATCTGATTTGGAAAAATTATATTCCGAGGAATGTAATCAAATTGTTAAAATGGCTCCAGCTCTTTCTAAAAAGTTTTAAATCCATCCACTTTAGAACGGCAAAATGTGCAGCTAGCGGTCAGATTATTCGACGAAAAAAATATTGAGGCTTAAGCTCAATTTATAAACTAATCCGCTGCCGCTGCCGCCGAAGTTGACGTTGGCAGTTCGCAGTTTAGGATTTTGTGCAATTTATAAACTTTGCTGTCGGCTGCAGCGGAATGGTTGGCTCATGCGCCCTTAAATTATTTCAACTGAGATTTGACATTTCCATTATTATTGTTTGTATTGTTTTGGGTATTTTCTAAATAAAAAATGGATAGACAAATTACTTTTGGGTGCATTTGGGGTTATATTAATGTAAGCCACGCCACGACACTGGACACATGTACTAAATTCTAGAATCTCATTGGCTATCCGCTGGCCGTTGCCGTTCGAGATAAAAGATGGTTATCTACCGAACTGCGGCGGTAGCGGCAGCGGCAGCGGCAGCGGTATATAAATGAATACAATGATTTCCTATTCTTTATTAATCCAACGGCAACGTCAACTTCGGCGGCAGCGGCAGCGGATTAGTTTATAAATTGAGCTTAAATCAATATAACAAACTTATATTGTCAATGGTACTGCCGAATTTTTACAAGTAAACCTTTAAATTTTCACATTTCAATGACACAAGTCCTCGTGTCAGAGAAATATCTCAAAAATTTAACAAGAGGTGCTTTAAAACAACCCTCTGAATAATTTTTTGAAGTTTCTGTTCAGTCATATCAAATTTTTAATGAGCTTATAATCAGATAAGTATGAAGCTGAGTTTTTAAAGAGGGGTAAACAAAGAATTATTTTGCGAGAATTGATAATTTTAAAACTAGACATGAACGAAAAATGTATTACATTTAACAAAACATTAAGATCAATACTATTAAAACCAGTCATATTATTTCCAATATATTTCTTAATAACTATTCAAAATTAATGAACAATGAAATTGATACTCAGAATAAAGCTAAATCAAATAGAAAATTAATGAAATTTCATGCCTAGTTAAGTATTAATCAATTTATATCTATTTTAATGGAGATAAAGCTACTGGCGCGGCCTCCTATAAAAGCCAACGCATCGATTAGAGTATCTCCATGGGTGGTGTGGAAACCTCTTTCCATTTAGTTTATCGTAAGTAAGTGAAAATACCGGGTTTCACTCATTTTTACTTGTAAAAACATGGAAATGTCCATATGCACTGTTCTATCACGCGGGCGGGTATCGTGACGTCACGATTCCTTAGTGGAGGCCTCTAGTTTCCCGGAGGCTACGGAGATTCACATTGCATATCATGAAGTAAATCAAATGACTTACATCGTGAAGGTAATTTTAATTTCGAGTTATTATATCGAAGTAAAATATAACTTCGTGATATATCACGAAACTAATTTAAATTTCGCGATGCTATCACGTAACTTAACCATAAATGACATAATTTCACGTTACATATCACGAAGTAAATTATAATTTCAACTTATATCATGAAGGTAATTTTAATTTCGAGTTAATACCTCGAAGTAAAATATAATTTCGTGATATATCACGAATTAATTTAAATTTCATGTTACTACCATGTATCTAAAAAGATATATTCGATATTTAGCTATCACAACAACAGACAATTGTTTCGACCTGTTAGGTCTCATCAGTGTTGTACAGGTTTGGTACGGGTATATCAGAGATATCCCAAGTGAAGACAATTCCAGCGTAGTAAATATCGAATGTATCTCAGTTTGGATCCGATGAGAGTCGGACACTTATAACTTGCGCCATCTAAAAGATGAGTAAGGAAGACATATATTCCAGCATTTTTACGGTGAGAGCACTGTTACATGCAAACTCTCCAACTGCATAGCAGAAAAAAGCTTAGGTATATGCAACCCGTTACGCACAGCTACAAGTCGTTGCCTAACCATATAGGTATTTCTTGAGGATTACATTGCCCCAGCCAAACAAATTTGGCAAAAGTATATATCTAAAAAGATATATTCGATATTTAGCTATCACTGTGCATTTCTTACACTTTTACCAACAACAGACAATTGTTTCGACCTGTTAGGTCTCATCAGTGTTGTACAGGTTTGGTACGGGTATATCAGAGATATCCCAAGTGAAGACAATTCCAGCGTAGTAAATATCGAATGTATCTCAGTTTGGATCCGATGAGAGTCGGACACTTATAACTTGCGCCATCTAAAAGATGAGTAAGGAAGACATATATTCCAGCATTTTTACGGTGAGAGCACTGTTACATGCAAACTCTCCAACTGCATAGCAGAAAAAAGCTTAGGTATATGCAACCCGTTACGCACAGCTACAAGTCGTTGCCTAACCATATAGGTATTTCTTGAGGATTACATTGCCCCAGCCAAACAAATTTGGCAAAAGTATATATCTAAAAAGATATATTCGATATTTAGCTATCACTGTGCATTTCTTACACTTTTACCAACAACAGACAATTGTTTCGACCTGTTAGGTCGCATCCAGTGTTGTACAGGTTTGGTACGGGTATATCAGAGATACCCCTAAGCTTTTTTCTGCTATGCAGTTGGAGAGTTTGCATGTAACAGTGCTCTCACCGTAAAAATGCTGAAATATATGTCTTCCTTACTCATCTTTTAGATGGCGCAAGTTATAAGTGTCCGACTCTCATCGGATCCAAACTGAGATACATTCGATATTTACTACGCTGGAATTGTCTTCACTTGGGATATCTCTGATATACCCGTACCAAACCTGTACAACACTGATGAGACCTAACAGGTCGAAACAATTGTCTGTTGTTGGTAAAAGTGTAAGAAATGCACAGTGATAGCTAAATATCGAATATATCTTTTTAGATATATACTTTTGCCAAATTTGTTTGGCTGGGGCAATGTAATCCTCAAGAAATACCTATATGGTTACTACCATGAAAATAAAGCGTCATAAAAAAATATATACAGCTGTGTCCCTAACTACGCCTTCGTATCTTCCTCAGTAAAATCACACAAATTTTTCCGTTCATATGCTTGTTTTCTAACTCCATTATTAGACAATTCGGACATCCCACCTCAACAGACATGATATCCTATACCAATCAATATACCAACAATGATTATGCAGCAGGCGCCCTTTTACCGGGTAGCTCACAATTATCACAGTAGGTGTACACTTTGATATTTTTTTCTGAGTTGTATTCTTCTAATACACTTTTGCATATGACGCATAACCATGTACAAACGGGCATAGTGTTTTGAATAGCAAGTCAGCACTGCTTCATTCACTTTAATGGACTAGTTCAAAAGTGAGGGGTGGGGGAAGGGTTGGAGTGGGGGGGTGCTCACAAGAGGTCAAGGTCATCCAAGTTGAAGGTCGATGAAGGGCAAGGTCAAGGTTATGAGAGGTCAAGGTTAATGGTGGGGGAAAGGATGGGGATCAAAAATGGTGGGAAAGGGGCGTGTCTGGAGTGGGGAGTGCCAAAGTGGTGGGGGAAGGGGGCGTGTCTGGAGTGGGGGTGCTAAAGTGGTGGGGGAAGGGGGTATGTCTGGAGTGGGGGTGCCAAAGTGGTGGGGGAAGGAGACGTGTCTGGAGTGGGGAAGGAGTGGAGGGTGATCACAGAACTCTCATTTTTAACCTACTTGAGACAAGAAAAAAAAATCTAATATCTCTTCCCGCTCGAAAGTTATATGAACTTAAGGATAAGCTAAAATCAGTTAGTAATGTTTATATTTCATAATAACAAAAATTGTAGTTAAAGGTGCGAAAATGAATAGGGGAAAAAATAGGGAGTTACACAGATTTCACAGACGTCGACGTTTGATTCTCGTTGGGCCACTCGGCTCCTCAAAGTCTGTAACTTCCGATACGGAGTCCGTCGCCCCATCACTCGGCTCCTGAAAGTCTGTAATTTTCGTCGCCCAATATATGCAGTCCAGGTCTTCGTCAACATCTGGTTCGTCAATTGCATCTGGTTGGAGGCAGTTAGTGCAGAAGTTCCCCTTGCAGTTGGCACAAATCAACGAGCAATTAATCCCAGTCTTCCGACACCCACAACCCCTTGTTGCATTTGCAGAAAATTGTGGAGAGAAGAGACCGTTTAGCTGGTTTCTTGGAGGTAGGAACGGGGTCAAGACCAAACTTTGAGGCCTGCCATTCCCAGAGGAGCGGATCCATCTGGTATCCTAACCACATTTGTACTTATAAGTAAGTTCTCTAGCAATGTTGGCGGGCCGCTTCGGATGTTGGTGGTAGGGATGCCAGGTTGAGATTTCACTAGGGCTTTGGATAACAGGTCGAATAGCAATTTATCTAAAGTATCTCCTGCCCTACCTCCGTAGAGGGTTGTTAAAAATCGTAGGCCAACTTCGGCAATAGCTTCAGCTTGAGTGTCATGCTCGAAGAAAGGACATTTATTTTCGACCAACAGCTTAGCTTGACCACCTTCTTCTTACCCTGCCTGAAGAGTGCTGAAGTTGTGTCACATCCACTTATGGGGTGGAGAAATATGAGTGACCTTTTGATGTTGTCTGCCGGTTTGAAGCTGTTAGGACCAAATACTTTCGATGGGGTCGTTCCTCTTCCAGGTTTTAAAAAAATATATGTTTGCTGATGGTGTGGCTAGAGCATTGAGCATAATGAGGAGGTCCGTATCCTCACCAACTACCACAACCTTCTCATGTTCCTGTGATACCCCAAGGGTCGTGGCCACAATCAGGTGGTCTGCATCTTCATTAGCTTGCTTTACTGGGAAGCCTTCACCTTCAAGTCTCTCAGTAAGCAAGCTAATATAAGCCGTGCTTTATTTCTGTCGTTGGAAAGGAATTGCTCCTGAGTCATGGTCACCACTCACCACCATTAACTCGGTAAAAATGACCTCAGGAGTAGTGTAGTATGTCTTTTGCTTAGGCGGAGGCGCTCAGCAGATTTGATGCTCTTGATGCCCAACGAGAATCACACGTCGACGTTTGTGAAACCTGTGTAACTCCCTATTTATTCCCCTATTCATTTTCATACCTTTAACTACAATTTTTGTTATTATGAAATATAAACATTACTAACTGATTTTAAGATTTTTTATATCAGTTAAGTACAAGACTAGTACATATAGTGTAAATAAAACATTTTTCATAAATATGCAAAATTTGTCCAACTTTGATGAGCAGTAGTATGGGAACGGGTGGTCCAAAAAATATGCGCCTAGTATCATTCGATGCAGAATTTAATGCCCTACAACTTTTAATAGGACAATGTTTTCGATATTGTGAGTCCTTTACGAGTGTAACAAATGTACATCGTATGTAAACCAGAATGGAGATACACCCGGTATGGTTTCTTTTAGTTAAACTCAAAGCATCGTAAATAGAATACGGGACAGATCGTGGAATGGCAAAAGGGGCATTTCTTTTAAAACAAACTTGTAAAATTTAGTACGTGTCGGACCCAAATGATGAAATATGTTTACCACCCGCAGTTAAGATATACCATCATAGAAGAGCCATAACGTTTATAAGACCATTTGCAGAGGGCCAGGAATATTCGACAATTGTTCAAAGCATTTCTTTGGAAAAACCTAAGGGTACAGCTAAATCGGTACCACATGTTTGAAATACGTTGAAGAGCCACGGAGACTCTATAGTACGGGCAATTCGGTTAAATAAGGGTAGTTTAGTTAATGGCTTAATTAGGGTATTTCATGGAAGGCGCGTAATCAATCAATCGCGAGTAGTGAATCAATCGAATACGCGAGTAAAGGTCATAAACCGTCAACAGGAATCATATCTCGGTGTCTATCTATTATCTACAGAGTATTTTGAATAACATAAGTAAGGTAGTTAATTCAGGAGATATTCCATTATATGTAATGTGCGTAATATTAAGATATGTAGGAATCTATATACACCTGAGCTAGGTTTTGTCCCGAAATGGAATTACAGGAATGATTATTGATAATGGGTTTCCCTACGCTCGTAGTTGCGAATGCAGGTGCTATATAGAAATAGTTTAATATGAATTGAATTTGTATCATATTTAGGATAATCAAGTAAGATTATAATACCATGGTAAATTATTAACATAGCCAAGGCATGGGCCATAAGAATAATTTTCCATCGTAACGGGCAGATAGCGTTACAGGTCGGGTTGAACTTAAGTACCATCGGGGACGAGTCGAAGTGCAATTGGGTAAATCGCCTGGGTAAATCGCCTAACGATTTACCCACCTCCTCAAGTATAACCGCCCTTCAGGCAAATCGACAACCTGATGTGCTAAAATCTTTAAGCTTTCCAAAGGACTCTTTCGCCTAGTTTTCGACCGACAACATCATCTCTAGTTTCGCGAATAAGAAAGTAAGAAGTAAAGACAGTGTAGTGATTTTTCTGTGTTTTCTGATTTTGTTTGTCTATGTAATATATGTAGAGTCAGTCATTCATTTTTGTTTTGTTGATTGAATCAGTGGACGTTTGTCTATTTTCCACTAGTCGAGGCTTCCAGAACGTTTGTCTATTTTCTGGAAATCCTAGTGATAATAGCTTAGCCGTGGATATTTTTGAACCCATGTAAATGTTATCCACGCGTTAAGCTAGATATCCACTTTTGCCACTGCCAACTAGCATTTTAAGTTATTATAGTATGAATTTGCATATTGTTTTGTTTTAATAGTTCATTTTGTACTGGGACTTATTCCCCGTATTTTCCATTTATTGTTTTGTTTTTCACCTTTTTTTCGTTTCAATTGTAAATAAATAGTATTTTAAGTGTTTTGAGATTCTTTCGTTTTATTGACGGTATAGTTGTCAATTTCATTGATCAGAAAATATGGAATAAACAGGGTTAAGTGCTTATTAACACACGACACGTTTTGTGAGGGATATCAGTGTCCAATACAGGTGGCTGATCGATAATGAGTATAGGAGTAAGACATAGTTATAGTTAATGAGGGCTCAGTAGGTATGGCGATACTTGAGACAGGGCTCCGCTGCGCCCCCTAAATGGGGCCCCCGGCCTCCGTAGGGCTCCGCTGCGCACCCTCTAGAATGGGCCCCCAGAATATGTATTGCGGGTTGCATAACACCCCCATAGTAAGATACGAACCCTCCTTTTTAACCTTACTTTTTGCGAGCCCCGAAAATTGCATTGTTAGTATTTTTAAATATTGAAAAAAAAAAGTTGTTGAGTGCAGCGAGATTCGAACCGCCGACCTATGGGTTGGTACGAAGACGTCTTACATGTTTAGCTACAGAGTAACTAGTTTACGAGTGTAATTGTGTATTCGAGCCTGAGCCAAACGGCTAAGTAGAAAATTACCGCACTGGAAAAAAACGTGCGCGATAGAAAAAAACATGGTGGTGCAGTAGGTATGAGAAAAAAACATGGCTGCGTAGCAGGTATGAGAAAAAAAACAATTTCCGGTCTTCTGAAATACATGATGTGGGGTATCAAATGAATCATCTCAATGTCTAGAGTACTAATTTAACAAAATTTTCATTCTAAGTGTGAAAAAGGGGGTTTGGGGCTTGATAATTGAATTTAAAGTATATAGATATGTTCCCCAACTCGAAACATGCTAGAATCTGTCATAAAATAACAACTTCCGGTCTTTACTTCCGGTCTTCTGAAATACATGATGTGGGGTATCAAATGAATCATCTCAATGTCTAGAATACTAATTTAACAAAATTTTCATTCTAAGTGTGAAAAAGGGGGTTTGGGGCTTGATAATTGAATTTAAAGTATATAGATATGTTCCCCAACTCGAAACATGCTAGAATCCGTCATAAAATAACAACTTCCGGTCTCTACTTCCGGTCTTCTGAAATGCATGATGTGGGGTATCAAATGAATCATCTCAATGTCTAGAGTACTAATTTAACAAAATTTTCATTCTAAAATGTGAAAAAGGGGCTTTGGGGCTTGATAATAGAATTTAAAGTATATAGATATGTTCTCCAACTCGAAACATGCTAGAATCCATCATAAAATAACAACTTACACTAATGAAGCTCAAAGATGGCGTCAGATGTTGAAACTGCAGGCAATTAAGCTTTCAATATATATTTCAAAAATGAGTAGTACTGTTTATTATTTCTAACGAATTTCTAATAAGTTTTGATTATTGTCAGACAGCAAAACGTTCGTGTACAAAAAAAATAAATTATTTCTAATTTGAACTGATGACTTTTTGGTTTCTCGCGCTGGACAGTCAACAATTTAGATGCTCGTGCGTATATACCTGGCTCTTTTGTGGTGACAGCCCCTTTTGTACGGGGGTCTAACGGACACCTAGAGACGGTACTTGACCCCATGCAGAAGTGCGATTGACGAGCCGAACTGTCGACTTTTTATACCACTCAATCAGAGACGGTAACCAGTGCGTGAAATATAATCATAAAGAACATCAGCCAAACTATCAACTCAAATAGTTCATGTTTTTTAGGAAAATTTAAATTATTTTAAACTGCTGAAGTTTTTAACCCGATAGACCACCTACCATGGTATGAACCATCGAATCGGAACTATGCCATCAGAGTGCCAAGGGTAAAGCTTCTAGCAATAAAAAATAATAGATTTTGCCAAAATTTTTAAGAATATTGCTTCTGCGTACAAAAACGACAACGTATTGAATATTTCATTAGGTGCATACATTATAATTCGCAAATATAAAAAAAATAATATAGTACGTAAAGCTCATTGGTAATATTTTTGTTTTAAATACGTTGAAGACGGGATTACTTACCCCAATATACTTACCAACTCCTTGTAGAAAGATAGTAAGAGGAATTTGTATTGACGGAAGAAAAATCTGCAATCAAAATATCATTCTTAAACTTCATTCATGTCCTGTCTACTCGCATAATCGATATTAATAGTCGTTGCTTTATTATAAAATTAGCTAGAAAGTATATATTGCATACCTAGTATGTATAATAAATAATAACCGGTCAACCCTCCATATCATGGCCCCCGCTACAGACTGCAGGTAGTTAGCTTTCTGTGCTGCGGGCGCGCTACTTATTCTTTTACCGAAATTCAAAAAACAAGAACAACCACCCAGAGAGACGCACTTAATGTTAGTGGCGCGATTTCTGGAACACAAGGGCATATATTGAGCGCGTAGACGACAGAGTCTTAGAAAATAAACACGTTAAGACAGGCAGTAGACATCGATGCGTTATCCGCTGTTGCCATAAAATATGAAATAAAAATCTAAATTATTTTAATAATAATAATTAACGTCAACATAACATGTCGTGTGCCTACAGAATAAATATAAAGTGGTATTTCTTTTTATTTTTGTATGTGTAATGTGTATAGGTACCTATTTTTATTTCTAATCTCCTGTGAATATTTATATTAATGTTTTTCAATTTCATTATTTTTTGTATTTTTAATTTTCCTGAACAAATGATTTTTAATCAAAAACTAAACCGAAAAAATTAGTACTACTAACCTGATGTAAGTACCTATATTAAAATAGTAAGAACATCTCCGCATATAACTCAAGACATGTAACAAGAAAATAGATATGTAATTACCAAAGTAACATTTTCCACAAGTCTAGTTAAAGGCCGCAGATAATGCAAAAGAAAGAAAGAACCAATCCTAAAACTTTTAGAAATAACATTTTTAATAGTATCGAGTATTAAAACATAAATGTATTATTTTAAAAAGGTACCTAGAAAACCAATGTATACCAATGGCTTCTAGCATAGATCTTAGACCTATGAAAATAGGTCCTATAATCAAGAGAGGTGAGAGGAGCATGCCAAGGGCTGTCCGTTAAGATTTTTATTATGAGTTATGAGGGTGGAGCTATGAAATTTTAAAGATGTCCGACATGTAAACAGCTATAGTCGTAATTAGATGTGAGTATGTCATACCTGTAGTCTATTGCTATAAAAAATTATTTAATTAATTAAATACTGATTAAATCGTTATTCCGTATTAGCAGATAAAATTCCTTATATTGGCGTGTCGAAATGTAATTTCTATTTCCTGTAGTACCTAACACGTCCGAAAAATGCATAAGCAGACAGTAAATTTGAATGGTTTTTTTTTTTTTTTTTTTTTTTTTTTTTTTTTTTTTTTTTTTTTTAGGCGATGCGCTTTGAATTAAACGGGCGATGAGGATGACGTAATTGCTTTTTATTTATTACAATTGAACATATGATAAAATGAAGTTCTTGTAGTAGGTACACCATACCTGTATACTAGTCTATTGTTATAAGAATTAGGTATTGAATTATTTAATTACCAAATAAAATTGTTTATTATATGGCATATTAGTAGATAAACTCTGTATGAAATATCTACATGTCGGAGAGATACTTAATTTTCAGAAACCAGCAACTTGCACCTAGTATAAATAAAACAATATATCTAAAATGCATTTGATGGGTTTTAATGCTATAGAGGAGATTTAGAGGGTAATAAAAGGCATTCATCATTCAATTTGATGTAAAATGCTTCTTCTGATGGTAATTATATGCAATAATAGATGATTGTTTTATCAATCAATGGATGATTCTAATATATTATTTTTAAGTATTTAATAAAATTAACGGTAGGTAGTTATTTTTAAGCGTTCAATTGATATATTAAATGTTAAATGTATTTGTAATGTTAAATGTATTTGTAATTCATAATGCATGAAATACTCAGATGTACACATCACGATGTAAGCAAGTTGAAACTAGCCCAATAATTTAAGCTGACGTCATATTTAGACGAATTCAAACAGGTAGATTTCACAACGATCCATGCATGACCGCAATATTAAATTTTAGCTCTACTAGGTACATAATATGCGAATAATTGAATACCTGAATTATTATAAGAAAATATGACTGCTTATCAATCAATGACTTGTTCTAATATAGTTTAGATGCTTTAATTGCTAAACGATAACGAAAGAATCATCTGTATGAAATGCCTATAATGGGCGAGTACTCATTAAAAAATAAACACAGACTTGTGAACCGACGTGTGACATTCCTCAAATTTTTGCATACCATGCAAGGTTGCACCATGACCTATATACGACTGCGATCTAATTTGACGTAATATCTGAACAATCAGTGATTAGTGTATCAAAAAAAAAAAAAAAAAGAAGTAGGTAATTAATATTAAAGGTATAAGTAGATATATTATACCTTTTTTTTATCATAATCGGGTTTTAGATGGTGTGAAGTACATAAGATTTGATAGACATAATATATACGGAGGGGTTTTATACAAGCACAATTCACGAACATTGTAACTAGTTTTAATGTGTAAAAATACTATATACGAGGCGCTATACGAAGACATTTAGCATGCTTTATTTACAAAACTAGTTGATGTGAAGATCTATCTATCTAAATAGCAATAATACATAATTATCCTAGACCATCAGACCAAGGTGATGAATGTCATCGAGTTCTCCGAGCATGTTGAAACAGAAATCTTCTTGAAGAACGATGGAAAACGAGCCGAATACTGTGATTCTCGAACACGAGGACCAAGTGATATTCCCAGACTACTCTATTAAGATGCCAGAAGCTATATGAATTTTGTACGTAATTTACAAAAATTGAAAGAAGACATTCATACAAGTTTTTTTTTACATAAGTTGAAAAATGTCCACATCTAACAATCGAAAGATGATTCATTTCGATGAGGAGGAAAAACTTAAAATACCTATATTATTTATAATACTAGGCATATGCTTACGGGAATGCTTGAAAAGTGATTGGATGCAAGAAGTGACTGATCGAATAAGACTTCAAATGAGAATTTTACGCTGTGCCGAAATAATAAATCCAGAAATTATGCATTATATCACAAGTTATTATATATATCCTCTTTTTATGTAACATATAACATGTATTGAATAAAGAAATATGAATTATAATAGACATAACGAGTTCTATTACATGTCCACTGACTCTCGTATGAAAAATTTTTTTGATAACCCCATGATAACAATTACATGTACATGTAGTATAATTAGATGTTAATTATGTGCAATAATAGATAACTGTTTTATCAATCAATAGCAGGTTCTAATACATTATTTCAATTATTTAATTACCGATTAAGTCATAAAAAATATGGTCACTTATCAATCAATTATGCGTTCTGAGATATTCTTAAGAGTTCAATTGTATGCAATAAATCAATTTTTCTATATTAAATGTATATTTTTAGTTTATAATTCGCGAAATACTCAGATGTATCACAATATTACAATAAACACGTTAATACTAATTAAATAATTAATCTGACGTCATATAAAATTTCAACGAATTTAATAAGATTTCGCCACAGCTCGTATACGAATGTAATATTAATTTTAGTTCTATTAGATATGCAAATAATTTATAATTATATGAAGAGCTCCTAAAGTCTAGAGCCATCAAATAACTTCCAAAATTATTTTTTCGACTGTACTTCATAGAAGGCAAGATATCTGACGATGATGAGTATAAACTATTCATTTAAATAAAGTATGGATAGGCATCGTCTTTTCAAAAGAATGTTCCTCAAGAATCATGAAATCAAGGTATATTTATACCCCTTTTTATCACGCGTCGGTTTTTAGGAAGGTAGACGGCATAAGAATTGATAAAAAATAATATACTGAGGGGCTTTATACAAGCACAATTCATGAAGTTTTAATAGAAATAATATATCAAACGCTATAACTATAGATTCTCTGAATTTTAATGTATAAACATACTATATACGAGGCGCCATACGAGGGTAATTAGCGTACTAAGATATGCCTTATGCACACGCTTTGTTTACAAAACTAGTTGATGTGAAGATCTATCTATATAAATAATAATAATACATAGTTCTCCTGGGCCATCAGATCAAAGTGATGTATGTCATCGAGTTCTCAGTGCATGTTGAAACGGGAACCGTCTTGAAGGATAATGGAAAACGAACCAAATATCCTCGAACACGAGATCCAAAGTGTTATACCCAGGCTACTCAGTCAAGATGGATGTTCTAATATTCGTGGTACTCAAAGGTATAAAACCAGCACACCGTTCTACGCATTGAAAGTGAGTCTAGTACATCAAAACATCAACAGAGCGGACGGCAAGCCAAATACAGAAAGCAATCAACCTGGAGAGTCTACCTCTGTTAGCTTAGAGGTACACCACTCTGGCATCTACAGCCACTAACCCTGCGAGGTGGGGAGAGGTAGATTATTCACGGATGTTGTCTCCGTAAGGAGTCTGAGCCCATGAGGAGACTGTCCAGCATAGAGGAACCGGAGAAAAATAATAATTTAAATATATAAATACATATTTTCGTTCGCAGCAAAAATAGCATGTTATAGTGTTTCAAGATCTTCATTCAAGCGTTATTAACTTAATATTATTAATAAATAAAAATCAGATATTAATTAAATACATATCATTTAAGTATGTAATATATTATGCGAGAACAATAGCTTAAATGCCTACTGGAAATCATAATTTTTTGATGTAATAAAGTACATTTCATGAGTGCATAGTATAAATACAGACTTGAACAGCAGAACCGTATAAAATATCGAGAAATTTTTACTAATACACTGCATTCCTCAAAAATATGTTAAATATGAAAAAGAAAACGGTGGTGATCTAATTTACATATATTGTAATAATAAACAATTTCAATATACACCATTGAAGCATGCGTAGCAGTGTTTTATTTCTCAAAGAAATTGGCACATGCCTAGTAAAAATCTTAGTAGAACCGACTTAGGCATTAATGTGGTTAAGATATATACATCTCTCTTCTTATTTTTCACTGAATAATTTGACTTATTGTTTATAATTAAACGTCGATTCTCTTAAGATTTGAAACCATTAAATAACTTTCAAAATAATGTTTCCAATTGTATTTCACAGAAGGGTAGATACCCATGGAAGACAAGTACCTATAAACTATTCATTTAAATAAAGTACGTAACAAATATTGTGATTCCCGAGCATGAGCTCCAAGTACTATACTTAGACTACTACATCAGAATGTCACTCTTAATAATCGAGGTACTCGCAGAGCTGATGCAGTTCTACATATTGAATACCATCCTAACCGATCAAACATCGTCAGAGTGGATTGTAAGTCAAATGCAGAAAGCGGTCAACCGGGGAGATCCTCCCCTGTTAACTTAGAGGTACACGACTCTGGTATCTACAGACACTAACCCTTCAAGATTTAGGACGGCGGTTGTAGATTATCCACGGGAGTTCTTTCCGTAAGGTGACTATGCTCAAGAGGAGACCGTCCAGCATCAAGAAACCAGAGAGAAATAATAATAATTTAAATAAATATAAATACATATGTAATTTCTTTCGCAGCGGCAAAAAAAACACCATGTAATAGTGTTTCAAGATTTCCATTCAAACGTTATTAAATTAAGAGGGTGCCTCGATTTAAAAAAAATAATGTTAAGGACGATAAAAGCTTATAGAAAGCCGGTCATAAGCTGACAGAAATCGATTCATAGGATGATAAAACTGACCAAATCTGATAGATATCGGCTCATAAGATGATAAAAAGCTGATAGAGGTGATAAGAAAGTCGGTCATAAATTGATAGAAATATGTTCATAAGATGATGAAAAGTCTATAAAAATGGGTAAACGTCGATAGAAAGCGGCTTGTAAGAAGATAAAACTTGTAAAAGAGGATAGAAAGCAATCCAGAAGATGATAGAAAGTTGATAGAACTCGACTCAAGCCGATAAAAACGTCTATAGGAAGGCATTTTACGATAGGTTTGATAGGAAGACTGATAGAGATCGGCTCATAAGATGATAAAAAGCTGGTAGAGCTGATAGAAAGTTTGTCATAAATTGATAGAAATATGTTCATAAGATGATGAAAAGTCTATAAAATGGATAAGTCGATAGAAAGCCTTTCATAAGAAGATAAAACGTATAAAAGCGGATAGAAAATCATCATTAACCTATAGAAACCGAATCATAAGATGAAAAAAATTTGATAAATCTGATAGAGTCGGACGCAGACTGATAGAAAAAAATGTTCATAAGATGATAAGAATCCTATAAAACAGAAAAAAGTTGACAGAAAGAGGCTTGTAAGAGGATAAAACTTGTAACAGAGAATAGAAAGCTGTCCATAAGCTGATAGAAAGTTGATAGAATTCGACTCATATGACGATAAAAACGTCTATAGGAAGACATTTTACGATAGGTTAGATTGGACGCGTCCAATCTAACCTATCGTAAAATCCTCTTACAAGCCTCTTTCTGTCAACTTTTTTCTGTTTTATAGGATTCTTATCATCTTATGAACATTTTTTTCTATCAGTCTGCGTCCGACTCTATCAGATTTATCAAATTTTTTTCATCTTATGATTCGGTTTCTATAGGTTAATGATGATTTTCTATCCGCTTTTATACGTTTTATCTTCTTATGAAAGGCTTTCTATCGACTTATCCATTTTATAGACTTTTCATCATCTTATGAACATATTTCTATCAATTTATGACAAACTTTCTATCAGCTCTACCAGCTTTTTATCATCTTATGAGCCGATCTCTATCAGTCTTCCTATCAAACCTATCGTAAAATGCCTTCCTATAGACGTTTTTATCGGCTTGAGTCGAGTTCTATCAACTTTCTATCATCTTCTGGATTGCTTTCTATCCTCTTTTACAAGTTTTATCTTCTTACAAGCCGCTTTCTATCGACGTTTACCCATTTTTATAGACTTTTCATCATCTTATGAACATATTTCTATCAATTTATGACCGACTTTCTTATCACCTCTATCAGCTTTTTATCATCTTATGAGCCGATATCTATCAGATTTGGTCAGTTTTATCATCCTATGAATCGATTTCTGTCAGCTTATGACCGGCTTTCTATAAGCTTTTATCGTCCTTAACATTATTTTTTTTAAATCGAGGCACCCTCTTAATTTAATAACGTTTGAATGGAAATCTTGAAACACTATTACATGGTGTTTTTTTTGCCGCTGCGAAAGAAATTACATATGTATTTATATTTATTTAAATTATTATTATTTCTCTCTGGTTTCTTGATGCTGGACGGTCTCCTCTTGAGCATAGTCACCTTACGGAAAGAACTCCCGTGGATAATCTACAACCGCCGTCCTAAATCTTGAAGGGTTAGTGTCTGTAGATACCAGAGTCGTGTACCTCTAAGTTAACAGGGGAGGATCTCCCCGGTTGACCGCTTTCTGCATTTGACTTACAATCCACTCTGACGATGTTTGATCGGTTAGGATGGTATTCAATATGTAGAACTGCATCAGCTCTGCGAGTACCTCGATTATTAAGAGTGACATTCTGATGTAGTAGTCTAAGTATAGTACTTGGAGCTCATGCTCGGGAATCACAATATTTGTTACGTACTTTATTTAAATGAATAGTTTATAGGTACTTGTCTTCCATGGGTATCTACCCTTCTGTGAAATACAATTGGAAACATTATTTTGAAAGTTATTTAATGGTTTCAAATCTTAAGAGAATCGACGTTTAATTATAAACAATAAGTCAAATTATTCAGTGAAAAATAAGAAGAGAGATGTATATATCTTAACCACATTAATGCCTAAGTCGGTTCTACTAAGATTTTTAGTAGGCATGTGCCAATTTCTTTGAGAAATAAAACACTGCTACGCATGCTTCAATGGTGTATATTGAAATTGTTTATTATTACAATATATGTAAATTAGATCACCACCGTTTTCTTTTTCATATTTAACATATTTTTGAGGAATGCAGTGTATTAGTAAAAATTTCTCGATATTTTATACGGTTCTGCTGTTCAAGTCTGTATTTATACTATGCACTCATGAAATGTACTTTATTACATCAAAAAATTATGATTTCCAGTAGGCATTTAAGCTATTGTTCTCACATAATATATTACATACTTAAATGATATGTATTTAATTAATATCTGATTTTTATTTATTAATAATATTAAGTTAATAACGCTTGAATGAAGATCTTGAAACACTATAACATGCTATTTTTGCTGCGAACGAAAATATGTATTTATATATTTAAATTATTATTTTTCTCCGGTTCCTCTATGCTGGACAGTCTCCTCATGGGCTCAGACTCCTTACGGAGACAACATCCGTGAATAATCTACCTCTCCCCACCTCGCAGGGTTAGTGGCTGTAGATGCCAGAGTGGTGTACCTCTAAGCTAACAGAGGTAGACTCTCCAGGTTGATTGCTTTCTGTATTTGGCTTGCCGTCCGCTCTGTTGATGTTTTGATGTACTAGACTCACTTTCAATGCGTAGAACGGCGTGCTGGTTTTATACCTTTGAGTACCACGAATATTAGAACATCCATCTTGACTGAGTAGCCTGGGTATAACACTTTGGATCTCGTGTTCGAGGATATTTGGTTCGTTTTCCATTATCCTTCAAGACGGTTCCCGTTTCAACATGCACTGAGAACTCGATGACATACATCACTTTGATCTGATGGCCCAGGAGAACTATGTATTATTATTATTTATATAGATAGATCTTCACATCAACTAGTTTTGTAAACAAAGCGTGTGCATAAGGCATGTTATATCTCAAATCCCGCATATTATAATTAATTATAACCTTGATACTAATTGCGCAGTTAAACAGGATATTGTGCAATTCTTATCTTCCCTTAGTTTTAAGTTTATGAATGTAATCAATGCATCGTCAGGCTTTCTTATCCACTTTTAGATGACAAGAAGACCTCGACTATGAATAGGCTTTTATATTAGAATCTTATATATAGGACCAAATTATATTGTAGAAGAATTCATTCATTAGAATCATTAGATCATTCTTATACAGACATTCGTTAATTAAGCTTCAAGCAAGTTACTCTTCTCCGTGTCAAGCAGATAGTCGACGATACTTACCGACATATTATTTGTTTGTCATAGGAAGTGTTTAATTATTAATATTATAACCAGTTGCTAAATGTAATAAATCTTAGTGTAAAATAAAGTTGTTTTTTAAAAAGTGTTTCTGCAACTTCGAAATATAAAAATTGGCGCAGTCGGTAGGATAACTCAACAAAGAAAATAAGTGTTACTTTGGTGGATTTTATCCTTCAAGTTAAAAAGAACCCAGGAAGTGCAGAAGAATCTAAGAAAAGGCAACTCAAACTCTACGAAATCCAAGCAACTCAAACTCTACGAAATCAAAGAAACTCTACGAAATCTAAGAAACTCTAAGAAACTCCAAGAAACTCAAACAAACTCAAACAAACTCCAAGAAACTCAAACAAACTCCAAGAAACTCCAAGAAACTCAACGAAACTCCAAGAAACTCAAACAAACTCCAAGCAAGCAACAATCAAGAAAATCAAGAAAATCAAGAAATCAAGAAATCAAGAAATCAAGAAAATCAAGAAATCCATAAAACCAAGAAATCAAGAAAATCAAGTGCATCCTGAAAACAAGCTACATGCAGAATCAACTTTATCTCAAGACAGCTCTACTCTTGTAAGTACAAAGTATTATCTCTAAAAGCTGCTGTGTATTTTATTCGCATATTTTTTTTGAAAACAATTGTCTTTTATAAAATAAAAATCTAATTAATATTATCTAATAAAAATGCCTCAAGACGATATCGAGGATTTACCTTCATTTAAATTAACAGAATTGTTTTCTTTAATACCAGAATACGATGGCGACCAAATTCTCCTTGAATCATTTTTAAGTTCATGTCAAGCCGCATTACATATTTCAAATGACGAACAAAAAGTACTAGTTATTATTCATATAAAAAATAAATTACGTGGTAAAGCATCACAACTCGTAAATTCTAAATTTACTAATGATTGGAACGAAATAAAAAACTTATTAATACAAAATTTTGGTGAAACAAGAAGTTTACCTAGTCTAATTCATGATTTACAATATATGAAACAAGGCAAAGACTCTGCTATCATGTTTGTTCACAAAATTCAAACACATAATGCAAAACTACACTCTGCTATTAATCGTCAATTAGATTTAGATGAAAGTCAAAAATTATCACAAGCTTCATTAATCGATAATATGTGTCTCGATACTATATTAACTGGCTTAGAACCAAAATTAGGAGCGATAATACGAGCTTCAAATCCTGAAACTATATTAGACGCATCACAGCGTATACGACGAGAAAATCAGTTAGGATATTTAGAAAATCAACGACAAAACTTAAAACCTAATTTTAATAAACCTCAATTTCAACAACAATCTTATTCTCAAAATCGAATGCAAAAAATATGTAATTATTGTAAGAAACCAGGACATTTAATAAACGAATGTAGAAAACGAAACTTTAACTACCAATCTCAAAATAATTCTCAATCGCAAAATAATAATAATTATAATTCTTATCCAAGATTTAATAATCAACAGAATACTTATCAAAGATATTCAAATCAACCTAGTACATCATATCAAAGTTCGTACTCACAACAAAATCAAAATACAAGACCCTCAGTTATTCAAAGAAACCCAAATTTTAGAAATAATAATAATAACTCAAATCAAAATCAGAATTTCCAAAGACAAGCACATCATTTAAACGAGCAAGTGAGCGAAGAAACGACTGGAACTTTCGCTCATCCTCTAATTTAGACCAGTCAACATTTTCAAATTTCCAACCTATAAAAAATGAAACTAATTTTAATCCAGAAACTAAATTTATAAGTTCAACACGTTCTGAAAATTTATTTTACGTTATGTCACGAGATAAAATTTGTAAATTTTTAATTGACACAGGCGCAGGTATATCTATTATGAAACCAAATATTATTCCTCCAAATTTAATGGAACCAACTGAGAAAATAAATATACAAGGTATAACAAATGAAATTATTCCAATATCAACTTGTATAAATTATGTATTTTTTTCTGATCATGCTTATGACACATTAAAATGTTACGTATCAAATATTAATATAGAATTTGACGGACTATTAGGAGCGGATTTCCTCGATCATTATGAATGCGTTATCGATATAAAAAATCGTAAGTTAATTACAAAATATAAAACCTTCGATCTATATAAAAAAGAAGAAGAAAACGAAGAAGAATTTCATCAAAACACGCAAGTACCAACAGAAAATATTATCAAGATTGAACCAAGAACAGAAAAAGTATGTAAACTGAAGTGTACAACATTTCCACCCAAATCAGAACTCATCTTATTGTCAGAAGAAAAACAAGGACTAAGTATTCCAAATGCAATCATTAAAACCAACGAAAATGGAGAATTTTTCACAACAATTTTAAACAAGTCAGAAGAACAAAAAGAAGTAAATTTAAATAATCTACAATTTGAAGAAATGCCTTCATTAGACTCAAATCAACAAGTAAATAACCAACAAGTTCATTGCACTCAAGTAATCAACAGAGAAACGGAAATTTTATATCAACTTCGACTGGAACATTTAAACGACGAAGAAAAAGAAAAAATCATCGACACATGTTTTGACTTTTCAGATATATTTTACCTAGAAGGAGACCAACTTACATTCACAAATGAAATTAAGCACTCAATCAATACTAACGAAGCAAAACCAATATTCACAAAATCTTACAGGTATCCACAAGTACATAAACAACAAGTGAAAAATCAAGTAACGAAAATGTTAGACCAAGGAATCATCAAACCTTCAATATCACCATGGTCATCACCAGTATGGGTAGTACCGAAGAAAATAGACGCAAGTGGAAAACAAAAATGGCGTGTAGTTATCGACTACAGAAAGTTAAATGAAGTCACCGTAGATGATAAATACCCACTTCCAAATATTACAGATTTACTCGATCAATTAGGAAAATGTCAATATTTTACAACTCTCGACTTAGCATCAGGATTTCATCAGATAGAACTAGATCCAAAAGATGTAGAAAAAACAGCATTTACAGTAGAAAATGGATTATATGAATATAGAAGAATGCCATTCGGACTAAAAAATGCACCATCAACATTTCAACGCGTTATGGACAATATTTTAGTAGGAATACAAAATGAAAGATGTTTAGTATATATGGACGACATAATAATCTACTCGACAACACTCGAAGACCATATCTACAGATTAAGAGAAATATTTTCCAGACTTTCCAATGCAAATATGAAAATTCAACCTGATAAATGTGAATTTTTAAGAAAAGAAGTAGCATATCTAGGTCACATTATAACAAAGGACGGAGTAAAACCGAATCCAGAAAAAATATCTGCAGTACAAAACTTTCCAATTCCAAAAAATCCAAAGGACATTAAATCATTTTTAGGACTAGCCGGATATTATAGAAGATTTATACCAAACTTTGCAAAAATCGTAAAACCTTTAACTTCCTTATTACATAAAGACGCAGAATTTAATTTTAACGGACAATGTCACGAATCTTTTAACAAACTAAAAAATGCATTAACAAATTTTCCAATACTTCAATACCCTGATTTTGAAAAAGAATTTATTTTAACCACCGATGCTTCTAACTTTGCAATCGGAGCCGTTTTATCACAAATAACAAATGGAAAAGACTTACCAATCGCTTATACATCTAGAACTTTAAATCAAACGGAATCAAAGTACTCAACAATAGAAAAAGAATTACTAAGTATAGTCGTAGCAACAAAGACTTTTAGACCTTATTTATATGGAAGAAAATTTAAGTTATTAACAGATCATCGACCCCTTACATGGCTATTTTCAATTAAAGATCCAGGCTCAAAACTAGCAAGATGGAGACTAAAATTAGAAGAGTATGACTATGAAATATTATACAAACCCGGAAAACAAAACACCAATGCAGATGCTCTTTCAAGAATAAATGTGAATTACCTTAATCAACTACAAACAGTTAAAATATTCCATAATAGTTTACAAGAAGAAAGTGAAAATGAAAGTGAAACTACAGAAACTTCACCTGAAACAATTGAAGAAGAATATTCAAGATACAGAAGACTTAAAGAACAAAAATCGCTAATAGACTACTCAAAATGTAAAAACTCAAACGAAAATTTTCTTGACAAATCTCATAAAAATATATTAACACCAATTATGCAAGGTAATATAACCGAAAATCAATTTAAAATAATCGAAGACTTTTTAGAAGAAAATATACAATATCGCGATGACAAAATAAACACTCAGTCTAGTAAAACTGTAAAAAATCGAAAGTATTATATTATTCCAGCACCATATGAAAATACGGAACAACTCTTATTTCATGTAATTTACGACAATAAAAATATCTTATTAGAAAATCCTATTTACTATTTAGAAGAATTAAATGAAATACCAATACTTGAAATTTTATCATTTATATTTTCAGACGACGAAATTCAATTTATTACGTGTAACAAAGAAATAATAACACCAGTAGAAGACGAAAGACAAATTATTATTGATCAATTTCATTCAGGAAAAGCAAATTTACATAGAGGTATAAACGGAACAGTAAATCGTATTAAACAAAAGTATAATTGGCCAAATCTAAATAAAGAAGTCGAACATTTTATAAAAAATTGTGAAACATGCAATAAAACAAAAGTATGTAGAAAAAATTTAAGTAATCCCCTTATTATAACAGAAACTCCAAAAACCCCATTTGAAAGAATTAACTTAGACATTTTAGAAATTCCAGAAAATAATCTTGTATTAACAATTCGCGACGAATTAACAAAATTCACTCAAGCTTATCCTTTACAAAATAAATCAGCGAAACAAGTAGTCAATACTTTACTATTATATTTCCAACATTACGGAACTCCTTTACGAATACACTGTGACAGAGGAAAAGAATTTGATAATCAACTATTAAAAGACCTTTGCACGCTTTACGGAATAAAATTAACTTTTTCATCAATAAATCACCCTCAATCAAATGGATCACTCGAAAGATTTCATGCAACACTCTTAGAAATGATAAGAGCAACTATCACAGAAAACCCCAATGATCACCCTTTAACATGTTTACCTTATCTGAATATAAGGGCACCGGGCGGTGCCCTTATAAGGGCACCGGGCGGTGCCCTTATATTATTAAACGCCGATAAGGCAGACTCACTCTAATTTCACAGTGAAATTTATGTACTTTGCAGGATCAAAGGCTTTTTTCCGGACGAATATCGGCGCGCAGCGCCGCTTATTTTAGACGTCGTCGGGTCGGGAAAATCGCAACGTCGTATTTTCGCGACGATCCGTTGAGTATTAAGAAAGTTATTAACGTTTCAATACCCCCGTGTCGAAGGGTTTTGAAAATCAGCGAAATTAGAAAGAGTTCGAAGACTAATGGCCGCCGCCGGAAGTCGACGAAATTTTAACCCAACTTTAAATTTTTCGTTTTCCCTCGAAAATGTCACTTTTCTTACGCTCCTCCCGACTCGAAAACGGCAGCGCGACCCGCGCATTCACGATGTAGTGTTAAGTTAGACCCTCTAGCTTAGGTTTCGTGAAAGAAACGGGGTGCGAAAGCTCTTTTTCGTTTGGAAATAGTATTTGAAAATTTCGTGTTTTTTGGGTCGGCTAAGATTGCAAAACACGCTGCCCTTCCGCGGCTTATAACTCGGCCGTCTTTAGAGATAGAACGGCGCCGTATTTTTTTTTGAAAACTACATGAAATTTCCAAAAACCCCTGTCTCGATTTATTTTTTCGATTTTCGGCACCCTAAGCGAGCTACGGCCGTTCAGAGATTGGCAATTTTCGACTTTTTCCCGACACGCACTCCTATTTCTTTCGACTGCAACCTCAAATTTCGTCCAGGAGACTCCGGCCCCGGACCGATCGAAAGAGGAAAGACAGACAAAAAACTTTGTCGTTTTACTTTTTCGAGATCGCCGTTATTTGCCGAGATATGAATTTTTCAAAAAGGGCGTTTTCGGTACTATTCCGGATTTTTTTGCTCCGGAGTCCGGTGGATTTTTTCGACCAAATTTTCAGGACAGCTAGACGCGACCTTCCTACAAGTTCACCTAAAATTTCGTCAAAAAATATCCATCGGCTGCAGAGATATTAATTTTTTCCTAGGTCGATGTTCGCGTGTAAATTTCATTAAAAATGGGCCAAATTTTGGCGAATTTCCCAAACATGCACCTCAACTTTGCCTCATAGCTCGGAGGTCTATAGAGATGGAGCGGCGCCGTATTTTTTTTCGAAAACTACAAGAAAAGTTAGTTAGGTGCAAGTGAAAAATTATTTTTCCGATTTTCGGCCCCATAAGCGAGATATAGCCGTTCAAAGTTTGGCTATTTCTCATTTTCTTCCGACATGCGCCCCTTATTTATTCGATAGCGCCCTCAAATTTCGATCCAGGGACTCCGGACCCGGACCAAACGCAAGAGGAAGGACAAACGAAAAAGTCTTTTTTTTATTTTTTGGCCATCTCCGATATTTGCCGAGAATCGAATTTTTTAAAAAGGCCGTTTTCGGTACTATTCCGGATTTATTTGCTCCGGAGTCCGGAGGATTTTTTCGCCCGGATTTTCAGGAGAGCTAGAACCATCCTTCCTCTCGGATCCCTGAAAATTTCGTCGAAAAATATTCATCCGCGGCCGAGTTATGAATTTTTTTGCGAATCGTTACGCCACGCTCGCTACGTGCACGTAGTCCGTCCGAATTTACACAACGACATACGTTTTCGAAGACGTATGTCTTCAGGATAAAATTGAGCTTCTTCATTTTCGACGCTACGTGAAAACCGATAGCATATTCGGACTCGGGACGACTCCACGATTCTCAAACCGTTTTCGGTTTTTCGATCGGACGTTTCCTTCTCTTCTCGATTTTAAGCGTCAAATTTCTTTCAACCAATCACAGAGCCCCATTCTATATCGGCTAAAATAGCCACTTTCGAAGCGATTTTCGTGCGGTTTTCGATGGGAGATCGGTAGAGGGTCTCGCCGAGCGACTTTCTTGACCTTCATACCGGGTGTTCGATTCGCCCGGGACCCCCAAAAAAAATAAAAAGTCGGAAAAAGTCCCCAAACGTCGCGTTTTCTTGCTGCTGACGCCTAGGGAGCCCACAGAAAAATGGAACGGCGGCAAAATTTTTTCCCAAGGGGGTCAAAAAAAAAAAATTGATAGCATGCATCCCCAAAAAAATTTCTTGGGGGTCCGAAAAAAAATTTTTCCAAAAAAATTTATTTTTTTCGATTTTCGCCCCCTCCCCCAAAAAAAAAGTTCCAAAAAAAAAAAAATTGCAGACCTGAATAGCCCGACCTCTTTTCGAAGTGCCGAAGGCACGAGTATTTCGCTCCTTAGGCGTCGTCAAATATTTTTTCCAAGGGGGTCGGAAAAAAAAATCGAAAGTGAGCGTCCCGAAAATTTTTTCCAAGGGGGACCAAAAAAAAAAATTCGGAAATTTTTTTTTTTTCGATTTTCGCCCCCCCTTCCCCAAAAAAAAAAGTTCCAAAAAATTTTTCTTTTTTCGATTTATAAGCGTTAGACGAACGCCGTAGGCACGAGGCTTTCGCTCCTTCAACTTTTTTGACACATCCAAATCAACCCCACCCCCCCTTCGAGCCAACCCCCGCTAGGGGGTTGGCGAGGAGTTCGTTTATGTAAACCTCAAAAAAAAAATTGCAGACCCTGAATAGCCCGACCTCTTTTCGAAGTGCCGAAGGCACGAGTATTTCGCTCCTTAGGCGTCGACAAATATTTTTTCCTAGGGGGTCGGAGAAAATAATCGAAAGTGAGCGTCCCGAAAAATTTTTCCAAGGGGGTCCAAAAAAAAAAATTCGGAAAAAATATTTTTTTTTCGATTTTCGCCCCCCCCCCAAAAAAAATTCCAAAACATTTTTTTTTCGATTTTTACGCGTTGGACGAACGCCGTAGGCGCGAGGCTTTCGCTCCTTCAACTTTTTCGACTCATCCGAATCCACCCCACCCCCCCTTCGAGCCAACCCCCGCCAGGGGGTTGGCGAGGAGTTCGTTTATGTAAACCTCAAAAAAAAAATAGCAGACCTCTAAAAAACAAAACCACAAGTCCCGGATTTTCAACTAGAAACCCCGAGATAAAAATCCACCCCACCCGACAATCGAGCCAACCCCCGCTAGGGGGTTGGCGAGGAGTTAATGACAGCCGCCGGCAGGCCTAGATCGTGCTCTGCACGATCTAGTCTGAATATAAGGGCACCGGGCGGTGCCCTTATATTATTAAACGCCGATAAGGCAGACTCACTCTAATTTCACAGTGAAATTGTATGTACTTTGCCTCCTCA
This sequence comes from Rhagium mordax, assembly GCA_963680705.1. Lineage (NCBI taxonomy): Eukaryota > Metazoa > Arthropoda > Insecta > Coleoptera > Cerambycidae > Rhagium > Rhagium mordax. The sequence goes on from OY796665.1 coordinate 32,363,077, forward strand.
AAGGCTTTTTTCCGGGCGAATAGCGGCGCGCAGCGCCGCTTATTTTAGGCGTCGTCGTGTCGGGAAAATCGCAACGTCGTATTTTCGTGACGATCCGTTGAGTATTAAGAAAGTTATTAACGTTTCAATACCCCCGTGTCGAAGGGTTTTGAAAATCAGCGAAATTAGAAAGAGTTCGAGGACTAATGGCCGCCGCCGGAAGTCGACGAAATTTTAACCCTACATTAAATTTTACGTTTTCCCTCGAAAATGTCACTTTTCTTACGCTCCTCCCGACTCGAAAACGGCAGCGCGACCCGCGCATTCACGATGTAGTGTTAAGTTAGATCCTCTAGCTTAGGTTTCGTGAAAGAAACGGGGTGCGAAAGCTCTTTTTCGTTTGGAAATAGTATTTGAAAATTTCGTGTTTTTTGGGTCGGCTAAGATTGCAAAACACGGTCCCCTTCCGCGGCTTATAACTCGGCCGTCTTTAGAGATAGAAGGGCGCCGTATTTTTTTTTTGAAAACTACATGAAATTTCCAAAAACCCCTGTCTCAATTTATTTTTTCGATTTTCGGCTCCCTAAGCGAGCTACGGCCGTTCAAAGATTGGCAATTTGCGACTTTTTCCCGACACGTACCCACATTTCTTTCGACTGCAACCTCAAATTTCATTCCGGAGACTCCGGCCCCGGACCGATCGAAAGAGAAAAGACAAACGAAAAACTTTGTCGTTTCACTTTTTCGAGATCGCCGTTATTTGCCGAGATATGAATTTTTCAAAAAGGGCGTTTTCGGTACTATTCCGGATTTTTTTGCTCCGGAGTCCGGTGGATTTTTTCGACCAAATTTTCAGGACAGCTAGACGCGACCTTCCTACAAGTTCACCTAAAATTTCGTCAAAAAATATCCATCGGCTGCAGAGATATTAATTTTTTCCTAGGTCGATGTTCGCGTGTAAATTTCATTAAAAATGGGCCAAATTTTGGCGAATTTCCCAAACATGCACCTCAACTTTGCCTCATAGCTCGGAGGTCTTTAGAGATGGAGCGGCGCCGTATTTTTTTTCGAAAACTACAAGAAAAGTTAGTTAGGTGCAAGTGAAAAATTATTTTTCCGATTTTCGGCCCCATAAGCGAGATATAGCCGTTCAAAGTTTGGCTATTTCTCATTTTCTTCCGACATGCGCCCCTTATTTATTCGATAGCGCCCTCAAATTTCGATCCGGGGACTCCGGACCCGGACCAAACGCAAGAGGAAGGACAAACGAAAAAGTATTTTTTTTTATTTTTTGGCCATCTCCGATATTTGCCGAGAATCGAATTTTTTAAAAAGGCCGTTTTCGGTACTATTCCGGATTTATTTGCTCCGGAGTCCGGAGGATTTTTTCGCCCGGATTTTCAGGAGAGCTAGAACCATCCTTCCTCTCGGATCCCTGAAAATTTCGTCGAAAAATATTCATCCGCGGCCGAGTTATGAATTTTTTTGCGAATCGTTACGCCACGCTCGCTACGTGCACGTAGTCCGTCCGAATTTACACAACGACATACGTTTTCGAAGACGTATGTCTTCAGGATAAAATTGAGCTTCTTCATTTTCGACGCTACGTGAAAACCGATAGCATATTCGGACTCGGGACGACTCCACGATTCTCAAACCGTTTTCGGTTTTTCGATCGGACGTTTCCTTCTCTTCTCGATTTTAAGCGTCAAATTTCTTTCAACCAATCACAGAGCCCCATTCTATATCGGCTAAAATAGCCACTTTCGAAGCGATTTTCGTGCGGTTTTCGATGGGAGATCGGTAGAGGGTCTCGCCGAGCGACTTTCTTGACCTTCATACCGGGTGTTCGATTCGCCCGGGACCCCCAAAAAAAATAAAAAGTCGGAAAAAGTCCCCAAACGTCGCGTTTTCTTGCTGCTGACGCCTAGGGAGCCCACAGAAAAATGGAACGGCGGCAAAATTTTTTCCCAAGGGGGTCAAAAAAAAAAAATTGATAGCATGCATCCCCAAAAAAATTTCTTGGGGGTCCGAAAAAAAATTTTTCCAAAAAAATTTATTTTTTTCGATTTTCGCCCCCTCCCCCAAAAAAAAAGTTCCAAAAAAAAAAAAATTGCAGACCTGAATAGCCCGACCTCTTTTCGAAGTGCCGAAGGCACGAGTATTTCGCTCCTTAGGCGTCGTCAAATATTTTTTCCAAGGGGGTCGGAAAAAAAAATCGAAAGTGAGCGTCCCGAAAATTTTTTCCAAGGGGGTCCAAAAAAAAAAATTCGGAAAATTTTTTTTTTTTTCGATTTTCGCCCCCCCCCAAAAAAAAGTGCCAAAAATTTTTTTTTTTTCAAAAATCGTCATTTTGACAACTATCAAAAAAATTTTTTTTTAATCACTAATGCATCGGAGAAGAACCCGCCGGGGCAAATTCCTTCAACTTTTTTGACACATCCAAATCAACCCCACCCCCCCTTCGAGCCAACCCCCGCTAGGGGGTTGGCGAGGAGTTCGTTTATGTAAACCTCAAAAAAAAAATTGCAGGCCCTGAATAGCCCAACCTCTTTTCGAGTGCCGTAGGCACGAGTATTTCACTCCTTGGGTCAAATATTTTTTCCAAGTGTCGGAAAAAAAAATCGAAAGTGAGCTTCCCGTAAAATTTTTCCAAGGGGGTCCAAAAAAAAAATTCGGAAAAATTTTTTTTTTCGATTTTCGTCCCCCCCCCCAAAAAAAAAAAGTTCCAAAATTTTTTATTTTTTGATTTTTTTTTCGAAAATCGCCGTTTTGACAGCTGTCAAAAAAAATTTTTTTTAATCACTTAATTCAACAGAAGAACCCGCCGGGGCAAATCTTTTCTCATTTTTCGCTCCTTCAACTTTTTTGACATCCAAATCGACCCCACCCCCCTTCGAACCAACCCCCCGCTAGGGGGGTTGGTGCTAGGGGGGTTGGTGAGGAGTTCGTTTATGTAAACCTCAAAAAAAAAATTGCAGACCCTGAATAGCCCAACCTCTTTTCGAGTGCCGTAGGCACGAGTATTTCGCTCCTTGGGTCAAATATTTTTTCCAAGTGTCGGAAAAAAAATCGAAAGTGAGCGTCCCGAAAAATTTTTCCAAGGGGGTCCAAAAAAAAAATTCGGAAAAATTTTTTTTTTCGATTTTCGTCCCCCCCCCCAAAAAAAAAAAGATCCATAATTTTTTATTTTTCGATTTTTTTTTTCGAAAATCGTCGTTTTGACAGCTGTCAAAAAAATTTTTTTTTAATCACTTAATTCAACAGAAGAACCCGCCGGGGCAAATCTTTTTTCATTTTTCGCTCCTTCAACTTTTTTGACACTTCCAAATCAACCCCACCCCCCCTTCGAACCAACCCCCCGCTGGGGGGTTGGTGAGGAGCTCGTTTATGTAAACCTCAAAAAAAAAAATTGCAGACCCTGAATAGCCCAACCTCTTTTCGAGTGCCGTAGGCACGAGTATTTCGCTCCTTGGGCGGCGTCAAATATTTTTTCCGTGTCGGAAAAAAAAATCGAAAGTGAGCGTCCCGAAAAATTTTTCCAAGGGAATCCAAAAAAAAATTCGGAAAATTTTTTTTTTTCAATTTTCTTCCCCCCCCCTAAAGAAAAAGTTCCAAAATTTTTTATTTTTCGAATTTTACGCGTTAGACGAACGCCGTAGGCGCGAGGCTTTCGCTCCTTCAACTTTTTTGACTCATCCGAATCCACCCCACCCCCCCCTTGGAGCCAACCCCCGCCAGGGGGTTGGCGAGAAGTTCGTTTATGTAAACCTCAAAAAAAAAAATAGCAGACCCCTAAAAAACAAAACCACAAGTCCCTGATTTTCAACTAGAAACCCCGAGATAAAAATCCACCGCACCCTCCAATCGAGCCAACCCCCGCTAGGGGGTTGGCGAGGAGTTATTGACAGCCGCCGGCAGGCCTAGATCGTGCTCTGCACGATCTAGTCCATATATATTAAACGCTGATCAGGCAGACTCGCTCTAATTTCCATAGCAAAATTGGTACAAACGGTGTACTCAAAGGCTTTTGAGCGGGGGACGAGCGGCGCGCAGCGCCGCTTATTTTACATGTCGTCGTGTCGGGAAAATCTGTTAGGCTATATTTCGTTGCGATCCGTCGAGTCGTAAGAGAGTTATTAACGTTTCGATACCCCCGTGTCGAAGGGTTTTGAAAATCTGGTGAATTAGAGAGAGCTCGAAGACTAATGGCCGCCGCCGGAAGTCGACGAAATTTTAACCCAACTTTAAATTTTTCGTTTTCCCTCGAAAATGTCACTTTTCTTACGCTCCTCCCGACTCGAAAACGGCAGCGCGACCCGCGCATTCACGATGTAGTGTTAAGTTAGACCCTCGGGCTTAGGTTTCGTGAAAGAAACGAGGTCCGAAAGCTCTTTTTAATTCGGAAAGAGTATTTGAAAATTTCGTGTTTTTTGGGTCGGCTAAGATTGCAAAACACGCTGCCCTTCCGCGGCTTATAACTCGGCCGTCTTTAGAGATGGAACGGCGCCGTATTTTTTTTTGAAAACTACATGAAATTTCCAAAAACCCCTGTGTGGATTTATTTTTTCGATTTTCGGCTCCCTAAGCGAGCTACAGCCGTTCAAAGATTGGCAATTTGCGACTTTTTCCCGACACGTACCCACATTTCTTTCGACTGCACTCTCAAATTTCGTTCCGGAGACTCCGGCCCCAGACCGATCGAAAGAGGAAAGACAAACGAAAAACTTTGTCGTTTCACTTTTTCGAGATCGCCGTTATTTGCCGAGATGCAAATTTTTCAAAAAGGCCGTTTTCGGTACTATTCCGGATTTTTTTGCTCCGGAGTCCGGAGGATTTTTTCGGCCAAATTTTTAGGAGAGCTAGACACGACCTTCTTACAAGTCCACATAAAATTTCGTTGCTTAATATCCATTGACGGCGGAGATATTAATTTTTTTATAGGTCGATGTTCGCGTGTCGATTTCATTAAAAATGGGCCAAATTCTGGCGAATTTCCCAAACATGCACCTCAACTTTACCTCATAACTCGAAGGTCTTTAAAGATGGAGCGGCGCCGTATTTTTTTTCGGAAACTACAAGAAAAGTTAGTTAGGTGCATGTGGAAAATTATTTTTGCGATTTTCGGCTCCATAAGCGAGATATAGCCGTTCAAAGTTTGGCTATTTCTCATTTTCTTCCGACATGCGCCCCTTATTTATTCGATAGCGCCCTCAAATTTCGATCCGGGGACTCCGGACCCGGACCAAACGCAAGAGGAAGGACGAACGAAAAAGTCGTTTTTTTATTTTTTGGCCATCTCCGATATTTGCCGAGATATGAATTTTTTAAAATGGTCGATTTTTGGAAAAAAAATCGAAAGTGAGCGTCCCGAAAATTTTTTCCAAGGGGGTCCAAAAAAAATTCGGAAATTTTTTTTTTTTTTTATTTTCGCCCCCCCTCCCCCAAAAAAAAAAGTTCCAAAAAATTTTTTTTTTCGATTTATAAGCGTTAGACGAACGCCGTAGGCGCGAGGCTTTCGCTCCTTCAACTTTTTTGACACATCCAAATCAACCCCACCCCCCCTTCGAGCCAACCCCCGCTAGGGGGTTGGCGAGGAGTTCGTTTATGTAAACCTCAAAAAAAAAATTGCAGACCCTGAATAGCCCGACCTCTTTTCGAAGTGCCGAAGGCACGAGTATTTCGCTCCTTAGGCGTCGACAAATATTTTTTCCTAGGGGATCGGAGAAAATAATCGAAAGTGAGCGTCCCGAAATATTTTTCCAAGGGGGTCCAAAAAAAAAAAATTCGGAAATTTTTTTTTTTTCGATTTTCAACCCCCCCCCCCAAAAAAAATTCCAAAAATGTTTTTTTTCGATTTTTTCGCGTTAGACGAGCGCCGTAGGCGCGAGGCTTTCGCTCCTTCAACTTTTTTGACACATCCAAATCAACCCCACCCCCCTTCGAGCCAACCCCCGCTAGGGGGTTGGCGAGGAGTTCGTTTATGTAAACCTCAAAAAATAATTGCAATAAACCGATTAGACGAGTGCCGTAGGCACGAGTTTTTCGCTCCTTGGGCGGCGTCAAATATTTTTTCCAAGGGGGGTCGAAAAAAAAAAATTGGAAGTGAGCGTCCCGAAAAATTTTTCCAAAGGGGGTCCAAAAAAAAAATTCGGAAAAATTTTTTTTTTTCGATTTTTGCCCCCCCGCCCAAAAAAAAAGTTTCAAAAATTTTTTTTTTCGATTTTTACGCATTAGACGGGCGCCGTAGGCGCGAGGCTTTCGCTCCTTCAACTTTTTCGACTCATCCAAATTCACCCCACCTCCCCTTCGAGCCAACCCCCGCTAGGGGGTTGGCGAGAAGTTAGTTTATGTAAACCTCAAAAAAAAAAATAGCAGACCCCTAAAAAACAAAACCACAAGTCCCGGATTTTCAACTAGAAACCCCGAGATAAAAATCCACCGTACCCGACAATCGAGCCAACCCCCGCTAGGGGGTTGGCGAGGAGTTATTGACAGCCGCCGGCAGGCCTAGATCGTGCTCTGCACGATCTAGTCCATATATATTAAACGCTGATCAGGCAGACTCGCTCTAATTTCCATAGCAAAGTTGGTACAAACGGTGTACTCAAAGGGTTTTGAGCGGGGGACGAGCGGCGCGCAGCGCCGCTTATTTTACATGTCGTCGTGTCGGGAAAATCTGTTAGGCTATATTTCGTTGCGATCCGTCGAGTCGTAAGAGAGTTATTAACGTTTCCATACCCCCGTGTCGAAGTGTTTTGAAAATCTGGTGAATTAGAGAGAGCTCGAAGACTAATGGCCGCCGCCGGAAGTCGACGAAATTTTAACCCAACTTTAAATTTTTCGTTTTCCCTCGAAAATGTCACTTTTCTTACGCTCCTCTCGACTCGAAAACGGCAGCGCGACCCGCGCATTCACGATGTAGTGTTAAGTTAGACCCTCGGGCTTAGGTTTCGTGAAAGAAACGGGGTCCGAAAGCTCTTTTTAATTCGGAAATAGTATTTGAAAATTTCGTGTTTTTTTGGTCGGCTAAGATCGCAAAACACGCTGCCCTTCCGCGGCTTATAACTCGGCCGTCTTTAGAGATAGAACGGCGCGGTATTTTTTTTTGAAAACTACATGAAATTTCCAAAAACCCCTGTCTCGATTTATTTTTCCGATTTTCGGCTCCCTAAGCGAGCTACGGCCGTTCAAACATTGGCAATTTTCGACTTTTTCCCGACACGTACCCCCGTTTCTTTCGACTGCAACCTCAAATTTCGATCCGGAGACTCCGGCCCCGGACCGATCGAAAGAGGAAGGACAAACGAAAAACTTTGTCGTTTCACTTTTTCGAGATCGCCGTTATTTGCCGAGATATGAATTTTTCAAAAAGGCCGTTTTCGGTACTATTCCGGATTTTTTTGCTCCGGAGTCTGGAGGATTTTTTCGACCAAATTTTCAGGACAGCCAGACACGACCTTCCTACAAGTTCACCTAAAATTTCGTTGCTTAATATCCATCGGCTGCAGAGATATTAATTTTTTCCTAGGTCGATGTTCGCGTGTAAATTTCATTAAAAATGGGCCAAATTCTGGCGAATTTCCCAAACATGCACCTCAACTCCGCCTCGTAGCTCGAAGGTCATTAGAGATGGAGCGGCGCCGTATTTTTTTTCGAAAACTACAAGAAAAGTTAGTTAGGTGCAAGTGGAAAATTATTTTTGCGATTTTCGGCCCCATAAGCGAGTTATAGCCGTTCAAAGTTTGGCTATTTTCGACTTTTTCCCGACACGTACCCCGTCTCTGTTCGATAGCGCCCTTAGATTTCGATCCGGGGACTCCGGACCCGGACCAAACGCAAGAGGAAGGACAAACGAAAAAGTCTTTTTTTTATTTTTTCGCCATCTCCGTTATTTGCCGAGATATGAATTTTTTAAAAAGGTCGATTTTCGCGAAAAACGGTACTTTTCCGGGCTCAACGGCTCCGGTGTCCGGAGGATTCTTTCGACCAAATTTTCAGGGAACCTACGTCCGACCTTCCTCTCGGGTCCCCTAAAATTTCGTTGCTTTATATCCATCGGCGGCCGAGATATTAATTTTTCCTCGATCGCTACAAACACCCCGGCGCCGGGAGTTTTCTATACGCCGCGACACGTCCCGAAGCTCACCGAGGCCGGTACCGAATATCAAAAAAAAAAAATTTTTCATTTTTCATCCCACGCGAAAACCGATAGCATATTCGGAATCGGGACGACTCCACGATTCCGAAACCGTTTTCAGATTTTCGATCGGACGTTTCCTTCTCATCTCGATTTAAAGCGTCAAATTTCTTTCAACCAATCAGACGGCTTCTTTCTATATCGGCTAAAATGGCCAATTTCGAAGCGATTTTCGTGCGGTTTTCGATGGGGGATCGGTAGAAGGTCTCTCCGAGCAACTTTCACGACCTTCATACCGCGTGTTCGATTATCCCGGGACCCACAAAAAGAATAAAAAGTCGACCAATCAGACGGCTTCTTTCTATATCGGCTAAAATGGCCAATTTCGAAGCGATTTTCGTGCGGTTTTCGATGGGGGATCGGTACAGGGTCTCTCCGAGCGACTTTCGTAACCTTCATACCGGGTGTTCGATCATCCCGGGACCCCCAAAGCGTCAAATTTCTTTCGACCAATGGGAGAGCAACATTCTATATCGGCTAAAATGGCCAATTTCGAAGCGATTTTCGTGCGGTTTTCGATGGGGGATCGGTAGATGGTCTCTCCGAGCGCCTTTCGTGACCTTCATACCGGGTGCTCGATTCGCCCGTGACCCCCAAAAAAAATAAAAAGTCGGAAAAAGTCCCCAAACGTCGCGTTTTCTTGCTGCTAACGCCTAGGGAGCCCGCAGAAAAATGGAACGGAGGCAAAATTTTTTTCACAGGGGGTAAAAAAAAAAAATTAATAGCAGGCGTCCCCGAAAAAATTTCTTAGGGGTCCAAAATAAAATTATTTCTAAAAAAAAATTTTTTTTTCGATTTTTAACCTCCCCCCCCAAAAAAAAAAGTTCCAAAAAAATTTTTTTTCTTCGAAAAACGTCATTTTGACAGCTGTCACTAAAAATAATTCATTTTAATCAGTTAATTCAACTGAGAAGAACCCGCCGTGGCCAATTCTTTAATTACTTAAAGCGATAGCCAGCCCCGTGGCTATCGCCTACAACCCTCACGGGCGGCGTCAAATTTTTTTTCCAAGGGGGTCCGAAAAAAAAATCGAAAGTGAGCGTACCGAAAAATTTTTCCAAAGGGGTCCAAAAAAAAAAAATTCGGAAACATTTTTTTTTTTTCGATTTTCGCCCCTCCTTCAACTTTTTCGACTCATCCAAATCCACCCCACCCCCCTTCGAGCCAACCCCCGCTAGGGGGTTGGCGAGGTGTTCGTTTATGTAAGCCTCAAAAAAAATTTGTAATAAACCGATTAGCCGCAGGCACGAGTATTTCGCTCCTTGAACGGTTTCAAATATTTTTTCCACGGGGGTCGGAAAAAAAATCGAACGTGAGCGTCCCGAAAAATTTTTCCAAGGGGGTCCAAAAAAAAATTCGGAAAAAATTTTTTTTTTCGATTTTCGCCCCCCCCAAATAAAAGTTCCAAAAAAATTTTTTTTTTCGATTTATAAGCGTTAGACGAGCGCCGTAGGCGCGAGGCTTTCGCTCCTTCAACTTTTTTGACACATCCAAATCAACCCCACCCCCCCTTCGAGCCAACCCCCGCTAGGGGGTTGGCGAGGAGTTCGTTTATGTAAACCTCAAAAAAAAAATTGCAGACCCTGAATAGCCCGACCTCTTTTCGAAGTGCCGAAGGCACGAGTATTTCGCTCCTTAGACGTCGTCAAATATTTTTCCAAGGGGGTCGGAAAAAAAAATCGAAAGTGAGCGTCCCGAAAATTTTTTCCAAGGGGGTCCAAAAAAAAAAATTCGGAAATTTTTTTTTTTTTTCGATTTTCGCCCCCCTCCCCCCAAAAAAAAAGTTCCAAGTTTCGATTTATAAGCGTCAGACGAGCGCCGTAGGCGCGAGGCTTTCGCTCCTTCAACTTTTTCGACTCATCCGAATCCACCCCACCCCCCCTTCGAGCCAACCCCCGCCAGGGGGTTGGCGAGGAGTTCGTTTATGTAAACCTCAAAAAAAAAATAGCAGACCCCTAAAAAACAAGACCACAAGTCCCGGATTTTCAACTAAAATCCCCGAGATAAAAATCCACCCCACCCGACAATCGAGCCAACCCCCGCTAGGGGGTTGGCGAGGAGTTATTGACAGCCGCCGGCAGGCCTAGATCGTGCTCTGCACGATCTAGTCTATATATATTAAACGCTGATCAGGCAGACTCGCTCTAATTTCCATAGCAAAGTTGGTACAAACGGTGTACTCAAAGGCTTTTGAGCGGCGGACGAGCGGCGCGCAGCGCCGCTTATTTTACATGTCGTCGTGTCGGGAAAATCTGTTAGGCTATATTTCGTTGCGATCCGTCGAGTCGTAAGAAAGTTATTAACGTTTCGATACCCCCGCGTCGAAGGGTTTTGAAAATCTGGTGAATTAGAGAGAGCTCGAAGACTAATGGCCGCCGCCGGAAGTCGACGAAATTTTAACCCAACTTTAAATTTTTCGTTTTCCCTCGAAAATGTCACTTTTCTTACGCTCCTCCCGACTCGAAAACGGCAGCGCGACCCGCGCATTCACGATGTAGTATTAAGTTAGACCCTTGGGCTTAGGTTTCGTGAAAGAAACGGGGTCCGAAAGCTCTTTTTAATTCGGAAATAGTATTTGAAAATTTCGTGTTTTTTGGGTCGGCTAAGATTGCAAAACACGCTGCCCTTCCGCGGCTTATAACTCGGCCGTCTTTAGAGATAGAACGGCGCCGTATTTTTTTTTGAAAACTACATGAAATTTCCAAAAACCCCTGTCTCGATTTATTTTTTCGATTTTCGGCTCCCTAAGCGAGCTACGGCCGTTCAAAGATTGGCAATTTGCGACTTTTTCCCGACACGTACCCACATTTCTTTCGACTGCAACCTCAAATTTCGATCCGGAGACTCCGGCCCCGGACCGACGGAAAGAGGAAGGACAAACGAAAAACTTTGTCGTTTCACTTTTTCGAGATCGCCGTTATTTGCCGAGATGCGAATTTTTCAAAAAGGCCGTTTTCGATACTATTCCGGATTTTTTTGCTCCGGAGTCCGGAGGATATTTTCGACCAAATTTTCAGGACAGCTAGACGCGACCTTCCTACAAGTTCACCTAAAATTTCGTCGAAAAATATCCATCGGCTGCAGAGATATTAATTTTTTCCTAGGTCGATGTTCGCGTGTAAATTTCATTAAAAATGGGCCAAATGTTGGCGAATTTCCCAAACATGCACCTCAACTCTGCCTCATAGCTCGAAGGTCTTTAGAGATGGAGCGGCGCCGTATTTTTTTTCGAAAACTAGAAGAAAAGTTGGTTAGGTGCAAGTGGAAAATTATTTTTGCGATTTTCGGCCCCATAAGCGAGATATAGCCGTTCAAAGTTTGGCTATTTTCGACTTTTTCCCGACACGTACCCCGTCTCTGTCCGATAGCGCCCTCAAATTTCGATCCGGGGACTCCGGACCCGGACCAAACGCAAGAGGAAGGACGAACGAAAAAGTCGTTTTTTTATTTTTTGGCCATCTCCGATATTTGCCGAGATATGAATTTTTTAATAAGGTCGATTTTTGGAAAAAAAATCGAAAGTGAGCGTCCCGAAAATTTTTCCTAAGGGGGGTCCAAAAAAAAAAAATTCGGAAAATTTTTTTTTTTTTATTTTCGCCCCCCCTCCCCCAAAAAAAAAAGTTCCAAAAAATTTTTTTTTCGATTTATAAGCGTTAGACGAGCGCCGTAGGCGCGAGGCTTTTGCTCCTTCAACTTTTTTTGACACATCCAAATCAACCCCACCCCCCCTTCGAGCCAACCCCCGCTAGGGGGTTGGCGAGGAGTTCGTTTATGTAAACCTCAAAAAAAAAAAATTGCAGACCCTGAATAGCCCGACCTCTTTTCGAGTGCCGAAGGCACGAGTATTTCGCTCCTTAGGCGTCGTCAAATATTTTTCCAAGGGGGTCGGAAAAAAAAATCGAAAGTGAGCGTCCCGAAAATTTTTCCCAAGGGGTCCAAAAAAAAAATTCGGAAATTTTTTTTTTTTTCGATTTTCGCCCCCCCTCCCCCAAAAAAAAAAGTTCCAAAAAAATTTTTTTTTTTCGATTTATAAGCGTTAGACGAACGCCGTAGGCGCGAGACTTTCGCTCCTTCAACTTTTTTTGACACATCCAAATCAACCCCACCCCCCCTTCGAGCCAACCCCCGCTAGGGGGTTGGCGAGGAGTTCGTTTATGTAAACCTCAAAAAAAAAATTGCAGACCCTGAATAGCCCGACCTCTTTTCGAAGTGCCGAAGGCACGAGTATTTCGCTCCTCGTCAAATATTTTTCCAAGGGGGTCGGAAAAAAAAATCGAAAGTGAGCGTCCCGAAAATTTTTTCCAAAGGGGTCCAAAAAAAAAAATTCGGAAATTTTTTTTTTTTTCGATTTTCGCCCCCCTCCCCCAAAAAAATAAGTTCTAAGTTTCGATTTATAAGCGTCAGACGAACGCCGTAGGCGCGAGGCTTTCGCTCCTTCAACTTTTTTGACACATCCAAATCAACCCCACCCCCCCTTCGAGCCAACCCCCGCTAGGGGGTTGGCGAGGAGTTCGTTTATGTAAACCTCAAAAAAAAAATTGCAGACCCTGAATAGCCCGACTTCTTTTCGAAGTGCCGAAGGCACGAGTATTTCGCTCCTTAGGCGTCGACAAATATTTTTTCCTAGGGGGTCGGAGAAAATAATCGAAAGTGAGCGTCCCGAAATATTTTTCCAAGGGGGTCCAAAAAAAAAATTCGGAAAATTTTTTTTTTCGCGTTAGACGAGCGCCGTAGGCGCGAGGCTTTCGCTCCTTCAACTTTTTCGACTCATCCGAATCCACCCCACCCCCCCTTCGAGCCAACCCCCGCCAGGGGGTTGGCGAGGAGTTCGTTTATGTAAACCTCAGGCAGGCCTAGATCGTGCTCTGCACGATCTAGTTACTATCTATTAAAATCTGACAGCCCTTCCTCACTCTAATTTGGCGCCGATTTTTCGTGTATTCTGCGGCGCTAAAGGCTTTTTTTTTAACCAGTTTGGCCGCGCAGCGCCGTGCGTTATGGACGTTTTCGTGTCGGGACCATCGAATAGCGGACTTTCGTGGCGATCCGCCATGTATTTTAAAAGTTATTGGCGTTTCGATAGCACCGTGTCGTGAGGTTTGTAAAATTTGAGAAATTAGAAAGAGATACGACACGCGAGAAATTTGAAAAAAAATGGCCGACGTTTTCTGAATGATAGACGTCAAAATAGGGCCTTTTAGTTCGCTCCTACTGAGTCTAAAACCGGCGGGGGGCCGCGCGATTCGCAATGTAGTTTTAAGTTGCATCCTCTAACTCGGTTTTCGCGCAAGAACGGCGGTCCGGCGGCGATCTTTCGTTTGGAAATAACGTTTGAAGTGTTCGTGTTTCCGCAATTTTTTCGAATTTCCAAAACATGTCCCCCTTCCGAGCTTATTAACTCGCGACTCCTTTGAGATGGACCGGCGGCGTATTTTTTTTTGAAAACTAGATGAAATTTAGAAAATCGCCGTCGAAAATCGTTTTCCTCGATTTTGCCTCCCAAGAAAGTTATGATTTTTTGAAAAGCGGCGATTTTGTCGGATTTCGACGATTCTTCCGACACCTACCCATTAGAAACGCGTCACAGCCTTTCCCTTTGGATTTAGAGGATCGCGACATGCACGACGGCCAAGAAGAAGGACAAATGAACAACTCCTTTTTTTCTTTTTCGTCCATCTGAGATATTACCCGAGATACGAATATTTAAAAAAGGTCGATTTTGCAGAAAAACGCTACTTTTCCCCAGGCTCTAACTTCTTTAACCGGAGGATTTTTTCGACCGGACTTTCGGGAAAGCTAGATCCATCCTACCTCTTGGGTCCCTGAAAATTTCGTTCCTTAATCTCCACCGGCGTCCGAGCGGTGGATATTTTAAATTACCAAGACACGCCGAAAATTCGTCGGTGACGTCACCAAACATATGGACACCCTTATTAAATACCCATGCCGAGCGTCGCATACATTTTTTGTATTCTGCCCTCATTAGCAAGAGTGGTGCATCTAATTAGTAGTATTGAGTATTGAGAAAACAGCGATTCACTTTATAGTATTTGATGCTTATGATACGTATTGGAAATTAACCATTTGGGTTTACACAAAATGCTTTTGGTTAATAATAATGAAATCACAAGAATATTTTTAACAAAAATCTAATGCAAACAAAAATACAAGAAAAGAAAACAGGTACATGCTGCACTTTTACTCTGAAACAGGAGCAATGTTTGTTGGTATAATACAAAAGCAAAATGCGGCATCTGCAAAAGATAAAAACAACTTTAAACCGGATACAACTAAATAACACGAATTGTTTATCGAAACGGCGAAGGCATTGAAAATACGAGAGACCCCTTTTCCCTGAACCTTATTTCCTTTCATGTAACAATTCTGTCGGACTGTACGCATGTTTCCCGAAATCTTTAAACTGGATCCAACTAAATAACCCGAATCATCGCTTAACTTAACAGACACGCCAGTGAAAATACACGAAACGTCTCTTTTTTCATGACCTTATCACTTTTCAAGTGGCATCTCTGTTGGACCCTACATCTTTCCCGAAACTCCTCCACCGAATCCAACTAAATTACCCGAATCCCTTAACTAATCGATGACTCCTACGAAAATACGCGAAACACCTCTTTCCCGATGCCCTTCCCACTTTTCAAGTAGCATCTCTGTTGAACTCACACCTTTCCCGAGACTCTTAGACCGGATCCAACTAATTTACCCAAATCACTTAACTAATCGAAGACGCCTACGAAAATACACGAAACGCCTCTTTCTTGATGATCTTCCCACTTTTCAAGTAGCATCTCTGTCGGACTCTACATCTTTCCCGAGACTCTTCCACCGAATCCAACTAAATTGCCCGAATCCCTTAACTAATCGAATATGCCTACGAAAATACGCGAAACGCCTTATTTCTCATTACCTTATCAAGTGGCTTCTCTATAGACCCCTACTTCTTTCCCGAGAAAATTAGACCGGATCCAACTAATTTACTCAAATGACTTAACTAATCGAAAACGCCTACAAAAATACATAAAACGCCTCATTTCTGATAATCTCACTTTTCAGGTAGCATCTCTGTCGAGCTCTACATCTTTCCCGAGACTTCCACCGAATCCAACTAAATTACCCGAATGTCTTAACTAATCGAAGACTAATACGAAAATACACGAAACGCCTCTTTCCTGATGACCTTCCCACTATTCAAGTAGCATCTCTGTTGAACTCTACATCTTTCCCCAGACTCTTCCACCGAATTCAAATAAATTACCCTAATCCCTTAACCAATCGAAGACTAATACGAAAATACACGAAATACCTCATTTCTCATTACCTTCCCATTTTTGAAGTAACATCTCTATCATACTCTACATCTTTCCCGAGACTCTTCCACCGAACCCAACTAAATTGCCCGAATCCCATAACTAATCGAAGATGCCTACGAAAATACGCGAAACGCCTCATTTCCGATGATCCTTTCACTTTTCAGGTAGCATCTCTGTCGGACTCTACATGTTTCCCGAGACTCTTCTACCGAATCCAACTAAATTACCCGAATCCCTTAACTAATCCAAGATGCCCACGAAAATACACAAAACGTCTCTTTTTTCATGACCTTATTCACTTTTCAAGTGGCATCTCTGTTGGACCCTACATCTTTCCCGAAACACTTCCACCGAATCCAACTAAATTACCCGCATCCCTTAACTAATCGATGACTCCTACGAAAATACGCGAAACGCCTCTCTCCTAATGCCCTTCCCCCTTTTCAAGTAGCATCTCTGTAAGACTCTACTTCTTTCCCGAGACTCTTAGACTGAATCCAACTAATTTATCCGAATCACTTAACTAATCGAAGACGCCTACGAAAATACACGAAACGCCTCTTTCTTGATGATCTTCCCACTTTTCAAGTAGCATCTCTGTCGGACTCTACATCTTTCCCGAGATTCTTCGACCGAATCCCACTAAATTACCCTAATCCCTTAACTAATCGAATATGCCTACGAAAATACGCGAAACGCCTCATTTCTCATTACCTTATCACTTTTCAAGTGGCTTCTCTATAGACCTCTACTTCTTTCCCGAGACTCTTAGACCGGATCCAACTAATTTATCCAAATCACCTAACTAATCGAAAACGCCTACAAAAATACGCAAAACGCCTCATTTCTGATGATCTCACTTTTCAGGTAGCATCTCTGTCGGGCTCTAGATCTTTCCCGAGACTTCCGCCGAATCCAACTAAATTACCCGAATGTCTTAAGTAATCGAAGACTAATACGAAAATACGCGAAACGCCTCATTTCTAATTACCTTCCCACTTTTCAGGTAGCATCTCTGTCAGACTCTACGTATTTCCCTTCCCGAGACTCTTCCACCGAATCCAGCTAAATTACCCGAATCTCTTAACTAATCGAAGACTAATACGAAAATACACGACACGCCTCTTTCCTGATGTTCTTCCCATTGTTCAAGTAGCATCTCTGCTAAACTCTACATCTTTCCCTAGACTCTTCCACCGAATTCAAATAAATTACCCTTAACTAATCGAAGACTAATACGAAAATACGCGAAATGCCTCATTTCTCATTACCTTACCACTTTTCAAGTAACAACTCTATCATACTCTACATGTTTCCCGAGACTCTTCCATCGAATCCAACTAAATTACCCGAATCCCTTAACTAATCGAAGATGACTACGAAAATACGCGAAACGCTTCATTTCCGATGACCCTCTCACTCTTTAGGTAGCATCTCTGTCGGACTCTACATGTTTCCCGAGACTTTTCCACCGTATCCAACTAACTAAATTACCCGAATCCCTCAACTAATCCAAAATGCCTACGAAAATACACGAAACGTCTCTTTTCTCATGACCTTATCACTTTTCAAGTGGCATCTCTCTTGGACTCTACATCTTTCCCGAGATTCTTCCACCGAATCCAACTAAATTGCCCGAATCCCTTAACTAATCGAATATGCCTATGAAAATACGCGAAACGCCTTATTTCTCATTACCTTATCAAGTGGCTTCTCTATAGACCCCTACTTCTTTCCCGAGAAAATTAGACCGGATCCAACTAATTTACTCAAATCACTTAACTAATCGTAAACGCCTACAAAAATACATAAAACGCCTCATTTCTGATAATCTCACTTTTCAGGTAGCATCTCTGTCGGGCTCTACATCTTTCCCGAGACTTCCACCGAATCCAACTAAATTACCCGAATGTCTTAACTAATCGAAGACTAATACGAAAATACACGAAACGCCTCTTTCCTGATGAACTTCCCACTATTCAAGTAGCATCTCTGTTGAACTCTACATCTTTCCCCAGACTCTTCCACCGAATTCAACTAAATTACCCTAATCCCTTAACCAATCGAAGACTAATACGAAAATACGCGAAATACCTCATTTCTCATTACCTTCCCATTTTTGAAGTAACATCTCTATCATACTCTACATCTTTCCCGAGACTCTTCCACCGAACCCAACTAAATTGCCCGAATCCCATAACTAATCGAAGATGCCTACGAAAATACGCGAAACGCCTCATTTCCGATGATCCTTTCACTTTTCAGGTAGCATCTCTGTCGGACTCTACATGTTTCCCGAGACTCTTCTACCGAATCCAACTAAATTACCCGAATCCCTTAACTAATCCAAGATGCCCACGAAAATACACAAAACGTCTCTTTTTTCATGACCTTATTCACTTTTCAAGTGGCATCTCTGTTGGACCCTACATCTTTCCCGAAACACTTCCACCGAATCCAACTAAATTACCCGCATCCCTTAACTAATCGATGACTCCTACGAAAATACGCGAAACGCCTCTCTCCTAATGCCCTTCCCCCTTTTCAAGTAGCATCTCTGTAAGACTCTACTTCTTTCCCGAGACTCTTAGACTGAATCCTACTAATTTATCCGAATCACTTAACTAATCGAAGACGCCTACGAAAATACGCAAAACGCCTCTTTCCCGATGCCCTTCCCACTTTTCAAATAGCATCTCTGTTGAACTCCTCCTCTTTCCCGAGACTCTTAGACCGGATTCAATTAATTTACACAAATCACTTAACTAATCGAAGACGCCTACGAGAATACACGAAACGCCTCTTTCTTGATGATCTTCCCACTTTTCAAGTAGCATCTCTGTCGGACTCTACATCTTTCCCGAGATTCTTCGACCGAATCCCACTAAATTACCCTAATCCCTTAACTAATCGAATATGCCTACGAAAATACGCGAAACGCCTCATTTCTCATTACCTTATCACTTTTCAAGTGGCTTCTCTATAGACCTCTACTTCTTTCCCGAGACTCTTAGACCGGATCCAACTAATTTATCCAAATCACTTAACTAATCGAAAACGCCTACAAAAATACGCAAAACGCCTCATTTCTGATGATCTCACTTTTCAGGTAGCATCTCTGTCGGACTCTAGATTTTTCCCGAGACTTCCGCCGAATCCAACTAAATTACCCGAATGTCTTAACTAATCGAAGACTAATACGATAATACGCGAAACGCCTCATTTCTAATTACCTTCCCACTTTTCAGGTAGCATCTCTGTCAGACTCTACGTATTTCCCTTCCCGAGACTCTTCCACCGAATCCAGCTAAATTACCCGAATCTCTTAACTAATCGAAGACTAATACGAAAATACGCGAAATGCCTCATTTCTCATTACCTTACCACTTTTCAAGTAACAACTCTATCATACTCTACATGTTTCCCGAGACTCTTCCATCGAATCCAACTAAATTACCCGAATCCCTTAACTAATCGAAGATGACTACGAAAATACGCGAAACGCATCATTTCCGATGACCCTCTCACTCTTTAGGTAGCATCTCTGTCGGACTCTACATGTTTCCCGAGACTCTTCCACCGTATCCAACTAACTAAATTACCCGAATCCCTCAATTAATCCAAGATGCCTCCGAAAATACACGAAACGTCTCTTTTCTCATGACCTTATCACTTTTCAAGTGGCATCTCTCTTGGACTTTACATCTTTCCCGAGACTCTTAGACCGGATCCAACTAATTTACCCGAATCCCTTAACTAATCGATGACTCCTACGAAAATACACGAAACGCCTCTTTCCTAATGCCCTTCCCACTTTTCAAGTAGCATCTCTGTAAGACTCTACTTCTTTCCCGAGACTCTTTGACCGGATCCAACTAATTTACCCGAATCACTTAACTAATCGAAGACGCCTACGAAAATACGCGAAACGCCTCATTTCTATTACCTTCCCACTTTTCAAGTAACATCTCTGTTAAACTCTACATCTTTCCCGAAACTCTTCCACCGAATCCAACTAAATTACCCGAATCCCTTAACTAATCCAAGATGCCGACGAACATACGCGAAACACCTCATTCCTAATGCCCTTCCCACTTTTCAAGTAGCATCTCTGTAGGACTCTACTTCTTTCCCGAGACTCTTAGACTGAATCCAACTAATTTATACGAATCGCTTTACTAATCGAAGACGCCTTCGAAAATACGCGTAACGCCTCATTTCTCATTATCTTATCACTTTTCAAGTGGCTTCTCTATAGACCTCTACTTCTTTCCCGAGACTCTTGGACCGGATCCAACTAATTTACCCAAATCACTTAACTAATCGAAAACGCCTACAAAAATACGCAAAACGCCTCATTTCCGATGATCTCACTTTTCAGGTAACATCTCTGTCGGGCCCTATATCTTTCCCGAGACTTCCACCGAATCCAACCAAATTACCCGAATCCCTTCACTAATGGAAGACTAATACGAAAATACGCGAAACGCCTCTTGCCTGATGACCTTCCCACTATTCAAGTAGCATCTCCGTCGGACTCTACATCTTTCCCGAGGCTCTTCCACCTAATCCAACTAAATTACCCGGATCCCATAACTAATCGAAGACGCCTACGAAAATACGCAAAACGCCTCATTTCCGATGACCGTCTTACTTTTCAAGTAGCATCTCTGTCGGACTCTACATCTTTTCCTAGACTCTTCGGCCGAATCCAACTAAATTGCCCGAATCCCTTAACTAATCGAAGACTCCTACGAAAATGCACGAGACGCCTCTTTCCTGATGCCCTCTCACTTTTTAGGTAACATCTCTGTCGGACTCTACATCTTTCCTGAGACTCTTAGACCGAATCCAACTAAATTACCCGGATCCCTTTACTAATCGGAGACTCCCACGAAAATACACGAAACGCCCCTTTCCTGATGCCCTCTCACTTTTTAAGTGTCATCTCTGTCCTACTCTACATCTTTCCCGAGACTCTTCCACCGAATCCAACTAATTGCCCAAATCCCATAACCAATCGAAGATGTCTACGAAAATCCGCGAAACGCCTCATTTCCTGATTCCCTCTTACTTTTTAAGAAGCATCTCTGGCGGACTCTACATCTTTCCCGAAACTCTTCGACCGAATCCAACTAAATTGCCCGAATCCCTTAACTAATCAAATACGCCTACGAAAATACGCGACACACCTCATTTCTGAAGACCGTCTCACTTTTCAAGTAGCATATCTGTCGGACTCTGCAGCTTTCCCGAGACTCTTAAACCGAATCCAACTAAATTACACGGATCCCTTAACTAATCGGAGACTCCTACGAAAATAAACGAAACGCCTCTTTCCTGATGCCCTCTCACTTTTTAAGTAGCATCTCTGTCGGACTCTACATCTTTCCCGAGATTCTTCCACCGAATCCAACTAAATTGCCCGAATCCCATAACTAATCGAAGATGCCTACTAAAATACGCGAGACGTCTCTTTCCTGATGCCCTCTCACTTTTTAAGTCGCACCTCTATCGGACTCTACATCTTTCCCGGGACTCTTCGACCGAATCCAAATAAATTGCCTGAATCCCTTAACTAATCGGAAACACCTACGAAAATACGCGACACCCCTCATTTCTGAAGACCCTCTCACTTTTCAAGTAGCATATCTGTCGGACTCTGCAGCTTTCCCGAGACTCTTAGAATCAATCCAACTAAATTATCCGGATCCCTTAACTAATCGAAGGCGCCTACGAAAATACGCGAGACACCTCATTTCCGATGACCCTCTCACTTTTCAAGTAGCATCTCCGTCGGACTCTACATCTTTCACGAGGCTCTTCCACCGAATCCAACTAAATTACCCGGATCCCTTAACTAATCGGAGACTCCTACGAAAATACACGAGACGCCTCTTTTCTGATAACCCTCTAACTCTTCAAGTAGCATCTCTGTCGGACTCTACATCTTTCCCGAGACTCTTCGACCGAATCCAAATAAATTGCCCGAATCCCTTAACTAAGCGGAAACACCTACGAAAATACGCGACACCCCTCATTCCTGAAGACCCTCTCACTTTTCAAGTAGTATCTCTGTCGGACTCTGCAGCTTTCCCGAGACTATTAGACTGAATCCAACTAAATTATCCGGATCCCTTAACTAATCGAAGACGCCTACGAAAATACGCGAATCGCCTCTTTCCTGATGCCCTCTCACTTTTTAAGTAACATCTCTGTCGGACTCTACATCTATCCCGAGACTCTTAGACCGAATCCAACTAAATTTCCCGAGTCCCATTACTAATCGAAAATGCCTACGAAAATACGCGAGACGTCTCTTTCCTGATGCCCTCTCACTTTTTAAGTAGCAACTCTGTCGGACTCTACATCTTTCCCGAGACTCTCCGACAGAATCCAACTAAATTGCCCGAATCACTTAACTAATCGAAAACGCCTACGAAATATGCGAGACGCCTCTTTTCTGATAACCCTCTCACTCTTCAAGTAGCATCTCTGTCGGACTTTACATCTTTCCCGAGACTCTTCGACCGAATCCAAATAAGTTGCCCGAATCCCTTAACTAATCGGAAACTCCTACGAAAATACGCGACACCCCTCATTTCTGAAGACTTTCTCACTTTTCAAGTAGCATCTCTGTCGGACTCTGCAGCTTTCCCGAGACTCTTAGACTGAATCCAACTAATTTACGCAAATCACTTAACTAATCGAAGACGCCTACGAAAATACACTAAACGCCTCTTTCCTAATGCCCTTCTCTTAAACCTTCTCTTAAACCGAATCCAACTAAATTACACGGATCCCTTAACTAATCGGAGACTCCTACGAAAATAAACGAAACGCCTCTTTCCTGATGCCCTGTCACTTTTTAAGTAGCATCTCTGTCGGACTCTACATCTTTCCCGTGATTCTTCCACCGAATCCAACTAAATTGCCCGAATCCCATAACTAATCGAAGATGCCTACTAAAATACGCGAGACGTCTCTTTCCTGATGCACTCTCACTTTTTAAGTAGCACCTCTATCGGACTCTATATCTTTCCCGAGACTCTCCGACCGAATCCAACTAAATTGCCCGAATCACTTAACTAATCGAAAATGCCTACGAAAATACGCGAGACGTCACTTTCCTGATGCCCTCTCACTTTTTAAGTCGCACCTCTATCGGACTCTACGTCTTTCCCGGGACTCTTCGACCGAATCCAAATAAATTGCCCGAATCCCTTAACTAATCGGAAACACCTACGAAAATACGCGACACCCCTCATTTCTGAAGACCCTCTCACTTTTCAAGTAGCATCTCTGTCGGACTCTGCAGCTTTCCCGAGACTCTTAGACTGAATCCAACTAATTTACGCAAATCACTTAACTAATCGAAGACGCCTACGAAAATACGCGAGACACCTCATTTCCGATGACCCTCTCACTTTTCAAGTAGCGTCTCCGTCGGACTCTACATCTTTCCCGAGGCTCTTCCACCTAATCCAACTAAATTACCCGGATCCCATAACTAATCGAAGACGCCTACGAAAATACGCAAAACGCCTCATTTCCGATGACCGTCTTACTTTTCAAGTAGCATCTCTGTCGGACTCTACATCTTTTCCTAGACTCTTCGGCCGAATCCAACTAAATTGCCCGAATCCCTTAACTAATCGAAGACTCCTACGAAAATACACGAGACGCCTCTTTCCTGATGCCCTCTCACTTTTTAGGTAACATCTCTGTCGGACTCTACATCTTTCCCGAGACTCTTCCACCGAATCCAACTAAATTGCCCAAATCCCATAACTAATCGAGGATGCCTACGAAAATACGCGAAACGCCTCATTTCCTGATTCCCTCTTACTTTTTAAGAAGCATCTCTTGCCCGAATCCCTTAACTATTCGAATACGCCTACGAAAATACGCGACACACCTCATTTCTGAAGACCCTCTCACTTTTCAAGTAGCATCTCTGTGGGACTCTGCAGCTTTCCCGAGACTCTTAGACCGAATCCAACTAAATTACACGGATCCCTTAACTAATCGGAGACTCCTACGAAAATAAACGAAACGCCGCTTTCCTGATACCCTCTCACTTTTCAAGTAGCATCTCTGTCGGACTCTACATCTTCCCCGAGACTCTTCGACCAAATCCAACTAAATCTCCCGAATCCCATAACTAATCGAAAATTCCTACGAAAATACGCGAGACGTCTCTTTCCTGATGCCCTCTCACTTTTTAAGTAGCACCTCTGTCGGACTCTATATCTTTCCCGAGACTCTCCGACCGAATCCAACTAAATTGCCCGAATCACTTAACTAATCGAAAACGCCTACGAAAATATGCGAGACGCCTCTTTTCTGATAACCCTCTCACTCTTCAAGTAGCATCTCTGTCGGACTCTACATCTTTCCCGAGACTCTTCGACCGAATCCAAATAAGTTGCCCGAATCCCTTAACTAATCGGAAACACCTACGAAAATGCGCGACACCCCTCATTTCTGAAGACCCTCTCACTTTTCAAGTAGCATCTCTGTCTAACTCTGCAGCTTTCCCGAGACTCTTAGACTGAATCCAACTAAATTATCCGGATCCCTTAACTAATCGAAGACGCCTACGAAAATACGCGAATCGCCTCTTTCCTGATGCCCTCTCACTTTTTAAGTAACTCTCTGTCGGACTCCACATCTATCCCGAGACTCTTAGACCGAATCCAACTAAATTTCCCGAGTCCCATAACTAATCGAAAATGCCTACGAATATACGCGAGACGTGTCTTTCCTGATGCCCTCTCACTTTTTAAGTAGCACCTCTGTCGGACTCTATATCTTTCCCGAGACTCTCCGACCGAATCCAACTAAATTGCCCGAATCACTTAACTAATCGAAAACGCCTACGAAAATATGCGAGACGCCTCTTTTCTGATAACCCTCTCACTCTTCAAGTAGCATCTCTGTCGGACTCTACATCTTTCCCGAGACTCTTCGACCGAATCCAAATAAGTTGCCCGAATCCCTTAACTGATCGGAAACACCTACGAAAATACGCGACACCCCTCATTTCTGAAGACCCTCTCACTTTTCAAGTAGCATCTCTGTCGGACTCTGCAGCTTTCCCGAGACTCTTAGACTGAATCCAACTAAATTATCCGGATCCCTTAACTAATCGAAGACGCCTACGAAAATACGAGAGACACCTCATTTCCGATGACCCTCTCACTTTTCAAGTAGCATCTCTGTCGGACTCTACATCTTTCTCGAGGCTCTTCCACCGAATCCACCTAATTTTCCGAATCCCATAACTAATCGAAGACGCCTACGAAAATACGCATAACGCCTCATTTCCGATGACCGTCTTACTTTTCAAGTAGCATCTCTGTCGGACTCTACATCTTTTCCTAGACTCTTCGGCCGAATCCAACTAAATTGCCCGAATCCCTTAACTAATCGAAGACGCCCACGAAAATACACGAAACGCCTCATTTCCACCTTATCTATAAATTCTCTGTCGGGCTCTGCATCTTTCCCGAAGCTTTTCGGCCGAATCCAACTAAAACGCCCGAATCCTTGAACTAATCGAGAACGCCTACGAAAATACACCATACGCTTCATTTCCGATACCCTTCTCACCTTTTTTTTTATTCAAGACTTCTATGTCGGACTCATTTTTTTTTTGCAAATTTTTTACCAAAACTACTTGATGCGTACGGTCATTATTATTTTTGCTATATTGGACCGTCTAGAACCTACTATTTCTACGATCCCACAGGAGCCATTTTTTTAATATTTTTTAAAAACGGCATCATATTTTTCCCCATTGGGGTCGAAAAAAAAATTGAAATTGGGCGCCCAAAAAATTTTTCTGAAGGGGGCCGAAATTAAAAAAGTTTCGAAAAAATTTTCCACCATTTTAGACACCCCCACCAAAAATAAAAATCCAAAAAATTTTTTTTTACCAAAAAAACGTCACTGACCTTTATTTGGCAGCGGTCATCGAAATGTTCAAAAATTTTAGTCTAGAACTCACTATTTCTACGGCCCCGCAGGGGCCATTCCATTACTATATCTTAAATAGAGCCCCGCAGGGGCTCTGAACTTTTTATTTTTTTTCTCAAATTTTAATCCTAAAATCCTGAATTTTTTCCAACTCCCGACCCCGCGACCCCATTTCGGACTCTACTTTTTCCCGAAATTTAAAAACCGTCTTTCAACTAAAAACCCCGAGATAAAACTACTGATATAGAGGGTCAGCCTCGCAGAGATAGGTTAGGCAAGCCAGACCCGTAGGGTCTGGCGCCGCCTAACCTAGTGCTATAATATGTTATAATAATTCAAAAAATCAAACACATGGATTTACCCCGTATGAATTAATATTCGGGCATACAAACTCTAGACCCCCTGAAAAGACATATAATCAAGAAGAATTAATTTCTAAGTACATACGAGATTTAAATAATAGAATATCTTATTTTTATGAAGTAGCAAGAGAAAGAACTATTCAGAATAAACAAAAATCAAAAACGAGATACGATCAAATTAAAAATCCGAAAGAAAAACAATTTAATATTCAAGACAAAGTTTTTATCAAAGAATCTCAAAGAAAATCAAAATTAGCTAATAAATCGAATGGACCTTTTGAAATAATTGAAATATTTGAAAACAATGCATTTAAACTTAAAGACCCTGTAACTAACAGAGAATTTACTATTAATTCAGATATGATAAGTTCACAAGTAGAATAAACCTTTCTTTATTTTCAGGTTATCACTCACGATAACAAGAGTAAGTACGCATAGCATAAATTATGAATTGAAACAATTAAACAGCACAATCGGAATTTATTATCACCCAGAAGCTGAAATGAAAATTTCGAACGATAAATGGACAATCTTATCTTATAAAAATATAACATTACTGAAACAAGCATACGAACAAAATGTTAATCTAATAAATGGTTTGAATACAAAACTACTCCAAGAAAATGGACCGAGATTAAATTACTTTTATAAAGAAGTACAACCGCACGTAAATCTAATTAATAAACAATTAAAATCTATCGAAAGAAAGTTCGAAGAAATTAAATATGATATACAAGGTAATCGATATAAACGAGGATTAATAAACGGTATAGGTACTATATGGAAATCTTTAACAGGAAATTTAGACTCTTCAGATGGCGAATATTACTCAGATTGTATTAATAAATTAAACAATGATGAACATCAAATTGAAAATCTTTTAAAAAATCAAATATCAGTAACTACTTCGACAATCAAAAATTTTAATTATACAATAAGAAAATTACAAATCGACGAGGAAACGTTTAATAAAGATATTGTAAAAATTGAAACATCATTATTAGATATTACAGATAAACAAAACTATTTTGAAGCTAGATTTGCATTTATTGAAGTGTGTGAACAAATCACTGAATCAAACATAATTATTGAAAGTGAATTAGATGACATAATTGAAAGTATAACTTTTGCTAGATTAAAAACTTTACATCCATCAATTATTCAACCAAGTGAATTAGTAAATCAATTACGAAAAATATCTCAAAAATTACAAAGAAGTCATTTACCGCTTTTACCAGATTATTCAAACATTGCATCTTATTTTGATATTATAGAACTCAAAGCATTTCAAACGTACGGAGAAATCGTATTTGTATTATAAATTCCAATTGTAGAACCTTATAATTTTAAAATATATCATTTATACTCAATTCCAATAAAAGACAATCGAACAAGAATTTTTCATTTAATATTACCAACTTCTAAGTACATAGCTCTTTCAGATGATAACACTCTGTGTGTTCAATTAGATAATTTTGAAAATTGTAAACAAATTGAATTTGAATTATGCCAACATTTATTACCAAACCCTGTAGATTTAAATGCTAATTGCGAAGCACAATTATTATTACATCCTTTACAATTACCTGAAAATTGTGTAAATACATTACTATATTCAGAAGATTTTAAAGTACAATTAATTTCAGAAAATACTTGGCTAATTGCAATCACAAATCCAATACCTATTGTAATAAATTGCTTAGGACAATCAAAAACTGAAATCATTAAACAAAATTCAATTTTAAGCTTATACCCTACTTGTATAGCATATATAGGATCGATTAGAGTATATGCAATTTTTGAAAAAGAATAAAAAATCGAAGAAACTGTACAAATTCCAGAAATCAAATATGACTGTTGTTCTCATTTACCTAACGAATTACCAAAGTTAGAACCTTTAAAAATATCAAATTTAAACCTTGATGAATTAAACGTAGCTGAACACAAATTAAATCAATATGATAAAGATTTGGATAAATTAATTAATGAACCTTTTGTTCAAAAACATATCTCATGGTTTACTTATTTTATTATAACTTTAGTTATAGCTCTCGTTATTCTTTATATATGTTGTAAATGTAAAAGAAGATATCCAAAAATTGGAATAGCCCTTGGCAACACCCCAGGTCCAGATTACCCTGATGATAGCCAACGAACTTTACTAACTAGAATCAGAAGAGGCATAACCCCATTAAGAAGACAGCCTATCAGAAGAAATTTCGGAGATCCTACAGTAGAAGAAATCGAACTCAATCCAAACTTCCAAAAATTAACTTCAAGATCACTCGAACCCTAATTTTTAATCTTCGCAGGGAGGAGTTGTTATATCTCAAATCCCGCATATTATAATTAATTATAACCTTGATACTAATTGCGCAGTTAAACAGGATATTGTGCAATTCTTATCTTCCCTTAGTTTTAAGTTTATGAATGTAATCAATGCATCGTCAGGCTTTCTTATCCACTTTTAGATGACAAGAAGACCTCGACTATGAATAGGCTTTTATATTAGAATCTTATATATAGGACCAAATTATATTGTAGAAGAATTCATTCATTAGAATCATTAGATCATTCTTATACAGACATTCGTTAATTAAGCTTCAAGCAAGTTACTCTTCTCCGTGTCAAGCAGATAGTCGACGATACTTACCGACATATTATTTGTTTGTCATAGGAAGTGTTTAATTATTAATATTATAACCAGTTGCTAAATGTAATAAATCTTAGTGTAAAATAAAGTTGTTTTTTAAAAAGTGTTTCTGCAACTTCGAAATATAAAAGGCATATCTTAGTACGCTAATTACCCTCGTATGGCGCCTCGTATATAGTATGTTTATACATTAAAATTCAGAGAATCTATAGTTATAGCGTTTGATATATTATTTCTATTAAAACTTCATGAATTGTGCTTGTATAAAGCCCCTCAGTATATTATTTTTTATCAATTCTTATGCCGTCTACCTTCCTAAAAACCGACGCGTGATAAAAAGGGGTATAAATATACCTTGATTTCATGATTCTTGAGGAACATTCTTTTGAAAAGACGATGCCTATCCATACTTTATTTAAATGAATAGTTTATACTCATCATCGTCAGATATCTTGCCTTCTATGAAGTACAGTCGAAAAAATAATTTTGGAAGTTATTTGATGGCTCTAGACTTTAGGAGCTCTTCATATAATTATAAATTATTTGCATATCTAATAGAACTAAAATTAATATTACATTCGTATACGAGCTGTGGCGAAATCTTATTAAATTCGTTGAAATTTTATATGACGTCAGATTAATTATTTAATTAGTATTAACGTGTTTATTGTAATATTGTGATACATCTGAGTATTTCGCGAATTATAAACTAAAAATATACATTTAATATAGAAAAATTGATTTATTGCATACAATTGAACTCTTAAGAATATCTCAGAACGCATAATTGATTGATAAGTGACCATATTTTTTATGACTTAATCGGTAATTAAATAATTGAAATAATGTATTAGAACCTGCTATTGATTGATAAAACAGTTATCTATTATTGCACATAATTAACATCTAATTATACTACATGTACATGTAATTGTTATCATGGGGTTATCAAAAAAATTTTTCATACGAGAGTCAGTGGACATGTAATAGAACTCGTTATGTCTATTATAATTCATATTTCTTTATTCAATACATGTTATATGTTACATAAAAAGAGGATATATATAATAACTTGTGATATAATGCATAATTTCTGGATTTATTATTTCGGCACAGCGTAAAATTCTCATTTGAAGTCTTATTCGATCAGTCACTTCTTGCATCCAATCACTTTTCAAGCATTCCCGTAAGCATATGCCTAGTATTATAAATAATATAGGTATTTTAAGTTTTTCCTCCTCATCGAAATGAATCATCTTTCGATTGTTAGATGTGGACATTTTTCAACTTATGTAAAAAAAAACTTGTATGAATGTCTTCTTTCAATTTTTGTAAATTACGTACAAAATTCATATAGCTTCTGGCATCTTAATAGAGTAGTCTGGGAATATCACTTGGTCCTCGTGTTCGAGAATCACAGTATTCGGCTCGTTTTCCATCGTTCTTCAAGAAGATTTCTGTTTCAACATGCTCGGAGAACTCGATGACATTCATCACCTTGGTCTGATGGTCTAGGATAATTATGTATTATTGCTATTTAGATAGATAGATCTTCACATCAACTAGTTTTGTAAATAAAGCATGCTAAATGTCTTCGTATAGCGCCTCGTATATAGTATTTTTACACATTAAAACTAGTTACAATGTTCGTGAATTGTGCTTGTATAAAACCCCTCCGTATATATTATGTCTATCAAATCTTATGTACTTCACACCATCTAAAACCCGATTATGATAAAAAAAAGGTATAATATATCTACTTATACCTTTAATATTAATTACCTACTTCTTTTTTTTTTTTTTTTTGATACACTAATCACTGATTGTTCAGATATTACGTCAAATTAGATCGCAGTCGTATATAGGTCATGGTGCAACCTTGCATGGTATGCAAAAATTTGAGGAATGTCACACGTCGGTTCACAAGTCTGTGTTTATTTTTTAATGAGTACTCGCCCATTATAGGCATTTCATACAGATGATTCTTTCGTTATCGTTTAGCAATTAAAGCATCTAAACTATATTAGAACAAGTCATTGATTGATAAGCAGTCATATTTTCTTATAATAATTCAGGTATTCAATTATTCGCATATTATGTACCTAGTAGAGCTAAAATTTAATATTGCGGTCATGCATGGATCGTTGTGAAATCTACCTGTTTGAATTCGTCTAAATATGACGTCAGCTTAAATTATTGGGCTAGTTTCAACTTGCTTACATCGTGATGTGTACATCTGAGTATTTCATGCATTATGAATTACAAATACATTTAACATTTAATATATCAAAAAACGATCTATTACTTTACAATTGAACGCTTAAAAATAACTACCTACCGTTAATTTTATTAAATACTTAAAAATAATATATTAGAATCATCCATTGATTGATAAAACAATCATCTATTATTGCATATAATTACCATCAGAAGAAGCATTTTACATCAAATTGAATGATGAATGCCTTTTATTACCCTCTAAATCTCCTCTATAGCATTAAAACCCATCAAATGCATTTTAGATATATTGTTTTATTTATACTAGGTGCAAGTTGCTGGTTTCTGAAAATTAAGTATCTCTCCGACATGTAGATATTTCATACAGAGTTTATCTACTAATATGCCATATAATAAACAATTTTATTTGGTAATTAAATAATTCAATACCTAATTCTTATAACAATAGACTAGTATACAGGTATGGTGTACCTACTACAAGAACTTCATTTTATCATATGTTCAACTGTAATAAATAAAAAGCAATTACGTCATCCTCATCGCCCGTTTAATTCAAAGCGCATCGCCTAAAAAAAAAAAAAAAAAAAAAAAAAAAAAAAAAAAAAAAAAAAAACCATTCAAATTTACTGTCTGCTTATGCATTTTTCGGACGTGTTAGGTACTACAGGAAATAGAAATTACATTTCGACACGCCAATATAAGGAATTTTATCTGCTAATACGGAATAACGATTTAATCAGTATTTAATTAATTAAATAATTTTTTATAGCAATAGACTACAGGTATGACATACTCACATCTAATTACGACTATAGCTGTTTACATGTCGGACATCTTTAAAATTTCATAGCTCCACCCTCATAACTCATAATAAAAATCTTAACGGACAGCCCTTGGCATGCCCCTCTCACCTCTCTTGATTATAGGACCTATTTTCATAGGTCTAAGATCTATGCTAGAAGCCATTGGTATACATTGGTTTTCTAGGTACCTTTTTAAAATAATACATTTATGTTTTAATACTCGATACTATTAAAAATGTTATTTCTAAAAGTTTTAGGATTGGTTCTTTCTT
Organism: Rhagium mordax; assembly: GCA_963680705.1. Lineage (NCBI taxonomy): Eukaryota > Metazoa > Arthropoda > Insecta > Coleoptera > Cerambycidae > Rhagium > Rhagium mordax. Next base: position 32,394,896 of record OY796665.1, read on the forward strand.
TCTTTTGCATTATCTGCGGCCTTTAACTAGACTTGTGGAAAATGTTACTTTGGTAATTACATATCTATTTTCTTGTTACATGTCTTGAGTTATATGCGGAGATGTTCTTACTATTTTAATATAGGTACTTACATCAGGTTAGTAGTACTAATTTTTTCGGTTTAGTTTTTGATTAAAAATCATTTGTTCAGGAGAATTAAAAATACAAAAAATAATGAAATTGAAAAACATTAATATAAATATTCACAGGAGATTAGAAATAAAAATAGGTACCTATACACATTACACATACAAAAATAAAAAGAAATACCACTTTATATTTATTCTGTAGGCACACGACATGTTATGTTGACGTTAATTATTATTATTAAAATAATTTAGATTTTTATTTCATATTTTATGGCAATAGCGGATAACGCATCGATGTCTACTGCCTGTCTTAACCTGTTTATTTTCTAAGACTCTGTCGTCTACGCGCTCAATATATGCCCTTGTGTTCCAGAAATCGCGCCACTAACATTAAGTGCGTCTCTCTGGGTGGTTGTTCTTGTTTTTTGAATTTCGGTAAAAGAATAAGTAGCGCGCCCGCAGCACAGAAAGCTAACTACCTGCAGTCTGTAGCGGGGGCCATGATATGGAGGGTTGACCGGTTATTATTTATTATACATACTAGGTATGCAATATATACTTTCTAGCTAATTTTATAATAAAGCAACGACTATTAATATCGATTATGCGAGTAGACAGGACATGAATGAAGTTTAAGAATGATATTTTGATTGCAGATTTTTCTTCCGTCAATACAAATTCCTCTTACTATCTTTCTACAAGGAGTTGGTAAGTATATTGGGGTAAGTAATCCCGTCTTCAACGTATTTAAAACAAAAATATTACCAATGAGCTTTACGTACTATATTATTTTTTTTATATTTGCGAATTATAATGTATGCACCTAATGAAATATTCAATACGTTGTCGTTTTTGTACGCAGAAGCAATATTCTTAAAAATTTTGGCAAAATCTATTATTTTTTATTGCTAGAAGCTTTACCCTTGGCACTCTGATGGCATAGTTCCGATTCGATGGTTCATACCATGGTAGGTGGTCTATCGGGTTAAAAACTTCAGCAGTTTAAAATAATTTAAATTTTCCTAAAAAACATGAACTATTTGAGTTGATAGTTTGGCTGATGTTCTTTATGATTATATTTCACGCACTGGTTACCGTCTCTGATTGAGTGGTATAAAAAGTCGACAGTTCGGCTCGTCAATCGCACCTCTGCATGGGGTCAAGTACCGTCTCTAGGTGTCCGTTAGACCCCCGTACAAAAGGGGCTGTCACCACAAAAGAGCCAGGTATATACGCACGAGCATCTAAATTGTTGACTGTCCAGCGCGAGAAACCAAAAAGTCATCAGTTCAAATTAGAAATAATTTATTTTTTTTGTACACGAACGTTTTGCTGTCTGACAATAATCAAAACTTATTAGAAATTCGTTAGAAATAATAAACAGTACTACTCATTTTTGAAATATATATTCAAAGCTTAATTGCCTGCAGTTTCAACATCTGACGCCATCTTTGAGCTTCATTAGTGTAAGTTGTTATTTTATGATGGATTCTAGCATGTTTCGAGTTGGAGAACATATTATCTATATACTTTAAATTCTATTATCAAGCCCCAAAGCCCCTTTTTCACATTTTAGAATGAAAATTTTGTTAAATTAGTACTCTAGACATTGAGATGATTCATTTGATACCCCACATCATGCATTTCAGAAGACCGGAAGTAGAGACCGGAAGTTGTTATTTTATGACGGATTCTAGCATGTTTCGAGTTGGGGAACATATCTATATACTTTAAATTCAATTATCAAGCCCCAAACCCCCTTTTTCACACTTAGAATGAAAATTTTGTTAAATTAGTATTCTAGACATTGAGATGATTCATTTGATACCCCACATCATGTATTTCAGAAGACCGGAAGTAAAGACCGGAAGTTGTTATTTTATGACAGATTCTAGCATGTTTCGAGTTGGGGAACATATCTATATACTTTAAATTCAATTATCAAGCCCCAAACCCCCTTTTTCACACTTAGAATGAAAATTTTGTTAAATTAGTACTCTAGACATTGAGATGATTCATTTGATACCCCACATCATGTATTTCAGAAGACCGGAAATTGTTTTTTTTCTCATACCTGCTACGCAGCCATGTTTTTTTCTCATACCTACTGCACCACCATGTTTTTTTCTATCGCTCACGTTTTTTTCCAGTGCGGTAATTTTCTACTTAGCCGTTTGGCTCAGGCTCGAATACACAATTACACTCGTAAACTAGTTACTCTGTAGCTAAACATGTAAGACGTCTTCGTACCAACCCATAGGTCGGCGGTTCGAATCTCGCTGCACTCAACAACTTTTTTTTTTCAATATTTAAAAATACTAACAATGCAATTTTCGGGGCTCGCAAAAAGTAAGGTTAAAAAGGAGGGTTCGTATCTTACTATGGGGGTGTTATGCAACCCGCAATACATATTCTGGGGGCCCATTCTAGAGGGTGCGCAGCGGAGCCCTACGGAGGCCGGGGGCCCCATTTAGGGGGCGCAGCGGAGCCCTGTCTCAAGTATCGCCATACCTACTGGGCTCGTACTATATTTGTGGTTAGTGGTTCTGTCTAGAGACTAATTAATTCGAGTATTGATATATTGAAAGAACCAGGTTATAGTAAAACCTGGTTGTCAAATTATAAAATATATATCTTTTTATAAATAGTAAAAACAGCTCGGCAAGACTGTTATACGAGATATAACCATAAAACCGAAAAAATAATTAAGATAGTGTTATTCCGCATAATTTAGATTGCTAGGAAGACCGAAAACAGTCGCATAGTGCTGTTCGCCGGACAGTATTTTTGAAAAGACAAAGGTAATCACTATTAGATAATCCTTGAGGAAGTGCAGAAAAATTCGTGATTTTCAGGTAACGAGATGTTAGAAAACCCTGAATGTAGTTCCGACAATTTGGAAAATAATGAACAGTCTAAAGACGAGAACGAGAACACAAAGAATAAATTAATTCAAGTAAATATAAAACCTACATTGCGGTCGAAGACTAGTCAACGCAGAATATTATCACTATTATCAGTCCCTAGGAAAAGTAAACAGTTTAAACTGGATGAAAAAAGTGGCAACAAATTTATTACTTCTCTGATAGTTATTTTGTATTTCTTGCGGGCGAACTTAAATAATAAGGATATGCTGACGTCACTCCGGCGTGCTCGCCGTACAGAGCTTTTTATTATTCAAATGCAAATATCTCCCCCAATTTTAGTTCAATCGACTTGAAATTTTTGTGAGGCAGTTTATACACGGAACATATTATGATAATTAAAGAAAATCAGAAAAATTAATGTTTGCTAAATGAGCCTATTGTTTATATTAAAATTACTAGTTATTTTCACCTTATTAATATTCTCATTCGGCGAAAAAATAGTATGTATATTTTGATCTGAAAGTGTTTTTGCCATTTTGACGTGATATTCATGTACAGGGTGATTCCCATAACGTCCTCACCCCAATTTTTTGGTTTTTCTTTGGAAATAAAATAAAAATATTTAATGTAACTTATAATATTTTTTCCAAGGATTTCGAAAATTTCAAAAAAAAAATTTAATGTCTAACAAAAGTGGGAAAAAACAAAGCGATGTTTTTTAAATGGAACGACCTATATATTTTTACAATTTTGAAAAAATATTTAAATTTTCATTCCAAACATATAACATAACATATATTTACCTTCATGTTTAATAAAATACTGATAATAATTGAATTAATAAAAATAATTATCAGTATTTTACTAAATATGAAGGTAAATAGATGTCATGTTATATTTTTGGAAAGAGAATTTAAATCTTTTCTTAAAATTGAAAAACTATACAGGGAATTCCATTAAAAAAACATTGTCATGTTTTTTTTCACTTTTATTTGACTTTCAATAATTGGTTTTTTGTTAAAATTTTCGAAATTCTTGGAAAAAATACTATAAGTTACGTTAAATATTTTTATTTTATTTCCAAAAACAAACCAAAATTGGGGCGAGAACGCTATAGGAATCACCCTGTACAAGCGGCAAGAATACACTTTTAACTTTAACATACTTTATATACTATTAGACGTCAAGGGATCAATGCTTTCCCCCTTCCTATTATATCTTACATTGGAGCGGGTTACTATGGTGATTTTGCAAAATGATCAATATAAATAATCTACATTCTACATAATATATGTAGATTCTAAGAATTTTTTTTAATAAAATATGTATTTGATCTTGAACTAAATGACTGAAATGTTATAATCAATTAATTGCAATTAAATGAAAACAATTCAAATTTACAATTTCTACTCTGTGGTTACTATGGAAACATATAAATAAACAACCTAACTTCTTCATGTATTGATATTCATATTACAATAAGTTCATAATTTTAAATTGAAAATAATTATGAATATTTAAATTTACTTATATATTCAAATGGAGTCAGAAACTCATGGCAAAAAAACATATACTGAATCTGAAGAGGATGACGTTGGCAATTACTGTAAGTTTATTTTTGCCACAAGTGGTGTATTTAACATTATATTAATAGAGTTAATATAGACATTATCTGAATAGTAATATTTTTCTCTTTCTTTTTGTGGGATACACAGGGTGATTCATTAGACAAACTTCGGCAGTGAAACGTAGATTTAGTTTCATGAAGAAATGTTCATATAAACAGAGGTCCTATTTTTCTCTGTTCAGAAGGTATAGCGAAAAAACACAGTAGCCATGAATTAGTGAAACATAATTTAGTAACTATCATTTTAAATAATCACCCTCGTAATCACCTGTCAAAAGTAGTTTGTTAATACTTTCGGTCACGATTTGTTAAAAATTCGTATTTGTGCAATTTTACAATTAGATTTAAAACAGACAATTATTTTAAAAGCCCTATAAATTCTGAACAATTTTCTGAAAAATTGCACAAATACGAATCATGATAGAAAGCACTAACATCAACAAACTATTTTTGGCAGGTGATTATTTAAAATGGTAAGTAGTTATTAAATTTTGTTTTACTAAATCATGGCTACTATGTTTTCTCAACTTAAACATTCTAAAATCGCTAAGACTTCTGAACAAAGAAAGGTAGGACCTACGTTTAAAATTTCACTGCCAAAGTTTGTCCCCAGTTTGTACATGCTCAGTTTGCATAGTTAAGAAAATTATAAATTCTGTGTCGAATCTTGGTAACATACAGGGTGTCCCAGCCTCGGGTCGGCCAAATGTCCTGGCTCTCCTATAAGAGATATCCAAAAATTTCAAAAACGAGATGATAGAGGACACAATGGTGCATGGTATAAAAATATTTTGAAATATACAGGGTGATCGATTTAGACGTGATGTCATAATCTTACGTTTCTTTAAATGGAACACTAGGTATATTATTACATATTTGAATTCTCCTTTTAAAGACGACTCAATCGATATGCCACTTGATGGGTCTGCGATGGGTCGGTACCATGATATGGGTGAGTTTGTACCAAAAACGTGCCAACTTTGTGAGCTCACTGTGGCGTAGCGGAAAAGCATTTTGAGATCTAGTTTGTGCCAAAAATGGTCAAAAACCCTGTAGTTTACGCTGCTGTTATCAGATTTAACGAAATCGGTCATTTCATACCGGGCGAGTCAGGAAACGCCAAATCTACTTTTTCCCATTTTTTTCAAATGGAACACTCTGTATATTATGACACTAAAGGAGAGCCCTTTGAAAGAGCTTTCCACTGATATAAAGGTTCAAGGGTCTGTCTGTCATGGGTGCCAAGATATTTGATGGCAAAGTGGCACAATTCGAGGTTTATTAAAAAATTACACTCAATTTTCAATTGTTTTGTGAATTTTTGCTGAAATCGGCTCTTTTCAGTAAGAAAATTTTGAAAATAATTCTTATACTCGGAGAAAAAAACCGTACTTCAGTACTGAAAAGTACTTAAGTATAAAATAGTCAACACCTGATAAATTTAATTTTTTTTCTGAAATCTGTGTATAAATTCATGTCATGGCAAGTATTTTCTAGCCGCAAGTATTTTCTAGCCCGAAGCAATTTTGTCGCGAAACGATTTACTATTTTAGAACGAAGGTGCTTAATAAAACGTACCTTTTCGTAGTATTTTTTTTCAGCTTTTAGATAGTGTTCTTCATTTTTCTAAAATAACACAAAAAAATACTTTCATTTTCAATTCAAAGAACGATAATAAAATTGTTGTTAAGTTTGGGAAGCTGTTGTTCCACGTACTATCATCGAAAGAATAAATAAAAAATTGTAGAGAAATTCATATTGCTTCCAACTTTCAATTTATTGAAATAAATTTAAAAAATCAAGTAGGTACCTATCATAAAAATACCGGTCTTGTCAATAGTTCACTTTAATGTTGTAAAATTTTCTTACTGAAAAGAGCCGATTTCAGCGAAAATTCACAAAACAATTGAAAATTGAGTGTAATTTTTTAATAAACCTCGAATTGTGCCAATTTGCCATCAAATATCTTGGCACCCATGACAGATAGACTCTTGAACCTTTATATCAGTGGAAAGCTCTTTCAAAGGGCTCTCCTTTGGTGACATAATATACAGGGTGTTCCGTTTGAAAAAAATGGGAAAAAGTAGATTTGGCGTTTCCTGACTCACCCGGTATAAAATGACCGATTTCGTTAGATCTGATAACAGCAGCGTAAACTACAGGGTTTTTGACAATTTTTGGCACAAACTAGATCTCAAAATGCTTTTCCGCTACGCCACAGTGAGCTGACAAAGTTGGCACGTTTTTGGTACAAACTCACCCATATCATGGTACCGACCCATCGCAGACCCATCAAGTGGCATATCGATTGAGTCGTCTTTAAAAGGAGAATTCAAATATGTAATAATATACCTAGTGTTCCATTTAAAAAAACATAAGTTTATGGCATCACGCCTAAATCGATCACCCTGTATATTTCAAAATATTTTTATACTATGCACCATTGTGTCCTCTATCATCTCGTATTTGAAATTTTTCGATATAACTTATAGGGGAGCCAGGACATTTGGCCGACGCGAGGCTGGGACACCCTGTATAATAATATACATATTAAATTATAACTACATTTTCTTCAACATCAACGTTGACTCAATAAAATTAATACTAATTAAAAAAGTTATGTGCACAGTTAGAGTGGCTAAGAGGGTAAAATTTTGTATTTCTCATTTTACGCGGGAAACTTATTCTTTATAAAAAATTTTGCTTTTGTTAAAAATATCATTGCCATGGCGTAAGTTAACATATTATGTGCAGGGTGTTCAGAAAATTTAAAAATCTTGGAAAATTATGTAATTTTAACGATATGATAAACTGTCAGTAAGAAAAGTTGTTTAGAATTAAAATTTATGCCAGAATTCCAATTTGTGGATAAATCTGCCTAATTCGACTATTACAATAATTATTAATAATGGAGTAGGAAATGATGTACAGTAATATGACCGAGGATAAATAAATGTCACTGTCAACTATAAGCCAACTCCTCTGTTATACAGTTTTAAATTTTTTTACCACTAGTGTACTCTTACATAATTTTCAGATTTTTTTTTATTTTCTAAACTCCCTGTATATGACACGTTAACTTACTCCATGGTAATCATATTTTTAATAAAAGCAAAACGTTTTATAAATAAGTTTTCCGTGTAAAATAAGAAATAAAAAAGTTTACCCTTTTATCCACTCTAACTGTGGGCATACTGTATATTGCGAGGTATATTGTCATGAATAGGGGTGGGAATCACCTTGTAGTATACTTCTAGTATGGTTGGATAGTCGTGTAAACTTTCAGTTTACTTGTAGTTTAGGGGAATTGGGAATTCATTAAAAGACATCTGATCTCGTTGAGATTCTAATATCTACTCTACTTTTATTCTACATAATATATATTTACAATATTTACATTACACACTAAACTATAACATATAACAAATAACAAATAATAAATAATAACCTACATTAATTGCAATAATTAATAAATACAATTTAACCTACATACCTATCTAACTTAATATACAGTATGTTAAAATAATACCATTACACCTCCAGCGGAAGAGGAAAGATAAAAATACTTATATGTTTTTTTTTCTTCATTTTTGCTCCCTATATTGTTTAACCCTATTCTTATGTACATATTATAATATTCGGAGACCTATCCTCATTGACTATAAACGGACCTTTATAACATGTATCAAGTTTGCTACCTTCCTTCCGGTTATTTTCCTCATCACTTTCTAAAGGACCTACTAAATCTAAAAATATTTTCTGAAAACCTGCACTAGCTCAGTTGTTGTTATTATCATAGGGTCTAAGTTAGGCTTTCCATGCTTATAACGTTGACAATCGTCACACCTATTGATAAATTTTCCTATATCTTTCCGCATTCCTGACCAAAAGTAGCTTTTTCTAATGTTATTATAAGTTCTATTTATCCCTGCACGACCTCCTGTAGGTAAGATTAATAGTCGTTCAAAATTAGCTGTCTAGTTTCTAAGTCATTTATATTTGTAACACCTCTTACTATATAGTTATTTTAATACCAGATTTCTTTATTTCATTTTGGAACTTTATTATTTCTTTTAATATTAGTGCACTTTTCATTTTTAAATATGTAGTAGGACCGCATAGGGATTTTCGTGGGAATTAAATGATTAAAGCTGGCAAGATATTTTTTATGTTTAATTATTTCATACTAAATATAAAAATGTTTCTTGCCACCCTGAGATACGCGTTGTTCACCCCTACCATCCCCTTAAGGGTGGAATATTTCAAATGGCTATATCTTGTAAACGAATGAAGATATAAATTTCGTTCTTACCACCAAAATGTTTGTCTCAGCGTAGAATAAAATAGTTTATTATAATTTTCTCGAAATTTTGATAATTTCAAGAATTAGACGAAATAACACACATTTTTTTATATTGTTCTAAATTTTTACAGACAGTGCGTAAACTGCAGCTTTTAGAAAAAAAAGTTCTAAATGATAGTTATAGTCCACACTTTTAGCTTTCGAATGGTATATATACTTCCCATTTTAAAACAATCCTAGGTCGAGAAATCATCGAAAATGTTAGCTGGTGTATAGGTTGAGTATGTATGTATACTCGTCAAAATTTGCTTCGGGACACCTTAAAATTGACCAAGATTTACAACGCTGTAAAACTGTCAAAAATGTATGGATTTGTGTCGGGTTTTTAGCGTTTCAAGTGAAATTTAATTGGCTTTCATCTTACCTATTTTTAACTCTAAGATAAAGTTACAAAAACATGTTTATACAGGGTGTCAAACGAATGCCTGTTTTTTCAGTCAATTTTTATCTTGAGCTCAGCGTTAACCAAACACCTTGTATATTAGAATTTTATAAAATTTATTTGTCTTATGTGTCTGCTTCAAAACATTTTTTAATTTTGCTCCTACAGAGGTTTTAGTAAAACGTTACATTTTCACAATAAAATAACAGATGGCTTTGATTACTAAAATTTGGGTATATTGTGATTGACCACAAGGAGCACGTATTGTAAACGAGTTTTTTTACCAAGAGGGTATAAACCGCATGTGGTAGTCTGCATTATCATCAGATTTAAACTCTACAGAGCAAATTTGGGATGTTCTACAGAGACGAATATCTAGTCGAAACCATCAACCTGATACATTGCGAGAACTTAGAGAAGCCCTTGTAGAAGAGTGGAACCAAAGTCCAAACGAGATAATAAATAATTTGGTTCAGAACATGCCACAACGTTGCAGAGATTTATAACATCCAGAGACCCAACTCATTGCTAATTACATTACGGTTAAGTTTTAATGTTTAATATTGTTAAATAAAAGAGATATTAATGTTAATGTGAGTCCTTATGATTATAAAAGTACAAAAGATTGAGATTTTTAATTTTATTGTGAAAATGTAACATTTTATTAAAACCTCTGTATCTTTTTATACAAAAAAGATAGGAGCAAAATTCAAAAAATGTTTTAAAGCAGACACATAAGACAAACAAATTTTTTGAAATTCTAATATACCGGGTGTTTGGTTAACGCTGTGCTCAAGATAAAAATTGACTGAAAAAACAGGTATTCGTTTCACACCCTGTATAAACATGTTTTTGTAACTTTATCTTAGAGTTAAATAGGTAAGATGAAAGCCAATTAAATTTCCCTTGAAACGCTAAAAACCCGACACAAATCCATACATTTTTGACAGTTTTACAGCGTTGTAAATCTTGGTCAATTTTAAGGTGTCCCGAAGCAAATTTTGACGAGTATATATTTACAAAATTGCAACGGTTTGTTGTCGAAATAAATTTAATTTACATTGAACGGAACTTTACATTTTAAACATAAATGAAATTCCTTTTTGTATTTTGACAAATCACGCACTTGGAATAATTAAAATGCAATGAAAGTTCCATCATGTAATGTCCCAGAAATAAAAAAACTGAATTATCGGTCACTATTGTTACACAATAAACAAAGCTTTTCGGATACGGCGACGGTGTCTCACGAATTTAGAGCGGTACACGAAATGTTAAATTGTTAAACGAGTCGAAAAAATTATATTCAAAGCGAGAAAAATGTTATTCTTCACGAATAAATCGAACAAGTCGAGCTGCAAATTCCTAGGTAGAAGACGAGTCGAAAAAATAATATTCAAAGCAAGAAACTCGGCTGCCTTCCTCAGTCCGTGGAATCCAAATTTTTTGTTTATTAATGCGATAAACAATTTCTGAAAAAATGTTATTCTTCATGAATAAAATGAAAAAGTCGAGCGGTAAATTCCTAGGTAGAAAAATCCACGGGCCTTAGCAAGGCAACCGAGTTCCCCGCTTTGAATATTATCTTTTCGACTCGTTTTCTACCTAGGAATTTGCCGCTCGACTTGTTAGATTTATTTATGAAGAATAATATTTTTCGGAAATTGTTTATCGCCATTAATAAACAATAAATTTGGATTCCACGGACTGAGCAAGGCAACCGAGTTTCTCGCTTTGAATATTATTTTTTTGACTCGTTTTCTACCTAGGAATTTGCCGCTCGACTTGTTAGATTTATTTATGAAGAATAATATTTTTCGGAAATTGTTTATCGCCATTAATAAACAATAAATTTGGATTCCACGGACTGAGCAAGGCAACCGAGTTTCTCGCTTTGAATATTATTTTTTTGACTCGTTTTCTACCTAGGAATTTGCCGCTGGACTTGTTCGATTTATTCGTGAAGAGTAACATTTTTTCGGAAATTGTTTATCGCCATTAATATTTTTTCTCAAGTTACTTACCGCACATGCATTGCCGCATACATATTTTGGTTGATCTAACCAGAATTTAGTTGGATCAACTGATGCGCATGATTGAATAGTCTTGAACATCACGCATTGACAGAGTTGAGACAATTATTTGAGAGTCGGGTGAACTGAAAATAAATTATTTAAACAAAATTCCAGTCGGATCAACTCTAATTCTGAAGATTCATCGACGAGATGCGTTAGCTTATTTTTTTCAATGAATAAGTTTATCTCAAACCTTCTGTTTTGCTTTTTGGGAATTTACAATCGAGAAAATAAGTTTCCCGATTATAAATCGAGTCCTACGATATTTTGCCTATAGCCATTGTTCTACGGCAAATAAACTGCAAATTTTAAGCTACCTAAATTTTTTTTTAATAATTTTTTATATAGATGACCTACTAACTTCATATGAAGTTAGCAGGTCATACTTTTTAAAAAATAATAGCGACAAAATTTTCCCTTTCACGGGTAATTAACGGCTAAAAAACGGCAAATGTTTATGCTATACTCAGTCCGATTTACAACAGTTGACCTGCTAACTTTATATACATAGTAGGTATGTATAAATTATGACAATAAGACAATGGGCACGCGCCAAAGTTTCCTATTAATCGGCTACCTGTCACGCCCGCGCCCTCCCCCAAAGCGACCGCTGCGATCCTTATGCATATCGCGTGGTCTATTTTCAACCAATTTAGTGAGATTTTAAGGTATGTACAGGGATATCCAACGAAAATGACCACCCCTAATAACTTCTTTATTTTTGATGCTATAAAAATTTTTTTTCTATAAAAGTTGTGGGGTTTATTGAAAGCATTTAGAATATGTATTCAGCAAAATAAATGAAAGTCGTTTAGGAAGATATGGCATTTGGGAGTGACAACGCCTTAGGGGTACGAGATTTGAAAATGTTTGGAAAAATTCCCCGAAGGTGCCTGGATACTGGCTGGGGTTAGTTAAGTGACCACCACAAATTTGTATATTAAAAAAAAGTTGTTGGGCGCCAGTGGCAGCGTGTTAACTAGATCTCGATCCCTGGTCGTACTTGATGTGATTGATCTCAGGGTGTGTTGCTTTAATCAACAAAGGAGTTATAGTACTTGCACTTACCTTATAATGAAGGTCTAGGGTGAACTTAAAAAATAATAGCACTGGCACTTGAGCTTTATATGAATAGCAACCGGTGTAACCGGAAGGGTTCACCATTAATGACTGGACTAGTAAAAAATATTGGAATAAATTCCTAGCTCTGTTTAATGTTAGTATATTTGGCCTTGACCACCTGAAAGTTGGACGGGTTACTTCAGTTACACATCACATCAACATAAACAGTTTAATACAACAAGTCATTAACAATATAAAATAAATGCTCTATGATTCTATAAGTAGCCAATGTAATAGTATCAGTCGATCGCGATACAGTTTATGCCAGGCGGCAATGTCAATATTCTAGTTCAATAGCCAATAAATAGTTCTCTTACCCTCTTGGAGTAAGGTTACGTCTCGCTTTGATAATCATGAGCGTTACAGAAGACTCACTAGGGTTTAACACGACATAAGTATTGGTTTAAAGAAGCACGCACTAGATACACAGAAGTATTTGTTGAAAGTTCGAAAAGATCCTCGGCAGCGGACACACACGTCCAATACGAGTATTTATTGAAAAAGTCTTGACTACGGACACACACGGTCAATACGCGTATATGTAGAAAAATTCCTGACTACGGACACACACGGTCAATACGAGTATATGTAGAAAAATTCCTGACTACGGACACACACGGTCAATACGAGTATATGTATAGAAAGGTTCGTAAAATGTAGTTGTAGGTTATAAACACCTCACACTCGCGATGGTTTATACACGAATGAGTTAAAGTAAGGTTAGGTTGTATACACTTCACAGCGAACACGCATGCACAAGGTAAGCACTCGAGATGAGGATACACGTATGAATGTTCAAAGCTAAACTACGCCGACGCTTACTGGTGACGAGTTTGTAAGAAGCCTTCACAGCGAACACACACGCACAAGGTTAGCACTCGCGTTGGTTATTACACGTATGAGTTGTATTTGATTAAGATTAGAAACACTTCACAGCAGACACACACGCACAAGGTAGGCACTCGCGATGGATGACACACGTATGAAGTTTCGGAACTACTACGCCGACGCTTAATGGTGACGAGTTAGTTTCTGGAGAAGAACCGACGTTGATGTTATGAATGCTCGGCGGGAACTCTCTGTTCCCAAAATTTAGTTTTTCTTTTATAGTAAAAATCAGAACGAAATTTTGTTCTAGAAGATTTAAACGTAAACAATTTCAAAAAGGCCCCTGTCACGTGACAAAAATTAAATAAAATTTTTCTTAAAATCCCTATAACTGAAGTCTTCTGCACTTTTGGTTTAAATTTTTTGTATGGGGGTCTAGTACACCCCCCCACCATGATGTGGCTGTTATTAATTTAATTCTCAGTGGGCACATAACAGGAGCACCTCATTTTTTTTTGCTTTTTTGAAATCAAGGTACTTACTTTTCTCATTTCGAATATATAGATATATATCATATTATCTTTTGGGGTTTGCTAATTATTGCAATTTTTGTGACCCGAAAACAACAAGGAAATAGAATAACAGAACAAATTTTTATTTTTAAAATGCATTAGTCTTGGCTAATTTAGATATTAATTATAACTATAAATAAAAGTAATTAAAACTATCCCACATAAACTGTTCAAAATGACGCCCTTCATGTTCGATACAAAGCCGATTTATTCGAAATGAGAAAAGTACCTTAATTTCAAAAATGCAAAAAAATGGGGTGTTCCATTTGAAAAAATGCAAGTTAAAACCATATCTCCTCTAAACGACTTTCATTTATTTTTCTGAATACATATTCTAAATGCTTTCAATAAACCCTACAACTTTTATAGAAATTTTTTTTTATAGCATCAAAAATAAAGAAATTACTAGGGGTGGTCATTTTCGTTGGATATCCCTGTACACAAGTGCCGTAATGGTAAAATTGATTATACCGTTAGATAGGTAAAGCTTTAGTGACCAACTTTTATTTAAACAATTTTTGTGATCGAGTGAGTTTTATTAGACAAAATCGATTATAAAATACAATGGTGTCGACAAATATAGTATATTATATTACTAGGAGTAGAACGCACTCTTTTTTTGGGCGAAATACAAAAGAAGGCGTTCTACTCTGTGTAATATACTATTTTTTCTTCAAGCGTATTAAAATGCAAACATTTTTTTATTTATTTATTATAAAATGTACAATTATTCAAATTAGCTCATCACAGCGACAGGCGCCTGTGACTCCGAATATCAACATAACCACTAATGAGTAATGACATAATATATGACAGATGGTTTGTAGATAGCGCGTCACCGGCCGCTTTCCGTACTAACATTATGTTACTAGTAAAAAAATTTCCACCACGGTGGCGTTCTGTATTAACATTTTGTTATTAGTAAAACAATGTCCTATTTCTAATTCTGTTTTTGGTAGCACAATTTAGACATTTTAATACGCTTGAAGAAAAAAGATATTTTTTTGAATAACTTTGTTAGAAATTAAAATTGGACAAAAGTGCTAATGACCTTTTCTGTTCCTTAGTAAAAGATTGACAGTCCATTAAAAAAACTAACTTGCTATCTTTAAGGGTTCAAGAGATATAGCCTTTTAAAGATTTTACCCCTTAAGGGGCGTCAAGGGTGAGGGACGCGTAATTGGGATGTGGATGAGTTGATATTGTGCATACTATTTAATTTTCTCTTGCACACAAAGTTAAAGCAATAACCCAAAAACATTGTTCGCGTATGTTTATCCGTAAACAATGGTTCTGGGCCATTGCTACAATTTTGTGTGCAAGAGAAAATACAATAATACGCACAATATCAACTCATCCACACGCCAAGTTAAAGTTTACTCGACTATAACCTCTTTGAACAAAATAAAGTCCCAACATGAAAATCGTAATTTTTACTTTTTAGCAATTTATCAAACTCGCTTCGTGCCATAGGACACAACTGGTATGCCTCTTTTGGTGGTTTTAATAATTCTATGATTTCGGGATGGCCGGTCCTTTCGTCAGAATTAGAAAAACACCTAAATAGTTGACTTTTCTGTTCTTTTCTTAGCTTGTGCTCTAGTTATAACATACAATGAACTGTCTATTACGTTACACATATTTTTCAATTCATCAGACGAAATTTCAACCCTAGATAACGCGTCCGCCACTACGTTGTCCTTTCCTCTGACATATTTTATGGTAAAATCGTATTCTTCGCGTACAAGTCTAAATTTTGTAAGTCTACTTGAGGGGTCTGTCTGTCCAAACAAATAAAGTAAAGGTCTGCAGTCCGTGTAAATGACAAATTTCCTCGAAAATAAATAAGGACGAACATTTTTTACGGCCCATGTTATTGCTAAAATTTCCATATGTAACGATGGATAATTTTTCTCTGCTTTATTAAGTGATCTGCTCGCATATGCAACAGGCTTGCCATTTCCATTAGAAAGAACGGCGCCAACTGCATACCCGAATGCATCAGTTTTTAAGACTAGAAACTGATGTACTACAAGTTGCCTAATATTGGCGCAAAATGCATTATATTTGGCCAATTTATAATCCAGATTTATTTTTTAAAATATACGAAAGAAATTTTTATTTTTCCGAGAAATTAATTATTTAAAATGTGCTTTTACATAGACAGTAGAAATTAATTAATATCGTGATAATAACTTTATTACTATGTAATTTCTTTTACCTTACGTTTTTCTTATATGTATTCTGAAGATAATCCTACCTGATTTTTCTTCAAAGTACCTAACATTATTATGTAGGGCTCAGATTAAAATATTACAACTCTTTTGCTTGTCTGCAACATGGCGGACGCTATTAGTTCAGCCAAACTAGTGCAGGTGACGCTGGTGACGTTGCCAGCACCCTGCAGGGTTTATGAATGAATGATAGTTATTTTTAGAGAGAGATACACCGGTAACCGGTTAATTTGATTCTGGTTTGTGACTGGACAAAAGTATTACATGACGACATTATATTATATATTATTATAGCTAAACTTCGCCCCTAATGTATTTTATGTATTGTATTATATTTTATGTAATATTTAATGCGCATTAATAAAGACTATTATTATTATTATCGAACGGCAACAGTAAATTGGGTTAATAATAGTATTGACCGTATTTTTAGATTGTTAAAAAATGCTAGTATTTGACATTTGACAAGCAAGAATATAAAATATTTTTATAACCTAAATAAATGAGCTTGAAAATAGCTTTATTGTGTAATGTAATTATTTGTATTAACTGGTTAAAAAATGTTTATGCATAAAATTAATGAATAATGAAATGTGTTTGTGAAGTTCAGACATAAGTTACCTAGGTACTTGTTTATTTGGTAAAATTTTACATTAGCGTATCTCCGATATTTAACTTTTTTTTATCTATACTTACGTATTTTTGTCTGGAAAACACGAATCTGAAGTCAATTTTATCCGCTCTCCTATACTTTTCGAGATATAGGGGCCGATGTACCCCAAAAATGGCATCTCGCCATAGGCGTAAATAACATTTTATTCGGCGATTTTTATCGTATTTGTTATCGCTAATGCTTATTTGAAATTCGCAGAACGTTTCTGTGAATTCGCTTTCGTCTTTTTTTTTATTTAACAGACATACATTGTAAATTAATTGATAACGAACATCGCCTCTTTTCCCCAACGACTTCTCTTGTCCAGAATGGTTGTCTTTTCCCAGCAAGAACTATAGGGATTTTTTACGTTGTTATGTTGGCAATTTACTTTTGATTTCAAACTTTCAAAGCACGCTTAAAATTGTTTTGAATTGCCAGTCTATTTTTTGCAGATTTTGCTTGAAAATTCCTCATTAATACTTATATCCTGTTCATGAAGAAAAACATGTTCCTTCTTTGAAGTAACAGGTAACAGGAGTAAGCCCGCCCTAAGTTTGAAACCAAAAGAACTAAGCAAATTGCCAACATAACAACGTAAAAATCTCTAGTTCTTGCTCGGAAAAGCGGCGACAAAGATAGTAATCTTTGGCGGCGATGTGCGTGTTGTCAATTAATTAACAATTTAAGTCTATTAAATACAAATAAAGTGACCAAAGCGAGTTCACAGACACGTTCTGCGGTTTTCAAATAAGCATTAGTGATAACAAAAACGATAAAAATCGCAAAATAATATGTTATTTATCTATTTATGCCAAAGGCGGGATGCCATTTTTGGGGTACATCGGCCCCTATATCTCGAAAAGTATAGGAGAGCGGATAAAATTGACTTCAGATTCGTGTTTTCCATACAAAAATACGTAGGTAAAAAAAAGTTAAAAATCGGAGATACGCTAATGTAAAATTTTACCGATGTCTCTTTACAGACAGTCTTCACTATTCTTAGTCGTTTAGGTTACGCACAGAAAGTTTATAAAACGTTACTTCATTCGAGCATAACCTTAAAACAACAGAATAACAATAAAAATGGAACAAGTATAGAGTGTCTAATAAATGTATCCACTTCGTAAATAATCAATCACAACTCGCAATTTCAATAATAATATTGTAACACACAACAGTTAAACACATATAAAAGTAAACACATATAAAAGCAAATAATATTATTTTTCACTGAGCTATATTTATATAAGTAAAGTAAATATAACCAGAAACTTGTCTGATTCCGTGATTCCTACTTCGGAATGCGTTTCTCCCACCAGTTTTGACCAAACGTCGGTTATTAACGAAGATAAACGAAGTCACGATATGTCCCGTCAGATAGTAAATTGCATATATCAGAAATATTTGGCTTGTAAAATTAATGAATGAAATGCGTTTACTACTTTGGTATCGTAGCCGCACGGAAACATGTAGGTAGCGCCCTCTGACTTGGCAATTGGTACTTCGTTAGAAGCGACGGGGACACAGTTTCTAGTCTTAATGTGAAAATATTATCAGCCGAGAAATTAGGATATTGTAATACGGGTGGAGATTTTAAGTCATTTTTCAAGGTTTCAAAACCATTCTGACATTCTTCTGTCCATTTAAATGATACGCCTTTCCTCGTCAAATAGTTTAGAGGTGCGGCTATATCTGCAAAATTTTTAAAAAACCTCCTATAATAATTTGCGAATGCAACAAACCTCTTGGTTTCACTTGAATCGGTAGGAATTGGGTAGTTTTGTATAGCGTTAATTTTTGAGGGATCAGGTGTAACACCCTCAGCGAAATGATATAACCTAAATAGAGAAGTTCTTTTCGTAAAAATTCACATTTATTGGGATTTAATTTTAAATTTATATCTCGTAACCCTTGAAATACTTTAATTAAATTTTTATTGTGGTTTATTAAGTTATTTCCAAAAATTATTAAATCATCTAAATAAATGAAACAACTTTCGTAATTCAACCCTGACATAGCTATTGTCATTGCTCTTGAAAAAGAACTTGGCGACGTTTTAAGACCCATTGGCAACCTCCACATTTGGTATTGCCCGCTATCTGTAGTGAAAGCTGTGCAAGGTCTGCTAGATGGAGTTATTTCGATCTGGTAATAACCCTGAAAGAGATCAAGATGAGAGAAGTACTTAGCAACCGACAGTGAGTCTAATATTTCAACAATATTGTGGGCAATGGAAATTTATCATTTTCCAATGGGCTCATTTAGTGATATTTGCTTTTTAATTTATTTTAGCATTTTCCGTAAGTATTTCATCCTCTAAGTATACCGGGTGCCACAGGATACTGGCTCACCCCTATATTTCCTTTATTTTTTAACTTATCCATTTGAAATTTGGGGGGCATAAACTACCGTTTAAAATGTATTTCTGCACATTACAAACACTAAGGTACCACTTCCGGTTTATCCGGATATTACCTCAACTTTCGATTTTCAAATGGAACACCCTGTATATTTTTATATATTTGGATGCAGGGCAACATTCTGCATACAGCATGTAAGTTTCGCGAATTTTTGAGCCGATGTTCAATTTTTTCAAGCAACTTAAAAAATCCGTCTAGAGTGCTTTGGAATTCCAAAATTCGTTATACGGTAGGTAAACTTCAAAGGAAAAATATAATTTTTCTTTTCGTTTCACTAACAACTGTTTGCGAAGCCTCCAAAGTTAAACATATCACTTTTTTATCAAAAACTTTTTTTTTTCAAATGGGAAGGTGGCTCATAGTGTTTGAAAAATTATAATTTTCTTTCTGATTTCATTGATATCTATTTCATATCTGTGCTATTTATTTTCAATTTTATTTCATTCGTTTAAAAGTATAAAGTCCACTTTCACGGATTTCTTAAAATGCTTGAAAAAATTGAAGATCGGCTCAAAAATTCGCGAAACTTACATGGTGTATGCAGAATGTTGCCCTGCATCCAAAAATGTAAAAATATACAGGGTGTTCTATTTGAAAATCGAAAGTTGAGGTAATTTCCGGATAAACCGGAAGTGGTACCATAGTGTTTGTAATGTGCAGAAATACATTTTAAACGGTAGTTTATGCCCCCAAAATTTCAAATGGATAAGTTAAAAAATAAAGGAAATATAGGGGTGAGCCAGTATCCTGTGGCACCCGGTATAGTGAAAAAATTAGATCGCTAGCGTTAATATTAACCCTAATATTTGATTTCAAATTCGTAACATATTTGAAAGGGCTATGACGTCACACCACCCGACTCCACTGGTTCTGAGTTATGCGGATATATGGTATTTAGATTTCGCTGTACCAAGGACGAAGCACTTAAAAGATGAACGAAATTACCACTTCCGCCGTGTGTGTAGTAACTGCCGCCGGTATGAAACTATAGGAAACAAGCGAGCGGCCGACCGCTTCGAGTGGTGTGACGTCACAGCGCTCTATTTTCATTATTTATTTTGAGGGAGAAGCAGTTGAAAAAAAATGTAATATTTTGCACATTTACTAATTACAAGGTGTACTTTCGAAATATGAATTTTCCTAAATGAGCCCATTGCTTATTTAAAAGACGGTAATCTATAACCACTCTCCATGTTTTCTCTCCTGCGTTATTAGCCTTTTTTGGAACTATCAACAATGGTGAGGACCATTCCGATTTCGTTTCCTCTATCAAAGCATCATGCAACATTTCTTCAACTTGCCTATGTATCTCTTGTTTCTGAGCGTGCGGCAAACGATATGATTTTACATAAACGGATTTAGCAAAAGGTATTTGCAAAAAAACCCTTTACCTGTTTATTCCGGGAAAAGTTGTCTCTACGACTGTAATTACGTTCATATCCTCTACTAAAACCCCTATTGTTGTAATTACCTTGTAACGAAGTGATTTTTCCGATCAAGTTATGTTCATTTTTGCTTTAAATATTACCGACACTTGGGTACACCCTGCCGCTGTTTTAGGTATTAAATTATGTTCTAGTTAAGTTATAAATGAGTTGTTAAAAAGGTCCGCTGGTAAACAAGCAATCAAGTAATTAATTGATTAATTTTCGACAATCCCTCGTATAGGTAAAATCCGAGAATTATTATAAATAATGGCCGAGTCAGGAATAAAAATCATTCGTTACTAAAATTATTAACCCTTGTCCGTTTTAATCCGTTTCTTTTTGCAATATGGTATAGAAATTACAAGTAGCTCATTTCCGATTAAATGCATTTGGAGTTGAGGCGCCTAGTTGCATAAACCGCTGCACCTCTGCAAGGTACGCTGAATAATGCATCCGAGTCCGTCGTTTAAAGTCGGTGACCACTTCTCTTTTAATACGACCGATAGCTACGTCAGAAAGGTAATAAAAATGCCAAATGGCCCTCACGTTGATATCAGATCCAATCCACCGCCAGCAGAAAAAGATCCAGCCGCCGTTCATATTTCCGTACCGCCGCTCCGAGTTTCATAGTAAATTTCTTCGAATATAATCTTGGTAAGAATTCAACGCAACCTGCTACATTTAGTAGGTACTGCCTTCAGTTAAGTATAGATATTTATAGTTTTGATTGTCCGTGAGTATCGCCGTAGTTTGCTACCAAAGTAAACTAGAGCTAATTCATAATACCTCCGTTGGTTTATCCTTTTTATTATTGCATAAATTGTACACCAACTGGTCAGATTTGCTCGTCGGGTGATCTGGTAGGTTGTCATGTACAAGGGTGTCCGGAACACCCACTGTAATTAAAAAGTCATTCCTGAATGTGCATCCACTGATTAGATTTGCTCGTCGGGTGATCTGTGATGTGCCAATGCACCAGGGTGACTAGCAAATTAGTTGTAAATAAAATAGTCAGTCTAAACATAGCTCTATGTTTGTGGCACTAGTTCGCCGTATTTTTTAAATATTAGTAAAAGACGTAAATATCTATAGCTAACGGATTGCCCGCCGTTTATAAGCCATCTTAGTGGAAAGGTCCGTTTGTTTGTCGTACACAGTAATTTATTAATTTCACGTATCCGAAAATTCCGCCGTAAAATCGCATAAAGACTTGATTACCAGCTTGCCTGATTTTTAATCCTTTTAAAAATAATTTTATACATACTCGACTGTATAGTCGTGGAGGTTTTAGAGTAAATTAATTTGTTCCTCATTATTACTGAATAAACACGTTATTTTAAAGAGGTAAAATTCACGAGTTATTATTTCTATCACTTATTTCTGATTACCCCGTTTGAGCAGTATGATCGAATTCCATTAGATAGATCTCCAGCTCCGACCCCTAGCAATTCCGTATCACCAGCTGTTTCGCTACTCAGGGTTGTTCTCCCAATTAGGAGAGCCAAAAAGATAGTGTAGTTCTTCGCACTATAAAAATTGAAGGACTGGCGCCCGAGATTTCCGTAGAAATAAAAAGATTACGTAAGTAACTCACCGAAAGCACCGCAATAAAATAAAGTCCATTACAACCTTGATTTAGGTTTCTACTATTACTAGAAAATGTTGTGTTACCCCTGTTAGGATTCGCCGAGCGATTACCAAAATTATTACCTCTGAAAAATCTAGAACCTTAACCTGATCTAAAATTTCTCGAATAAATTTTCACAAGAAAATTATAAAAACTCATTAAATTACAAAGGAAAATTAAAAAATAAATTTAAACTTTGACTGTATCTTGGTTACTATTAACTTTTGGACTAAGGTAAGTTTGGCTAAATCGCGATATTTTTACATTCGGGATCTGCTGTTGGTCTGTGTACCATTACTTATGAATCACCCTGTATAGACTATACTCTTTTATTAACCAATCCCCATCGAGTAAAGGTGGAGCCTGAGAGTGAACGTCGGATCATGCCAACTTGAACTCGTTGCATCGTACCGCGGTTCGCATGTCAACTAGTCAGTTAACCGTTCGCTCGAGAATCAGGAATAGTTGGAGTCAACCTTCGACCATATAGGATAGACCCCGTTTGCTTACGTTTTGCGTCTACAATCGTAGAAGGGAACAATAGCGGGTCGGGGGAGACGAGTAGGGTTCGTTACCATGGGTGTGTATCATTTATATAGGGCGCCAATATCGGCAAATGCATTTTGTATATAAATTGTAGAATAAGCAGTTGCTGTTTTCAATTGTACGTCCTCTACTTTTAAACCCAAAGCATCCAACCAATTTTTTTCTTGCATGAGACTCTCTAGGAAACACAACAAAAATTTATTTAGGTAAAAAACCTTTACTGATAAATTTTGAGTGTCGCTCCGAAATAACATGCACCCATACAACGTCCGTAAAGTAAAGTAAAGATTTCCTATCGAATGATTCTTCACGAGGCGGTCATATGGTACTAATACCAAAATGCCCTGGTACCCTTTCAGGACACCCACCAGTCGTTTTCTATCTGACTATTTGAATTTTCACTTCAGTTCCTAAAATTTAAAATGGCTCTCCAAGACACGATCCCGGTGGAGACGATGAATTGTGGTAAGGCGAGGCCAGCTCAACCTTCCGCTCTTCGAATCAAGTACAGTCAATACTGTTGCTTTTCCCAGGTCCTTGATACTTTCGTAGATTTTTGGTAAAACTGCTTCGTCAAGCGTGACTTCGTTTAATCTACTATAGTCGATACAGAAACGGTTTCTTATTTTGTCTTTCAATGATGGCTGGGGGTGAACTATATGGTGAGGTACTTGATTCAATCACACCGCCTTTTGGCATCTTCTCTATTTGATCATACATGATCTTTTTCTTACTAGGCGACATGGGATATGGCTTTACATTGAATGGACGATTTTCCTTAACAATCATTTTGTGTTTAGTACTTACGGTGGTCGCTTGAGTCAATTCCACCGTACATAGATCAGAAAATTCCTTAAAAAGAGGTTGGAAAATAGTATTTGGAATTTTGAGAGTTTCCGGCAATTCTTCATCTGTGCCCGATTAGCTGCCTGATATTTAGATATAAATATACGGAATCGTCGACAACGGATGTCTCCTCGTATACAGGTTTCGCAACTCTCCTGATTATATATTAGATTAAAACTTATATACCATCAAGATACAACGCACAGATACAATAATTGTAATATTTCTCCTGCCCCTACAGGGCTTAATCACTCTCTCCGTGAAGCACTCGAAGGGTCTTCCGGCACATAATGTGAGGGTCGTAATCTATGCGACCAACGCAAATACTTTGATCCCTCTACCCTGCGATTATTCTGAAAAGAAAGCGGTTAAAATAATGAGACAAATAATATTATTATAGGACATTTATTATTCCACTGGTTAATCACAGAGATAGTCTTCACAAAGCAAGATTAATCGCAATAGCCACCATACCCCCACAAAGGGTCAGCGACCGCAACAAGTGCAGCCCAAAGAGTAGTGATCGAATTTATGAAAGAGAATTTTAGTTATAACAGAGCCAAAGGGGAATTAAGGATTGGGGAATGATTATTTAGGTAAAAAACCTTTACTGATAAATTTTGAGTGTCGCTCCGAAATAACATGCAGCCATACAACGTCCGTAAAGTCTTTCTGAAAGATTTCCTATCGAATGATTCTTCACGAGGCGGTCACAAAATGCCCACCAGTCGTTTTCTATCTGACTATTTGAATTTTCACTTCAATTCCTAAAATTTAAAATGGCTCTTCAAGACACGACCCCGGTAGAGACGATGAATTGTGGTAAGGCGAGGCCAGTTCAACCTTTCCATGAAGCTCTGGTCACGGACTCACGAGGAATTCCTGAACGCGAGGGTAGGGTGAACCTATTCTTCCGTAGACCAACGCAACCACGAAGGTGGACACGTCTATGATGAGACGTGATCAAGAGACAGTTGATCTACGGTAGATTCACTCTCGCTCGTATATGGAGTCTTCGCTCGTGATCTGTTAGACCAGCTTATGGCAATAATAATTAGAATAATTGTTACAATAATTATAATAAAAGCGCAGTCCGTCCATTGAGGATTCGTTATTGGCTGAGGATAGTCGCTATCCTTCTGTTTGTACTTATGTCTAATTATTGATCTTTAGCCTTTTGCTGTGTCCGTTAACATGCACACGTCCACGTCATTTTCTTTTGAGCATTTGGTTTTAACAGCGAGATCCAACATTTATTTGACTCAATTTGTGACTAAAACAGGTAATTTTAGTTAATAATTGCACGTAATAATAATACATAAGCTGTCACAACCGTCACAGTTCCTTGCACAAATAGTACACACACTGGAGCAGTTACATTACTTTATAACATGTTATCTGCAAGAGTGGTGGTAGACTCGTCAATGATGCAAAGGTGGTCGCTGCATGTCGGGAAGCCAGTATAGGACGTTTTCTTTTCCTTCATTAGGACTCGTCTGTCCAAACATCGAGGGCACTGCAGCCTGGGCTTATTGTGGTCTCCCTTAGCCAATTTACTCCACCCATTTCAGTACCTCTGTACCACTGATCAAGTGATACAAATCAGTAACTGAACAAGTTTGGATAGTTTCCGGTTCTGTTATGATCTGCATGTAAATATTGTATCTTCTGCGAGCTAATGCTTCACACTTGAAAATAATAGGGTCTACTGTTTCAGGTTCTTTACTGCACAATCTGCAGTTTAAGTCGCCATCATATTTCCGCATTGTGTGCAAGAGTGCTTCTTAACAGAGAAGTGCCCTGTTAGAAGCCCTACTATTGTTCTCAACTGAAACCTGTTCTATGTGAGCAGTTCTTCGGTTTGTTTGGGACATGGGCCTTTAATTAATGTTTTCCCATATCTGTTTCCTGGAATATTTCTCCAGTGCTTAACATGTTTGTCCTTAACCCAGTCGCTGATAGCTCCTCTAGCTGTGCTTTTGGAGATTCCCAGCACAGGTTGCGGACCGAGAAAGATGTTAGCTGATCCTTGTCTAGCAAGTTCGTCAGCTTTTTCATTGCCTGAAAGTCCAGAACGTCCCTCATTTTACTCTGTTCCGCTCTCCCAGTTCATCATGGCATTCCCATACTAGTTTGGGCGCCACCTTATTAGATAGAGACTAATGCCTTTAATGACGCCTGACTGTCCGGCGCGATGGTGATCCGTATCCAGCATACCCTCTTTTTATATTTTCGCGTATACTGTTTGGAATACAGCATCCCAGAGAATGACTTATACCCTCTCTTGGTCTTTCTCCATGCATCCCCGGCTCCAGCTCCTGTTTCCGTCCTAGAATCGACTGAATACCAGCAGAGTCCTTTCTGCAATATGTCAGAAGTTTTTGTTGGCCATTCCTCTCTTTGTCCAATAATGATATCGAAAGGCTTGTGGAATGTAATTGCTTTTGTCATGTAATCTGACCTCATGTCAAGTACAGGATTTTCTACAATATTCACTATTTTCATATGTCCCGATTCTGTTCCGAGGGAACTCGGATCATTTGAATTCCGCAGCATGTATACCTCCATACTGGTTTCACCCTGAATCATTATGCTGAGATTTAATAGGTTCTTCATGACTGCCGTGGATGTGCATTTCATGGCACCCGTAATCCCCAGACAAGCCTGTCTCTGTACCCGAAATAGTTTGCTATTCGCTGTTATTTGTGTTGTTTTCGTCCACTAAACTAAGGCTGCATATGTGACGGTGGGTCTTACTACCCTGGCATAGAGCCTGTTAAAGCCTACCCTTTATATTTACTTTGAATATGCTCATATTGTGCAAGATTTGTAACCATAGTTAAAAAAAAGACAATAAAAATTAATAACAATAATGTCAAACAAGAATTGTGATATAAGTTGAATAAAGCTATAAAATACATAAACAGTACTTTTATATATTCAAACAAAGTGTTCACAGTCCACTAATATCAAAAGAAACATTGGTCCAGCGAGCCGGATGAATATACAGCAATTTCTCAAGTTCGTCTTCGTTGTATAGTTAACGAAGCAGTATAGCAGCAGAAGAAACTCAAGACTACCTGACAGTGAGTGTACATTATACATCGCTGAAGTCATAATCAAACCGAAAGCAGAAACAAGTTGGTTGTGCAGTACTAGGAAAGAGAATTTAAACAAAAATATTTTCAGTAAGTTCTTACGTATTTAGAAGTTTTATATATCAGAGAAGATATCTAGTATTCCAGATAAGAGATCTGGCATAGC
This sequence comes from Rhagium mordax, assembly GCA_963680705.1. Taxonomy (NCBI): domain Eukaryota; kingdom Metazoa; phylum Arthropoda; class Insecta; order Coleoptera; family Cerambycidae; genus Rhagium; species Rhagium mordax. The sequence goes on from OY796665.1 coordinate 32,421,880, forward strand.
CCTCTACAGTTTCAAGCCATGAAGTTTGAAATCTGGCAACGCGACAGGTAGGCCACTCTGGTCGTATTGTTTACCAGCGGTGTTTGTTTAGTAATTACTCTTTAGACTTTGTACTATTTGTACTTTAGTACTGTGTTATTAAGAATTATTATTAATAATTCATTAACTTCGCTTATTTGAAGTTTTTAAACTGGACAAAGGTAAGAAAGCATTATATACGGTCATTTAGTGAAAACGTCATCTGACAGATAATGGATGCAAACAATGTTTGAAGTTAGGAAAATGATAATAATTTATTTAAATTAAAATATTTAAGCACTAAAAAGGTATGTATATGATTGAATTAGCAGTATTTTATAACCTGTTATAAATATAACATAATATAATAATGATATAAACTTATAAAACAAAAAATAAAATAGTATTGTACGCCTTGCAAATTGTTATTTATAAATGAATACAATTTATTTGACAAATGTTACAAAATTACACATGTTTCTATCAGTGGATGTTATAAATTTATAAATTGTTTGCATCCAATTCTTTGACATTACATATGACTCATGACGCGCACTAAATATGCGTTTATTTTTATATTGTAGATGCCTCGACATTGCTGTATACTATGCAAGTACTTTAAAAACTGAATCCTCAAATAGTACTTACCCTTTCCCAAAGGATCCAGTGCTGCAATAAATTGGCTTAGAGCTACACACGGAGGACTACTGCATTAGTAAAAATTCAGCTATTTGCAGTTTGCACTTTGAAGGCAGAGAAGTTACAACCATGGAGCTTTATAAAGATAGGTAATACGCACGAGGCTAACTAACATATCTCAAGGAATGTGGTAATAAATCCCAAAAAAGAAAAGGAAGAGAAATAACATATCCTCGTTTAAATGAGGATGCAGTTCTTCACATATTTTCCAATCAACCGAAGTATCTTTCTACAACTAAGCCAGTGTCTCGACGTAATCCTGAAGAAAGAAGACAAGATGCTAAAGGCAAAATAATGATATTGACCAGTTTCTTGCCGATGACATCATATCAAGCTTTGAATATTTTGTGCAGGCTGTGCCAAAAAAATGATGCTTCATTAAGTGGAATTACAAGTGTGTGTGAACAATGTCTTGTATTTTTACATTTTAAATATTGACTACGACAGTGTTTTTGTAAATAGTCATGATTTGCCATCGAGCAATTTAGAGTGGATTTTACCCTATTAAGTGTATATTCTAGAATTATACAATTTGTAAATTATTCATTTTGGCGAAATAAATTTGTAGCACAAGTTTTGGGATCTTTATACTTTATTTCCTAAACAAAATCCTTAAATCAGTGCATGAAAGTAAGGGATGGCTGAATTACAAACAGGACTACAATTGACAGGAAATGCGATGTTGCCATTGTTACTTCATGGCTTGTAACTGTATGGATCTGGACTTGCAATAATTGAAACATATTTGATTTGTGTTTTTACTGTGTAGAGAATGTCTGAGCTTGGACATTTGATAACAAAAAGAGGTACAATTAAAGCCCAATTAACAAGATTTTCCAATCATTTTAATTCAGTAAAAGATAATGATGTCAATGAAACTATTATTAGTTTTAGAAGCCAGATTTTAAAAAATAGAGCCATTATGGTATCAGTTTGAAAATATTTAATCAGAAATTGATTTGCTGTCACAAGGTGACTTGGATCATGTAGAAAAAGAACAATTTGAATCAATTTATTTCAACATAACCGAATCTGTCAGATATTTTATTGGTAAATTTTCTCAAAATGTTTCCGAAGTTAATAATCTAAATACCAGTAAGATATCTAATGGAAACGCTCCTAATATTAAATTGCCTACTATTAATTTGCCGTCCTTTGATGGTAATTATGAACAGTGACTGGAATTCTATGACATTTTTAATGCGATAATACACCCTAATAATACCCTCACTAGAACTCAAAAGTTCTACTATCTGAGGTCGTCATTAAGAGATGAAGCTGCTGGCATAATTCGATCATTGGAGGTGTGTGACAAAAATTATTCTGTTGCATGGAGTCTGTTACGTGAACGATATGAAAATAAAAGATCTCTGGACGAAATATGACCAGAAAAATTGTACATGATTGTGTAATTTGTTTTAAAGCAAAGCCAAAAAATACTGATCATTTGTTAGGGTCATTACCGAAAACACAAACATCCATATCATATCCCTCGAGAACACAGGGCTGGATTATGCCGGTCCCATTCTTATTAAAGATAAAAAAGTCACGTGATTATAAATTAACGAAAGCATGTATAGCATTATTCATTTGTTTTTGTACAAAAGCTATCCATTTAGAATTAGTAACAGACCTAAGCACAGAAAACTTTTTGTCGTGTCTTCGAAGATTTGCTTCTATAAGAGGCAAACCTACCCACATTTACTCCGACAATGGTACAAATTTTGTTGGTGCTCAGTCTAAATTAAAGGAGCTTGGCGATTTTTTGACTTCTGATTCATTTGAACGTAATTTGACAGATACATTGACTAAAGATAGTATTTCATGGCATTTTATACCACCAAAGTCCCCTCACTTTGGACGTCTTTGGGAAGCAGGTGTCAAGTCAACTAAGGCTCATTTAAAGAGAATTTTAGGTAACGCATTGCTCACATATGAAGAATTCTACACAGTATTGACACAGGTTGAATCCGTTTTAAATTCACGCCCTTATCTACTGATCCTGCTGATCCATCTCCTCTTACTCCATCACATTTTTTAATTCGATACCAGATCCAAGTATGCTACACATTCCAAAAAATAGATTATCTATATATCAACGTTTACAAGCTTTACTGCAGAATTTCTGGGTGAGATGGAGCAAAGAATACATATCTGAACTTAGAAAGACAGAAATGGAAGAAAAATTATCCATCCCTATTAAAAGAAGGTTCTTTATAGTTTTAATCAATTTTGCCATATAATCGTCTGCATATTGCTATTATTGCGATTATTGGATTTTTGTATAGTCCTGTTCAGATGTTGATTCCAGGTTAGTTTGGAATCTAGGACAACCCCAAGGTACTTAACCTCCTCTGACATCTGCAGTTCCCTATTTCGTAAGTCTTAGAGCTCAGTCCCTCGAAGTTTCTTCTTCTAAGGATAGGACGTTAGAAGAGTATAGTCCGCATAGTTCGTGCTCACTTGCCCTCATTAGCAAAAATTGTAGACTTTTTTTTTTTTTTTTTTTAATCACTTATTTAACGTCGGCCTATTTCCGCTACCAGGGCCAATCACCGACGCCAGGAGACGAGCTACCCCCAACCTGGAAATTTTGCCGAACCTCTTATCTTACTAAGAGTAGGGATTTTTTACTTGCCTAACATTTAATAGACAAGGGACCGACTGCTTTACATCCTCTCCGAAGGATGGTATATCCTCAATACACCTCTCGCCTACAGTTGTATTGCTTCTGCGATATAGCTGATATACAAGCCGCTAGAAGTAGGGAAACGAGACCGCGTCTTTCCCTGGAGCCCATCCAAGTACTAAACGCGGTAGCTGTTGCTTAACTTCATATCGCTATGAAGTGAGTCAAATCAGTCCTCCGCTCGCTGCCCTGAAATTGTAGACTGAAAACGAAGTATTTCCGAATCTGTATACATATATTATTAAATTGTTTGTTCGAAGGTTTTCACGACTATAATTTGTAAAACTGGATTCTCGCATTGACTGATTTCATTTCCATTCCATTTTTTTTCATGACTGATGGTCGAGATGGTAGAGTACCTGCCTCTCACCCATAAGTCCCGGGTTCGAATCCCGGTCGTGGCAATGGAAAATACTGTGACAGGGATTTTTCCATTATACATGGATATTGGATGTGTGTCCCTTGTCTTTAAATGTGTAGCCCCCTCCCGCACAAGGCTCAGCCTTCTGGGATAAAGGGGGTCGTAATTACATGTGGTGTATTTATTATTATTATTATTTAGAGATATTTGAAAATTATGAGATTACCGTAATAGAAATAGAAATAGAAATTTATTGGTGTCAGAAATACACAAAAGGTTTACACACGTCAGATAAAATGGTCATTTAAACAATACATGGTGTAAAAATACATAAGTACAATAACTAAAATTACATAAATACAATTAAAAAACTACATACATACCAACAATTAAAAAACTTACGTGTTCCATAAATGTAAACATAATTTAAAAACACAGATAGATAAAAATGACATAGTGTAATAAAATTATCATGAGGACATATTTGCTAATGCATTTCCTACTTCCTCAAGTGTATAGAAGGCATTTGTTATTAAAAAATTTTTTACGACAGATCTGAATTGGTTGAAAGGTAAACGAGTTATTTTATTATCTATTTTATTATAAAATTTAGGGCCATAGTATGCAATTCCTGTGCGCGATCTGGTTAGACCCTTAAAACAGAGGTTTATATCATCTTTGTACCTGGTGTTGTAATTGTGATTTTCCGTATGCGTAGGGAAATCGTCAACATGTTTTTTCACATAAGTGAGGCACTCTAGTGTATAGATGCAAGGAAGAGTTAGTATATTAAGATCGATAAATACTTGTTTAACATCTGCCCGATATCCTACCCCGCCCACAACTCTGACCGCTCTTCGCTGTAGGCCAAAAAGTCTATTTCTGCTAGATGAGTGTCCCCAAGCAAGAATACCATAAGATAGTTTTGATTGGAATAATGCAAAATACGCAGTTCTCATGACTTCCTTAGATGCTTTATTTGACAGCTGGCGTAATGCAAACGTGGCACTTGCTAGATTTTTACCTAGCAGATTGCCATGAGCAGCAGATTGCCGTAAGCCGCGTAGGTACAATTAAGGACCAATATTTTTCTCTATCTCTAAGACGAAGCATTTTATCAAAATTTGTTAAGAGACAAAAAATAATCCAAAATGAATTATTATCTCAAAAAAGATAATTTAAAAGTCATTGGCGTAGGCACTAAAAAACTAGGAGGGACAATGGGTACTGGATTCCCTCTATTTTGATTATTTGACAATTGTTTTTTGTTTTTGGTCTTTCAAAACATGTGACCCGTTAAGTTGAAGCACCGTACCAAATTATAAATAAACAAATAAAAATAATTTGGGTTTGCCGGTACCGATGGATTGGTCTTGAAAATTTAATTTAATTGAGGGGGTGCTGCAGGGTGCGGTCATTTGGAAAAAAAGACTGTATTGCAAGAAACTAATTTCGAAAGATGCACTTGGTTACTAAATTTGTTGTTAAAAGTCAAATTCGTATTTTTCCATTATTTTTTGCCATTCATGATGATTTAAAAGTTAAATGCCTAGATTCAAAACAAAACTTGGCTTTAAAAAAATCAAGTCAACGTAACGCTCACCAAAACCATTCAAACCTACTCAGAATTTTCCTAGGCTTCCAAAATGCATTAATATACAGGGTGTTCCATTTAAAATTAAGAACTGTTGTCACTTCCGGCTAAACCGGAAGTTCGAAAAAATATTCACCAAGATGTGACATTTTACGTCTACATTAACTGTGCCCAGTTTGATTTTAATATGAAAAATAAGGTGCAAAATAGGGGTGCTAGTGATATTATTGTTACCCGGTACCCGGTATGCGCATTTAAATATAAATATCGACTTGTCTCTGGATATCCTTTTTTTTTAATTAAAGTTTAATCTGTCTAAAACATAAAATTATTTTAAAATATCAGAGAAATCATAAATTTTTGTATAAAAAATTTATAAATACGAAAACGAACGATTCGTAGATACTTCACAGTTTTTTCAAATACTAGGCTGTAATTTCGGAAATAGTTCCAAATAATTTTCCGTAATAACATTTAGATCGATTATCTTAAAAATAAAGTCATAGGCATTGAATAAATCAGCTCTTGCGAATTAATAAAATAAGTAATGCTATATTTTTGTAGTTTTGCAGCCATCCTCATCACCTTATAATATAACAAAAAAGGTTATGCAGGCGAATATGGATTTATTTAATACAAATCTACATAATGAAAAATCAGTTAAAGTTAAATTTAGAGAAGAACTGGTATCATTTGAACCTGACCTAACTGATGATGATGTTAATAGTATTGAAAGTGACAACCTTGAAGTTTCGATGGATATTCGTCCAATTATTTTGGAATATAAAACAACTATTATTAATAGCGATGCAAATATGTTTAATATCATTATGGAAGAGCAGAGACAAGATGAATCCGAAGAAGAAATTATTGAGAACATTGATAAGTTTGATGTGAATTTAAAAGATTATGAGATTGAAGCAAAAAGTGACATAACCAATACAGACAGAAATAGTAAAATAGATAAAGTAATAACGCCATTATACAGAACAAATAAAAGAAAAAAAAGTACAAAAAAAATTCCTACATTTTTAAATTCACAAGAAATTCGCTGTAAGAATCATTGCATAGATAAGCTAGATTTTGATTTATCAATGTCTATAAAGAAACTTGACATACGTGAGAAAGTTGGTTTACCACCATTGCAGTTGCTACAGAGGAAGTGCTGTAAGAAAACCAAGCCAAAATTATTGCCAAATTATAATGGCCTAAGATCAGAATATGGATTGAATTCTAAACAACTAGAAAATCTAGAAAAACAAAAGGAAATAAATAAATTAAAAGCACATATGCGGGGTCAATTAATTAAACAATATAGACAGAGGAAGATTCATCAGAATGAGAAAGTTTTCTGTCAATGGTTAAAAGGTGTTTCTAGGAGAAAACTTGAAAATAAAAATTTTACGAAACAAAAAGTAAAACACTCAAAATATGTTGCATCTGATGTAATTCACTTGTCAAATGAATTTGATGGCAATATAAAAAATCGATCCAATTCTGATACCGAGTTTATTCCACAAATTAATGTTAAGAAAAGTATAAGGCCATGCACTCCTCACACCTGTTTATATATTGAATTGTCACAGAGTATCTTAGAGAGAGGAGTTTATATTGACGATTTAATCATTACCAATGCCAAATTGTCAGGAAAACGCATTTAACTTTTTGAAGAATGGTAGATATATTAAATTGCTCGAGAAAGAGACGAAAATTTGCACCGAGGTTGCATACTATTTTATTTACCATCATCCCCCTTAAATAACAGAAAGCCAATAAAGAATTTATCAAACTTTTATATTGCATTTTAACACTGGAAATGTTTTTGGTTTCCTAGTATGGGGTCGAAAATCAATTTCATGTTGCTATTATGAAGCATGACTTATAGAAACAGTGGCGACAACAGAGTAACTAATTTTTTATTGGTTGTCTAAATCACGTGGTACCGGCAGTCATGTTATTATTATTTTTTATAGGCATGTTCGTGTCGGGAAAATCCCAACGGCTACATTTCGTTGCGATCCTTTGAGTATTTAAAAAGTTCGTTTCGATACCCCATGTCGAAGAGTTATGTAAAATTTACTAAATTAAAAAGAGATACATGACTAATGACCACCGAATGCGCGCGCAGAACCCTCCAAATTCCATGCGCACGCAGAACTCGCCAAAATTTCTCGTTAACGTCACGAATGCCACTTTTTAGTTTGGACCGCACCGCAACATGAACTTTCGAGTTTGTCAGAACGGCGCGCGGCGGCCCGGCGGCCTGTTTTCGTTTGGAAATAAGGTTTAAAATTTTCGTATTTTCGCAAAATTCGTCAAAAAATCCATAGTGCGTCCGATAGATTACACCGTCGATCCAGAGAAATCCAGAGAAATTTAATGATTTCTTAATATCGGTCCTAGGACGGAACCGATAACCGTTTCGGACTCGGGACGACTTCAGGACCCCGAAACAATTTTCGGTTTCTCGATAGCGCCCTTCCTTCACTTTGACATTTAATTGTATTTATCGGTTTCAGGATATTAATCCTTTGTTTACATATGCAAAAGTAGGCTGGTAAATAAGTCATAACTAAAGTTGTACAGTTATATTTATTGCTGTACGGTAATATTACAATACAGATCTGTCAATAACTGTCAACAGATTAAATAATAAATAATGAAACTATCGGGCTATTTATTAATACAAACAGACAGACAACTCCAAACAATAATAATTAAATACTGAAATCCAACTGAAATGTATTTTCAGGCAATCCAAGGTCCATTTTTATGTAGCCGTTGTGACATTAAAAATGTAAACATTTATGTAATATGAAAAAAGGTAACAAATAAAAACCAACAAAATATAACTGTAACCATGGCGACAAATCAACCCATACAGACTTGACCAACTAATGAAATGAAAACGTTATTAATAAGAGAATATCAAAAGGTAATATCTATTAATAATGTCTATTTTCTGAAACCGATAAACTATTGAACAAATCACGGATGTTATGAATCATAACAGCCTTAGATGTCTTAAAATCCTCGCTCCAAACCGACATCTGCCAAGTCAAAAAATCGTTCGAGATGACCAAAGTATTTCGCACACGAGTTGCAAACAATATTTTTTCTACGACTTTAATTTGATTAAACTAAAACTATAAAACGATATCTTCTAATATAATATTTTTTCCACGGCCGGGAGTAGAAATCAGTTTCTATGACATCAAAATTAAAACAGAAATAGTCGATTATTCCCAAGGGAGTATAATGCTCCCAAGGGAGTTTACATTATGGAGAACGGTTTTCATGAAAAAAAAAAAAAGATAACATTGAAATTATTTATTGACATTTAAATTAAATGTTACATTCGTACAATTTTCAAAATTAATATTAGAAGGAATATTACTTTCGCTTACATTTACAGTTTTTGTGATTGCGCTAGTGGTGGTACCTACTAAAACCTGATTAGCAATTTTGGTCTTATTTGCAATGGAGTTCTCGACATAACCCTCAGCGACTGTCGTTGATTTCCAACCAGCATGACGCTTTATTGTCGTGATATCCACACCAGCATCTGCCAGTAATGTCGCTGAAGATCTTCGTAAGCAGTGACCAGTATAACATGCAACATCAGGTAATTTTAAATACGAAGCTACTACACTAGGAATTTTTCCCATGGTATTCTTGCCAACTGGCTGCGAACTACATTTTCCTGCTTTGTAATACAAAAAAAGGCGCTTATGCTTGACGTGGAGAGGACGAAGGGACAGGTATTTTCGAAACAATTCAAGCATATTTCCCACATCGGTAACCACAAAGGTTCGTGGAATCTTTGTCTTAGCACCTTAATTTGACAATTCTTTTTGTTTGTTTATTTTGTAGTTATGACAATAACTCAACGACTACTAAATGAATGCTCAAATCCAAATACAATAATTCTGGTGCTACTTACTTCATAATGACAAAATATGTGTTTTTAAGTTAATGAGACCGTGGAAAAAATAGTATATACCATTCGGGTGAGATGCTATTTTGTCCTCGGCGCATTGTAGCCCTCGGGCTTCAAATTGCACCTCTGCCAAAATAACGCATTTCTCTCCCTTATAGTATATTGTACTATAATTTCATTGCAAATTAATTTAAAAAGAAATAGTAGCAGACGTCTCAGGTAACTATGGAAACCAATATGTTTAACAACAAACATTTTTCACTGACGTTTTCGGCATTGAGTGTTGAATATTGAGAGATTTTTAAAGTAAAATAATACATAAGATAATAATGGAGAGTCTCGAAAGTGAAGATGGTTTATCCTATACCCCACCAGAAATATCAGATCCAGGTAACCTGGTTACACTCAATCTTCTACCGGAAAAATTCAGACGGCACTATGAAAGATAGGTATGTGAAGTACTACAAAATATTTTGCTAATGCGCAAAATATTTTGGCGCACGAGGTCATGGTAACGTAAAAAAAATAATGTCAATAAAAAAATTTCTCATTTTAGACACTGACGTTAATGCGCAAACATAGTCTTTTTTTGACAGTTGTAGAAAAAATAAACTTTTTATTAGTTAATCATGCCTTGTCATGTTTTGAGTGAAGAAGAAATATGCTACATCGCCTAACTTGAAAAGAAAAACTAAACAAAAATTAATCTGAGCAGGGCAGTGGGTTTTGGGCGGCCAAGAAAGAGTACTCTAGAAAACGACTATTATGTGAATTTAAACCCATTTGCTAATTCTATTGAAGCCAAAGAGCAAACCAACTTCCCAGCGTCCCTTAGGACAAGCAAGAAAACGGTTGCGAGAGCAAGGTCTATTTAACTGTGCCAGTGCTAAAAAGTCCCGACTAACAGATGTTAATAAAGAGGCAAGAATGCAGTTTGCAATTACTTTTATTAATGAAAACGATCGTTACTTGGAGCGAGTGGTCTTTTCCGACGAAAAGATATTTCACTCCTGTTACAATGGTCAACTGCGAGTTTACCGTCTTAGGGGTCATAAGTTTTGATGAAGAATATTTGTACAAAACAGAAAATAGCGGAAGGTATTCTATCTTTTTGTTTAGTTTTTGAATTGGGCCTTTGCTGCAATTAATTTCACTTGCTATGCGTTGTTAAGGCCACCCTTCTCCAAGTTTGGCGATGATGTAGCCTTTTTCTGCTTCTCTCAAAACCATACTAATTAATTGTTTTCTTATAATTAAAAAATATTAACAACTTATTTCTTATTAGTTTTAACATTGGAAGTGTTTTTGTTTTCGTATATGGAGTTGAAAATCAGTTTCATGTTGAATATTATGAAACATGACTTATAGAAACAGTGGCGACAACATAGTGACCAATTTTTGATTGGTTGTCTAAATCACGTGGTACCGGCAGTCGTGTTATTATTTTTTTATAGGCGTATTCTTGTCGAGATAATCCCAACGGCTGTATCTCGTTGCGATTCTTTGAATATTTAAAAAGCTATTAGCGTTTCAATACTCCATGTCGAAGAGTTCTGTAAATTTTGCGAAATTAAAAAGGCCGAATGCGCGCGCAGAACCCTCCAAATTTCATGCGCGTGCAGGACTTGAGTTACCTGGTTGCTAAGGCGTTGCTAACTACGAAAGTAAAACTTATGCGGCCAGGACAGAAAAGTAGAAAAACAAATTTTAAACGAAATTAATTCGTTCTATTTGAACAAATTAATACAACTAAACAATTTTGTATTAATAAAGAAAGGTCTTCCTAGGAAGTACGCCAACATTTTAGTCGGCACGTAGTACCTACCTATTCCATTTTAAAAACGCTTCATAAGTTTGCATATACCTTGCTTTGGATTTCTTGGGGTAAAACAAGGCACAAGCAATATTCCCATTTATATCGTCACAAAACATATGTATTTCTTATTTTATTTTGAAACCACCAGAAATTAAAATGTGTAATATTTCGTTGCCATGGAAACAATTTTCACAGGCAGCCTCCTAAACTATAAAATTTATTAAAAACGTCAATACGCGCATTTAGTGCGCGTCATATATGTCATGTAATGTCAAAATTGGATGCAAACATTGCAAACAATTTATGAATTTATAACATCTACTGATATAAACACGTGTAATTTTGTAACATTGATCAAATAAACTGTATTTATTTATAAATAACCATTTGTAAGATATGTACAAGACTATTTTATTTTTGTTTATAAATTTAAATCTTTATTATATTACGTTATATTATAACAGGTTATAAAATACTGGTAAAACAATCATATACATACCTTTTTAGTGCTTAAATATTTTTATTTAATTAAATTATTATCGCTTTTACTAACTTCAAACATTGTTTGCATCCAATTATCTGTCAGATGACGTTTTCACTAAATGAGCGTATTAATTTAATGAAATAATTAGTTTTAAATTAGTAAATCCCATAATTTTTTTCGGTATAGTACAAAACACCGAATACTTAAAAGGGCTTTCGCATCGTAAAATGTATTATATTTTTTCTACTATGGAGACTTTAAAATTTTTCGTTAACGTCACAAATGTCACTTTTTAGTTAGGATCTGCTGACCTCAAAATTGCAGCTGGACCGCACAATGGACTACATTAGTTGTGACGTCACTACCCCCACTTCTGGTGGATTACGGCCGAAATTGTAATATTGGAATTTGACCCGTATTGCTTTGTCCATAAGGACTATAATATACAGTAATAAAACATTGTCGGGAATTTTATAGTATTTCTGTATGTTCAAAGACAATTTAAGGAATTCCAATTAATACCTATTTCACATTTAAGAAATATGTTAAAATATATGTATCCACGTATGATTTATAAAAACTTCATTTTAGATTTATAAATTAATATGTAAAGCGGCGGAAACTTCCTCCAATAGGAATAAAGAATGCAAAAATTCAAATTATGAGTTTGCAGCTAACTTCAAACACTTAATTCATTTTCGTTCATTTTGACAATGAACCTGACGTTTAACTTAAGTTTTCTCCCAGTTTCAAATCTATTCTATTTTTTCTAATACACTAGTCTTTGTGCTTAATTTTAAATATGGGTTTGTGCTTTGCACCTGAGTGTGATCATATCAATAAAACTGGATGTAAAATGTTTAGTTTCCCAAAGGATTCCAAATTAAAATAAAAGGGGTAAAGCAATCATGTGTATGTTAGTTTGATTATCGTTTCTTAAATATGGGTGTATGTAAATTGTACAGATAAAATAATGCTTAAATACCTACCTGTGCTTGCTTTAATATTCTATATTTTTTTAAATAGGTTTAATTGTTTTTTATTGTATTATTGACACCAAGATAAGAGGTTATAAAATTTGTGTCAGCGACACTGACACTAACGATAGCTGTAACAACTCAGAAGTATAATGAAGTTAGCAGCAGTGTATACTTTATTTTAATATCCGTCTGTCATGATAGTAGTACGCACGGTTGCATAATTATGTGACGTCACACTAATGTAGTCCACTCACGATGTACTTTCAAGTTGGACTTTCGAGCTTGGATTTATTGCCAGAACGGCGGCCTGGCGGCCTGTTTTCGTGAAATAAGGTTTAAAATTTTCGTATTTTCGCAAAATTCGCCAAAAAATCCATAGTGCGTCCGATAGATTACACCTTATAGTCGATCCAGCGAAATTTAATGATTTCTTAATATCGGTCCTAGGACGGAACCGATTACAGTTTCGGACTCGGGACGACTCAGGACACCGAAAAAAAAAAAATTTTCTGTTTCTCGATAGTGCCTTTCCTTCACTTTGACATTTAATTGTATCGAGTATTGTATCCAAGTAAGAAACTGCATGTTTCAAGAGCAGGATTAAACAAATATTTTTAGTTTTCTAGTTGGGGGTCGAAAATCAGTTTCATGGCAGAATGACGTAACGCGTGAGATTGCAGAGGATTCAGAACGATAGACGTCAAAATTACACTTTTTCGTTCACTACTATTGAGCCTAAAATCAGAGCGTGACCGTGCAATTCACGATGTAGTTCTAACCTTCGACCCTCTACCTTGGATTTCTTACCAAAACAGTCTCTCGGAAATTCGTTTGGAAATAGTATTTGAAGTTTTCGTGTTTTTGCAATTTTTTCAATTTTGTCAATGACTTGCAATTTGAAATATCATAGGGGTGGATTTAGGATCGGGGTTGCTCTGGCAGGTTGCCGATATCTGATTTATACGTATTACCGAGTGTTAGAGGTTGAGTGCCATTACTTTAACATGAGGTAGATTAAGCAAAATTAAACAAAAAAGTATTACATGAAAATTTATCGCTGCGTTAGAAAAGCACGCCCAACAATCTCCAAGACAACTTAACATCGAGTAGCACGTCGAACATCTTATTTCCTTTTGTCTCGTCGAAATATGTATAGCCGAAAACCATATGTAACTTAAAATTTTGTCGTTTTTCGCAATTTACAAAGATAGCGGTGATTTGAAGCAAAATAAAATATATGTTCAACTCCCCTCTCAATGCCTGATCCAATGATATGTCACACAGTTACAGTACAGGCAAAATGTACCGAAATTAATCAAATAAGCAAGAAAATTGCGAAATCTTTGTAACTCTATACTTATTATTTATGTAATTTGAAGGTGGATTTTTATTGCATCCACATTTCTACGACATATGTTAACTACGTGAAAAGCAAATTTAGGCAAAATTCAGTAATCGTAGCCCTCCCTCACGAAAAGTTTTTGTCAAATGATATAAACGAAATCCGATTAATTTCAATGTTGCCAAAAATTCTTTAAAACAAAGAATTGTTTGTAAAACACGCTGTAGATGATGTGGATTCTCCTATTGTTAAAATAGCAATTGAAATATTAAATAATAAACGAACATTTGTACTTAGTTGATGAGGACGTTGATCTCCTTGTTCTATTAATCGCTTTTATCGGTTTCAGGATATTAATCCTTTGTTTACATATGCAAAAGTAGGCTGGTAAATAAGTTATAACTAAAGTTGTACAGTTATATTTATTGCTTGTACGGTAATATTACAATACAGATCTGTCAATAACTGTCAACAGATGAAATAATAAATAATGAAACTATAGGGCTATTTATTAATACAAACAGACAGAAAACTCCAAACAATAATAATTAAATACTGAAATCCAACTGAAATGTATTTTCAGGCAATCCAAGGTCCATTTTTAAGTAGCCGTTGTGGCATTAAAAATGTAAACATTTATGGAATATGAAAAAAGATAACAAATAAAAACAAAAAAAATATAACTATAACCATGGCGACAAATCAACCCATACAGACTTGACCAACTAATGAAATGAAAACGTTATTAATAAGAGAATATCAAAAGGTAATATCTAATATCTATTAATAATGTCTTCATTTTCTGAAACCGATAAACTATTGAACAAATCACGGATGTTATGAATCATAACAGCCTTAGATGTCTTAAAATCCTCGCTCTACGAGCTCGGATTTCAAACCGACATCTGCGGCAGTTATGATAGTCATAACATTCCTAGATATGTTAATAGCTATAACTCCAGAAGAAAAAGATATATTTTTCATAAGGCCAGGAACAGGAAAAATTATATGGAAAATTCTTTCTTCGTCAGAAATCCAGAAATGACAAGAACGTATAAAAATAGTTATTTACATTACTAGATGCGAAAGGTTACTTTAAGGTTTGAGGTGATTTTTAAATGGTCGAGGCGAAGCCGAGACCTTTCAAAAAACACCGAATACTTAAAAGGGCTTTCGCATCGTAAAATGTATTATATTTTTTCTACTATACCGGAAAAAATTATGGGATTTACTAATTTAAAACTAATTATTTCATTAAATTAATTGACGTTTTTAATAAATTTTATAGTTTAGGAGGCTGCCTGTGAAAATTGTTTCCATGGCAACGAAATATTACACATTTTAATTTCTGGTGGTTTCAAAATAAAATAAGAAATACATATGTTTTGTGACGATATAAATGGGAATATTGCTTGTGCCTTGTTTTACCCCAAGAAATCCAAAGCAAGGTATATGCAAACTTATGAACCGTTTTTAAAATGGAGTAGGTAGGAACTACGTGCCGACAAAAATGTTGGCGTACTTCCTAGAAAGACCTTTCTTTATTAATACAAAATTGTTTAGTTGCATTAATTTGTTCAAATAGAACGAATTAATTTCGTTTAAAATTTGTTTTTCTACTTTTCTGTTCTGGCCGCATAAGTTTTACTTTCGTAGATAGCAACGCCTTAGCAACCAGGTAACTCGAATGTTTACTTTCGTTATCGCGCGTGTTGCTAGAGTTACAAAGTTCATTTATATAGACGGTAGTAGAAAAATACAATTTTACTGACTCATGCCTTCAGTGGTTATGATACCACGTCTAGAATATTTCAGAAAGAAAAATTAAAAGTCATCAAACTTCTTCAGAAAGAAATGCAGTTGGTTAATGTAGTAAGAACTTTCAATGGCAAGAATTCAACCCCCTCACAAGTAAAACAGGCTGGTGAAACTCTTTTCCTACTTGTATACGGTGCAAGGAAAATCACAAATGTCTCACTCAACTCATACAGATTTAACCAATTCAAAAAATTGCTGCACAAACAAAAATCAGTTGGAAATATTACCACCAACTTCAGAGGCAGTCGCTTAATATTCATTACGAGTTTTCTACAAAATTCAGAAATGGCTTGGCAATGAAAAAAATCCACAACAGTGGGGATAGAAGAAAATTAAAGGCTCCTTACAACCTGTGACAACACTTTTTGTGCTAACAGCAGAATCAATATTGCAGCTTATCTCCTGCAACCGCAACAGAAAAGCAGGTTGAAGATGCTTACAAATTTACGAAAATTGTCAGGGAGTACGATGTCTAAATTCATACATGGATAAAATTATTTATTTATATGCTATCGATTCCGATCTTCTTTAGATACAAAGTGTGTTTCATTCAATATACAGGGTGTGCGATTTAAGATCGGAACACCCCATTATTTCGGAACGCGTTGTCAGATTTTAATTTTTTTTTTTTTGGGATATAGTGCTCGACGAGTTCTATTTGACAATGTGGAAAAATTTTAAATTTTCATTTTTTCAAGGCCTGCTAAGATCCGCTAAATGGGTCGAAATTTAGAGATCGATCATTAGGCAATTTTTTTTCGAAAAAATGGATAGCGCATTCGATTCAGACGTGCCTCAAATACCTTTATACAAAGTTTGAGCTCAATACCTTATATAGGGTGTTTGTCACAGCGTAGCGAATTTTCATATTTTTCACTTTTCGACTGACCCTGTATAAAAATCTATTATGCGTACAAAAAAGGTAAAGTATTCATTCGACTTGGAGCCATGTCAGATATCTAGGAACGAAGTTTTATCGTATGTAATATCATAAGTGCATAAAATTTTATCGATAATTTTTTTTCGAGAGCGATATTGCCTAGTAATATTAAGAGTGTAAATTGGCCACTTTATTATCTAATTAAATCACGAGCGCTTTAGCGCGAGGGATTTAATTTTTGATAATAAAGTGACCAATTTACACGAGTAATATTACTGTTGGCAATATCGCTCGAGAAAAAATTTATAGGTAAAATTTTCAAGCACGAATGGTATTTGCGGAGAATATTTCACGAATAAATTATTTAAATACAAAAACATATCTTTAACGACGAAATGTCAACTGAATTTCTCAGTATAATATTATCAACACTGATTGTAGCCACGCATTTCATTGACCTCATAAGAATCTGATAATTTCCGTTCAGCAATTTTTCTTCATTTTTCATTATCTTCCTTATCTCTTCAACCAATAATATCCCCCTATTTTTCACGTTTTTAATTTCAGACAGCTTAATATCTACGACGACGGTATTGATTTTACTATGATCGGTCTTTGTTTGACCAATAGACTGTTGCTGATTTTTGGTTGGATATTAATAGCATGTTGACTTTTCAAAACATTAGAATATACAGCCAAAGTATTATGTACTTTGTTCTTCGGCAAATCACAGTTTCCTACGCATTCATCATATTTTCATGTTAACCCGACTTTTTTATTAGCTGTTACGTGATATCAGTTCAAAAAAATTGGTTGAATGAACTTGCGTTCTATAGATTTCACAAGAAATTTTCGACTTATTTGTATGAATTGTGCTATTACAAGAACTGCAAACAACCATGGTAAATGTTTATGTATTCCAACATATAATTAGAAAATGAATACTGACCACATTTCATTTCACAATAAATTCAAATTTACTGGTAAATCGAGTTCTCCAAAGCGGCAACAATTGTTCAATGCATTTCACTATACTCTGTACCACCAACAAAAAGCAGTAGACTCCTCCCCAAAAATGCCCGCTAAATTTGAATGGAATTTCTCTATTGGTAGAATTTATAGAACCCGAGTTACAAAGCAACCACTAAATTTGACAAAGGCCGACTCTACAATACTGGCGTCACACATTAAAACTTTTATGTATTTTGGCAATAGACCAATCAGCTATGTTATCATTGTCGCGAAACGTATAAACGCTAAACATATTAAAAATCGCGCATAAATGGGAAGCCGGCCTCACTGTAAACCTGTGCTGTCAACTGTCATATTCATTCGTCTATGTGAAATTATTTCAAATTTATATATTTGTTTTTGTGAAGGTACGTAAGGATTAACCTTATTTGTGTATTAAGTATTAAGGTAAGTAGGTAATGCAAACGATTAATATTGATTAAATGTTAAAAACATCGTTTTTTTTAAGGTCAAATCGAAAACTCAATAGAAGGGGGCCCAATTTCTCCACCGAAAAAACGAATCTCGTGTTGAACATCTTTAAGGCGAAAACGTATGAAAAACGCGAATAAATGGGGCGCCGGCGTGACTGTCAACTGTGTTATTCGTTTTTGTGACATTTCACATTTCATCTGGGAGAGTTAAAGTAATAAGGTACGTAAATGCAAACGATTAATATTGATTAAATGTTAAAACGGGTTTTTTAAGGTTTATGATGGCTGAAGGAGGTATAATTTCTCCACCCAAAAAACGATTATCCAGAAATTTTTCGGTGGAAGATAAGGAAAAGGTTCTGAACATTTTTGAGGCCTACGATGGGCAGAATCCGGATAAACCAAAGATGGAATGCATGGAGTTCACTGCAAAGGCAGCAGGTGTGAGTATTCCAAGTGTTTCTAATATTCTTCATGAATACAAACAAACACACCAACATCAGCCACCAAAAGTGTACCACCGACAACGGGCAGTTTTGGACAATATTGATGAAGGAATTAGAAGTGCTCTCAAGCGTATAATCCATTCCTTTTTTTGAAAGAAATGAACCACCAACTGCAAACAAAATTTTAGCAGCGGTGCATGAAGATGATTATTGCCTCATCTTAAACGGAGTACTTTGTGACGATTACTTTCGGACTTTTTATTTCTTTGTGTTGTAATGTAATTGTGTTTGGCATTATAGGTTCTCAAAAAGGTCACATAATAGTGCCCTAAGGGAAGAACATAGAAGTTGTAGTTTTTAGATGAGACTTGGGTGAACGCTGGCCTTACTGTAAGTAAAGTTTGGTTTTTTTTTTTTCGAAGGAGAAATAGGAACTGCTCGCCGGTTCTGACTGTTCAGTGTAAAAAATAAAAGTGACAACATATATTATTTTTCCAATTATATTATATACGTTTATCTTATTATCGTTGTTTTAATATTATTTACAAATTTATGTATTGTAACGTTACCTTTGCCGGTAGCGTTACAAGTTAATTAACGCAGCAGCCTACGACATTTATCTCATATAGGTGTGAACCCTACCTAACAGGTCGCTTGTGTTTCAAATCATTTAATACGTATTTCCTGCTTAGTCGGAAGTTGAAAGTCAGACTGTCATCTAAAACACGATGTGAACCCTGTCGCTTATTTGCTATTAAGTTTTAAACAATTCAAAAAAACATTTTTAATTACCCTTGGCTGAGCCTTTAGGAAATTAAATATAATCTTAACCACTCTGGGCCGTCTGTTTGAGTAAATAAATGGGAATTTAGTTCCTCAATTGACCGCACTGATTTGACCGCACCGAGCTGACCATCGAAGCGCAGCCTGGACACCGGTCATTTTTGTTTTGTTTGTTGCCCGAGTAGTCGATCCGTAGAGTGTCAGATTTTATTTGTCGTTCTTCAGTGGATTACGTAGATAGTCGATGATTTTTAACCCACACAGAATTTTGAAGATTTTAAAAATCTCACTGAGATCCTAGAACTTGTTTAATCGATAACGGTCAAGTATCGAATTCCATTGTGATCGATAGGGGACATAAGCGTTACGTTAGATGTTTTGGAGCAACAACGGCGAAATTGTTATTATCAGGCAAATGTGCCAACTTTTATAAAAGAGGTCCAGTACAAGTCATATTGTTGGCGAGAAAATAGGGAGAAGCTGACGCCATATTCCCATGCAGTTTTTTAGCACCCGGAAGTCTGCCATTTTATATTTGGGGTAAATGCCTCCATGATTTTCTTTGGATTGGTATACCTGGCTGTGAGATAAGTGTCCAACTGTTGGCAACGTTTTGTTTTTGAAGTATGGAATCTAACCTCCCCGATGTCAACATCTCATCTTAAATAACAAGATAAGTTAAACAAACTTAATTTTAAATCTCCATCACTACTCGTGCAACGATCGATATTATTGTAATGTTTGTACCTATTGTTTTTTTAGTTTGTAGTTTTAATTACCGTATTTACCTTTGTGTATTTTTTATATATAGCGCTATATTTTAAATTTAATGTCGTGTGTTTTGAGTTTGTTGTGTCGTGGCAACGACTACAGTCGGTTGTGTGGTGCCTTACTGGCAGTATAAATAATTACAAGTGTTTTATGGGCATTTGTAAGTCCCGCTCCCACCTGTTTACTGAGTTAATTTTGTTCTTAAGGGAACGTGCCTCTGGCGATATAAATTTGTTAACTAGGTGCACAGGAGGTGAGGACCAAGGTTTTAGATATACGTTAGTAATTAGTGCCTAACAAAAGTTGTTGAGGTACGAGTACAATTTTTAGATTTCAGGCTACACTCTAGTGTTCGGCCGCCATTTTCCTATTGTAAATTGCTAAACACACTGCAACGTCACAACAAACACAATCTGATTGGATTACTTTCTTATTTCCCTTAGTATAGTTATGCTGATATTTCTTATGCTCACTTGCTTAGAGCTTATAGTTTAGGGGTCGGTTATACCTTAAGTTAATACAGTTTAACTACACCCGGTGTTAATTTGATTAATTTTGGTACACTTCCCTTGCAGGAATATTAAGGTAAACGATTCACGTTATTTTATTTTAGGTATAAGTAAATTTTGAAAGTTGTTCCCACTGATTTATTGTGTACTAGGTTACGTTTGCGGCATACAGGGGGTTTTCTCATAGAGTAAATTTAGTCTATTTTTTTATTGTTCAATGTTAACTTGCCTTTTATCTTTTCAATTTAGAGGAAACTACCGCCCCAAGTATCAATCTCTGTATGTCGTCTACGAAATCGGTGATACGTCAAGTCACAATTTTTTAGTCATAACAATCTTATAACTGTTATTGGAGGTTTACCTCATTTTTTTAGCTTAAGCTATTTTTGTATAAAGTTGTAACCAGCAACGATTTTCTGCGGGAGTTTGTTTTAAAATGTTTTGTAGAATTTATTGATGCTGAGGCATGAGTAAATATTTTGATCTGGTATAGTCATTTATTGGAAGCGTTACATTTGAATTTTGTGTAACCTAATTTTGTCATATCTTGGAAGATTAAATATAGGATGGTACTAATTTTATTTTCGTCTCTTGTTTTATTTTAGTCTATTATTTTTTTCTGGCTAACCTATAGTCATGGCGCCCACGGGAATTTTCTAAAGCCTATATATGTATATTAATAATTAACAACCATATTTGTAATTTGAACTAGTGGGAAATCAACTACAGATTATACCAGCAATAATCCCTAATTCACGACCCTTGCCTCCTAGAATCTGAGCACAGCTGGGTGAGATTTTGATGACACGGACATAGTGACGTATCCTCAAAACCTCCTATCGAAATTCATTTAAGTACGTAAGGTTTTAGAGATAGAACCCTTACAAGTGGCGCCCAACGTGGGGCAAGGATTGTTAGGTATAAAAAGTACCAATAAATAGGTGGAAGAAAATTCAAAATTTCTGTCTTTTTGTTTTTCTAGTACTAAACTATTTTCCCTTTCATCTCAGGTTCATTTAGGTTACTTAACACTGTGGAATCATGGAGCCGAATTATCTCTCTGTTGATGAAATAGACTGGGAGCTATATGTCCGAGGCTTGGTGATTGAGGGAAACTTAGACACGAAGCGCCAAATTTTGCGAGGTCACATCCGCAATGAGAAGCTGATGTCTGTTGTTCATCCAAAGGTGACATTAGATGCAGAAAGAGAACAAGGTATCTGTTTGGACAAGGCCACCACACTTGAGGCAATGGTAACAAAGTTTGCTTCAGATGCGCGCCATCCTGACTATAAAAGGTTGAAAACCAAACTTTTGCATCTCCGTAAGAGAATTTCTTATATTGAAGTAAATAGTCAGGAGGGAGCGAACCTAAAAGCTCAGTTACTGACAAAAATTATAATGTTGTTTGATATGCTCGAATCAAAAGTAGAAAATGTGCCGTCTATAGATCTTGTGAGTCTCGAGAACGAGAATATTAACGTAGAGGTTTTAACTCCGGCATCGGAGAGTATTTTGCCAAATAATAACACGTGTGTGCCACAAATAATGACTACTGAGGTTACCGCACCACAATATGTAGATCAAAATCATAGTTTAGGGACTGCGAGCGCCCAAGTAGTAAATTCGATTAATCAGTGCAAGATTTCTGGCTCATTTTATGTACCCGTCACTACGGTACCCAGTGGAAATAGTCAGTCAAATTTTAACCCAACTCGTTTAAACCACACTGCACCCTGTGGATTTAACCCACAAAATTTTAGTACATCTCGTTGGAATCAGAATGCACTCGGTGGGGAAAATTTTAGCTATGTCACTGATAATTTAAATAGAAATTTGCCCTTTTCAACTAACTTAATGGGTCACTCAGTACAGTTTAACGAGCCTATAAGTACACAGTTTTCATACCGCCAAAATTTGCCGAATGGGAATCAAGTAAATATGAATGAACCCATGAATGTCACAAATTTGCAAGCTAACTCTCACATGTATAATGGGTTGCCTATGTCCACACCACAAAACATACCTACTGGTTTTCAAAACGTATCTCCTGACTTTGCAAATTTAAATCAAACATATACTCTGCCTTCTGCTCGAAACCATAATGATTCTAGTCAATTCTATTTCCGGTTGTCTCAGTCACATCGGAATTTATTAAAATTTGATGGAAAAAACCAAACGTTGCATAATTTTCTAGAAAGAGTAAATGAATTCACTATGTCTCACAATATTAATCCTGACCAGCTGCTAACATTCGCTCACGAATTTTTCGAAGGTGATGCGCTGATTTTATTTCGGTCAATTAGAGGTCAATGTCATACATGGTCAGATTTGGTGAGTCAATTAAAGTCTGTGTTCCTACCTTGCGACTTTGAGAGTGCACTTTGGGACGCGATTCGTGACCGAAAACAGGGAGTTTCAGAAAAGATTTTGATTTTTATTGCTATTATAGAAAATTTATTCAAAAGGTTTAGTTACCCGATTGATGAACAAACGCAACTTAGAGTGATTATGAAAAATTTGCAACCTTATTATCAAGATCGACTAGCTTTGAGATACCCGTCTTGTATCAACGAGTTGAAACACTTATGTAAAACATTAGAGGACGTAAAATTGAGCAATACTAGTTTTGGTGAACCCGGCAGAGGCCATCCTAATATATTAGGGCCGGAATATTCCCTTCCTAAAACTTTCATGTATAAGTCGCCAAGTAAAACTCAAGTAAACGAAATTTTTACGAGTAAATCCGAGGAGGTAGTCGATAATGTAGTAGATGAGCGTGTAAATTCGAATGTAGAGATCAATGCAGTTAGTTCGATCAAGTGTTGGAACTGTAATACACAGGGGCATGCCTATGTTAAGTGCACTGCTAAAAAGACTAAATTTTGTTACGGGTGTGGAAAGAAAAATGTAATCAAGCCTAAATGCCCAGAATGTCAATTAAAAAACGGCAAGTCAGCAGATCCAGAGCCGGTAGATGCTGCTGCAGACCTTTAAATGCCGGTAAATCTTTGAATAAATGTAACAGGTGGTCAAATAATAAATTTCCGACCAAAACTTTCCGAAATTCCCAGTTAAATTGTCACAAGGACACCACTAGATGCCTCACTAGATCTCGACCAGTGTCGTACCAAAGGGGTCACATTTTTAATAGTAAAGCTAACACACGGAACCCCCATAATACGTTGCCTTGTAAAGTCAAAGAGAACACATTTGCATGTAAAGCTGAAAACGGCTGGAACGATTGGTTACAAGTAGTTAGTAAATTCTATCACGAACCCCAAATATCTTCATTGTTCATAAACAAAAAATATGATAATCGCTTATTTCTTGAAATTAATATCCGGGATAAAGTTATGGAAGCTCTTTTAGACCCTGGGGCTAACCAGACAGTGTTAGGGGAGGATGGTTTTAAAACCATTGTAAATTTGGACTTAAAAATTGATTATGATCATAGACACAGCGCGACCACGGCTGATGGGCGTTTACAGCATGTCATAGGGCAGGTAGATTTGCCGATTACTGTAGAAAACATAACTAGAGACATTAGGGCATTGATAATACCAAGCATTAAAAGTAACATATTGTTGGGCATGGATTTTTATAGACTTTTCGGTATGCAATTAGATGCTACCAGTAATTCATTTAAAGTTCACGATATTCCTAATGATTTAATATTTAACAGCAGCAATTTTGTTTGTTCAATAGAAAGTAAAAGCGACCTGAGTGAGGCTCAGAGGGAAACCTTGGCGTCTGTTATTAAAAAATTTGGAGAAATATCCTCTACTACGTCATCTCTAGGATGCACACCTTTAGTAGAGCACGATATCGAACTCACTAGTTCAGAGCCCTTCCGGCAGAGAAATTTCACTATGTCCCCATATATGCAAAAACATCTCAATGCTGAAATAGATAAAATGCTGGAGTTAGGAGTTATAAGGCCTTCAAAAAGCCCATATTCTTCAAATGTTATATTGGTAAAGAAAGCCTCCGGGGAGTACCGCATGTGCTTTGATGGCAGGCGTTTGAACTCGATTACCGTTCAAGATCGTTATCCTTTGCCAAATCTCACACAAACATTAGACAAGGTGAGAGATGTCCATTTTCTAACGGCAATTGATCTCAAACACGCTTTTTGGCAGGTCAAATTAACTCCTGAGTCATGCGCTAAAACAGCTTTTTCTGTGGTAGGCAAGGGGCATTTTGAATTTGTAAGAATGCCTTTTGGTTTATGCAACTCTGCTCAACAGCTCCAAAGGCTCATTGACAGGTTATTCGATCCCTCTATTGAACAAAACATTTTCACTTACCTAGATGATTTAATCATCGTGAACAAAACCTTTGATGATCATGTAAAAACGCTCATGAAGGTCTATGAAAGCCTGAAATCAGCAAATCTCACTGTTAATGTTGCCAAATGTAAATTTTGCCAGCCTAGCTTGTCTTTCTTAGGTTATATAGTGGATCGCAATGGGCTTCACCCTAACCCAGACAAAGTCAAAGCCATACTTGAATACCCTAGACCTACGACTACCACTGAGATCAAAAGATTTTTGGGGATGGCGTCATGGTATAGGCGTTTCATTAAAGACTTTTCCGACTTAACTGCGCCTATAACCGAGTTGATAAAGGGTAAGCAAAAGAGACAGCGTATCGAGTGGAGTGAGATGGCGAATGAGTGTTTTCTTAAACTTAAACAACGGCTAGTAAGTGCCCCAGTGTTAGCAAGTCCGGATTTTGATAAACCGTTTACCGTTCAATGTGACGCTAGTAACTATGCGCTTGGGGGCGTGTTGACCCAAGGAGAAGGTGAGGATAGAGAGTGGTAGCATACGCGTCGCGTACTTTAACGAAACCTGAACGTAATTACAGTATAACCGAACTCGAACTTTTGAGCTTGGTATTTTTGATATCTAAATTTCGATGTTACGTGCAGGGGGTTAAGTTTAAAGTGATTACTGATCACTCCTCCTTACTTTGGCTGAAACGTCTTCAGAACCCCTCAGGTAGATTAGCTAGGTGGGCTGTACATCTCTCTCAATATAATTTTGATATTGAACATCGCCCTGGAAAATTAAATATCGTGCCTGATGCTTTAAGCCGAGCAGTTGTCAATGTAAACGCGGTTGAAGCTAAGACGGATAAGTGGTACGTTAAAATGTTAGATAGAGTTAGGGATGACCCGGAGCAATACGCTGATTGGCACAGTGAGAACAATGTACTGTATAAATTTGTGAAAAATAAACATGATGTTAGTACTAACTTTAAAGAGTGGAAAGAGGTTGTTCCCAAGGACAATCGTTTAAATGTTTTAAGAGAATGTCATGATGACCCTACTTCAGCACATTTTGGTTGTAGAAAAACTTATTTGCGAGCATGCGCGAAATATTATTGGCCAGGCATGAGGTCAGATGTTAAAAAGTACGTGTATCGGTGTAAAATTTGTAACCAACAGAAAGTATCACAATTGGGGCGTATGGGATTAATGGGAGCTCCCAAAAACATAAATCAACCCTTTCAATTGTTATCTTGTGACATAGTAGGGCCTTTCCCTAAGTCTAAAGAAGGAAATTGTTATTTACTGGTAGTGGTAGATTGGTTTACCAAGTTTACCTTCATTCATCGCATGAGAAGGGCTACAGCGAAAGAAATTTGTGATTATATGGAGACTTATATTTACTGTGTGTTCGGAGTTCCACAGATCCATGTCCTGGATAATGGATCCCAGTTTGTGTCAAAAGAATTTAAGGCTTTACTGTCAAAATATTCGATAGATCATGTTTGGTATAATGCTCGTTATCACCCGCAAACGAATAACGTGGAAAGAGCAAACAGGGTAATTGGCACTGCTATCCGGTCATTTATCAAGGAAAATCATAGAGATTGGGATCAATATATACCCCAAATAGCTCATGCGATCAATACTAGTGTTCACGATGTAACCGGTTATACCCCTGCTATTTTGACTTTCGGTAGAGAAATTCCTATTTCTGGCACTTACTATGGCAATATAGTCTCACGAGAAACTGCTCCTAAAGATTTCGAGAACCGTGATAAACTGGTTTCAGAGTTACAAAAATTACCTGACTTGTATGAGCAAGTAGCTCAAAATATTTCGAAGGCATATCAGAGAAATCAAAAACATTATAATTTGAGAAAACGCAATGTAGAATTCAGTGTGGGGGATATTGTCTATAAGAGAAATTTTGTCCTTTCTAAAGCAGGGGAGTACTTTTCGGCTAAATTAGCCCCAAAATATATAAAGTGTTCAGTTCATAAAAAAATCTCTCCACTCATCTATGAACTGGTAGATGAAAATAACAGAAAGCTTGGCAGATATCATATTAAAGATCTAAAAGAAGCACCAGATTAGTTTCGGCAGTGTCTGCTGGTTTGTTTCATCATATTTGGATTTGATTTGCCTCTATGAATGATTATGTATTATGTAACCTAATTATATCTTGTATTTGTTTAGTAAGGACCTGAATACCAGATCGTAATGTTGCCAGTGTAGTTTTATTGTGTTAAGTTTAGAGCCTTGTTGTTAGTAGATTTAAGAACTTATTGTGTAGCTTAAGATGCATTTAGTTAAGTTAGGGGCTTGTGTAGTATAAGTTTAGCTATTCTTTAAAGAGCCCGTGGCTCGTAGTCTTTGCTTATCTGTTGTTTGGGAGGGAGGTATTTGTAACGTTACCTTTGCCGGTAGCGTTACAAGTTAATTAACGCAGCAGCCTACGACATTTATCTCATATAGGTGTGAACCCTACCTAACAGGTCGCTTGTGTTTCAAATCATTTAATACGTATTTCCTGCTTAGTCGGAAGTTGAAAGTCAGACTGTCATCTAAAACACGATGTGAACCCTGTCGCTTATTTGCTATTAAGTTTTAAACAATTCAAAAAAACATTTTTAATTACCCTTGGCTGAGCCTTTAGGAAATTAAATATAATCTTAACCACTCTGGGCCGTCTGTTTGAGTAAATAAATGGGAATTTAGTTCCTCAATTGACCGCACTGATTTGACCGCACCGAGCTGACCATCGAAGCGCAGCCTGGACACCGGTCATTTTTGTTTTGTTTGTTGCCCGAGTAGTCGATCCGTAGAGTGTCAGGTTTTATTTGTCGTTCTTCAGTGGATTACGTAGATAGTCGATGATTTTTAACCCACACAGAATTTTGAAGATTTTAAAAATCTCACTGAGATCCTAGAACTTGTTTAATCGATAACGGTCAAGTATCGAATTCCATTGTGATCGATATTGGACATAAGCGTTACGTTAGATGTTTTGGAGCAACAACGGCGAAATTGTTATTATCAGGCAAATGTGCCAACTTTTATAAAAGAGGTCCAGTACAAGTCATATTGTTGGCGAGAAAATAGGGAGAAGCTGACGCCATATTCCCATGCAGTTTTTTAGCACCCGGAAGTCTGCCATTTTATATTTGGGGTACATGCCTCCATGATTTTCTTTGGATTGGTATACCTGGCTGTGAGATAAGTGTCCAACTGTTGGCAACGTTTTGTTTTTGAAGTATGGAATCTAACCTCCCCGATGTCAACATCTCATCTTAAATAACAAGATAAGTTAAACAAACTTAATTTTAAATCTCCATCACTACTCGTGCAACGATCGATATTATTGTAATGTTTGTACCTATTGTTTTTTTAGTTTGTAGTTTTAATTACCGTATTTACCTTTGTGTATTTTTTATATATAGCGCTATATTTTAAATTTAATGTCGTGTGTTTTGAGTTTGTTGTGTCGTGGCAACGACTACAGTCGGTTGTGTGGTGCCTTACTGGCAGTATAAATAATTACAAGTGTTTTATGGGCATTTGTAAGTCCCGCTCCCACCTGTTTACTGAGTTAATTTTGTTCTTAAGGGAACGTGCCTCTGGCGATATAAATTTGTTAACTAGGTGCACAGGAGGTGAGGACCAAGGTTTTAGATATACGTTAGTAATTAGTGCCTAACAAAAGTTGTTGAGGTACGAGTACAATTTTTAGATTTCAGGCTACACTCTAGTGTTCGGCCGTCATTTTCCTATTGTAAATTGCTAAACACACTGCAACGTCACAACAAACAAAATCTGATTTGATTACTTTCTTATTTCCCTTAGTATAGTTATCAGGCTTGTGCTGATATTTCTTATGCTCACTTGCTTAGAGCTTATAGTTTAGGGGTCGGTTACCTTAAGTTAATACAGTTTAACTACACCTGGTGTTAATTTGATTAATTTTGGTACACTTCCCTTGCAGGAATATTAAGGTAAACGATTCACGTTATTTTATTTTAGGTATAAGTAAATTTTGAAAGTTGTTCCCACTGATTTATTGTGTACTAGGTTACGTTTGCGGCATACAGGGGGTTTTCTCATAGAGTAAATTTAGTCTATTTTTTTATTGTTCAATGTTAACTTGCCTTTTATCTTTTCAATTTAGAGGAAACTACCGCCCCAAGTATCAATCTCTGTATGTCGTCTACGAAATCGGTGATACGTCAAGTCACAATTTTTTAGTCATAACAATCTTATAACTGTTATTGGAGGTTTACCTCATTTTTTTAGCTTAAGCTATTTTTGTATAAAGTTGTAACCAGCAACGATTTTCTGCGGGAGTTTGTTTTAAAATGTTTTGTAGAATTTATTGATGCTGAGGCATGAGTAAATATTTTGATCTGGTATAGTCATTTATTGGAAGCGTTACATTTGAATTTTGTGTAACCTAATTTTGTCATATCTTGGAAGATTAAATATAGGATGGTACTAATTTTATTTTCGTCTCTTGTTTTATTTTAGTCTATTATTTTTTTCTGGCTAACCTATAGTCATGGCGCCCACGGGAATTTTCTAAAGCCTATATATGTATATTAATATTAACAACCATATTTGTAATTTGAACTAGTGGGAAATCAACTACAGATTATACCAGCAATAATCCCTAATTCACGACCCTTGCCTCCTAGAATCTGAGCACAGCTGGGTGAGATTTTGATGACACGGACATAGTGACGTATCCTCAAAACCTCCTATCGAAATTCATTTAAGTACGTAAGGTTTTAGAGATAGAACCCTTACAGTATATGTATGTAGGGCTTTTAAAGTCTATTTTTTTCTACTGATTTAAGTACCAAATGTATTGTAATGATGAATAAAGCCATTCTATTATTATATTATATTGATATCATTCATAACTTTCTTATACCAAAGTTTACTGAATACTATTAGTAAACTTTGCTTATACGTAGGAGCTGTAATAGATAGAACCTTGTGAAAATTAAGAAGAAGTAGGTAAGTATGTGTTTATTTATTGGGACATGTTAAAACTTATAAGTAGTTAAGTTCTTGCCTTCTAGCAAATGATAGTGTATTTAAAGATTAAGAATAAAAATAAAACAAGATGTAGATACCTACATTATATAAGATATAGTTTGTATAGTTTTTATTGCTTGAACATTCCACGACTATTCGTAAAAAGAACCAAAAGTAATCTTACGATAGATATTAATAAATAAATATGTACAGTGGTGGAAACCAAGAAGTAAACGACTCGGCAGATTTGGCTATTGAGTAGTGCTTTGGGGTCATTGGGGTTTATCCAGTGGAGCAATCTATGTGAAATTGTTACAGTAAATCACAAACTAATTTTTTTTGCCTGAAATAACCTCATACTTTCTTTTAAATATATGGAAATAACTCGCGAAACCACCTAACCTAAAAACTACAAATGTCAACAGCAAACCATCAATCAGATCAGCTGGTCTAGACGACCGGAAATATCGGAAATAAATGTCTCTGATAAAGTAACTTGAGTTTGCGCAATGCGGACTAACTTCGTTTAAATTTTCGCGGGAATAAGTATTATTTTTAAAAATCCAAAATTGAAAATATATAATAGAAAATTTAATGGGAATAAACATTATAAAAATACAGTATAGCTGTAGTATAAAATATAACACGTATAATAAACAAATTTTGTTGAAGCTATCTCAACTTTCTTTAATTTCATCGTGTAAAACTGACTATTGCGCACACCGTTCTGCGCAACCATAAAATTAATGGGGCGGAGTCAACTATTTTGTGATGATGGTACAGGGTATAGTGGCACTGGTACTGCAAGATATTTGAGCAAGTGTAACAATAACTCATGGGATGTTGTATCAAATGTTTTGCGATAATCAATGATGATACAAGTTGATAACTTGTAGCAGGAGTTGAGGCAGGTAATTTTTTTTTCCAGCCGAAAAAATCAAGACAACCTAAAAAATTTATTATGCAGGCTTCTAACCCAAAAGGACCTCCCATTTTGAGGCCAGTTAATGACGGTTTTTAATTGAAAAAAAAAGTACCTACTCGCATGCCGCTTGTCATTTATAAAATAGCCATGTGTAATAATATTTTCAACGAATATCAAAATAGAAAACAAGTGAAGTTTTGTAACTAGTTTTAAGATAATTATTTGACCTCTGACAAATAAATAAAAAGTAGGTACTCGCTTGCTAACTTTTGTCGTTTATTAAAATAGCCATATACAATAATATTTTCAACAAACACGAAAATCGAAAACAAGTAGCGTTTTTATAAACCAGTAAGATAATTATTTGACCTTTGACAAATATGTATGTAACCCTTAAAAGATTAGATGTAGATATAGTACGAGCATATTAAATATTTAGTTTAGTTTAGTGTAAACTGTTTGATTTAGGCCCAGATGGAAAAAGAAAAAGTTATTTTAGCTTATTCTGGAGGACTGGATACTAGTTGTATCTTGAAATGGCTTTTAGATAAAAAATTTAACGTAATATGTTACATGGCTAATATTGGACAGGACGAGGATTTCGAGGAAGCAAGAAAGAAAGCCTTAAAAATCGGGGCGTCCAAGGTAAGGAAGTTATATAATTACTCTAAAGATACAATTATACAAAGTGATGCCGAATTGAGTATTCAAAAGGTCAAGGTTGATAGAGCAAGTCAAAATATTAAGAAAATCTTAGTACTTATAGTTTATCTCTGAAGTGCCTTCTAAGGGAGCTACAGCCCCTTAAATGGGGTTGTTCCAAAGACGGCTTTTATTAAATAACGATATGAGAATATGAAATTTTGAGAATATGAAATTTTGACCAGACGCTAAACTTTTATGTTTAATAGTACGCAATAAAATACGTATAAAAAATGAATAAGTGAATGCCTATATAGTTTTAACTGTAACTATTTTGTGAGTAATTTTTTATGAGTATTATCAAAATTTGAAGTTTTCTGCGTAAAAAAATTCCATGAAATTCGTGGCATTTAACAGAAACGTTAAGTATACGCAAAGGAAAGTGTTTTCTTATGGTACACTAAGAATTTTTAGGAATACGTAATGAAATTTTCAAATTGATTTTAGTCGCAATTACGGCATCCTATCGAAGTTGCACAAGATTACCTTTTTTACGTAGAATACTTCATACTTTGATAATTTCTGATACTTTAATAATTTCTCATAAAAAATTATAAAAAATTACACACAAAAAAGTTAGGGTTAAATCTACCCCCAACCACCCAATTCTCTTAATTTTTTAAACGTATTCTACTGCGTTTCATATTCTCATATTAAATCGTTTAGAAGTTATTTAATAAAAACCGTCTTCGGAACAACCCCTTCTAAGGGGCTGTAGCTCCCTTAGAACGCACTTCAGAGATAAATTATACTAAGGTTTTCTTAATATTTTGACTTGCTCTATCAGCTCTTGACATTTTGAATGCTCAATTCGGAATCACCTTGTACAGGGTTATTCCATATACATATTTAGAGAGCGTCTACCTCGCTTATTATAAAAGATAAGACTTTAAATACAAAAGTTGTAGGGTTTGTCCTAAATCGTCAGATAGTGTTGCGCAATATCACGAATAGATATTGGAAAGTTAAAAAAAAAACACCAAGTTGGTAAATTTCTAATGGAACACCCTATATATTTTCAAAAAATCAAATAGATCTTTTAATTCAAAAATATATGATATGTTGATATTTGGTTTAGCCGTTTTCGAGATATTTCAATTTAAAGAACGTGATTATATTGTTTTGCCATATCGCGGTTGCCATGAAAAAACAAATGCTCCAAACGTCAATAATAATTATTGTTTATTCGTGTATCAAATTTTTTTCGTTCTATCCGTAAAATTGGTTATTCGCAAAAATCAAACAGATGAATAACTCAGGGAAGCTACAAAATTCATTGATATGTGAAAACGATAACAAAGGATATGATGGGCAAAAATGTCAACGATGACCAATTGAACTTTTCACTACACGTGAATTTGTTTGTATCTAAGGTAAATCACTAAGTTATTCAACTGTTTGATTTTCGCGAATACGGAAGGAGAAATGTTAGAAATAATTGTTTTTTCATGGCAACCGCGATAGGCAAAACAATATAATCACGTTAAACGTTTTTAACTTTTCAATATCTATTCGTGATATTGCACAACACTTTCTGACGATTTAGGACAAACCCTACAACTTTTGTATTCAAAAGTTTTTTCTATCTTTTATAATAAGTGAGGTAGACGCTCTCTAAATATATGGAATAACCCTGTACATACAGGGTGTCCCGAATATACGCACCAAACTTTACGGTATGATAGAACTTCACAAAATATGAAAAAAAGTTCCTATAAACATAAGGTGGGAAACGCTTAATTTCCGAGATTACAGGGTGTTGAAGTTTCAATTTTGAAAATGTTTTTTTTGCATAATTTTGGAACGACAAAAGATAAACAAATTAAATTTTGCACAATAATTAAGACTTTTATGCTATAAAAACTGAAGAAACTCCTTCTACCCAGATAATTCAAGTGCGGGTAAAAGTAAGGTTAAAACAGTATCCCAACTTTTTTACACGTCACTTTTTTATCAATGTATGACAAAAAATTGAGAAACCAAACCTTTTTACACAAAAAAGATCTCTTGTGTTTTTCCTCAAAAACTATCCATTTTTAAGTTAACCCTAATTAAATTTTATATATAATTAATAATGTTTTCACTATTACCAGCGATTTGTTATGCAGTAATAATAGTGTGCCATGATTTCAGTGTTTCAAGCAACAAAAATCTATTATGTAGTATGTCATGGCAATATGACATTGGTATTTTCTGTTTTGAAATTTATGTTTTGCATATTGTTTAACACCCTGTATTTAGGAAACTAGGCGTTTCTCGACCCATTTATAGGAACTTTTTTTCATATTTTGTGAAGTTCTATCACACCGTAAAGTTTAGTCTGTACAATTCGGGACACCCTGTATAATATTTTTTTACAATTCTCTTTGCTTGATATGCATTGTTTATAAATGACTTTATTTAGGCTTTATACGAGCATAATAACAACCATATTCAATACGATATGCTTATATTGATAGTCAAGAATCTAAAGCTCCGAATTCGATCATGGGGTATGCACTCGCGGGTATATGATTTTAAAAATATGGATATTATCCAGAATTTTATTCCGAATCCGATTCCAGAGGGCGCAATGTCGGCCAAGATTGCGAAATTGCAAAAAAAGTAATATTTCCAAAAAAAAATTGGAACTTAAATATTGCATTATCTGTCGTTTACATTGCATTTACGAGCTTATTTATAAAGATTTTTTAATAATTTTTATATCAATCGAAAGCCTAATGTTTGTAGTTTCATACAAGTTGAATAGAGAGACATTATTTTCATTATAAACAACACTATAAATTGTTTAAACAATATGTGCTCGGAAAATGTAGTGTAATTTTCGGCATCGAGGTACTTTTGTTATTATTGCAGATAGATATGTAGTTATGTGAGATGAAATACGTAGAATAGACCAAAGAACATTTTTTATTAAAATAATTTTTTAATTCGCTGAATAATTTAGGAGATATGTTTTTTTTTAAATGAAGCGCATTGTCTGGTCTACCGCGCGCGCGGTCTTGTTTCTGTAGGCAGGCCATTTACACATGATTTCGAGGCACTCGAGATGATTAAAGAATTTCGCTCACGAGTTGCAAACAATATTTTTTCTACAACGACTTTAATTTGATTAAACTAAAACCGTAAAACGATATCTTGTATTATAATATTTAATGCAAATTAATTTAAAAAAAAAACCGCTGCCAATTCTGGGATCAAAACTTCCTCAACGTGTGGTGGAGTTTATAATAAAAGTAATTTATGACGTATTTTGTATTTTGACGTATTTTGATTTTTTTGACGTATTTGGTTTTTTTGGCGTATTTTGTTTATTTCAACATTTGGACACAACGTTATAATGGATTTGTATATTAGACCCTATTTCTAATCTTTCATCACGAAAAATTTTTTCGTAAAGTTAGAAATAAAAATGTTGGGGTCCGGTAGACCCCCTTCCAGTGGACCGATTTTGCTCATCAACGAACTCAATCTTTTCCTTGGCCTCTAGAACGTGTGTACCAAATTTGAAAGCTTTATCTCAAAAACTGTAGCTGCTATCGCGATACACACACACACACACAGACACACACACACACACACACACACACACAGACACACAGACACACACACTCACACACACAGACAGAAATTTTTTTTTGTCTGAAATTTTGTGTATCGTTATAATTCGTCGAGATTCGTCCAGAAATGCAATAAAAATTTTCAAAAATTTTTTCACGAATACATACCTTCCTCACTTTTGGTGAGGAAGTAATATAATAGCAGATATGTCTCGGAACTATGGAAACTAATATGTTTGACAACAAACATTTTTCACTGACGTCTTCGATATTGTGAGTGTTGAATATTGTGGGTTTTTAAAGTAAAATAATATATAAGATAATAATGGAAAGTCTCGAAAGTCATAGACTGTTTTTAACATAATTTAAAAATTTCTACTTTCAGTTAATTCATTTCATAAAACAATAAATCATTTTGAACTAGATGTTTGCTTAATTCTTGTGTATACATTAAAAATTATAAAAAACAGGCAATAATTAAATTTATAATCGGCATGTGATGTGCAAAATATTTTGCGCACGGGGTCATGGTAACGCAAAAAAAATAATGTCAATGAAAAAATGTCTCATTTTAGACACTGACGTTAATGCGCAAACATAACCTTTTTTTGACAGTTGTAGAAAAAAGTATTTACTCGTATTATTACGTACATTATTTTACAATTTTTTTTTGTAAGGTATAAGCAACATTTTACTAACGTCTTGTATGAAAGTTCGTACAGATCATAAATAATGCCCACAAACAGAACAAATTATCGGTATTTAATTTAAAAAAACTACAATGATATTAAAATAATTTTCGTCTTGATAAAATGATGGTTGTATGTATTGTAAATTCTTTGTACAGGGTAAGTCACGTAAAAGGTCCACCCCATTTATTTGGGTAATATATTAATGAATATATTTTTGGTTTTCGGGACTCTGTCCTATATGAATTTTAACGTAGATTACGAATCTGATAAAAGATTTTTAATTCAACCAAACATATACAGGGATTTTAAAAATACGTGTTTTTTTTAAATGACACACCCTATATATTTCTACACATTTCTATGCAGCTATTCGAGGGGATTTCAAAAATATATAATACCTGTATGTTTGTATCATAAATAAATAATGTGTAGAAATATATAGGGCATGCCATTTAAGATAAACACGTATTTTTAAACACCTTGTATATGTTTGGTTGAATAAAAAATGTTTGATCAGAATCGTAATCTACGTTAAAAATCATGTAGAATATAGTCCCGAAAACCAAAAATATATTCAAAATTACCCAAATAAATGGGGTGGACCTTTTACGTGACTTACCCTGTACATGATATAACTAAAATTGAAGTATTATAGGTAAGTAGCTATACATATGATTTATGTGATAATGCCATAATTAATAGTCATTAAACTTATTTCACGCCAAATTCTAAAGAAATAAATAGAAATAAGAAAATGGTCAAAATATGTCAAGATAAAAGTGTAGTATCAAAGGCAAACCTCAACAGTTTGCCCCAGAAAACCACTGTACTTGGAACTATAACCGGGTGACCACGGATCATGGTAAACCCCCGCCATTTCCACAATTCTTGAGTTATCCAAATGAAATTTTGCAGCAGTAATTAAATGTACGTCCAAAAAAACTCATTCACCTGTCAAAGTTACGTCTTTTAATTGTTTCTTTCATGGCTAGTCTGATAAATAGTATAAAATGACGTGTTGTGGTGATTTTTTCCCTTTTTTTATTACTTGCACATTGCAATTATTTTAAAAACAGTCTATGACTTTCGAGACTTTCCATTATTATCTTATGTATTATTTTACTTTAAAAAACCCACAATATTCAACACTCACAATATCGAAAACGTCAGTGAAAAATGTTTGTTGTCAAACATATTAGTTTCCATAGTTCTGAGACATATCTGCTATTATATTTTTTTTAAATTAATTTGCATTAAATATTATAATACAAGATATCGTTTTACGGTTTTAGTTTAATCAAATTAAAGTCGTTGTAGAAAAAATATTGTTTTCAACTCGTGTGCGAAATTCTTTAATCATCTCGAGTGCCTCAAAATCATGTGCGCGCGCGGTAGTCCAGACAATGCGCTTCATTTAAAAAAAATCATATCTCCTAAATTATTCAGCAAATTAAAAAATTATTTCAATAAAAAATGTTCGTCGGTCTATTCTACGTATTTCGTCTCACATAACTACATATCTATCTGCAATAATAACAAAAGTACCTCGATGCCGAAAATTACACTACACTTTCCGAGCACATATTGTTTAAACAATTTATAGTGTTGTTTATAATGAAAATAATGTCTCTCTATTCAACTTGTATGAAACTACAAACATTAGGCTTTCGATTGATATAAAAATTATTAAAAAATCTTTATAAATAAGCTCGTAAATGCAATGTAAACGACAGATAATGCAATATTTAAGTTCCAATTTTTTTTTGGAAATATTACTTTTTTTGCAATTTCGCAATCTTGGCCGACATCGCGCCCTCTGGAATCGGATTCGGCATAAAATTCTGGATAATATCCATATTTTTTAAATCATATACCTCGCGAGTGCAGGGTTCGGCATTTTAGAAGCGCCTTTTTGGATGCTAGATTCCTTACTATGATGTTTCATCTCTAAACATACAATTATTAAATCTATTGGATTTTTGTTAGTACATGATTAAAAATTGGATTAAAAATTACAAAATTCAAAACTTCTAAAAATAAATTATTGAAAAAATTCTTTTTTACTCTCCACAAAATTATAATCAATTAAAAAACGATGTCGCCAAGAAAAAAAATCCTATGTAATTAAATTCGCAAATCACAGTTCTCTCACAGAATAATTTTCTTTTCTCTCTTGGCATCCAGTAAAAAGATGGAACTCATACACCACAAACTGTTGAATAGTAACAATAACCTATCTAAAATCTATCTAATCTAACATTACATTATTTACACGGTGCTTTAGTTTTTTATTTTTACTTTATATTATTTCACTTTTAATATATCTATGTTTATTATGTATATATATTTATTATGTGATATTGTAGTGTATTATGTACGTACTTATGAGATATTGTATTGCATGTAATTATGTGATATTATTGTTGAAATTTGTGTTTAATCTATTATTTAAGTTTTGTAAATTTTTTTTTTTTTTCCGTTTCCGGAAGAAATTGCTGGACAGTCTCCCTGTGGCCTCCGACACCACACAGAGAGAGCGCCAGCGAATAATCTACAGCAACTCCCCACATCCCGCAGGGTTAGTCACTGTAGATTCCAGACTCATGTGCCCTAAGTAGACGAAGGGATCCCAGGATGACCGCTTTCTGCATTTGACCAGCCAACCATTCTGCCGATGTTTGGCAGGCAGGCATGGTCTTCAATGCGGAGAGCAGCGTGGGCTTCATACCTCCGAGTACACCGATTATCAGGACGACCATTTTGACAGAGTAGCCTGGGTATAGCACTTGGAGCTCGTACCGGAGATCTCTGTATTTAGTCCGTTTCTCCTCCTCCTTCAAGGCGATGTTTGTCTCAGCAGGTGCTGAGAACTCGATGACATACATCACCTTGGTCTGATGGTCGAGGAGGACTATGTCAGGCTTATTGGCGTGAATTCGCCTGACGGTCGGGAACGAGTAGTTCCAGTAAATCCGGCATTTCTCGTTCTCGACAACGGACTCGATATCTCCGGGGACGTAAGGCAGCACTGGTGTTTGGTCTATCTGGTACGAGTGCCGTAGATGGTAGTATAGCACTCGTAAAGCCGCGTTATGTCGTTGGATGTAGACCGAAGTCGCATAAATCGGGCATGCAGATAATAAATGCATGAGCGACTCCGGCGCCTGACGGCAGGTCCTGCAGTTGATATCAGGTACCTCTACACCCATCACGCGACTGCGATAGACCAATGTGTTAATAACACCATCTTGGCAGGCCACAATGTATCCCTCGGTCTCCGACTTCAGCCCCGCTGACCTTAAAAATGCGAAGGTCAGCTCTGTCGATAAACCCAGTGCTTCTATGTTGTTATAGAAAACACCGTGCAGGGGTTTATCGACGTGCTGCCTGAACAGATTTCTCTGTTCGGCAGCTTTGATGTGGGCTGTCAGACGATTAGGCGGAAGCTCAGTGACTGAGTCACCTCGCCGGCCTTCTCGCCTGTAGTCGAACACGAGACCGAGTTCATCTGCGGCCCTCTGTGCTGCCCTAAACAATAAAGCGCCAACTCCCACAGCTTCATGATCTCTCACTAACTGTAGGAGTGGGTCCGAGCTCCTGATGACATTACATGCCATACTCAGTGCCACTCTGCCATGCATGCACTCCAGACTCAAGAGTCCTCGGCCCCCCCATTGACGTGGGAGGTACACACGAGGAACGGACGATCTAGGATGAATACTCCTATGAATATTCATCATCTTGCGGGTATTCCTGTCCAATTGACGCAGCTCATCTACTCCCCATTTGACTACACCAAAGGAGTAGAGCAGAATCGGAACGGCAAGCATATTAGTGGCAGACACCTTGTTCTTCCCCGAAAGTTCTGATGACCAGATCTTTCGGAGTCGGTGTCTGTACTTGCCACGGAGAGAATCCTTTATTTGGTTCACATCCTGGATGTGGCGTTGTTCCACACCCAGGTATGTGTAGGTCTCTCCGGCATCCAAATGTCGTAGGATGCTTCCGTCTGCGAGCTGCGCATCTTCGTGGAATTCCCCGCATCGTCCTCTCTTGAGGTGGACGACTGCGCATTTGTCCAACCCAAACTCCATTCCAATTGCCCGCGTGTATTCCTCGACCACCCTGAGAGCATTTTGAAGTTCTCGCTCTCCGGAGGTATAGAGTTTAAGGTCATCCATATAAAATAGATGGGTGACCTTATGCCTCCGGTTGCTGGGTGGCCCACACTGATACCCGCGGGTTTGGCGGAGTCCAACAGATAGCGGCAGCAGTGAGATGCAGAAGAGGAGCGGACTCAAAGAGTCACCCTGAAACACTCCTCTCTTAAATGTCACCAACTCTGTCGAAACTCGCTCGGCACCGGATGTTATGGTGAAGCGAGTTCTCCAAAGCGGCAACAGTTGTTCGATGCATCTCACTAGTGGTGCTGGTACCGCAAGACATCCGAGCAAGTGTAACAAAAGCTCGTGGGATGTTGTATCAAATGCCTTGCGATAATCAATCCAGGCCATTGACAGATTATTATTATTATTATTATTATTATTATTATTATTATTATTATTATTTTTTTTTTTTTTTTTCCGTTTCCGGAAGAAAGTGCTGGACAGTCTCCCTGTGGCCTCCGACACCACACAGAGAGAGCGCCAGCGAATAATCTACAGCAACTCCCCACATCCCGCAGGGTTAGTCACTGTAGATTCCAGACTCGTGTGCCCTAAGTAGACGAAGGGATCCCAGGATGACCGCTTTCTGCATTTGACCAGCCAACCATTCTGCCGATGTTTGGCAGGCAGGCATGGTCTTCAATGCGGTGGTTTCAATCATAAAGCCAAATTATGTTCCAGTCAAGCGAAATGTCTAAATTGTGGTGCTAGTGATCATGAGAAGAAGAATTGTGATTCTGATCCAAAATGTGCAAATTGTATTATTGCTAATCAAAAATTAAATTTAGATTTAGATGTTTATCATTCTATGTTTGATTATATATGTCCAGTTTTACTTAAAAGAATTTGTAGTGAAAGGCAAAAAGTCAAAAGCTGTGATGATATTGAATAGCAATCAGTAAATGAAGATAATGGCTCCTTAAATATTTTCCATCAAAATATTCAATGTATTAGAAACAAAATCGATATCTTAGAATCATCTTTATATTTAGATGACATTCACATTGCTTGTTTTTCAGAACATTGGATGACTGAAGATGACACAGTGGGTAAATATAAATGAACATTGTCTAGGGGCTTCATTTTGTAGGAAAACATTTACAAATGGCGGGGTTGCAATTTATTTTAAGAATGATTTAGAAAGTGCAATAATTAACGAACTTAGATGACATATCGTGAGAAAGAACTTTTGAAATTTGTGGCATTGAATTTATCGATAAGTACAATAATTCCATAAAAATTTTTTGTTTGCTCTAAACCTATTTTTATTCATTTTACGCCCAAGAACAGACTAATAAATGAAAGTTACCTTATTAAAGCAGATCATGTTTCGTTAAAACAGGTATCTTGTACAAAATTTCTTGGTCTGTATATCGACAATGATATGAGCTGGATATCTCATATTGATTATTTATCCGGAAAATTATCTTCATTATGTTTTGCCATATACAGACTTAGAGAAGTAACACAACGACATAATATGCTTGTGTTTTTATCATTCAAGATTCAAGTTTTCTATCTAGATTAAGGTATGGAATTTTATTTTGGGGTATGTCACCACATGCTGAGCGATTGTTTAAATTACAAAAAAGAGCAGTTAGAAACATAATTGGTGCTTCTAGATTTCAATCGTGTAAACCGATCTTTAAAAACTTAAATCTTTTACCTTTGCCATGCATACAGGGTGAGTTCACTTTAAATGGGGAAACTTCGAGAATCGATTCTGTATTGAAAAATAAGTGTAGTTTGTCCTATAAACATTTTTTTCAAGATACAGGACGCTGAACTTTTTTTTTTTTTTTAGTTTTCGACAAATAACTCTTAAGTGGTTAGACCGATTTTTATAAAATTTGGGCTTTGTTTATGTTAGATTAAAGTTTATCAAATGATCTGAATAATTTGAAAATATCGCCCCCGCAGGCGTAGATATGGGGACCACGGACCCCTTTTTAAAAAAGAACTTCTACGCCTATGGTCGTCTCAAAAAATGGATATGATTTTTTTATTCTCCGATATTTTCTGAACAAAAAATGTCTCTAGTAAATTTTCGCTATTTTTGATAGTTTTCCGGTTAATTGAGGTCAAATGGTTTATTGTAATGCCCCCCAATGTTTATTTTATTTGCCGATGAGCCGGTGTCTGCTATTACGTAAAGTCGTTTCAAAGGGTCTTTATCATTTTCAGTCTAAATTGTTTGAAACGATTTTAAAAATTGAGAGAGGAAATAAAGCAATTGAGAGACAATAAAGACATTTATTAATATATTTTTTTTCATTTCTGTTAGCAAACACCGGCTCATTGGCAAATAAAATAAACATACAATAAATCATTTAACCTCGATTAACCGGAAAACTATAAAAAATAGAGAAAACTTACTAGAGACATTTTATGTTCAGAAAATATCGGAGAATAAAAAAATCATATCCATTTTTTGAGACGACCATAGGCGTAGAAGTTCTTTTTTAAAAAGGGGTCCGTGGTCCCCATATCTACGCCTGCGGGGGCGATATTTTCAAATTTTTCAGATCATTTGATAAACTTTAATCTAACATAAACAAAGCCCAAATTTTATAAAAATCGGTCTAACCACTTTAAAGTTATTCGTCGAAAACTAAAAAAAAAAAAAAAGTTCAACGTCCTGTATCTCGAAAACCAAGTCCCATATGAAAAATGTTTATAGGACAAACTACACTTATTTTTCAATAAAGAATCGATTCTCGAAGTTTCCCCATTTAAAGTGAACTCACCCTGTATATATGTTTGAGTTAATACTTTATGTAAAAAACAACTTGAATGATTTTATAAGCAACATTGATTTACATAGCTATAATACCCGCAATAAAATGGACCACCGAATCACGACTTGTCATTATTTGAGAAGGCGCCAAAATATATTGGAATAAAATGCTTTAACAATCTACCAACAGAACTTAAATGTACAAATAATATAACATCATTCAAAAAAAACCTTTTTAAATATTTACATGACAATATGTTTTATAGCGTTGCAGAATTTTTAAACATGTAATTTTTTCTTTCATTTCAGATCAATGCCTTATTAGTATATATTTTAGATTAGATTAGATTTTATATTTTATATTATTTTTCTTATGTTTATATTTGTAACTAATGTTACAATTATGTATGAATGTGTCGTTTTGTCTGTAATTTTTATTCTTATAATTTTTTTTATATACGGTGGTCCAATTTTCATTTTACCTTATAACTTTTTTATTTATTCAGCGATTTTCAACTTTTTGGATTCGTTCGACAGCTAAAGCTTTTAGCTAAACGATTATCTGTCAGAAGCTGATATTATGATCATAAATGTCAAGGCAGACGTATTTAAACTTCAGCAATTTTTAATAACTGCTGGAATTTTGTTGAAATTCCGAATTTACAAACGGTTTGTTATATCATCATGACTGGTCTTGTGGCAATATTTTGATGGGTAGTTTTAAAAAATCGGTAAAAGAACTACGGAGCTGTACCAAAAAATGTAGAGGCGTGTTATCAACGTCTCGGCAGCAATGGTAATAACAGAAATTTTTATTCTCCTTCATAACTTTTTTGATTCCTTACCGATTTTAATTTTTTTTGGATCATTTAAAACCTAAAGCCTTCCACTACAATATTCAATGTCAGAAATTGACATGAATCATTAATCCAATATGGCGGAAGTGGTCAAATTTACCTAATATTTAAAAGCCGCTGGGATTTTTTTTAAATGGCGAAATAAATGTCTTTTCTTTTTACCTGGAAGCCTTATTTTCTAAAAACATTTTCACGCATAGATCACGAAAATCGGTTAAGAACTTACAAAGATGTAGTTCATAACGTAATCATGTGTCCCATAACAACAGTATTAAATTAATTATTAACAGAGTTACCTATACACTTATCGTCATGGTTACAAAACAAAAACAAATGAACATTGATACTTAACTGTCACTTCGGCTGTTCTTAAAGAGTGTTTTGTGGTACCTAGTTTTGTCAAATGAAGACAAGATTTTCATTAAGAATTTATTGATTCGCGGCTATAAAGTTTCGGAAATAATACAACAATTTCCAGACAATAACTTTTAAAAAAGTACTATTTACGACGAAAGTTTCAAGAAACTGGAACGATTTAAAGACGTTGAGGAAGTGGTAGGCCGAGATCAGTAAGAGTAGAAGTAAGTATTTATTGTAACATTGTGTAATTAGTGTCAACGTAGAGAAAATATAGAGTAACTTAATTCTAATATTTTTGAATATTTTTTAGAACATTGAACAGGTCGCCAATTTGGCAATTAGCCATGTAAGGACACCGCATTCCAGTTTTAGTGTGAGTCAAATTGCTCAACTAACTGAAACGTCTAGCCGCGAATCAATAAATTCTTAATGAAAATCTTGTTTTCATTTGACAACACCATTTTAACAAAACTAGGTATCACAAAACACTTTTTAAAAACAGCCGAAGTGACAGTTAAGTATCAATGTTCATTTGTTTTGTAACCATGACGATAAGTGTATATCGGTAACTCTGTTAAGAATTAATTTAATACTGTTGTTATGGGGCACACGATTACGTTATCAACTACATCTTTGTAAGTTTTTAACCGATTTTCATGTTCTATGCATGAAAATGTTTTTAGAAGATAAGGCTTCCAGATTAAAAGAAAAGCCATTTAATTCGCCATTTAAAAAAAATCCCAGCGG
This sequence comes from Rhagium mordax, assembly GCA_963680705.1. Taxonomy (NCBI): domain Eukaryota; kingdom Metazoa; phylum Arthropoda; class Insecta; order Coleoptera; family Cerambycidae; genus Rhagium; species Rhagium mordax. The sequence goes on from OY796665.1 coordinate 32,466,514, forward strand.
CTTTTAAATATTAGATAAATTTGACCACTTCTGCCATATTGGATTTATGATTCATGTCAATTTCTGCCATTCAATATTGTAGTGGAAAGCTTTGGATTTTAGATGATCCAAAAAATATTAAAATCGGTAAGGAAACAAAAAAGTTATAAAGGAAAATAAAAATTTCTGTTTTTACCATTGCTGCCGAGACGTTGATAACACGCCTCTACATTTTTTGGTACAGCTCCGTAGTTCTTTGACCGATTTTTTAAAACTACCCATCAAAATATTGCCACAAGACCAGTCATGATGATGAAACAAACCGTTTGTAAATTCGGCATTTCAACAAAATTCCAGCAGTTATTAAAAATTGCTCAAGTTTAAATACGTCTGCCTTGACATTTATGATCATAATATCAGCTTCTGACAGAGAATCGTTTAGCTGAAAGCTTTAGCTGTCGAACGAATCAAAAAAGTTGAAAATCGCTGAAAAAATAAAAAAGTTATAAGGTAAAATGAAAATTCCGGTTTTTTTTGGACCACCCGATATATTATGTTTTATTCGGCTATTAGTAATTATCTAAAAAGACATATTCGATATTTAGCTATCACTTTATGTGAATTTCTTACACTTTGTTTAACAATTGTCTGTTGTAGGTAAAAGTGTAAGAAATTCACATAAAGTGATAGCTAAATATCGAATATGTCTTTTTAGATATATACTTTTGCCAAATTTATTTGGCTGGGGCAATATAATCATCAAGAAATACATATATGATAGCGTGACACTTGTACGCCGATGACATTTCCTATACATTGGTACATTGGTCTCTTGGAATAAATAAATTATTATTATTATTATTATGTAAAATGAACAGTAGAGGCGTCTCGTTTGGGGTTTCATGATGATTTCTTATTAATAATTATTCCTCTGATAGATATTTCATCAAATCAATAGGGTATTGAGAATCTACAGAAAATAATACATAAATGATGTACTCTCAGTCAGAGTCGATAAGATGCATAGTTTTCGAGAAAATTTGATTTAAGGTTGATTGGGCGCACGTATTATGAAGTATAATAAAATAAAAACAACTACCTAATTTTTATTTATTTATCATACAAGTACCTACTGGTTTTCTAAATAAGTTTAAGTGTGCTATGAAAAAATGAATAAAAACCGCTGCCAATTATGGAATCAAAACTTCCTCACCGTGGGGTGGAGTTTATAATAAAAGTAATTTTTGACGTATTTTGTTTTTGACGTATTTTGTTTTTTAACGTATGTTGTTTTTTTTGGCGTATTTTGTTTATTCCATCGTTTGGACACAATATTATAATGGGTTTTATATCAGATCCTATTTATAATCTTTCATCACGAATAATTTGTTTTGTAAAGTAAGAAATATAAATGTTGGGGTCCGGTAGACCTCATTCTAGTGGACCGATTTTGCTCATCAACGAACTCAATCTTTCCTTGACCTCTAGAACATGCGTACCTCGCGACACACACGCACGTCTGCCCCTCGGTCTGCCCGCTTAAAATAACTTTTTCTGCAACCTCCTAAAGTCCTGGGATTAAAAACTGAAAAACCCTGTATATTTATTTATTTACAATATCCAACAGGAAATTCCCAATTACAGGATAAGGTATACAATGAATTGAAATACAAATATTGAGAATATGATTAAAAAAAAATAAAAAAAATACATAATTTTTTTTTGTTTTCTTGAACCTTTTTATTTATATTAGTGTTGGATATATTTGATTAAAGTAAATATTATTGTAATATGTTGTTTTGGTTGCTATGATTATTATTATTAAAAATAATAAATCAAATTAAAATTTTCTAAAACCATCATTGCATTATTTCTTGCTCATTTAATTACTTACGATCCTCTGGAACATTGGATATATACAGGGTGGTCACTTTTACAATGTACACCATTGGTATCTTCTAAACAACAAGAGGTACATAGATGCTTAAATTAGAGAAAAGTTGCGCATTTTCATGCTCTTTAAGGATCTGAAAAGAAATCCGGGATAACTGACCTCGTTCCTGAATATCCTGAAAAAATCTGAAATATTGCGTTTTCTTATTTCGTTCATAACGTTTTTATTACTTAAGCCAATGTATTGAAATTTGGCATGTTTACATAAATCGATATGGGCTATCCACTGCACATTTTAAACATTTTCTAGACCTACTAGATCTTCATGTTTTTATAGCCAATTTTTGATTTTCTTATGGACGCCATATTGGATTTTTATACTGTTGGATAGAGAATAAAAATGTGATTTCAACGATGTATCACACATGAGTCATCTGACTTGATTAACCACCTTTAAACATTAATTTAATAATTTTTTGACAAAATCAAATTGCCATGAAATAACAAATGATCGAGCAAATTATTGACAGTAGTAGAAGTAATGCTAGAGCTCTTTCGACAAAATCAAGTTGGCATGAAATAACAAATGATCGAGGGAATTATTGACAGTAGTTGTAGAAGTAATGCTAGAACTGTTTTTGTAATTACTGTTAGTGTTATTATTATTATACCTACATATCTAGTCTTTCATTAACTGAAAATCTTACCATAATGAATAAATAATAATAACACTGACAATAATTACAAAAACAGTTCTGGCATTATTTCTACAACTACTGTCAATAATTTGCTCGATCATTTGTTATTTCATGCCAACTTGATTTTGTCGAAAGAGCTCTAGCATTACTTCTACTACCGTCAATAATTTGCTCGATCATTTGTTATTTCATGGCAACTTGATTTTGTCAAAAAATTATTAAATTAATGTTTAAAGGTGGTTAATCAAGTCAGATGACTCATGTGTGATACATCGTTGAAATCACATTTTTATTCTCTATCCAACAGTATAAAAATCCAATATGGCGTCCATAAGAAAATAAAAAATTGGCTATAAAAACATGAAGATCTAGTAGGTCTAGAAAATTTTTAAAATGTGCAGTGGATAGCCCATATCGATTTATGTAAACATGCCAAATTTCAATACATTGGCTTAAGTAATAAAAAAGTTATGAACGAAATAAGAAAACGCAATATTTCAGATTTTTTCAGGATATTCAGGAACGAGGTCAGTTATCCCGGATTTCTTTTCAGATCCTTAAAGAGCATGAAAATGCGCAACTTTTCTCTAATTTAAGCATCTATGTACCTCTTGTTGTTTAGAAGATACCAATGGTGTACATTGTAAAAGTGACCACCCTGTATATTCCAATAGGTTATGGGCCCAGTAACGCATACGTAGAAGAGTAAGAAATTGATTGAATTTCTTGACATTGCCTGATTTAGAAAATTATTAAAGATGACAACACAAGGTACAGAAACTACTCGTATTGTTAAGTTAAAGTTAAATTATCAATTATGGAAATTTAGTGTCTCAATTGCATTGAGAGCTAATGATTTGATGAACATTGTAACTGGAAAAGAAATCAAACCTGTAGAAACAGAAACAAATTGTGAAGAGGTCAAAAAATGGAATAAGAGAGATAATCAAGCTATGTGCATATTTTTATCATCAATTACTGAAGAACAGTTGAATTATTTAGTTAATTGTCAGACTGCAGCTGGCATGTGTATCAAACTAATTACAGAAAACAGGTGTCAAAGCATATTGTTTATCAGAAGTTTTATGATTTGAAAATGATAAAAGGTCAAAAAGTGCAAATGTAAATTTTAATGAAGCAAAAACCCTTATATAAGATAAAAATAATAATGATGTAAGTATGTATTAATTTGAATTTTGGAAATGAAGAAGAAATATTGTCAATTTCACAAGAAATCTCATATGCGAGAGAATTAAATGAAGAAAATGAAAATATAGAAGATGTGGAAGTCATGAGTGATGAAGGAAGAAGATATAATTTGAGAGATAGAACTCAAATTAAGCCACCTAAATATCTATCGACGATGATCGCTGAAATAGGAACTCCCTCATCTTAAGAAGAAGCAGTGAATTCAGAGAAATGTGAAAAATGGATATCTGCAATGGAAGAAGAAATACATTCTTTAAAAGCTGCTGAAGAAGATTTAGAAATTGCCCAGTTTGATGTTAAAACCGCTTTTCTTTATGGAGAATTGGAAGAAAACATATTTATGAAGCAACCAAAAGGTTTTGAGGTAGGCATGTTTGTTTGTAAACTAAATAAAAGTCTATATGGTCTAAAACAATCACCCCGATGTTGGAATTATAGATTTAGAATATTTCTAAAAATATTTAATTTGAAACAAACTAATGCAGATCATTGTGTGAATATCCATGGAAACAAGGTTTATTTAGCCCTTTATGGTGATGACGGATTGATCTTAACAAAATCAAAAGACATTATTGCTGACATTTTGACAAATTTGAAGAAGAATTTTGAAATAACTACAGCAGAAGCAAGATGTTTCATTGGTATTGAAATCAAGAGAGACAGAGAACGAAAATCAATTACAATAACTCAACGAAGTTTTATTGAGAAGATTCTAAAGAAATTTAAAATGACAGATTGTTTGCCGTCAAATGTTCCTGCTGAACCAGGTTTATACTTAAAAAAACCACCTGATGGAGAGAAGAATGTAGATGTACCATATCGTGAAGCTATAGGTACTTTGTGAATTGTGAAACTCGCGTGGGTCGGACGTCTCCGATATTAGTCTCAAATAATTATTAGTTTTGTAAAGGTTTTAAATACCGAAAATGTACATTTTCCGGTCAAGTAAGTCCAGTGACGTGAAAGACAATGAAAGTTGTGAAATTGACTTAACAGATTTGCTAAATAGTGAGAAAATAAAATCTGTGTTTCATGATATAATAAAATCATCAATGACTGAACTGAATCAAAAAGTTTCAAAACTTCAAGAAGAGCTGACTACTCTGCGAGAATCAAATATTCAACTTATTTACTTGCTCACCAACAGTGAGTCGAAAAATAAACAAAATAATACGCATAATGACGAAGAAAATCAGTGGACTAGTGTAAATTCCAATACGATTGATTCGAACAAGAAAACCGACAATGATAAGGTAAAGCTAACAAAAAGTACGAAAGTCTCAAATAAAACAAGTGAGCCCATCAATGGACAAAAAATAAATAAAAATAATATGCCTATGCCTAAACAGCAACAAAACAAAAACAATAGTCTGACAAAAACTGTCTATGAGGATGATGATTTTACCATGGTTTATAAAAATCGTAAAGAACGTCGCCGCACTCTAATGCAAACAAATGAAAATGAAAATCAAAATAAAAATAATAATAAAATAATTATAGGCACATCAATCGACAACGACGATCCTCAAGAATCTTTACAAGCAGCTGATAAAAAATTATGGCTCTACATAGCACGTTGCAAGCCTCATTCAACTGAAGATAAATGGAAACATTATCTTGAGGAAAAATGCCCAGGTAGAGAGTTCATAGTACAGGCGCTTACAACAGTAGGAAATCTTACTTTTAAAATTGGAGCTGATCTCGACTTAGAACCGGTGCTATATAATGCTGCCTTGTGGCCAAAGGGAATTTTAGTGAAGAGGTTTAACTTTTTTCGTCAAAAAAGAAGATTTAGAAGAAATTAAGATAATAAAAGGACCAAGAGTCAATTCATTTAATATACTCTATTACAATATTCAATGTCTTCGAAATAAGGTAAACCAACTAGAATTAATTGCAAATGATAATAAGTATGACGCGCTATGCATAACAGAAAGCTGGCTAAAAAATAATGAAGTTGACGTATGCAAAATAGCAAATTATAATGTTATAAGTTCTTACTGTAGGACTGACTCTATTCACGGAGGTGTTTTAATTTATTTGAAAAGTGACGTAGAATATAAGTCCATTAATTGTTTTAACGAATTATGTGAGGAAAAAATTTTTGAATGTGCAGCTGTTCAATTAGTAAAAGAAAATATTTTACTTGTTACTGTTTACAGATCACCAAATGGTGACTTAGGTCTATTTTTTGATAAATTGTGCACTTTGTTGCAGGTTACACAACGAATGAATTTGCATTTAATTTTAAATGGAGATTTTAACATTCACTTTAATAAATTGCTGTATAAAGATACAAAACAATTTACAGATGTAATTCAATCTTTCAATCTTAGACTTGGAGTTAACACTCCAACTAGGATTTGTAGAATCCGAGACATAATAAGCCAAAATTGTATTGACAATGTCATTACAAATATAGACGAGTCATATATAAAAACATATGTAACGGATCAACACTTGTCTGACCACTTAGGATTAGAAACATGCATTAAGACTAACAAAACGAAAATTACGCAGTTTAAAAAAATAAGAATATTTTCAGACAAAAAGTTACTGGAATTTAAAGATGAATTAAATCATTTTGATTGGACATTTTTATATAACATAGATGACGCTAATCAATCATTTAATTCGTTTTTTGAAATCTTATGCAATAAGTTCAATTTGCATTTTCCTGAAAAAAAAGTTAAAGTTAATAACAATATTAAAGTAAACTGGTTCAATGATGAGCTAAAACTAATGAGAAATAAACTTGACGCTATATCTGTAATTAAACAAAGTTTTGAAACAGAGGAGAGTACAAATTTATATAAGTCACTTAAGCATGACTATAGAAAGGCGATTCTCAATGCAAAACAAATGGCTAATACAAATTTTATTCAAAATTCAAATAATAAAGGTAAAGCAACATGGCAGTTGATAAATTCACAGACAAAAAATAAAACCAAAGTTCCTTCTGAAATATCAGCGGAGACTTTTAACAATTTTTTCATAAATATTCCACATACTCTTTTGGAATCTATACCTGATACAGAAATCCATTTTACAAATTTCTTAAAAAACGTGAATTCTCCTCCATCACATTCTTTCTATCTATCACCAACTGATGAACATGAAATTGATAACATTATAAAAAATTTAAAAAACACCAACAGTGTAGATATATATGGATTTAATACTAAAAATATTAAATTTGTAAGAGATAACTTGGTACCCATTCTAACATTTTTATTTAATCAATGTATTGAGCAACAAATATTTCCGGATGTTCTAAAACTAGCTAGAGTGGTTCCTATTCCTAAAAATGGGAGCATGGAGGACATTAACAATTTTAGACCTATTTCCGTGTTACCAATTATATCAAAGATATTTGAAACTTTAATTAAAAATAGAATTGTTAATTTTTTTGAGAGTAATAATTTATTTGATAAAAATCAGCATGGCTACAGAGAACGCAAATCTACAATCAGTGCAATAGTAAACGCCGTTGAAAAAATATTAGATGCGATAGATAATAATCTTATACCCTGTGCGACATTTTTAGATCTAAGCAAAGCTTTTGATTGTGTATGCCATGATTATCTCATAAAAAAGCTCGAATTCTATGGAATAAGAGGAAATGGTTTGAAATTAGTGACATCATATTTACAAAATAGAAGTCAAGCTGTACTTTTATCCTCTGGAGACTCATCACATGTGTCACCTATCAAAATAGGCGTCCCGCAAGGGTCAATTCTAGGCCCAATTTTCTTTTTAATTTTTATTAACGACTTTTCCTTCAATGTACCATCAGAAATAGTGACCTTGTATGCCGATGATGCCACTCTCGTTAATGTAGGGTTAACAACAAATGAATTGGCGACCAAAAATAATGTATCAATTAACCATGCTATTAGTTGGTATGATTCAAATAAATTAAAAAATAATCCCGAGAAAACACAGCATGTTATATTTTCTCCTAATGTAGAATTTTCCAAAGCAAAATTTCTGGGTATATATATCGATTCTAAGTTAAATTGGCAGAGTCAAATTGAATATTTAGCTAATAAACTGAATAAAACCGTATTCCAAATTAGAAAACTTATGGAGTTAACAACATTGGACACAGCAATGACATTTTACTATAGTAACTTTTATAGTTTGATTACCTACGGAATTTTGATTTGGGGCAATTCAGTGGGATTTGATAGAATTTTTAAAATTCAAAAACGAGCCATCAGAACAATAGCATCTGTACATGCTAGAGAACATTGTAGGCCTTTGTTTAAAAATCTAGGAATAATGACACTGTATGGTATTTTTATATATCAATGTGTACTATTTATAAAGCAGAATAATAATTTAACACATTCAAGTTTTCATAACTACAACACCAGAAATAAAAATAACCCAACTATTCCATACCATAGATTATCAAAAACTCAACAACCTTTAAACCATTTAGCCATAAAGTTATTTAACAAATTACCAGATTACGTCAAGGAATTGCCGGTCAATATTTTAAAACGTTATTTAAAACAATTTTTAATTGAGCACCCTTTCTATACGATTGCTGAATTTTTTAACCATGACTTTTTAAACAGTTAACTTTTATGTCTTTTACCATAGTGTGTGCGTAATAAGACTAATGTTTGTGTATGTGTGTTTTATTGTATTTTGTGTAATGTGTATTTATAAGTATTTATGTATGGATATATGTCTATTATTGCTTATTTGCTTATTTATGTTTTACCTATTTTATTTATACAATGTTCATGTACACTATACAAATAATGTGTTGACAACCTTAAACATGTACTTACTGTACTTTATGTAACTTGGGCAATAAATAAATAAATAAATAAATAAATAAATAAATATTTATAGCAATAAATACTCGTCCTGATATTGCTTATGCTGTCAGTTATACTAGTCAATTCCTTAATAGTTTTGGTAATGAACACTGGAATGTTCTGACATAAATTTTAATTCTAAACAACTTAGTGACAGTTTTCCATATCGTTAAAATTGAATGTAGTTTACTCTTAAATACTTTTCAGATCTTTTAATTTTCCGAACGCCCTGTACGTACATGCCATGTTAACTTACTCCATGGCAATCATATTTTTAATAAAAGCGAAACAATTTATGAAGAATAAGTTTTCTGCGTAAAATGATAAATAAAAAACTTTTCCTCTTATCCACTCTAACTGTGGCCATACTGTATGTATATACAGGGTGATTCATTGGGAGAGGGACATACGTTAACTGTTGATAAAGGTCACCGAGATGGTTCCAAATAACCCATTCTTAATGGGTCTGTCACTCTTTATAACCGAGATGCAGGGGTATCTCGGTTATAAAGGGTGACAGATTCATTAAGTATGGGTTATTTGGAACAATAGCCTTAAGAGTATTTTCGTTTAGTACGAGATGGATTTTCCCCGTTGCGGAGTGACGAAGATAAATTTTACAATCCCGCGTCCAATAATAGGCAGCTCCAATTTTTTTACAATGATTTCTTGTTAGCGTTAGCAGCAATTTATTTTTAGGAGTAAGATGATCATTTATATAAATATTTGAATTTAATCCAGAAATTATTCCAATGTCGTGTAACTTTAAACCTTTATTTTTTTTATGGCTGCTATTACATCATCTTTATAAGAGCGAGATTTAAATCTTACTATAATAGAGCGGGGTCTGGAATTGTTAGAGTCCATGTGGGCTACTCTGTGGTATGATTCAACACTAGTTTCGGAGAGACCAGGATCCAATTTATTTAAAATACTTTTCAAAACAGCGTGTAAGTTTTCTCCAGAGGTTTCAGGTATACCATTGATTTCTACGTTATTTAAACGAACTTGTTGTTGCAGATGATCGAGCTCAGATTTTAGACTAAAAACGTCTTTAGATACGACAGACACGTCATTTTCTAATTTCGGGATGGTTTTCATTTTGCCCTCAAATTCATGAATTTCTTTATTAAAGTCATCTATTTTATCGGCGTAAAATTGTAATGAGTTTTGAACAGTATTTTGTTGTTCTTTAACGATATTTACATCGGATTGCAACGTATCAATCTTGGCATCCAGTTTTTTTAGAATAGCAGCAATGTCCACGTTAGAGGGTGATGGCTGAGACTGCTTGGATTTTTTATCAGTGGGCCCTTTTAGAGTACAGCTGCTACACTTGTAGAATAACCCAGGAAACTTGTGCAGGTCCGCGGGCATTGGTGTTGGCCACGGTGTAAGACAATTAGGTGATGCTACAAGCCGGCCGACCCCGTCGTCGATTTGTTAACGCTGGGAATAGAGAGACATGGTAGAGTGGTGGCCGCATATTTTACCGTGATTCGGGCTCATTGTATGAGTATGGAGCTGTTTAAAATCTAAAGCAATTCTTTTTAAATGTTCTAGTATTATATATCTATAGTGCTTTTCTTTTCTTGACCGTTGGTATCAATTAATTTGATGTGTATTTTCCTAGGTTTTCGGTCATGTGGTAAAATAAAAAACTATTTTCTGACGTTTCGGTTTTATTAAACCATCTTCAGAGAACTAGAAGTATTATATATCTAAATAATTAACTTTACTAATTAAAAACGAAACAATATTTTTACACTATACCTATAGAATTTAATTAAAACAGCTGTAGTAAGTAATGATTTTTATATTATGTCGATGATCGCATTGATTGAAAGAATCATTTATAGCTTGCAAGCAATAAATAATAATAATGATAAGGTATTTATTTAACAATAATATTTTTAATATTGTAAATAAAGTAAAAATAGTAGTATACATATTTTGATGTGATAACGAATAAATAATAAGGGATACGTGAGTGAAATTAATATAATGTAGGTATACGAAAAAATGTCTATTTATTTATTCAAAAATTAAATAACTTATCAAGTTAAGTAAACATAAAGCATTATTACCTACTAAGATATTTTTATTGTCCAAAATCAAAAAAAAAAGAGGAAAAACTATTAATCACATTTATATTGATTCTTAAATTTTAATTTAAATCTCTTGCAATGTGCTCAGAAATTTAATGTGGTAAATTGAATCAACCTATAATAGAGTATCAGGTTAATTGCAATCTAGATTTTGTTTTTGTCTGGGATTCTCTTTTATAAATAGTAAGGAATCTAGCATCCAAAAAGACGCTTCTAAAATGCCGAACCCTGCACTCGCGAGGTATATGATTTTAAAAATATGGATATTATCCAGAATTTTATGCCGAATCCGATTCCAGAGGGCGCGATGTCGGGCAAGATTGCGAAATTGCAAAAAAAGTAATATTTCCAAAAAAAAATTGGAACTTAAATATTGCATAATCTGTCGTTTACATTGCATTTACGAGCTTATTTATAAAGATTTTTTAATAATTTTTATATCAATCGAAAGCCTAATGTTTGTAGTTTCATACAAGTTGAATAGAGAGACATTATTTTCATTACAAACAACACTTATTATTTATATCCTAATTCCTAATTTATCTGGTGTGTTTTATGTTATTTATATTAGGATTACTGGGAATACATATGTATTTTTGTTTTGTAAACTTTTTATTGAATTACTATCTTAAATACTTTTTTAATTATTAATATGGATAAATACATTAGAGACTTTGAAATAAAAACAATTGAAACAAAAATAGTAGAAAATTCAATGCAATTAAATAATCTCTTAGATAATAATCAATTAAAGAACAATTTACTCATATTTCATAGTAATGTCCGAAGTATAAATAAAAACTTTGATGAAATAAAAATACTAATTAGTCAAATAAAAAATGATTTAGATTTTATTGTACTATCCGAAACATGGAAAATAAATGAGGTTTCTTTGTACAACATTGATGGGTATAATATTATTTATAATGAAGGTGAAATAAACCAAAATGACGGACTTGTGATTTACATAAAAACTAATTATACATTTAGGCAAAAAATTCTTAAAATAGGTGATATTAAAATTATACAAGTATCTACAACATTTGATGGAAAAAAATTAATAATTTCTGCACTATATCGACCACCATCTACTTGTGTTAATAACTTTAATATTCAATTAAGCAACTACCTACAGAGTGTATCATTAGATACTGATATGCATTTAATAGTGGGAGATATTAATATAAACATTTTAGGAGAAGAAGAATATGCTCATAACTATTTAAATATTATGGGTGAACACGGTTTTATATCTGCAATAAATAATTTCACGAGAATACAGGGTAATTCTAAATCTTGTATAGACCACATGTTTATTAAAAATAAAAATGAAGGATATGAATATATACCAATAATAATTGAAACCTGTATCACTGACCATTATTCCTTGTTGACTCAAATAATTTCACCTGAAAGAAAACAAGTCCTTAATAAAATAAACACTAAACATTACCTAGACAAAAATAAACTACTCTCTCTCTTAGAAAAAGAAAATTGGTATAACATATACTCATGTGAAGATGCAGACAGAGCTACAGACTTGTTCATTGAAAAAATAAAAAATTATATCAAAGTATGCACTAAAATTTTAAAAATAAAACAAAATAACATTAAAAGAAAAGATTGGATAACCTGCGGTTTGATAAAATCAATTAACAAGAGAAATTATTTATATAAAGAAATGAAAAAAAATCCCAGTTTAGAAAATATAACAAACTACAAACGGTACAGAAACAAACTTAATGATTTAATAAAAAATGCAAAAATAAATTACCATCAAAACAAAATTGAACAAAATAAAAATAATGCTACAGGTCTGTGGAACTGTCTAAAGGAAATTACACAAAAAAATAGAAATAAAGTAAATTATGAAATAAGGTCAACAGAGGGCAATATATGTACAGATGACAAACAAATAGCAAATACTTTTGTAAAATATTTCACTGAAATTGGAGCAAAGCTAGCCAACAAGTTAGAAAACACAGCGCAAACTTCAGCAACAGTGAACAACTGCTCTTGCATTCCTAATTCATTTTTTCTTTCTCAAACGGATGAGAATGAAATAATGGACACAATAAATAAATTAAAAAATAAAAAAGTTCCTGGTATCGATAATATAAAAGCTGAAACGTTGAAATTTATAGCCGGTGTAATTGTAAAACCTCTTGTGTACAGGGTCATCACGCGAAAATGTCCTCTTTTGAAATAACTCAGCCATTTTTCATGTTATGACATAGATGTAAAGACATTTTAAACTAGTTTTTTCTACAGAATCTAAATTTTCAGTCAAAAAAACAATAACGAATCGCATTTCAAAAATACGACATAATACTTTCTCTTTTAAATAGAACACTGTATATTTTTAAATATTTTGATTCTGCTTATCTTTCTGAATTCAAAAATGTCAACATATCTTATGTTATCTCAAATGGTTTTTGAGATATTTAGATTTGATGATATTAAAATCTGATATATAAATCTGACGATATTAAAATAACGTGACCGATTTTGTTAAGTAAATTTTGAAAACAAAGAAAAACATTAACCATAATGAGAAAATTATCTCTGAGAAGCATAGAATATTAATTTCTTACATTTATTTAACAAAGAAAATATTAACAAACATTAAAAAAATAAAAAAATATTAACAAAGAATTAACAATGTTAAATATTACAAGATTAAATATAATGAATAATTTTTGATACATTATTGCATTTATTCAATTTTAGTAATGGCTCAATTTTCATAACAAAGTCTATACCGCCGTTTTAAATTGTTTAGAGAATTCCTGATCATATAATTGTGATTGTTTAGGTGATTTATCGATGGCGGTTTAGACTTTGTTATGAAAATAGAGTTTTCTTTGTTTTCAAAATTTATTTAACAAAATCGGTCATGTTATTTTAATATCGTCAGATTTATATATCAGATTTTAATATCATCAAATCTAAATATCTCAAAAACCATTTGAGATAACATAAGATATGTTGACATTTTTGAATTCAGAAAGAGAAGCAGAATCGAAATATTTCAAAATATACAGAGTGTTCTGTTTAAAAGAGAAAGTATTATGTCGTATTTCTGAAATGCGATTCGTTATTGTTTTTTTGACTGAAAATTTAGATTCTGTAGAAAAAACTAGTTTAGAATGTCTTTACATCTATGTCATAACATGAAGAATGGCTGAGTTATTTCAAAAAAGGACATTTTCGCGTGATGACCCTGTACATAATAAACCTAGCGTTTGAAACAGGTACTTGCCCAGCTGCATTTAAGTTTGCTGTTGTTCAGCCAATATTTAAAAACGGAGATGAGATGGACGTGGCTAACTATAGACCTATCTCCCTGGTATCAAATCTAGCAAAACTGTTTGAAATGCTACTAAAAATACGCCTTATAAAATATCTTGATAAATATAAATTACTCTCAAACAAACAGTTTGGTTTCAGAAATGGCAGATCGACAGAAGATGCTATAGCTTATTTAACAGCAAAGATTACCAAAGCTGTTGATGAAAAAACACCAACCCTGTGCATCTTCGTCGACCTTGCTAAGGCGTTTGATACTGTTAGCCACACCCAGCTTCTACGTGTATTGGAGAGTATCGGTTTCAGAGGAACTCCATATGAACTTATTAAAAGCTATCTATTAAATAGACAACAATGCGTTAGAATCAATGACACCTTAAGCAAAATTAGTACTGTTGAATATGGGGTTCCTCAAGGTACTGTTCTGGGACCAGTACTTTTCAATATATACCTAAATGATTTATTCAGTCTGGAGGTGGAGGGAGATGTCGTGAGTTTTGCTGACGACACAGCCATTATATATAAACCACCTGGGACATCTTGAAACATGTAGCTGAAAAAGATTTTAAACGGATATTGCAATGGTTTAATAGTCGACTTCTTACAATAAATATAAAAAAGACTCATTATATTCCCTTCACTTCCTATTCCAGATACTTACCACCTTACAATGATTTGATAATCTCTTCTGTGATGAAAATTACCTCTGTTCAAAATATTAAATATCTAGGACTATACATTGACTGCCACTTGAAATGGGAAACGCATATAAATTATGTAATAAAAAAGATACGTTGCATTCTGCACAAGTTTAAATACTTTACACAGATTTTTAAGATTGAACAGATGCGCCTACTTTACCACGCATTAATAGAGAGTCACCTTACTTCGGAATTATAGCTTGGGGTGCAGCAACAAACAACTTCATGCATAACTTGGAAATATTACAAAAATGGGTACTAAAAGTAATATATAAGAAACCATATACATACCCAACCGAGCAACTATACCATGAAAGTAATATAAAAGATCCACGACAACTTTTTTTCTTCAGAGTCATTGTTAGACAACATCAAAATAAATACGAGTTATTAGATATTGATCATCACTATAATACACGATATAAACTAAATTCCAATCAAGTCCCAAAAGCTGAAAAAAATGTTTTACAAAGAAATTACATTTACTTAGGTCCTAAATTGTATAACCTAGTCCCACCTGAGAATAAAATTTTAAACTCAGTTAAACTATTTAAAAGAAAAATAAGGAGATGGATGGCAACAATATCCAGACAACAAATTCATAAATA
This sequence comes from Rhagium mordax, assembly GCA_963680705.1. Taxonomy (NCBI): domain Eukaryota; kingdom Metazoa; phylum Arthropoda; class Insecta; order Coleoptera; family Cerambycidae; genus Rhagium; species Rhagium mordax. Next base: position 32,481,854 of record OY796665.1, read on the forward strand.
TATTACAAAAATTCATATGTAAAATTATACCTATTTTTTATTTTTATTTCTAAATTTCCTACTGTTAAAATTTAAGAAATTTGTATGTATTATGTGTTCTAAAGTATTTGTGTACCCTTATGTGTATGTGTATGTATATATGTGTGTATATATATTCAATATGATTTTCTGTTTCAAATTAATCCTGTAAATCCCACATTTCAAGGTTTTACCTTTAGTGGGTTACATTATTTATTTACATGTAAATCTGTATTGTACTATATTACATGTTCTTTATATTTATATTTTTATTATGTACTTCACTTTTACATCCACATTTTATATGTCTTCTATTGTATATTTCACATTTTCCGTAAATAAATATTATTATTATTATTATTATTACTATAAATTGTTTAAACAATATGTGCTCGGAAAGTGCAGTGTAATTTTCGGCATTGAGGTACTTTTGTTATTATTGCAGATAGATATGTAGTTATGTGAGACGAAATACGTAGAATAGACCAACGAACATTTTTTATTAAAATTATTTTTTAATTCGCTGAATAATTTAGGAGATATGATTTTTTTAAAAAGCGCATTGTGGTCTACCGCGCGCGCGGTCTTGTTTCTGTAGGCAGGCCATTTACACATGATTTCGAGGCACTCGAGATGATTAAAGAATTTCGCACACGAGTTGCAAACAATATTTTTTCTACAACGACTTTAATTTGATTAAACTAAAACCGTAAAACGATATCTTGTATTATAATATTTAATGCAAATTAATTTAAAAAAAATATAATAGCAGATATGTCTCAGAACTATGGAAACTAATATGTTTGACAACAAACATTTTTCACTGACGTTTTCGATATTAATAGTTATTTATGTAATAAGGATTATAAAGACAAGCATTATGGTACTAGCCGTGAATATGATGACACGGCGTGTACCATAATTATTTATATAGCTGTCAAACACTGCTATAAGTTGCAGATTGAATATGTATTAAACGAATTAAAACATTATATAATGGGTGATTCTGATGAAAGTTTACCCTACGATTTGGAAGAAATTGCAGGAAATGTCGTGGACTCTCTTTTGCCTGAAAAATCACGGCTGAATATGTATCTGTGTTTGCTCATTATGAGAAATGGTGTACCAGTAAGAACACGAAGAATGTGATAGATGAAGGTTCAGTTTTAATTGCTATTTTACAATTTACAATAATTAGTTCAGTTAAATTGTATTTTGAATAAAATGTTTTGATCTAGCACATATATTTTCTTCTAAACTTATTTTATTGATGGTACAGATATAGAATTTTTACACAAGTCAAATAAAATTATTGTAATAGTACTTTTTGAATCTCATTATGGCACTTGGGCTTTCTGGAATTTCATTATGATACTAGTATCATAATGAACCCTCTTACGTCACTATAATCAGATGACATAAAGATGTCATTATGACATGCCACCAGATAAAATATATTATAATATATAATATTATAATACAAGATATCGTTTTACGGTTTTAGTTTAATCAAATTAAAGTCGTTGTAGAAAAAATATTGTTTGCAACTCGTGTGCGAAATTCTTTATTCATCTCGAGTGCCTCGAAATCATGTGTAAATGGCATGCCTACAGAAACAAGACCGCGCGCGCGGTAGACCACAATGCGCTTTTTAAAAAAATCATGTCTCCTAAATTATTCAGCGAATTAAAAAATAATTTTAATAAAAAATGTTCGTTGGTCTATTTTACGTATTTCGTCTCACATAACTACATATATATCTGCAATAATAACAAAAGTACCTCAATGCCGAAAATTACACTACACTTTCCGAGCACATATTGTTTAAACAATTTATAGTGTTGTTTATAATGAAAATAATGTCTCTCTATTCAACTTGTATGAAACTACAAACATTAGGCTTTCGATTGATATAAAAATTATTAAAAAATCTTTATAAATAAGCTCGTAAATGCAATGTAAACGACAAATAATGCAATATTTAAGTTCCAATTTTTTTTTGGAAATATTACTTTTTTTGCAATTTTGCAATCTTGGCCGACATCGCGCCCTCTGGAATCGGATTCGGCATAAAATTCTGGATAATATCCATATTTTTAAAATCATATACCCGCGAGTGCATACCCCATGATCGAATTCGGAGCTTTAGATTCTTGACTATAAAACTGTTTTTTTTAAATCGGCGATTTTTGTAGTAGGCGGAGGTGACAGATAAATGTAAACATAAATTTTTCATTGCTTGTGACAATAATTGCGTTGTAATAAAAGGTAAATAAATACAGTTTTTTACATTCAGAATTGTATTATCACTATTATAATTGCTAAAAATAATGATTTTCTCACAAAAAATTATTCCGATTTGACATTTTAAAAAAACGCTGCCAAAACCGTTAGAGTTATGAAAAAAATGGACATAAACAATTTAATAGAGAATTAAATTTCCTATAAAAAAGTCAGTGACGGCATATGTCTATCTTGAATATTTTAGGCGTGAGGGTGGCTGAAAGTTGTGCGCTGGAAAACGATAAGTTTAATAACAAAAGATCAGCGCGCGAATTTGAGGCGCCCTCACACCATAACTATTAAAGATAGACTAATGCCACCACTGACTTTTTTATAGGAAATTTAGTTCTCTATAAAATTGTTTATGTTAATTTTTTTCATAACTCGAACGGTTTTAGCAGCGTTTCGAGATAAACGTGCCGGCGTCCAATTTCATTTATGGTTTTTATTTTTTTTTGAACAGTAGCCGACAATTTAGACACATAATTTTTCAACAATCGTGTTCTACATATTTTTCTGCATCGAATGGTATATTTTTCGACCTGGTAAAATAAAGTGGAAATTAACTAGGGACGATGCGAGGCGCAGCCCGTGCGGCCCTCGCGGCCACCTACTCTCTCTCTCTTTGTCTTACGATTTCGGGTCTCTTGCGTTAACAGTTTGGCGACACTCTAACCATACGATACATTGAGGCGTTTCATCACCTAATTGTCTTACACCGTGATGTTGGGAAACAGTTTGAATGAGTCACGAGTTTACAGTCGGTACATCTGACACTCTCGGAGTGGCGGCTGACTATAAGGTCACACACGCAGCAGTTATCGGGCATTTTTTGTTTGAAATTAAAAACAAAATAACTTCAATGTTGTCTTTAATTGAAATAAAACCAAAAATACATAATGTCTAGTCTATACATATTATTATATGTATAGTGCAGATATACATCATCTAGTTGGCTATATTGTGTTTAAAAGTAAATCAAAGGAATTCACTTTTAGACCCTTATATTAAGAGTAAAGTAAGTAATTAAATTCATTAAACAAAAAAATATTATAGGTGTTTTTAAGCTCGACAGAACTTTAAACTTGAATAAATACCACAAAAATTACCTTTTGATCAAAAATTTGTTTTTATTTGAAAGATCAATACATGGCATTAATATTTAAAAATGATTTGAGGCATATGGCCAGCCAGGCTGATATTAACGAAGCGTATTCTGTCAGTCCAATTACGGGTCACTTTTTCGAGCAATAGTGGCCGTATGTCATGAATAACACGAACAATGTTGGCTTCCAAGGCTTCCTGGTTTATTAGCGTAAACTAATGACTTCACGTAGTCCCATAGAATCTGGAGGTGTCAAATTGCAGGACCACGGCAATTCTGCTTATTAGCAAACCCGCTAAACCAAAAATGAGCCGCACCGCTGAAATTTATTTTCCGATAAAACAACGGGTCACCTGGCAACTGCTCTAAAGCCCAATTAGAGACAGAACGATGCAAGCGATGGTCTTGTGGCTTTGAAGTTCTTTCACACGAGGATGCTCTATGCGAGATACACGTATCCGAGATACCGACAAACCATATAGTGCATCCCCTACGGTGAAAAACTCTGCCCTATAATGTGCAGAGGGTTTGACTTCAAAACCTTCTTTGGGGTCATATGTGGATCAGGAAAATATGAGGTGGACATCCCAGTTGATGGGAGGAAGTCCGCCATATTGGATTTTATGTTAAATTGACGGGTCGCTGTATCTCCGTAACGCCTGGTATGATTTAAACGATTTTTTTTTAGTGCGATTGCAAATTTTGTTTAGAACAAAAAAGGTACACTCATTTTTTACGTAACTCTAAGTAATACCCCCCAAAAAATACAAGGGAATTAAAATTATTCTTTCCAGTTCATTTTCATTTCCACCCATTTTCTTGCACCTTAACTAAAATAAGACTTGAAACAATATTTGTAGGCTATTGTTTTAGCTACAAATCTGCGTTTAAAAAATTAACTTTTCTTAAATAATAAGAAAGATACGGCCATTTTAATCCCGAGCCGACACTCCAGACGGCTACAATTTGAATGTAGTTGCTACCCCTGAGCGTCCCTGCGCCAGACAACCTGTGGTGTTTATAAAATATAATGAAATCAACTCTTTATTTAAACTTTTTAGCAAAATTTGTTGAATTCACAATTACAAAATTTAGAGCATTGAATTTAATTTTTTTACAAGTAAAATTTATTTTACGCACGAAGTTTTGCATGAGCAAGTTATTTAAAAATTATCGGGAGTAGCGCGCAAAATGTTTGTAGGCTTTAAAAATTCCTCCTCATCATCTAATTTATACCCAAAATTAACGCCAATTAATGGAGCATAATAATATATACAGGGTGTCCCAGCCTCGCGTCGGCCAAATGTCCTGGCTCTCCTATAAGAGATATCGAAAAATTTCAAAAACGAGATGATAGAGGACACAATGGTGCATAGTATAAAAATATTTTGAAATATACAGGATGATCGATTTAGGCGTGATGTCATAAACTTATGTTTTTTTAAATGGAATACTAGGTATATTATTACATATTTGAATTCTCCTTTTAAGGACGACTCAATCGATATGCCACTTGATGGGTCTGCGATGGGTCGGTACCATGATATGGGTGAGTTTGTACCAAAAACGTGCCAACTTTGTGAGCTCACTGTGGCGTAGCGGAAAAGCATTTTGAGACCGAGTTTGTGCCAAAAATTGTCAAAAACCCTGTAGTTTACGCTGCTGTTATCAGATCTAACGAAATCGGTAATTTTATATCGGGTGAGTCAGAAAACGCCAAATATACTTTTTCCCATTTTTTTCAAATGGAACACCCTATATATTATGACACCAAAGGAGAGCCCTTTGAAAGAGCTTTCCACTGATATAAAGGTTCAAGGGTCTATCTGTCATGGGTTGCTAGATATTTGATGGCAAAGTGGCACAATTCGAGGTTTATTAAAAAATTACACTCAATTTTCAATTGTTTTGTGAATTTTCGCTGAAATCGGCTCTTTTCAGTAAGAGAATTTTGAAAATAATTCTTATACTCGGAGAAAAAAACCGTACTTCAGTACAGAAAAGTACTTAAGTATAAAATAGTCAACGCCTGATAAATTTAATTTTTTTTCTGAAATGTGTGTATAAATTCATGTCATGGCAAGTATTTTCTAGACCGAAGTAATTTTGTCGCGAAACGATTTACTATTTTAGAACGAAGGTGCTTAATAAAACGTACCTTTTCGTAGTTTTTTTTTTCAGCTTTTAGAAAGTGTTCTTCATTTTTCTAAAATAAGACCAAAAAATACTTTCATATTCAATTCAATGAAAGATAATAAATTTGTTGTTAAGTTTGGGAAGCTGTTGTTCCACGTACTATCATCGAAAGAATAAATAAAAAATTTTAGAAAAATTCATATTGCTTCCAACTCTCAATTTATTAAAATAAATTTTAAAAAATCAAGTAGGTACCTGTCATGAAAATACCAGTCTTGTCAATAGTTCGCTTTATTGTTGTAAAATTTTCTTATTGAAAAGAGCCGATTTCAGCGAAAATTTACAAAACAATAGAAAATTCAGGGAAATTTTTTATAAACCTCAAATTGTGCCACTTTGCCATCAAATATCTTGGCACCCATGACAGATAGACCCTTGAACCTTTATATCAGTGGAAAGCTCTTTCAAAGGGCTCTCCTTTGGTGTCATAATATACGGGGTGTTCCATTTGAAAAAAATGGGAAAGAGTAAATTTGGCGTTTCCTGACTCACCCGGTATAAAATGACCGATTTCGTTAGATCTGATAACAGCAGCGTAAACTACAGGGTTTTTGACATTTTTTGGCATAAACTAGATCCCAAAATGCTTTTCCGCTACGCCACAGTGAGCTCACAAAGTTGGCACGTTTTTGGTACAAACTCACCCATATCATGGTACCGACCCATCGCAGACCCATCAAGTGGCATATCGATTGAGTCGTCCTTAAAAGGAGCATTCAAATATGTAATAATATACCTAGTGTTCCATTTAAAAAAACATAAGTTTATGACATCACGCCTAAATCGATCACCCTGTATATTTCAAAATAGACAGCCAGGACATTCGGCCGACGCGAGGCTGGGACACCCCGTATGTATCAAGTGCAGCATCTTATGATGCAAAAGTTATACAGTATATTCACTTTTGAACCAAAGCAGTTTCTGAGTGAATAGGAGATAGCAGTAAAGCGAAAGCACTACACATGCGTGACTGCATGTCGATCTCAGAATGTTAGCGCTCTCGCTTTATTCTCTCCTATTCACTCACAAAGTGCTTTGGTTGAAAAGTGAATTTACTGTAGATGCAAATGTTTCAGATCATACTACTCAATTTATTTGTGTACACCGAGATATCTGTGTTATCTGAAAACACTTTTATGAAATGAGGCGAATATTTAGTCAAACTAACTATGAAAATTTTTATCACCTGCTTATGAATTAAACATGGCTACCGGTTTATGACGCAGCATCAGTTGATGAAATGTATAATAACTTTATCAAATTATTTTCATTATATTTTAATTCCACTTTTCCCTTAAAGAAAGTAAAAATCAACATAAATAAACCTAAAAATAAATGGATAAAACTATAAATGTTATACTGAAATATAAGACTGGTTCCAAAAAAACTTATTGCTGTTAATCGCTAGCAAAACAAATTGCATTCTATATAGACATAGTCGAAATACCAATGATTTTCCTGACAATGTTAACATTAACAACACATGTATTACATACACAAGTTGCACTAAATTTCTGGGGGTCACAACTGACCAACATATGAATTGGATGGATCACGCTTGGCGTGTTAGAGTAAGCAAAGTCTGTTATACTCTTAAAGAGCTGAGAAAGGTTATCGATCAGAATTCGCTTATTATTGCATACTATGGTCATTTTTATTCTATCATGACTTATGGAATTTTATTCTGGAACCCTTTGTGATTCAAAAGAGAGTCATAAGAATTATATTGGGACTAAGATTGGGAGACTCGTGTCGGGGACTTTTCAAAGGTTTGAATTTATTTACTCTTCCAGCCGCTTATGTATATGAATCATATATATTTCTTCTTGGATTTATATACAATTGTACGGCATCATACGGATCGTTTCCATGAATGTACCCATATTCTTCCATTATATTATTGCATAAATCAAATACATCTTTATCACATGGATATTGATGATATACACATTCATCCTCCAGAAAGTTCATTGATATTAAGGGAACATCAACCAAATAGTTCCGTGTGTTGTACAATGACGGTATTTCGAACATTATTACAGGTTTAAGAAGAATTCTCTTCAATTTTCGCTGGGAAACAGTTATATTGCGAATTAATCGTAAATATATTAAAATTTCTTGTTGTTGCAACCAATAGCTAAAATATTTCTTAATCAAATTTTCTGTAACATCCAAGTCTATAACAAAGAAAAAAAAGTTATATACCTTATTTCTTGAGTATTATCTGGGTAACTTTGTTATTTTTTTTCGATAGAAAGCCTACATTGAAAATAATAATTAATAGAGGATTAAGAAGTCAACGTAAATATGTCGTTTCCTATAGTTTTTATTAAAAAGTTATTAATTATATCATGCTATCGAGTGATGTGTACTTTTTGGGTCACCCTGTATATTGTTAAAAAACTCGCTATACTATAAATGTTTATAAAATTTGTTAATTTTACTCTAGTGTTATATCATGGGGCCGTATCCGACTATCCGCGCATTCACTAAGTTATTATGCCATTTAGGCCAGTAGAATTAGACGATGTGAACGGGAATCTGTAACTAATTCGTTTCAGATAGCCGTAGGTAAAAACAGGTGTATTTAGTTATAAGGAATATACCTCTGCAATTCCTCCCAAATCAAATATACAGAACACTTGTATGTGAAAACATCATGAAATTTGGGTTTTTTAAAAATTGCAGTAAGACTGCCGTAGATTAATTTTTTTGAATGCTTCTGTCTACTAGGTAATTCCAAACCGGTTAATTTAAGCCCCGGTTGATTTCATTTCATTGATTATTTATTTAAATAATTGCCGAAAACCATCGAAATTTTCGAAAATTTCAAGCATTTTTTACTCTGAAACGAAAAATGCTAGACTCTTGAAACTTTGGTGGAATATGTGTCTCATTACCCTCAACTTACAAAAAAAAATTCGTTTTAAAATGTGTATTAGTTTTCGAGAAATTCTATTTGTTTATTAAAAACGTCCCAAATGTTTAATGAAAAATTGACCTATTAACGTTATCAAAAATAATTCAACCACAGCTCATTTTTTTCGTCAAGACGTCAATTTTACGAATCTGTTATGGGCGTATCGATTTTCAATCATTTTGACCGTCAAAATGGCGTTAACAACATTGCTACTTTTCGGAGCAGCGTTTTTTGCAAATAACTATACAACAAATGAACGTATCTGCACAAATCTTTCATATTTGAGTTGCTGGTATTTTTCTACAAATTTATAAAAAAAATTGTTGCTCTGGGACATGTAGGAGCCGAGATAATTTTTTAAATTGTTTAATGCGCCAAACGTTTATTTATTAAAATTTATGGCCAAAATTGAAACTGGTTGTTAATAAGATCTTGAATTTTGTGAATTCATCAAGTCCTATTGAAAACGGGCCCTTTTTGAGGTGAAAATATAATTTTTAATAATTAGTGATTTTAGAGCGTCTTCAATTTGTTTGGCTCAAGGGACAGGCGAATTTTTGATCAAACGAGTTTCAAATTGGGGTAGCGAGAAAAATTCGTCATATCTCCGTTATTTTCCGGCCAATTTCGACGTTTTTTTTTTAATTTGGGGTAGCTCACGAAAATAATAGCAATGGGCACATTTGCAATATCCAAATAAAAAAAACGTCGAAATTGGCCGGAAAATAACGGAGATATGACGAATTTTTCTCGCTACCCCAATTTGAAACTCGTTTGATCAAAAATTCGCCTGTCCCTTGAGCCAAACAAATTGAAGACGCTCTAAAATCACTAATTATTAAAAATTATATTTTGACCTCAAAAAGGGGCCGTTTTCAATAGGACTTGATGAATTCACAAAATTCAAGATCTTATTAACAACCAGTTTCAATTTTGGCCATAAATATTAATAAATAAACGTTTGGCGCATTAAAAAATTTAAAAAATTATCTCGGCTCCTACATGTCCCAGAGCAACAATTTTTTTTTATAAATTTGTAGAAAAATACCAGCAACTCAAATATGAAAGATTTGTGCAGATACGTTCATTTGTTGTAAAGTTATTTGCAAAAAACGCTGCTCCGAAAAGTAGCAATGTTGTTAACGCCATTTTGACGGTCAAAATTATTGAAAATCGATACGCCCATAACAGATTCGTAAAATTGACGTCTTGACGAAAAAAATGAGCTATGGTTGAATTATTTTTGATAACGTTAATAGGTCAATTTTTCATTAAACATTTGGGACGTTTTTAATAAACAAATAGAATTTCTCGAAAACTAATAAACATTTTAAAACGAAATTTTTTTTTAAGTTGAGGGTAATGAGACACATATTCCACCAAAGTTTCAAGAGCCTAGCATTTTTCCTTTCAGAGTAAAAAATGCTTGAAATTTTCGAAAATTTCGATGGTTTTCGGCAATTATTTAAATAAATAATCAATGAAATGAAATCAACCGGTGCTTAAATTAACCGGTTTGGAATTACCTAGTAAACAGAAGCATTCAAAAAAATTAATCTACTGCAGTCTTACTGCAATTTTTAAAAAACTCCAAATTTCATGATTTTTTCACATACGAAGTGACTTATAAACAATGTTCTGTTTATTTGATTTGGGAGGAATCGCAGAGGTATATTCCTTATAACTAAATACACCTGTTTTTACCTACGGCTATCTGAAACGAATTAGTTACAGATTTCCATCTAATTCTGCTGGCCTAATTAGAAAGCCCTTTTCAAAACAAGTAATTAGGTATATATTATATTTAGATACAATACAATTTCATCATCAAACACGTACACTGTACACTCTTGTGTGTAAGTAGGGTCTTACCTTAATACATAGATGTCCACAAACCACTCACAGTGATGAATAAACGTTAAGAAATTATCAACTTCATTACACAAACGTATTTACGAAATTCCGAGTTCAAAGTCTGAATTCCGAGTTCAAAGTCGTAATTCCGAGTTCAAAGTCGGAATTCCGAGTTTAAAGTCGGAAATCCGAGTTCAAAATCGGAATTCCGAGTTCAAAGTCGGAATTCCGAGTTCAAAGTCGGAATTCCGAGTTCAAAGTCGGAATTCCGAGTTCAAAGTCGGAATTCCGAGTTCAAAGTCGGAATTCCGAGTTCAAAGTCGGAATTGCAATAAAAATAATACGCCTTCGTACATTTAATATAAATTTTATAGAAAATTTCAGTTTAAATTATATAAACTTTTATTCAAAGAAAATGTAAAATAAAATTTAAGAGTTTTTTTAATCCGTCATTTTTATCGATTAAAACTTTATATATTTCACTTTTTTAAATAAATAGTAATATTATAATGAGTTGCAATTAATAAATATGTATATAATTTTTTAAATAATTTCTTTTTTATTTTGAAATACAAATGATGTTACTAAACCTTTGTGAAGTGTATTTTCATGTATGTGTCTTATACATACCTATGGATATTTAACATTTTGGTACTATTTTAGGTTATTATAGAAGATGTCCGAGAACAGTTTATAAAAGAATACGTATGGCCCGCTATTCAATCTGGTTTACTTTATGAATCTCGTTATTTACTAGGAACATCTTTAGCTAGACCCTGTATTTCTGTAGGATTGATTAAATGTGCGAAGGAAAATCTAGCTAAATATATTTCCCATGGTGCAACGGGAAAAGGAAATGATCAAGTCAGATTTGAATTGTCAAGTTATTCTTTATGGCCAGAAGTTAAGGTAGGTATTCCATGTCATAGAAAGAGATTATTTGAGAAAGATAGGGTTCAATATTTAAAATTGGTTTGTAATTTAACTGCACAGTAATTCAAACTTTTGCAATAAAAAATTTTTTGCGAAACTGTTTTTTTATTTACTTGTCAATTTCCACTTTATTTAATTTTTCTATGAGTTTCATCCTATTCGGGCATTTTCAATTAGGTAACTGAATATACATAGATTTTAAGATTTTTAACTTACACTTAGGTATTAGGGTTGAAGGGTTGGACATGCAGTATAGTTAGATTAATGTTTAATAGGAGGTTTCTTTAGTCTGTGTTGGTTTATTATTGATTAATATTTAAATCCATTACATTATCTGAGCTAAGTTTAATAACATAGTAAGGGATCCAAAGCCTTCAAAAACGGAATGACCCATTCCAGCAAGGTAAATAATTTTTGGGAACAAATTTGGAAAGAGGGTCCCTAGGGGCATCAGAAATTGCTTGTTGGACTTTTGTTGGCTCTTGCACAACTTCTCAAAAAGAAAAAAAAGATGGCGTAATGGTATTTCACGAATACGTGTTATATTACATTATATTTTTAAAGTGCAATCTTGAAGAAGCGGACACAAGAATATTTACACATTTAAAATTTGATGTTTAGGAATTGCGTAATGAACGAGCGTTAATAGAAGCCACGGATACGGATACTTTATTTTTATAGTATGTGTAATTTGTGCAAAATAGAAAACTTAAAAGAATTATGGGTATATGGCAAAAAAGGTTATATAGCAATTCACGAAATGAAAATGAAAAATATAAAGAAAACAATAAATTACTGGACAATAGACCTATCCAGGTAGTGCAAGCGAGAAAGATAAATACAGCGTACTATGTGTTAAATAAAGAAGTAGAGCTGTGCGTAGTTCGTTCTCCGCAATACAAGGGCAACTGCAGCCGAGAACCCTTGCATGTATTTGTGCATGTTTTTATATCTAATCCATTTTCATGGAAACGGTTAACTTTATTAAAAAATCATAGAATGACTTTTTTATAGCAGACAAAATTTCCTTTCGAACAATGTATAGTACAAACCATATGCTTTTTGTATAACGGCCCCAGATACGTTTCAATTACGGACAAATTAAAAAATGAATGAGTTTATTAAGATTCCTTAAATTTTGAACCACTCTTACGTCTAAACTATTAAAGATAGATATATGCCATCACTGACTTTCTTATAGAAAATTCAATTCTCTATAAATTTGTTTATATACATTTTCATCATATTTGTAACGGTTTTGGCAGCGTTTCGAGTCAAACATGCCGCAGTAAATCGATGCGTTGTTCGTTCTAAGCACCTGAAGAGACACACGCTTACCGTGGCTGCCTGATTCTATTGAAATACAATGGTCCAGACTTGCAGCTGAGAATTGGACTCGAAACGCTGCCGAAACCATTACAGTTATATAAACAATTTAATAGAGAATCAAATTTCCTATAAAAAAGTCCGTGATGGCATATATCTATATTCAATAGTTTATACGTGAGAGCGGTTCAAAGGTTAAAGAGTCGTAAAAAAATGAATTAATTTTTAAATTAGCCCCTTAATTGAAACGTATCCGGGTCGTTATACAAAAAGAATATAGGTTGCGTTATACACCGTTGGAAAGGAAATTTTGTCTGCTATAAAAAAGTCATTCTATGATTTTTTTTATAAAGTTAACCGTTTTCATGAAAATGGAAAAAATATAAGAACGTGCACAAAAATCTATTTATTCTCTCGTCCACGCTTTTGCCCTTCTGTTGCGCACGCACCATACTGTGTGACGTATTTACCGCATCTCGCCAGGATCGGTCTATTGAACTGCATATTCGGATTATTTCTTCAAATTTTGGAATAATAATGCAATTTTTTTTATACTGCGATGCAATTGATGCTTGTATAAATGAAGATGCTCTAAGTTCTTTGTAAATCTATAGTGCCGTAGTGACTTTAAATCCTTGGATTTGCTAAGGCAGCATTTATTTTCTATTAGCCAGGGTGACTTACGTTCGCTATCTCCTAGTGAAGACACTTTCTTACTGCATTTAAAACTCGCGATATAACAAGAGGTCCACCGATCCCCTTCCAAATTTACCTTCTCCCATAGATTTTGGATATGTGATGGAGAATAATGAAATAATACCGCAAATGATGACAAAAAACCACAACCTATTCTAAAAAAAATTAAAAAGTGCAATTGTAAAGTAAAGTGTGACAAAACATGTTGCCTGTACATGTGCAGCCTTTCCCTACAATTGTTTTAAAGGCAAAAATAATACGGAGCAGCCCTTGTCAGTTTTTTTTACATTTTTTGTAAAATGTCTTACCATTTTTACATAATGTACCTAAATAATGGAATAGTAAATAATCTAATAATTTATTTATCTATCAACAACACCCTCATAATCCTCTGTCAAATGTGACTTTTATTTTACATAATTTGTAAAAATTTCATTAACAATCACGCAATTCCAAACGCTGTTTTGTCCTACTATCTGCAAATTCTTTATGCATTACAATAAGCTGGATGGCAACGCGCGCGCCAGAAAACAGTTGAATACTACTAGGAGTTCCGCAAACGTAAATAACTGTCTTTAAAAAATCTATAACTCCCAAACAGTGTAAGATACCGACCTGATTTTTTTTTTTAAACTTTTTCGATCTTCGGACCACAATTTGTTCACATATAGTGTGTACAAATTTTTAACATTTAATATAGTTTCCCATATGTCGAAATTTCGTTGCCAAAACTTTAGGATTTATTAAAAAAAAAACTGCAAGTGATTTTTAAATTTCATTGCCATAGATAGAGGCGCTCATGATTCTACTATATAAATTTAAAAAATCAGATCAATATCGCCATTACGCCATCTTTTTTATTACCATTACGCCATCTTTTTTTTCTTTTTGAGAAGTTGTGCAAGAGCCAACAAAAGTCCAACAAGTAATTTCTGATACCCCTAGGGACCCCCTTTCGATATGCCATCTCAAAAATTATTTACCTTGCTGGAATGGGTTACTTGACGATTTTGACGTGTTTTGAAGGCGTGGATCCCTTACTAACAGGGAGTTGTTTAAATCTATTTGGTCATTTAATAAGTTATAATTTTCATGTTCATTTAATTTATTAATTTCCAAGGCTTCTAAAATAAATTAAGTTTTTTGCTTTTTTCGTATCTATATATATAATATTTTGGGTTGGTGATCTTGTATATTTTGGGGTCAGAATCTGTTAGATGTTTATAAAAATTGGAGTGTTCTTTTTGTGTGTGAATATCATGGTGTAAGATAATTAGGTGATGAAACGCCTCAATTAGAATGTCTCCAAATTGTTAACGCTAGAGACGCGAAATCGTAAGACAAAGAGAGAGAGTGTGTGGCCACCAGGGCCGCGCGGGCTGCGGCCCGTATCGTCCCTAGTTAATTTCCACTTCATTTTACCAGGTCGAAAAATATACCATTCGATGCAGAAAAATATGTAGAACACGATTGTTGAAAAATTATGTGTCTAAATTGTCGGCTACTGTACAAAAAAAAATAAAAACCAAAAATGAAATTGGACGCCGGCACGTTTAACTCGAAACGCTGCTAAAACCGTTCGAGTTATGAAAAAAATTAACAGAAACAATTTTATAGAGAACTAAATTTCCTATAAAAAAGTCAGTGACGGCATATGTCTATCTTAAATATTTTAGGCGTGAGCACGGTGTAAGACAATTCTTACACCGTGGGCCTGAAAGTTGTGCGCTGGAAAACGATAAGTTTAATTTAACAAAAGATCAGCGCGCAAATTTGAGGCGCCCTCACACCAAAACTATTAAAGATAGACTAATGCCACCACTGACTTTTATAGGAAATTTAGTTCTAGTTTAGTTCTCTATAAAATTGTTTATGTTAATTTTTTTCATACGTCGAACGGTTTTAGCAGCGTTTCGAGTTAAACGTGCCGGCGTCCAATTTCATTTATGGTTTTTATTTTTTTTTTTTGCACAGTAGCCGACAATTTAAACACATAATTTTTCAACAATCGTGTTCTACATATTTTTCTGCATCGAATGGTATATTTTTCGACCTGGTAAAATGAAGTGGAAATTAACTAGGGACGATGCGGGGCTTGCCCGCGGTGCCCTCGCGGCCACACACTCTCTCTCTTTGTCTTACGATGCGTTAACAGTTTGGAGACATTCTAACCATACGATACATTGAGGCGTTTCACCACCTAATTGTCTTACACCGTGGTGAATATGTTCTCTGTCTGCTATCTGTATCTTACTTTAGAGTACTTTAGACGATCGCCCTGTTTGGCCTATACATGCTGCATTACAATCTGGGCAATCTATGCGGTATACTCCACATTTTTAAAAAATATCTGTTTTTACAAGCTTTTATTTAACTTGCAATGTTTGTATGTTAGTTTGTTTGTTTATTTAGGTCAAATCTTGCAACTGAATTTTAAAATAGTTATCTCCAACCGATTGAGCTGAAATTTTGCATTCACGTTTAGTTTGGATGACAATGCATGTTTAGCTAAGTGACGTCATTCTAAATCCAATATGGCGCACTCCCAAAGATGGCGGACTAGTTATTTTTTATGCAGCCCCATGATATGGGTATCAATTAAAAGCTTTTGCTGAGAAGAATACGAAATATAAAATGAGTCACAATGAATTCAATATGGCGGACGCCGCAAGATGGCGGACTAGTTATTTTTTATGCACCCCCATAATATGGGTATCAATTAAAAAAGGGTTTGCTGAGAAGAATACGAAAAATAAAATGAAGCCACACTAAATTCAATATGGCGGACATAATATTCTTATCTACCATCATAATATGGGTATCAAATGAAAGGATTTGCTAAGAATACGAAAAGAATACGAAAAAAAAATGAAAAATAAATTAATAGTTAAAAACATTTTTAAAAACAAGCTTTTATTTAAATGCTCTAAAAAGAAGAAAATAAACTTTAAATTAAATCAAACCCATCAATGTATTACTTTATACAATTTATATGACATTAAAACTTGTCGCGAGATTTGCCTTTGTAAATAAAGAAGAATAAACTCTCGCGACAAGCTTTTATATCATATAAATTGTATAATGTAATAAATTGATTTTTATATTAAATTTGAAAAAGATATTGCTGATTGAATTAGAGAGACCTGAGAATGGGTATTGAAATGTATATTTGTTCTATTTTCTTGTTAACGCTAGGGTAAAGTTCTTTTAAGAGGATACTATTTGTTTTTTAAGAAATTTATTTGTTAATTATGTGTGGAGAACCCATAGGAAACCCTGTTTTTGTATAAAATGTAACGGCGCTCACTTTCGACGTATACTTACGTAAATATTTTCTCTTTTAGACGGATATCTCGGGCGCCAGTTCTTTACCTTTTAAGTGCAAAGAACAGCACTTTTTGGCTTTCCTATTGGGGAAGCAATCCGGAGTAGCTAACAGCTGGAGACACGGAAAAAAATGCCAGAGGGTCGTAAGCCGGAGGTCTGTCTAAAGGACTTCGACCCCTACTCAAACGGGTTAATCAGAAATTAACGGCGGAGATGTGGGCTCAGAAATGATAACTCGTAAATTTTAATTATGTAAAACAACGTATTTATTTTTATAAAGAGAGTATATACATACAAAAATAGGGTAGAATACTTTAGCGACTTTTGAGTCGAATATGTACAGTTTTGGTAATTAAATAAATGGGCCGGCTGGTAATCAAGTGTATATGCAATGCACACGGATATGATTTTATTTCGGCGGTGACTTGCGGGTTGATGTTTATTTTCGCGTCTGAAAGATTTCGACCGACAAGCACGAGGGATCTCCAACAGGATATATTGTATATACGACGGACAATCGGATAGATATATGAGTCTATACTGGATTCTTAATTCTTATCAATATCAATTTCAAGAAAATTATGCCCAAGTAGCGGTGAACACGGTGACGGTAGATATATCTAATTGCTGAGGTTGCTTCGAAGGATCTGATGGATCTGACCATGACTGGTCGCCACGTTGGCTTTTTATTACTTTAATGACGTAGGCAGAAGGCGTGTTAGACGGCCGATTGACTTAAACGAAGGACGCGTACGCACAACGTTCTTTACGGAGGTCGGGCGCATTAGGTAACTAATACTATTGCCTCAGAGTTTTTTTTTAATCGCTTATTTAACGTCGGCCTATTTTCGCTACCAAGGCCAGTCACCGACGCCAGGAGACGAGCAACCCCCAACCTGGAAATTTTGCCGAACCTCTTATGTAGGGATTTTTTACTTGCCTAACATTTAATAGACAAGGGATCGACTGCTTTTCATCCCCTCCGAAGGATGGTATATCCTCAATACACCTCTCGCATACAGTTGTATTGCTAGAAGTAGGGAAGCGAGACCACGTGTTTCCGTGGAGCCCATCCAAGTACTAAACGCAGTAATGTTGCTTTACTTTCATATATCGCTATGAAGTGAGTGAAGTCAGTCCTCCGCTCGCTGCCCCGCCTCAGAGTATTACTAACCGGAAATGAATTGCTTGCAATTTTTAGACTATAATGCAAAAAGAAACGGATTAAAACGGACACAGATTTATATTTTAACCGGTTTTAGTAACTAATGATTTTTGTTTCCGACTCGGTCATTATTTATAATAATTCACGGATTTTAATTATACGGGGGATTGTCGAAAATTAATCAATTAATTATTTAACTGCTTGTTTACCAGCTGGTTTTTTACAACTCAGCTTAACTAAAACAGGACTTACTAACAACCGTCGGCAGGGTGTACCCAAGTGACGGTAATACTTAAAGCAAAAACAGATATTCCTGAACGGGAAAAATCACTTCGTTACACCCCCCTCTTACTTCAGTAAAAAAAAAATTAATAATTCATTATACAAATTTTTTTTTCTTCACCCTGGGAGGCTCCAGGTAAACAAATGCAAAAATTAACTTAAACGAAAAGATCCCTAATCTAGTATTTACAAATCGAGTACTAAAGTAGCAACAAAAAAAATAAATTCATGAAACAGCCTCCCGGGACCGGTTTCGTGACGTAGCAGGTATTTCGTTCGATGATTCTTACCAGGCGGGCCAAAGGTGGTGTTGGACTGTCAAAGCTCCCTTGCTGGTCCTTCAGCTGGGGGTGAAACTGATCCTGGGCTGTCAAGGCTGGTCCTTCTGAAAATTCGAAATAAAACTTTAGCTTTCCTGCTTAGCTAAGTCACGGCGGTCAACGGGGTACGGCGGACGGTATAATTTCTGGCTTGGTGAATCGGTGCATGGGAGGGATGATGATGCGACGTATGATTCCCGAGCGGGTCCGCAGTTGAAATTTCAACCGACGGTCGGGGTTGGCGGTGGCGGGACGTAATGCTTGGACCCGGTCCCAGAGTTCCAGCTCCAGGTATGCATTCGGGAATGCGCGGCCAGCTCCTGTGCAATCCACAGGTGCTCTCGTTCCCAGGTTTCCTGCTCGTGGAGAGTTGGGGCGTCCCGCTGTGGCTCCTGGAGAACGTCTCCCGGTAGATGAGGGGGCACCACCCCGTCGTAGAACGCTCGCATGTCCGGGTGGAATTGCTCATCCATGACGGATCCGGGGTCGGCGAGCTGCGGTGGTGCCTCGGTGGGTTCTTCTCGCGGCGGCCATGATTTCCAGCGTGGCAGGGCCGGTTTCGGATCGTTTATATGGATACGTCGCACTTGCTTGCCGGTATCGCTCTTTAAGTCGTACACAACGGGAGAAATTACTCGCGTTACCGTGTATGGTCCGGAAAATTTCGTTGCTAATTTAGCGGCATATCCTCGGGCAGCGGACGAGAGCGGATTCTCGCGCTTCATGACTAGTAATGACTTTGCGTAGAAAACGCGCGGGCTAGATTGATCCGGACGAGCTCAAAAACCTCACGCATTCGGTTAAGTCGATTACTGGGGTCGGCGGGGGTAGAACCGGTGGCTGGTATCTCTTCCCCATGTTGTCGAGTTTCCTCTCGGTACAGTCTAGTTCTCTTCCAAAATTGAGAAACGCGGGCGAAAATCCCGGGGACTCATGTTTTGAACTATTGATGGCTAGCTGGACGTCGGTTATATGCTGGTCCCATTTTCGGTGATCCTGCTCGCAATATTGTGCGATCATTGTCTTAATCGTACCATTTGCTCGCTCCATGGGGTTGGCCTGCGGCGTATACGGTGGGGTGAAGCGGTGCTGGATCCCTAAGTCTTACAAGGTACGGCGAAACAGACGACTGTCGTATTGAGAGCCGTTATCGCTGATGACGGTACGGGGGCAACCAAAACGGGTAATAACTTCATCATACAGAGCCTGACTCACGGTGCAAGCGGTGGCACTTCGGAGCGGTCTGCACTGGATCCATTTAGGAAAGCGATCTTGAAACACCACCAGGTAATTATTCCCTTTACTGGATCGCGGTAGCGGACCTACCAGATCAGTACTGACAGTTTCCCACGTTTGTAGGTTGACGGATGGTTGCATTTTCCCGGCTACCTGTTGCTGTTAGCATTTAGACTACTACAAAATAATGCCCAATGAAAGTTCACGCTACTGCTTTAATATTGTAAAGTCAAATTAATATAATTTGGAATATAAATCATAATATACCAATAATTACTAGATCGCTAGAAAAGTATGCTCAGTGAAAACTCACATTACTGCTTTAATATTCTAAGCCAAATTAATATCATATAGAATATAAATTACCTACGTATCAATAATAATTACTAGATCGCTAGGAAGGTGCTCAGTGAAAACTCACCCTTATTAACGTAGAAAAGCCCAGCAACTTAAATCACAAACTATTTATTAAATATAAACCACTCACTAGGAACACAAAATTAATACTAAAGAACTAAAGGGACAGTTTTTGAATATTCGTATATCTAAAATCGTTTCGGTCCGGGCTAATCGCAAACAGATGTGGCGTACAAGTATCTACCCTAATTTCTAAAGAGGCATACAAAATCCAGCGATAAAGTCGAACACAGATCTACCTACTTTTAAAAATATAATATTTCTTACAATAGGTAATGTTTAAACTGCTTTCGGCCATAAATTAAAAATTACGACCCCCTTTATCCCAGAAGGCTCTAGAAGAGCCTTGTGTGGAAGGGGGCTACACATTTAAAGACAAGGGACACACATCCAATATCCGTGTATAATGGAAAAATCCCTCTCACAGTATTTTCTAGTGCCACGGCCGGGAATCGAACCCGGGACTTTTGGGTGAGAGGCAGGTACGCTACCATCTCAACCATCCAGTCATATAAATAGCAGAAACATTAGCGGAAACGTACAGGAAAAATTCTAGTGACGCCATGTATGATGAAAACTTTCTTAGACATAAGATATTAGAGGAATCCAGTTATACAGAACCAGGAGTCGATATTAATAATGACCCATTAACCTACCCAATAACAAACAACGAGTTTGAGGAAGAATTAAACATTATCAAAAATTCAAGCCCAGGACCCGATGATATACCACCTGAATTCTTTAAAAACCTTCCTCAAAATGCAAAAGAGCACTTTCTGAAAATTAACACTGTTGGCAAGCTTCAACTTCGGAGTGCGAAATCTGTAATGCAACTAAGAGAGAAGGTACATAGGGGCAAAGCCTTCAGTTAACAAGAGATGCCTAACCATTCCTACACTCCTACTAAAGAGGGGATGTGCGTGTGGCGCGCTCGACGATAGCGATTCAGCCGACCTAAGGCGTGCCACAGGTGACCTGTGCCGCGACACCGCGGCCGTTCGACATATTCGCCCGATTCCGTCGTCCCCTTCGACCGCGTGTTGTAAAGAATGGAAGGTGGGAGGTAGGGGATAGCGCGTTGTCTGTTTAACTTGTAAATGCTTTAAGTTATCTCCGACTGATGCATTTATATCGGCTACCAAGATTAAACCTTACCAATAGTGTATAATACAATTTGGTCTACACAGAAGTTCCCCCATACTTGATCTGAAAGTGTAATAATACCCATCTTAAAAACAAATAAAGCGAAAACGGATCCAGATTCATACCGCCCAATATCTCTGACTTGTCCTGTGTAAAATCCTGGAAAATATTATCAACAGGAGATTAGTATGGTTTCTAGAGCAAAATCAAATTTTAATCCCGGAGCAAAGTGGTGGATTTCGTATGCACCGTTCCACTAATGATAACTTAATCGATCTAGTGGCCGACATCCATGAAGAATTCGCTGCCAAACAAAAATGTTTAACAATATTTTTCGATACCAACAAAGCTTACGATACAGCTTGGTGGTTCAACATAAGTAGGAAACTTCAGTGCCGGGGTATTCAAGGTAACATACTAGCTTTTGTTAATAATTTTATAAAGGAAAGATATTTTAGAGTGCGCGTCAACGGAATTTTATCTTCGACAGGAAAACAAGAAAATGGTACAGCGCAAGGCTCAGTTTTAAGCGTGACACTGTTTCTTATTGCCATAACGGCCATTCTCACCGATTACTGTTTAAGCAACCCTTAGTTAAGGTTGCT
This sequence comes from Rhagium mordax, assembly GCA_963680705.1. Lineage (NCBI taxonomy): Eukaryota > Metazoa > Arthropoda > Insecta > Coleoptera > Cerambycidae > Rhagium > Rhagium mordax. The sequence goes on from OY796665.1 coordinate 32,503,680, forward strand.
TAAATATTTAAATATGGTTTAACTTTGTTTGCATTGCACCGCAAAATATTTAAGTCCGCTTTAATAAGTATAGATTTTATTGTAATACACCTACTTTTAGGTCATTTGTAATTTGTTGGCAACTTCGTTACGTTCTTTGTTATGTCATATGTCATCCATTATTTTATTCTGTCTGTACCTACATCACGTTTTGTATTTAGAAAATAAGAATAAAATGGAAAACCCGAGGAAGAGAGTGAGGTCCGCAAATTTTACAAACGATGAAAAGATCCTCCTCTTGAATATTATTAGTAACTATAAAGGTATAATTGAAAACAAAAAAACTAACTCTGTATCCTGCGAACAAAAATCTTACTTACGTACTGTACACTTAAATTATGGAAGGGAATATATTTTAACACATACATATCACTGGGGAACTCCAAATTGGCTTCAATTAAAGTCAAAATATATAAAACAGTATCTTTACGCAATCTAAACCGCCTAAAGAAAGTTAACTCATCTAATTCAGCAAAATAATTTCTTCTCACATAAATTCTTCTGGGAAACTCGAAATCGATCATTTCCAATATATCAATATCGTCCTCAAAGATATCTTCATCATCAGATTCCATTTTCTAATAAAACAGGTAATTTAAAGATTGAAAATTGAAATCAAAATCAAATAAATGTCAGTAATGACACGTAATTTGTAAAAATGCGCATGCTCAGAACTATTCTTAAATTTAAACCAGCTTTAAGCCACCATTTTTCAGGGCTTAAATTTAAGGAACCTTTAAGGTGATTTAAGAACGCTTAAGCAACGGTGCAACGAAAAATTCAGATTTAAGCACGCCTTATTGCTAAACCTTCCTTTAAAACTACGGTGAGAATGGCCGTAAATGATATAGGTGTGATCATGGGACCTACAGTTAAGTTCAGACTCTATGCTGATGATCTTATCATATATTCACGAGGAAGAAACACAGAAACTCTCAAAAGAAACTTGCAGACATGTTTATACAAACTGGAAACATGGTCCAAAAAAATATGGATTTACTTTTAACGAAAACAAAACTAAATGCATCCTATTTTCTAAAAAAGAAGGAAGAACCCCAGTGTTAATATTGAACGATAAACCCATTGAATCCACATCAACAATAAAATTTTTGGAAATGATATTCGACAGAAGGCTGAAGTGGGATTCACACATCAAGAATCTAATAATGCCAAATCGGAATAAACCTTTTAAGAACGTTGACAAATTAACATTGGGGAGCTGACAGAAACACGCTACTTACAGAGCAATAATTAGATCCAAAATTGATTATGGGTCACATGCATATGGGTCAGCAAATAAATCCGTTCGACAGTGTCCATTGAGAATCATAACTGGTGCTTTCTATACCAGTCCCATTGAAAGTCTCCTGTGTGAAGCAGGCGAGCCACCCCTAATCTTAAGAAGACAGTATTTAAGTTTAAACTACGCAGCAAAAATCTCAGCTAATCCTCAACACCCAACATATGGGTGTTGAGGTCCAGACCAGGTAGAGAAAAACTGACATATGAGTCTAGAGCTCGATTTTTTGTGAAACGCCGATTGGTGAAAACCACATTTCGATATCTCTAACCGTTTCCAAAATATCGATAAAAATTGACATTTTACAGATTCCGAAAAACTGTCAACTTTTTTATTTGTGGATATTTTTTCAAACGGTAAAAACTTTTTGACGTAGAATAAGATGCATTTGTCAAAAAAAATATATCTCTTTTCGATTGTTTGATATCAAAGCTAACTTTGTTATTTCAAATGGAAACCATAGTTTGGCTTTGACTTTAGAAAATAGGAAAAAAAATAAACTGTCCAAAAATATATACATATGCCAAAGATATGTCTAGTCATCCTTGATGCCAATATAACACATTTCTCTTTAAAAATGACATTTTTTAACATTAAAAAAATTTTTCAGAATCTAAAATGTCAATTTTTGCCGATATCTCGGAAATGGTTAGAGATATCGAAATGTGGTTTCCACCAATCGGCGTTTCACAAAAATCGAGCTCTAGACTCATATGTCAGTTTTTCTCTACCTGGTCTGGAAATAGGAAAACCAGCCAAAATCAAGCAATTTGCTACACCCTGTACATACTTCTAAGGACGATAGAGGATCCCTTGACTATTCACGAATGGGTATAGAAATTTGTCTGTTGCCCTTAATTACTGAGATACAGGGTGATAAACTACTTTTGGCCAATATTTCTTTTGGCCAGAACTCCCTTACTATTTATCACAATTTGTTCAAATTTTATACAACTTGTGAATTTATCACAGATGATATAATGCCGTTTTAAATATTTAAATATTCCAGGACCCGGCTTTTTTAATTCAAGTTTTTTTATTTCTGTAGAGAAAATCACCCTGTATAAAATTTTTTCAAATTATACGGGAAAATATAAAAGTCCATACATCAGTTAACAAAAGCATGTGAACAGATTTTTTGTCGCACCTTTATTGATTTTTTTATAAGCGATTGAATTTGGCGAAATGGGGAAATGAAAGATAAAAAATTATAATTTGCTTAACTAAATTATCTAAATAAGAAATAAATGTGTATAACATTAGTATCTATGTATTTATTATCTAAAATAAATCTAATAATTAAAAATTCCAGGGCCGGACTTTTTTAATCCAAGTTTTTTTATTTCTGTAGAGAAAATCACCCTGTATAATATTTTTTCAAATTATAAGGAAATTATAAAAGTCCATACATCGGTAAACAAAAGCATGTGAACAGATTTTTTGTCGCACCTTTATTGATTTTTTTATAAGCGATTGAATTTAGCGAAATGGGGAAATGAAAGATAAAAAATTATAATTTGCTTAACTAAATTATCTAAATAAGAAATAAATGTGTATAACATTAGTATCTATATATTTATTATCTAAAATAAATCTAATAATTAAAAATTCCAGGGCCGGACTTTTTTAATCCAAGTTTTTTTATTTCTGTAGAGAAAATCACCCTGTATAATATTTTTTCAAATTATGAGGAAATTATAAAAGTCCATACATCAGTAAACAAAAGCATGTGAACAGATTTTCTGTCGCACCTTTATTGTTTTTTTTACAAGCGGTTGAATTTGGCGAAATGGGGAAATGAAAGATAAAAAATTATAATTTGCTTAACTAAATTATCTAAATAAGAAATAAATGTGTATAACATTAGTCTCTATATATTTATTATCTAAAATAAATCTAATAATTAAAAATTTCAGGGCCGGACTTTTTTAATCCAAGTTTTTTTATTTCTGTAGAGAAAATCACCCTGTATAATATTTTTTCAAATTATGAGGAAATTATAAAAGTCCATACATCAGTAAACAGATTTTTTGTCGCACCTTTATTGATTTTTTTATAAGCGATTGAATTTAGCGAAATGGGGAAATTAAAGATAAAAAATTATAATTTGCTTAACTTAATTATCTAAATAAGAAATACATGTGTATAGCCTTAGTATCTATGTATTTATTATCTAAAATAAATCTTTAACACAAGTTCCTTTTAATAATTTACAAATATTCACAGCAAAATTTCAAAATGAAAACCGCTAGCTTCTCTACATCTTTGTTGCCACCTTCTACTTTGTTTTTTCCAATACGGACCTGGTATTGTTTTTCCTTAATTTATTAGTATTTTTCATCATAATTCCTACGATACATTTTAGTTAAGCAAATTATAATTTTTTATCTTTCATTTCCCCATTACGCTAAATTCAATCGCTTGTAAAAGAATCACTAAAGGTGCGACAAAAAAATCTGTTCACATGCTTTTGTTTATTGATGTATGGACTTTTATAATTTCCCATATAATTTGAAAAAATATACAGGGTGATTTTCTCTACAGAAATAGAAAACTTAAATTATAAAAGTCCGGCCCTGGAATTTTTTATTATTAGATTTATTTTAGATAATGAATATATAGATACTAATGTTATACACATTTATTTCTTAATTAGATAATTTAGTTAAGCAAATTATAATTTTTTATCTTTCATTTCCCCATTTCGCCAAATTCAATCGCTTGTAAAAAAATCAATAAAGGTGTGACAAAGAATCTGTTCACATGCTTTTGTTTACTGATGTATAGACTTTTATAATTTCCCATATAATTTGAAAATATATTATACAGGGTGATTTTCTCTACAGAAATAAAAAAACTTGAATTAAAAAAGTCCGGTAGTGGAATTTTTAAATATTATAAACGGCATTATATCAACTGTGAAAAAGTACATAAATTGAATAAAATTTAAACAAATTGTGACAAATAGTAAGGAAGTTCTGGCCAAAAGAAATATTGGCCATAAGTAGTTTATCACCCTGTATCTCAGTAATTAAACACGACAGACAAATTTCTATACCCATTTGTGAATAGTCAAGGGATCCTCTATCATCCTTAGAAGTATGTACGATCGCTTAATATAAGATACAGCAGAGAACACATTCACACACAAAAAGAACACTACAATTTTTATAAACATCTAACAAATTCTGGCCACCAAATAAACAACCATCATCAACCCAAAATATTACATATTTACAAAAAAAGCAAAAAACTTAATTTATTAGAAGCCTTGGAAATTAATAAATTAAATAAAAACAAAAAATTATAACTTATTAAATGACCAATAGATTTAAACAACTTCCCGTTATTAAACTTAGCTCAGATAACGTAATGAATTTAAATATTAACCAATAGTAAACAGTAAACTGACCCAATACAATAGACTAAAGAAATCTCCTATATATCTTAAGACATCTGTTAAACATCAATATAATTATAGTGCATGTCCGACCCTTTAAAACTAATACCAGTTAAAAATCTTAAAATCTATGTACAGGGTGAGGCAATAGTGCGTCGGACCTCGATATCTCGAGTTCCACGATAGCTAGAAATTTTTAAAAAATTGCAAGTAAAGTAGATAAAAAAGTCTATAACTGGAAATTATGGCCTGCTAGATCCCCAGATCTTACAAAAATGGATTTCTTTTTAAGGGGATACTTGAAGGAAATTGTTTATAGAGACACACCAACAACTGTACAAAATATGAAGGAAAGAATAATAACTGCCTTTAGATCTATCACACCGGCAGTTTTAGGAACAGTGGGAACCTCATTTCAAAAGCGCATAATCTCTATGCGCTTTTGAAAGGAGTGTGTCAATAAAAATGGGAAACATGTGGAACATTTATTATAATTTATTCTACTGAGTAATTTGGAAAACCGTTTTTTCTTAGTTTATTTTTGATTTTGTAATTATTGCTCAATAAAACGAAATTGGTTGTAATTAGCCATAGGGAAGTACTTACAAAAAACGTTCGTTTTTCATTTCTACACCACATCGTTGAAAAATATACATTGTGTTTTATTTGAAAAAATTGAGAGAATTCAATTTAAAAAGTTCTTAATTGAAAAATAATGTTTGGCCACCCTGTACAGTTTTAGGAAATGAAAATGATTCAAAAACATTAATTAGATTCCTCGTAACTGGTATTCACATAAGTTTTTCTTAAAACCCAAAATAATTGTGACTGTGGTGATTTTTTTAATATCCAGCTGCAGATTGCATTATTTTAACAACAATATTCATTACATCCAAGGGGTTGGGAGATATTCAATTATAATATAGGAATGAATAGAGCCTAGAAAAAGGCTTCAAAAAATGCACTGATATACATAATACAGTACATTTAAAAAAAGGCACTTGGTCCTGTAATTTCGTCTTGGCTCGCCCTGTATGTTCGAAAATAATTTCCAGTTATAAACTTTTTTATCTACCTTACTTGCAATTTTTTTAAAAATTACTAGCTATCGTAGAACTTGAGATATCGAGGTCCGACGCGCTATTGTGCCACCGTGTATATTCAGTTACCTACTTGAAAATGTCCGAATAGAATGAAACTAGTCGTAGAACAATAAAATAAAGTGGTAATTGGCAAGTAAATAAAAAACCGTTTCGCAAAAAAAAATTTATTGGAAATTTTTGTATCCACGTCACTCAAGGTAAGTAAGAAAAAATCGAAGTAAGTTTAGGTTGGCTTTTGTAACAAATTACTATGAAATAAACTAAATTTTACAAGTCATTTTTCTCCGTGTATGTACTTACATCAAAATGTAAGTGAAAATGAAATGACGAGCCGCAAATGAAGCGCGATTGTGCAGCACCTTTCATTAAAATAATATGTTGGATTTAGTCATCTTTTAAAATATAGTTAGTTACTTGAAAAAACAATCTCGTCCCAACCTTCTGCCTCCTGGTATACGGGGTGGCCACGAGTCAATGTACGCCCCCAATTTTTTGGTTGTTTTTGAATTTAAAAATTTCGTTTTTGGTATACGTGAATAAGCCAAAAGTAAGCTATTTTTAGACTAACAGGGACGAAAATATCACTTCCGGTTGAACCGGAAGTGACTACAACTTTTTTTTCTTAAATGGAATGACCATGTTTTTTTTGTGGTGTTTTATAAAATAGGAAATTCTAACTGCAACAGTTTTTTCCAATTTCAAAAATTTTCAAAAATAAGTGAGATACGAATGATTTTTTATTTCTTATAAAATGGCCGCGTCAGATGAATGCTATGTAAGAAAATTACTAAGTAGGCTATGGAAATTATTAGCAATGTAGTAAGTTTGTCTGTAAAGAATAAAATGGGTATTTAAATTACTGATAGATACGACTATTTTTAGGTTTTTCTCAAAAAACGGAATTTAATTTTCATTTTCGTTTCCGTAGGGGTCCTATGGAAAATTTTTAAATGGGACCGTACTATTTTTTTTTATTATTCGGATATAATGATTCATAAGCTTTAATTTTCTCGCCAATAATCATTTCTTAACGAGAACCTTTGTAATAATAAAAGTAATTTTAAAAGGTTTATTAAAATTATTTCTTGTTTAATTTGTGCTTACCTTTTAAATACACTTTTATTATTACAAAGGATCTCGTTAAGAAATGATTATTGGCGAAAAAATTAAAACTTATGAATCATTATGTCCGAATAATAAAAAAAATAGTACGGTCCCATTTAAAAATTTTCCATAGGACCCCTACGGAAATGAAAATGAAAATTAAATTCCGTTTTTTGAGAAAAACCTAAAAATAGTCGTATCTATCAGTAATTTAAATACCCATTTTATTCTTTACAGACAAACTTACTACATTGCTAATAATTTCCATAGCCTACTTAGTAATTTTCTTACATCGCATTCATCTGACGCGGCCATTTTGAACAAAATAGAAAAATCGTTCGTATCTCACTTATTTTTTGGAATTCTTGAAATTGAAAAAAACCGCTGCAGTTAGAATTTCATGTTTTATAAAACACCACAAAAAAACACGGTCATTCCATTTAAGAAAAAAAAGTTGATGTCACTTCCCGTTCAACCGGAAGTGATATTTTTGTTCCTGTTAGTCTAAAAATAGCCCACTTTTGTTTTATTCACGGATACCAAAAACGAAATTTTTAAATTCAAAAACAACCAAAATATTGGGGGCGTACATTGACTCGTGGCCACCGAATGTAATTTGAAATTAAATACATGTACCTGCCTTACAACAAAACTTTTTTTTTCCCCCATTTTCTGGCCTTGAGTTCGCTGTGCTACAATTCCCTTACCTAAAAAAGATAATACAGAGTGCAGAGGAATGTACTAACTAGTCAAAAATCACTTTGTTACAATGTGTTTCGTAAAATTTCATTTGTAGCTATTGAAAATGTAGCTTAAAGAAACATTAAATAATATTCTCAAATAGTCTTTTCTATGGTAAATCAAACGATACAATTTAGTTATTAACCAGCATACAAGACTGAAGATCGTCTATATGATTTGTTTGGCCTGAACAATATTGGATTTCGTGTGACGTATTTTTTACGATCCCCAGTTGCGCACAGTGGAGCGCCGTTGGAAGTTGCAAGCAAATAATAAGAAATATGGCAAAAATATTGTCTAAAAGTTATTTGTGGCATCTTTCAGTTTCTATTTCTGTTCTTATTTGGGATTTACTGCCACACTTCTGAATATTACCCAGACAATCTAAAAAATATCTGGATTTAAAAAAATAACCTTTACGCCTGTGACTTTACGTCAAAGGAACAGTTAAAGATTGGTTTTTGTCATAAAATATAAATTGTAAACTGAAATAAAAACAATGATATTTCGCAGACGCGAAATGAATATAACAATTAAACAACTTGTAATCTAATATGTACAACAATATGAATTAATTATTACGTTTGTAAGTTAAATTAATAATAATTTAATGTTTATGCCCCAAAATTAAAATAAAATGTTGGATAATAACTTGTATTTTTAGTGAATTCACCCATTGCAGTGAAAAATAAAATAAGTGTGACTCAACATCCCGAGTTACAATCTGAGGCAGAGGATCTCTGGATATCACTGGTTGGTAAATATTCTCAAAGAATATTTTTATGTACTGTATACAGGGTGTCCCAGCCTCGCGTCGGCCAAATGTCCTGGCTCTCCTATAAGAGATATCGAAAAATTTCAAAAACGAGATGATAGAGGACACAATGGTGCATAGTATAAAAATATTTTGAAATATACAGGGTGATAGATTTAGGCGTGATGTCATAAACTTATGTTTTTTTAAATAGAACACTAGGTATATTATTACATATTTGAATTTTCCTTTTAAGGACGACTCAATCGATATGCCACTTGATGGGTCTGCGATGGGTCGGTACCATGATATGGGTGAGTTTGTACCAAAAACGTGCCAACTTTGTGAGCTCACTGTGGTGTAGCAGAAAAGCATTTTGAGATCTAGTTTGTGCCAAAAATTGTCAAAAACCCTGTAGTTTACGCTGCTGTTATCAGATCTAACGAAATCGGTCATTTTATACCGGGTGAGTCAATAAACGCCAAATCTACTTTTTCCCATTTTTTTCAAATGGAACACCCTGTATATTATGACACCAAAGGAGATCCCTTTGAAAGAGCTTTCCACTGATATAAAGGTTCATGGGTCTATCTGTCATGGGTGCCAAGATATTTGATGGCAAAGTGGCACAATTCGAGGTTTATTAAAAAATTACACACAATTTTCAATTGTTTTGTGAATTTTCGCTGAAATCGGCTCTTTTCAGTAAGAAAATTTTACAACAATAAAGTGAACTATTGACAAGACTGGTATTTTTATGACAGGTACCTACTTGATTTTTTTAAATTTATTTCAATAAATTGAAAGTTGGAAGCAATATGAATTTCTCTACAATTTTTTATTTATTCTTTCGATGATAGTACGTGGAACAACAGCTTCCCAAACCTTAACAACAATTTTATTATCTTTCATTGAATTAAAAATGAAAGTATTTTTTAGTCTTATTTTAGAAAAATGAAGAACACTATCTAAAAGCTGAAAAAAAAATACTACGAAAAGGTACGTTTTATTAAGCACCTTTCTAAAATAGTAAATCGTTTCGCGACAAAATTACTTCGGGCTAGAAAATACTTGCCATGACATGAATTTATACACACATTTCAGAAAAAAATTAAATTTATCAGGCGTTGACTATTTTATACTTAAATACTTTTCTGTACTGAAGTACGGTTTTTTTCTCCGAGTATAAGAATTATTTTCAAAATTTTCTCACTGAAAAGAGCCGATTTCAGCGAAAATTCACAAAACAATTGAAAATTGTGTGTAATTTTTTAATAAACCTCGAATTGTGCCACTTTGCCATCAAATATCTTGGCACCCATGACAGATAGGCCCATGAACCTTTATATCAGTGGAAAGCTCTTTCAAAGGGCTCTCCTTTGGTGTCATAAAATATAGGGTGTTCCATTTGAAAAAAATGGGAAAAAGTAGATTTGGCGTTTATTGACTCACCCGGTATAAAATGACCGATTTCGTTAGATCTGATAATAGCAGCGTAACCTACAGGGTTTTTGACAATTTTTGGCACAAACTAGATCTCAAAATGCTTTTCTGCTACACCACAGTGAGCTCACAAAGTTGGCACGTTTTTGGTACAAACTCACCCATATCGTGGTACCGACCCATCGCAGACCCATCAAGTGGCATATCGATTGAGTCGTCTTTAAAAGGAGAATTCAAATATATAATAATATACCTAGTGTTCCATTTAAAAAAACATAAGTTTATGACATCACGCCTAAATCGACCACCCTGTATATTTCAAAATATTTTTATACTATGCACCATTGTGTCCTCTATCATCTCGTTTTTGAAATTTTTCGATATCTCTTATAGGAGAGCCAGGACATTTGGCCGACGCGAGGCTGGGACACCCTGTATTTACCACCGGGACTGGACTGTGCACAATCATATGGAGCTTTCTTATAAATAAATTAGTGCTAAATGTTAATAATATTGTAGTTATATTAGGTGACTTTAATATGCCTTCTATGATTTGGGATAATGTTTTAAATGAAGTTTACTTAGAACCTACTAACGTTGAAAACAACTTTTCACCATTCTGTGAATTGTTTCAGTTTAACAATGCTACAAATCAAAATAATAAATATTTAGATTTAATTTTCTCAAATAAAAATATAATTTGTGGCACTAAATGCCACAGATGTTTTAATAAATGAGGATGTACATCATCCTGCTTTGGAATTTTCGCTATGTGACTTTAATGCGAAGCCATTTCAAAAGATACTTCCTAAACAATACAATTTTTATAAAGCTAATTATGGGGAAATAAACAGTGAATTACAGAGTATAAACTGGGACACTATTTTTTCCAACCATGATCTAAAGACAATTTTAGATATTTTTCATGATAAATTGTGTGGTACTAAAAATAAATAAATTTGTACTGTTATATAAATCAAAGAGCACTAAGTTCCGCTACAATCAGGATTATAAAGAAGAAACATAAATTCCATAAAAAGTGGAAGAAATTTCAGGACATAGATGACTACAACAGTTTTTCACTTCTAAGAGCGGAATCTAAAAAATTAATTAAAAAAGATTATGTTAACTCAATGTCAATGTCTATAATATTGAATTGGAATTAACTAATAATAAAAATGCTTTTTGAAAGTTTGTTTCAAGTAAGAAGAAAAGTCATAACAATCTCCCAATAACTGTCTTATGGTGACACAACTGGTAATGGTGAGACTGAAGTTTGCGCTTTATTTGCTAATTATTTCAATAGTGTATACCGGGTGACCACGAGATGAGGTTACACTCTGTAACTTATTTGTTATTAAACCGATTATTTTCAAATTTATAGGTGAGGCATAACATCTAAATGCGCACCTTTTGATACTTGGTAGCCCTATTTTTTACTTCCGATTTAGCCGGAAGTGATGTCAACTTTCTTATTTTAATAACAACTCTACCTGTTTTTGTAATGTATCTTATTCGTTATAAAATTTACAATACAATGATATGTCACACAATGAAATTTCATTTCAAAATGGCCGAAAAATTAAATTTTTTCAAAAATATCAAAATGTCAATTAAAAGATTTTGAAAATTAATTTTTTTCCAAAGTTGGCTTTGAAATCAAAAGAGTAATGAATTTGACAAGTTTAATTTTTAATTTGCATCAAAATTTCGTTTTGGTGGCAAGATATTAGAAAAATAAAATAAATATTAGGAGAAATTTTTATTTAATTTTTATATTTTGTGAATAATTCGGTACGTTAATGGCATTAAATCAAAGAGAAGAAACAAGCAATTGCAAAATAAAAAAAAAAGTCAGGTAGGTGTATTTAAAAAAAAATAGTTTTGAGTATTTAAAAATTGCAGAAAAATATTTATCTTATTTTCCTAATATCTTTCTGCCAAAACGAAATTATTGTACAAATTAAAAATTAAACATGTCAAATTCATTACTCTTTTGATTTCACGGCCAACTTTGGAAAAAAATATCTTTTAATTGACATTTTAATATTTTTGAAAAAATTTAATTTTTCGGCCATTTTGAAATGAAATGTCATTGTGTGACATATCATTGTATTGTAAATTTTATAACGAATAAGATACATTACAAAAACAGGTAGAGTTGTATTTAAAATAAGAAAGTTAATATCACTTCCGGCTAAATCGGAAGTAAGAAATAAAGCCAACAAGTGTCAAAAGTTGCGCATTTAGATGTTATGCCTCACCTGTAAATTTCAAATTAATCGGTTTAATAACAAAGAAGTTATAGAGTGTAACCTCATCTCGTGGTCACCCGGTAAATTAGTGAAAACAATATTGAGGATATTGCAGCAGTTTACTCCTTCACCGCCTCTCCATGCGACCTCATGAGCAACAATAAAGAAAAAATTTTTTTGAAGACCTTCAGGTGTATCTGCATACCATAAATGCACCGCACCATTTTACTATAATCAGCAGTCGATAATGCTGAAGAACTTTTCTTTCGTTTGGAATCTGCAATTTACGACGTTTTGTATCTCTTGCCGCTCTAGCTTCCAAAAACTCTATATCTTTAAATGGATCAAACTTAATTTTATATGTGGTAAAATAATATTCTTGAAGCTGTTTCGCTGTCGAATTCCACATTAGTTTAATAACGTTTTCTTTGTAATCTTCAGAATTTTGTTTTTTCATGTTGAAAGCCCAATCTTTTAATATTGATGCTAAATTTGCTATGAATATTGAAGGATCGCTCACGTTATAAGATTTTTCACCACAGAATTGCATAAATTGTTTCCACACACTAACTTTTGATCTTCTTGTATTATTGGGTACTAACTGCTCAATTTCTTTTGCAATCGAACTTGCTGATTCATTTTTTTTTACAATTCTCTTTCTTTGCTTGATATGCATTGTTTATAAATGACATTACCAAAACGAATCATTTTTTACACAATATTATTGTAACAATAAATATCACGGGTACGACTAAAAAACTGATTGTTACTTGCTGGTTTGTCTCACCTGTCACTTCGAAATGACTTGACATTTAAATTAAAATTAAGTCGTAGTAGTATACCTACAGTCCATTCACTTTTAAAAAAAATAGTGGAGGCTGTGATTTCTCATAATGGTTCACTCTATATAATGATTGACAACATTAAATATTTTAAGGTTATGTATACTGACAGACATATTTCGGCAAGAAAGCGTTGCCATTTTCTTTAAATTTCTATTAGCAACAGTCTGACCCTATATGTTCTATGTTTGTAACTATACAATTTTTAGATTTTTTATTGGTTCTGTAATTGTGGAATAGTCTGGCATAAAGTTTATTAAATTAAAATTATTAAAATAATATATGTTTATTGACATTATAGAGACTAATAAATATACAACGTAGTAATTAATTATAGCAATAAAATAGATAATTATTAAGAGTGGAGCATTTATATTTAATACAAAATAAGTGTGTATACATAGATACTTATATCCATATTAGAAACATATTGGAGGTAAATTAAATTAAATGCATATTTCTTTCAATTATTATAAGAAAACAAAACAATAATCAGAGAAGTACTTAAAAATTAATTTTCTTTTCTTTTATCTCTGTCATCTTTATTGCTTCTATATAGAACCATCTTTCTTCTCATCATACGAATGCTAATCACTCGAATTGGAGATTCAGGTTCTAGTGAACAGTGGGATCGGGGTTCGCCGACGCTGATGGTTTGTCTTATCCATAAATGCATAAATCAACATTCTTACAGAGAGAGTTGGTACCTATATCCCACTATGTATAAAATATATGTGGCGCAGTCGACTTCACATCTATTCTGTCTAATTTTTGTCGCATTCGGGATATCTTGGTTATATTTGTATAAAATGCAAATATGATATGACTATAATAACGGTCGAGAGGCTAACGCGCTCCTATAAGGTCCCGGGTTCGATTTCCTGTCATATTGGATGTGTGATCCTTTACCTTTAAACTTGTACCCTCTCCTGCACAGCGTTAGTTCAGGGATACATGCAGGGGTTATAATATATGTATTTTGTGGTGTTATTATAAGATACGAATTAAGTAAATTTTCGACCATATTTAAACAAGGCGCATTCTTTCAACACTGATCACGCGTTTTGATCTCAGAAACGCAAGTCTTTTGGCACTTATTTTCCCAACTGTTTGTTGGCGTAACCGAAAAATGAACGCATGTTTTCGATGATCCTTACAAACAAGAATCAAGATTGTTACTAAAGAATGCACCAAAAAATGAAAAATGATATGATTCTTTTAAATTGGATCTGACTTATAAATCCCCTTTCACCATTTAACTATCAGAGTCTGATTCTTCTTCTTCGTTTGAATCCGAGTCAGATTCTGCTAGTGAAATAATAAAAGGAGGCATATCTTCAAAAGATGTTTGTCCCATTTCCCGTACCCATTCCTCCCTCACCAGATTTTCACAATGCACACAAAAATTTTTCCATGTCTGAGCAGTACATTGACGCAAGGACTCAAGCCATAGATCTTCAGTCTGCTTCATAGAAGAAGACTGGAGATTTATGTGTTTGTTATAATAGTCCTTCGTTACGTGCCATGCCATTTCAATTGGGTTGAACAATGGTATGGTGGTAAACGAAGGACTTCATGTCCTTGCTGTCTCAATAGTTCGTCAACTACGTAAGTCTTGTTACAGTCACGCCGAAAGGGTTTTATTACCTCCCAAAGTTGCTTTTTATTTAAATTTTGATAGTCTTTTTGAGTTCTGTCAGTCAACCATTTTTGCATTTCACATTTCTTAGAAGCAAATGTTGGTAGCTTATCCAATAGCATGGAATGGTAAGGAGCATTATCCATCACCACCACACATTTACATTTAAGCTGTGCCAATGCAGGAATTAGTTGGTCTTTTATCCATTTTTGAAAAAGGTCTCCGGTCATAGTTTTGTGATAGTCTCTGTCATTGTTTTTAGAATTTAAAAGGAAATCACACCCTCCCAACCACCCAAGTTCAAACCCCGCATGCAAAATTGTATAACGACGTCTCCCCTCATTTTTAACTTTAGACGGACTAAATTTTAAATCTGTGTCGTGTACCCAGGACGAATTGAAGACACGTTCTGATAAATCCAAATTTCGTCCAGGTACACGAACATGTAATTTTCACTAGAATTTTGAAATTGAAGAAATTTACGACAAAATATGATTTTTAAAGTTTTGATGTGTTTCTGTTCACACAGAATTTTCCTATCATTCGCAATTTTGTATTTAAGCCCTATTGATTTTAAAATTTTATATAATGTAGTTCTCCCTCCCCTATAATCTATTAAATTTCCCGCAGCTTCTAACAAATTATCCTAAGTAAAAAATTGATTTCTTTCATTATATCCACTGATAATTTCGACCAGATCCCTTTTAAAAAAATAATTCCATTTTTCAGTTTTTTCCCTAATAGACACCGCCGCCCCCTGCATGGCCCCTGTCTTATCCCGTATTATCCCGCATATAACGGATCTTCCTACCTAAAAATTAAAATAACATTCCAAACAAAATGATTTATTAAAAATAGATTCATTGTATTTACACTGAAAATGTCCACCAGTTTATTTACAATAGCATCATTGTTCAAAAGTCTTCGACTCGGGATAATTTTCTATCAACAAAAACATTCGTGACCTTGAAAAAAATTATCGGTAATAATTCTGCTGCTAGGGAGATTATAAGTGATAATATCATTGGATGTTTCGTATCGTATGAAAAATCTGATGCTGCTATTCTCCCCCCTACTCCTAATAATCCCTCTCTATCCATGAATGGATTTAATCCTTGAAGTTTACCTTTTAATATTTTCGAACTTGAAATTTCACTTATTTCTCCGCTAAAATACTGTTCCTGTGAAATTTTTATTAAACACTTTAAAGCATAGTCTATTTCCACAGCTTCTAATGGACCTAGTAATTTATTTGCAGGATTTTTGCAATTTCTTGAAAATCGGATGCAAAATGCTACAACTCTTAACAGTTTCATTAAAGTTGAAAAATACTGAATTGGAAATGATTCCCGCTCTACTATCTGGTACGTTTGAGTGCATTTTTTTAGTTCCGATATTTCATTATTTAATATGATATTTGAATTTGGCCAATGATCTTCTGATTGTGTAAGAAACTGAGGCCCGTTCCACCACAATTTTGAATCTTTCAATTTCGTAGGACTTACTCCCCTTGACAGTAAGTCTGCTGGGTTGTCATTTGTTGGAATATGATGCCAGTTATCGATCTGAGTATTTGATTGTATTTGCGCAATCCTATGGGAAACAAATGCCTGTAATCGATTAGGTTCAGTTGCTACCCAGCAAAGAACCACGGTGGAGTCAGACCAAAGAAAAATGTCATTGAATTTTAAATTTAATGAATCTTTTACTCTAGATATTAAGTTTGATAGTACAACCGCTGCACACAATTCCAAACGCGGTAAAGTAGGTAATTGTTTTTAGCGGTGTTGCCTTTGTTTTTGATATCAGCAATCTAGCGCAAATCTATCCATTTGAATTTATACTTCTTACATATATACATGCGCCATATGCTACCGTTGAAGCGTCCGCAAAACAATGTAATTGATATTTTACCGAACCCTTACCTATTATTTGTCTCGGAATTTCTAAATCATTTAAATTTTTTATTTTATCTCTAAAATTAACCCATTGAATTTGTAAATCATTAGGAATTGTTTCATCCCAAGCTAATTTTAAAGTTCAAGTTTTTTTAAAAAAAATTGGGGTGGCTGGGGGAGGGGATGTGTAGAACTAGAAATTATAAATTGCACCAAAAGTTGCGTAATTGAAAATAAAAATCGACCCATCCAAGGGTTTTTTTATACAGTCAATATTTTAAAAGTTATGGTCATGTTTCAATACTTTTTACACACGCTGTATATTGAATGTCATTGAATGATAAACCTGTATCTGTTGCACACGAACCATCAAAAACAACCCTTAATTTTGAAGTTGTACTTTGTTCTCGAAATACTCCGTGATGCGGTAAGTAGTGTGTCATCTGAGCAATATCATTGCCCCCCACCCTGGACATATAAATAAAAAATAAATAAATAAATAAATACACCACATGTAATTACGACCCCCTTTATCCCAGAAGGCTGAGCCTTGTGCGGGAGGGGGCTAGACATTTAAAGACAAGGGACACACATCCAATATCCGTGTATAATGGAAAAATCCCTCTCACAGTATTTTCCATTGCCACGACCGGGATTCGAACCCGGGACTTTTGGGTGAGAGGCAGGTACTCTACCATCTCGACCATCAGTCACATTCTCGACCATCAGTCACATATGATCTAACATTTGATATTCTTTCATAAAATTTGTGTACATTTCACATAAAGATGGATATTTCCTTAATTTATTTTCAAGTGAATAAAACCTTTGAATAGCAACCTGTTTTGAATTCCCCAATTTTAATGTTGCCTCCTTTAATGGAATTGTTACCACAAATCTCCCATAATTATCTCTAGTTATTGTGTCCTTGAACATCTCTTCACATACCGTTTCATCCTTTGAAAATACAGGAACTACCCCTGATTCTTCCAGTTCCAAAACTTACTCAACTGATTTTGTATGATTTGTTCCATGCCTATACAGGGTGGTCACTTTTACAATGTACACCATTGGTATCTTCTAAACAACAAGAGGTACATAGATGCTTAAATTAGAGAAAAGTTGCGCATTTTCATGCTCTTTAAGGATATGAAAAGAAATCCGGGATAACTGACCTCGTTCCTGAATATCCTGAAAAAATCTGAAATATTGCGTTTTCTTATTTCGTTCATAACTTTTTTATTACTTAAGCCAATGTATTGAAATTTGGCATGTTTACATAAATCGATATGGGCTATCCACTGCACATTTTAAAAATTTTCTAGACCCACTAGATCTTCATGTTTTTATGGCCAATTTTTGATTTTCTTATGGACGCCATATTGGATTTTTATACTGTTGGATAGAGAATAAAAATGTGATTTCAACGATGTATCACACATGAGTCATCTGACTTGATTAACCACCTTTAAACATTAATTTAATAATTTTTTGACAAAATCAAGTTGCCATGAAATAACAAATGATCGAGGGAATTATTCACAGTAGTTGTAGAAGTAATGCTAGAACTGTTTTTGTAATTACTGTTAGTGTTATTATTATTATACCTACATATCTAGTCTTTCATTAACTGAAAATCTTACCATAATGAATAAATAATAATAACACTGACAATAATTACAAAAACAGTTCTGACATTATTTCTACAACTACTGTCAATAATTTACTCGATCATTTGTTATTTCATGCCAACTTGATTTTGTCGAAAGAGCTCTAGCATTACTTCTACTACTGTCAATAATTTGCTCGATCATTTGTTATTTCATGGCAACTTGATTTTGTCAAAAAATTATTAAATTAATATTTAAAGGTGGTTACTCAAGTCAGATGACTCATGTGTGATACATCGTTGAAATCACATTTTTATTCTCTATCCAACAGTATAAAAATCCAATATGGCGTCCATAAGAAAATCAAAAATTGGCCATAAAAACATGAAGATCTAGTAGGTCTAGAAAATTTTTAAAATGTGCAGTGGATAGCCCATATCGATTTATGTAAACATGCCAAATTTCAATACATTGGCTTAAGTAATAAAAAAGTTATGAACGCAATATTTCAGATTTTTTCAGGATATTCAGGAACGAGGTCAGTTATCACGGATTTCTTTTCTGATCCTTAAAGAGCATGAATGCGCAACTTTTCTCTAATTTAAGCATCTATGTACCTCTTGTTGTTTAGAAGATACCAATGGTGTACATTACAAAAGTGACCACCCTGTATAACATTGCAGTTTAGGTTTGTTTGATACCCATGCATTGATTTGACCTGTTACTACCCACCCTAGTTTTGTATTCTGAAGCACAGGCTGGTTTTTACCCAACTGAATTTGTCCTACTGATAATAAATCCCAAAATACCCCGGCTCCTAATAATAAATCTACATTACTTGGTTTATTAAATTGCAGATCGGCTAATGATACATGACTTGGTATTTGTAAATGTTCAATGTTTATAACTTTACTTGGAATATTTTCGCTTATTGATGGTAATACTAGACATGAAATTGATTGTTCATAATTTTGATGTAATTTAACATTTAAACAATATTTGATGTAATGATTTAAACATTACAGTACATTTTGAATTTAAATTTGAACTTACTTTGCCAATACCAACCACTGATAAGTTTAATTGTAACAGTGTTAAATTTAATGTATTTACTAATAGGCCAGTAGAATTAGACGATGTGAACGGGAATCTGTAACTAATTCGTTTCAGATAGCCGTAGGTAAAAACAGGTGTATTTAGTTATAAGGAATATACCTCTGCGATTCCTCCCAAATCAAATATACAGAACATTGTTTATAAGTCACTTGTATGTGAAAAAATCATGAAATTTGGAGTTTTTTAAAAATTGCAGTAAGACTGCCGTAGATTAATTTTTTTGAATGCTTCTGTTTACTAGGTAATTCCAAACCGGTTAATTTAAGCCCAGGTTGATTTCATTTCATTGATTATTTATTTAAATAATTGCCGAAAACCATCGAAATTTTCGAAAATTTCAAGCATTTTTTACTCTGAAAGGAAAAATGCTAGACTCTTGAAACTTTGGTGGAATATCCCTCCCGCACAAGGCTCAGCCTTCTGGGATAAAGGGGGTCGTAATTACATGTGGTGTATATGTGTCTCATTACCCTCAACTTACAAAAAATATTTCGTTTTAAAATGTTTATTAGTTTTCGAGAAATTCTATTTGTTTATTAAAAACGTCCCAAATGTTTAATGAAAAATTGACCTATTAACGTTATCAAAAATAATTCAACCACAGCTCATTTTTTTCGTCAAGACGTCAATTTTACGAATCTGTTATGGGCGCATCGATTTTCAATAATTTTGACCGTCAAAATGGCGTTAAGTAGCAATGCTGGCTACTTTTCGGAGCAGCGTTTTTTGCAAATAACTTTACAACAAATGAACGTATCTGCACAAATCTTTCATATTTGAGTTGCTGGCATTTTTCTACAAATTTATAAAAAAAAAACTGTTGCTCTGGGACATGTAGGAGCCGAGATAATTTTTTAAATTGTTTAATGCGCCAAACGTTTATTTATTAATATTTATGGCCAAAATTGAAACTGGTTGTTAATAAGATCTTGAATTTTGTGAATTCATCAAGTCCTATTGAAAACGCGCCCTTTTTGAGGTCAAAATATAATTTTTAATAATTAGTGATTTTAGAGCGTCTTCAATTTGTTTGGCTCAAAGGACAGGTGAATTTTTTATCAAACGATTTTCAAATTGGGGTAGCGAGAAAAATTCGTCATATCTCCGTTATTTTCCGGCCAATTTCGACGTTTTTTTTTTTTAATTTGGGGTACCTCACGAAAATAATAACAATGGGCACATTTGCAATATCCAAATAATAAACAAATAATTGTTATAAACAATTTATTTATTTTTTTTTTATTTTTTCTTTTTTGGGCTTATGCAACTTATAATGTGCTAATGTATTAAATATAAATTTATAAAGATTATATAATGGTAACAATGCTGTAACATCGTATATTGTTTGATGGAGAAATAGTGTGTGCATACATTGTTACTATTGTATAATCTTTATAAATTTATATTTAATACATTAGCACATTATAAGTTGCATAAGCCCAAAAAAGAAAAAATAAAAAAAAATAAAAAATAAATTGTTTATAACGATTATTTGTTTATTATTTGGATATTGCCCATTGTTATTATTTTCGTGAGGTACCCCAAATTAAAAAAAAAAACGTCGAAATTGGCCGGAAAATAACGGAGATATGACGAATTTTTCTCGCTACCCCAATTTGAAACTAGTTTGATCAAAAATTCACCTGTCCCTTGAGCCAAACAAATTGAAGACGCTCTAAAATCACTGATTATTAAAAATTATATTTTGACCTCAAAAAGGGCCCGTTTTCAATAGGACTTGATGGATTCACAAAATTCAAGATCTTATTAACAACCAGTTTCAATTTTGGCCATAAATATTAATAAATAAACGTTTGGCGCTTTAAACAATTTAAAAAATTATCTCAGCTCTTACATGTCCCAGAGCAACAATTTTTTTAAATAAATTTGTAGAAAAATACCAGCAACTCAAATATGAAAGATTTGTGCAGATACGTTCATTTGTTGTAAAGTTATTTGCAAAAAACGCTGCTCCGAAAAGTAGCAATGTTGTTAACGCCATTTTGACGGTCAAAATTATTGAAAATCGATACGCCCATAACAGATTCGTAAAATTGACGTCTTGACGAAAAAAATGAGCTGTGGTTGAATTATTTTTGATAACGTTAATAGGTCAATTTTTCATTAAACATTTGGGACGTTTTTAATAAACAAATAGAATTTCTCGAAAACTAATAAACATTTTAAAACGAAATTTTTTTTGTAAGTTGAGGGTAATGAGACACATATTCCACCAAAGTTTCAAGAGTCTAGCATTTTTCCTTTCAGAGTAAAAAATGCTTGAAATTTTCGAAAATTTCGATGGTTTTCGGCAATTATTTAAATAAATAATCAATGAAATCAACCGGGGCTTAAATTAACCGGTTTGGAATTACCTACTAAACAGAAGCATTCAAAAAAATTAATCTACTGCAGTCTTACTGCAATTTTTAAAAAAACTACAAATTTCATGATTTTTTCACATACAAGTGACTTATAAACAATGTTCTGTATATTTGATTTGGGAGGAATCGCAGAGGTATATTCCTTATAACTAAATACACCTGTTTTTACCTACGGCTATCTGAAACGAATTAGTTACAGATTCCCGTCTAATTCTACTGGCCTATAAGCTTTGAGAAATGAAACATGATTGAGAACCAGAATCCAGTAGCGCACGACAAGTATGTATTCGACCTTCATTATCCCTTATATTCACCAGTGCCGTTGACAACAAAACCTCTGTATTTGAAATATGACTGGATAGTGACACATTATTTGATAACCCTTGTATGTATTCTGATTGTGGTCTATCCTGTGTAATGAATGTTTGTGAATTTGTCTCATGTGATTGTGAATCATTCTGTGCATGTGATTGTGACCCACCCTGTGTGTGTGATTGAGAATTATTGTGTAAACGTTAATTGTGGCATTTCATAAATTATTTCTCTTTCTTTTCTTTTTTGGGGTTTATTACCACATTCCTTGAGATTCCTATCCAAAAAAATTCGATTTATCTAAAAAATATTTAAATTAACCAGCTTAAAACTGGGAAATAACCTCTACGCCTTTCACGTAATGTCAGAGGATCAGTTAGAGGGTGTTTCTTGACAACTAATAGGAATTAAATTAATACAAAAATACTGCACTGACGTTTCGGAAACTATATCCGTTTCCTTTTTCAAAGTTTGGGCTTTAGATTTTTATGTAACGTAGTAGAATAACACGGCATAAAATAAAAATTGTTTATATCATTTCCATAGATACTTACCATAGAAATGTTGAAAAATATACTAAATATGTAATATTAATTGTATTGAGTTCTTCTCTCAACATTGGTAACCAAGTTGAACAAAATTCTACCGAACAATTTGATACGCATTTATCTTCATTGAGTAAAATTATTGTAGATTCTTTGATTTTTCTTTTTTTGTTGTCTGCTTCTTTGGTCAAAATTTTTGCTGAATCCCATTTTATCCTGTGATTGTGAACATGCTTGGGAAAACATTTTTTATATGTTACCTTGTATGTTGATATAAATGTTTTTTTATTTGAATTTGACCTTGTAATCAAGTTGCCACGTCTAATATTTTGTTTTGAATTGCGTTCTAAAGTCTCCAAAAGATCAGCTTTGTTTTTTATAAATTGTCTTAAATGCTCTAGTGCTGGTAATTCCTTGTCAACTTTAGACTCTTTCCACTCCCGTGTGGTGAATTCATCTAATTTTGAAGATATCATATATACAGGGTATCCCGATTTTAAACCGACAAACTTCGGGTACAGAAAGTTCACATGAAATTATGACATACCCCTTCTAACATTTCTTCTTTATCGAGCCTCCTAACGGAGATACAGGGTGTTGAAAATTCAATTTATTTTTTGTTTTTCTTTAATAACTTCCACAATATTAAAGATAAGGAAACCAAACTTGGTACACATAGTTAGGTTGTGAGGGTCCATCTTTGCTATGGTTCAGAGTTGAACTGAGGCGCGAGTTATTATCGTCGTCGAGCGGTTTGACTTTTTAAAAAGTGACTTTAAGATTTAAGAGGTACACTTTTTATTTCGAAAATAACAAATGAGTAAATATAACAATATAAATTTAAACTACAAAGATATGTAGAAGTGAACTAAATGAACATTATTATAAGAACTGAGTAAAAATGTCTGTATGGGATATATTTATAATATTATCGTTGCACTGTCAGCAGTGTCAGCGTTTACACGTCCGGCGTCTTTGACCGTTGGAATGCTGTACAGGGCCGTCCATAACTTCTCCACCCTTAGAAGAGAACTCGGGGTTTCGTTAGAGAGAACCGACGTTCGTGTTTCCATTTCTTGGGGTTTTTCCTCTGATTTTGTTTCGGATGAAAATATATTAAATATTGAAACTCTTTTGTTCCTGTATTTGGCATAAATGCTCCATACTATAATCAGAACAGCAATAGTTACAATGGTGATGAGGGTATAAGTAAGCCATGACTTCGGTTGACTTAGATCTGATTCTAGTATTTGGTTTTTAATTTCTTCTTGTAGGTTTTCTGTACGTCTGGATAATTCCGAAAATTCGTCTAGATTAAGGTGATCCATTATGGGATTGTTTGTATGATATTTTAAAAATGATGAGTCGTTTTGAATATTTACCATTGGAATATCTATTGGTTCTAATTTTCTTCGAAAATTGGCATTTGGAGTGAGTTTATATTTGTCGATAATGCTGTAACATCTATTTGGGATTGTTAGTAGATAGTTCTTTAATTGGATGTTGTCGGCTGCTGCAAGGGTTGTCCATCTGTAAGAGTAGATCTTAGATCAGACAAATGAACTCTGCGTTCTTTATTATTTTTTAGTTTAATTGAGCATGTATTATCATTATTAATAGAAATTATGGGAAATGGTCCGTTAAATTTGGGAACTGTTTTAGAACCTCTTTTCTTGGGTGCTCTAACGTAAACATTTTGTCCTATTTTATATTTTTCTTGTGGATTTGTTATTTCTTTATTAGCTCTGTCAACAATTGTTGCTTTTCTCGTTTCAGTTTTTTCATAAATTTTGTCGTAAAGTTGAGAAAGTGTCTTTCTATGTTCGTCTAGCGAATAATCAAATATTATTTGGTTTGTTTTCGTATCAAATAAGTTTTTGCTGGATGATTTTCCAAATATGACCTCAAATGGTGTATGTCCGGTGGTAGAGTGGTTGGTATGATTGTACGCAATAATGGCTAATTTCATAAGTTCTTCATCAGGTTTTTTATTTAGTTGTGGGTCTAATCGAAATATTCGGAAATGTTCAATTATAGTGGAGTGAAATCGTTCCACTATGCCATTTGACTCTGGATGAAATGGTGTTGTAAAATGAATGTCAATTTTGTGGTATGCTAATAGATTTTTTATCTGGTTGTTGATAAATTCACGACCATTGTCTGTTGTGATTGCAATTGGGGTTCCATAATGTTCGAAGTACTCGGTGAGGGCTCTAGCTACTTCGCATGCTTCTTTACATTTGATAGGAATTGCTTGTCCAAATTTTGAAAATGCGTCTACTAGGGTCAGGTAGATTTTTTGTTCGATTGTAAATGTATCCATAAAAATTATCTCAAAGGGTTTCTGTTGTGTGGGTGTTAAGTTCATCGATATTTTAGGTGGATGTCGATCATATTTGCCTTTTTGACATACATTGCATTTATTAATATAATCCTGTATCATAGGTAACATGTTATTCCAATAGTATCTTTGTTTCAGTTTGTCGTATGTTTCTTGTGAACCTCTGTGATTCGTTTTTCCTTCATGGTATATTTGGATTACTTCGTTAATTTCTTCCTTTTTTCTTAAAAATGTTCTTTCTTGTGTACATCTTATCAGTTTCGGTCCGTTGTTGTTAAAATGTCGATCGTATATTCGACAAAAGTCTTCGTATGTTTTATCTTTATCGAAGTACATGTAGAACGTGGACTTTTCTATTGTGTGGTCTCTGATTAGTTCAATAATTTGATCTTCGTTGTCTTCTTTAGTTATTTCGGCGTATAGGATGGTTTTATTGTCTACATTTAATGTTCTGCATTTTCTGGGGTTCATAAGAACCGTCTTTATGAATATTTGTTTGGGTTTTGCGTTTATTATGTCGTCTATGATTGGAATTGTGTTTCGTGGTTCATCATCTTCGTTGGAATGAATAGTAGAAATTTCGGGGATATCTAGGTCATTGGTTTCGACATCTCTGTTTTGTATATTTTCGGTTGGATTAAGTGTTCGATCAACTTCTTCTGGTGTTGGTGTTGTTAATGCATTTTCTCTGTTTAATTCTTGTATTATTTCGTCAAGTTCTGGATCGTCTAAGTTTACCTGCATAGATTCGGTGTCGATCGGGTGAATTTCAATTCGTGATAGTGCATCGGCATTTGTATTTAGTTTGCCTTTTTTATATTCTATGTCGAAGTCATAATCTTGTAATTTGGTGCGCCATCTGACAAACTTGGAATTTTGGGGATCTTTTAACGAGAATAACCATCGAAGTGGTCTATGATCTGCTGTGTATATAGTGAAACGTCTGCCGTATAGATAAGGTCTGAAATACTGGGTGGCCCAAATTACGCCTAGTAATTCTTTTTCGATAACTGAGTAGTTTTTTTCCGATTCGTTTAGCGTTCTGGATGCATAGGCAATGGGTTTGTCGTTTCCTACACTTCCTTGTGATAAAACACAACCTAACGCAAATTGGGATGCATCTGTGGTGAGGATGAATGGTTTTGAAAAGTCTGGGTGTTGTAGGAGTGGGCTGTTTGTTAAAATTTTCTTGCAAGTTTCGAATGATTCTATGAATTGTTTTGTGTGTTCTATCTTTGCACCTTTCTTTAAGCAAGCTGTTAAGGGTTTCGTGAGTTTCGAACAATCTTTTATGAATTTTCTGTAATATCCGATTAGTCTAAGGAATGATTGTATTTCCTTTTTTGATTTTGGTATCGGGAATTTTACAATGGCATCTATTTTGTCTGGATTTGGTAATACACCTTCTGGAGTAATGACATGTCCAAGGAATTTTACAGTTTGTTTCAGGAATTCTGATTTGTCCAACTGAATTTTAAAGTTTGTATTTCTGAACCTATCAAACACTAAGCGTATACTTTCTATGTGTTCTTGTAGTGATGTGGAGAATATTAGTACGTCATCCATATAAACTAAACATTTGTGTTGGAGGCCTGATAATACGTGGTTCATTGCTCTCTGAAAAGTCGAGGGTGCATTTCGGAGTCCAAAGGGCATACGTAAGAACTCAAAGTGACCTTCGTCTGTTGAGAATGCTGTTTTCTCGATATCTTTTTGTTCCATCTCGATTTGGTGGAATCCACTTGCCAAATCTAGGGTTGTGAAATATTGGCTGCGGCCTAATTTGTCTAAAACGTCCGTAATATTTGGGATTGGAAATTTGTCTGGTACAGTTTTTTCGTTAAGTTTTCGATAATCTATAACAATTCGGAATTTTCTTTTGCCACTATTGTCCATTTTCTTTGGAACAATCCAAATGGGTGAGGACCATGGTGATGTCGAATGTTTAATTATGTTCTGGTCTAACATTGAATCAATCTGTTTTTTAACTTCTGATTTATAGATTTGCGGGAATCGGTATGATTTCGTGTAAACTGGAATATTGTCTGTGGTTCGAATTTCATGTTTAATTTGGTTTGTGAAGGTAAGAGGAAGATCTTCGCAATAGAATATATCTCTATATTCGTAACAAAGTTTTCTTATAGCATCGTATTCTTCCTTATTACAATGTCCTAAATCAAGATTTTCTAAGTTTTTCTTTCGTAAGTTATCGTAGTTTATATTTGTATTATGAGAGTTGTCTGTGTCTATGTCCATTGGTTCTGTTGTAAAGTTATTTAATTTGCAACCGGGTATACATGGAATTGGTTCAGTTATTATAAGGTTTTTCTCTTCATCCGTGTTGTTGATAAGTAGTATTGTTGCTTCGTTATTCTCGATGTTGACGAGTCCTGTTGGAATTTCTACTTGGTTTTTGAATATTATGGAATTTATTAAGGCTTCTCCGGATTGTTGCGTCGTTGGTATTTTTGCAACAACTTCCGTTTTGGGTTGAATGTTATATTCGTATTTAATTTGTCTGTTATTTGTTTTATCTTCTACAAGTCTTCTTCCTTCAATGAACAAAGGGATTTTTGCTTTGTCGATTAATAAATAACCATTTTTGAAGTCGAGAGTAGCTCCTATTTCTTGCAAAAGGTCTAGTCCGATGAGTCCGTCGTAAGTTTCGCTGAAGTTAAAGATGTAATGTGTATGTAACATTCCGGGTTTCTTAAAAATTTTCGAGATTGGAATTTCAGCTGAATAGTAATGTAGTGAAATGCTGTGAGGTGTTTTAATTTGAAAGCAATCTTCTTTAATTTTGTTCAGGAAAAATGTTTCAGCAATTTTTTCAGTTATTAACGTTTTTGTAGATCCTGTATCTATCATAAATTTGGCTTCTATTTCCGGAATAATAATATATGGAAGTTTTGTATTAGCTGCGACGTTTATTTCTAGTTGTTTTGTTGGTTCTTCGTATTCATAGGATTCATGATATCCGTCTCCGAGGCTGGCATAGGAAAATTTTCGTTTTCATTAAAATTTTGATAGTCTTCTGAAAATTGTTCTTCGGGGTAATAATAGTTTTCTGGGTTTTCTGGATTAAATGTAGTTTGTTGATAAAAGTCTGGTTCGTATTCGTAGTTTTCTGAAGAGGTGCTGGGTATTTCTTGTAAATGCAGTTCTTGCGCTGTCCATCTTGGTGTGTTTGTCGTTTGTGGAAATTTCGTTCTTGTGTTTCCTGATGAGGTGTCCATAGGTTGGGGATATGTTGTTTGTGGTTTAGGTTGGAAATGATAACGTTGGGGATTTTGGAAGTTTTGATTGGCTTGGAAGTTTTGCGGAGTTTGGAAATTTTGTCTTTGGAAATTTTGGAAGGTTTGAAATGGTTTTTGTTGAAATGATTGTTGCGGGTATCTGGGATTAAAATAATTTGGTAGACGATGGGGAGTATTTGTCATAGGACGAAACATTGTGGGATTTGTTTTGGGTTGGAACTGTTGTGAATAAGAGGTAGGGTTATTTTTTTGTTGTCCATAATTATTTGACGTTGTCCTTAGTTGCGATTGATTATTTTTCTGGAAGTTGTTTTTTGTGCCTAACTTTTGTTGACGATTGTAGTTCATATTTTCTTCTTCGACTACCATGTTTATGGCATCTTCTAAACTTCTTGGTTCTTTACATCTTAGTAAATGACTCAGATGTGCATTAAGTCCAGATAAAAAGGTTCTTAGTGCCATTTTGTTGTAGAGCATTATTTTTTCTTGTCTTAGTTCGACTGATATGTTTGCCATTTGTACTTTAGAGAGTAAAAGGCTCCTTAACGATATGCATCTGTCTGCAAATTGGCTGTGAGATTCGTTGTGATTTTGTGTTAACATCATTAGGTCATTTAGTAGAGATTCTTCGTTGCGTTGATCACCGAAAGTATTTAGTAATAAAAATTTTAATTCAGGGAAAGTATGAATTTCTCTGGCTGCTAAAATTTGAGCTGCTTTGCCTATTATTTTATTTCTAAAATGTAGCATTAAAAATTGAATTCTCGCGGTATTATTATCAGTTACTAACATACCGAGGACTTGCTCGCACGTGTCCAAAAATATCGGTAATTTAGAAGCATCTCCGTCAAATTGCGGAATGAGATCTAAATAATCTTTAACACTAATATCGATTTTAGCCATTGTATCTAAATTTGATTCTACGGTTTCAATAGGTGGGGTATTTGTTAATAAAAATTGGTTAGGACCAAGTACTTGTAAAACAAGATTAGCTAATGTCTCGTCGTCGTTATTATTGTCTGTCATAAGGTACTTACAGGAATAATAATTTGATGGCAGAAAACATGAAGGCTCTGGTATATATAATCGATTACAATGTTATAACGAGGGAGGCCAAGAGTACTCGAAAGTATATTCTCAGGGCGTGCTCTATTACACTTTGATTGATTATATATTTTTCTCGAGCTGGAGGGCAGTTATTGTCACGTTGGTATTTAGTCTGTATTTGTCAGTTCCCTAAGTAGCGCGAGGCTACGTGCTTTTAAAGATGTTTTCTTTAGAGATGGTTTCTTGCTTGGGCCAATCTTTCCTGTACACGATTTAGGGTCACATGTAGTCTTAGGAAAGAGAGTGCACGATCTTGGTTTCTTCAAGGGCTTATGTAAAATTGCTTTTACAAGTGCAAAGCCTCACGGCGCTTCCGATGAGAGGTTACTGAGCGCCTGGTGGTCTAGCTTATTGGTTTAGTTGGGATTTGCTTAACCAAAGTACACCAGTTTTATATCTCAGGGAATTAGGATATTTTAGAGGGGATGGTATTTCTAGGTATGCAGAGGGCTTCTTGCTTGAGTTTTCTTACTTGCTAAATTTCGTTTCTTGAATCTTCTTGCTTGAGTTTTCTTACTTGCTAAATTTCGTTTCTTGAATCTTCTTGCTTGAGTTTTCTTACTTGCTAGGCTTCTTAAAATTACGTTGATTTACCAAAGGTATGGTAACTTGATTCGCAGGTTTTCTCTGATTAATCGAAGGGACGAAGAGTTTTCCGATATTCGTTCGAAAAACTTCAAAGAAAATCCGTTCCGACTGCGCCAGTTATTATCGTCGTCGAGCGGTTTGACTTTTTAAAAAGTGACTTTAAGATTTAAGAGGTACACTTTTTATTTCGAAAATAACAAATGAGTAAATATAACAATATAAATTTAAACTACAAAGATATGTAGAAGTGAACTAAATGAACATTATTATAAGAACTGAGTAAAAATGTCTGTATGGGATATATTTATAATATTATCGTTGCACTGTCAGCAGTGTCAGCGTTTACACGTCCGGCGTCTTTGACCGTTGGAATGCTGTACAGGGCCGTCCATAACTCGCGCCAGTGGCGTGCGGTGTGGTCACGTCGACATAATTTTAAGGAAAAAAGTATGTGCACTAATTTTTTTCGCAATTCTGATAAGATTTTCATAATTTACGGTTAATTTTCTAAAAAAACTTGCTCATGTAATATTTTGACTGAGGCATTAGTTTTCGAGATATTTGCGTCTGAACAAAACGATGCACCAAAAACACAATTATCATGGCGGGAATAGTTCTGATCAAATCACGACATATCCCTTCTAAAATTTCTCTATAGCCATTCCTAACGGAAATACGGGGTGTGATTTTTTTGATATTTGGATGTTGATAATTTTTGTATGCAATTTCGTAACAAACAAATTTTTCTTTTGACAGAAATAATATTGACTTGCAAAAGGCCTTAAAAACGCCTCATTGCAAAAGAAGAAAAACATTAAAAACATTAAATTGACAGTTCAGTTCAGCATATATCCCTTCGAAAATCAGATTGAAAATAATTTTTAAAGGGTTATCTTAATTAATTAATTGTGTTTTTGGTGCATCGTTTTGTTCAGACGGAAATATCTCGAAAACTAATGCCTCTGTCAAAATTTTACAAGAGCAAGTTTTTTTAGAAAAGTAACCGTAAATTATGAAAATCTAATCAGAATTGCGAAAAAAATTAGTGCACATACTTTTTTCCTTAAAATTATGTCGATGTGACCACACCGCACGCCACTGGCGCGCCTCAGTTCAACTCTGAACCATAGCAAAGATGGACCCTCACAACCTAACTATGTGTACCAAGTTTGGTATCCCTATCTTTAATATTGTGGAAGTTATTAAAAAAAAACAAAACATAAATTGAATTTTCAACACCCTGTATCTCCGTTAGGAGGCTCGATAGAGAAGAAATGGGGTATGTCATAATTTCATGTGAACTTTCTGTACCCGAAGTTTGTCGGTTTAAAATCGGGACACCCTGTATAATTAATGTGTCCCAGCTTTCTGTGGGTTGTTGTAGATTTTTTAGAGACCTTAAATGCCTTAAAACTGTATCCAATATTTTTCTTAAGACTATTGACGATTCTGCAGATATATTTGGCAAGTTAAATAAGGCTTTTACATGACTGTGTACTAAAAGCCGTTTGTTATTGAACCTCTCACATATTAATTCCCACGCAACGCTATAGTTTTCTGCTGAAAAATCTAATGAATGAACCACCTCTGCCGCACTCCCCTCCAACGACGCCCTCAAATAATGAAATTTTTGAATTGCATTAATTGACTAATTTAATGAACCACCTCTGCCGCACTCCCCTCCAACGACGCCCTCAAATAATGAAATTTTTGAATTGCATTAATTGACTAATTTGTATGTTAAGACTTTCAAATGTGTCTTTAAATTCGAGCCATTTGTCATAAATACCACTAAATTTTGGTAAGTTTATTTGTGGTAATTTGATTTGATTTAAATTTATTGCACTTTTATCATTATTTGTAAAATGATTCTTTAACAGTATTTCAGAAATTGACACTAATTTATAAAATTCATTCTCAAAATTCTCCCTTTCTTGATATTGTGCGTATTGACGCAGAAATAGAATTATTAATTGAGGATGAACAGATTGCTGTTCATCCTCAATTAATAATTCTATTTCTTCCTGAACTTCATTAAATTGATCTAATATTTGTCTAAACCTTTTAAATCGCGAATCTAACTCTCCAAAATCATCATCAATAATTATTTTAGCTTGTTTTTTTTTCTTGAAATGTATCTAAATACCTTTTAAATAATGTCTGCTTTGCTTTGATTGAACCTCTTTTTTTATAAATAACTTCAAATCCGCCATTTTGTTTTTAAATATCAAATAAATTAATAACTCTTATAACAGTACAAATTGATTAAACATTTAAATTTAACGGAACGAAAAGGAACAATCTCACTATATGATCTCGATTCCAGTAGTAACTACCTTTGTTTAACCCCTGAGTTAAACAGTTCCTCCAATGCTTCCCTCGTCGGCCAACTAAACTGTTCTTCTGCAAAGTTCTTGTAAATTGTAATTGTATTATTGTTATTTCATCCACATTTGAAATAAATCCTGCTCGATAGGACCAATATGTTGTAGTGGAATATTAAAACTCCTTTGAATTAGTAATTTTCAACTTTATTTTAATGGACTGTCATTTTATGAATTATTATTACCTACATAACAACCATACATATTATTTTGCCACAACTATTAATAGTACATGAGCCAGATAGTATATTTTGTCAGTCATTTCCTCTCAAGCGATAACTCGTGAAATGCTTCAGAGAGTTGTATTGTGCAGCATGGTGAACGTCAGCTGCCGCTCCGTGGGTGGGTGGGGCAGCGGCAGCCTCTCAATCACGTAAAAAAAAAAATTGTTTTCAATCATTTCCTCCCGACTGAAAATTTGTTAAATGATAGTTAACGCAATTATTCGAAGATAAAAAAAAGTCAGCTGGCCGTACCGTGGTGGATTATACGTCAGCTGGTCACACAAACATGCAAAAAAAAACTTTTCGTTCAGCTATGTCCTCTCACTTGTAAATGTGTCAGATGATACTTTACATGCTATTTTGAATAAATAAAAACGTCAGCTGGTTCTATGTTGGTGGAAAGGTCGTCAGCTGATGCAGTGAAAGGTGGAGCATGGGAGCCAGGCGTGAGCGCCGATCGCTTATTTAAATACGTCAGCTGACGGGTTTTCCACCAACATACAGCCAGCTGACGTTATTATTTATTCAAAATTGCATGTAAACTATCATCTGACACATTTTCAAGTGAGAGGAAATGACATAACTACAGTTATTCGCAATTGGATGTAATAAAGGAGGGGGGCCTACTACTTTCTACCTGTAGAAAAATTGAAAGGTGGGGCTTATTACATTCTGTCGGTATAGATATAGGGAGAATGTACAAGCAGCGCTTATTTCGAGCAGCTGCCTTGGATATAATATAATATAATACATCCACACATATTAAAGTCTGTCTGATGAGAGATTGCAGTGGTGGAAGTGACGACAAAAGCGCGCGCTTTGATATTATTGGTTACAGAGTCAGGTAGGTTTACAATGGCGTTTACGAATACGAGTTGACAGGTCATTGAAGTTTGCATGCATCGACTGTCAAACTTGTGACTATTAAGTAATAAATGTGTATTATCCTAAATTTACCATTACGAATTATCAATAATTACAAATAATATAAAAGGTATTGTAGTATTCCCTTCAACTTTTAGCAAATAGATGAGTAATAAATTCAATAGCAGCCCCTCAACAATGGCGCAGCACGTAGAAGTTGAGACTCAAACTGCGGCAGTTAAAATAATTTGAATTTCATTGCCACGCTTTATAAAATATTTTGAGCTGAGTAAACCGCTTTCTGCCCAAGCCACGCCCACCAGTGCAATCTCTCATCAGACAGAGTATAGATATATTTTTTCAATGTTAAAATTAATTCAGAATATTTATTTTATTGAAATATATCCGTATGTTTCAATATTTGAAAGTTTATCAAGAATATTAATTTAATTAAAATATAACAATAAAATTATTTCATTCTGTGCGTGCATGTAGCGTAATGTCGAATAACTGTAGTTATGTCATTTCCTCTCACTTGAAAATGTGTCAGATGATAGTTTACATGCAATTTTGAATAAATAAAAACGTCAGCTGGCTGTATGTTGGTGGAAAACCCGTCAGCTGACGTATTTAAATAAGCGATCGGCGCTCACGCCTGGCTCCCATGCTCCACCTTTCACTGCATCAGCTGACAACCTTTCCACCAACATAGAGCCAGCTGAGGTTTTTATTTATTCAAAATAGCATGTAAAGTATCATCTGACACATTTACAAGTGAGAGGACATAGCTGAACGAAAAGTTTTTTTTTGCATGTTCGTGTGACCAGCTGACGTATAATCCACCACGGTACGGCCAGCTGACTTTTTTTTATCTTCGAATAATTGCGTTAACTATCATTTAATAAATTTTCAGTCGGGAGGAAATGATTGAAAACAATTTTTTTTTTACGTGATTGAGAGGCTGCCGCTGCCCCACCCACCCACGGAGCGGCAGCTGACGTTCACCATGCTGCATAATACAACTCTCTGAAGCATTTCACAAGTTATCGCTTGAGAGGAAATTGGTCCGGAAAACCTGTTGCTGGCTCACGGACTATAATAATTATCACTATATTTTTAAATTAACTTGTAATTTTGGGATCGCCTAGCGACGTTACAATGAACATATAATCACAACAACGATTTTACGGAATTTATTCCAACCTTTACGTGCTCACTGTATAATTACATTAATAAATAAAAATTCTCTTAAATGTTTGGTGAACATTTTTCGATTTAGAAACCAATAGTGGAACCATACGGTTCAATCGTGGTTTCCATGATTGGACCATTCTTAGAATTCTGTTATAAAATTCGTACCTTATTTTTTTATGTAAATATATTGCTTCAGAACAACCTATATCGTACGTCTAAATTGTTGCGGATTATAACGGAGCCTTATTTTTTACGATAAATGTATAAATAAATAGTTTTTAAGGTTGTGGTGCGCGATTTTATGCCTCCGCCACTGTAGAGTCAAAACAGTGGGGAGAAGAGACTGAAGCGACAAGTGCGTGCATCAGCAAGTGAGGAGAGCCAGATGGAGGACCGTGAAGTAAGGTCGGTACAGGTTGCTGGTGTGTTTTTGAAAGAGTTATAGTGGTTTTACCTGGGGCCCCAGAGCTGTTAATGTTAGCAGGAAGTAATATGAACAATCAAGGAAAGTGTGAGTACTGTTTATTATTTTGATTAAACCGTGATTAGTATGTATTATGTAAACCGACCCCTGACAAAGAAACAGAGCATCTCATTTTCCTTGATTGTTCATATAACTTCCTGCTAACATTAACAGCTCTGGGGCCCCAGGTAAAACCACTATAACTCTTTCAAAAACACACCAGCAACCTGTACCGACCTTACTTCACGGTCCTCCATCTGGCTCTCCTCATTTGCTGATGCACGCACTTGTCGCTTCAGTCTCTTCTCCCCACTGTTTTGACTCTACAGTGGCGGAGGCATAAAATCGCGCACCACAAGGTGACCAAAATTGTTCAATTCATTTTCGCATTAGGGTATAATCATTTAATTATTATTAATTTAAGTTACAAACCTAATAATTAATTCATATTGTTGTACCTATTAGATTAAATAAAGTTGTTTAATAATAATTGTTGTATTTAACCATTTGGCTTTATTTACCTTAATGATCCTCAAAAGTTGCATTGGCAACTTTATGGGATTGGATCTGGAAAAGACTCATTTTACGGACTTAAATGAGTCGGTAAAATATCCATTTTAGGGACCAAATACAAAAAAAAACTATTTCGATTCAGCAAATATTTGGTCGAAATCAATGTCTAATAATGTAAGTACAATTAACATTAATGTATTACGTTCTGACCACTACTTGGTGATTTAAAACAGTAGGTAATTTAAAACACCAAAATATGCATTTTTTAGTGGTGTAGGTATTCGTTTAGCATGTTAAATAACAGAATCCGATGTAATATGTATTTTACATTAGCGTATCTCCGATTTTTCACTTTTTTTATCCATACACATGTATTTTTGTCTGAAAAACACGAATCTGAAGTCAATTTTATACGCTCTCCTATACTTCTTGAGATATAGGACCCGATTTTTCCCAAAAATGACATCTCGCCATTGTCGTAAATGACATTTTATTCAGCGATTTTTATGGTTTTTATAATCACTAATGCTTATTTAAAAACCGTAGAACGTTTCTGTGAACTCACTTTGGTCACTTTATTTGTAATTAATAGATAAAAATTGTTAATTAATTGATAACGCACATCGCCGTTTTTCTCAGCAAGGACTAGGGATTTTTTAGTTGTTATGTTGGCAATTTGCTTAGTTCTTTTGATTTCAAACTTTCTAAGCACACTTCAAATTGTTTTGAATTGTCATTTGTCACTACATTTTTGCAGATATTGCTAGGAAATGGAAGTCCTTATTAATACTTATATCCTGTTATTTGAAAGAAGCAACATGTTCCTTCTTTGAAGTAACAGGCGGGTTTACTCAGTGAGTAAACTCATGTT
Source organism: Rhagium mordax (assembly GCA_963680705.1). Taxonomy (NCBI): domain Eukaryota; kingdom Metazoa; phylum Arthropoda; class Insecta; order Coleoptera; family Cerambycidae; genus Rhagium; species Rhagium mordax. The sequence goes on from OY796665.1 coordinate 32,539,971, forward strand.
ACCTGTTGCTTCAAAGAAAGAACATAATATGTTGCTCCAAGGTCAGGTATGCACAATTAGCAATAATTCATATTCCTTCTTTAAAGTGATAGGAAGTGAAAGGAATATGAATTGCTAGTTGTGCACACCTGACCTCGGAGCAACATATTTTCAGCCCGCCTGTTACTTCAAAGAAGGAGCCAACATAACAACGTAAAAATCCCATGTTTTTGCTGAGAAAAACGGCGAAATGCGTTATCAATTAATTAACAATTATGACTATTAAATACAAATAAAGTGACCAAAGTGAGTTCACAGAAACGTTTTACGGTTTTCAAATAACCATTAGTGATCATAAAAACGATAAAAATCGCAATTACGACAATGGCGAGATGGCATATTTGGGGCACATCGGCCCCTATAGCTCGAAAAGTATTGGAGAGCGGATAAAATTGACTTCAGATTCGTGTTTTCAGACAAAAATACGTATGTATGGATAAAAAAAAAGTGAAAAATCGGAGATACGCTAATGTAAAATATTACCGAATCCGATTATAGAATTAGCAAAACTTAAAATTTATTATTTTACAATTCTCTTTCTTTGCTTGATAATTTATTTTCTGAATAAATGCCAAAGTGAATTTTCAAGACTCCTAAAATGGCATCGTAAATAACAAAACTAAAGTCACTGAGCAACCGCACTCTGGTGTCGACTATGGAATGTAAACAATATTGTTCCAGCCAAATAAATTCAGCTTATCGCCAGTCTCCTATTTACCAGTCGATGGTTATTGCCACAGACTAGTCACCATAATGACGTTGAGCCAGACCCCTAAAAATCTTGTTTCAGGCTCATCTTTCCAGAGTTAGGTTATCATACGTCTTTCGATTCCTTTTTGAACCAGGAATCGAATGGTGTATGATAGCCTTCTGGATTTGGCAGCTTAAGGCCGCCATACTGAAAAAAAGGCCGCCATTTTGGTGTTTTTTAAGTTTTTAGCGTTTATTTTAATTTGGGTCATTCTGGCAGAAAAAATTGAGGTTACCAAATTTGTATAGCGTCAAATTCTCTTTACAATGAATAAATAAAAGTTGCTAAACATTTTACCGTTAGGCCGCCATATAAAAAAAATGGCGGACATATAATTTTCTTTGTCGTTTTCTGCAATAATTCTAATAGTTTATGATCATTTTTCAAAAATACAAATTTCAAAAACTATTAGAGCCTACTTTTATTTCTTTATTGTAATTTTTTTGTGCACTAAAACAGGTTTAATTTTGGCGCTATTTTTAAATCTATTTAATATTAAAAAATTTCTTTTAGGTTTTATTAAAAATGGGTTATATACTCCCTCAAAAAATTTTAATATACAGGGTGTCTTCTAAAAAACGGCCAAAGCTATAACTCAGTGAAAATATAATTATTTTATTTTTTAATTGTGGAATATATATTGGCCCACAAAACGCTCTTTTCAGCATATAAAATATGGAGGTACTACTTCCGGTTTTACCGGATGTGACTTCATGGTCATTTTTTTAAATAGCACCCTATACATTTTTTTTAAAATCTCTATTAAGCATAAAATTTCCTTTCCGATAATGTGTTACAAGTTAATATTTTCCCACCAATAACCTCTTAACAACTTAATTCTTCCCGAGGTAAGTTGCTATTAAATTATCATCAGTTGTGCCATGGAAAGAGATTTTATTGTTATAACATCATAAAACAAAACTGTGAAACTAATGTTAAATGTCGATTTGTTGACATTTGTGTTTGTTTCTGTTCTTCACGGCACAATTGCTAATTTAATAGCAATTTGTCTTACCTCGAGAATAATTCAGTTGTTACAATTTGCCACCATACCAGAATGCCTTATACAAGGATCGGCAGAATAGATTTTACAATTTAAAATAAAATTGCTCTAAATTCAATATACATTTTTTAAACTTCAGAAGTTTCTATCCATTAAATAAGGAATGCTTTGGAGTTACTTTGACAGTTGTCAAAATAAATGATTGCCGAATAGACCAATGAATTTTTTGTGTTGAAGATTTTATCAAAAATAATAGTACTATTCAAGTGCAACGTGATTTTAGAAGAACTTTTGGCGTGGGAAGTGTTTCATCGCGTCCTACAATAATTATGTGTTGGATCAGAAAATGGTGAACTGGAAGATTCGTTGTCAACGCTAAACATTCAGGTCGTCAGCGATCAGTAAACACAAAAAAATCAAAAGATGTAAGATTAACTACCTCAAGAGAAATCCCTTTACGTCTAATCTCACGTCGTGGTGACATAAATTAGCCTGCCAGATCACCCGATTTGACTGCACTCGATATTTTTTGTGCGGTTTTCTCAAAAGACGGGTATTTCGACCAAGGGCATGAAACATCGACTAATTCAAAGAGCGATTCGCGACGAAATTCATGGAATCCCTGGCGCGGTGTTAAGAGCTGTAATGAGTAATTTCGTTCGTCGGCCGGTTAGAAGAGTGTATGGAGAGAAAGGGAGCTACTTAACCCACACACATTTTTTTTAAAATAACTCCCATTCTTTTTCTTTGTAAAATTCTTTGTTACATATTGATACCTCCATACATAAAATATTTATTTCCAGTTGGAATTATAAAGTGAATTCTGCCGATCCAATATTTTGACAACTGTCAAGAAATTCCAAAGCATGCTTTATACTTTAAATTTTAAAGTCTATTCTGCCGATCCCTGTATCATATTATTCGTGCAAATTACCAATCTTTTATATGGAAAATGTATTTAAACAATCAGTCAGATCTTCCAGAACCAGAAAACCATGGCTGGATTAAAAAAAATGATTATGGAAAAATTTCCCTGGATCTAGACTGGATGGATTGTTCCCCAGCCCCTGATTCAGTTGTGGAGTTTATATCCTGGTGCATGCTTAAAAGCTTGTACCGACGTTTTGTTCATGCATAAAGAACAATTTACAATGGACTGAGATGTGTCGGCTTAAAAACTGCACAAACACCCCATCTCAGGAAGAAGAAAAGTACTACCTGTTTGAGGAAGATAATTCGGATGAGGATTAGTTTTGCTTATACATTGTCAATTTTTTTGTTTTTTTTTTTTATATTTCAAATAAGATTTAAAGTTGACAACTTTTGCTTGCACCTACCATAATACTAACTTTAGTATGTAGGAGGTGGGGATAAAAAGTTATCAAAAAATGTTCTAATAAAAAATATGTTTTCTTTATTTTATTATAAATCATCTACAAGCATTAAAATTGCAGAAAGCGACAAAAGAAATTATATGTCCACCATATTTTTTATATGGCGGCCTAACGGTAAAATGTTTAGCAACTTTTATTTATTCATTGTAAAGAAAATTTGACGCTCTACAAATTTGGTAACCGCAGATTTTTGTGCCAGAATGACCCAAATTGAAATAAACGCTAAAAACGTGAAAAACGCCAAAATGGCGGCATTTTTTTCAGTATGGCGGCCTTAAGCTGCCAAATTCAGAAGGCTATCATACACCATTCGATTCCTGGTCCAGAAAGGAATCGAACGACGTATGATAACCTTACTCTGGAAAGATGAGCCTGGTCGGCACCTTGGCTCAACGTCTTGCTACCGACCCGGTAGCGTAATTATTATCGATCGAGGGACTGGGTTCGATTGTCAGTTTCAACCTGGATGAGTGTCGCGTTTTGTAAATGTCCAGTCCCTGTCCGTATAGCTTTGGCTTTGGCCTTGGAGGTAGTTATTTATGTGATGTTTAGACTTATTTTTATTAAACAGGTAATAGCCCCATGGCGATTAGAAGAATTCACAAGCAGATTTCAGGGACGACAAGATTTACTCAAATATGCCTTCGAAAATGCTATTCCTGTATCGGTCACACCAAAAGCTCCATGGAGTATGGATGCAAATTTAATGCACGTAAGCTATGAATCTGGAATTTTGGAGAATCCTGACAACGAAGCACCTAACAATTTATATTTAATGACAAGAGATCTAAAGTCAACTCCAGAGAAATCGGTTAAAATTGACATACATTTCCAAAGTGGTTTACCAGTTTCCATACAAAGTGAAACAAAAACTTACACTAATCCCTTAGAAATGTTCTTGTTTTTGAATCAAATTGGTGGCGATCATGGCCTAGGAAGGATTGATATTGTAGAAAATAGATTTCTAGGATTGAAGGTATAACTAATATTTAAAGTAATTTTTTATAAATTAATATACATACATTCTTTATTTACCAGAGGCTTGTGGATATTTTATACGAGACGTATACTTTCAAAATGCTCCTCAGGTAAAGATTTTGTATTTTTCAAGGTCAAACAGTAAATATACAGAGTGATTTATAACTCGAGGCGAAAAATTAAGGAACCTATAATAATAATAATAATAAATGGTCTTCATTAAGGCGAAGTTTAGTTATACAACATATATATGTATAATAAAAATTTTATAGTATACACGGTGTGTGTGCGCTGTGTTCTTTTCCCAGTTTCAAAGGTTTAAAGTAAAGTTGTATCGTACTTGACCTTTATCGTGTAAATAGATTATTGTCCTATTAGTAAGATACGATCACTTGTTTGTTAAAAGTAAAAGATATTTTTTGGAAAAATATATATTGACAACGTTTTACATCAGTCAAAATTCTTTTTTTTTGCCTCCTACAATATTGTAGACACTTTTTTGCCTCCTACAATATTGTAGACACATATCCCCGGCTTTGAAAGGGTTCACTTTCAATTATATTATTACAATTAATAGGAATCAGCCTTCCTCCTTTGGAAGTGGACAAATCTTTGACAATGAGCGTTTCATTACCCCACGTTGTGTTTTTATGATCACTACTCGCACTATAGAATAGGCTCCTGGACTGGATGTACCTCAACTATTCTGCCCAACATCCATTTTCCTGGAGGAAGATGATCTTCTTTAATAAGCACCAAAGAACCAGTTTCCAAATTTGTCTTATTATTTCGCCACTTTGAACGTTGCTGCATCTGACTAATATATTCTTGATACCACCGCGTCCAAAAATGTTGGTTCAATTTTTGTCAGTATTCGAATCGAGATAATCGATTATCAGGAATGCTTTGAACGTCAGGGTCAGGTAACGTGCTGAAGGATCTTCCAATTAAGAAATAAGCCGGCGTTAAAGATTCATAATCATTTAGGTCAATTGACAGTGTCGTCAAAGGACGAGAGTTTAATATGCCTTCAACCTGAGTAAGAATCGTGTAAAAATCCTCAAACGTCAATAGTCTTGCTCAATACTCTTTTCAAATGATACTTTGCAGACTTAACTCCTGCCTCCCACAAACCCCCAAAGTGAGGTGAATAGGCAGGGATAAAATGCCAATATATGCCTTCATCAACAAATGCGTCCGAAATTCCTTAATGATTTTTTATCATGAATTGTCCTAATTCCTTCAAGGACACATTTGCGCCAACAAAATTGGTACCGTTATCACTATAAATATGGACAGGCTTTCCGCGTCTGGAAACAAACCTGCGAAAGGCATCTTTTGTTAGTCCGTAACCAGCTCAAGATGCATAGCCCTGGTATTAAAACAAATAAATAAACAAATGTATGACTTGAGTTTCTTATAACCACGACCTCTTTTGTCGCGTAATATAAACGGTCCAGCGTAATCAATCCCAGTGATTGAAAATGGAGGTTGTGGAGAGAGACGATGCTCAGGTAAATTACCCATGAGAGGCCTAACAGGTTTCGCGCGAAATCTAGAGCATTTAACGCATTCATGAACTATTTTACGTGCTAAGTTTCTCCCTGAAAGAGGCCAACATTTATTTCGTACCAATGCAAGCAATAATTGAGGACCAGTATGCATTGAATGCAAATGCTCATGCTTAAATATTAAACACGTTAAATAATGACCCTTGGCCAAAACCATCGGGTGCTTTTTATTAAAAGGGAAATCCGAATTCTTTAACCTTCCACCAACACGTATGATACCATCTGCATCTATGAACGGAGCTAAACAAGCTATCTTGCCTTTTGCAGACACACAATGACTATTATGCAAGTCCCTTAATTCTGAGCTAAAACACTCTAGCTGTAAAATCTTAACTAACCTTAACAAAGCATTCTTCTTTAACACCCCGTATTTCGGAAACTAAGCGTTTGCCCGGCTCATGTTTACAGGAACTTTTTTTTTCATATTTTCTGAAGTTCTATAACATCGTAAAGTTAGATCTGTATATACAAATACAATTACTTCAATTGCAATTCAGTCTAATTACTGCAAAATAATTACCTTCATTTTATATTGCGAAAAACAATGTGTGTTAATGGAGTCCATAATATTATAATTTATTTCTTGTACAGGGTAGTTCTTTATATTGTGATTAACATCGGAAAATATAGAAAGTGTGCCTTTTTAATGGAACACCCCGTATATATTTTTAGAAAATGTACCATTTTAATGGAACGTATATTTTTGCATATTTTGTAACGGAAACCCGTTCACTTTATTCAAACCCATTGCCTGTGGAAATGTTATTGGAAGTATTTTCAATGCTTTTGTTCGTTTTGCAATATATTTAAATGAATGCTTTTCAAGAAGCTGTTTACTATTTAATGCTTTTGTGTTAATTTATGGTCGTTTTACGCAACAATAGAATGGGCCCTTGACAGCAAAACAAATCATGGAGCCGGTAGTAATACTTCAACTATCAAATATACCCATTGAGCCGTTCTTAGTGACATTTTCGCTTAACAAGACGCTAAGTTCAGTGTTTCAAACAACAAAAATTTTTGCATGTTTCTTTAACACCCTGTATCTCGGAACTAAGTGTTTCCCGGCCCATATTTACACCAAATTTTTTTTTCATATTTTGTGTAGTTTATCACACCATAAAGTTTGATCCGTACAAATCGGGACACCCTGTATGTTAAAGTTTGTAAATCAATGAAGAAAGGTACAGGCTATTCAGATAAGGAAAAACATATTTTTATTAGTCATAATCTCGCCTATTATTCTTATTTTATAATTTCAAATATTCCCCATTATATTATTCTATTGTATAACTATTTAGAATGGCTTTTATGTAATATATTTAAAATAATTCGATGTCGTTTCTTTGTGAACCCATAATGTGGTACTATTGACAATACATCGATTTCTTTTGTCTAATTTCTTTTGTCAGTAATCATGCTAAACTTAAAATATTAAGGAAGGACCCTTATGTGGGTATTTATTAAATGCATACAAAAGCAACAGTAAATAATGCCTTAGAAGTGGAGTCTTTTGCATGTGTATGCAAATACATATTCCTTGAAATACATTGTCATCATGGTAATGAAGAGGGCGATTCATAATCTTTTGTTAGAAAGCCATAAAATTTTAAAGTTTGTGGTATGCTTCTGTTAATTTTGCCGCCGTATCCTCATATAATCCTTTTGTGAGGTAATTGTATAGCTATTGACAATACATCGATTTCTTTTGTCTAATTTCTTTTGTCTTTTTACGGGTGGTTACTTGGTGTTTAGGCCATTTATTTTTGACAAATAAGAGCTCATAATTTAGCACACACTAATTACTATACAATTGTACCAATTCAATTAGTTGAATTGCAAATACACCACTCTAATTACAGCGCAATAATCCAATTACTTTCATTGCTCGTGACAATTGGGTATTTAATTACCCCCCCCCCACCAGACTTGTTACATCAGTGTAATGAACGTGCAAATACCTCCCACCAGACTAATTACCTCCCACCACTCTAATTACCTCCCACCACCCTAATTACCCCCACCCCAGAAAAAGGGGTGGGGGCCTCAAAGTGGAGGGGGAGACCGAGATCCGCTATTACTTATCTACTGAATATGTTAAAGATCACGGCGTTACCTTTGACCCCAAATTAACTTTTTGTAAACATATTGAGGAATGTGTTACAGCAGCGTTTAAAAGTACTTGTAATACTTGTAATATCATTTTACTTAGCACATGGTTTTCCCTATCAAGAAAATCACATTGCACCTTACTATTTAAATGTTCCTCTATAAGGCAAATGTCCTGGAGAGAATCGGAGCTGTCATTAAACTTCTCGTCGTCGAGTTTATTACATTTATCATTAAATTCACAATAACTTTTGAAAAATTCATTTAGAATGCTATTTTTACTTATACTAGCACTCAACTTTTTGTACACTAACACATGCATAATAGATATTTAAGATACAAGTGTAAAAAGTCATTGTTTATTGCACGAATGACTAGGTTAAAAACACGAGCAAAGCGAGTGTTTTTAAAAGTCATGAGTGCAATAAGAATACTTTTTACATGTGTGTCTTACAACGTTTTATCTTCGATCGTGCATTGGCACTGGATAATTGTGTCGTAAAAAATTGGATAATTGTATCGTAAAAATGGGACAATTTTTATGAATATTTGTAAAACTTATCTATATTCTCTTGTAAACGTCACTTTGACGGTTAGTATTATTAATGTTACTTTTTGGTCGTGACTGATGATGGTAACTATGGAAACGACATTATTAAGAAACTGCCGTAGTAGAAACATGCAATAAATTTTTTTTTTTAAATCGGCATTAAAGTACCTCAAAATCGTCATTAAAGTGATAGAAATAGTCATTAAAGTAATCCATTAGTGATCGATTTTTGTAGTTGGCCGAGGCTGGCCGAGGTGACAGATAAACGTAAACATTAATTTTTTATTGCTTGTAGTAATAATTGTGTTATAACAAAAGGTAAATAAATACAGATTTTTACATCAGAATTGTATTATCACTATTATAATTGCTGAAAATAATGGTTTTCTTATAAAAAATTATTCCGACTTGACATTTAAAAATAATTATGACATTTCCTAATGTCACTTGAAATTTTAAATAATTATGACATTTCTTAATGTCACTGAAAATTATTTGAAAAATAGAGTTAATTAATCTTAATTTCATAGTTTTTGGATTTAAAAAAAAATGTAATATGCACCTCGGCATTAAAGTTCCTTTTTATCACTCATGTGGTTTATTTGCCTCGGCAGGTTCCAACCAAATTAGTTACTTTTCGGGAACACCCAATATCTCCTTACTTCTGATGTTGTTAACTCGGTATAGATTTCCAGTGAGTCAAATTTCCACAAAGCCAGATGTCATGAAATAAAGACAGAACAGTTGAGACAAGAAACAGAGAAATAAAAATAGGTTGAAAATTATTTCAACTAGTGGTAGATGAAAAAAATAACAAAGTTTCGGCAATATAGGTAAATTACTAGATAATATTCACAAAATTTATATTTCCTAATATTACAATAGAAAATTGTCAAAATGACACAACAAATATTAGAATTTGTTAAATGACCAAATTTACATAAACATACGGTATCTGACACCAATTACTAAAGAAATGAATTATTAACAAAATAATACTAAAATTTGAACGCAAGTATTTAGTAAGGTTACAAAACTTCATTATCAGTTCGTTAACAAACTTGATTTAATTTGTCCTATAGGTTGAAAACCATGAGAAGACGTGTTTAAAACCCGTCCTATTAGGTAATTATCTGAAATTAATCCAAAATATGGAACTAATAGTAAATACGGTAATTATTATGACAAATTATTATTATTATTATTGCACAATAAACTAATAAGCAAATTTATGAACAACGATATTTTAGCGACTCGGTACAAAAGTGCATAAACTTACCTCGATGAGATTCGGAAAGCGAAAGATGGTCTGCCTTCGCCCAAACAAGGCTCGTCCACCGCGGTCGCCCGCTGTGGCGTTTTTTGTTGCATTTTTTACTACCACATGCCGATCATATACTCATACAGGGTTATCCAGTATTGAGGAATCGTATTTTTACAACTTAAATCGTTACATGCTTTGGAAGTTCCTGGACAGAAATCGGTAGCTCTGGACAGTAAATAAATTCGGCAAAAACCCAAGTCTCAGATGGATTTTCTTACTATACAAAACCAGTTTAATCTCCTTTTTTCCAGCTCATATGAATCACAGTAGAACCTAATAACAATAAAAATCCACACAGAAATTGTTCTATGCACGAAATACGATAATCTGCAAGTTTCACTTACAGCGATAATTTATACAATTTAAATATTGTATAACGTGTCAACTAACAATAATCGAACCACGAAAAGTCTACTTTAGACAAGATACGGTAAAACGGAAATGAGAATACCCATCCACGTGTTTAAAAACAGTGCTACTAGGTAATTATCTGAAATTAATCCAAAATATGGAAATAATACGAAATACGGTAATTATTTTGACAAATTATTATTTTTACTAGCACAATACGCTGAAGCAATAATTAATAAGCAAATTTTATGAATAGCGATATTTAAGCGACTACAAGAAGTACAACTTACCCCGATGAAATTCAAAAGGCGAAAGATAGTCTATCTAGCCTGAAATGTGCTTCGTTCACAACGTTCGGCCGCTGTCGCGTTTTTGTTGCATTTTTTCCTACCGCATACAGGGTTATTCAGTATTGAGGAGTCATATTTTAATACGCAAAATAGAAATTATAATCTGCTGTAACGAATTACAACTTAAATCGTTACACCTTGTTCTACAATATAGTATTGTTTTTGTATCTGATCGTTTTTATCTAGTACATTTTTTCTGCATTATTATATTAACAGGATAATTTTCTATGGTATCTTCATTGTTCTTATTTATTCTTGTATAATGTAAACTCCTAGTTTTTTGCTATTATTATATGAAGGAATGGTGATTCCTATCGTATTTTCAACATTATTCATGAAATCTTTACTCGTAACGCATTTTTCAGATGTCAAGATTTCGATGTCCATATCGTCGTTTAACCCTGGCTTTGATTGTTTATTTCGGTCTGGAGATTTGTTAAGTATAAATATAACTATTTAAGATAATATAAATTTATGATTTGTCGCCCTCAGTCACAAACATTCTTCATAAAAAGTTTTGCTTTTGTTGTAACATGTCATGCGCAGGATGTTTATAAAATAAAAAAATATGAAAATTTTAACGATATGAATTTCTTTTTGCATAAGAATTTCAAGAAATGTAATAAATCTCAAAAAAGAAAAGGAAAATGAAAAACTGTCACTAAGAAAAGTTGTTTACAATTACTACTTATGTCAGAATTCCAATTTTTATCCACAAATTGGAATTCTGCCTAATTTGACTTTTTTTAAATTTTTCTCAGTATCACCGGTATAAAAATTATAAACTAGATGACTGAGGAGTTGGCTTGTGGTTGACAGTGACATTTATTTATTCTCGATTTATCATTTTACTTTCTTATTTTGTTGGATATTACATAGTAGGTTTAATTTATAATAATTAACAAAATGTTAGATGTAACCTAGAGATAGAAGGAAGTTGTGGATTTTGAATGTACAATTTGACTTGAATAAAATTGCTACTTAATTCATTGATTCATATATTCATTTCTAAAGATATTGAATATAAAACATGGCGCAGTCGGTATAAAGCGAAGAAATAATAAATAATTAATAAAGTTTGTAAAAAGGTAGCATCGAAAATTAAAAATAATAAATAATAATTGAAGTGACAAGTTAAAAAACGAACTGACGTAACTATCCAGAAAAATGAGCAAACAGCAAGGTAAAGCCTCGAAAACTGACCCAAAAACTAATTCAAGTCAAGCAACTTCGAGTAAGAGTGAAACAAATGATAAAATGGAATCTAAAAAAGAAAATAATGTTATAAATAATTTAAAAGTTCCACAAACATTGGAATTAAATTCAGGAAATCTAAGTGAAAATTGGAGAAAATTTCGACAAAGGTTTGATATATATATGAAGGCATCAAATTATGCAAGTTTGGATGATGACACTAAGATAAATATTCTATTAAACATTATTGGTGATGAAGCTTTGGATGTTTTTAATAATTTTAAATTAGAAGAAGATATTTCACTACAAATAGTAATACAAAATTTTGAAGAATATTGCAATCCACGTAAGAACATTGTTTATGAAAGATTTTTGTTCATGCAACGACAGCAAAAAGAAGGTGAGCCGTTTGATAATTTTTTAAAGGATATTCAAAAACAAATTAAGCATTGTGAATATGGTGAACAAGAAGAGTCGATTTTAAGAGATCAAATTGTATTAAATATATCAGATAAAAAGCTCCAGAAGAGATTAATAAGCACAGAAGAATTAACATACAAGAAAACAGTGGAAGTATGTCGAACTTCAGAAATTACAAAAGAACAGGCGAGAAAAGTACAGAATAATTTAGAAATTGATGCTGTCAAGAAAGAAAATGTCAGTTACGATGTCAAGAGGGAAAACGTCAGATGTCCTGTCAAAACAGAAAATTATGGAAATAATTATGGTTCCAAGGTGGCAAACACTGGAAATTCATATGGGAGAAATAAGAAGCATAATCAAGAAATAAAAAATTGTTCAAGGTGTAGTTATTCACATGCGATCAATTCATGTCCAGCATATGGTAAAAAATGTCTTAAGTGTAATAAATTTAATCATTTCAATAAAAGATGTAATGTAAAAATGTTAAAAAACGTTAATCAAATTACTGAGTCTGACGAGGAATTTGAAATAGATACTATTAAGAAAGTCGAGAATATAGATAATTATAATGATTCTGAATCTTGTTGGTATGAAAATATTTTAATTGAAGATGAAATGATTAATTTTAAAATAGATACAGGGGCTGAGGTTAATTTAATTCCATTAGATAAATTTCAGAAAATAAATAAAAATAAAAATATATTGGTAAATGAAAATAAAAGCAAATTAGAAGCATACGGTGGTTTTAAAATTGAAACTGTAGGCAAAGTAAATTTAATTTGTGAAGCTAATGATGAATGTTTTTTACAAGAATTTATATTGGTTGATAAAAATGTAAAACCTATTTTAGGATTGAAATCATGTGAATTATTAAAATTTATTAAACGTATTAATACTATAGAGTTAGAAAAAGAAAAATTTATAAAAAATAATGAGGATATATTTAATGGTATAGGAAAATTTAAAGGAAAAAGTAAATTATTTCTGAAAGAAGGAGCCAAACCGGTAATAAAAGGTGCAAGAAAATTTCCAAATAAAGTTAGGGATAAATTAAAGTCAACAATTAATGAATTAATTAAAAATAATATTATAGTTAAGGAGGATGGTCCTGTCGAGTGGATACATAATCTAGTTGTTGTTGAGAAACCAAATAATAAATTAAGAATTTGTCTAGATCCGAAGGAACTAAATTTAAATATTAGATGAAAATCATCCCCTACCAACTTTAGAGTCTATTTCACAAGGTTTAAAGAATAAAAAATTTTATTCTGTGTTTGATTTAAAAGAATCTTTTTGGCATGTTCAACTTGATGATAGTTCAAGTAAATTATGTTGTTTTAATTCACCACTAGGAGTTTATAGATTTAAAAGATTGCCATACGGTTTAAAGGTTGCCGCACAATTATTTCAAAAGGAAAATGAAAAAAATTTTGCAGATATACCTGGCATTAGTATTTATATTGATGATTTTTTACTTGCAACGGATACTGAAGAAGAACATGATAAATTAATAAAAATTTTGGTAGAAAGAGCTCGTAAAGTTAATGTAAAATTTAATAAAGAAAAACTGCAATATAAAGTAAATAAGGTAAAATATATGGGTCACAATTTTTCTGAAAAAGGTATAGAACCAGATCCAGAAAGAATTGAGGCAATAAATAATTTAAAAGAACCATCTAATAAAAAAGAACTTCAAAGCGTATTAGGAATGATAAATTATCTTCGTAATTTTTTTCCTAATATGGCAGAAGCTACAACTTCATTGAGAGAGTTACTGAAAAAAGACAAACATTGGTTGTGGACTGCAAGTCACACAAAAGAATTAGACAAAATCAAAAGTAACCTATGTAAGGCTCCAACATTGGGTATTTTTGATGAAAATAAATATATAACTTTACAAGCAGACAGCTCACAGAATGGTATAGGTGGCTGTATTATGCAGGAAGGGAAACCAATAGGGTATGTCTCTAGATGTTTGACTGAATGTGAAAAAAGATACGCACAGTGTGAAAAGGAATTGTTAAGTATAACTTATACTTGCCGTAAGTTTCATAATTATATATACGGTAGAAAATTTACTATGGAAACAGACCATCAACCATTAGTATCGTTATTTAAAAAAGATTTGTCTAAAGTTACTGCTTGTAGATTGTTAAGAATGCGCTTGAAATTAACAGTTTATGATATGAATTTAGTATATAAACCAGGTAAATTTATGCACATAGCTGATCTGTTATCGAGATCTCAAAAAATCAAAAAATTCGATTATGATGATGAAAAATTTCTCAAACAGGTGGTACATTCAATTAATGTTAGTGATGAAAAATTAATTGAGTTTAAAAATGAAACCAAGTTAGATAAATCTTTAGCTAAATTAAGGTTACTTTGTCTAAATGGGTGGCCAAATTCAGTCACTAAAATTGAAAATGATATAAAAGAATATTATAAATACAAAAATGATATTTATCTAGAAAATGATATCTTATTCTTAGACGATAGAATAATTATTCCTACAAAAATGAGGAGATACATTTTAAATTTATTACACGAGGGACATTTCGGTATTCAAAAAACTAAAGATAGAGCACGTAGTTTAGTGTATTGGCCGCTATTAAATTCAGATATAGAAGATATTATAAAAAATTGCCAAATTTGTGAAAAATTTAGCAACAAAAATAAGACAGAAATATTGTTTCAACATAATATTCCAGATAGAGCATTTGAAAGAATTTCGGCAGATATAGCTGAACATAGTGGAAAAGTATATTTAATAATTAGCGATTATTTCTCAAAATGGATTGAAATTTGTCCCATAGTTAATAAAACTGCTTCAAAAATAATATTAGCATTTAAGAAAGTATTTTGTACACATGGGATACCTGACATATTAATTGCAGACAATATGCCATTTTCATCATTCGAGATGAAACAATTTGCAAATGAGTATAATTTCAAAATTATTACAACATCTCCGAATTATCCTAAATCAAATGGGAGAGCTGAAAAAGGTGTTCATATCGCAAAACAAATTTTAAAAAAGAGTAAAGAAGAAAATGTAGACTATTACATTCCTTTACTAGAATACAGAAATACTCCAATTGCAGGTATAGGTTTAGCACCAGCACAAATGCTAATGAATAGGAGATTAAAAACTAAATTACCGATTAAAAATACACTGTTAACACCATTTGTAAACCAAAATATAAAAAATAAATTAATTGAAAGGAACAAAATAATTAAACAAAAATATGATCGCAATGCATACAAATCTGTAGATTTTAAAACGGGAGATAACGTAGTATATAGAAAAAATGATGTTTGGCATAAAGGAAAGGTTGTGAAGGAAGCAGGTACTCCTAGATCGTATATTGTTAGTGATAATAATACTAAAAGAAATTTCAGACGAAATTCTAACCATTTAAAAAAATCTGGAAATGTTTAAATAGCTTATAAAAATATGTTACTGAAATAATTTTTATTTGTCTAATAAATTTAATGTAAATTTAAGGGGAAGATGTTGGATATTACATAGTAGGTTTAATTTATAATAATTAACAAAATGTTAGATGTAACCTAGAGATAGAAGGAAGTTGTGGATTTTGAATGTACAATTTGACTTGAATAAAATTGCTACTTAATTCATTGATTCATATATTCATTTCTAAAGATATTGAATATAAAACAATTTTATCGTAAGTTTTACCGCATGGTAACAAGAAATTTTTTTTAAAAAGTTGGTTTAGGTAGATTTATTCACAAATTGGAATCGTGACATAAATTTCAATTCCAAACAACATTTATTAGAGGCAGTTCTCTATATCGTTAAAATTGAACGTAGTTACTCTTACATACTTTCATATTATTTAATTTTCTGAACACCCTGTACATGACATGTTTTTTTTTCTTTTTCTGTGGCAAAAATAAGTTTTTCGTATAATATGTGAAATAAAAAAGTGGTCCCTCTTATCCACTCTAATTGTGGACATACTTAACTACTTTAGCGTTTGTAAGAGCGAGGTCGTATATTTTATATTTGTTTATAACAAGTATGTTCAAATTTACCGCCATACCATAAGGGTAATTTGCCCCGAATAGTTCATCCAATTGTCCAAAGTGTCGCCACTAAACTTAATCATGGATCGGAAAAGAATTGGCAGAAGCTTTTGCCGACCTGTGAAACCCACTTTCCGGTCTAGCCCGGCAAACGTAATTTCTGGCGGGAAAAATTCTCCAGAAAGGGTGTATTTTCTGGTCGTTCGAACAAAATAATAGTTTTCGGTTTGGAGAATCTATTTCAGAAACATCAATTGAAAAAATATTTAAATATGGTATTACCCAATGGTAAAACTATAGACATAATATTCATTAAACTTATTTCTGGGAATCACGACAAATAGACAATAGTTTTTGCTAATATTAATTATTTGAAAATAAATACATTTACTATGATTCTGAATATACATGAAAAACAATCATGCTTAATAATTATATAGGTATTTTTTTTTTCAGTCTAGAGGAGTGTATGAAACTCCCGGAGGATTTATACTATATACTGCCCATCAAGACCTGGAAGTATTTTGTTTAGATAAAGAAGTATATAGAGTAAAGCAAATCCTTCGTGATCGGTTATCTGATTATGTTTACAATGGCTTCTGGTTTTCTCCAGAGGGACAATACGTTCGTAGATGTATTGCTATGGCAGAAGAAAACGTTACTGGTGTTGTTAAAATGGAGATTTACAAAGGAAACGGTAAATTTTATTTGAATTTAATATAAATAATAAATAAATAAATAAATGGTTTATTAACCCAACAGACGTAAGTCCAAGGATATAAATTACAAATAGGTTTACAATACATAATCTGATAATAATAATTAATAATACTAAATTACAAATAAAAAATAATAATAATAACAAGATAATTACTGTAAATTAAAGTATTACAAAGCTTTAAAGAAAAGGAAAATAAGAGGAGATAAAATGAGATTTTGGAATAAAAGGAAGAAAAAATATGTAGGTATATCTATACAGAAAAGTCCAGGATGCTTCGAACACGACAGGGATTGGTACGAATATACGAGTGGCCGACAACTCGCCTCAGTTCGAAATTATTTGTACATTAGGAGAAGGGCAGTGCGCTGTGGCCGTGGCCACTCACTGCTCGCTTAGAAGTCACAATGAAAAAATAAGAGATAGGAAAATGGAATAAGAAATAAGATAAATAATTATTTCAAGTTTTAAATACACAATACTCTGGGCGATAATATTAGTTCTTATTCGATTTAAAATTCAACTGTTCAAATTGTTAATTGCTTTTCGGATATCATTATTTGTTAATTCTATTCCATATTTTTTATTTCTTATCTCTTATTTTTTTCATTGTGTTTAAGCCTTTGTTGGGATGTAGAACTCATGTCTGAAAGAAATTTGATTTATGTTTCGAAATTTTTCTAACTTCAATAATTCATCCTAGATAGGATTAATTATTGTAATTTAAAAAAAATCTCAAAACACATTTAAATATTTCCATAGTTTGTTTTTTCACAACAAAAATCTGATTCTACAACATAAAATTAAAATTAATTGATTACAACCATAATTTTTTTTAGCATTTATATTAGGAAGATCATCCAAAATTTCTCTCTATAATGAAGATTTAGTTTCAATGGATAAGCATGCTGATTTTTCTCAAAGTGACGCTACTGGATTTATTAATATTCATGCTATTCGGCTGAAGGAGTATTTTCGTTTTCAGAGCCAAGGCGGAACAAATCTAGGGAAATAATTTTTTTTAAATGTATTTGCTTATTGAAATAAATTTTAATACTCTTGCTTCTATTATTTATTTATGTTTATAGTCTATTAAAAATGGGTACAAATATATAATATACAGGTTGCACGTCCATTTTATTCGGAACCTCAAATATGTCACCGGTGGCAGGCTAAATCTAGCAGGTGATTTCACGGAAATACCCGAACACACATAGACGTGTAGGTATGTGAGAAACGGGAAATAAAATATGTGGAAAGTTTCATATTTTCATATTTGGTTTGGAAATAGCGATGTCGGACATTGAAGACGAGCCCGACGAGCTCTGTTGTATAACGGGTAAAAATCCCATAATCGATGATAATTTTATTAAGTGTGATGGACTGTGCAATTCCATATTTCATAATGACTGTTCTGATATAAAAAAATCCGCCATAAAAGTTATAAATTCCATGGTTTCCATAAAGTGGCTTTGCAAGGTATGTGAGAAAATACATTGCGTTATTACTACATCAATACAACAAAAAGTTGAGGAAACATTAAATCTGCATTTAAATACGTTTCGTGTACAGTTATAACAAGAAAAAGAGTAGTAGAGAAATGAGAGAGCTGTGACGGAGCAGGGAGCAGTGATCATGATCATGTTCATGTTCAAGGTGGGGTTAATGCATACGTGTTAGTTACACATCTGGCGGTATCTAATTAATGTGCTCGGGTTACATAGGTCAATGACACATTTCCGGCAGTGTCAAATTAATGCACATATAGGGTTACATAGGCCATACTCCCACCCCCTCAAAAACCACCCCCTCAAAAATCACCCCCTCAAAAACTACCCCATCAAAAACCACCCCCTCAAAAACCACCCCCTCAAAAAACCACCCCCTCAAAAACCACCCCCCTCAAAAAACCACCCCATCAAAAACCACCCCCCTCAAAAACTACCCCATCAAACACCACCCCCTAAAAACCACCCCTTCAAAAACCACCTCACTCCCTAACCCAATCAACTACTTCTCCATATCGGGTTACACATCCGGTATTAATGAACAGGTGTCACATATCGTGTTTCCGGCGGTGTCAAATTAATGCACATATAGGGTTACACATCCGGCGGTGTTAAATTAATGTGCTCGGGTTACATAGGTCAATGACATGGGAAAAATTCTGTATATATTTTTTTAATAAGCCTGGCTCGTGGTACACCCAGTATATATAATAATTCATAGCAGTGGTAATTTAATATGGTGAATGAAATTAAACCTCGCGCGTGCAATCTTTATCGTTTTGCAAAACAGATGCGAACGTAAAAACACTATTTAATTGTTAGGTAATAGTTCAATGAATGAACAGAAACAGGATGAAACTTCCTACCTGAGAAAAACTATACGTCTACATTATTTGATATATATTGTGAGATGTACCAGAAATGGCAATCAAACAATTATGCTTGCAAAAATTCCATATGTAATGCGAACCACAGCAGACGTTTAACACTACGGTGAATGAAATTAAACCCCGCGCGTGCATCGTTTTGCAAACCAGATATGAAGTAAAAACCATATAGGGTATTCATTCAGCTTTTAAGGGGATGAAAACATAAGAATCAAAAGTACATATTGAATCAAATACACACAATTAAAATAATTTGCAAACTTGGTATCCGTTGGTGTGAATTCCATAACTTACCTGCATGAGAACATACGAAGTAGTATTCAGGGTCAATAACTCATATTATATGGTTACACCTTGTCTCAACAAGTTCAATTGTACATCCGGTGTAGTGTTCAATGGATCAATAAAAGTGGAAGACTAAAAATTATGGTATGAGTAATAGGTACTATAAAAATAAGAACATTTAAGTAATATTGTCTAAAAGTTATTTGTGGCATCTTTCAGTTTTTCTCTGTTCTTATTTGGGATTTACTGCCATACTTTTGAACATTACCCCAGACAGTCTAAAAAATATATGGATTTAAAAAAAAATAACCTTTACGCCTGTGACTTTACGTAATGTTTTACAATTAAATTAAAACTTATAGAAAAATAACAATAATCTTTGTATACTTATAAGAAAATTGAAAATATCTATTATACTAGTTTGCCTGAAAACTCACAGCTCTAAATATAGCTTCACCCCTCTCAAAAATTAATTCTAGCTGGTTTTGTGTAATTCACTCTCCATAGAATATTTATATATCCGGCTGGACAATAGACATTAACTATATAGATCTTTATATATCAGACTATACTCTGTACCACCAACAAAAAGCAGTAGACTCCTCCCCAAAAATGCCCACTAAATTTGAATGGAATTTCTCTATTGGTCGAATTTATAGAACCCGAGTTACAAAGCAACCACTAAATTTGACAAAGGCCGACTACAATACTGGCGTCACACATTAAAACTTTTATGTATTTTGGCAATAGACCAATCAGCTATGTTATCATTTTCGCGCAACGTATAAACGCTAAACATATTAAAAATCGCGCATAAATGGGGAGCCGGCCTCACTGTAAACCCGTGCTTCAACTGTCATATTCATTCGTCTATGTGAAATTATTTCAAATTTATATATTTGTTTTTGTGAAGGTACGTATAAGGATTAACCTCATTTGTGTATTAAGTATTAAGGTAAGTAGGTAATGCAAACGATTAATATTGATTAAATGTTAAAACATCGTTTTTTTTTAAGGTCAAATCGAAAACTCAATAGAAGGGGGCCCAATTTCTCCACCGAAAAAACGAATCTCATGTTGAACGTCTTTAAGGAGAAAACGTATGAAAAACGCGAATAAATGGGGCGCCGGCGTGACTGTCAACTGTGTTATTCGTTTTTGTGACATTTCACATTTCATCTGGGAGTTAAAGTAAAAAGGTACGTAAATGCAAACGAGTACTATTGTTTAAATGTTAAAACGGGTTTTCTTAAGGTTTATGATGGCTGAAGGAGGTATAATTTCTCCACCCAAAAAACGATTATCCAGACATTTTTCGGTGGAAGATAAGGAAAAGGTTCTGAACATTTTTAAGGCCTACGATGGGGAGAATCCGGAGAAACCAAAGATGGAATGCATGGAGTTCACTGCAAAGGCAGTGCAGGTGTGAGTGTTCCATGTGTTTCTAATATTCTACAAAAGCTGAAGCCTAAGTTCACTAAGGGCCCGGATGATGTGCCCGCTTTTATTATTAAGGATTGTGCCTCTGCATTTATTTATCCTCTAACGGTTATTTTCAATTTGTGTTTAAAATCTGGGATATTTCCAGATCGATGGAAAGTATCAAGAGTGTGTCCAATATTCAAAAAAGGAGATAAATTCAACGTTGAAAATTATCGTGCTATATCAATAATCTGCAATTTTGCCAAAGTTTTTGAAATTTCGCTATACGACAGTATCTATAATAATATACGAGGGCAGATCAGTATTTTCCAACATGGATTTGTAAAGGGTCGGTCGACAGTTACAAATTTATTTTCTATTACGCAATTTATTTCTGAGAGTATTGATTTGGGCCATCAAGTTGACGTGATATACACTGATTTTTCCAAAGCCTTCGACAGACTTGATCATGGTATTCTTCTCAATAAGTTAAAATTATTTGGTTTTTCAGATTTATTGATTTCTCTATTATTCTCTTATCTAACAGACAGAATTCAATTTGTGGAATACCATGGTTTCAAGTCTGATCGATTTTTGGTTACATCGGGAGTACCACAGGGATCGATACTGGGGCCTCTTTTATTTAATTTATTTATTAATGATATAGTTACCTGTGTAGACGTTCATTGTTTACTATATGCTGATGATATGAAATTATTTTGTACTGTTGATAACGATTATGACTGTGAGCAAATTCAAAATAGTTTAAATAATATTAATGATTGGTGTACTTTAAATAATTTGCCTTTAAATATTTCAAAGTGTAATGTCATAACCTTTAGTAGAAAGAACAATCCGTTACAATTTTATTAACAACTTAATGGTACCATCTTAAACAGACTAGAGGAATGTACAGATCTGGGAATTCTTTTTGATTCAAAATTGACTTTTAACAAACATGTTGAAAATATGGTTTTATCTGCTTACAAAAGTTTAGGTTTTGTAATAAGAAACGCAACTGGTTTTGATGACACCCAATTATTGAATATGCTTTATAATGCATTCGTTAAATCCAGACTAGAATATGGCTCCCTTATTTGGAATCCGGGGTATATTAAATATTCTAACAGTATCGAGAATATTCAACGTCGGTATTTAAAATTTCTAACTTTTAAAATTGATAAAGTATACCCGGCAATTGGTTTTCCACACGAGCAGTTGCTAAATAGGTTTTCTTTCCTTAGCTTGCAAGACCGCCGGAAACTTTGTTCTCAATTGTTTTTGTATAAAATAATTAATAATTTAGTTGACTGTCCAAATATTCTAAATATGTTAAATTTCCACGCCCCTGCAGTTTTAACTCGTCATCCACAAACATTTTATCTTCCTACCCCACGAACTAACATTCTTAGATTTTCTCCTTTATATTTTATGTGTGAAACGTATACCTCTCTGCAAGATAAGTTTGATATATTTCATACAAATATTGTAAATATCAAGAAGATTTTTTTGTTCTAGACTTTTGTGAATGATTTATGTAAAAGTTTATTTTAATGTACTTGGTGTAATGTGTGTTAAATTTTGCTTATTCTGTATTTGATTTCTGTAACTTCCCACCCCGTAATTGGTCATGTACTGTGGGGTGGTGTACCTTAAAATAAAAAATAAAAAATAAAAATACAAACACACCAACATCGGCCACCAAAAGTGTATGTACCACCGACAAAGGGCAGTTTTGGACAATATTGATGAAGGAACTAAAAGTGCTCTCAAGCGTATAATCCATTCCCTTCTTGAAAGAAATGAACCACCAACTGCAAACAAAATTTTAGCAGCGGTGCATGAAGATGATTATTTGCCTCATCTTAAACGGAGTACTTTGTGACTATTAATTTCGGACTTTTCATTTCTTTGTGTTGTAATGTAATTGCGTTTGGCATTATAGGTTCTCAAAAAGGTCACGTAATAGTGCCCTAAGGGAAGAACATAGTAGTTGTAGTTTTTAGATGAGACTTGGGTGAACGCTGGCCATACTGTAAGTAAAGTATGGTTTTTTTTGAAGGAGAAATAGGAACTGCTCGCCGGTTCTGACTGTTCAGTGTAAAAAATAAAAGTGACATCATATATTATTATTTAAAGTCTATTTTTTCTACTGATTTAAGTACCAAATTTTAATGTATTGTAATGAGGAATAAAGCCATTCTATTATTATATTATATTGATATCATTCATAACTTTCTTATACCAAAGTTTACTGAATACTATTAGTAAACTTTGCTTATACGTAGGAGCTGTAATAGATAGAACCTTGTGAAAATTAAGAAGAAGTAGGTAGGTATGTGTTTATTTATTTGGACATGTTAAAACTTATAAGTAGTTAAGTTCTTGCCTTCTAGCAAATGATAGGCTTTTTAAAGATTAAGAATAAAAATAAAACAAAATGTAGATACCTACATTATATAATATATAGTTTGTATAGTTTTTATTGCTTGAACATTCCACGACTATTCGTAAAAAGAACCAAAAGTAATCTTACGATAGATATTAATAAATAAATATGTACAGTGGTGGAAACCAAGAAGTAAACGACTCGGCAGATTTGGCTATTGAGTAGTGCTTTGGAGTCATTGGGGTTTATCCAGTGGAGTAATCTATGTGAAATTGTTACAGTAAATCACAAACTAATTTTTTTTGCCTGAAATAACCTCATACTTTCTTTTAAATATGTGGAAATAACTCGCGAAAGCACCTAACCTAAAAACTACAAATGTCAACAACAAACCATCAATCAGATCAGCTGGTCTAGACGACCGGAAATTGGAAATAAATTGTCTCTGATAAAGTAACTTGAGTTTGCGCAATGCGGACTAACTTCGTTTAAATTTTCGCAGGAATAAGTATTATTTTTAAAAATTCAAAATTGAAAATGTATAATAGAAAATTTAATGGAAATAAACATTATAAAAATACAGTATAGCTGTAGTATAAAATATAACACGTATAATAAACAAATTTTGTTGAAGCTATCTCAACTTTCTTTAATTTCATCGTGTAAAACTGACTATTGCGCACACCGTTCTGCGCAACCATAAAATTATTGGGGCGGAGTCCAATATTTTGTGATGATGGTACAGGGTATAGATATTTTTCAGTTTAAATTATTTTACTGGTTGATTATTTTAGTAAAATAATCTGCATTGCCATTAAAAAGCTTAAGGTTATCTGGAGGCATCATGAAACTCTACACTGTCCCCTATTTCACTACTCGAATCTAGAATCACGTTATTCAAGTTATTATTATTAAAATTCTGCTGTGACGAATAATAATAATTTTCTTGTGTTAGATTCTATACTTTGAAGATATGCAGGGTTAGTTTAACAGTTTGCGGGAAACAGTTTTGATGCTTATTATGTCCCCGTATTTCCCAGTTGGATTTGCATTCACCGCAAAATCAAAACCAGTTTATAGTTCAATAAATCCTCATTAGTAAAAATATTTGATGGCTGATGTTTATTTAATAACTCTTTTAAACCATCATGTAGCTGAAATTGTCTTTCTCCAGCAGATAATGTATTACCCGTAAATTGTACAGATCAATAATGAATCCGTGATTGTAATTATCTAAGACCATACACATTATTTCCTATTTTACTTAACATGATAGATATTTTTTAACTTATGTAGTTCTGAAACATCCCGGAACATCCCATGCACTTATTATTAGCTTTTTGATTTGGAAACTTGTACAACTCCACTCCATATGCTCATTTAATCATTTTGACCTATAGCATACATTTATTGTTAATACCCCAAAATGTTTTTCCTTTGTAAATGTAAACTTCAAAGATCAATCTATATCAGACAGTCTTTGGATTTTGTTTCAAATGGATCTTAAAGTACAAAATGTTTTATTTTTACACTACTTATTTAACTTAAACTATACAAATCAACCTTGTCTACTTTTTCAAAAGTAAATCTTGGAAGAACGACATCAAATCATAAAAACGTTATGAAATTTAATCTTTCTAGCATGATATATTTTCCTCAAATTACACGTTATTATATCAATATGTAAGTTTTGATATATTTGACGCAGTCTGGTTGGACTAGTTTTGCACCAGTATTATTTTTCCAGCTCAATAATAGCTCTATTACTAAAGGCCTAATATTAGAATTAATTTTCATAAAAAATCAATAGCTTATAAATTTAGAGTTACTACCATTATGATTTTTACTTCTATTATGGCACAAAGGACTTGCTTTCCAATATCACTAAAATATATTTCAGTATAAAACAACTTGTGGTATTGTCATGAATGGCCAATCATTTTAAATATTATATGCTGCAACACCCTGTACATGAAGTTTACATTCAAAACTAGTGCATGTTTATGTTTCGATAAGTTTAATAGTAAATTAATGCAATCATTTTTACAATTGCTGAGTTTGAAAAGTTTTGCTGACGAGAGAAAACTCGCGACCGTAGGTACAGAAATGAGGTGTTAAAGTTAGTTGTTTTCTTGGGTTTTAAGAGGCAAGACGCCTCAAGGGTTACCCCTTCAGGGTCCCTCGATTAAAGTGCATTCTCCTCCCCAGGTTACTCTGACCCCCGTTGTAAGTAATAATATTTTCATAATCGTTATACGGGTCTATTCCCATTCGCAATATTAAAATTAACAGGCCGTTAAAAAAATTAACAGAACCTCTTAACGGAATTGGTATTCTCGTTACACTCTTGGCAGTTAAAAATTAACCCAAATCCGTTTATTTATAAAGGATGGTTAGAGGCACCCTTTAAAAATTACCTGATCTGTTTATTGGGATAAAATCATAAAATGGTGTCCGCAGAGTAAAAACAGCATATATTTTTTAATTAATTTCCGTCTTTCCGTGTCGTTTTCGGTGTTTTTCCGTTTTCTAGATTAGAAGATACCTATTACACACGTTTTTTTTACATTTTGATTATAGAAATAAGTATTTGGTTAAAAATGGCAGTACCAGCTCTTCTTTATGAAGAATTAAGGCGATTAATAAAATAATTTTACTGCTTTATTTTTGGAAAAATGTAAAAAATCAGTGTTATAACTTATAAAAATTCTTGTAAAAATACGGCGACTTCAAGGTAACCATTTTCATATTAAAATTAATTCATACAGTTTCTGCATTTTCATCTGTCATCTCCTTATATATTAATAATTTATAAACCACGAAAAGGTGAAAATGATTAATTTAGGAAAACAGAGGTTATGATAGTAGAATGTAGAATAATATGATCATAGATACATAGAAACAATAAACGTAAACAGAGAAATACTAAAATAGTTCATAGAATTTCCACTATAATTATTTTTCTATGCATTAGTAGCTAGCTTCTGTAATGTGAATTAAACGGATCTGGTTAAATGTGGGTATGTTAGATGATCCGTTAAAAATATCCGCTGTGAATAGCATTTATCAATTTTAACTTAACGGAATGTTAAAAATCAAAATATTAACAGGTGTGTTAATTTTAACGGACGTGAACGAGAATAGACCCAATTGTCTCTTTATTTTAATAAATCTTGTTATTGTTGGAACCTTATCACCATGTTTTGATTTACCAAATACCACCCTTATAAATAAAACCCTCTCGTGTGCTAAGCGAGTCATTCATATTAAAGTATTCTACTTCTTAATATAACTTATGCCAAGCGAGTCTACAATTTAGTAAAATAACTATATTAGAGTATCTTAGTATTTGCCTCAGTTAACCCAATTAACCCTTGAGTCACGACATATGGTAGAGAGTTTAAACCCCCAAACGTAACGTAGTAAAACTAAATCGTGACATATGGTGGAGGCGCCGGGCGCCGGCCACCGAAAATGGTTTTTCTTTTACATTACAGTTAAAATTATTATGTAGCCAAGTGGAATTAAATTAAAATGCAATTTTTACTATTTCAGAGTATGAAATGTATGAAATTCCTTAATATTTCCAGGGTTTTCCAGATTGACAGGCACCATGATACGTGAAAATCTGATAAATTGGCCCATGACAGGGGTTCAATAACTTAAATATCATGCGATTACAAATACTCTACCTATTGTACAGAATAAAACAATTTAATTGTGGTATATTATTCAAACAAAAATATATTTAAGACATAAATGAAATAACGGTAACAAAAAATTCAAAAATTTTTTCACGAATTAACCTTTCAAGTAATTTAATATAGTAGGCGACATTGTAAAACCTGATATATATACATATTACTCTTTATCGCATTGGTTTTCAACATGCGATAACTTAAGCACACATAAAGTTCAAAGAGACATTTTAAAATTATTTCAGGTTTATCAACATTTTTTTTTTGCGAATACGACACAATTATACAATTATAATTATTATAAAAATTGTTACTGTTAAATAAACATGAAAACGAAAATATGTTTGATTATAAACAATATCATTAAAATAGCTAAAAATTTCCGTGGCAGAGCATTTTGTAACTTGTGTAATATGTTCACGATTGTTGAAAACCACTAATATTGGAATATACATATAAGTCCTCTAAATAACATAATAACTTTACTGTGAATGTACATTTGACTTGAATTTTACACTTTAAAAAAATGTTTTTTTAACCGCCTCTCAAGTTCCCGAAGTAACCCACAGAAAATCCTAGCATTTAACAGTGATTAGGCACATCGTCTTATTTAAAAAAAAAATTGATATGATAGATCCATAATAAATTAATTATTTGTTCAGCGCCCTGTTTTAGAAAATATATAATGTTATTACGAAATATGATTTGATATAGGATATCTGGCATTACACGTATACAGGGTGTCCCAGCCTCGCGTCGGCCAAATGTCCTGGCTCTCCTATAAGAGATATCGAAAAATTTTAAAAACGAGATGATAGAGGACACAATGGTGCATAGTATAAAAATATTTTGAAATATACAGGGTGATCGATTTAGGCGTGATGTCATAAACTTATGTTTTTTTAAATGGAACACTAGGTATATTATTATATACAGGGAGCGGCAGAATAGACTTTACAATTTAAAATTGCTCTAAAATCAATATGCATTTTTTAAGCGTACGATGTTTCTATCCATTAAATAAAGCATGCTTTGGAGTTTTTTTGACAGGTTTCAAAATATTGGATCGGCAGAATTTACTTTATAATTTCAACTGGAAATAAATATTTTATTTGTGAAGTAACAAGATTTAACAAAG
Source organism: Rhagium mordax (assembly GCA_963680705.1). Classification (NCBI taxonomy): domain Eukaryota; kingdom Metazoa; phylum Arthropoda; class Insecta; order Coleoptera; family Cerambycidae; genus Rhagium; species Rhagium mordax. The sequence goes on from OY796665.1 coordinate 32,568,106, forward strand.
AATTTTACAAAGAGAATGCGAGTTATTCTTAAGAAAAAATTGTGTGGGTTAAATAGCCCCCTTCCATCTCCATACACTCTTCTAACCGATGACCAAAATTACTCATTACGGCTCGTAACACCGCGCCAGAAATTCCATGAATTTCGTCGCTAATCGCTTCCTTTAATTGTTCGATGTTTCGTGGCTATCGTCGAAATACCCGACTTTTGAGAAAACCCCACAAAAAATAGTCGGGTACAGTCAAATCGGGTGATCTGGCGGGCCAGTTTATATCACCACGGCGTGAGATTAGACGTAAAGGAAAAAGTTCTCTAGAGGCAGTTAAACTTACTCTTTCAAAGGGCTCTCCTTTGGTGTCATAATATACAGGGAGTTCCATTTGAAAAAATGGGAAAAAGTAGATTTGGCGTTTATTGACTCACCCGGTATAAAATGACCGATTTCGTTAGATCTGATAACAGCAGCGTAAACTACAGGGTTTTTGACAATTTTTGGCACAAACTAGATCTCAAAATGCTTTTCTGCTACACCACAGTGAGCTCACAAAGTTGGCACGTTTTTGGTACAAACTCACCCATATCATGGTACCGACCCATCGCAGACCCATCAAATGGCATATCGATTGAGTCGTCTTTAAAAGGAGAATTCAAATATATAATATCCATTTAAAAAAACATAAGTTTATGACATCACGCCTAAATCGATCACCCTGTATATTTCAAAATATTTTTATACTATGCACCATTATGTCCTCTATCATCTCGTTTTTGAAATTTTTCGATATCTCTTATAGGAGAGCCAGGACATTTGGCCGACGCGAGGCTGGGACACCCTGTATATTTTAACTTCCTTTTAATAAATTATAGGCCAGTCATTTAATACATTCTAGTTCGCAAAAAATCCGGTAGTTATGAATTTTTGATATGTTGTTAGGATTCATATCAGCTGTATAAAACCAAGTTTGCAGCTTCGAAAAACTTGTGCTCGCTGCGTGGTGGGGAAAAAAACCACGATTTTTTTTACTTTTTTTAGTTTTTGTGTTATAACTTGTAAATAATGGATCCTACGTAAAAAAGTATAGCTTTTTCAATCCGATAAAATTTCCTTCATTTAGAGACTAAGTGCAGCTTTGTACGACCAATAGGTTTTGAGATACAGGACGTCAAAAACTTGAGTTTTTTTCTTTACAGCAAAACATCAACTATAGCACAATGTGTTTCCAAATTGACTACCATAAATTTAAGAGCTTGTAGAGAACATTAAAATAAAACTAAAACCTCTATCCACTTTCGTCGAAAAACGCTTCGTTTTCAAAATACAGGGTGTTATAGTGTCGACTGGCAGATTAGTTATTTAGCTATATCTCTAAACAGAGTAGGCAGAGGAATCTAAATTTTTGTGAGCGAGTGTTACTTATTAAGACTACCGATGACTGGAAAATATTTTAAATCTGATAGCACCATCCAGTGGCGTGGAAAATGCGGTAGCATAACACTTTTTTGTTAATAAAAAATTTGCTGTCAGATGTTTTGAAAATATCGTCTCATTTTCAGATTCCCCTATCAAAATGCTATAATAAAGATGCTCTTATTAAATATCTCCAGAGGCGTTCGTTTTCGAGATATTCACGGTTTTATGTGGTACCTATCTACTTAATTTGCGAAAAACATTAAAAAGGGGCTATCATCACAAGGTAGATAAAAACAAAAACAAATGCAACTCAAACCTGCTTAACTGTCAAGAAATTACATTTTAATCTCAAAGGTGCACTTCTTAACAAATTCATATTGAAAATTTCCTTTTTTGATTAATCGTTCAGTAGCAATATTTTATAAAAAGTACTAAAATGGTAAATTACACATGTGCGGAAGTTTTTATTTATCTTGTACATTATTGAAATATTCTACCTTTGCTTTGCGATTTTATTGACTAAGTACATTAAAATTTTTTTATTAAACACATGAGTATTGCCACATAAAACCGAGAATATCTCGAAAACGAACGCCTTTGGAGATATTTAATAAGAGCATCTTTATTATAGCATTTTGATAGGAGAATCTGAAAATGAGGCGATATTTTCAAAACATCTGACAGTAAATTTTTTTTTAACAAAAAAAGTGTTAGGCTACCCCTTTTTCTACGCCACTGAATGGTGGTATCAGATTAAAAATATTTTCCAGTCATCGCTCACAAAAATTTAGATTCCTCTGCCTACTCTGTTTAGAGATATAGCTAAATAACTGATCTGCCAGTCGACACTATAACACCCTGTATTTTGAAAACGAAGCGTTTTTCGACGAAAGTGGATAGAGGTTTTAGTTTTACTTTAACGTTCTCTACAAGCTCTTAAATTTATGGTAGTCAATTTGGAAACACCTTGTATGTGACGCAAAATTTATTGGTTTTCCAATTCCTATTCTGGGTTTTCTAATCGATTTTTTAAGGGGAATGTTGCTGTTGGTAAAAGTCATATACGTTTATACATGCCAAAAATTATTTAAAAAAAGTAACGTAGATTCCTTAGGGACTACATGTGAATTTTTGGCAACAAATGTCGATATTAGATGATATTTTTTAATCCATACTCTGATGTAATAATATTTCGATTTCATCAATTATGTCCATTAACATATTGGGATGCAGCGATGGTACTCGCAATTAAATTGCTACATTAGGTATTTTATGGTTCGCATATTGATTGCAAGATAACAAAGAATACTTTTTAATTATGCCTAAACAATAAATTATTCCATTTGATTCGAACTCGAATACATTTAGAGATGAAAAAAATTTAAGTAAATTCAGGGCCATATTGTGCCGCTACTGAATTATAAACCGAGCCAGTGGAAAGTCCAGTCACAAGATAAGAGTAAGGCATAGTTTAAAATGGTTAAAAGTGGAGACCAAAAATTGATGGATGGTAAGTTTGCCTAAGTATTGTATATTATACAAGGTGTCCGCCAAGTGCGGACAACACAATATATTTAGTAGGTACTAGAGAGTGTTTTTTAATTGAAAAAACAAATTTTTGTAGACGATCCTTTACAATTTATCATGTGGTTGATGGGATATAACCTAAGAAATCGCCTTTATATAATGAGAACCGTTATTTTTATCGTGGTGACTTACTTGCAAACCTAGCTTCAATAATGTTATATGCATCAAGGATATAATCTTATATAAGAACTTTACTTATCTGGAATATTTACCAGGTGTTTTTTTTGCAACAAACTGTAAGTACTTAGACATTCATAATTTTAATTATCGCAATATTATCGAATTTTGTAAGTGATAAAAAAAAAATAATTATTTGTTTATAAATTAGTTCTCTATCGGATAGGGTGGTCCAAAAAAAAAACAGAATTTTCATTTTAAATCTTTTACTTTTTCATCGATTTCCAACTTTTTGGGCTCGTTCGACATTAAAGGCTTCCAGCTAAATGTTTCTGTATCAGAAACTGATATCATGATCATATCAAGGCAGACGTAGTTAAACTATTTTATAGTTTGCCATCATAAAAATGTATGAACTATTTTATTTTTATGACAGTTAATTTTTATTCTGTAATTTGAACCATATTCTTTTTTTTTTTTTTTCGTAACAACTCAGTACACATCTGAGTTTATTCAGTCGTACAACTATTTGAGGTATAATCGACTGTGTATTTGATCAATACATACTTTCAGGGGTGTTTTGGATTGTTAGTAATGTTTGCCTATATCAAGGATATTTTGCAATACCAAGAAAAGTTGTTCGGTACGTTTTGGTCCATGAGTTCCTGTGGTGGGAAGACAAAACGCAGAATATTACGAGAAAGCAAAATTATTACATTAATCTGTATTTTGATTTTTGGTTTAAGTGTTTTAGCGCATTTTGTGTGCTTCTTTCCACTAGTTGGGGATGAAATGCATTTGATTTTTCCAGTTATGTATTGCGCAATGCATTTCGGAGAATGGTCCAGAGGAGTCATTTTAATTTTTTACTTGTGCATATTATTGATATCGTATGGAGCTGTATGCTGTATGGTCTTTATTTGTAATTATTTATGTCATCTTTCATGCCAAATTTCAATTTTATCTCCTCAACGTGGCCGTACGCAAAATTCCAAAGGAGGATTTAATAGGGCAAAACCATCTTAATCGGAAATTAATGCATCAGAGCACAGTATATGGAATGCTATCGGTCTGTGCAAAACATCATGTGGTTATAAAAACGTAAGTAATATACTAATAATTGACAGATTTGATTTGGTTTGAATTTTAGGATCACTAACACTTTCCTACGAAAAGTACAAAATGTACCGATGTTGATATTTTCCTTATCTGGTACCTATACTGTCATTCGTGTCTGCTTCTTGTTTCCTTATATTCGTAAGTATAACTTTATTAACAATTTTTGTTCCAGCAATATGCTGATAATCCTTATAGTAAATCATTTGAGAGTAGTTTCTTTCACTTACATTAGTACTCAATTATAATCGTAAATTACTGTCAGTGTCGTTTTCTGATTACATATTTCCATTTTTCTTGTTGATCATAATTGGTGTATTTTAGTTTTAAATTTTATCTACAGCGAAAATACAATAAAAATTGCTTAATTATTGTAGCGACTTAGTCCTTCGAGTAACTGGAGAATGGTTTTGGTTTTGGCGACTATATTATATCAATAATTTTATTGTTCTGCATAAGTGGACAAGAACTAATCAACGAAGTAAGTATTTATCTTTATCAACATACCAAACAGCCAATCCATTTTACTCTATATAAGAGTTGCAAGATATATTCAAAATCGAAAACCTCCTTTCGTTTATCAAAATATTCACAAAAAGTCTGTTTTAGTCTAATCAGTTTTTTGTAACGCTATACAACACTCCTTGGTACCACTGGGATAAACGAAGCAAAATGGCATTGGGAATGATGTTAATGAACAGCATGGAACCAATGAGAGTGAGCTGTTTTGGTTTCGCCGATTTGAATTATGCGTTCATATTAATGGCAAGTATTGATCACGTCATAATGAAGCAAGGAGTTTATTTACTTTTATAGTTCAGATAGCCAGAACCATTTACAGTTTGCTGGCTGTTTCTTCAAAGTTCAAATAATTCGGCGAGATGGATGGAAAATAGATGATCCTTGCAACCTCTATGGAAGGCGCTTTCGCTTTGCATATTTTCTACTACAAGCACAACACTTTCAACCTAAAATCACCCTCGTTTTTTGCAAAAATAATTTTAATCAATAATTATAAAAGCTCCATCATTGTCGTAGACTTAAGACTTAAGATATTTATCCAAATTTGCTTGGTATAATATATGCGACACAAAATTTATAGGTTTTTTTATTCTGTAATTCCTCTTCTGGGTCTGTCAATCAAATTTTAAAGGGAATTTTGCTGTTAGTAAAAATCTATTTGTACCTGCCAAAACATATTTTAAAAAAATTAACGCGGTCTCCTGCTTTGTGACTACATCTCCTTTTTAATAAATAATCTGGTGTAATATTTCGCGATCGAATTTATATCACTTGTATGGCAAAGTATCGATTGCAACATAACAGTGAGGGTTTTATAATTAGAATTATAATTAGGGTAATGTTCTTTTGAATAACTTATGCCTAAACAATAAATTATTCTGTTTAATTTCACGAATACTTTAGGTTATGAAAAAAGTTAATGAAAGCTTTGGCTCATATTTGTGCTATTGCTGGGTTACAAATCGAGTTAGTAAAAGGTCCAGTCACAAGATAAGAGCAAGGTGTAATTTAAAATGGTCAAAACGTTATTCAATAGTGGAGCACAAAAATTAATGAATGGTAAGTTTATTTATCGAATAATATACAGAGTGCCCAGCAATACAATTTTGTGCAGAATATTATATGATCTACACTTTAATATATATACATAAAAAAAATATCTATAACTCGATAGGGTGTTTCTAAATCACATATAAGCCTCTGAATCACATATTCCTTACTTAAAAATGAGACAAAAACTTTCTCAGGGGGCTACGTATAAACATATATCCGGAATCGTCTCCTATAAGAGAGCTGGAGGCACCCCAAGATGACACCTAAAAACTTTGCTTGGATTAACCGAAAAATAATAATATTCAACAATAATTAAATTTTATGAGCGAAAGGTATCTGGAGAATGGATAAGAAGCATTAATAATATTTCCTCATTCTAGTAGGTACCAACATAGATTAAAGAGGTATAAGATAAACCATTTAATAAAATGAAGTTAAGTGGGTCTTGTGCATTCGACTAGTAGATGGCGTTACCACAAAGTGCATTCCATTTTCAGACTACGAATTTACGTCTGAACCAAGGATATGTAGTTTCGCAAACAATGAACTTTTGCCGAAGCGCTATCCATATTTCGATAGCGCAAATATTAAAACTTCGAACAACGAAATCTACAAAGCGGTTTATTTTATCATACCTAATAAGGTAAACATTTTTTGCGGTAATGACATTCCCACTCTAATCATACTCTCGCTGCTTTTTGCTCTTATCTTCTAAATTCTAACTTTGACTTTTATTTACTCTTGTGTTTACTGTACACTGCACCTGTGCTGTGCTCGAGTTGGGTATAAAAAGCTTGTAAAAAGCTTTGCGTTTCCAGAATTTTATAAATTAAATACATTGGTGTTTGTGCTTATTTGGGTGAATTGAAAATGAGAGGAAATATCTGGCAATACATAGCACTACGACAAAAAGAAATTCACCAAATTTAAAATTTTATAGATTTCCTATCAAAGAATTTTTTCAAACTAAAATTGGATTATGGATTATCCACTCAGGTAAAATTACATAAATTCAATTTTTTTTGTATAATGGTACTTAATTTACCTCTATATAATCTTTTTTTATTGTACCGTTATAAAATTATTAAAACCCATAACTTAAGGTGTTAATTCAAAAGATTTAATATTTTTCTGATTATACTTATATGAACTTTATAGATATTGTATACATTTATCATATATCATAAAAATAAGGCAAAATATTTTACAATTATTATTAAAGACAGGTAGGAATGTATTTTTTTCTACGAGCGTGCGTATAAAGTACTAACTTTACTCACGCTTTATAGTGCGTAAAGTAAAAAAGTAAACAATTGCATTAGAGCACCTATAATCATTTTATTTTAAAAACGTTAAATATGGTTATTTAATTTTAGGTAGTCCATTTATTTATTATCACGGTATATTATTACAATATACGAGTATACCTAATTCTCAGCAATCTTTAACAAAAATGTTTGAATTTTTGATGGGCGAGTGACAAATTTTTTAAAAACTATTTTAATACCACCTACACATAAAAATAGTTGACCCGTATTTTTTGTTTTAAAAAAAATATAATATCTAATACCCAAAAAAAATTCGTAAACTTTAAACACTATTTAAACGGCCAGATATTGCCGCCAATTTTCAAGCTATTCTATTGGATGTGACGTAATAGGGTATAATTTCCAAACCGAAACAGGGAAACGAGCGCTACGTTGCCATGTTTCTAGATAATTTAAGAAATTCTATACTGCCGTAAGCTATTTTCCTTATATTTTAAATTTTATATAGTAAGTTTTCGATCTTTAAATGGTAATTAGATATAGAGAACATTTACATGTTCGTTATTTAAAAGAAGTAATAATTATGGAAATATGAATTATACAGGGTGAATTTTTTTATATTAACTGGACCTAAATTATCTATTATGTGAACATTTCAAAACGTCAAACTTACCTATTAGGTACGTCAATACTTAATGTAATTTAAACATCATAATATATTTCTATAGTCCTACTTAATTTTAAATGAGTGAAACTAATCAAAGACTTAAGAATATAAATGAAACTTCAAAATTATAAAAATTCGAACATTATTGTTAAAGAATACTGACAATTAGGTATATATTATAATATGCTGTGATAATAAATAATAAATGGACTACCTAAAATTAAATAACCATATTTAACGTTTTTAAAACTAAATTATTATTATTATAGGTGCTCTAATATGCAATTGTTTACTTTACGCACTATAAAGCGTGCATAAAGTTAAAGTTAGTACTTTACGCACGCTCGTAGAAAAAAATATTTGTTTCATATGGCTGACCACTCCACTATATACCTACATCTCTTGATCTAGGTATAATACGTAACAAAATCAACCGAGTCACGATAACGGTCCAGTGCCGGGACTCTGTAACTCGTAGCGATCGGTAGCGATCTATCTACGTCTTTGTTTAGCTTGCTGAAAAATGCGCTTAGCATCTCTTTTATCGTATCGTAGCAATTCGTAGCGACCGTACAGAGTCCCTACAAGGTATTACTGGACAAGAAAGTAATATTTATTGTAAACAAATAAAGTTCAATGTACGGAATTCCAGCGGTAAATTTTATGTAGTAAATAAAATACGTATTATTTATTCTAAGAAATAGATACATAAAACCATGGCTGTGTGGTTAATGACCTAATGCCAAAAAAAAAAAAAAAATATATATATATATATATATATATATATATATATATATATATATATATATATATATATATATATATATATGTATGTCAAGCGGTGTGTTCCAAGACTTTTTTCATGCTCTAATGATAGCTTCCAAGACTTCTGTTGACTTCCAGGCCGGGTCTGGAAATTTTATTTGTCTATTGATGATTTCCAGGACTGTCTTGGAAAAAATTCTACATATATGTAGAATGATTAGTTCCAGGTCAGTCAAAAAAAATTTACTAGTGTTCTTTTATTCTGGAGTATTTTTTATATAATTTTATTGGTTACAGATTCTAGAAAGAAAAGAAATGTGTTTTGTGGGTATATTCATTCTATATACTCTTTGAAAATAAGGAATTTTATAGAATTGGCCATGTATCGTTGATATCCGGGACATGCAGGTTTACTGATTACTGCCAGGACATAGATTAATTAGGTCTATTAATAATTTGTTATTTATAATAAATATTCTTTGTATTATTTATTATAGTTACTTCCGTACTTTTTTTTGCATATAGTCAACAAATGTTTACTTGTTAAAAATCAATTTAGTTTCTGAAAAAAATAGTTTTTTTTATCACATTAGCTATGTATCGTCAGTTTTCGGGACATAGAGATATACCTATTGATCAATACCAAGACACCAGTTAAGACAGTCTATATATAAATAACATGTTATTTTATTAAATATTCATTGAATCGTTAGTAATTCTTTGTGCATGCATTCATCATTTTATTAGTTATAGATTCTATTTACATCATAAGGGGGTAGGCAATATTTTATTATTGAGACTTTTTTTGCGCATAATATACATGAAAATTCAGAGTACATTTGCATATCCTATATCGTTTAATTTCCGGGACATGCATTATATACTGATCACTGCCAGGACATAGGTTAATTAGGTCTATTAATATGTTAATAAAATTCGTGTTCAAAGGGTTGATCGTCATTAAGTCATTAAATTGGTGCCACTGCTATGATTTACGATTGCCACACTGTTTCTGTTCTGTTGTGACCTTAGACAGAATCTATCCTTGTCTTAAGATTCTGACATGTTGTCAGTCAGTAGGTTACCAAGTTGCTGATCGCCGTTCATTCATAGCATAGATAAAATTATTCATAGTTGGGTTACTTATGAATCTCTCAAGTTTCTGAAAGTGTACCAATTTTTGCAATATTACTAGTAAATAAAGTGGTTACTAATTTATTTCAGTGATAGTTATCAAAGGGTTATAACCAAAAAATTTAATATTCTGAGTTTCTATAAGTATACAGTACCTAAGTTTACTTTTGAAATAAAGCACGTGAGTGTGAAACAGAATAGTAAAGTGAAAGCGGAACTGCGTGTCGATCCACTCCTCACTGAACTTATTTTATGATATAAAAATGTCTAAGTATTTCACACATAAAGTGCTTTATTTCAAAAGTAAAGTTACTGCATACAAGATTTTACCTAATATGTCAAATATAAATACCATAGCTGTTGCAGATGATAAATAAAAAAATGCTAGTCTGTAGTGCTGTAAACACATCAAACTCGTGGTGTTATAAATCTAACGCCACGATCAAACTTTGTGTACTTACTGTTATTTCCAGAAGCAAAGTCAAGAAAAGACAATTTTAGACCTTGTAGGTATAAAGTAAATTTTAGTAAGTACCTATATAGGCACACAAGTATTTAAAATTAAAATTGTGCATCGTTGGCATCGTTATTATAAATAGGTATTGGAAGAATACCGTTTTTACACAACAATTAATTTCACAACATTCTGAACTCGAAGATCAAAAAAAGTTTGTTTATGTGTGTGTACCATCAAGTACAAAAGTAATGTCAGTAAAGAGACAAATAATTTTACACCTATTGATATGTGAACTAGGTAGGTACTTCTGTTTACATGTTAGCGATATAAACTTAGGTAATGAATATACACACAAAACATTTTAATTCTTTATTTCATATATTATGTAGGTATAGTAGCGACTTGGTTTATTTATAATAACGACATCAGGAATAAATCTCACAAATGCTTACTATTTCCAAGGTTTCTAAGCATGCAATAAAAATGTTTTCTATGGTCACGACAAAAAGTAGACCATTTTAAAATAGTTTTGAGTAGGCAAGTAGATCTTTTTTCTTTTTTGAATACCAGTAATGGCTATATACAGGGTATCCACAGAAGGAGTTGGGAAGAGGAAAATTTTTTTATTTAGTGATTTAGGAAGAAAGGTAGATATATCTTTATAATAAATTCTGCTTCTCCTAAAACCCTTAAATATCTGATCAAGTTTTAATTTGCATACAGGGTGTCCACGGATCTTAATAAAAGAGTCATCTCTTAAAGAACCTAAATATGTATTCAAACTTTAGTTTATATACGAATGAAGCAAAAAGGAAAAAATATTGGTTACAAAATTCTTTTGTGTAAAATGTTATCCGTTTCTCAAAACCCCTAAATAATTATACACATTTTAAAATCTGTATACAGGGTCAAAAAAACAAATTTTATAGGGATAGCAAAAAAAAACGCATGTATAAAAGTAATACCAAATAAATAAACATTAATTATGACTAGGGTTCGGATTTTAGGACATAAAAAGCAGGTAAAAATGCATCACTTTCAGGACATAAAAATTCAAAAATAGGCAAATTCAATATTTAGCTATTAAAGAGTAATCACCGAAGTAATTACTTTTTGAAAACATTTGATTAATATATTCATTATTAATATCAATTAAACACATATTGCACAGACAGGTTAACTATTTTTTATTTTAAATCATTTAAACAACACACTTATGAATTATAAAATAATGTTTTTGAAATTTAGAGTTTGTGTAACAAACAAGATGTTTCTCCGAGTGTTTCTCCAAATTTTCAGTAGTGAAACTTGTTCTTTTGTCTGTTAAAACAACTTTATAGGAAGAGAATGATCTCTCCACATCACAAGATGTAATCGGACAAAATTTATAGGAGGACCAGTCAACATTACTGTAGTCAGTCTATGTATTTTCTCCGTTTAAGAGTCTGGCAAAATCTTGCACCTTTTGGGCACCTGGATTTTTTGCCATTATATTCCTGAATTTCTCATAGGCCAACTTTCCCACTGATTCTGGAGTTGTTTTTAGAGCCGCTTCTACTTTTCCAATGATATTAATTGATTCAGTTAGAGGTAAACCAAAAGTTTCCAATTTTTTTATACTTTCTGTCAATATTTTAAAATGAGCCTTGATATATTGCAGATTATTTTTTATATTTACAGCGCAAAAATATTCCTGAGCCTTTTCAACAGATTTTGCGCAGTTTTTATCAAAGCCCATGATAACCTGAAAAACTGTTTATAAAAAAATTATTCTAATTTATGTTGAAAATATTTGCTTACGTCTTTTACTGCGTCAAAGTGTTTAGCATAATATACAGCGGCATCAATCCAGGTTCCCCAGCGGGTCAAAACTGGTTCGGGTGGCAATTGCACGCCTGCCAAATTCTCCAGATAGACTTGTACACGTAGCGGGGCTTTTAAAAAGACTTTCTTAACATTGGATATTTGGGCCATTTACATTCTCATATTGATTGCGTATGCATTCACATACCAAATTTAACCCATGTGCAAAGCAAATAAGATGTATAATATTTGTGTAAAAAGTCCTCAAGTTAATGCCACGTTTAAGCATGTAGGACGCACAATCGGTAACCAACCGATAATTTTACTTTTTCATATTGCACACCACTGGACCATAATATTCCTGCAAGGGATGGCACATGCAGTTATATTTAATTTGATTAAAATGTATTTTATATTCTTACCCAACGATTCATTAACAAATCTTGCCATTGTTTCATTATTGGTTTTTTCTAATAGTTTTGAGGCAAGTAAATATGGCATTCCTGCATCCTCCGAAGATAATTTACAAACAATCATATTGGCCATAAAACGACCCTTAGAATCAGTTGTTTCATCTACTGACACCCATATGTCACTGTCACATATGCCTTTTCGGATAATATTGATAGTCTAGGCAAATAAAAATTAGAATAACACATCGACCCCTAATGATAATTTACCTAATCGTAACATCTTGGTACGTAAGATTTCCTAATTGTGGATTCACTTGTTAATTTTCTGCTGCAATTTTTTTCAAAAAAAGCACGTAATTTAGGATTGTTTAATTTATGCGGAGGAATATTTGCAGCCATGAAAGCCTCCAAATCTTGATTAAATTCATCCTTCTCAGATTGATTTAAGGCATCGGTTAATAGCGTGTGTCTTTGAGGTCTTGCAACATTTGCTCTATGCCCAGGTGCAGAAGCATGCTGTTCTATATGATTTTTCTTTTTACAGGAAAACTACAAAAATTATGAATAATTCATCTTCTTTAGTTGGGTGTTGTTAAAAAACTTCCTTGTTTTGCACTCCATTCAACCACTTCTTAACTTTTTCACTGAAGGATTCCTTAAGCTTAGGCATTGTTTAAGAAAATCTAATACAACAATAATAATTTATTGTTTGCAGCAAGCAAACAACGAGTAAAGCACGAAGAAGTGAGGTTATATAGGGTGGGCCATGTAACGTTTTAAATTTGAATCGGCTATAAAAAAAAAACTAATGAATATTTTTTCAAAAATCTTGTTTTATTGGAATATTTTAACCTTGACATTTAAGTATGAAACACAATATCAATCATATGACCGCCACGGCTGGCCCTACAGTACCTCATCCGATCAACCCAATTTTCAAGTACTTTTTCGACGATTCCGGCTTGAATTTCTTCAATGGCAACTTCGATTTCGTGTTTCAAGGCCTCAATTGTCTCTGGATGGTTAGCGTAACATTTATCCTTAACGGCTCCCCACAGAAAATAGTCCAACGGGGTCAAATTACAGCTTCGAGGCGGCCAATTGACATCAGAATTTCGACTGATTATTCGGTTTTCGAAAACGGTGCCCAAAAGTTCGATTGTTGCGTTGGCTGTGTGGCAAGTTGCGCCGTCCTGTTGAAACCAAACGTCGTCCATGTCATTCTCTTCAACGTTTGGAAATAAAAATTCGTTGAGCATGGCACGGTAACGCTCGCCATTGACCGTAACGGTGGCTCCTTGGTCATTTTCAAAGAAAAATGGCCCAATGATGCCACCGTGCCAAAATCCGCACCAAACAGTCACTCGTTGTGGGTGCATTGGCTTCTCAATGATAACATTCGGATTTTCTGAGCCCCAAATGCGACAATTTTGCTTATTTACATATCCTCCGATGTGGAAATGGGCTTCATCTGAAAAGATGATTTTTCGGTAAAAATGCTCATCTTCGGCCAAGCGATCTTCAGCCCATTGGGAGAACCGAAGACGCATCGGATGGTCATGAGGCTTCAGTTGTTGGACTAATTGAACTTTGTAAGCCTTCATACCGAGGTCTTCATGCAAAATTCTCCTCAGAGAAGTGCGAGAAATGTTCAGTTCCTGAGAACGATGACGAGTTGATGTTGATGGATGTTCACGCACACTCTGCGCAACAGCAGCAATATTTTCGGCTGAACGCACTGAACGAGAACGTACACGGGTTGTTTTGTCCGTTAACGATCCATTTTCACGAACTCGCTTCACGAATTGACGCACAAACTGAACTGAGGGCCTATCTCTTCGTGGAAAATTTCCACTTAAATTTCTTACAGTTTGGGTTAAAGACTCGCCGCTTTGGAAGTAAGTTTTTAATATTTCCCAGTTTTGTTCAAGCGTATAGCGTCCCATTTTGCAAATGTTACACATTAAACTAATTATCTGTCAATAAATTAATGTCATTCTACCTTTATTAAAACAAAAGCACAGGCAGTTCAAATTTAAAACGTTTCATGGCCCACCCTTTACATTACATATTGCATAACACAAAACATATAGTTGCATAAATTGCATTACGCATAGATAAATTAGATTTAGATGGGACGCTTACATACAAATAAGCAAGACCACGTACCTAACTAACAGCGCCATCCAAGCGGTCTTCAAGAAACCAAAAGATTAGTATTGTAATGGTCTTTAGGTATAATATAGTATTAAATAACAGCGAGCCTATTTTAGGCATTCTAATTTTCGTTTTAGGTCCAAAGATTATGTTCTAGGCTTCACACGTCAACAATAGGCATTTAGGCAAAATAAAATATGGCTCAAAATGTTCAGTTTATTTCAAAACGCATTTATGTCGACATATTTTTAAGTTGCCTAAATACACAACGAAAAGGCATTAAAGATTAAAGGCATTTTGCCTAGAATCCGAGAACTAATTATGACAAATCAAATATAAATATTGTTCGCTACGACAATAAAAAAACAAATAATGTGAAATAAACTGTACTAATGACAATAAAAACATAATTAAAAACATATTTGATTTATTATTATTATGTGAATTATTGGTAACAAATAGGCAGCTGACGGCTTTCGGCTAGGTCATCGGTCAAAAATATACACGGAATCGTGTTTTTTGACCCCAAAAACTCCATTTGGCAGAATTTCATTTCCAATCAATGTCTTTTGGTTCAAATATCCTAAAAAATGTGGATCCTGATACAAATCGAATTCTATTATATGGTCTTTTATAGAATTGGTCATGTATCGTTAATTTCCGGGACATGCAGGTATACTGATCACTTCCAGGACACCGGTTTAATTATGTCTATTAATAATATGATATTTATCATAAATGTATGTATTGTATTATTATTATTAGTTACTTCTATACTTTTTTTTTGCATACAGTCAACGAATGTTTACTTAGCGGTAAAAAACCATTTAGTTTCTGAAAGAAATGTTTTTTTACAGTATTGGCCATGTATCGTCAATTTCAAAGACATAGAGGTATATATATATATATACAGGGTGTTTACTAAAGAATGGGCCAAACTATAGGAGTAGGTGATAATAAAAATAATGCATTTTAAGAAATAAAAGAGTAATTCGTAAATGACGTAATTTTGCTAGATATTTTTAAATAAACGCTGTCTTTTGTTTAAAACTTATATTATGAGAAAATTTATAGCATATTGGCCGCTAATAATTAAATTTAGCAACACTGCTTTATGAACTATGTTGCGGCATTCTCCATCCTAGTGGGCTAGCCCTGTACTGACCTACTGGCGAAATGTCAGAACACAGAAACAGTATGGCAATATAGACATATGGCAATCATAAATCATAGCAGTGGTACCAATTTAATTATTCTGGTGGGAAAAATCATTGACTCCTAATGGAATTAAGTACTTTTACGCAGACGTA
Organism: Rhagium mordax; assembly: GCA_963680705.1. NCBI lineage: Eukaryota > Metazoa > Arthropoda > Insecta > Coleoptera > Cerambycidae > Rhagium > Rhagium mordax. The sequence continues at coordinate 32,583,885 of OY796665.1, forward strand.
AATGTCTTGGAAATAATCAGTACATCAAAAGAGGTGTCATGACTCATGTATATATAGTTGGCAGGGCCGTAGCCAGGGGTACGCCAGGCCAGGATGCGCCTGCCCTGTAAAAAAATTTGCCTGCCCTAGATTAATCGGAGGATAAGGAAAAAATCGAACATAGTGGCAACTATATGCCACGCGGTTGAATGCGTGTGCGTGGCGTTGTGGGATTTGACAAGAATAAAATAAGCAATGCGATGACTATCGAGTGTCGAGTCTTCGAGTCAGTTATTTGAGATTTGCGTAAGTAGGCATGTTCTTAAGTTGCTACTAAAGTAGTAAAGCAGTTAATATAATATATTTTATTATTTATATACCTGAATCTATTGACTGTTGAATTTACCACGATACTTACAACGGTATGCCAGCGCGCATAGTTAGCTCTGTCTCTCTCACAGTTCTGATGTCATATGCGAGGTGAAACTGTCAAATCTATATTATTGCTGTGGCTTCTACGGCGGTTGCTGCTTTTGCTTCTACATATTTCCGACTTCATCAAAAGAGGAGTATATTGTGTTGTGACGTTGTGTTGTGTTTAAGTGTTGTAGCTGCATTAAAAGAAAAACAAAATATGATTCCGAGAGAACATAAACTTACCAAACGAAGAAACCGACAGGAAGTCAGTGAATTATTGAAGTTATGGAACGTAGAATCGTGCGTGGAAAGCATCGAGGAAAATGTAGATTTGTCTTGTCTATGTGAAAAATTTACAAGAACGAGGGAACAAATATCAGCTTTACAAGCTGAGAATTTTACAAGCTGAGACTACTGCATTATTAATAGAATAATTAATTGATAATCTTAGGTGTACGTTAATGTAAGCAAGATAGCATATAATAAAGATATATAACATCAAATCAAGATGAACATTGTCCATTTATTTCATTTTTACGACCAATTTTCATAAAAATCCCATAAGAATAATGTACGCGCTTACAAAATCTCTCGCACGTGACGTCATTGCGCAGAGCGGACCGTTTTCGAACAGCTACCTGGCATACCGTTGTAAGTGCATCGTGGACTTTACTATACTCTGTCTGTCGAAGAGATATAAATAGACTCCGCCCCATTAATTTCATAGTAGCGTAGAACGGTGTACGCAATAGTCAGTTTTACTCGATGAAATTAATGAAATCTGCCATAGCCACAGATATATTATGTCTCAATATATTTGGTTAGCCATCAGATTTTGATGAAAACTTTGAAAACTTAACCTTAAAACCCGTTTTAACATTTAATCAATTATTAATCGTTTGCATTACGTACCTTCATACTTAATACACAAAACATATATGGTTAATTCTTATACGTACCTTAATACACAAAAAAGTAAGATATGTTTATATAAAATAAATCTCAATGAATTCATTAACAAAACAGCTGACATAAATTAATAATTTCACAAAAACGAATATGACAGTGGACAGTGAAGCCGGCTCCCCATTTACTCGCGTTTTTCATACCTCTAGCGTGTATGCGTTTCACGACAATCATAACATAAGCTGATTGGTCTGTTGCAAAATGCGTAAAAGTTTAATACGTACTTGTAGTGTAGTGTGTCAGTCAAATCTAGCGGTTGTTTTGTAATTCGGGTTCTATAAATACGACCAATACAGAAATTCTATTCAAATTTAGCGGGCATTTTTGGGGCGGAGTCTATTTCTATGTCTTGAACAGACAGAGTATAAACAAAAATTTCAAGTTTAAATGTTGATAAATGAAGGTTAACCACTACATAATGTTCTATAGCCAAAAAATACATATTATTTTAATAAAATAAATTATACTCGAAATTATAGTAGAGTTTGAGCCTGTCCAAAAATTTATTTTGCCTACCCTAAACATTCACTCTGGCTACGGCCATGATAGTTGGTATACCCATGGTAGAAATAAACATTATAGAAAAAAATCAATTAATGCATGCACAAAGAAAGAAGTACTTACAATTCAATAAATATTTAATAAATATTTAGGTTTTAATATTTAGTTTATTGATTAATACATATGTTTTTATTTGTCGCAGATGTTAGCAACCTAGTAAGTTAGCGGGCGCCAGTCGCTAAAGTTAGCGTCGAGGAAAGGGGGGACGAATTCAAAATGAAAACAATGAGACCTGGTGTAACTGGAAAATTTAATACAAAAATGTAAATATATTTGATATACAATAAATGAACAATAGTTTTAATATAGATAAAGAATTCTAATAAGAAATAAAATCTGCGAGCAACTGTTTGTGTTGTGGTATATGGTATTTCCAATATTACTAATAACGAATTTATAAAAGAAGAAGAAGAATGGCCTGCGTCAGGTGGTATTTATTAATGTTCTGTGTTATCCTAATATGGCGGGTGTGTTCTGTAGTTCTATGTTCTATTCTTGTTCTGTGATTAGAAAATTATGGTTATAACCTGTACGTACGCTATGGTGCCAAGAACAGAGCTAAGAAGGGGTTTTTGTGAGTGCATTAAGCTCATACAATGGATTTATTTTCGTACATTTGAACACACAGGTAGGTAAGCTTGGAATGCACCACATAAGAACACAAATACCTGATATAATTATTGTAGCAGGCAATTTACCTAGCTAAAACACCAACCTCGAAACAGCTGTTTGGAGTTTACAGTTTACACTATAATAATAATATAATATTGTTACTATAAAGACAAAATAAATACAGCTATCCAGTTAGCTCTGGAGCTTAATGATAAAAACAGTAACGTTCGATACACACTACACAGGCTTCCTACTTGTAAGAGTCTCGTACTTTTTTCTAGGTGTTCCTCGTATGGTTAGGATCAAAATAAACAAAAGTACTCACAGTTCTGGGCCTTCTGTACCTTCAGGTTCAGTCTATTAATTACTTAATTATCACTGGCATAATATGATCAACAGCTGTACTATGACCTGGACGAACAGCAATGACGAAAACGAGGGCAAAAAATCCACGTCCAACCAAACCATGGGCTGAATGTAAGCACGACAAGAGTGCAGGGCTTCTGCTAATACAAAACACCTTCAGTCGCTCATCATCCACTATGAGTGCTACCAATATCTGTACGATTATACCTTACGACTAGTACTATCACCAACGGCTTAATCTGTGTCTTGACCTTTATCAGCTCTTTATAATTTACTACGGCTCTACCAGCCAGACAAGAGCAAGAATAAATATTCTTTACGTTATAAAGAGCATAGGACAGGACTTAGGGACGAACGTAGGATAGAACCTGAAAATTTCAATCGTCTAAGATTTCTAGTTTTGACATCAGGTAAGTAAATGAATTTTACTTAGGAAATATCCAGAACAATATAGCAAATATTATTTTACTAATCTTAGATCTTATTAGGCTCTAAATTTCTATAATTCTTCACTAGATGTTGGAAAGAACCTTAACCATTTGCCTTTTCCAATATGTCTGAATTTTTTCGATTTAATCTTTTTTTACTTTTATAAAAACTCATAGATTTTATGTCAACTTATCTTTCCTACATATAAAAATCCCTAACTGATATTTAAATGATTTGAAACAAGGTAATTAAATTAAAATCTTAGACAACATTATTTTCTTTTTTTTCTCGATTCCTCAAAATAGTAAGTAGCACTCAGGTAGCTTCAGATGTGTTTTAACTTTTAATTTTACTTAACTTGTTATTGCATTTCCTAACGTACGTTTGTTTATTTTAGACACTCGGCAACATAGTTTTGTGGCACACAGGACTTCATTAAAACTTTTTCAGTAAAGATACAATTACACACCGGGCATAGGACAATCAGGTAAGTTTGATTAAAGATTTTATTGTTGAGATACTAATCCCACATTTTGTTGTAGCTATTCAACTGGACTACATGCCAAGGTTCTAAGGCTATGAAGAATTGCTGCAGTTGTGAATCGTGGGGAATCGTTACGATTTGCTAGCCAGAGGTTTACGAAAGTAATTGATTAATCACGCAACTTATTCTTCGCTGAGACGTATTGCAGGTTGCCTACGTGTACATATTTCGAACCGTTCCAAGGAAACCATTCCTATTAGTTATTCAGTGAAACAGATTAAAAATGGCATATAATTATTTATATTTGTTTGAATTGAGATCGAGGTATTCTCTGCTCGTACTCTTACAACCCCTCGTGAATTCAAGGCTGAGTATGGCACTCTTCAAATTTCTTTAAAAATTATTGTACTTTGTAATTAAGTGTTTGTTTTTTAATAAAGTAAGGGTATTTACGAAACCTTGTATTATTTGTGTTTAATGTTCATCTCAAATTTTCAGGGCCGTCGAGAGCCCCAGGGTAGTTATTTTTTGGGCCCTACTACATACACATTAGTATAAATTTAAATAGCCAAGTAGCAGTAGCATATACCTTGAATTGGCACGCGAGTTTTAACGAGCATAATTTCAAGATTTTGTAACACGTTCATTTATTTTTTATATAGTATATATCAATAGAATATGACCATTACCTGAATATGAAAATAACCATAATTATATAAAGTACAAATAATTAAATTAATCAAGAAAAACTTTGCGGGCCTTTCGATCCGCGAAAGTAGATATTACTGAGTCGACGTTGACAGTTTGAGTAATAATATGAATAAGTTATTTCCGATAGACCCTGGGCCAGTTAGCGCAGCTGACCCCCACTCTCGACAACCCTCCAAATTTTCGTCTTTTCGTAAGTAACTAGTGCATCCGTAACGGGTAAATAAAATAAACACAACGTGGGCATAGGTAAGTTCGATCACAGGCTTTTCATGAAGGGCCCAGGCAGGTTTACATCACACCGTTTAGTCTTTTTGGGTATCTACTGCCTATAACCACATTTTCATCACCATAAAACAGTAAATATAAACTTTTATTGTACAATGAGAATCTATATGAAATTTATTGATATTTATATAATTATTTAGTCTTATTTTATTCAGAAGCTAACAATGAAACTATTATGCCTGTGTATAATACATAGCTTAATCATTAAGCTAGATTAATCTTATTTTATTGCTACATAAAAAAAATGTTGCCGTATTTTTATTTAGATAGTTAGATACCTACCTACATTAAACCTATCTAAGTACATTAAATTTTAAACCTAAAATGTATTTACCTACTAACACTAACAATAGTAATTTCCATCAATTTAATTTTAACAGAAACATGAAACCCGCCGAAATTTGAATTAGGACACGCCCACCGAGAACGTCCTTGTGTCTTAAGTGATATTTACTATACAGGGTGAGTTCACTTTAAATACAATAAATTTAAGGATCGATAGAACACATGAAAATAATTGGGATCCCGTTAAAAAAAAATCTCTAAAATGTCCCATTAATAAGATACAGGGTGTTGAAGTTTCAATTTTTTTAAAGTTTTTCTTATTTAACTCCCGAACGAAAAATAATATTAACTTCAAATTTACTACGAAAGTTTAGTATATCAACAGCCATATTTCAAGTTTGAAATCATCGGGCTACATATACTGGGCGGTTGAGTTTTCGGTACCATTGAACCTTCTTTCCGCCCCATCTTTTTGTCAGTACGCCACTGATTATTATTGATAGGTGTATTAATACCGCTGCCGTCTTATGAAACTTTTTTTTCTCTTGCAAAATTTCGATATTTTGCTTCGTTTAGAAGTTATGGAACAAAACGTAATTGAAACTTCAACACCCTGTATCTTATTAATGGGACATTTTAGAGATTTTTTTTTAACGGGATCCCAATTATTTTCATGTGTTCTATCGATCCTTAAATTTATTGTATTTAAAGTGAACTCGCCCTGTATATATACAGGGTGTCCCGATTTTAAACCGACAAACTTCGGGTACAGAAAGTTAACATGAAATTATGACATACCCCTTCTAACATTTCTTCTCTATCGAGCCTCCTAACGGAGATACAGGGTGTTGAAAATTCAATTTATTTTTTGTTTTTCTTTAATAACTTCCACAATATTAAAGATAGGGAAACCAAACTTGGTACACATAGTTAGGTTGTGAGGGTCCATCTTTGCTATGGTTCAGAGTTGAACTGAGGCGCGCCAGTGGCGTGCGGTGTGGTCACGTCAACATAATTTTAAGGAAAAAAGTATGTGCACTAATTTTTTTTGCATTCTGATCAGATTTTCATAATTTACGGTTAATTCTCTAAAAAAACTTGCTCAATGTAGAATTTTGACTGATGCATTAGTTTTCGAGATATTTGCGTCTGAACAAAACGATGCACCAAAAACACAATTAATTAATTAAGATAGCCCTTTCAAAATTATTTTCAATCTGATTTTCGAAGGGATATACTGAACTGAACTGTCAATTTAATGTTTTTAATGTTTTTCTTCTTTTGCAATAAGGCGTTTTTAAGGCCTTTTGCAAGTCAATATTATTTCTGTCAAAAGAAAAATTTGTTTGTTACGAAATTGCATAAACAAATTATCAACATCCAAATATCAAGAATATTAACACCCTGTATTTTCGTTTGGAATGGCTATAGAGAAATTTTAGAAGGGATATGTCGTGATTTCATCAGAGGCATTTCCGAAAAGATATTTGTGTTTTTGGTGCATCGTTTTGTTCAGACGCAAATATCTCGAAAACTAATGCCTCAGTCAAAATTTTACATGAGCAAGTTTTTTTTGAAAATCAACCGTAAATTATGAAAATCTGATCAGAATTGCGAAAAAAATTAGTGCACATACTTTTTTCCTTAAACTTATGTCGACGTGACCACACTGCACGCCACTGGCACGCCTCAGTTTAACTCTGAACCATAGCAAAGATGGACACTCACAACCTAACTATGTGTACCAAGTTTGGTTTCCCTATCTTTAATATTGTGAAAGTTATTAAAGAAAAACAAAAAATAAATTGAATTTTCAACACCCTGTATCTCCGTTAGGAGGCTCGATAGAGAAGAAATGTTAGAAGGGGTATGTCATAATTTCATGTTAACTTTCTGTACCCGAAGTTTGTCGGTTTAAAATCGGGACACCCTGTATATCTCTATGTCCCTGAAATTGACGATACATGGCTAATACTGTAAAAAACATTTCTTTCAGAAACTAAATGGTTTTTTAACCGCTAAGTAAACATTCGTTGACCGTTGAATGTATGCAAAAAAAAGTATAGAAGTAACTAATAATAATAATACAATAGTTTATGATAAATAACATATTATTAATAGACATAATTAAACCGGTGTCCTGGAAGTGATCAATATACCTGCATGTCACGGAAATTAACGATACATGACCAATTCTATAAAAGACCTTATTCTCTAAGAGTAGGTAATATGGATTTTAATTTTAAACATATTTGTGTGCCTCGTAAAGTTTATTCATAACCTACTTACTAAACTTTACTTTATACAAGGTCTAAAATTGTCTTGTCTTGACTTTACTTCTGTGAATAACAGTAAGTAGGTAGGTATATAAAGTTTGATTGTGGCGTTAGATTTATAACACCACGAGTTTGATGTGTTCACAGAGCACACTAGCATTTTTTTCTTTATCATCCGCCACAGCTATGGTATTTAGATTTGACATATTAGGTAAATCTATATAGAAACTCAGAATATTAATTTTTTATTTTGTTTATAACCCTTTGATAACTATCACTGAAATAAATTTAGTAATCACTTTATTTACTAGTAGGTAATATTGTAAAAACTGGTACACTTTCACTTGAGCGATCCATAACATAATCCAACCACAGAACATCAACTCAATGACCAAACTATCAATGAACGACCATCGACCATCAATAACTCGGTGACCTACTGACCTATTGGCGAAATGTCAGAATAGAACAGAAACAGTGTGGCAATCATAAATCATAGCAGTGGTCAGTGGTACCAATTTAATGATTCTGGTTGGTACAAAGAATATTTATAATGAAAATAACTTTATTAATAGACATAATTAAACCGGTGTCCTGCCAGTGATCAATATACCTGCATGTCCCGGAAATTAACGAAACATGACCAATTCTGTAAAATACCTTATTTTCAAAAAGTATATGGATTTTCTGATAGGAAATACAAATGTACTCTGATTTTTCATATTGTATATATGCCTTAGAAAATGTCTTGGAACACGTCGCTTGACATATATATATATATATATATATATATATATATATATATATATATATATATATATATATATATATATATTGATAAAGGGTATGTTGTGGCCTCCAAAGTAGATACCAAAGATACGTTGTCACCTCATATATAACGTTATGGCCTCCGATTTCGGAGGCGACAACGTTTCTCCTATTTTTCATCGGTTTTGGAAAGAAGGTGACATCTAGAGTTCAAAAACGAAAATTTGTTCGGAGGCGACAAAGTACCTTCCATACTCACAAATAAATATTTTAGTTCCTATATATAACGCTGGCGCTGATGTCGCATTCAGTATTCAATGAGAGCACGTTGTCACCTCCTGATATATAAAGCTGAATTTTTTGTCACAAGCGTAGCGTTCCCGCCTCCTTAAAAAGGCAACGTCGCAGGACATTTCAGCATATTATGGACGAGTTGCTTTATTCACGGGTTGATCCACCAGATGTGTTTTATCTCGTTCTAACCTCGGACATAGAACGAGATAAAACACATCTGATGGATCCACCGGTGAATAAAGCAACTCGCCCTATGAGATTGGATAGTGATAATTTAAATATGTCATCAATTATGTCATTTGAACATCCTAAATTATAGTTATTGTTTTATTTACGTGGCATACTGAAAATTTTTGCAGAAACCCGGAATGATACAATATATCCGCTTTGAAATTTTTCATAATTCAAGAAGCTATATTTCAAGATATGATTGGAATAGATATTAAGTATAATATATTATATATTTTTGGAGAAATAAAACAATATAACTTACTTTTAGCTTAAGACGTATAATTTCATGCACATCTGGAGATTCTTTGTAAAATGTAATGTAAGACTAAAAAGTGGGTGAGAACGAGTCAGACTGTACAGGCCAGTACAGGGATATTATCGAAAGATTAACACCTTATGACATTTTTATTCTTCTAAGAAAATAATGGTAAATACAAAAGTTGTGCGAAATTTTCCCGCGATCTCACCGTACTTATCGAAATTACAATTATACAGGGCGTTCTGGAGATACAAACCTAACTTGTTTTTCTAAATGGAATACCCTGTATGTTTTTATATTTTTGAAATCTACGCATTATCCCGATTCCGACGATATACCAGGTGACCACGAAATGACGCTCGTCTCTATATCTTCTTGGTTTTACAAGATATGAATTTCAAAGTTGGGCACGTCAAATAACAGTTAAATATGCATTATTTTGACCGCTTTTTTACTTTCAGTCGCTTTGAGTTTCACCGGAAATGACACTAACTTTGATTTTTTAAATGGAACACCCTATAGATTTTTACATTTTTGGATTCAGGAGGTCATTTTGGATATATGTAGTTATGGCATATTGAGATAAAAATATTAATACTGACATTTTTATGAGCAAATTAAATTTTTTACTAGGCGGCCGTAATCCCAAAAAAATATTTTATTTCATCCCGTCCAGAAAGCACAACAGTACAGTATTCATATGAGGCCGGAAAATGAGACATTACGGTATCAGAGCCGGCAAAGTACCGGAAACCACCGGAAACTTATTACGAACCAATCACAAACTGTTATTATACCTTTTGACAGTTGTTTGACATATAAAAATCAACCGTAAATTAAAAAATAGTGTCAAATGTCAAATGACATAAGAAAATAACCAAGTGTCAAATTATACAAAAATGCTAATATACAAGAAATGACGGGATGAAATAAAATATCATTCGACACACGTCCGTAAGGTGTTATTCCAGCCTCGTTTAGATATTCTACACTCGGCTCCTGCCGTCGCCTCGTCCATAATATCTACTCGACTGTAACAAGTCACCTTCCGGACTTGTGACGAAAATTACTATTGTTATGCTTCAGTAATTAATAAAAAATACAATTATGACATTATGCCATATGGCATTTGTGTTAAAAAATCTTAAACATTTCGGAAATCATTTCTCCAAATTAAATATCCTTTTTTAATGGCACCATGGTGGTACACTACGTTATTTCAATAAAGCATTTTATTACCGATTACTTGGTACCAAGGACTTCACTATATCTTTATATTGTAATACATTAATATACATAAGAATAACATTCAACTAGAAATGAAAAAAAGTCAATATTTAACAGTGGATCTTTATCAAGTAGATGCCTTTGATCTCCTGAATCTAAAGATGTAAAAATATATGCAGGGTGTTCCATTTAAAATTCCAAAGTTAGCATTATTTCCGGTGAAACCAGAAGCGACAAAAAATGTTAAATCTGTTGAATTAATGCATATTTAGCCGTTATTTGAGGTGCCCACATTAGAAATTTATATCTTGTAAAACCAAGAAGAGATAGAGGCAAGTGACATCTTGTGGTCATATTCTTGGTTTTAAAAGATATGAATTTCAAATTTGGACACGTCAAATAACGGCTGAATAATATTTATTAATTCGACCAATTTATCATTTTCCGTTGCTTCCTGTTTCACCGGAAATTATGCTAACATTGGATTTTTAAATGGAACGCCCTGTATATTTTCACATTTTTTATTCAGCAGGTCAGATGCTAGAGATCCACAAATATGAGTTTTTTTTTTCATTTATATCTTTTTGAATGTTATATTATTCTTATGTATTTTTATGTATTATAATATGAACAAATCCATCATGGTGCCATTAAAAAAAAATAGTTATCCTGAAAAAATTATTTTCAAAATATTTCAGATCTTATAACACAAATTTCATATGATATAATACCATAATTGCATTTTTTGATTAATTATTGAAGAAAAAAAAACATATTTTTGAGATCACGGCCGCCTGGATGAAAAATTAAGTTTGCTCATAAAAATGTCTGCCAGTAATATTTTTATCTCAATATGCCATAACTGTATCCAAAATGACTTCCTGAATATAAAAATGTAAAAATATATAGGGTGTTCCATTTAAAAAACCAAAGTTAGTCACATTTCCGGTGAAACCGGAAGTGACAGAAAATGAAAAATCAGTCGACATAATGCATATTTAACCGTTATTTGACGTGCCCTAATTTGAAATTCATATCTTGTCAAAACAAGAAGATATAGGGACGAGCGTCATTTCGTGGTCACCCGGTACATGTATTGTATGTTTGCTCAACTTTTTGCTCAACTTCTTCTAATATAAATTTTTGCAAAATATGTAGAAAAACAGGGTTGCCTTGAAAATTATATTGGTTAGAAATACCATTCTGCATTTTATTTTGTTATTTTATACTAGGTAAATCATGTTTTTACAAAAAAAACATATTTTATGAAAAGGTGTTCCACATGCCACATAACAATCAATAATGCCATTTTTTTATTCGATTGAACAAGAACCATTTTGACTTAAAAATGTAGCCACCAAAACTAGGGCTAGTAAGAGAAATATCAAACTAAAATAGTAATGCTTTTGTTTCTGACCAAACTGATTTGACGCCTCCTATATTTTCACATAATTAATTGGATCGCGGAGAAAACCGCATGTTTTTGATGTTGAACTGATCATCTGTGCAACGTAACATGTTTCAAAAATTCCTATTTAATTAATAAAATAAAGTAGAAAAATATAAAATTTTCGTGGCAAAATTGATTCTTTTTATTTTGCAGACATTGATATTTGATGTCTATTGGGCAATTAGGCCAAGCGGCAAGTATTTTTTCGCCACAAATTGATAATAGCATCTTGTTTCACAGACATAAAAAATATGTCAAAAGTGTGATTACCTCCGAGGTCGGAGACTACCCTTAATTTTGCAATTTAGGTACAATAATCCGGTTTTCTAGCAATAACTGGTATCCTATTCATCCTACGTGAGAAATGGTGGTATACAAAATTGAAGATATTAAAATTCTCTATAAAAGATGCCCTACGCATATTTTTGCTCAGACCAACGGTTTTTTAATACTAACCGCACAAAATTGAAAAATTCGTGACGGTCACAGCGAGCGAAAACCTTTGGTCTGAGCAAAAATATGTAAAGTTTATAGAGAATTTTAATGTCTTCAATTTTGTATACCACTATTTCTCTCGTAGGGTGAATAGGAAGCACCTTATCGTTAAAAAACCAGATTTTAATACATAAATCGCACAATTAAGGGTAGTCGCCGACATCGGGGGTAATCACACTTTTGATATGTTTTTTATGTCTCTGAAACAAGATCATTAAGAAAAAAAAATGTATTATCAATTTGTATTTTTTTGTGGGTTTTTTCGACCTGCCGCCGTATGGACTAAAAAGGTTGGATCAAATATACAATACATATACAGGGTGAATCAGTTTTAATGGGATAAACGCAAACGAATAATAATAATAAAATTTTGTTATATAAACATATCCTCAAAATTGCTTAGTTTGTAAGATACCAAGTGTTTTTATTTTTTATCTTTGAAACGGGAAAAGATATTTCAGTCAAATTTGGTATATGATAGTTTTGGACAAAACCACATTCATTCTTGTGCTCCTTAACATTAACACAAGATCCAGTGGCATACAAATCGGGGCCATCTGATCCCCTTTTTTAAAAAAGTGGACGCGTCTGGGTTTTTTTAAAGATTTATAATAATTTTTATAATCGTTTGTCAATTCTAAGTAAATTAGGTCTCTACAAGTGTTAACCATAATGTATTTGATTTTGAGTTATTTCCCTATTTGTTATTAGAAATGTATAAAAACTTGAAACCTGGCAAGATGTTGTTTAATGGAAAATTGAATTAAATTGACGACTTATTTTAATTATAAATATAAATGTCTGTTTAGTTTAATCTTTTGACAATAAACTCTTACACCTTAATTGAATTAAAGGTTTTTAATAGATTTACGTCAAAGTTGAATACATATTAAATATAATAATGCAATAAATTCCAATAATATAGCATTCTTACAGTTGCTTTAAATATTAATAAGTTGTATCAATTTCAAAAGTCTCGCCAGTTTTCCATTAATGACGTCAAAAACGGACGGTCTCGTTATTGGTTAAAGTCCAAATAAATTCGTTCGTGCACGTGACGTCACAATACTAACCTCAAAAATATGTAATTTTTACGATTTTCAAATATGCTGCTTTTATCAAAATTTCTGCTCCTGTACTATGAACTAAAATCTTGTTCAGTGCATTATTAATGAAGTTTTAATTGCCTTAATCTAATAAAATAAGATTGTTTTTGTTGGTTGGAAATCCAATCTATAATTAGCTGCCTATTTTTAATAATCTACAAAATTAAAACTGCAGGGTGTCCCGAAATAACGTGAAAACCTCTTAAGGGTATTTCCTCATCAAGAAATAAATATAATCTCTTATATACAGTAAAGTCGAGAACGGCCTCCTTGAGCCGCTAGATCTCCTCAAAAGGGGGCACCAAAAAGTGATTTGATTTTTTTTTTTTTTTCGAAAGTGACTATAGCTGGCGGAATGAAATTTGGGCACGACTTTGTACTTATGGAAGGTCTTCTTAATAGGTAAAAGTTAACAGGAGTGAAATTATTATGCATATACAGGGTGTCCCGAAATTAGTGGTCATCATTTTACCAGCTTGTTCAAAAATAAGGCAAGAAGTTCCTACAAATATAGCCACAGAAAGGCTTCCTAAGGGAGCTACAACCCTTTAAAAGTGCTTCCTTGATGATGGTTTTTAGTTAATATTTCCGAAACCGGTGAAATTAAAAACATGAAATTTTGGTCAATTACTAATCATTTTATGACCAATAAGGTAGTGTAAAAATGAATCAAAAATTTCATTCAGGGGTGGGTCAAACAGGGAGGGGGTGGAGTAAAATGCCCCACAACTTTTTCGCATGTAAGTTTTTCCAAATTTTGGTAGCAAATTATGGAATACCAGAGTTTTTTCTGCAATAAAGGTACTTTGATATGGCGCACCGTTTTCGAGTTATTTGAGTTTCTGGAAAACAATAATCACAAAAAAATCACAACGGAACGAGTAGGATGCACAGTTCTCTAGGTACTTAGTATCTAATTAATAATAGAATTATGCTGAAATGATCGCTTCCAGGGCGCTACTGCAAAAAATAATAATAGGACAATTTTATTAGTAATTACTAATTAAATGTAAAGTTTATGTTAATAGGCCTATGACTTTGCTAGAATTAAAACAAAAAATATGAGAAGAAATTAATAGAATTCCACCTGAGATGTGTTTAGCAGTTTTTAATCACATGGAGAAGGTATTGCAGGAGTGTTTTGACCGAAATGGAAGGCGCTTCGACAATATAATTTTTAAAACATAAAATCCGCCTATATTGTGTGTATTTTTGCAGTAATAAATTTATTTTAAAACTTCAAGCAAATTTATTATTAGCCTTTAAAAAGGGAATTCCATTCCTGGACACCATGTATAAACCACAATAGTTGAAATGTTTTATTGTGTATTTTAAGTCCCTAAAGGAGTAGTTTGTTATTTTCCTTATGTTTTATATCTTAATTCCTCTGGTTCTTATCACCCCCAATCATGATTAGGTACCACGTATCTTGGGCAATGGGAGTCCAAACAACTTCTTTTTAAGAAAATTAACCAGAATTAATCAGAACGGTATAAAACTAGTCAAAAAAATATATTTTTTAACCATAGTTATTACATTTTCGAAAGCAAATACGTTTCTTAAGCTGTAAAACTTATTAGCAATTTAATTAAAAATAAAATGTAATATATTATATTTTATTAGTAAAATATTAAAGTAATATATTAAAGTAATTTATTAAAGTGATATATTAAAATGTAATATATTACATTTTATTTTTTATTAAATTGCTAATAAGTTAGTTTTATAGCTTAAGAAACGTATTTGCTTTCGAAAATGTAATAACTAAGGTTAAAAAAATATATTTTTTTGACTAGTTTTGTACCGTTCTGATTATCTCTTCTTGGGTAATGCGAGTCAAAACAACTTACTTTTAAATTAAGAAAATTATATTTCTTTGTCATGTTTTTAATAAATTTTATAACTAAACAAACGTACTTATAAACAAATATATTTTGTTGACTCAGATTTTTACAGTTCTCCTTAAGTGACCACAATTTCCTTGTCCTTCCCTACCTTACAAAAGTCATGTTCCTCATTTATCCCATTTTATTTAATATTTCGATAAGTAATATTTCATGAGTAAAACATTCTGAAACTGAATTTATATTCATATTAAAAACACGCCCTTATAATGCACGGATACAGAGGTGTCTTTGTGACCTCCGATAATGTGACAACACTGTCGGAGCCGACAACGTTATTAACGTGAGCGCTTATATATAGATTTCGGAGGTCACATAGTACTTTATGTGGTTTCCATATATGACCTCCTTAAAAGTCAAATTTCTCTTCCCCTCTTTTGAAATACAGATTCGTGACCCTCTCCTCACCCCATATATGAAATTTTTTTTTCTCTAGTTGAACGGGGAGACCCGGAGGCGAGGTCGCCTCTTCCATGTAGTGGAGGTGACAACATACCGCGTATAGATATATATATATATATATATATATATATATATATATATATATATATATATATATATATATATATATATATATATATATATATACATATAAACCGGCATTATCAGGCCCAAAATTGTATGTCTTTAGAGTATACTAAGCCCGACACCTACTTACGAAGCCCGACTCCGGGCTTGGTAAAAACTTACGTGTATATTTCAGTGGTTAAGCTTGGTAGGGCTAATGGAACGTCCTCCCCAAATTCTTGATGGGCTTGATAAGGTCGGTATTTCTCTCAAAATATACAGAATTAATTCCGAAAATTTCATATAGAGGGCGCACAACTTGATCAGTATATACAATGATAATATATGACCGATTTAGCGAAGCCCAGTATTTTATTCGTATGATGCGTAGCCCGAAAACTTGCCAACATCGCATCAGGTAAAATAGCTGTCTCTTCTAATGAAACAATTGAAAGTTACCGTGGATAAATTCATTTTATTAAGAAATACACCAATTAAAAAACTGGAAGTAGTCAGTACTATGATAATTTTCACTAATAATTATTGTCAAGTACAGTTTTGTTTATAAAAATAAAAGCCAATAAATTTTTAATGGGTTCATTTTAGGTGGATTACTCTATAAATAATCACGAAACTCGAACCGTCATTATTTTTAAATTAGTCGATGTAATTCGATGTCAATTTTAATTCTCTTTTAATTTATGGTTAAATGCAGTTTATTCAACTGTTAAACCTGTTCATTCATTTAAGTTTTGCATAAGGAAGCAACTGAATCAAATAAGAGAAAATTAAAGTTAGAATTAGAATATTATGTTTTTTTCTAAACGGTTTTACTGATTAAAAAATTATAAAGTGTTTGGAATTTAAGAATACCATTATCTAAAGAGAAAAATACAGTGGGTCCCAGGATCAGGTAACGCACTCTTGTAAACTATTTTATTTTTGATTTGCCGAGAAAAAGTCATTCTTTGTAAAAAGTTTTGCTTGTCTTAGGAAGCCATAAGCAGCCGTCAAACTTGAGATCATTTTACAGGGTATTCTAAAATTGTTTTATGGCATTAGTATTTCTACATGCAGCCAGTCACTTAATTCTAAAAATTAGAATATAATTTTTCTTATTAGATTTTATTTAACATTTTCTTCTTTAAATTTATTTATTTTTTATTTATTTTTTGAAATTAGATTGATTCCTACTTTAATTTTGATTATTGGTTGAGGTTATCAACCTGAGCGAATTGAAGCTGGTATTTATTTATTATTTTATACTTTATTAGTTTCTTTACCTATAATAATTTCAATTTTTTTTTATCATGAAAAATGTAATTCTTTAAGTTTTTATTTTTTTTAATAATAATGTAAATAGAGTTTTTATATATTTATGTATAAATTTAGTATTTTTTGTTAAAATACGTATATTTTTTATTCATTTATGATTACCTAAAGCTCATGTAGAGGCTTCTGTTTCGGGGTCAATAATTTTGGCAGGTATTATATTAAAATTGGGAGGTTATGGATTTTTACGTTTAATAATATTATTTATTGAAATTGGAATAAAAATTAATTATTATTTTATTATTATTAGATTAGTAGGTGGATTTTTGGTTTCTTTGATTTGTATTCGTCAAAGAGATATAAAATCTTTAATTGCTTATTCTTCAGTTGCACATATAGTGATAGTATTAGCAGGTATTATAACATTAAATATTTGAGGGTTTTGAGGTTCTCTGGTAATGATAAATGCTCATGAATTATGTTCTTCTGGTTTATTTTGTTTAGCTAAAATTTCTTGTGAACGAATAGGGAGACGAAGACTTTATTTAAATAAGGGATTTTTAAATTAAATTATACCTAGACTTTCATTGTGACGATTTTTACTTTGTTCTTCTAATATAGCGGCTCCTCCCTCTTTAAATTTAATAGGAGAAATTTTGTTAATTGATAGTTTAATTTCATTTGTTGAATAAGAATATTATTTTTATCTTTAATTTCGTTTTTTAGAGCTGTGTATTCGTTATTTTTATATTCTTTTTCTCAGCATGGTAATTTTTATTCAGGGGCATTTTCTGTTTATCAAGGAATGTTACGCGAATATTTATTTTTACATTGAATACCTTTAAATTTATTAATTTTAAAGGGTGAATATTTGGTGTTATAAATTTAATCTAAGTAGTTTATAAAAAATATTGATTTGTGATTTCAAAGATATAGTTTTCTATTTTAGATAATTATTCTATTTGTAAATTTATTTTAATTTATTTTTATTAATTTTTTTATCACTTTTTTTCTCTTGGGCTACATTTTTTAATCTAAAATTTTAATTTAATTATTGAATTAAATTTATTAACATTAAATTCTTTACATGTAATTATAACTATCTTATTAGATTGAATGTCGTTATTATTTATAAGATTTGTTTTATTTATTTCTTCTATAGTAATTTATTATAGTCAAGAATATATGTTTGTTGATGAAAATTTAAATCGATTTATTTATTTGGTGGTTATATTTGTTTTATCAATAATATTATTAATTATTAGACCTAACTTAATTTCAATTTTATTAGGCTGAGATGGATTAGGTTTAGTTTCTTATTGTTTAGTAATTTATTACCAAAATGTTAAATCTTTTAATGCTGGGATATTATCAACATTATCTAATCGTATTGGAGATGTTTTACTTATATCTATTGCTTGAATAATAAATTATGGAAGAAGAAATTTTATTCTTTATTTGGATTTAAAAAAAGAAGATTTTTCTATAAAATTAATTTCATATATGGTAGTTTTAGCTGCTATAACTAAAAGAGCTCAAATTCCTTTTTCTTCTTGATTACCTGCTGCTATAGCAGCTCCAACTCCAGTTTCTTCTTTAGTTCATTCTTCAACTTTAGTTACAGCTGGGGTTTATTTATTAATTCGTTTTAATTTTTGTTTTTCTTCAAATTTAATATTAATTTTATTATTAATTTCAAGTTTAACTATATTTATATCAGGTTTAGGGGCTAATTTTGAATTTGATTTAAAAAAAATTATTGCTTTATCAACATTAAATCAATTATGTTTAATAATAAGGATTTTAGCTTTAGGAGAGTATAAATTAGCTTTTTTTCATTTATTAACGCATGCTTTATTTAAAGCTTTATTATTTATATGTGCAGGAAATATTATTCATAATTTAAATAATTGTCAAGATATTCGTTTCATAGGAAAATTAAATAAGCATATACCATTAACTTGCACTTTTTTTAATATCAGAAAATTTTCTTTATGTGGGTTACCTTTATTATCTGGATTTTATGAATTTAGTTCTGTCCATGTTGGGTCAAATTATTATTATAATAGTTTCATTCAACACTTATGAGTTGAAAATAAGGGTTTCCCAAAATAAGTGTAATATATTAACTCAGTTGGGCTTGGTAAGGTGACGCTATGAAGTGGCTTTACAAGTACTGGAAAATATATGATTAAGTGAATATTAAATAAGGTTACCCCTCTCCTCTAGCAAAATGTATATAAATTGTTTTACGCGCAGTCACGTGAAATACGCACTTCTAAATACAATAGGAAGCCTGGGCTTCTGAGAGCCGGTGATATGTACCAGGCTTGGTATAGGTTGTTGGGTACGTATATGAGGTTGAAGTATTTGCATGAGCGTGTAAACGATGTTTGACAGTCGCACGTCTGATATAACACAAACCACAGCTGTAGCAAAAAGTAATTCCTTATCATAATTTCCCGTTTTTTTTTGTCAAAAATCAACACTCTTGATATACTAACTGTGTAAGGTAGACTGAACGTTAAATGAATACAGCGACGTTCATTTGTGCAAATTTGCATGCACAAATCAGTTGCGCAAATTGCATGAGCATCTAACAGATGTACAACGACTCAGTACATTTGTGCAAATTTGCATACACAAGCCAACTGGCACAATTTGCATGACTGTCTAAAAGCGCCTTAACCTTGGAACAACGAATTTACTTGATCAAATGCTATGGAATCGGAAATGTTTCTTATAAATACGCTATTGAAGTTTTCAATGAGAAATATCCAGATGTTACAGTGATTCACAGTATGTAAATTAATTTATAAATTTGATACCACCGGGGAAGTAAAAAATGTGAAAAAAAACAAAAACAATTAAATGAAGATGACGCTGCTACCGGTGTAGTTTTAGACTGTAGATTGTAGAACACCCAAGATGGTCGTTAAATTTAGGTATTAGCAAATCTCATATTCAGAGGATAGCTTAGGCTAGACTCCGCCTGAAATAAAGTCATTTTATTATTATTATTATTATTATTATTATTATTATTTCGTGCATTCGAACCTAAATTAATTCACAAACTTCAAGTTGGAGATGATGCTCGTCGTTTGGACTTTTGTTTAACTACGGGTGAGAAAATTTTAGCAGATAGATCATTTTATCGAAACATTTTATTCGTGGACGAATCTACTTTTAAGACTAATGGGCCATGGGATAGTTTCCTCTCAAAATTGTAGGTACTGGGCTCAGGAAAATCCAATTTTCCGATTTATCACTATCAGTCGAAAGTTTAAAAACGACATATTGCATCATAGAATAAACGGTCCTTATTTTATTGATAGAATTTTGAACCAAGATACTTATTTAGAACTTTTAAATAATTTTGTTTTGGAAATTGGACAATGAAAATTTAAAACGTAGAAGAATAATTTTTCAACAAGATGGATGTCCAGCACATTCTACAATTCGAGTTCGAGTATTTCGGCCGCAACGATTTCGAAGACGACGTAGATTTATTAAAGCAAAAAATTGTAGAAGCTCTTGCAACCATAAATGAAGATGTGACCTCTAATGCATACGAAGAATTTAAAAAAAGATTAGAGAAATGTGTACTTTTTGGAGGTCTACATGTAGAATAGTTCTCAACTTAGTTAAATGAAATGTAATTTTTTTGAAATTAAGTATTTTAAATAATTGGAAACACTAAATAAAATGTTCAATAAAGATGTAAAAAAGCAATTCACTTAAAAGTCCATAAATTTTCAAATTTTTAGAATACCCTGTATATTTTATCTTAAGTTTGACGACTGCTTATGACTTCCTATGGCAAGGAAAACTTTTTATAAAGAATAACTTTTAGTAAATATAAGAGAGTTTACAAGAGTGCGGTACCTCATCCGGAGACACACCTGGTTTGCCCAACTTAATATGATAATATACAGGAAGTCCCATTAGAATGGGTCATTCGCAATGCCATACTCTTGACTCGTCCTGTATGAAATACAAATTATTGCTTCCGGTAACATCAAAAAATTATATTTTATTCCTAATAGATTTTTGTAATATTTTGTGGTTTGAGCAGAAAAAAATCGATTTTTAAAAATTACTCTATTTTATTTGTGCCTCGCCCTGTATACAAACACATATTTGTCACAATATATTATTTGAAGTTAAAGAAATAACATTCATGCAAACAATTGCAATCGAATCCTTATATTGCTATAAATATATCGGGTGGTCCAAAAATAACCGGAATTTTTATTTTATCCCATAACTTCTTTATTTTTTCATCGATTTTCAACCTGTTGGGCTCGTTTGACAGCTAAAGCCTCCAGCTAAATGATTCTCTATCAGACACTGATATAATGATCATAAATGTCAAGGCTGACGTATTTAAACTTGAGCAATTTTTAATAACTGATGGAATTTTGTTGAAATGCCGTATTTACAAACGGTTTGCTTTATGAACATGGCTGGTTTTCTGGCAATATTTTGGAGCTGCACCAATAAATGTAGAGACGTGTTGTAAACGTCTCGGCAGCCATAGTAAAAATCGAAATTTTCATTTTCCTTTATAAAGTTTTGATTCCTTTACCGATTTTAATTTTTTTCGGGTCACTTAAAACCCAAAGCCTTCCACTATAATCATAAATGTCAGAAATTCACATGAATTATAAATCCAATATGGCAGAAGTTGTCAAATTTACCTAATATTTAAAAGCCGTAAGAATTTTTTAAAATGACAAATTAAATGACTTTCTTTTAACTTGAAGCCTATTCTAAGAACATTGTGACGCAGAACACGAAAATCGGTTAAGAACTTATAAAGGTGTATAACGTAGTCATGTACACTGTACACCACAACAACAGTATCAAATTAATTCTTAACAGAGTTACCTATGCAGTTATCGTCATGGTTACAAAACAAATGAACATTGATTCATAACTGTTATTTCAGTCAGCTGTTTTTAAAAAGTGTCTTGTGGTCCCTAATTTTGTTATAATGGTGCTGTCAAATGAAGACAAGATTTTCATTAAGTATCTGTGGGAATTTGTAGAGGTTTTAAAACTAGCATAATTTTTATTGAACATGGAATACGGCTTAATTTTCAACAGTATTGCGAAGTTGTTCCGAGTCAAATGTTGCCTTAAATTAGTGATTTCATACTCATGCAAATTAGTCGGTCTTGGTAACTACAATGAAATTTTAGGATGGACACTTGGATTTTTAAGAGAACATGCAGCAAATTTTATTGAACAAGAACACTGGCCTCCTAATAGTCCAGATCTTAATCCCCATGACAATTACTTTTACATTTACAAGAACGGTTATATAAGAATGGTCGTCATTTCAATAATTTAGGCGAATTGCGACAAAGAATTTTAAACTGTTGGGAAGAAACTGACCAGCAAATTATTAAATAAGCAATAGACGGTTGGCACAGGCAGGTTGAGCTCGTTGTGAACGCTAAGGGAGGTCATGTTCCATTATTTAAGTATTAATTTTGACAATAAGTTATTGTTATTTAGTTAAATGATTCGTAATTAAATTATGTTTCTGGTTTAGCCCGTTATTTAATTAGATTTCATTTATTATTCATATCTTCGTAAGTCCTTAACCGATTTTCGTGATCTATAATACGTTCCAATGTTCTTAGAAGACAAGGTCTCAAGATTAAAGAAAGCCTAAATTCGCCATTTTAAAAAAATTCTAGAGGCTTTTAAATATTAGGTTAATTTGATTACTTCCGCCATATTGGATTTATGATTCATGTCAATTTCTGAGATTTAATATTGTACTGGAAGGCTTTGGGTTTTAAATGACCCAAAAAAAATTAAAATCGGCAAAGAATCAAAAAATTTATAAAGGATAATAAAAAATTCCGGTTTTTACCATTGCTGCCGAAATGTTTACAACACGCATCTACATTTTTTGGTACAGTTCCGTAGTTCCTTGACCGATTTTTAAAAACTACCCACCAAAATATTGGCAGAAGACCAGTCATGACAAACCGTTTGTAAATGCGGCTTTTCAACAAAATTCCAGCAGTTACTAAAAATTGCTCAAATTTAAATACGTCTGCCTTGACACTTATGGTGATAATATCAGTTTTTGATAGAGAATCAAATAGCTGGAAAATTTATCTGTCAAACGAACCCAAAAAGTTGAAAATCGGTGAAAAAATAAAGAAGTTATACGATAAAATGAAAATTCCGGTTTTTTTGGACCATATTTTATAAAAATAACCACTTTATATCTTTAACACCCTGTACCTTAAAAACTAGTCACAGGATGAGTTAGGACCCTGACAGTTCTGATCAGGAAATTAAAATCTACAACATACTAACACTAACATTTTAGCAAAAATTCACCTAGAGCCATTTTTGCCTATATGTATTTTGTGCGGGCCCTTTAGTTTTCTCCATGTTGAGGAAAAATTATTATTATAATAATTTTGTTGAACAGCTACGAATCTTTCAAAACGTTAATTATTGTAATAAAATACTTGAGAACATGAAAATAAAGGCAACGTTGCTGGGCTTCTCAAAATGCGTAAACTGTATTAACTATATACAGTCGGGCTTAGTAAGGTGGTGATGTGAAGTGGCTTGAGGGGGCTTGGGAAGAACTGGGAAATATATATTTAAGTAAATATTAAATAAGGTTACCCCTCTCCTGTTGCTAAATGTATATAAATTGTCCTGTGCGCAGACGCGTGAAATACACACTTCTAACTGCAATAGGAAGCCTGGGCTTCTGAGAGCCTGTGATATGTACCGGGCTTGGTATAGGTAGTTGGGTACGTATATATATATATATATATATATATATATATATATATATATATATATATATATATATATATATATATATATGTTGTATCTTATCTTTTACTGTTTTTTATTTATTGCAAATTTCGTGAACAATATTATTTATACCACCAGCATCTGCATGCGTATCAATCAGGTTAGCCATGGATGAAAAGTTTGCTTTTTGAATTTATTCAATTATTCTGTAAGGCTTAAGTGTCAAATTAATTGTTTTTCATCCATGGCTAACCTGATTGATACGCATGCAGATGCTGGTGGTATAAATAATATTGTTCACGAAATTTGCAATAAATAAAAAACAGTAAAAGATAAGATACAACATATATAATATATATATATGTTTGAAATCACGAAAAAACACAGATTTGAAAAAATGGAAAAAAATATAGGGTGTTCCACTTAAAAAATGTAAGTTAGGTTTGTCCCGCTTTTATGGAACACCCTGTATATTCTTTGCAGGGGTTTTAAATGAGTTCATTTGATTCACTACAACTTTTATTTGAAACATTTTTTCCTAACTCGAAAATAAAGAAAATATAAGGGTGGGCCTTTTCGTTGGATAACCCTGTACACTCGGGATTTTTACGTTTGATAGTTGTTGTCAAAGTAATATTTATTTTAAAACTACAGTGGGAAGTTGTAACTTTTAGTTCGGGACGTTCTGGACTGGGTCACCAAACACACCTTTTGTTATTAACTTAGTTATTACTTACTTGATAAATATTGTGTGGTGTTGACAATAAATAAAATTAATTAATTGGTAGTTTTTTTTGTATAAAAAAATTAAAAGTCGAGCGTAGATAAAATTTTGTATATTATACGCGCGTGCCATATCTGTATTTTATAGCACTCGTCTGTTTACAAAACTCACCTTTGGTTCGTTTTGTAAACATCAGACGCGTGCTATAAAATACCTCATGGCAATTATAATATAAATAACTATTATATTACGAAAGTTTTTATTTATTCTCGCTATTATTTTATGATATTCTATGACATAATATACTATCTGTTTGTCATTTATTGTCTGTTTTATAATACGTATATTTCTAAAATTATAATTGGAGTTCACCAAAGCTCAAAATATCGGAATCTCGAGATTGAAAATTACTACAGAATAAATAATACATAACGAAAAGTGTCCGTTTCCTAATTTTGCTGATTTAAACCGCGTAAATACCGTCACCTTATTGGCCCAATCAACAAGCATAAAGCGAAATCGGCGGGAAACAATGCAACTCAGAATATAAAATTTAAACCGCGTAAATACCGTCACCTTATTTGCTCAATCAACGCATAAAGCGAAATCGGCGGGAAACAATGCAACTGAATCAAGAACGATCTATAATCGTTGAGAATATAAAATTTAAACCGCGTAAATACCATCACCTTATTGGCCCAATCAACAAGCATAAAGCGAAATCGGCGGGAAACAATGCAACTCCTGTAGTAATTATATGAATTAAGCACCTTGCAGATTTACGGCTAGATGGCGTGGAAGAGTTTAATTTTGTTCAACTTGATCACAGATTTAGAAAACTACAGAATGAAAAACCGCTGATTACGTTAAAACAGAAAATGCAGCCATTATTGGAAATGCTCTACGAACGCCCATTTTGGCGACAAATTATGTAAAAAATCGCCCATATTATACACAAGCGCCAAGTGGATTATTTCATGACAAAATTGAAAAAACAATCGCCCATTTGGCGATTTATCGCCCAATCTGAGAACCCCGGTCCACATCGATCGAGTCGTGATCGATACGAGAATGAATTCGATCTGCCGTTGCTGGGCTAATTCGAATTAAAAAAAACCTGTTATCCGATTACTAAAATAACCTGGCAAATAATGAAGTTTCGTAATTCAAATTAAAAATAATCGGAGAATAATTATTGGATATAGGTATAAGGGCGATGAATTACGAATATAGAAATACCGATTATCTACTAGTGGTAGATTACAAATAACAATGATTACTGGTTATTGAGCGAGTAAAAAATGTTAAATAATCTAATTCCGTTAGCAATTCTAGATTTTTTTTGATAATAGAAATTTGAAAAAAAGGTAATAGATTGGGCAGTTTGAATATTCATAATAATAATAATTAATTTTCACTCCTCTGTTATGTCTCTGATGGTTTCGACAAACGGCCGGTTCGACTCGATTCGTGAAACAGAATCTGTACTCGAAATAATAATCGGACCGTTAGGATGTTGTGTTGTGAGTAGTATGTGCACGCAAAAATTAGTATGCGTAACCCTGTAATAATTGGGATTTTTGTAACTCTGTTGGGCTACTTTTGTTGAAAACAAATAAACCTAATAAGTATGACTATTACATCTAAATTTAATATATCCTACCTTTGCCTATGGTATTTTTCACACACATACCGACAAAGCAACAAATGAACACGGGATTTGAAAGGTAGACAAGCTTATAAGTTCTTTTTGAAAATTTTTAATTTAAAAAATCAGCTACATTTTAATCTTATAATATATGGGATTTTTTATTGAGATAAATTTCAACTATTATTATGAACGACATCATATAAATCGATGTTTTATGGAAAACTGGTACCTATCTCGTATTTGTCGCTAAATCAAAGATTCAAACCTACCCCCAGAAAATGGAAAATCAAATATAAATTGAATGACCATTAGCATGTTTTTTTAGCAATTTTTGATGAGTTTTAAAATGGGTTTACTGAAAATATAAAGTAATGAATATTAGCATATTACTACGAGAATTCTACAGAAAATTATGTGAAAAAAACAATAATAATATAAACTTTTATTTATTAACACAAAATGTAAATATAATACTTATTTTCGTTAATGGCAATTTATACATACCTTATACACTGTTTTTTTTTACTAATTAATACATATCTAAGCTATTTCTAGTTTTTTAGTTGTTGCAGTTCAATAGGACTGGAATTTTCTTTTATTATTCCTATGAAACTCTACCACAGAAAATTATCTTAACGGTAAAAAAATATAACAATTTTCTGTTTTAAATTGCAACATGTAGGAATATCGACAGTGTGACAGTGACATTAACAATTTGTTTTATTATTTCAGAATTACCTTTACACAAAATATACACTTTCCTAAAAAGTATTTCACAATTATAAATTAACTGCCCCACCACTTGATTTGTTTTTTTTAAACCACCCATATCTAAATTATACATGAAAGTGCTATGTGGTGAATTTTCTCCACTATTGCAATTTAAGTATTGTTTGCAATAATCATGACAAAACTTGTGTTTCGATACTGCATTGGTAGTACTGCCCGCTATATTGAACAAGTGGTTCAAATCATATTATTATGTTAGTAGAGAATGGACATTGTTGTGTGTTACAGTAGTAAAACGAATATGTGGCAAATCAGTAACATTTTCCTCCAAACTAGTTTGAGGAACTTCTGAAAGACAGACATTCGGATGATCGTCCCTGATAATATTTGATTCTGGAAAAAAATATATAAAAATGTATAAATAAAAATTAAAAGTGTGCTAAGAATTATACTTAAAAAAGATTCTTTCAAAGAAATGGCAGGCAGGCTCGCCGGCAGGTCATCACATTCACAATCAGGAGCACACAATCATTTTGGTCTTCAGTAGTTAAACGAAAATAATGTGTTGAACTAAAATACAACATATTGTTAAAAAATAACTTCAATGTTATAAATATCATACCCAAATAAGACGGCTTGGAAACACTGTCATAATTATGTGACAAGTTCAATGTAGGTATACATTGTTGATGAAGAAGGTTCAGAGCTTTTTAACTTCAAAGTGTTCCAATAAAAATGTATCACTGCCATTTAAATAGGAAGATTGCTTCAGAGCCCTTAAACATTGTAGTGCAGAGGGGTGTGATCCAGCTTTTCTTCGTATTTGTGAGAACACATTCTCCAAGGCATCTTGTGTAAATGTGTTACAAACTTGTATTTATTTTCAATCAGCATTTCAGTGATATTGCAAAGTGACATTGTCGATAATATCATATCAGTATTCAATGGCTTCCATCCATTTCCTATTTTAATGTTCTGGATAATTTTGACAAATTGTGCCAGGAATTCAAATTTTTCCATTTTATTTCGACACGTTATACCTGAAAAATACAAAAAATTAAATAATTTAATTAAACAGTGAGGATAAATACTGTACCTGCTTTGGCAATTTTTGATGCATAAATAGAAAACCACCTGTCAATGCGCCGGCAAAAGAATGCTGTTGTTAAAGCTGCCGAAGGTAACATTTTTAATTGCTCGGCCAATTCTAGTGCAGCAGCAATTTTTACTGAAAAAAAACTTACAGCAGCACCAACATTCATTTTCTGAAAGCGGCTTAGCATTATAGGTATCCTCTCTCTTTAAATAACGTAATGATCATAGTTCTTGTTCTTTCGACGGTTCCAACTTATAAACATGGCTGCCATGTTCAAAATCGCTTGGTAAGTCCTCACTTGCAACTAAAGTAATAGGTAAATGGAGTCCTGTTCGCAATAGAGCACTTTTTAAATTTACATAAGAATAATAATTCCTACTTTCTGCATTCCTCGTTATACTTATTCACAGCTGTGATCAAAATGCTCGGTTATTGCTGCCCATGTCGGAAGAGACAGCTAGAACATGGAATCCAAAACGTTCTTCAAAATTTATACGCCTCTCAACGAATTCTCTCATTGGCTCACCTGCTGTTCATGCTGCGGTTACTTCACTAGAAATAATTTGCTTCCAGAGATGTTTGATACCTCGCAGCAAGTTGACAGTAATACGGTTAGCTAGGTACAGTATTTTGTTTATGGACCCCATTTTCACTTTAATTGAAAATTTTTTGTTGCCTTTTGTTTTGTCGAAATCAATATTTCCAGACACTTTCATTTCGTCAATGCAAAGTACGCATTTCCGGTCTTGATCTTCAAATGTCCCAATTTTAAATTTTAATGGCTCCATAGAATTTTCAAATACCTATTCCAAAAGATATTTTTAAATGTTGAAGGCGCTTTAGAAGAGTACTATATGATGGAATAGGGTACCCAGTCGACTGTAAGTAATTATAATCATAGATTCCTAAACTAAATCGTAATTTATAGCCCATTGCCGAAACTTGTTAATGTTAAAAATTCCTAGCACAGTACATTCGTTTCTTCAAGTTTCATCTTTGATGAAGCAACTTTACTTTCAAGTTAACGAATTATATCTCGTTGATTCCAGACTTCAGATGAAGCATCAACAGGTATTTCAGCAATTCGAATTCTGTCAGTTTCATGTGAGGCTGCTGTTGAACTCTTGTCCTCAGTCTAAAAAATACTAGTAATTTATAAACAAGAAAGCGACAGCAACACGAAAGCACCACACATATTTGCAAAATTCTTTGTTATAACTACGCTAATAAATCCATTAATTGGGTTTTAATATGCATTTAAATCAGCCTAACTAAAGTTGAACTAAAGGTAAACATAACCTTAAACGATGGTAGTTTAATCATATAAAAAACATTGCACTACCTAATCTGCGATTGTAATATTATATTATACTTAAATAATGAGCTATTTATTGTTTTTTAAAAATAGAAATGGAATAAATTTTGTACTTACTTCACAATAGCCCATAACCTGCTAGACGCTAGTTGAGACCAATAATTGTCACATATGCAATTTTGCACCTAAATAGCCTTTCTTCGGACAGGCAATCTGAAAAGTCTAAATCCTTTTGTTCGACTTATGGCTACAATTTGATGCCGAACAACAAACCATTTTTTCAAAAAACTCTATTTTAACTATGCCATTCACAGAATATATAAAACGTGCTATTGTTTTGTTTCGACACGGATAACTCCTCTCTTCACGTTACGAGAATATTTTATCTATGGTTACGAGATTCTCTGAATAGTTTCAGTACAGAAAAAATAATTCTGTGGTTCAAGTGCAAGGCAAGGTGAATTTATTGCCGGCTTTCTCAGCACGCCACACCCCCGAGCTCGGGTGGACTCGAGGTTGAACAGGTAATACGTTGAAGGCATAGTACGTTGAGCGCATAGGACGTTGAATGCATAGAAGGTTGAACGCGCGTGATATACTCGTACAATTATGGGAGCAAGGGACGCGATACCATCTTCAAAGGCGCCACAGAAGGCCCAGCCCTCAACCTGCTATATCACAAGGGGCACTTTAATGTAATAACATCCCTCACAGCTGCCTTTTGCTGTAGTTACTTCTGCGAGGAGTGCCACATACCATACGCAGCGAAAAACAAACACAGATGTGGTGGAACCTGCCCTAGCTGCCGGCAGACCCCAGCCTGCCCCCAAGCTTTAAACATCACATGCCAGGACTGTAAAAGATCGTTCAGAGGCCAGAACGGTTATGACAATCACAAACGTACAGGCTCTCTAGGCAAGAACAGTGTCTCTAGCCAAATAACCCGGTGTGAGCAGTGTTACAAGACTGTACAAAGTGGCAGACAACACACTTGCGGAGAGGTGTTTTGTAAGATATGCTATAGACATGTCCCCCAAGATCACCTCTGCTACATACAACCGGATACAGGAAAGCCCAAGACCAAAGATACTTTATTTGTATTTTATGATCTTGAAACAAGACAGGAGAAACAGGCTGAAGATGGCTCTCTAGTACACGAGCCTAACCTATGCGTGTTCAAGCAGTGCTGCGACGAATGCATGGAGACGGACATTTGTATATGTAAAAAATGCGGCGTTCGATTGCAAACCCTCAAATGCGACGACCCCATATCACCCTTTATGCACCACCTCATAACCATGAGGAAAAAATTCAAACAGATGATCGTAATGGCACATAACGGGCAGGCTTTCGACCATCAGTTCTGCTTAAATTATATCCTCACCAAGCCCGAACCTATTATGCGTGAGACAAAAATTATTATGATGACCGTGGGGAATGTGAAATTCCTGGATTCCCTCAGCTATTTCCCCATGGCGCTTTCCAAATTACCAAAGGCGTTCGGACTGGGAGATAAGTTCAAAAAAGGTTACTTCCCCCACCTTTTCAACACAACAGTCAATGCAAATTATATTGGTCCTCTACCTGCTATCAATTACTATGATCCTGATAACATGAAGCCGGATGCTAGAGAAACCTTCCTCAAATGGTATGAGGAACATAAAGAAGACCAATTCGACATGCAGCGCGACCTAGTGGAGTACTGCATATCAGACGTGGAAATTCTGACCGCAGCCTGTCTTAAATTCCGACAACAACTAATCGAGATAGGAAATGTCTGTCCTTTTACCGAAGCCTGTACAATAGCCTCGGCATGTAACAAAGTATTCAGACGTAATTTCCTCAAACCAAACACCATTGGCATCATACCAAAGGGTGGTTATAGATGGCGCGACAATCAGTCAAAGATAGCCATCCAATGGCTGATATGGGAAGAGCATTGCAAAGATATTAATATTCAGCATGCTGCCAAGCAGCAAGAGGCCCGAGTGAAGGGTGTTAAAGTTGATGGTTTCTGCTCTGAAACAAAACAGGTGTTCGAGTTCCACGGCTGCTATTTCCATGGTTGCCCCAACTGCTTTAAACACGGACGTAATGAACCCTTGCATGAAGACCCTGATGCCACATTAAATTCCCGTCACGAAGCCACGATAGCCAAAACAGAGCGACTTCGAGAATTAGGTTACGAGGTTATTGAAAAATGGGAGTGCCAGTTTAGAAGGCAGCTGAAAGACATTGAGGAATATACTGAAGGACACCCTCTACTTACCAATACACCCCTCAATCCTAGAGACGGTTTTTATGGAGGTCGAACGGGGAACACTTACGAGTATTACAAGTGTAAGCCTGGAGAGAAAATTAAGTATATGGATGTTTGCAGCCTTTATCCGTGGGCCTGTAAATATGGCAAGTTCCCTGTCGGACATCCCGATGTTTTTGTGGGTGAGAAATGCCCCAAGGATATCACCAACATCGACGGGGTGATAAAGTGCAAGATCTTACCCCCTCAGGAACTGTACCACCCGGTGTTGCCTGTAAAAATGAATGATAAGCTCATGTTTATCTTGTGTCGCACTTGTGGACAAACAATGAACCAATATGTCTGCACCCACACAGAAGAAGAAAGGGCCTTAACAGGAACTTGGGTCATCGATGAGGTAATAAAAGCTATTGAAAAAGGTTATGAAATGGAAGAGATCTATGAGGTTTGGAATTATCAGATAGATCAATTCAACCCTGCCAAAGTAGGGGGTTTATTTACGAACATGATGAACAAGTTCATCAAGGTCAAACAACAAGCTTCCGGATGGCCTGGGGAATGTGCTACAAAAGAACAAAAAGACAGGTACAGCGAGGAGT
The DNA here is from genome assembly GCA_963680705.1 of Rhagium mordax. Taxonomy (NCBI): domain Eukaryota; kingdom Metazoa; phylum Arthropoda; class Insecta; order Coleoptera; family Cerambycidae; genus Rhagium; species Rhagium mordax. The sequence continues at coordinate 32,615,944 of OY796665.1, forward strand.
TTCTGGAGCGCGAGGACGTTAAATTAGAGATTGCGGAAATTCTAAATAACCCGGGGCTGCGATCTTTGGCCAAATTAATTTTAAATTCCTTTTGGGGAAAACTCGGCCAGCGAGAGAACCAGCCCAAGACAGCCATAGTTCGTAACCCCGAAGAATTCTTTGGCCTGCTGTCAAACCCCAGCATACATGTTAACTCGGTGCTACCGATAAATGAGGATACGCTTGTTGTCAGTTGGGAACATAAAGAGGAGGCCGCCGACCCACTATCTACTGTTAACTTTGTAATTGCGGGTTATGTTACGGCGCAGGCTCGTCTTAAACTTTATAGTTATCTGGAAAAGTTAGAAGATAGAGTTCTTTATTATGACACAGACTCCGTTATTTACATATCAAGGCCTGGAGAGTATGATGTCCCTACTGGAGAATTTATTGGCGACATGACGGATGAGTTGGAAAGTTACGGCCCCGGCTCGTATATTACCGAGTTTGTGTCTGGAGGACCGAAAAATTATGCGTATAAGGTATTCTCTACTAACGACCAAAGCGAACACCTTGTATGTAAAGTCAAGGGGATCTCATTAAATTACTCGGCCTCCCAGCTTATTAATTTTGAAATCATAAAAGATATGGTCCTAACACCAGCAGAACCTGTATACATTACATCCAAAAATATCCGTAGGACGAAAGAGCATGAAGTCATCACGCAGGTTGAGACTAAGGTTTATCGCCCAAATTCCACAAAGAGGAAATTCGCCGATGACCATAGCTCTGTTCCTTTCGGATACAAAAAGTTAAAAATGTAAGTGAGACCGATAGGCATTATCTTTCTCTTGTTCACCTCTAAATAATTTTTCAATATACCATATTTTACTAATCCTCTGTATATACAAACTTTATTTTAATAAATTATTCTATTTATATGTATGTGTTTCATTACCTTTCCTCTTCATTCAGAATGTTCGCCCTCCTACGCTTATGGGTGTAGAGCTGCAAAACTTCTGGCCTCCTGTGCTGTAAAAGAAGGGAGAGACAGTCAGACTAATTATAAATCATAAGTTGCGTCGAAATCATATAAACAAAATATTCAGTTTAGAAAATGTGGATATACTAATGAGTCAATGCTCTAAACGTACTCCCTAGATAAGTTGTTTTTCTAACAGTGATACACGATTAATTTTTCCAATGTCCATCTAAAACATAGGACTAATGGGACAATATCAAAGATTTCCATGAAACAATAAAGATAATGTTAAACAGGCATTATTATTTGGTAAAATTTATTAAAACTTGTCTTGTTGGTCGTTAATAAAATGTGAACAACGTAGTCGACTAGAAAAAAATACTTTTATTATTCCCAATAACGTGGAAAATTTGCGGAAACACCGAAATGTCAAGCTAGTATCGAAATGGAATGGTCGCTATGCTGCTAAAAATTATATCGCCAGTCCAAATTTCCATAGCCGAACAATCTTTGACGAAAATTTAGTAGCTATTGAATTGAATAAGGCTGAAATAATTTTCAATAATCCCCTGTATATCGGGTTATGCATTATAGATATATCAAAACTTGTGTATATGATTTCCATTATAATTTCATGGTAGAAAATTTCAATAGTAAACTACTATATACAGACACAGACTATGGGAAAAAAGCAGAGCTTATTAGCCTCACTGGCCCAAATCAAAAGTTTTAGGGGTAAAATTAAGTTTGAGCAGAAACGTGGAGCAAGGTCAAGGAAGGAAACTGCATATCGTCGGGGTCATTGGGATGATTCAGCTTTTTCCAGCCGAATCAGAACCGGTGTTATTACCAACCTGAGGCATACAGACCCCAAGCCGATTTGATTTGTTTAAACGCCGAATCGTCAATGCGCTGAAGAAAGAGGTAGCACTAAAGGTTAATGCCGTTTTCTGTGGTCAGTTTATAATTACTAGGCGGAAGAGGAAATTGAAGAATTAAAATTCCTCAAGTCTAAAAATGCCCTAATCTACAGAGACACTAATTTAAAGGAGTGGTTCATCGTAAACATCCAAGCGACCATTCTCGCGAAATTAGAAGAATTTCAGGAAAAAAGACTGGATTTTCGGTAAAGGCCAATTTGGGTATTAACATCAATAAATCCGTGCCACAACTTGGATCATCATACATTCCATTGCCAAAGTCCATAGCTAAGAAGCAGGCATGCATTAATATGACGGACTGCCCGCTGAGGACTGATGCAATTATAGATAGATAGATAGATAGATATCTTTATTTAACCACTTTACATATAAAAAATACATTTGTGGCAAGTCAACAAAGGAATACAAAGTAAATACAAAACATCAGCAATTACAAAAAAAAATATTTACGGTATATGAGACATCTACAAATAAAACACAAAAGTAAAAAGGTACAAACATTATGGTTACATGTGTATAAACAAGGATTACACAAAAAATAAAAATAAAACACCATAGTATAAAAATACAAATAGACATCCAACTAGACAATATCACACCACGTCAGTGTTTAAGTATTCATCTACAGAATAAAAACAATTGCTTTGCAGAAATGATTTGATTTTCATTTTGAATTGTGCACTAGCTAAACCTTTCCAATGACTAGGTAGTCTATTATATAAATTAAAATTTAAAGAATTGTTTTTGGATTTAGATAATCTGTACTTGGGATTGTAAAGGTAATCCTTGTACCTATACTCGGGCCAAAAAGAGTAGTCAGTAGAGCCAGGGGCGTACGGATTTACGAATTTCATAAATTCCATAATTCGAACAAATGAAAGCGGATTGTGTTAATTATGCATGAGTATGAGTTACCATGTCTTAAATTTTAAATAATATGCTTACATCTGGCAACATTATCTCCACGAATTAGGTATAGCAACGCAGTTGGACAATGCACATCCGTTGCGTTGCAGCATATGTGACGCCACTGAATGCGCTACGATAGACTTGCTCGACGACCTTCCTAGTAGTCGAACAAATTATTGGGTAGAAGGCGCCACGTTCAAACATGTACTCTATTTGGTTGACTATAGCAATTACACATAATGACCTAGTTGTGGTTTTCGTCTCTGGTAGGCGGATAAAACTTGATATATTTCTTTGAATTATATGGGATTATATGGTAAAACGAGCTGCCGCTTCTGTATTCCATAACAGCTAAATGCTTTGAAGAATTGCCGATAACTTTTTGCTCTACTGACTACTCTTTTTGGCCCGAGTATAGTATTATGTAAATGAATATCAGAGTGTGTCTGTAAGTGTCTTTATTTGTTGTGAATTTCTTGTAGGCTATTGTAGATGTACAGGTTATGTAATGACATTATTTTTAACTTGATGAACAATGGTCTACAGTGCTCAAGATAAGGGACACCCGCAATAATTCTTAAAACTCACTTTTGTAATATGAAAACTCTTTGCGAATAAGCAGAGTTACCCCAGAGTATAACTCCGTAGCTCAAGTGAGAATGAAAGAGAGCGAAATAAACAGTCAATAGCGTACTTTCATTTATTAATTTGCTAAGTCCTCTAATAACAAAAGCTGCACTAGACAGCTTATTACAGAGTTGTTGTATATGTGTATCCCATTTTAACGAGTCATCTATTATTATGCCCAATAACTTTACACTATCTCCCTTGATCACAGCCAAGTCTGAACTAATTATTAAGCTTTGCGTTTTGTTTTCGTTTAAGCTTAACTTATTTGATGAGAACCATAGCTTAGATTTTTCTACAGCAACATTAACTTGAGTGTTAAGCTCTCTAGCATTTTTGGACGAAATTATTAAAGTCAAATCATCGGCAAACAAAGTACTTTTAATTGTATCAAGGTAGATAGGCAAGTCATTAATATAAATAATGAATAGAATGGGACCTAGTACAGAACCTTGAGGTACTCCATGCTCTGTAGTTTTTATTTCAGATAAAACAAGGAGAAGGCGGCATTTATTATTTATGCAGACCTCGAGTGTGTACTTAAACCCAAAGATGGAGGAGGGGGTAAATATCAAGAACATATACCATGTATGCTATTAAGTGCTCATTTTCATTTTACAAACCGGGAAAAACTTAAAGCTTGGTGACAGAAGCTAGGATATCAGCAACTATTTTCAATGAGAACTTGGTGGCTGTCGAATTAAATAAAACCGAAACAAACCCACATATGTTGGTATGTGTATACTGGATCTAGCGAAAACAACGATCTACGATTTCCATTATAATTTCATGTTAGAAAATTTCAACACCAAACTACTGTACACAGATACTGATAGCCTTATATATGAAGTCTTATACAGGGTGTTCCAGTTTTTTGTAGCAGGACTTTAACAGTCAATAGACAATTGAAAATTATTAAAAAAAGTTCCTATAAACATAGGTTGAAAAATGCTTAGTTTTCGAGATACAGGGTGTTAAAATTAGTAAATCCATATGTCTACGCCCATGGTTAAGTAAAGTAGTAGTTTGTTATTCTAAAATAGGCCTCTAAATTATATGTAAAGAATTGGCAAGTTTGGATTCGATACTTGTTAGCATTCTGGAAATATTAATATAAATCCGTATTTATTTTCAAACTTTAACACCCTGTATCTCGAAAACTAAGCATTTTTCAACCTATGTTTATAGGAACTTTTTTTAATAATTTTCAATTGTCTATCGACTGTTAAAGTCCTGCTACAAAAAACTGGAACACCCTGTATATAAAGTCATTCATCGCGATTGTCATTCACGATTAATGCGCTGAAGAAAGACGAGGCGCTTAAAGTGAACGCAGCGTCAGTTTACCCTCCAGAAAGCGGATAAACTTATTGAGGAATTTAAATATTTCAATACCAAAAATGCTGATCTGTCTGTATGTTTCAGTTGTTGATCCTATTGTAATACAGCCGAAAAAGTTCCAGGAAAGAGACCCTGGATTTTCGTTGATAGTCATCACCATAACATATGAGATAACAATAAATGAAGGAAACTGTGCGAGATTAAATCATCATAAAAACTTTCAGACGATGAAGATTTGAGAATAAGGGCTATAGAAGCCAAATTCTTGGTGAAAGAAGCTGGAGCGGAAATACACATCATGACATACAAAATGTTGATGATGAGGTGTAAAAACGTCTGTATTCCTACTCATTTCAGCAAATAGAAACATTATATTTAAAAATGGTTTTCATTACTCTACGCATAATGGTTAGAGATCAATAGAAGGTTGTGTGTGTGGATTTATCATCACAAACCCTTGTGATCGTTGCTTATACTGTTTTTCACTAATGAAAAGTTATCAAAACATTACGAAGACTGCAAAACATGATTGTAAAGCCAGACTGCCCACAGGGTACAGTTTAAAATCGTAAAATACTTGGTGAAAGAATCTGAAGCAGAGGTATCCATCAAAACATGATATTTAATGGGGCGATAAACCATTACCCTCTGCTTCAGCATTATAGAGCGCTATGTGGGAATATTTTTTAATATGGACACGCCGCAAATATCCGTTTTCAACCTACGATGATGTCTGGAACGTAATAGCTAGCGTCTACCAGTCAAACTCCTCAACACCGACACTTTCTGCTTGGGTGTGACCTCTGTCAAGATGCCGATGGGGAAAGGAAGGGCTCGCCGTTACATCACCTTCGAGGAGGAATGCGGCATGAGAAGGGGCATCATAGTTATTAGCAACAATGATAATATGTGTTTACGCCGAAGAGAGAACTTTTTACCTGCTGGGCCGAAGTTAAACCCAAACAATCCATTCTCCATAAAAGAGTAGGAGGATACAGAGATTCATACAGCTGATGCGGAGTCTGTGTGAGCAAAGGACCCGGATAAACCAAAAAGTACGCCGAGACATTGGAAAATTGCAGACGCGGAGAGCCATACAACTGATGAAGGATGCTGTTGCTACGAGGAGGGGTGCATCACGTATTTAACAAAGTAAAATAAAAACAGAGATTATCTTTAATGTCGACTATGAAAAAATGTCTCAGAAACGTCATCAGTTGGCTGATCGCTGTTCTAAAATTCATTCTCAATACAAGAGTAGGAGGAAAAGAGATGCGAGAATAAATTCAGCTATGAATGATGAAGGGTACAGTTTAAAACTTTAAGAACAAAGGAAAAAAGATGTGATTTCGAATGCTGGAACCATTAGCCAAATTAAAAACGTTTATATTTTTTTTTGCATAAATATAATGATGCACCTTTAGTATTTCATAGAAGCCAAATTCTTGGTGAAAGAAGCCGGAGCGGAAGTAAACATTTTAAATATTCGGTGGCAAATTATTTCAATAAAGGTTAACGCCTGCTTCTGTGGGGAATTTGTTAAACCGGATGTCCTCTTTGGAAGATCCGCTAACTTTACCTTTTGGTTTTGTCTCTAAAGAGATATACGCTCCTCAGAGAAGTTATCAGTCGGAAATATACAGATAAGAGCGACTTCTTCGACTCAATTTCGGATGCAAAGACTTTAAACCATTATAAAGACCTGCAATTTAATCTAGTGTTTTGTATGGTGATTGTGGTTTTTCTTATCATAACCTTCAATTTATGCTTAAAACATTATCAATATAGCGCATGAAATTCAAACCCAGAAGGACACGTCTTAAAACTTTAAGAACAAAGGAAAAAAGCCCCGCTGCGATTTTGAATCTATACTGGGACCATTTTTCTGAAATTAGTCAACTTTTAAATACCAAAAAACATACTGCGTTCAGCGAGGGGCTATTTTAAACATATGATGTTGTATTACAATTCGAAGCTCTAACTCAACAGCATTTGCTTTTACCGAGTATTTACAACATGCTGATAGTAGTGAGGACAAAGAGATGAAAGGAAAACAATCCTGTATCTAAAACTGAACCAAGGTATCTAAACTGAACCAAGACAAAGTGGTACTGGAAGAGTGATTGATAAAATGGTAAATATTATTCTTATGACCAAGTGCAGAAACTCGTGATATAATCAATGCCTTGGAGAATAACGTATGATTTAAATGCGGTTCAAGTTAACTAAACAAGCTTATTAACGCCGTTGATCGATTTAAACCAAAGACTCGTGATAATATGGAAAACAATGCTAAAAATTCATTACAAGCTATTACGCCAATTACTGATAGAGGTGGAAGTTAATGACCAAACAATTGTTTATGTGTAAAATTGGCCTAATCAATAGGATAAGAATGTTATAGAACCCAGGAGATGCTGTGAAAGTAGTTTTAAGTAAAAGATCCCAATTAGACATAAGCACACAAGCTAAGGCTTGAATGGTGTATGTGGAACATCTGTTCCATGTACACCATTTTTTTATCAAAAATATGTCAAATTTCAAGTCAGTTCCTAAACACCAAAATTCCTTCTTTTTACCTGATATGCGTGAATCCATGCATATCAGGATTTTTTATAAAATTTATAAGACGATTTTCAGTACAGTTTCCAAAATTCCCTTTATCTTTTTCGGCCCATATCTCATGTTTGAACGAACGCATCCAGGCACGATGCAGCATGTAGAGACGACCAAGGATATGCATTATCCTCTGCCAGTGCCGAATCCTCTATGGACGGACTGGGGTTTTAATTATGATGATTACAGCGCAGGTAATCATCTTCACAAGCCGGTCTAACAGATCACAGGAATACTCCACAAAGGCGCGAGAGTGAATCTACCGTAGATCGGTAGCTCTTGATCTGATCTACCATAGACTGATCCACCTTCGTGGTCGCACTGATCTACGGACCCATAGGTTCACTCTACCCTCGCGTTCTGGAATTCCTAGTGAGTCCGTGACCTACGGCTTCCAAGGATGGTTGAGCTGGCCTCGCCTACCCATTGGTCATCGTCTCTACCGGGATCGTGTCTGCCAGCACCATTTTGAAATTTTAGGAACTGAATAAAATTTGGAAATAGCGGAATTTTGCGACGCCACGTGGCGACATGAAGTGGTCTCGGGTCATTTCCATATATATAGTGGGAGACCTCCCAATGATCTCGCAAAATGGAAATCCGCCATTTTTGATTAAATCAAGCCAGGATAGGCCCCAGTGCGGTACGCACGGGTACCGGGGCACTTCCCCATTATTACCAGGTGACCGCCTTGTGAGATAGCATTCGAAGAGATTTCCCCTTTCTGAAATATCCACAGACGTCTAACGGCATATACCCCTTTTGGAGAATATTACCTTAAATTTTTAGTCTAATTCTAACAGTAAATCTATAAAACCCACTCACTAAATTGCCAGTCACGTCCATGTAATAATTCTCTTTCGGCAATCGATCACTCGTCTTTAAGCGCGGCCGTCGCGGTCGCTGACCCCTTGTGGGGGTATCGTGGTTATGGTGGCAGACCTTGCTAGGTGAGGCTCTATATGTACTATGATGATTGTTTAATATATACCTTTATTTATTATCCATGTCTTCTTATTGCGTTCTAGTAATAGTCTAGTATTTGTGTTGACCCCATAGCTAACGACCCTCGCAATTGCGTCGGTTTGACCATTCGGCTGAAGCCAAAGAAGAGTGAACGAGCAAGACCTGTCTGGGCAGGTGTCAGAAGTGAATTGTGTATTGTGCAAAGTGTTTAGCTAGTGTTGTATCTTTAGTTCAGGAAGTTGCGAAGCCTGTATACGAGGAAGCATTCATTGTCGACAGTTGCCGTTAATCTATCGATTTCGAGACTTCGATATATTAAGGGTTTGCCACGACCTGCGTTGAATTCAACGGCCAAGAGTTAAATCAGATGTGGTGGCAGCGGTTGGTTGACTTAATCGAATATCGGTCGTTCCCTCCCACTATCACTGGTTATAACGAATGGTTAACTAACGTTGACACAGCCTTAGCAAATTAGTTTAGTTATTAAACGTTGATATGGCGCCCAACGTGGGGCTGTGCTTCGGTTGACCTCATCTCTTGCATGAATCGTAGTCATGAACGACAATCCTTTGATATCTTTGACCCCTAGTGGCTTCTACGAGCAAGAGACCGGGTTGATGGAAGATTCCTCCGTAGTGCCGGAGCGGCAGCCGGAACTGATCAGTAATGTTTCTCCCTCGTTGAGGTCCCCTGAAAATCCTCCATCAATGGAAGATCTATTCGCCAAGATGGCACAAACTTTTGTAAACGCTATGCAAGACGCAGCACAGTGCACAACTTCTACCTATGACCGACCACGTAGTCCTAACGTGGAATATCATGGCTTAGACCATGAGAGTCCCGAAACTTTCATCCGAAATTTCGAGGACTATTGCCACAGAGCAAGAATTAATAACAGTACAGACCGATTCCATTTAATAACTGAGCAACTAAAAGGAGAAGCCCGAAAATGGTTTGATCAATATCGAACTCTCATTACTTCGTACGAAGTATTCATTGAACGTTTCCGCAATAGATTTGATTCAGGCGATATCTACACCCAGGCAATCACAAAACTCTATGGAGAGATGCCATCAGCGGTATTCATTACCAAGAAAATATGTCTTTTTAATAGGGTCGACCCCTTCAAACCGGAAGCTCTGAAGGCCAGTATCATACTGGACCAACTCAGACCGGAGATACGTTCTCGCTTACGCGGAACACATATTTTTAACACTGAGTCACTTGTATCGATAGCATCTAGGGTAGAGCGAGATATAGCTGATGAAGGATCTGCGGCGCGTTCAAATGAAAATAAATCTAAGTCAAAATCATATACACAAAATTATAATCAACCATCTTCTGGCAACTCCTATAATGGCCGTGTTTGGCATACTCCCCAAAGTGAGAATAACAATAGAGACACTCAAGACGTCAGGAACCGACAAGTCCATTTCCAAGAGCAGGCAACCTCTAGCAATCAAAACCGTCCAAATTCCAACAATCAGAAAATTCCACCTACTCCATGTCGATTCTGTCCTGATGTCCAATGGCACTACCATTCCGATTGTCCAAACAATCCTTATAAGAGACGACAACAGGGAAACTTCTCGGGGGTTCGGGAACAGGGCAATTCCCGCAATCCACCTCCAGTCGGCCCTACGAGTACGCCTCGTCGTCAATAGACCAATCCCAAATTATAAACCCATTTGACCACTTACCTGACCTGACGTCAGAATACCCAGAATATGCCAAAGACCCTGCCAACTTTCAACCTATAATCCTATCAGAAGCCATTAACCATTTATCAAATTTTTATCCTTTGCCTCGAATCAAAATTATCGTTAATAATAAACTTGTGTTCGCACTTCTTGATACCGGTGCCACAAGGAATATCATTCATCCGCAATTTCTCTCATCGATGAATAATCTATCAGATCCTCAAACTTTCGCTCTTGCTTGTGGCGATCAAGCTATTGATTCGCAAGGCACAACTTCTCTAGACATCTTTATATCGGATGTTCGTTTCCATGTACCATTTCAAGTTATAGAAGAACTGAACGAAGGAATCATATTAGGAGCTCCATTCCTTTATTCTCAACATGTCGTATTTGACTATCATAGGAAATGTGTGTATGTGGGAATAGACAGACGTATAACCGTGTTCTGGAATCAGGCAACCGATAGAGCATCTAATGAAGAATTGCCGGAAACCCTAAAAATTTCTAACTCAATTTTCAATTCACTTTTCAAAGAATTTTCTGATCTATTTACGGTGGAATTGACTCAAGCAACCACCGTAAGTGTTAAACACAAAATTATTGTTAAGGACCATCGTCCATTCAATGTAAAGCCATATCCCATGTCGCCTAGTAAAAAGAAGATCATGTATGATCAGATAGAGGAAATGTTAAAAGCCGGTGTTATTGAATCAAGCACATCACCATATAGTTCACCCCCAGTCATCATTGAGAGACAAGATAAGAAACCGCGTTTCTGTATCGACTATCGTAGATTAAACGAAGTCACGCTTGACGAAGCCTCTGTTTTACCAAAAATCTATGAAAGTATCAAGGACCTGGGGAAAGCTACAGTATTTACTGTACTTGATTTGAAGAGCGGTTATTGGCAAATTCCTTTAGATGATTCATCCAAAATTTACACAGCGTTTACTACTCATGATGGAGCTGCCTATCAATTCAATGTTATGCCGTTCGGCTTGAAGACTGCCCCGTGCACATTCCAAAAATTCATGGCCAAAGATGTACTAACAGGATATTTGCACCATTTCTGTAAAGTCTATTTAGACGACATCATCATTTATAGTGAAGATTTGGAAGGACATGTGGAGCACCTCAGGTTGATTTTTGAACGACTACGGCTACATAACTTGAAGGTTTCTCCGGATAAGTGTGTAATCGCTACTAATGAGATTACCTATCTTGGGCATCAGATTACTTTAGATACCACTAGACCACTTGATAAACATAAATTGCAGCTTCAGAACTATCCTGTTCCTAACAATAAAAGACAACTTCAGAGTTTTCTCGGTCTATGCAACTGGGTAAGAGAATACATCCCTAATGCAGCCCTCATTACCAAGCCGCTAACCAGACTACTCTCGAACGACGTCCGCTATAAATGGACAAAGGAGGCCCAGAACGCATTTATGAATATTAAGCAGATCTTAGCAGAACCCTTGGAACTTCATAGACCAGATTTGGACAAAACTTTTATTCTTCAGACGGATGCTAGTCTACTAGGCATGGCAGCAGTTTTATATCAGTTCGGCGATGGAGGTGAAAGACATATTATATCTTATGCAAGTCATACCTTGTCTCCTACAGAGAGAAAATATCACATAAACGAGCTAGAATGTCTAAGTGTGGTTACTTACGTTAAGCGATATAAGATTTACTTAGCAGACAAACCTTTCATCGTCCGAACTGATAATAGGGCTCTCCTGTGGTTGGATAAGCACCGAGATGAGAAAACGAAGTTTACAAGATGGTCGTTGTTGTTGCAAGAATATTCTTTCAAAATTGAACACTGTCCAGGCAAAGAGAATCTTTTGGCCGATTATCTCAGTAGGAATCCTCAAAATTCAAGTTTGGAACATCTCGATGAGGAGCGAATGTTTCCGCCTAAATTCAAATCAAAAGAAAATATTTTGGCTATCACCCATTTGGAACTTTATCAATCAATTATAGAAAGTCAACAGGATTCTACGAACATCAGGGAGAAAGTTAGTCGTTGGATTGAACTCAGTCAACGAACTATAAATGAGAGATCGGTTAAAGACCAGAAATTTTACTCAACTCATCAAGTGAGAAATGGCATACTTATGAGATTGATTTCAAACAAAATTTATTTAGTGGTTCCTAAACGTAAAATCAAAGAGAGCATATCACATTTTCACGACAAGACTGGTGTCGGCCATCCAGGAAGAGATGAAACCTTTCGGACCATATCTAGAACTTATTATTTTAACAACATGTCCAGGCTAGTAGGCCAATATATTCAAAATTGTTTAGTGTGCAAATCTGTTAAAGGACGACAAGTGCAGCCGGAAGCCCCATTACGGTGTCATGAACCTCAATACCCTTTTGAGGTGATCAGTATGGATATCTTGGGACCATACAAACGCGCTAAGGACACTGGTAATCGATTTATAGTCATGACGGTCGATTTATTTACCAAGTGGACCGAAGCGCAAGCTTTCGTAAAGGTGAATGGTGAAACTTTAGTCCGATTTCTGGAGGAGCACTGGATATCTCGGTTTGGCTTGCCGAAGACTATCATATCAGATCAAGGAGGACATTTCCAAAGTGGATGGTATACTCAGTTTAGTAAACGCAACCATATTCAAAATTTTTATACGCCCATTTATCATCAACAAGCAAATCCAATAGAAAGGCAGGTGCAAGAAGCCAAGAAAATTTTAAAATCTCTTATGTTCAATCAGGCAACAGACACATGGGATATGTACATTGTACAAATGCTTTACAACCTAAGAACTAGAAAGAACGCTTCCACAGGATATACCCCAAGCTTTGCAGTTCTAGGCTACGAACTAGCAGAAGCAGGCGACTGGCAGATAGAAAGCTATTTCCAAGAAAGACAACCCACATTAACCAGACCAGCTATCGTGCAAAATATAAGTCAAAATTCACAACAGTATAGGCAAAAATACGCCCCTAAGGAAGCAGTCACTCCTATTGTTTTAAAAGTTGGAGACAGAGTTATGGCTAAAAATATGCGGAAAGACAAACAGGCATTTATACCTTCGTGGACTGGGCCACATAGGGTGACAGAGAAAGTGTCAAATGAGGTTTATATTATCCAGAAAGACCAACATCTATCCCGATTACATGTGAACGATCTGAGACTTGTGAAACCAACGGAGGAAGTAGGATTCGCATCCAGTGAAGACGATTCCGATGACTCTTCAATGGGCGATCCGCACGATGGACCAGAGCATACCAATGATCCAATTCCCGTCCAAGTCCAAATTCATACCCCTAATACAGCCAGCGTAGCTGTCTCGAATGTAAGGAGGCATCCTGCGTCGAAGCAGACAAAGGGTAGCGTTTCCGAAGGGCCGGAAACCAGTTCGCAAGCAGCTTCGCATGCTGATATTTCCATTCATGATCCAGATCCTTCCACACTAGTACATGACCAAAATTCTATTCGAACCAATGATTCCAAGCAAACCACTGACCAGACTATTCCGCTTACAGAGGGTTCCTCTGAAGCAAATATCCTTTCTGAAAATATTCCACAAAATTCCTGTAATCCTTTCAATCTCGAGAGAGAGCGAAGACTCATAATTCCTTTGACAAATGTTAAACCACCAAATTTAAGTTGTACTTCTAAAGACGTTCCGTAGAGAAGTCTCTCCTCCCGCTGTCCACACGCGAGGAGAAAATAAGAATGATGAGATTATGTCCAGAAATTTTAAAGTCCAAATTTACAGTCGGATACTGCGGTATCCTTTGTTTCAATTTTAACTAATACGTACTGATTTATGTTCACAGCCTGAACATAAATAGATGCATGCAGATCCCATCCTGAGATCCTAACCATAAATTCCCAATGCAATGATCCACCAGTCCCAATGGTATGTTGGCAGATTCCAGACGAACGAGCCAAGCAGTGGAGTGCAGCATTCTCCAAGAGGATGGACTCCCAAGACATAAGACGAAGACGAAGACAGAAGACGAAGATCGAAGAGCAAGACAGAAGATTCAGAAAACAGTGCATAAAGACACTATCATGTTTTCCAAATATGTTCATTCGATAAATATGTTAAGTCCACTTTTGACCAATAATTCTATAAATTACCAATGTTATGATCCATTCTACTTTTAAACCTATGAGGCCAATAATTATTATAAATTCTAAATGTTCAGTCCCATACTACCATTCGGCCAATAATTGTATAAATTGTATTGTGTTCTATCTATCAATGTTAACCATACCACCACCACCATATTCCCACAAGAGTTGTTAATAAATCCTATGATCCATATATCCATTTCTTTTATTTATTTCCTGATGGAAGTAATTAATTTTAAAATATTATTAAGTAATCTTAAGCAGTGACAAAGAGTAATAGTGATCGATTCCGAAAGACGAATTTTCAAAAGGAGGGGAGTGTTATAGAACCCAGGAGATGCTGTGAAAGTAGTTTTAAGTAAAAGATCCCAATTAGACATAAGCACACAAGCTAAGGCTTGAATGGTGTATGTGGAACATCTGTTCCATGTACACCATTTTTTTATCAAAAATATGTCAAATTTCAAGTCAGTTCCTAAACACCAAAATTCCTTCTTTTTACCTGATATGCGTGAATCCATGCATATCAGGATTTTTTATAAAATTTATAAGACGATTTTCAGTACAGTTTCCAAAATTCCCTTTATCTTTTTCGGCCCATATCTCATGTTTGAACGAACGCATCCAGGCACGATGCAGCATGTAGAGACGACCAAGGATATGCATTATCCTCTGCCAGTGCCGAATCCTCTATGGACGGACTGGGGTTTTAATTATGATGATTACAGCGCAGGTAATCATCTTCACAAGCCGGTCTAACAGATCACAGGAATACTCCACAAAGGCGCGAGAGTGAATCTACCGTAGATCGGTAGCTCTTGATCTGATCTACCATAGACTGATCCACCTTCGTGGTCGCACTGATCTACGGACCCATAGGTTCACTCTACCCTCGCGTTCTGGAATTCCTAGTGAGTCCGTGACCTACGGCTTCCAAGGATGGTTGAGCTGGCCTCGCCTACCCATTGGTCATCGTCTCTACCGGGATCGTGTCTGCCAGCACCATTTTGAAATTTTAGGAACTGAATAAAATTTGGAAATAGCGGAATTTTGCGACGCCACGTGGCGACATGAAGTGGTCTCGGGTCATTTCCATATATATAGTGGGAGACCTCCCAATGATCTCGCAAAATGGAAATCCGCCATTTTTGATTAAATCAAGCCAGGATAGGCCCCAGTGCGGTACGCACGGGTACCGGGGCACTTCCCCATTATTACCAGGTGACCGCCTTGTGAGATAGCATTCGAAGAGATTTCCCCTTTCTGAAATATCCACAGACGTCTAACGGCATATACCCCTTTTGGAGAATATTACCTTAAATTTTTAGTCTAATTCTAACAGTAAATCTATAAAACCCACTCACTAAATTGCCAGTCACGTCCATGTAATAATTCTCTTTCGGCAATCGATCACTCGTCTTTAAGCGCGGCCGTCGCGGTCGCTGACCCCTTGTGGGGGTATCGTGGTTATGGTGGCAGACCTTGCTAGGTGAGGCTCTATATGTACTATGATGATTGTTTAATATATACCTTTATTTATTATCCATGTCTTCTTATTGCGTTCTAGTAATAGTCTAGTATTTGTGTTGACCCCATAGCTAACGACCCTCGCAATTGCGTCGGTTTGACCATTCGGCTGAAGCCAAAGAAGAGTGAACGAGCAAGACCTGTCTGGGCAGGTGTCAGAAGTGAATTGTGTATTGTGCAAAGTGTTTAGCTAGTGTTGTATCTTTAGTTCAGGAAGTTGCGAAGCCTGTATACGAGGAAGCATTCATTGTCGACAGTTGCCGTTAATCCATCGATTTCGAGACTTCGATATATTAAGGGTTTGCCACGACCTGCGTTGAATTCAACGGCCAAGAGTTAAATCAGATGTGGTGACAGCGGTTGGTTGACTTAATCGAATATCGGTCGTTCCCTCCCACTATCACTGGTTATAACGAATGGTTAACTAACGTTGACACAGCCTTAGCAAATTAGTTTAGTTATTAAACGTTGATAAGAACAACAAAGATTTTAATAATTAATCTGAGTAATTTTCATTACCTCCTCCAGCTAGTAGAACCAAATCTCTATGAACCGCATACAGTTGGCCTTGCTATTCTGAGGCTGCTTCCTCCCCCATAGAATCAGCAATCTAGTAGAACTCAGTTGACCTATCCATTATTACCCTGAAAATAATAGAAGTTAGATGTCTGGTATTGACTTACTAATAAACAGCAGCTGTAAACAGTTAGGGATATTATTGCGAACAGCTAGGGATAATATTTCGAACAGGTGGGATAATGTTGGAAGAGGGAGGGGGATAATATTGGAACAGGAGGGATAATAAAAACAGCAGATGTAAACAGTTAAGGATAATAAGTCTTGGCTCATACATCTGATCTTTCTATTAGCTCTATTATTGTCTGAAAAATAATAGAAGTTAGATGACTGGTATTGATTTACTAATAAACAGTAGCTGTAAACAGGGATAATAAACCACCTGGGGGTAATATCAGACTGCTTATACAGGCTCTACATTCTGGCAGCCAAGAAATTAATTTGAAAGCGGTGGCAATATTTTAAAGATTAAAGAAATAATATGAAACTTCGAAGAGGGTAGGGCTCTAAAATGGGGAACAACAACAAACCCTGTTCCAGATACAGCCCATTAAAACAGACCCCTGTTTCCTGAACAGCCTGTTTCCAGAACAGACCAGTTAAAAGCTGTTTTTATCTGTTTTTAGCTGTTTTAAGCTGTTAAACAACCCTGTTTCGCAAACAGACCCCTGTTCCCTGAATAGCTGTTTCCAGAACAGACCAGTTAAAAGCTGTTTATCATGAAGTGTATAATCAGATTAAGTTTTGTGACAATATTAAACCGTACCTGACTATACCCTTGATTACCCTTATATGTACCCTTATTTACCCTTAATTTCCCTTATATTTACCCTTAATTACCCTTATTTACCCTTAATATCATATTAATATAGGGGTATAATCAGATTAAGAATAGTTCTATGACAATACTGCATTCAGCACCTGCTCAAATTGAAAAATAATTTTTAGTGGAGTCAGTCTAACTTATTAACAGCAGGTCCATTGTTTTATAAGCCTGTGAAAAAATGTTGAATAAATAAAAACTTTTTCATCGCCCTGTATGAAAATAATTACCATGTTTTTGTAGTCTTTCCCCATCTCCTATCGTCATCTTCCTATAATCTTCCTCAGGTGTGTTAACTCTAATCGCTCTCTTCCATCATAGTTCACCACACATTTCTAGAAATTTAAAAAATTACTGTGACAATATTAAAACCGCACCTTGATTACCCTTATTTACCCTTATATTTACCCTTATATTTATCCTTATTTACCCTTAATTACCCTTATTTACCATTAATTACCCTTAATTAATCGTTATTTACAAATTGAAAAATAATTTTAGTGGAGATAGTCTAACGTATTAACAGCAGGTCCATCGGTTTATTAGGCCTGTGAAAATGTTGAATAAATAAAAACTTTTTCATCGCCCCGTATGAAAATAATTACCACGTTTTTGTAGTCTTTCCCCATCTCCTATCGTCCTCTTCCTATAATCTTCCTCAAGTGTGTTAACTCTAATCGATGTGTGTTATCTAATCGCTCTCTTCCATCATAGTTCGCAGCCCTCCACACATTTCTAGAAATTTTAAAAAATTACCTACTGACAATATTGTTCGAAAACACCTTTGTGCTCCGTTTGTGAAAAAATAATAAAGACTTTATTTAAAAAGTCGAAGTCTAAGCTACTCAAACCTCAATTTAAGAATACAATTATAAATTTAAAATACAAATAAGAAGTAGATAAATAATTATAGAATAAAAGAGATTAAAATTGGCGTTTACTACACATGATTATAAAAAGATCAGAATTTAATTGTCTATTGCAAGGATAAAAAAGGTAGTTTCTTACGAAATGGTAATGGTAGCGATTTATAATGATAATATCCAATATCATTGTATTGATCAATATGGATAAAATAAATTATTATTATAGTAATCGCGTTGTATGAGAACGACAAAACATGACTTTATAATGGAATAGTTAATAATTCTATAAATTATGCAAATTATGTCTAAATATGAGAGTAGATAAGCTATGGGGCTATGGCCTCAAAATCCCATGTTATTTCTTATGGAGGTTCAATCTGGTGTTCAAGGTCACACTTCAGCCGGGGGGGCTAACTTCACGCCGGTCGCTGCTAGCTCGGTCGCTGCTAACTTCACGCCGGTCGCTGCTAACTTCACACCGGTCGCTGCTAGCCCGGTCACTGCTAACTTCACGCTGCGTATTGAAAAAAGTTGTTGATTGCTGGGAGATTCGAACCGCTGACCTATGGATTGGTAGGCAGACGCTTTACGTGTTGTGCTACTGAGTAACTTGGATACAAGATGCGTAATTGATATTTAATTTGGAAAAACATATGTAGTGGGTATTGGGTCTGCTATTTAAAATTTGAAAAGCATGGGTATGAGAAAAAAACATGAAGGCACGATGAGAAAAAAACATGGCGACCCTGATCATGCGCAGTAGGTATGGGAAAAAAACATGGCGGCACAATGAGAAAAAAAAACATGGTGGCGCAGCAGGTATGAGAAGAAACATGACGACCCTGATCATGCGCAGTAGGTATGAGAAAAAACATGGCGGCACAATGAGAAAAAATCATGGCGGCGCAGTAGGTATGAGAAAAAAACATGGCGGCCCTGATCATGCGCAGTAGGTATGAGAAAAAACATGGCGGCACAATGAGAAAAAAACATGGCGGCGCAGTAGGTATGAGAAAAAAACATGGCGGCCCTGATCATGCGCAGTAGGTATGAGAAAAAAAACATAGCGGCACGATGAGAAAAAAACATGGCGGCCCTGATCACGTGATGTGGGATATCAAATGATTCGCCTCGGCGTCTAGAATACTAATTTAACAAAATTTTCATTCCAAGTGTGAAAAATGGTCTTTGGGGCTTGATATTTGAATTTAAAGTATATAGAAATGTTCCTCAACTCGAAATACGTCATAAAACAACAACTTCCGGTCTCCACTTCCGGTCTTCCGAAATCCATGATGTGGGGTATCAAACGATTCGTCTCGACGTCTAGAATACTAATTTAACAATATTTTAATTCCGAGTGTGAAAAAATGGGCTTTGGGGCTTGATATGTGAATTTAAAGTATATAGATATGTTCCTCAACTCGAAACATGCTAGAATCTGCAATAAAATAACAACTTCCGGTCTCTACTTCCGGTCTTCTGAAATACCTGATGTATAGTATCAAACGATTCGTCTCGGCGTCTAGAATACTAATTTAACTAAATTTTCGACATTAGAGTAGAATTTGGCGTTTGGGGCTTGATATTTGAATTTAAAGTAAATATATATGTTCCATGACGGTCACTGAAAAGAAAAAACAGGTGTGACGTCATACTAGCTCAAAGCTGGCAGCCCTGTATCTAATGCCCAATAAATGTTTTTAAACGCTAATTTCAATAAAATTCACCTTGAAACGATTAAGGGAAATGATTACGCCGTAAATTCTCTTATATAATTAAATTTTTTTTGCAGCCTGTGATAAGAAAAGGCAGTTATTGAGAAAAAGACCGTTACAATTCTGCCGCTGATAACAAAAAGCCGTTAGAATGAACGACTGTAGAACGGAGGTAACATCCTGTGATAAGAAAATTTGCGAAATAAACCGTTACAATTTTGCGGTGATAACAAAAAAGCTGTTGAGATCAACACATGCAAATTTAATACGTATGGTGTAGTGGGGATGCGAAATAAACCGGTAAAATTTTTCTTTTCAGTAACTATAAACGTCGGTTAAGCGGTATTTGAATTTAAAGTATATGGATATGTTCTCCAACTTGAAATACGTCATAACAGCTTCCGGTCTTCTCAAATACATGATGTGGGGTATCAAACGATTCATCTCGGCGTCTAGAATACTAATATAACAAAATTTTCGGCATTAGAGTAGAATTTGGCGTATGGGGCTTGATATTTGAATTTAAAGTATATAGATATTATGTTCCACAACCCGAAATACATCATAAAATAACAACTTGAATCGTCTCAGCGTCTAGAAGGCTAATTTAATAAAATTTTCATTCCAAGTGCGAAAAATGGGCTTTGAGACTTGATATTTGAATTTAAAGTATATAGATATGTTCCTCAACTAGAAACATGCTAGAATCTGCAATAAAATAACAACTTCCGGTCTCTACTTCCGGTCTTCTGAAATACGTGATGTGGGGTATCAAATAATTCGTCTCGACGTCTAGAATACTAATATAACAAAATTTACGGCATTGCAGTAGAATTTGATGTTTGGCGTTTGATATTTGAATTCAAAGTATATAGATATGTTCCTCAACTCGAAATACGTCATAAAATAACAACTTCCGGTCTCTACTTCCGGTCTTCTGAAATACCTGATGTATGGTATCAAATTAATCGTCTCGGCGTCTAGAATAGTAATTTAACAAAATTTTCAACATTAGAGTGGAATTAGGTGTTTAGCGTTTGATATTTGAATTCAAAGTATATAGATATGTTCCTCAACTCGAAATACGTCATAAAATAACAACTTCCGGTCTCTACTTCCGGTCTTCTGAAATACCTGATGTATTGTATCAAATTAATCGTCTCGGCGTCTAGAATAGTAATTTAACAAAATTTTCAACATTGGAGTGGAATTATGTGTTTAGCGTTTGATATTTGAATTCAAAGTATATAGATATGTTCCTCAACTCGAAATACGTCATAAAATAACAACTTCCGGTCTCTACTTCCGGTCTTCTGAAATACCTGATGTATGGTATCAAACGATTCGTCTCGGTGTCTAGAATAGTAATTTAACAAAATTTTCAACATTGGAGTGGAATTTGGTGTTTGGTGTTTGATATTTGAATTTAAAGTATATAGATATGTTCCTCCCCATACAACATTATTATCTGAAAAATAATAGAAGTTAGATGTCTGGTATTGACTTACTAATACACTGTTCCTGTAAACAGTTAGGGATAATAAACAGCTTTGAGCTATCAGCTAGGGATAATATTGCGAACAGGAGGGATACTATTACGAACAGGAGGGATAATATTGCGAACAGGAGGGGCAATATTAGGGATAAATTGGGATAAAATTGCGAATAGGTGGGATAACATTGAACTGATGAGGATCAACGAAATGAATACATCCAAAAATGTTTTAAATAAATCTGATTCAAAAGTATGTGATATTATAATCAACAAACTTCAATGTTATGGATTGCACATCAATGATGAATTAAAGTTAGAAATAATTAATTCTTTAAAAAGATTCATTCCTGGTGGGAGCCGCCGTCGTACGAATTACCTGACATTAAATCAGATAAATGGAGAATTCGAACACATTCTCAACATGAAAACCCTCGTTGCATGATATTCACATTTAAAAGGAACGAAATGATGATAAGAAGACAGGGTTAGACTATTCATGTGATAAAATATTTTTCAAATTTTCAAATAAGACCAGTGACGATTTAATAACCATGTATGTTTGAATTGCTATTCATTTATTTAATAAATAAAGATATGTAAATTTTTATTTGTGTTTTATTTTTGTTATTAAAATAGAATTATTTAATGAATCTCAAGGTTCCACTTAATTTTAAAAGTACAAATATGGAAAATTGTAACTCTAGGTCAGTATATCTTATAATATATTATGTAAACAGTGTTCAGCATAAAGACCATAAAAATATTGGTGTGATTTATATAACGAGGTTAGCTACTTATTGTTAAATACTCAACTATGCATCAACTTTCTCTTTTGAACTTCCTGGAGCTAAGAAAATATCTGTTTAAAAAACTCAAATATCTCTTCCCGTTCGAAAGTTATATAGAGTTAAATATGGAAAATATTATCTGTCAGTAAAACTTACAATGCATGCAATACACATTTCTATTCATAAAAATATTTACACCATTTCATAACAAGGTCTGCTATTTCCTATTAATAAATCACGTTCTCTAAGCATTATACCCGTTATTATATGCAGACCTATTTCAAATACAGCCAGTTCCATTTCGCTTATCCACCGTCAACTTAATATGATTATAAACTGAATTTAAAATTTCTTTTTCATTCTTCATTTCCGACGGGCTGACTGGGATCAAATAAAAAGCGTAAGCCGTATTGCTAGAACTTTGTATTAGTATGTAAATCAGAATAAACCTATATTTTAATCGGGTAATTAAAATCGATATACTAGCTATCTGTTAATGTTAGGTGTAAACCATAATCAAATATACGTAAAACAATCTCACTAAAAACATGCACACTACGATATGATTCAATTAAATCTTTCATATTTTACAAGAACGGCATAATTATCGGGTCGGCAAATTCCTACATGCGAGCGAGAAGCAATCTATAATATTATAAAACTGATACTACATTTAAAAAAACATTGTGACAAGCGCTGAACATAATCAATATTATATATTTAACAGTTCTTTGCGTATGAAGTTAATATTCTGATGTCATAACTCAATGCTTGTTCTGATAATTAATTAAAAAACAATTACTACTGTAAGCATGCGTAATAGATCTTCCAAATAACTTGAGAACTATTGAAGTTTAAAAAAATCTTCGGACTCTAATTGTATGTCTACTAAGATATGTGGAGAAACCTTATCAAATAAAATTCTGATTGAAAAATTTCCTAGCTGATTTATACCCAAGTTTTTCAGCTTAAATATTAATGTAGATTCAAACGGTGTAATAAGAGTATAGAAATAAATCCGTAAAATATTCATAATAGACGTGGAGTTTTTAGGTTAGGATCCCATTAAGCAGTAAAATATTGCATGGGGCATATCAAATTCTTCATCTCAAGGTTTATAATTTAACTAAATTTTTGTTCTATGAGTGACATTTAACATTTATTTTATATTTAAATTTAAAAAGTGTTAAGACATGTAGATGAAACAAAGAGGATCATATTTTATTCTTTTCGGTTCAGCCTTAAACTTTTACATAAAATATCATTGTTAGCTGTATTATTATTATCATTGAATAGGAATTATTACATAATTTAAGTCTAACACTCTCTCAACTGAGTCAATATGACTACGGAAATAAAACAATCATTAATGAAATATATAGATATATTAACTTTTTTAAATACAGAGTTAAATATTAATATTTAGGACCCCAGCCCAGAGCCGAACAGCAGACTCAAATGCGGAACGTAGGAAATCTATAACTTCTTTTACTGCAGCAGCAATCAGATCTAGAGAGTCACTAATAATGTCTATTTATAAGCACTGGTGTGATTAGGAATTAAATTTAAAACGTTGAAACCTCCAGCGATCAACCGAAACCTCAATCCAGCATATACCATCTCGAGATATCTTATACGCATAACACCTATGTATGATATCGAATATGAATTTTATCATCGAATCTCACATTCTTTTTAACAAACACTATTTAAATAGTATGAACTTCACTGATAAGTTATACATACAGAGGATTCTAAGCGTTTACCATAGATTATTCATATAACAAATTTTACACTTTGTATCTTATTTTTCACATACTTGTACAGGATTAATTCTTCGAGCTGCAGTATCATTTAAAACTTTTCCACAACGACTTCTATCAATGAACACATCACTAACATCATATAGGATAATATTTAATCTTTCAAGCTGCGAAAACATATTTTGTTTCTCTTCATAAAATTTTATATTTTCTTTTAACTGTTCTAATTTTAATAAATGTTCTTGTAACAACACCTTAAATGATGACATCTTACTCTTGTTAGATCTAACGAGTTACTAGTACTGAGTACTCATATGAAGGTTAAAAATAAATGGGGAGGTGGAGAGGGTGAAAATGTCATCTCACAGCATCAATAATAATAAAGTATCTACGTTTTCCTCTTTTTTAATAATATTCTAGAATAATGGTATCTCAGACGTAAAATAAATATTCCAAGTTTTAAAATAAATGATTCAACTCAGGGAACACCGAGCTATGAGAAAATATGTTTAAAGAAGTATTCTAAGAATTGTAATAAACAGCTGCATTCCTAAAACAAATGTGATTGGTTGAACAGTATCACGTGATTAGCATGACGTCACAGATAATAATATCTCTGAGTAAGCATACTTATTAGTTGTTTATAAGTTAGTAGTATTTACGTTGAGCTCACGTAGTAGATATCGTGGCGTTTAATTTTACTTTGTGAATTATTGTGTAACAAAATCAGTGGTTTCCACTTTGATCATTTAAACTTTTTATCTCGTGTGTGTTTGCTATGAATCTAAAAACGTAAGTTATTTTATTATTTCGGTATAGGCGTTTCGAAAGTAAATTTAAACAATTTTTAGAATGAATTTAGATGTGATAAACAAGGAAGCTCTTTCACAGCGCAAGCAGTTAATCAAATTACATGAGTTACCCATTAATATTCTGCAGCCTATATATGATGCACAAGCTGTTAAGACTAGATTTGGGAATGCTGTTCTATTGGAACTTGAAAAGAAAAAGCTGTTTTTACCTAAACGTATGTTTCCTCTAATGAAGAATAATTTACATCAATTTACCGGATGCAAATACAGTTTGATAGTTGAAGGTTTAAAAGAAGCTGATAACCCATCAGCAGGAATGAATTTTAGATTTATTGAAAATCTCTAAAATGTAAGTAAAAATTTTTTCAATATTTATTTTTAAAATTATTAAGTTTTTTATATCATTTTAGCTATGGTAAAAAGGACTAAGAATACTCGCATAAATATAATAGATGGATGAGGGCTGTTAACAGTTATTTTCAAGTGAATAGATATACCAGTTGAACTCTAAAGAAATCGCAGTTCTCAGTGATGAAATTGTAAGAAAATTCCATGCAGTTAAAATAAAAGACTAAGTATACCCCAGAACAACGAAACATTCAACTTTAGAACACAGCGAACTATACAATCTCATCTACATAACGTTTACTCGGTGGAGCAAACTAAAATTGCTCTAAGTCCATATGATGATAAGCGTTATCTTTTAAATGACTCTACCGACACGTTACCTTGGGGTAACTACTCAATTATAGAATAATTTAATAGTTACCAAACATGTATGTAAAATAGGATTAATATTATTATTATTTTATTTCTTGTAATAAAATATTATATAACCTATGTCTGTGTTTTTCTTATAAGGTAAATAAAACTCATAAGTATCAGTGGTGGTATAATAGAAAAATTATACATATTTTTTATGATATAAATATTTTCAAGAAAGAAGTGATATTTTGCCTACATATAATACATTTATCAAAAGTAACTGAGCAATCAGTACAACAAACTGTATTTGGATAGAAGAGGATGGGAACAAGTCACATAAGTAAAACATTACATTTTCTGAACAAAGATCATAATCACTTTCACATAGTATGTTATTAGTAATATTCAAGAAATTATTGTAGAAACCAGCAAAGTCTAAGCTATGTAATATATTCATAGTAGACATCACAAGTCCATTAATGTTTATAAATTCAAGTTTTTAAGATTTTATTTAAGTTTTACAAGTGTTGATTGTTTGTTATCATCTGATAGTCTACGTTTTTCTTCCATGATGATTCCAGTTATGAAGGTAAAATTTAATTCATATCAGCTGTCGATCGGTGCAATTACACCCATATCTTGCAATATGTTTATATACACCTGATAGTTAAGGTCTAGACGTTTACTAATTCTTATCATTTTAACTAAATCATTGGGGTCAATATCTGAACCTCGCAGTAATATTTCATCAAACTCGGAACAACTTGCGAATGGTTTACTTTGTTCTGATTCTATTAGTGGAGGTATATTTTCATTTCTAAATAAATCTAAATCATTTCTTGCGGTTTCCTGCATGTTATTGGAAGGGGTCTTGCTATGTAACCTTCGTATATGCTCCTTTAAGTTATCTTTTCGTTTAAACGTTTTATTACAAGGCGCGCGCGTCTTCCCCAACCTAACCTAACATTGGCCTGAGAATTCCCTTTTCCTTGAGTAAAACCTAACCTAACCTAACCTAACATTGGCCTGAGAATTTAACCTAACCTAACCTAACATTGACCTGAAAATTTCCTTGTAAATAAGGGCCCATATAAGGGTAAATAACGATTAATTAGGGGTAATTAATATGATATTAAGGGTAAATAAGGGTATATATATAAGGGTATATAAGGGTAATTAAGGGTATAGTCAGGTACGGTTTAAGGATACATGTTGATAAATTCGGTACTGCTGAAGGATAAATAAGGGTATCTGATAGTTATAAATCAGTTGAAGCTAGTTGATGACATGCAAATAAACAAGAAAGAATCCACAAAAACTAATAGTTGTGCGTGGTTTTTAGTTTATTCGATACACTATATTCAACAATTTTATGTGTTATGTTATATCTATGTATTAAAACTGTATAATGTATGAGTTATTTAACAAATAAAATACAAAATAAAAGACAAGAATTTTTTTTTAATTAACCTAGACAAAAATAATTTTATATAGTTACCTCAATAATAATATTGTGTACTGATATTCTTTCTAAAGCCATAATGAATTTTTTTATTTCGTGTTTAAAATTGCGTAATGAAAACTTCATAAATAAATGTTTTTGTTGTTTCTCTAATAAAAAGTTGTATATTTTGGTTGATAAATACAGAAAGTTACGTTGACCTATTGTTTTGTCGGCTTTTTGTGTTTCAACCAATTGGTTAGTTTTACTTCTAGTTGAGTAGTTGTGACATATTTGGTTTAGTTGGTTTTTGTTTTTATATAGGTAAGTACAAATATTAATAAAGAATAGTTGCCTTATATCTAATAGTCGTGATTCTTTGTACAGTTGATTACTAGGGTACGTGTTTTTTTTAAGGTACATGAGTTTTATAAACCTTTTTTGCATAACTTCTAATTTCTTAAGATGACAATTTGCTACTCCACCCCATCCGAGTATACCATATTGTAAGCGAGATTCCACTAAAGCATAATATATAATTTTCATCTGTTTTAAATCAAGAATTTTACTTAAATATTTAAATTTATATAATATGCCTCTTAGTGTGTTAACAACATTACTAATATGAATATCCCACCTTAGATGTTTATCCATAGTTATACCGAGGTATTTAACATGGTCCGTAGCTTTAATTTCAATCACCTTCTGTTCATTGTTTATTTTAAGAGTCTGGTATTCCGGAAGATTATTTGAGTAACAAGTAAAGGGTATAAACATAGTTTTTTCATAATTAACTGTAAGTAGTTTATGATTAAACCAGTCAAAGATGCTAATAACATCAGTTTCAGCTTTTTTCTTCAGTTCTTTCCATGTTTTGCCCTCGTATAATATCACAGTGTCATCAGCGAAACTTACAATCTTTCCACAGCTATTTAAAGTGAGCAAGTTGTTTAAATATATGGTGAAGAGTAGTGGTCCCAGAACAGTTCCCTGAGGAACACCATACTCCATAATTTCTTCCGTACTATATGTGGAACCAAGTTTAACCACTTGCTTTCGCTCACTTAAATAACTGGCCATTAATTTGTGAGCGTTTCCTCTTATTCCTATATCTTGCAAGGCTTCCAACAGCTGAACATGACTGACAGTGTCAAAAGCCTTCGCAAGATCTAGGAATACGCATATGATAGGTGTTCCCTTGTCTAATGCACTGTAAATATGTGAAGTTACAAAGGTGATTGCATCGTGTGTAGATTTGCCCTCTCTGAATCCAAATTGTTTATCCGAAATTATTTTATTTTTATTTATATATTTTGTAAACCTTATCTTAATGACTTTTTCAAAAATTTTTGCTAGGGATGTTATTAGGGATATTGGTCTGTAATTTGACGTATGGGTTTTGTCACCTTTTTTATGTATAGGTGTTATAACTGCCATTTTAAATTCAGAGGGGCAAATTCCTGTTTCACTCAATTTATTTATCAGATATGACAATGGTGTTGATATTTCCTCAACTACAAATTTAAGTGTCTCTGATTTAATCATGTCATAACCTGGTGCTTTGTGTGATTTCAATGATTTTATTATATCAATTATCTCTTTTTTGTCAGTAGGTTCTAGGAATATGGAAAACGGGGTGGTCAACCTTACTGGAGGATTGGTGAGAGGTTTGGTAATTTTATTTGCTAAATTTTTTCCTACGTTTGCAAAGTATTTATTAAAGGTATTTGCCATAATTTTCTTATTTTCCGTTAATTCATTTGTTTCCAACAATATCTGTTTAATTTCAGGTTTCTGATTTATACTATTTATATTTTTGACAGCATTCCACAAATTTTTTGTGTTGTACGTACGAATTACAAGAACGGCATAATTATCGGGTCGGCAAATTCCTACATGCGAGCGAGAAGCAATCTATAATATTATAAAACTGATACTACATTTAAAAAAACATTGTGACAAGCGCTGAACATAATCAATATTATATATTTAACAGTTCTTTGCGTATGAAGTTAATATTCTGATGTCATAACTCAATGCTTGTTCTGATAATTAATTAAAAAACAATTACTACTGTAAGCATGCGAGTAGGTAAAGAATGACAGTTTTGAGCCACCCCCCACCACTTTTTGCACCCCCCACTCCTACCCCCCACTCCTCCCCCGCCCCCTTTAGCCCCGCCCCCTCCCCCCACTCCAGACACGCCCCCTTCCCCCACCACTTTGGCACCCCCACCCCTTTTGGCACCCCCCACTCCAGACACGCCCCCTTCCCCCGCCACTTTGGCACCCCCCACCCCTTTTTGCACCCCCCACTCCAGCACCCCCCACTCCAGACACGCCCCCTTCCCCCACCACTTCGGCACCCCCACCCCCTCTACTTTAGCCCCGCCCCTTTCCCCACTCCAGACACGCCCCCTCCCCCACCATTTTGGCACCCCCCACCATTTTTTGCACCCCCCACTCCAGCACCCCCACTCCAGCACCCCCCACCACTTTTGATCCATTAACCTTGACCTCTCATGACCTTTGAGCACCCCCCACCATTTTTGACCCATTAACCTTAACCTTTGCACCCCCCACCATTTTTAATCCATTAACCTTAACCTCACGTGAGCACCCCCCACCACTTTGACACCCCCCTCCACTTTTTCACCATAAATGGGTGGGGGTATACAGTAAATTCTATAAAATGGTGGGAATTCACAGTTCTAGAAAGTTTTTGTGTTGAACAGTATTCAAGATGACTCAGTGTGGCAGTATCTTCAGTCTACCTGAACTAAAAAGTGATTTATCTGGAAGTTTACCTCATGCACCTCAAAACAAGAATGATCTAGTTGTAATTGGTGAACGAAAACATCAACTGAATAAATCAAAAAGTAAATTTGTGTCGACTGGATTATCATATGACTTCTGGTACGCACCATGTATAAAACTAACAGGCAATAAATTGGACACAATAATTTTTGGCGAAAGTGAGTGGAATGAATTTCTTACATACCAAGGTATTATAACCAATTATCTATATACCAACGGTAAAGCAGAGCAGATAGATGCTGAAAATTTTACGATACAGTTTGAAAAAATATCCTATTCGAGAGTGATCAAAATTGTAAAAAATAACTCGTACATTTACATGGGGTATGAATCCATCTGCAAGTTGTGGGAAGCGTTACCACTTATCAAGTATAGAATTGATATGCTGAGAAGGCAACAGTTTTCAAGTTACTTAAAAATTGTGCAAAACGGACTACAGCGGCAAAACGGAGATGTGTTTGAAAATGTAATGAATTTGCTTCAGCCGCTCGAAAACTGTAATAACGAAAACGTTTGCATGCTCATGGAATTAATTTACATTTACCCGGAATTATTTGAACTTGAGTGCTGTGGAAGAGTTGAATAATGAAGAAAGTAACATTTAATACAGAAAATAATAAAACATATTTTATGGTTACATGGAATTTTGCATATCAATCATCAAGGAAGCGATATTGGGAGTTTTTATCCATTGACCGAATGCGGTTTAATAGAAGAGTAGAGAAAATCTCAAATATTATCAGTCCTATTTTAGAAAATAATCATATATGTAACATATTTAATGATAGATTTAAATGAAATGTTAGCGAAACCAATAATGTACCATGTGTGTGATAAAATAAAAGAAATATATATGTTTAAAAATTGTTTTATTAAGGGTGAAAAAAAAAAGATAAAGGAGTAATATATTATACAATTTGATTATTAGAAATCCATGAATTGAATTTATTGGATAATCCCAGCCATTTCACATAGAGCTTGTCACCTTTTTTTCTTAAAACCTTCTCCACAAGATATATATCGGGATGTTTTACTTTCTGAAGTTCCTGCTCATAGAATCCTCCTTGAATTAAATTACCTTCCTGATCTTCTAAAAGGTAAGTTCTAGGATTACTTTTATGAACCTTTATAATTTTAAAAATTTCATTAGACCAGTTTGGAGTATATCCTTTGCAAAAGACTTCTCGGTATTTGCTAATCCTCACACAATCGTTTACTTTAAATTTTTGCTTCCTTGGATCGACTATTTTCAAATGACTATATACAGTTTGCAACAAGTGTTTTTCATCTTTCTTTTTAATATCTTTAGGTTTTCTTCCAATCGTTCTGTGTTTGGTGTCATTGTATTCCGCAACAATGTCTGGTAAAAGATTTAACCACTTGTAATTTCCTTGTAAGCTAAACAGTTTCCACATTTTATTTTTTAGGGTTCTGTTCACTCTTTCAACAACGCTTGCTTTAAGATGTGTGTAAGAGCTATAATGGTTAATTTTCCACTTATCCATTAATTCCTTGAATTCTTTATTGTAAAATTCTTTTCCCATATCTGTTTGCAAATTTTTAGGTAGCAGTTTGATATTTGAAAGGATTCTTCCCATTGCTCGTGAAACTTCTTTTCCACTTTTATTTTTCACAGGTTCACACCAAACAAATTTTGAGAATACATTAATGACCACTAAAATATATTTATAACTTTTATTTATTTTAGCGTAAGGGATCATCTCTACGAGATCTGCTTGAAGAAGATCATTTAGACCTTTAACAATTACTCTTCTTCGTTTGAAAGATTTTCTAACTGGTTTATGAATTTCGTTTACTATTTCCTTCTTAATGTCAGTCATGTTGTAGAATAATAGAAAGAAGAGAAGTACGGTTTCGATCAATATAGTAGCACAGTAAATGAAGCCTTAACTTTTCCATGCACACTATTTATCTAATTATTTTACCCTCCTTTAACTCCTCTATTATCGAAACTATTTCGTTGTTATGTCCATTATTCCCTGCTAACTGTGATGCAATGAGCAGCTTTAATCGATCTACAATTTCATTATAATCATCAAAATGTTTATATTCAATATTTTTGTTATTGAATTCCATCATCGTTAGTTTTCCACCTCTCTTACTTTGACTCCTTGTTTTCCTCACTGGTTCAGGAATCGACTTCGATCTTGGTCTTTGCTCTCCTTCTGAGGTGGATCTCACACTCGATGCGCTTGGATTTCTCCTCCGTTCTTGTGACATCGAATATAAATTCGTAACTCGCGGTTTGATAATATCTATGAATTTACTTGCATTTGATGTAGATAGACCTCTTTGAGGATCATAACCTAAAAACTGGGTATTCGTCCTTTTAATAATATCAATATATTAATCTACATCTGTTGGCCGATAACCTGCTGGATGTT
This sequence comes from Rhagium mordax, assembly GCA_963680705.1. NCBI lineage: Eukaryota > Metazoa > Arthropoda > Insecta > Coleoptera > Cerambycidae > Rhagium > Rhagium mordax. The sequence continues at coordinate 32,647,857 of OY796665.1, forward strand.
TTTTGAACATTAGTTCATATAATCCTGGTGTACCAATGTACTTAAATTCGCCATTAATGATGAAGTTAGCTCCCTCAAAATCAACGGATGAATCACCAATTGCATAGCTTTTTCTAAATGGGTCAAAGTGAACGCCAAAGGTATCATCAAAATCTCCCTTAGTATCATTAATTCTATCTTCAATATACGCTCGAGGTAGTGGTATTTTAAACTGGCTTAAATAACGCTGATGTTCTGTTTCACTATCTGCTATTGTCGAAGGAAAAGTTTCATCAAAAAAACTCTCAACAATTTCGGGTTGGGTTTGAGTTGAATCAAACTCAAATGTCTGCTCTCCCAAATCAATAGGAGCTGTCAAACGATAATAGTCATGTAGTGGTTGGGTACTTGGTCTAAAACTATCCCTGATGCTTTCTTCTTTTAATTCTTCTTTTAAATTTAATTTTGGAGGAACTTTGAGAGTTGAAACTATTTCATTAAGCGGTTGTGTTATCGGTTTATAATTTTTCTCCAACAAAAACTGTGATTCGGCAATATCATTCTTCAAGTTGTGATATTTTTGCTTTAGCGCCTTCCTCGCCTTTAACAGCTCCGCAACCACTCGATTATCCATGGTGACTGATTGATAGTATTTAATGTTCACCCTTTATATGAATAAATTTATCAAATCCTTTTCTATATCTTCCAGAGTTGATAGCACAATCTTTATCTATTACAACAAATCCGTATTTATCTTCCCAACAAAATGAACAAAGTTCTCTGAAATCTTGGAAACGCATATCAACGTTTACATGATCATCGTAAATGTGTTTTAGATTGGTCATATCCTGTGGAAATATTATAAGAAGATTAGCATTATCTCTAACCAGTTGTTTGGGAATAGAGGAATAAGTCTGACATAAATAAAAACAGTCAGTGTTTCTATGACGTCCGAAACAAAAATAGTTTTTGATGATGCTTTGATTGCAAGACGCTAAATCGTCGAATATGATCACTGAATTTAACTTTATTTCTTCAGGAGGTATTACTTCATCACCATCATTATATTCAAAATATTCAATTTCATTCATAGGTTTAATTAAAAGTCTCAAAAATTCATATTTGGGTTGATATAGGGATTTGGAATATAAATAAATATTTTCAAATCGTAAACCATTAGGATGTTCCAATAAACTGAGCATGACATTTGTTTTTCCACACCCAGAACTTCCAACCAAAAGTCCTCGTTTCGACAGTCCACCGAACAAAATACCATGCTTTTGAAAAGTGTTCGTCATTGAAATCTCATCATGATTTACAATTGGTAAAATTGTTGTTTGCTGTTGAATTTGCATTTTTTCACATCAATCTTATCGTAAAACAGAACTTTCTTAAAAAGAGTACCGTTACAAACTGATAGATCAGTGTTTCCTGCTTTATATATAAAGAGTGAGTTCACAAAATAACATTCATTTAGCTGTGCGATTCAATATATAATGGATCGGAGCAAAAGTTCACCGCTCACTTGTGCTAGAAAGTTTAAAAAGAGTGGACGTGGTTTGATCAATACCATAATAAATAGACTTCCCGTGGAACTACATATACCTGGTTATAATTATTGTGGACCGGGAACCAAACTTGCAAAACGTCTACAACGCGGCGACACCGGAATTAATCCTTTAGACGAGGCGTGTAGAGAACACGATATAGCATATTCTACATTTCAAGACGTTGAAAGAAGAAATCAAGCGGATAGGGAATTAGCCAAAATTGCATTTAAACGTGTAAAAGCACCTGATTCGGGTTTTGGTGAAAAACTCGCTGCACTGGGAGTCGGTGGAATAATGAAACTAAAGAGTAAAGTGGGAATGGGGCTTAAGCGCAGAAGAAATCCAAGGAAGAAGAAAGGTGGAAATATGAATTTGAAGTTTGCAGTAAAAAAAAAATCGCCCTCTAAAAAACCTAGACGAAGAGTTATCCCCGCTCCAAAAAGAGGAGGCATTCTCCCTTTCCTGCTACCTCTCTTGGGGGCATTAGGGGCTGTGGGAGGAGGCGTGGCAGGTATTACAAAAGCAGTTAACGATGCCAAAGCAAATCGCCAGGTGATAGCAGAACAAATGAGACATAATTTAGCAATGGAACAGACCACTAAAGGGAAGGGTTTATATTTAGGCCCCCATGAAAAGAAAGGCTTAGGATTATACCTTAAAACTTATAAAAAAAACTAATAAAGCTACCACACCGACCACTAACTAATATAGATTTAATAAAATTTGCGAAAAAACTTAAAATTCCTTATTTTCGAGGCGTCTTCATGAAAGATACACTTCCAAAAGGAATAAAGAAAAATGAATCCGGGATAGTAAATCTAGATGATAATGATGGAGACGGAACTCACTGGATTGCATATTTCAAGCAAAACCAAAAAATAGTTTATTTTGATAGTTATGGGAATTTAAGACCCCCAGAAGAGTTAATAAAATATTTTTTAAGTGATGGTAGCTCAAATAAAATAAAATACAATTATGATTCTGTACAAAATAATAGCTCATATGTTTGTGGACACTTATGTTTAATTTTTTTATATAATCAATGTAAATAATGTTATGTATTCATTTACTAATAAATTGTCAACGTGTTAATATGGCTCCGACTTTAATTCTTAGTGGTAATTCATCTAAATTAGATTATGATTTGAATCCTCACATATATTTAGAGGATGATATAGATTACGAAATAGGATTGACACACTTTGATACTTATAATACAATTCCAAACATTGACAATAGGAACAACAAATTTGTGTGGGGAGAGAATGATGGGTATACAGCCGAAATTGATGAGGGATGCTATGAGCTTTCTGATATCATAAAAAGCATAGTGGACGCAGTAAAGGAACTGGATGAAGGTGCAGTTATTTTGATTTCTTTGAATATGAATACATCTAAAGTAGCTATAAAGATGAATAGAAGAATAAATTTCAATGGAAGCGATTCTATTGGTTCAGTATTAGGATTCGATAACAGAGAGTTGGAAGCTGATGTGAAACATATTTCTGATCACACCGTACGCATATCTAAAGTGAATGTCATCTGTATCGAGTGTAACATTGCGGTTGGTTCCTTCTTTAATGGAAAACCTGTCCACATTATTCATCAGTTTTTTCCAACAGTTCCAGTTGGATATAAAATAGTGGAAGCACCCACAACTATTCATTACTTCCCGGTGAGCGTCAAGACCATTGACAACATTACAATCAGAATAGTTGATCAAGAGGGGAATCTCGTCAATTTTCAAAACGAAGTCAGAACAGTTAGCTTGCATCTCAGAAAATCAATTCACTAAGGAAATGGTATTAATATTCAATTCGAGGTCACCTGTGCATCACTATAAAAGGAGCAGTAAGAAGAAAATCCGCAGTTCTAAAAACACTTTCAGCAGATTAACATCGGAAAATAAACAGTTTTTACGGTCACTTGGATTCGAAGTGTTAGTATAATGGAATTGTTAAATATTACCGAACAACCTTTTAGTGACAATTCTGTAGCAGAATATCAGTATCATACATATCAACCCAATACATCTGGAACTCTAGATTATAATGATGAAACAAGAATTACCATTCAAGATTTAGATGCCTATACTGCTCCGTGCACTAGCTATTTATACATCGAAGGAAAATTAACAAAAGATGATGGAACTGCAGCTAAAACATTGGAATTTATTAATAATGGTATTGCTTTTTTGTTTCGGGAAATTAGGTATGAATTAGGTGGTGTTGTAATAGATTCAGTAAGAAATGTTGGTTTGGTTTCAACTATGTTTCATTATCTATCATTAAATGAAAACGAGAGTATTTTTATGCAAAATGCTGGGTGGTTCCCGAAAAAGATGAAAGGTGAGGGAACTAAAATTATAGCAGATGAAAATGGAGATTTCAACGTTTGCATTCCATTAAGTTTTCTGCTTGGATTCTTTGAGGATTTTCAAAAAATTATAATTAATATGCGACAAGAATTGGTATTGATACGTAGTAGTAATGATTTAGACAGTGTTACAAGTGGCGATGAAACTGAAAAACCAAAAATTACCATTTCTAAATTATTATGGAGAGTACCACATGTGACAGTAAGCATGGCAGAACAAATACGATTAAATAAAATTATAAGTAAGAACGTTGATCTACCTCTAAGATTTAGAAGCAGGGAATTAATTGAATATCAATCTATACCTGACACAATCCAACATACGTGGAATGCTAAGACATCTAATAAAGTTGAAACTGCTAAACATGCATTATTTGGTCTTCAAAAAAATAAGAAAGGAAAAATTACATCTGATATGAGCAAATTTGATAATTGTGATCTAAAAAACATAAGAATTTTCTTGAATTCTGAGAGATACCCATATAGTGATCTACAACTAGACTTCAAACGTAACAAATATGCAACTCTCTACAAAATGTTTGCTGATTTTCAACAATCCTATTACCCACATAAAATAAATCAACCGATATTCAACCCGATAGAATTCAATGCAATTGCACCACTAGTTCATATTGATTGTTCACGTCAAAAAGAAGCTTTGCAAACTGGATCAGTGGTTATGAGAATAGAATTTGAGACTGACACCCCTACTAAAAATGTTAATGCATATTGTGTCATACTGCATGAGAAATATTACACATATAATCCGTTAACAAAAATCGTTCGTCAACATTAAAAATTGCGCATGACAAGTTTTTTTACCTATATAACGAGGCACATTATTAGTCTGTTGAGAGTAAGTTGAGAGAACACAGCGAAGAGTTCTGCTTATTAAAAGTGAGAAAGCTTAAAAATATGAAACTCGTTATCGATTTTCAAGGATTTAAAACTGAAAACAACAAGTTTATCGTCAAGGAGTTCGCTGGCTATGATGGGATGAAAGTATGTCATTATATTTTTAAGCCACCTTATCCGTTTGAGATGCTTTCACCAGACTTACAAAAACAAGCTTACTGGTTAACAAGAAATCATCATTGCATTAAATGGAGTGATGGGTTTACACCACTACATATGTTCGGGCAAATTATTAAGAACTTGACTACATCTGCTGAGTGCGTTTACGTGAAAGGAGGAGAAAAGGCAAAATACATCAGACAATTTATTACACAACCTGTTTTGGAATTAGAAGAGCAACCACCTCTATTGAAATCCAGCGCAAAATGTTTTTTTCATTCAAATGATAAGTGTATGTGTGCACTTTCTAATGTATATTACCTGTATGAAAATTTTATGATGTCATGAGTTTAGAAATAAAACAATAAATATTAATTATGTTTTTATTTTATCACCAAAGAGTAACAAATATAATTTCAATTTAGAGAAATCCCCTCGTCACTATCGTCTTCACTCCTTAATCTGTTTGCAAGGTCTGGTCTTAAAAACCGTTTTAGCTGATGGAGTTCATTTTCTAAATCCAATTCGATTAGATCGTCTACAAGGCATTCCTCGCATATAAGATCTGTCAAAAACATTTCACATACTTCACGTGCTTGTTTGTACTTTTTGGCCAGATCAGTACAATAGTCTTCTGTGAAGAATTTACCCATTCCATAGATCGCTTCGTGTTCAGCATCGAACTGCATATTTGAAAATTGTTGACTTAAATGTTTTACACCACTTTCTAAATCAACAACTTTGATTTCTTCTACGTACGACATCCACATTTTAATAAACTTAATATTCTAATGATAATTGACTGTAGTGACGGACTCGTATTTATAATGAAATTCCCACCTATCCACCCCCACCTAAAAAATACTGCAACATAACAATTTTATTAGCTCACGTTTGCACAATCCTTATCAAGTGAACATTTTAATAATCTTTGTGAGTTTATTGCAAGCTCAGTATGCCTCCCACCTAACCTGAAATAGTATATAAGGTGTATACGTAAACAACTCGAAAAAAACAGACTATTGCTCAAGAAAGATGTGCATAGATCCAGTATTAAGTTATTGCACAACGAACTATGAATTGGTGAAACAAATAAAAGAAAAATTCCCTGACGTATATCAAGTGTTGGAAAGTTTACCAGGACAACGTTGGGTAATAGCTGGTGGTTTTATGAGTTACCTATTGAACTTAACAAACACCTTTCAAGACGTGGATGTATTTTACTTTAATAGTGAATTTAGTCAAAAATGCGTTAAATCTGAATGGCAACTCGATCCAGTATCATCTTCCTACAACAATGAGGTTTTCAACGTGTTCAATCACAGGAAATACAACATACAAGTTATAGAATTTATTAATATAACAGTGGAACAACCTCTGAGACATCAAATGTTTGCATTGTTGCATTGTTTTGATTGTGTAGTGGTTAGAAAGGCTTTACATTTAAAAAGTGGTGTATTGATTGACTGCAATTTTGGTCCTGTGAGTTTTGAAAATTGCTGTCGCCAACAAAAATATAATAAACGTCTTAATCAACCCATTGTCACTCAACCAAAAACATTGCGCCTAATAACTTATGAATATTTACAAAATGAGCAATAAAAACGTATTGAACACTATTGTTTCGTTATTTATTATTCATCCTATACCCATACTCCCCCTGATTCTTAAACAGTTGTAGAGGATTTTAACTGAATATTTGTATAAGAATTATTAAAGAAAAACACAAATTCGTATAATAAATATTTTATTAAATGAACATTATACAACATACACAATTATAAAAGGTTATAATAAACTTTCATCAAATTCAAAACCTTGATTTTCCATTTCAATTATTTTATCAGCTAGTGACAAAAGACATGTTAAATTATCATTTTGGTCAGCGTTATTGTATTCATTATTGATGGAGTAATGACCCCATGCTAAAGTTTTTGTACTCCCGGGTATAACATATCGCTTATCATCTCGTGCTGACAGTGCAACTTTGTTTTTCAGTTCAGTATATACCGTGTGAAGGTGTGAAGAGAATACATACATTTTACGGTATATTAATCCACCGTCTTCTACAATTTGTTTATAGTCAATCAAGTGTAATTGCTTCTTTATAACGCTTTTTGATATACCTTTGGCTTTCTTTTTTACATCATTTGCTTTAACGCAGTAAGCTTTCGCACCAGTGCCGAAAAAGCTTTCGATTGGGATGCCTGCATACTCATCTTTTAATTTACCTATGACCGACTGTGTTTTTGGAATATTATGGACATTAGGATAAGAATAATTTGAAGTGTCAAACAGTTCAATATTTTCTTTAATATCATCATAAACATTATTAGTATAAATTTCTAAAATTAATGAGTCTGTGTCAGTGTAACAGAGAGAAACGTTATCGTTATATTTCTTCTTTATAAAATTATAAAAAAAGTTATACATTACAGTTTTAGATATGTCTAAAATGGTGAAACCTATGTAAAGTGGCTTATCGTAATAAACTTTTAAAGGGGCCATTTGAACTGCTACTAAATTTTCAGTAAATACTGAACAAGATTTGAAATTTGGTTGTGCAATAAGCTGTTCAGCACCTACGCTACCTATTCTATTTTCCCAATGTGACATTAACCTCACATCAACCCTTTTATCAACATTTTCCATTGTTTTTCCAAAAATAGAATTTATAATAAATTTGAAGAGATCTCGTTCAAATGCATTTCTAGAAGCATTTCTAAGTCTAGTGGTTAAGTCAATATAGGGCTTCAACCATGCAGATTGTGAAAATTCAATGACTTTATGTATTTTTGTGAGTATTAATCCGTGTTCCAAACATTGTTTTAAATTTCGATAATGAATAATATATCTCTGTTTATCTTGCAAATTAAGAATCAATTTTGGATCTTTTGAGTTAGGAGGTATGATGTTTTCAGGACAAAACGGTAAATCATTATGTTTATCATGCAAATATTGTGGGTATTCTAAATCGACTTCTAATACATAACCTTTTGGAGACTCATCACTTATTGTAGTGCAATCAAAGTTATCAATTTCATAATCTTCTAGCCATCTAAAGTCACCCTTAGGCAGATGTTGACTCATTGAACAACCGTACAAATTGGTTGCGTCTAGGTATAATATATATGAAGTCGGTTCTGAAGGATTATAATTTTCAATTAACGGATTGTTTGCTATAGCTTTCCTGTTACTACATTGACTTATACCACCACGTATACCTTTTCTAAAGAAATGCAACTGATCAATTTCAGTTAAGAGTTGGAGTTCGACACGAGTTTTTCGCAACATGGCATCCCAACTGAATGATGGTGCTGTTAAATATTGCGCTGGATCTAATTTATATGTCTGTAAGCAGATCTGTCTAAAATTTTCAAAAATATCGGCTAGTATTAAAACATCAGACACTAAGTAAATATCAGAATATTCACCGAGAGTTTGACAATTAAAATTTAGCCACACATCACAAGCGCGATTATAATCATCCTGAGAAATTGATTCACCACTCAAAATATTAAAAAACTGGTCCTGTGTTGGTAATTTAGTCTCATCCAGTTTTTCTAACGAATCCACGTAAGAATATGGAAAAACACCTTTGCGTCTTAATAAATTGAACTGTGTTTCATTATTGTAAAATTTTTTAACCTCGTGGCATTGATGTGGTTCTAACGTTTGACTTAATTTATCTAAAGAAGCTGGTAAAAACCGAAACGAGTCCACAAACCTTAATTTCATATAAATATTCTTAGGCTTTTCATCGTCTGACTTATCTACTAAAATGAATTTGGAAAATGTAATGTATTTTTCTTTGGTTTGTGCAACAACCTGTATTTTCTCTTTCTTTAGGGCTAGTTTTTTTAAAAATAGGTGTGAGTCGTAATTAGATAAATTGTGCAGATAAACCGGTAGAAATGTAGGTATTTTAAACTGTAAATTACACGTAGAGTGCGCAGGTCCACGAAAATTGCCTGTAAGGTGGCAGTGATCGCGAACTTTTACCTCATCTGCCTCAAAAGGTTTATCACAAATATGACATAACGGACTATCATTGAAAAATTGTTGCTCTTGTTCAGTTAATGGTTTCATTTCTACAATATTTTTTAAGTAATTTCTATATATTTCTAAAACATTTTGTTCTAATCGTTTAGTAAAAACGCCAGCGGCATCAATGCCTCGATAATATTCAAGTTTTGAAAGTCTCTCATCAAAGTTGCATTTTATATAAAAACAGAATGAATACGGCTCATGTTCATATGTTTTAACTGTGAATGATTCACTGTCGCAAGGTTCATTATGGTGGATTGGCTTTAATAAACTTTCAAAATCCGCATATATCACGAATGGAAGCGGTAACTGTTTCTCAATGTTCACAAATTTTAATATATTTCCAGCAATTGTTTCACCACATTTATTAATTTGTAGATCAGGGTTTGGTAATACCGTACATATGTGATTACAGTCAAACCTTTCATGGTGGCATAATTTCTCAGGAGATCTAAAAAATTGAAGACAGCCATCACAAATATAATTTTTACCGTCATGTTTAGATCTTTGGCTAGATACTAGTCGCGACAAATCCTTAATAAGTGTGTAATGGCTATTCCCTTCAGCATCCGTCACAAGTAACAAGTTTACATGTGTATTTTGACGAAGAGATGTAAAATGTAAAGGGCCTACAATTTCACTAACCATTTTACCATCTTTGTATTGATTATTCACCCCGAATACATTTATAGAAATATTATTTAACTTTTCAAATTTAGTTATATCTTTCAATTTAACTGGGAAGTCAATACCTTCAAAATTCAGCAATGTAGAGGGGCTTGGATAGGAAGACGTTCTATAAGGTTTCCCATTGGGTGGAAATATTGCAGCGATCACGCTCCAGGCCATGCACATTTCATCCTTATTTTGAATATTTAAAACAGCTTTTTTGTTTTCTATTTGTTTTGGCAATTTAATGTACGATGATGCAAATAACGGATTGTATTTGTTGATATTGACTTCAAGAAAACTAAGATGCTTTATAGCCCATCCTACAATAATAAGTATTATTTTAAACAAAACAAGTAAAATAATTGATATATTACCTGAATCGCGTTCCTGAAAAGTTAATGCTTTTTCCAAAATCACCTCTTTAAAATCATTATACACATTCATCAAATCAGTTGAGTGTGTTATAATTCGATTATTGGTATTGAACGATTTTATGTCAGATAATTGTTTTTCCTCTATGACATATAGACCAAATAATTCCACATTAATTTTTAAGCTGAAGAATTTTTGAACATATTCCTCAATCACTGAGAAAACTTTTCTTCTTATGTCTTCGAAAAACTGAGGAATATCGGTATAATGTTTCTTTGAAGAAAATCGGTAACTCGCAATTCGATTCTTAAATGCACTTTGCAATTTTTCAACTCCTTCACCCTTATCAATCACTTTTTTATGGGTAAAACTTCTCATATGACCCGCTAATTTAGATTTCGGTATTTTTTCACAACACACTGGGCAAATAACCTCATTTGTGCTCGAAGACCTACCAGGCTGATTTAATTCATCGTTTTGTGAATTATTTAGTTTAATTTTTTTTGGTGGATTACGTTGTCTGTATACACAACTCTCACGAAGATGACGTGTTAAACTCCTTTTTGCAGAAAACCGTGTTCGACACTGAGGACATTCCATTGTCCAGCTTACTTCCGTCAATGAAGGTCTAATCCTAAACACTTTCCTTTTTATACGCTCAAATGAGATTGGGTTTTTTAATTAAATTAATTTGACTAATAAATGACTATTATTATTCAGTTCATTTTGGTTGCACTTTTAATCTCGGTAATTAATGTTTTTTTTTATCAAGACATAATAATACTCATATTGTGGAAAAAATAGAATACTACTCATAAAATTCCTTTATTGGACGTTACCGGTTTCGTGAACAATATTCTTTGCTTCACATCCTCAGACGTAACAGGACTACAATTAATTAAAGTAATAAATAAGGTGACTTTATGTAATAATTGATCTTAATAAGTTATTAAAACTTAAAATAAATCACAGAGAGCAACCACATTTGACTATAAAAACACAAGAAATCTAAATAAAAACACACACTAAACATAGAATAATTTAAAAAAAAAATCTTAAAAAATATTGGATAACACCTTTAAATTTAGTTATCCAATATTTTTTAAGATTTTTTTTAAATTATTCTATGTTTAGTGTGTGTTTTTATTTAGATTTCTTGTGTTTTTATAGTCAAATGTGGTTGCTCTCTGTGATTTATTTTAAGTTTTAATAACTTATTAAGATCAATTATTACATAAAGTCACCTTATTTATTACTTTAATTAATTGTAGTCCTGTTACGTCTGAGGATGTGAAGCAAAGAATATTGTTCACGAAACCGGTAACGTCCAATAAAGGAATTTTATGAGTAGTATTCTATTTTTTCCACAATATGAACAATTACTCATATGGGATTAACCTTCCTAACTTTCATAATAATACTGCTTGCAATGCAAGGACTTGTGCAGTTCATTTCGGTTGCAATTTTAATCTCGGTAATTAATGTTTTTTTATCAAGACATAATAATAACGCTTGCAATACAAGGAATTTGTGTCATCTTTATTCAGCATAAAATTTCCGATCCACCTATTAACAATGAGTACTTTATTATAAGCGCTATTCCAGAGACCACATCAAGAAATAAGATAAGCTTAAACTACGCACACACCATATGACACCAGGCAGAGGGTATTCCACTTGCTGACTTGCAGTTTATTTCAAATGTATACAGCGACCGATAAGAAATTTATCAGTCAACAAAGTTTTTCTAATTCACTAAGGAATCAATGCCTTTACTGTCCCTTGCAATTTCAGCAATTTGATTATGTATTTAATGTATTGTCTTGTCGTAAAATGCATCAGTTCTAGTCTTTCGTTCTGTTCGTAAAAGTGGTAAAAAAAGCGTAAAAAATGTCTCAATTCTGGGCCGCAACCCCCTCGGAATTAAATCAAAGCCTATCGTTCGAGGCTAGAGTTAATCAAAAACTAAATACCCTGCACACTGCAGAATCAGTAGATTCCGATTTGCTAGTAACTAAGGGTAGTTTTTCGGAGCTTCGACCAATGAATGCTACCCCAACTTATCAGGAACCGGAAGTGGAACAGCCTGATGAAACTACGGAAACCGAAGAAAACTTTCTATTTAGCAGTTTCGTCGGCAAAATTAAAAGCAAACGTGCTGTTAGTAGAAGAGCCATTGACAAGGCAAAGAACTCATTTCTGTCTGCCATAAATCGTTCACTTGTGGCCGAATCCGGGAAATGTGCTGCCCAACTTCGTCACCGGAAGACCGTAATCTCTGCAGAAATCCAGAACTTGGAGAGGCAACACGAAAAAATCACCAATTTGCTCGAGGAATCCAGAAAAGAACAATCTGAGATTGATGGGGCGTTGGACAATTTGATATATGTGCTGCAAATGTTTTCACTTCCAAAAAAAACTGAGTGATAGTGCATTCTCATCTTTTGTGCATTTTAATAATATAATTGTTACTTGTCTTTAATGAAATGTACGAAATTTCTATGACAATAGTGCATTCTCACCTTTGTACATTTTTATAATTTTGCAATTGTTACATTAAAATAATAAATGGCTTTATGAAATGAAATTTTTTAAAATATTTAAACACTGTTTATTTCAACCTACAATATGTCTCAAACTGTGGGTTATAGTTGGTTGCCTATACCATTTTTAAAAGCGATGCACCCAACGATCTAAATTGCGCGTACTTCTCAGTTAATAATAATAAATGCATTGACCTCGGTCGAGATAAAACTAACTGTTAAATATTGTATAGGACATCTATCTCGATTCAGATCATAACCTGGTTTCTTGTTCTCAGTGGCGGCTCATCGATTTATGGGAGGGCGAACACTTTTCTTGAATTGTATTTACTTACTCGTATTTAAAATCAAAAACATATTCATTTGTAATTGTTTTTATTCAAAATTATTATATTCTTAACTTAAAATTAAACATTTTTGTAGCCCCCATTTACAGACGTGGCATTTGGATTGACTGGGTGGTGAACCTTCGACATGTGTTCGCCATTCTGGACGATTGAAATGCACAAAGCAGGGCAATTGTACTTGTAATTCAAACTTGTCTCTGTACTCCCTCGGTAATTTGGGCCATGCAAAGAGGAGTTCAACTGGAGAAACTGCTTCAGTCAAATATTGCAGTGGAAACTTCTTTATTTCTTCGTCCGTAAAATCACACAATTGTTTTCCATTTATATGCTTGTTTTTCAATTCCATTATTAGGCACTTTGGACATTCCACCATGATATTATTATGCAGCCGGCGCTTTCCTACCAGGTAGTTCGCAATTATCACAGCAGGTATACACTTTGATATTTTTATCTGAGTGGTATTCTTCTAATATGCCAGGTGCACATGGGCATAGTGTGAATAACACTGCTTTGATTCAATTTAAAGGATTAGTTCAAAACTTTCTTGGACTGTGCCACCAATTTATAGAATTTACTGTATACCCCCACCCATTTATGGCGAAAAAGTGGAGGGGGGTGTCAAAGTGGTGGGGGGTGCTCACGTGAGGTTGAGGTTAATGGATTAAAAATGGTGGGGGGTGCAAAGGTTAAGGTTAATGGGTCAAAAATGGTGGGGGGTGCTCAAAGGTCATGAGAGGTCAAGGTTAATGGATCAAAAGTGGTGGGGGGTGCTGGAGTGGGGGTGCTGGAGTGGGGGTGCAAAAAATGGTGGGGGGTGCCAAAATGGTGGGGGAGGGGGCGTGTCTGGAGTGGGGAAAGGGGCGGGGGCTAAAGTAGAGGGGGTGGGGGTGCCGAAGTGGTGGGGGAAGGGGGCGTGTCTGGAGTGGGGGGTGCTGGAGTGGGGGGTGCAAAAAGGGGTGGGGGGTGCCAAAGTGGCGGGGGAAGGGGGCGTGTCTGGAGTGGGGGGTGCCAAAAGGGGTGGGGGTGCCAAAGTGGTGGGGGAAGGGGGCGTGTCTGGAGTGGGGGGAGGGGGCGGGGCTAAAGGGGGCGGGGGAGGAGTGGGGGGTAGGAGTGGGGGGTGCAAAAAGTGGTGGGGGGTGGCTCAAAACTGTCATTCTTTACCTACTCATGCGTAATAGATCTTCCAAATAACTTGAGAACTATTGAAGTTTAAAAAAATCTTCGGACTCTAATTGTATGTCTACTAAGATATGTGGAGAAACCTTATCAAATAAATTTCTGATTGAAAAATTTCCTAGCTGATTTATACCCAAGTTTTTCAGCTTAAATATTAATGTAGATTCAAACGGTGTAATAAGAGTATAGAAATAAATCCGTAAAATATTCATAATAGACGTGGAGTTTTTAGGTTAGGATCCCATTAAGCAGTAAAATATTGCATGGGGCATATCAAATTCTTCATCTCAAGGTTTATAATTTAACTAAATTTTTGTTCTATGAGTGACATTTAACATTTATTTTATATTTAAATTTAAAAAGGGTTAAGACATGTAGATGAAACAAAGAGGATCATATTTTATTCTTTTCGGTTCAGCCTTAAACTTTTACATAAAATATCATTGTTAGCTGTATTATTATTATCATTGAATAGGAATTATTACATAATTTAAGTCTAACACTCTCTCAACTGAGTCAATATGACTACGGAAATAAAACAATCATTAATGAAATATATAGATATATTAACTTTTTTAAATACAGAGTTAAATATTAATATTTAGGACCCCAGCCCAGAGCCGAACAGCAGACTCAAATGCGGAACGTAGGAAATCTATAACTTCTTTTACTGCAGCAGCAATCAGATCTAGAGAGTCACTAATAATGTCTATTTATAAGCACTGGTGTGATTAGGAATTAAATTTAAAACGTTGAAACCTCCAGCGATCAACCGAAACCTCAATCCAGCATATACCATCTCGAGATATCTTATACGCATAACACCTATGTATGATATCGAATATGAATTTTATCATCGAATCTCACATGCTTTTTAACAAACACTATTTAAATAGTATGAACTTCACTGATAAGTTATACATACAGAGGATTCTAAGCGTTTACCATAGATTATTCATATAACAAATTTTACACTTTGTATCTTATTTTTCACATACTTGTACAGGATTAATTCTTCGAGCTGCAGTATCATTTAAAACTTTTCCACAACGACTTCTATCAATGAACACATCACTAACATCATATAGGATAATATTTAATCTTTCAAGCTGCGAAAACATATTTTGTTTCTCTTCATAAAATTTTATATTTTCTTTTAACTGTTCTAATTTTAATAAATGTTCTTGTAACAACACCTTAAATGATGACATCTTACTCTTGTTAGATCTAACGAGTTACTAGTACTGAGTACTCATATGAAGGTTAAAAATAAATGGGGAGGTGGAGAGGGTGAAAATGTCATCTCACAGCATCAATAATAATAAAGTATCTACGTTTTCCTCTTTTTTAATAATATTCTAGAATAATGGTATCTCAGACGTAAAATAAATATTCCAAGTTTTAAAATAAATGATTCAACTCAGGGAACACCGAGCTATGAGAAAATATGTTTAAAGAAGTATTCTAAGAATTGTAATAAACAGCTGCATTCCTAAAACAAATGTGATTGGTTGAACAGTATCACGTGATTAGCATGACGTCACAGATAATAATATCTCTGAGTAAGCATACTTATTAGTTGTTTATAAGTTAGTAGTATTTACGTTGAGCTCACGTAGTAGATATCGTGGCGTTTAATTTTACTTTGTGAATTATTGTGTAACAAAATCAGTGGTTTCCACTTTGATCATTTAAACTTTTTATCTCGTGTGTGTTTGCTATGAATCTAAAAACGTAAGTTATTTTATTATTTCGGTATAGGCGTTTCGAAAGTAAATTTAAACAATTTTTAGAATGAATTTAGATGTGATAAACAAGGAAGCTCTTTCACAGCGCAAGCAGTTAATCAAATTACATGAGTTACCCATTAATATTCTGCAGCCTATATATGATGCACAAGCTGTTAAGACTAGATTTGGGAATGCTGTTCTATTGGAACTTGAAAAGAAAAAGCTGTTTTTACCTAAACGTATGTTTCCTCTAATGAAGAATAATTTACATCAATTTACCGGATGCAAATACAGTTTGATAGTTGAAGGTTTAAAAGAAGCTGATAACCCATCAGCAGGAATGAATTTTAGATTTATTGAAAATCTCTAAAATGTAAGTAAAAATTTTTTCAATATTTATTTTTAAAATTATTAAGTTTTTTATATCATTTTAGCTATGGTAAAAAGGACTAAGAATACTCGCATAAATATAATAGATGGATGAGGGCTGTTAACAGTTATTTTCAAGTGAATAGATATACCAGTTGAACTCTAAAGAAATCGCAGTTCTCAGTGATGAAATTGTAAGAAAATTCCATGCAGTTAAAATAAAAGACTAAGTATACCCCAGAACAACGAAACATTCAACTTTAGAACACAGCGAACTATACAATCTCATCTACATAACGTTTACTCGGTGGAGCAAACTAAAATTGCTCTAAGTCCATATGATGATAAGCGTTATCTTTTAAATGACTCTACCGACACGTTACCTTGGGGTAACTACTCAATTATAGAATAATTTAATAGTTACCAAACATGTATGTAAAATAGGATTAATATTATTATTATTTTATTTCTTGTAATAAAATATTATATAACCTATGTCTGTGTTTTTCTTATAAGGTAAATAAAACTCATAAGTATCAGTGGTGGTATAATAGAAAAATTATACATATTTTTTATGATATAAATATTTTCAAGAAAGAAGTGATATTTTGCCTACATATAATACATTTATCAAAAGTAACTGAGCAATCAGTACAACAAACTGTATTTGGATAGAAGAGGATGGGAACAAGTCACATAAGTAAAACATTACATTTTCTGAACAAAGATCATAATCACTTTCACATAGTATGTTATTAGTAATATTCAAGAAATTATTGTAGAAACCAGCAAAGTCTAAGCTATGTAATATATTCATAGTAGACATCACAAGTCCATTAATGTTTATAAATTCAAGTTTTTAAGATTTTATTTAAGTTTTACAAGTGTTGATTGTTTGTTATCATCTGATAGTCTACGTTTTTCTTCCATGATGATTCCAGTTATGAAGGTAAAATTTAATTCATATCAGCTGTCGATCGGTGCAATTACACCCATATCTTGCAATATGTTTATATACACCTGATAGTTAAGGTCTAGACGTTTACTAATTCTTATCATTTTAACTAAATCATTGGGGTCAATATCTGAACCTCGCAGTAATATTTCATCAAACTCGGAACAACTTGCGAATGGTTTACTTTGTTCTGATTCTATTAGTGGAGGTATATTTTCATTTCTAAATAAATCTAAATCATTTCTTGCGGTTTCCTGCATGTTATTGGAAGGGGTCTTGCTATGTAACCTTCGTATATGCTCCTTTAAGTTATCTTTTCGTTTAAACGTTTTATTACAAGGCGCGCGCGTCTTCCCCAACCTAACCTAACATTGGCCTGAGAATTCCCTTTTCCTTGAGTAAAACCTAACCTAACCTAACCTAACATTGGCCTGAGAATTTAACCTAACCTAACCTAACATTGACCTGAAAATTTCCTTGTAAATAAGGGCCCATATAAGGGTAAATAACGATTAATTAGGGGTAATTAATATGATATTAAGGGTAAATAAGGGTATATATAAGGGTATATAAGGGTAATTAAGGGTATAGTCAGGTACGGTTTAAGGATACATGTTGATAAATTCGGTACTGCTGAAGGATAAATAAGGGTATCTGATAGTTATGAATCAGTTGAAGCTAGTTGATGACATGCAAATAAACAAGAAAGAATCCACAAAAACTAATAGTTGTGCGTGGTTTTTAGTTTATTCGATACACTATATTCAACAATTTTATGTGTTATGTTATATCTATGTATTAAAACTGTATAATGTATGAGTTATTTAACAAATAAAATACAAAATAAAAGACAAGAAATTTTTTTTAATTAACCTAGACAAAAATAATTTTATATAGTTACCTCAATAATAATATTGTGTACTGATATTCTTTCTAAAGCCATAATGAATTTTTTTATTTCGTGTTTAAAATTGCGTAATGAAAACTTCATAAATAAATGTTTTTGTTGTTTCTCTAATAAAAAGTTGTATATTTTGGTTGATAAATACAGAAAGTTACGTTGACCTATTGTTTTGTCGGCTTTTTGTGTTTCAACCAATTGGTTAGTTTTACTTCTAGTTGAGTAGTTGTGACATATTTGGTTTAGTTGGTTTTTGTTTTTATATAGGTAAGTACAAATATTAATAAAGAATAGTTGCCTTATATCTAATAGTCGTGATTCTTTGTACAGTTGATTACTAGGGTACGTGTTTTTTTTAAGGTACATGAGTTTTATAAACCTTTTTTGCATAACTTCTAATTTCTTAAGATGACAATTTGCTACTCCACCCCATCCGAGTATACCATATTGTAAGCGAGATTCCACTAAAGCATAATATATAATTTTCATCTGTTTTAAATCAAGAATTTTACTTAAATATTTAAATTTATATAATATGCCTCTTAGTGTGTTAACAACATTACTAATATGAATATCCCACCTTAGATGTTTATCCATAGTTATACCGAGGTATTTAACATGGTCCGTAGCTTTAATTTCAATCACCTTCTGTTCATTGTTTATTTTAAGAGTCTGGTATTCCGGAAGATTATTTGAGTAACAAGTAAAGGGTATAAACATAGTTTTTTCATAATTAACTGTAAGTAGTTTATGATTAAACCAGTCAAAGATGCTAATAACATCAGTTTCAGCTTTTTTCTTCAGTTCTTTCCATGTTTTGCCCTCGTATAATATCACAGTGTCATCAGCGAAACTTACAATCTTTCCACAGCTATTTAAAGTGAGCAAGTTGTTTAAATATATGGTGAAGAGTAGTGGTCCCAGAACAGTTCCCTGAGGAACACCATACTCCATAATTTCTTCCGTACTATATGTGGAACCAAGTTTAACCACTTGCTTTCGCTCACTTAAATAACTGGCCATTAATTTGTGAGCGTTTCCTCTTATTCCTATATCTTGCAAGGCTTCCAACAGCTGAACGTTGACAGTGTCAAAAGCCTTCGCAAGATCTAGGAATACGCATATGATAGGTGTTCCCTTGTCTAATGCACTGTAAATATGTGAAGTTACAAAGGTGATTGCATCGTGTGTAGATTTGCCCTCTCTGAATCCAAATTGTTTATCCGAAATTATTTTATTTTTATTTATATATTTTGTAAACCTTATCTTAATGACTTTTTCAAAAATTTTTGCTAGGGATGTTATTAGGGATATTGGTCTGTAATTTGACGTATGGGTTTTGTCACCTTTTTTATGTATAGGTGTTATAACTGCCATTTTAAATTCAGAGGGGCAAATTCCTGTTTCACTCAATTTATTTATCAGATATGACAATGGTGTTGATATTTCCTCAACTACAAATTTAAGTGTCTCTGATTTAATCATGTCATAACCTGGTGCTTTGTGTGATTTCAATGATTTTATTATATCAATTATCTCTTTTTTGTCAGTAGGTTCTAGGAATATGGAAAACGGGGTGGTCAACCTTACTGGAGGATTGGTGAGAGGTTTGGTAATTTTATTTGCTAAATTTTTTCCTACGTTTGCAAAGTATTTATTAAAGGTATTTGCCATAATTTTCTTATTTTCCGTTAATTCATTTGTTTCCAACAATATCTGTTTAATTTCAGGTTTCTGATTTATACTATTTATATTTTTGACAGCATTCCACAAATTTTTTGTGTTGTTTTTATTTTTATTAATCTGTTCTTTATAAAAATTTCTTTTTGTTATTTGAATTAAGTTATTTAGATTAGTACGATAAGTAGTGAATTCTTCTTTCAGAGCAATATTTTGTGGATCATCTTTATATTTTTTGTAGAGGTCATTTCTTTTGTTTATTGATTGTACAAGGCCGTTAGTTATCCAACACTTTCTTTTTAGATTTTGTCTTTTTATCTTACGTTTTCTTGTATGTGTGTTAATTAGTTCACATATAGTTTTAACAAAATAAGTTGATGCTTCATTTATATTTTTTATACTATAAAAATATTCCCAATCATATGCATTTAATTCTAATTTAAAATTATTGTAATTTATATGATACACATATTTTTCTTCAGATGCTTTAGTTTCCATATCAAACGGAAAATTCAAAATAGTTGTAAAATGATCTGTTAAACCGGATTTTAATACAAAAGGCAAATAATTATTTTCATTATGAACAATTTTACTTTTTATAAATATATGATCTACACAACTTGACGAATCACCTTCTACTCTAGTAGGTACATTTATTGTAGAAATAAAGTTATATTCTCCTAATACATTTAAATATTCTGTACTGAATTCTTTTTTATCGTCTAATATATTTATATTAATATCACCAACTATAATGTGATAATCTGATAACATATTATTTGTTTGTTCCAGGTAAGAATTTAGATGCAACACATAATTTTCCGGTGACGTTGAGGGTGGTCTATAAACTGCTGTTATTAGTATACTTTTATTATTTTTTAGAGTAAGTTTAATTTGTATTGATTTGCATTCAGCAATAGATACAATTTCATATACGTAATTGATTGATTTTTTTATGTAAACTAAAACCCCATCGCATTTATTTATATCTCCTTCACTATATACCAGTTCATAATCGTTTATAAAACATATATCTAAGTCATAAATTTTCCACGTTTCAGTAAAAATAATGCAATCAAAAGGTGATTGTAATTGGCTAAAATAAATTTTGAATTTATCCAAGTTTTGATTAACACTTCTAATATTTTGATGACATAATTTGAAATTTGAGACATTTGGAATTGTACTGTAGAGATTATTATATTGAGCAATATTGTCAATTGAAACTGTATTAATTGGTATATAGTTAAAATCACGTATATATTGATCCATTGTAATTATTATTATCTTTTTTTTTCCTTTCTCTTCTATTTCTTTATTATTTTAGCAGGAGGGGACGATGAACATGCATTCATGTGATATTTGCCGTGAAACGTTCTCTTGGCTTAGTGGATTAAGCAGACATAATAATAACGTTCATAAAAATCTTTCTTTCCAATGCGATTCTTGTAATAAAACGTTTAAACGAAAAGATAACTTAAAGGAGCATATACGAAGGTTACATAGCAAGACCCCTTCCAATAACATGCAGGAAACCGCAAGAAATGATTTAGATTTATTTAGAAATGAAAATATACCTCCACTAATAGAATCAGAACAAAGTAAACCATTCGCAAGTTGTTCCGAGTTTGATGAAATATTACTGCGAGGTTCAGATATTGACCCCAATGATTTAGTTAAAATGATAAGAATTAGTAAACGTCTAGACCTTAACTATCAGGTGTATATAAACATATTGCAAGATATGGGTGTAATTGCACCGATCGACAGCTGATATGAATTAAATTTCACCTTCATAACTGGAATCATCATGGAAGAAAAACGTAGACTATCAGATGATAACAAACAATCAACACTTGTAAAACTTAAATAAAATCTTAAAAACTTGAATTTATAAACATTAATGGACTTGTGATGTCTACTATGAATATATTACATAGCTTAGACTTTGCTGGTTTCTACAATAATTTCTTGAATATTACTAATAACATACTATGTGAAAGTGATTATGATCTTTGTTCAGAAAATGTAATGTTTTACTTATGTGACTTGTTCCTGACAACGCCTTAGGGGTACGAGATTTGAAAGTGTTGAGAAAAATTCCCCGAAGGTGCCAGGATACTGGCTGGGGTTAGTTAAGTGACCACCACAAATTTGTATATTAAAAAAAAGTTGTTGGGCGCCAGTGGCAGCGTGTTAACTAGATCTCGATCCCGGGTCGTACTTGATATGATTGATCTCAGGGTGTGTTGCTTAATCAACAAAGGAGTTATAGTACTTGCACTTACCTTATAATGAAGGTCTAAGGTGAACTTAAAAAATAATAGCACTGGCACTTGAGCTTTATATGAATTGCAACCGGTGTAACCGGAAGGGTTCACCATTAATGACTGGACTAGTAAAAAATAGTGGAATAAATTCCTAGCTCTGGTTGATGTTAGTATATTTGGCCTTGACCACCTGAAAGTTGGACGGGTTACTTCAGTTACACATCACATCAACATAAACAGTTTAATACAATAAGTCATTAACAATATAAAATAAATGCTCTTTGATTCTATAAGTAGCCAATGTAACAGTATCAGTCAATCGCGATACAGTTTATGCCAGGCGGCAATGTCAATGTTCTAATTCAACAACCAATAAATAGTTCTCTTACCCTCTTGGAGTAAGGTTACGTCTCGCTTTGATAATCCTGAGCGTTACAGAAGACTCACTAGGGCTTAACACGACATAAGTATTGGTTTAAAGAAGCACGCACTAGATACACAGTAGTATTTGTTAAGAGTTCGAAAAAATCCTCGGCAGCGAACACACACGTCCAATACGAGTATTTATTGAAAAAGTCTTGACTACGGACACACACGGTCAATACGCGTATATGTAGAAAAATTCCTGACTACGGACACACACGGTCAATACGAGTATTTGTAGAAAAATTCCTGACTACGGACACACACGGTCAATACGAGTATATATATAGAAAGGTTCGTAAAGTGTAGTGGTAGGTTATAAACACCTCACACTCGCGATGGTTTACACACGAATGAGTTAAAGTAGGGTTATGTTGTATACCCTTCACAGCGAACACACAAGCACAAGGTAAGCACTCGAGATGATGATACACGTATGAATGTTCAAAGCTAAACGACGCCGACGCTTAATGGTGACGAGTTTGTAAGAAGCAATTCACAGCGAACACACACGCACAAGGTTAGCACTCGCGTTGGTTATTACACGTATGAGTTGTATTTGATTAAGTTAGAAACACTTCACAGCAGACACACACGCACAAGGTAGGCACTCGCGATGGATGACACACGTATGAAGTTTCGGAACTACTACGCCGACGCTTACTGGTGACGAGTTAGTTTCGGGAGAAGAACCGACGTTAACGTTATGAATGCTCGGCGGGGACTCAATATTCCCAAAATTTGGTTTTTCTTTTATAGTAAAAATCAGAACGGAAATTTGTTCTAGAAGGTTTTAAATGTAAATAATTTCAAAAGGCCCCTGTCACGTGATAAACATTAAATAAAATTTTTCTTAAAATCCCTATAACTGAAGTCTCCTGTACTTTTTGTTTAAATTTTTTGTATGGGGGTCTAGTACACCCCCCCACCATGATGTGGCTGTAATAATTTAATCCTCAGTGGGCACATAACACCCCCCCACCGAGATTGGCTTTTGGCGATGACGTTTGCTATCCTTGGCTGTTGGATAGAAATCGATGAGCTTAAAAAGTAATATATAAGAAAACTTAAGATTAGCTTATTCTAGGTCGGATCTAAAAAAAATTTAAACCCTACTAAATATATGAACTAACTGTTTAATGATTATTTAAAAATGTCAGCCCTACTAAATATGAGAACTCGCGGTTATTTCATTTGGACATTAGCGTAACCGACATTATATGGGGACTATTCGGAGTCCGATGATTTGATGACAATCCTAGTACGTCGTTTTCGCCGAATAGGCATTCGTGCTGGAACTGACATCTGTTGCTGACTAGTTGCCGACAAACCAGGCTTAAGCGATTGGCTTTCGGATTGTGGCTGACTAGGTGCCGACGAACCAGACATATGTGTTTGGCTCTCGGATTGTGGCTGACTAGGTGCCGACGAACCAGACTTAAGTGTTTGGCTCGCGGATTGTGGTTGAGGACGACATCGCGCTACTTCCCTTAGTAGTGGACGTAATAACTCTGGCTGTGACTCTACGGTTCCTGACTCTGAAGTTGAGCCAGGTCGTGTTGTTACTCGGTCTAGGCGAGGTTTTCTAAGGGGTAATGCCAATTTTGAAATTGGGCTTGTAATGGGGGATGCCAATGTTGAAATTGGGCTTGTAATGGGGGATGCCAATGTTGGAATTGGGCTTGTAATGGGGGATGCCAATGTTGGAATTGGGCTTGTAATGGGGGACGCCAATGTTGGAATTGGGCTTGTAATAGGGGATGCCAATGTTGGAATTGGGCTTGTAGGAGGTTCCGGTAACGGAAGATCCTCATCAGACGATGTGTCTGGGGAACTGGTTTCAGTCTCATGATGAATATCCCTCTCTGGAACCTTTGGTGCAGGTCTCAAGTGGTCCACATGTACATCGGTGCGATGTCGTCCCTTTTGCACTGTGTAAATCTCGTCAGAGACTTTACGAACGACTGGCCCTTGCCACGCTGGCTCAAAAGTGTTTTTGTGAGGTCGAAGGTTTTTCACCATGACTTGGTCATGTTCTCGAAACTGAATTGGGGTCGCTTTGTCTCGTGGGGCGTATCGCTCTTGATAGCCTGTTTGGGTTCGTCGAGCCTGTTCCAGGCGATCCTGTGGGGAGATTCCAGCTAAACGTTCGCGCTCGGCTAAGTATGCTGGTGTATCCCAGTCGCCAGGCGCTGGGGGTTCGAAGCCAAACATCAGGCAAGCTGGTGTCTGTTTTGTAGCGGCATTTTGCCGGTTCCTAATCACTTTTAGGGCCGGTGCCACGTACAAGTCCCAAGTGTTGGGAGGTTTATTTAATAACAAAGTTTTCATCACCTTTTTTAAATCTTGTACTTTGCGTTCAACAGGATTTGCCCGTTGATGGTAAGCAGCTACGTACTGTATGCTGATTCCCTGTTCGGCACACCAGAGTACATATTCTCTGCTTTTAAAATGACCACCATTATCGGATAAAATCTTTCTGGGGGTACCATATCGTGCTGTTAAGTTCTCCAAGAATCCAACCACCGTTGGTCCGTTAACTACGGGGTATACAGAGGCTTCTGTCCACCGAGTCAATATGTCTTCCACCATGATGACATAACGGTTTTTTCGTTGATGGGTTTCCTGGTAGGGCCCCAGAATGTCGATACTGAGTACTTCAAATGCATGTTGCGGCGATGTTGCTCTGAAAGGGGCATGCGGCTGCAATTGCCTCCCCTTTACAGTCTTACAAACCAAGCATTCCCGGAGTTGTTTCCGGACATGGGTATCCATGCCCTTCCAATAATAACCCCGCTTGATTTGTCTGAGAGTGTTTGTTATGCCTGGATGAGTAGCTGCTTCACGAACATGGTAGTGGTTAATGACTTCTGTTATGGCATTTTTGGGGACTACAAGGCGTTTTCCCTCGTTAGTTGTCCTCCATAATAGATCGTCTTGTACCAGATAATGAGCGTAGAACGCTTGCTCTTCCTCCTCTTCGGGTTCTTGCTCTGCATCTCGAATCCGCTCCCATCTGTCAAGATTGGATCGTATCTGCCGTGAACGCCCTTGTGCACGGGATACATCTTGCATTAAGGCTGCGTGAGTTACAGCATTCACCTTCAGAGTTGGTGTGAATTTGGGCATAAGTATCCGATCTTCATCGGGTGGTTTTCGTATTTTGTCATTTAATCTAGGCAGTGGCCTAGTTGCGTATTCCCTTCCGCATTGTTGAATCATCGCAGGTTCCATAGGAAGCGTTTCTCTAGTGGCGGGTATTCCGAGCAACGGGTAAATGGATGCAACTGACTGCTTAGGCAGTGGCTGGGTTGCTGGCTCCATTCCGCATCGTGGAATCGCCGTTAGTCCGACGTAAAGTGTATCTTCATTGGCTGGCAATCCTAACAACGGGTGAGTGAAAGCAATAGGTTCCAAGCTAGTGGTTGTTGATGTTATAACTTGAGTTGGAACTTCCGCGAATAGATCTGCGAATTCGTGAAATAATGGTTTTAGTTCACTGGCGTATTCGGCGGGGATCTCCAATTCGGGATGTAGTTCTTGTGATATTTCGGTTTTTGGCACAGCCTGATTCCAATACGCGGTCAGTCGTTGTTGTCGTCCAAATTTTATACATTGTCGAGCGTAGTCAATGATGACATTTTCCCGCTGTAAAAATGGGCCGCCAAGCATGACCTCCTCGCTTAGATCGGGTAGTACGAAAAACTTATGTGTTGTAGAAACACCTTGTATCGTTACTGCTAGCTCCGTTTCTCCTACTGATAATATTTTGTCTCCGTTGGCTAGTGTGATAGTCGGTTGAGCCCTGTCATTGATGACCATGTTCACTAGGCTTGATCGGATTATATTACCAGTAGCGCCGGTGTCGATGAGTGCTTGACACTCATGGCCAGCAATACTTATGGTTAATCTAGGCAATGGCCTAGTTGCGTATTCCCCTCCGCATTGTTGAATCATCGCAGGTTCCATATGAAGCGTTTCTCCAGTGGCGGGTATTCCGAGCAACGGGTAAATGGATGCAACGGACTGCTTAGGCAGTGGCTGGGTTGCTGGCTCCATTCCGCATCGTGGAATCGCCGTTGGTCCGACGTGGAGTGTGTCTTCATTGGCTGGTGACCCAAGCAACGGGTGAGTTGAAGCAACAGGGTCCAAGCTAGTAATTGTGGAAGTTGAGTCCATTCCGCCTTGTGGAGTCGTCACAGGTCCGACGTAGAGTGTGTCTCTAGTAGCTGGCAATCCTAACAACGGGTAGATGGGTGCAACGGACTGCTTAGGCAGTGGCTGGGTTGCTGACTCCATTCCGCATTGATGAATCATCGCAGGTTCGACGTAGAGCGTTTCCCTAGTGGCTGGCGATCCGAGCAAAGGGTGTGTGGATCCAACGGGTTCCGAGTTCTCCCTCCCAAGGGGGGAAGACTCGTTTAATGCTGACTGGGAGCTGTGTTCGGGCCGTTTGGGGGAGGTAAGGAGGCTGTGGCTCCCCGGGCCCCTTCGGAGTTTCCCGATACATTGTAATTTGGATTAGCATTTCGCTGATTCCCTTGGGAATAGCGTTGTTGCCTTGTAGGACAGTCCTTGTAGAAATGCCACTGTTCTCCGGGACAATACCTGCACGGAGATGGGGGTCCAGTAGTGTTCCTATTGGTGACCATATTTCTAGCTGGGGGATCTGTCGCTGGTTTTGTTGAGCGGAATGTCTTAGTGACATCCACTTCGCTGAGGTCAGCTTCAATCAATGTGGCTATGCTGGTTAATTCGTCCAGACTGCGCAGTTGATGCCCACGCAGACGCGAACGAATGTCTGGAAGCAGCTGATCCAAAATGACTTCGAGCTGTAATACCTCAGGCTTGTAGGGGTCGACTCGTTGAAACAAATTGGCTTTTTTTGTAATGAACACGCCTACGGGTTCATCCTTAATCTGCTTCGAACCGTACAGTACCGTCATTACGCGTGTGATACGCGATACTGAATTGAAATTATTCAAGAACCTTTCCTCAAAGGCGCGAAAACTGGGTAAAATGGTTTTGTAAGGCTCGTGCCATTTTTTAGCCGCGCCACGTAGTAAATCCGAGATTACTGCCAGCTTGTCGCGATCTTCCCTTATATTTTGCCGAGCAAAATATTCCTCGGTTTGTTGAATAAACCCTTCTGGGTCTTCGTGGTCCAGTCCTGAAAAAGTTGGGGCGCTTAACAGACGGTCATGTCGGTTGACTGGTTGTGCAGCGTTTGCCATTGTTTGCTTGAATGTATTTGCCATTGTCTCGGCCATTTGCCGGAAAAAGGCTTCAAATTGCGGCACAGGCGCATCCATGATGGGTACTTCCTGAGCTCGGGGACGTATTATCGGTGTTGGTACCGCATTAGTTTGATCAGGATTGACGTTTGGTACATCTTCCACCAGTGAACGCACATGTTGCGTCATAATATTTTGCATTGGTTCTGTATCCAGCCGGTCAATAAGACGTTCTGGAACGATGGGTGTCATCCCTGGACTCGGAGGGCACACAGAAATACGAGATAAATCCATGTTGTCCGTGTTGGGATGTGTTGGTTGTATACAGTTAATATAATCGGCGTCCCAGCTGACACGAGATGGTCCGTGGATGTGGCCGACGTTCGTTGTTTGTTTATCGTCAAAATAAATAATCGTTGAACACTCGGAACTGCTCGTTGAAGTGTCGCTCATAAAAAGTTGGTCACCGCTGATTGGTCGATACGTGGAATCAGTCATTCCTAATCGGCCGACGCACCGCTTCTTCGGGTTGACGCACACGTTCTATGCGCACCGTAACGTTTGACAGTCGAGTTTTAGTCTTTGAAGTTAAAAGTGCAAGTAACTCTTTTTTGTTGTAGCTTTTGATTCGTTGAATAACTCTTTATTCAGCAAGGCCCCTAGTTGGGCTCGCCATGACAACGCCTTAGGGGTACGAGATTTGAAAGTGTTGAGAAAAATTCCCCGAAGGTGCCAGGATACTGGCTGGGGTTAGTTAAGTGACCACCACAAATTTGTATATTAAAAAAAAGTTGTTGGGCGCCAGTGGCAGCGTGTTAACTAGATCTCGATCCCGGGTCGTACTTGATATGATTGATCTCAGGGTGTGTTGCTTAATCAACAAAGGAGTTATAGTACTTGCACTTACCTTATAATGAAGGTCTAAGGTGAACTTAAAAAATAATAGCACTGGCACTTGAGCTTTATATGAATTGCAACCGGTGTAACCGGAAGGGTTCACCATTAATGACTGGACTAGTAAAAAATAGTGGAATAAATTCCTAGCTCTGGTTGATGTTAGTATATTTGGCCTTGACCACCTGAAAGTTGGACGGGTTACTTCAGTTACACATCACATCAACATAAACAGTTTAATACAATAAGTCATTAACAATATAAAATAAATGCTCTTTGATTCTATAAGTAGCCAATGTAACAGTATCAGTCAATCGCGATACAGTTTATGCCAGGCGGCAATGTCAATGTTCTAATTCAACAACCAATAAATAGTTCTCTTACCCTCTTGGAGTAAGGTTACGTCTCGCTTTGATAATCCTGAGCGTTACAGAAGACTCACTAGGGCTTAACACGACATAAGTATTGGTTTAAAGAAGCACGCACTAGATACACAGTAGTATTTGTTAAGAGTTCGAAAAAATCCTCGGCAGCGGACACACACGTCCAATACGAGTATTTATTGAAAAAGTCTTGACTACGGACACACACGGTCAATACGCGTATATGTAGAAAAATTCCTGACTACGGACACACACGGTCAATACGAGTATTTGTAGAAAAATTCCTGACTACGGACACACACGGTCAATACGAGTATATATATAGAAAGGTTCGTAAAGTGTAGTGGTAGGTTATAAACACCTCACACTCGCGATGGTTTACACACGAATGAGTTAAAGTAGGGTTATGTTGTATACCCTTCACAGCGAACACACAAGCACAAGGTAAGCACTCGAGATGATGATACACGTATGAATGTTCAAAGCTAAACGACGCCGACGCTTAATGGTGACGAGTTTGTAAGAAGCAATTCACAGCGAACACACACGCACAAGGTTAGCACTCGCGTTGGTTATTACACGTATGAGTTGTATTTGATTAAGTTAGAAACACTTCACAGCAGACACACACGCACAAGGTAGGCACTCGCGATGGATGACACACGTATGAAGTTTCGGAACTACTACGCCGACGCTTACTGGTGACGAGTTAGTTTCGGGAGAAGAACCGACGTTAACGTTATGAATGCTCGGCGGGGACTCAATATTCCCAAAATTTGGTTTTTCTTTTATAGTAAAAATCAGAACGGAAATTTGTTCTAGAAGGTTTTAAATGTAAATAATTTCAAAAGGCCCCTGTCACGTGATAAACATTAAATAAAATTTTTCTTAAAATCCCTATAACTGAAGTCTCCTGTACTTTTTGTTTAAATTTTTTGTATGGGGGTCTAGTACACCCCCCCACCATGATGTGGCTGTAATAATTTAATCCTCAGTGGGCACATAACATTCCCATCCTCTTCTATCCAAATACAGTTTGTTGTACTGATTGCTCAGTTACTTTTGATAAATGTATTATATGTAGGCAAAATATCACTTCTTTCTTGAAAATATTTATATCATAAAAAATATGTATAATTTTTCTATTATACCACCACTGATACTTATGAGTTTTATTTACCTTATAAGAAAAACACAGACATAGGTTATATAATATTTTATTACAAGAAATAAAATAATAATAATATTAATCCTATTTTACATACATGTTTGGTAACTATTAAATTATTCTATAATTGAGTAGTTACCCCAAGGTAACGTGTCGGTAGAGTCATTTAAAAGATAACGCTTATCATCATATGGACTTAGAGCAATTTTAGTTTGCTCCACCGAGTAAACGTTATGTAGATGAGATTGTATAGTTCGCTGTGTTCTAAAGTTGAATGTTTCGTTGTTCTGGGGTATACTTAGTCTTTTATTTTAACTGCATGGAATTTTCTTACAATTTCATCACTGAGAACTGCGATTTCTTTAGAGTTCAACTGGTATATCTATTCACTTGAAAATAACTGTTACCAGCCCTCATCCATCTATTATATTTATGCGAGTATTCTTAGTCCTTTTTACCATAGCTAAAATGATATAAAAAACTTAATAATTTTAAAAATAAATATTGAAAAAATTTTTACTTACATTTTAGAGATTTTCAATAAATCTAAAATTCATTCCTGCTGATGGGTTATCAGCTTCTTTTAAACCTTCAACTATCAAACTGTATTTGCATCCGGTAAATTGATGTAAATTATTCTTCATTAGAGGAAACATACGTTTAGGTAAAAACAGCTTTTTCTTTTCAAGTTCCAATAGAACAGCATTCCCAAATCTAGTCTTAACAGCTTGTGCATCATATATAGGCTGCAGAATATTAATGGGTAACTCATGTAATTTGATTAACTGCTTGCGCTGTGAAAGAGCTTCCTTGTTTATCACATCTAAATTCATTCTAAAAATTGTTTAAATTTACTTTCGAAACGCCTATACCGAAATAATAAAATAACTTACGTTTTTAGATTCATAGCAAACACACACGAGATAAAAAGTTTAAATGATCAAAGTGGAAACCACTGATTTTGTTACACAATAATTCACAAAGTAAAATTAAACGCCACGATATCTACTACGTGAGCTCAACGTAAATACTACTAACTTATAAACAACTAATAAGTATGCTTACTCAGAGATATTATTATCTGTGACGTCATGCTAATCACGTGATACTGTTCAACCAATCACATTTGTTTTAGGAATGCAGCTGTTTATTACAATTCTTAGAATACTTCTTTAAACATATTTTCTCATAGCTCGGTGTTCCCTGAGTTGAATCATTTATTTTAAAACTTGGAATATTTATTTTACGTCTGAGATACCATTATTCTAGAATATTATTAAAAAAGAGGAAAACGTAGATACTTTATTATTATTGATGCTGTGAGATGACATTTTCACCCTCTCCACCTCCCCATTTATTTTTAACCTTCATATGAGTACTCAGTACTAGTAACTCGTTAGATCTAACAAGAGTAAGATGTCATCATTTAAGGTGTTGTTACAAGAACATTTATTAAAATTAGAACAGTTAAAAGAAAATATAAAATTTTATGAAGAGAAACAAAATATGTTTTCGCAGCTTGAAAGATTAAATATTATCCTATATGATGTTAGTGATGTGTTCATTGATAGAAGTCGTTGTGGAAAAGTTTTAAATGATACTGCAGCTCGAAGAATTAATCCTGTACAAGTATGTGAAAAATAAGATACAAAGTGTAAAATTTGTTATATGAATAATCTATGGTAAACGCTTAGAATCCTCTGTATGTATAACTTATCAGTGAAGTTCATACTATTTAAATAGTGTTTGTTAAAAAGCATGTGAGATTCGATGATAAAATTCATATTCGATATCATACATAGGTGTTATGCGTATAAGATATCTCGAGATGGTATATGCTGGATTGAGGTTTCGGTTGATCGCTGGAGGTTTCAACGTTTTAAATTTAATTCCTAATCACACCAGTGCTTATAAATAGACATTATTAGTGACTCTCTAGATCTGATTGCTGCTGCAGTAAAAGAAGTTATAGATTTCCTACGTTCCGCATTTGAGTCTGCTGTTCGGCTCTGGGCTGGGGTCCTAAATATTAATATTTAACTCTGTATTTAAAAAAGTTAATATATCTATATATTTCATTAATGATTGTTTTATTTCCGTAGTCATATTGACTCAGTTGAGAGAGTGTTAGACTTAAATTATGTAATAATTCCTATTCAATGATAATAATAATACAGCTAACAATGATATTTTATGTAAAAGT
Organism: Rhagium mordax; assembly: GCA_963680705.1. Lineage (NCBI taxonomy): Eukaryota > Metazoa > Arthropoda > Insecta > Coleoptera > Cerambycidae > Rhagium > Rhagium mordax. The sequence continues at coordinate 32,680,143 of OY796665.1, forward strand.
TTAAGGCTGAACCGAAAAGAATAAAATATGATCCTCTTTGTTTCATCTACATGTCTTAACACTTTTTAAATTTAAATATAAAATAAATGTTAAATGTCACTCATAGAACAAAAATTTAGTTAAATTATAAACCTTGAGATGAAGAATTTGATATGCCCCATGCAATATTTTACTGCTTAATGGGATCCTAACCTAAAAACTCCACGTCTATTATGAATATTTTACGGATTTATTTCTATACTCTTATTACACCGTTTGAATCTACATTAATATTTAAGCTGAAAAACTTGGGTATAAATCAGCTAGGAAATTTTTCAATCAGAAATTTATTTGATAAGGTTTCTCCACATATCTTAGTAGACATACAATTAGAGTCCGAAGATTTTTTTAAACTTCAATAGTTCTCAAGTTATTTGGAAGATCTATTACGCATGCTTACAGTAGTAATTGTTTTTTAATTAATTATCAGAACAAGCATTGAGTTATGACATCAGAATATTAACTTCATACGCAAAGAACTGTTAAATATATAATATTGATTATGTTCAGCGCTTGTCACAATGTTTTTTTAAATGTAGTATCAGTTTTATAATATTATAGATTGCTTCTCGCTCGCATGTAGGAATTTGCCGACCCGATAATTATGCCGTTCTTGTAAAATATGAAAGATTTAATTGAATCATATCGTAGTGTGCATGTTTTTAGTGAGATTGTTTTACGTATATTTGATTATGGTTTACACTTAACATTAACAGATAGCTAGTATATCGATTTTAATTACCCGATTAAAATATAGGTTTATTCTGATTTACATACTAATACAAAGTTCTAGCAATACGGCTTACGCTTTTTATTTGATCCCAGTCAGCCCGTCGGAAATGAAGAATGAAAAAGAAATTTTAAATTCAGTTTATAATCATATTAAGTTGACGGTGGATAAGCGAAATGGAACTGGCTGTATTTGAAATAGGTCTGCATATAATAACGGGTATAATGCTTAGAGAACATGATTTATTAATAGGAAATAGCAGACCTTGTTATGAAATGGTGTAAATATTTTTATGAATAGAAATGTGTATTGCATGCATTGTAAGTTTTACTGACAGATAATATTTTCCATATTTAACTCTATATAACTTTCGAACGGGAAGAGATATTTGAGTTTTTTAAACAGATATTTTCTTAGCTCCAGGAAGTTCAAAAGAGAAAGTTGATGCATAGTTGAGTATTTAACAATAAGTAGCTGACCTCGTTATATAAATCACACCAATATTTTTATGGTCTTTATGCTGAACACTGTTTACATAATATATTATAAGATATACTGACCTAGAGTTACAATTTTCCATATTTGTACTTTTAAAATTAAGTGGAACCTTGAGATTCATTAAATAATTCTATTTTAATAACAAAAATAAAACACAAATAAAAATTTACATATCTTTATTTATTAAATAAATGAATAGCAATTCAAACATACATGGTTATTAAATCGTCACTGGTCTTATTTGAAAATTTGAAAAATATTTTATCACATGAATAGTCTAACCCTGTCTTCTTATCATCATTTCGTTCCTTTTAAATGTGAATATCATGCAACGAGGGTTTTCATGTTGAGAATGTGTTCGAATTCTCCATTTATCTGATTTAATGTCAGGTAATTCGTACGACGGCGGCTCCCACCAGGAATGAATCTTTTTAAAGAATTAATTATTTCTAACTTTAATTCATCATTGATGTGCAATCCATAACATTGAAGTTTGTTGATTATAATATCACATACTTTTGAATCAGATTTATTTAAAACATTTTTGGATGTATTCATTTCGTTGATCCTCATCAGTTCAATGTTATCCCACCTATTCGCAATTTTATCCCAATTTATCCCTAATATTGCCCCTCCTGTTCGCAATATTATCCCTCCTGTTCGTAATAGTATCCCTCCTGTTCGCAATATTATCCCTAGCTGATAGCTCAAAGCTGTTTATTATCCCTAACTGTTTACAGGAACAGTGTATTAGTAAGTCAATGCCAGACATCTAACTTCTATTATTTTTCAGATAATAATGTTGTATGGGGAGGAACATATCTATATACTTTAAATTCAAATATCAAACACCAAACACCAAATTCCACTCCAATGTTGAAAATTTTGTTAAATTACTATTCTAGACACCGAGACGAATCGTTTGATACCATACATCAGGTATTTCAGAAGACCGGAAGTAGAGACCGGAAGTTGTTATTTTATGACGTATTTCGAGTTGAGGAACATATCTATATACTTTGAATTCAAATATCAAACGCTAAACACATAATTCCACTCCAATGTTGAAAATTTTGTTAAATTACTATTCTAGACGCCGAGACGATTAATTTGATACAATACATCAGGTATTTCAGAAGACCGGAAGTAGAGACCGGAAGTTGTTATTTTATGACGTATTTCGAGTTGAGGAACATATCTATATACTTTGAATTCAAATATCAAACGCTAAACACCTAATTCCACTCTAATGTTGAAAATTTTGTTAAATTACTATTCTAGACGCCGAGACGATTAATTTGATACCATACATCAGGTATTTCAGAAGACCGGAAGTGGAGACCGGAAGTTGTTATTTTATGACGTATTTCGAGTTGAGGAACATATCTATATACTTTGAATTCAAATATCAAACGCTAAACACATAATTCCACTCTAATGTTGAAAATTTTGTTAAATTACTATTCTAGACGCCGAGACGATTAATTTGATACCATACATCAGGTATTTCAGAAGACCGGAAGTAGAGACCGGAAGTTGTTATTTTATGACGTATTTCGTGTTGAGGAACATATCTATATACTTTGAATTCAAATATCAAACGCCAAACATCAAATTCTACTGCAATGCCGTAAATTTTGTTATATTAGTATTCTAGACGTCGAGACGAATTATTTGATACCCCACATCACGTATTTCAGAAGACCGGAAGTAGAGACCGGAAGTTGTTATTTTATTGCAGATTCTAGCATGTTTCTAGTTGAGGAACATATCTATATACTTTAAATTCAAATATCAAGTCTCAAAGCCCATTTTTCGCACTTGGAATGAAAATTTTATTAAATTAGCCTTCTAGACGCTGAGACGATTCAAGTTGTTATTTTATGATGTATTTCGGGTTGTGGAACATAATATCTATATACTTTAAATTCAAATATCAAGCCCCATACGCCAAATTCTACTCTAATGCCGAAAATTTTGTTATATTAGTATTCTAGACGCCGAGATGAATCGTTTGATACCCCACATCATGTATTTCAGAAGACCGGAAGCTGTTATGACGTATTTCAAGTTGGAGAACATATCCATATACTTTAAATTCAAATACCGCTTAACCGACGTTTATAGTTACTGAAAAGAAAAATTTTACCGGTTTATTTCGCATCCCCACTACACCATACGTATTAAATTTGCATGTGTTGATCTCAACAGCTTTTTTGTTATCACCGCAAAATTGTAACGGTTTATTTCGCAAATTTTCTTATCACAGGATGTTACCTCCGTTCTACAGTCGTTCATTCTAACGGCTTTTTGTTATCAGCGGCAGAATTGTAACGGTCTTTTTCTCAATAACTGCCTTTTCTTATCACAGGCTGCAAAAAAAATTTAATTATATAAGAGAATTTACGGCGTAATCATTTCCCTTAATCGTTTCAAGGTGAATTTTATTGAAATTAGCGTTTAAAAACATTTATTGGGCATTAGATACAGGGCTGCCAGCTTTGAGCTAGTATGACGTCACACCTGTTTTTTCTTTTCAGTGACCGTCATGGAACATATATATTTACTTTAAATTCAAATATCAAGCCCCAAACGCCAAATTCTACTCTAATGTCGAAAATTTAGTTAAATTAGTATTCTAGACGCCGAGACGAATCGTTTGATACTATACATCAGGTATTTCAGAAGACCGGAAGTAGAGACCGGAAGTTGTTATTTTATTGCAGATTCTAGCATGTTTCGAGTTGAGGAACATATCTATATACTTTAAATTCACATATCAAGCCCCAAAGCCCATTTTTTCACACTCGGAATTAAAATATTGTTAAATTAGTATTCTAGACGTCGAGACGAATCGTTTGATACCCCACATCATGGATTTCGGAAGACCGGAAGTGGAGACCGGAAGTTGTTGTTTTATGACGTATTTCGAGTTGAGGAACATTTCTATATACTTTAAATTCAAATATCAAGCCCCAAAGACCATTTTTCACACTTGGAATGAAAATTTTGTTAAATTAGTATTCTAGACGCCGAGGCGAATCATTTGATATCCCACATCACGTGATCAGGGCCGCCATGTTTTTTTCTCATCGTGCCGCTATGTTTTTTTCTCATACCTACTGCGCATGATCAGGGCCGCCATGTTTTTTTCTCATACCTACTGCGCCGCCATGTTTTTTTCTCATTGTGCCGCCATGTTTTTTTCTCATACCTACTGCGCATGATCAGGGCCGCCATGTTTTTTTCTCATACCTACTGCGCCGCCATGATTTTTTCTCATTGTGCCGCCATGTTTTTTCTCATACCTACTGCGCATGATCAGGGTCGTCATGTTTCTTCTCATACCTGCTGCGCCACCATGTTTTTTTTTCTCATTGTGCCGCCATGTTTTTTTCCCATACCTACTGCGCATGATCAGGGTCGCCATGTTTTTTTCTCATCGTGCCTTCATGTTTTTTTCTCATACCCATGCTTTTCAAATTTTAAATAGCAGACCCAATACCCACTACATATGTTTTTCCAAATTAAATATCAATTACGCATCTTGTATCCAAGTTACTCAGTAGCACAACACGTAAAGCGTCTGCCTACCAATCCATAGGTCAGCGGTTCGAATCTCCCAACAATCAACAACTTTTTTCAATACGCAGCGTGAAGTTAGCAGTGACCGGGCTAGCAGCGACCGGTGTGAAGTTAGCAGCGACCGGCGTGAAGTTAGCAGCGACCGAGCTAGCAGCGACCGGCGTGAAGTTAGCCCCCCCGGCTGAAGTGTGACCTTGAACACCAGATTGAACCTCCATAAGAAATAACATGGGATTTTGAGGCCATAGCCCCATAGCTTATCTACTTATGAGTTTCTCTCTTATGGTGGAGATGTAGTTAATAAAACAAAATACAACTAAATGATACTTAATTATCTATTTTAAGCCATCTCATTTATTGTTTGCTGCTTGATCAAATACAAATAAGTACAAGTGTTTTGAATTTTTTGAGTTAATTTATCACATATGACAGTAATTAAATTGGAAGGGATTCACATAACTTTTTTCTCATCTTAAAATTAATTATATTAGTATATAAAAGTTTCAATGCAAGATCTTTTAACTAGCAGACCTAAGGTTCAAAAATAATTCCAAGATTTTTATGAACAAAATTTAAATCATTGTTATTTATTTTTAGATGAGTCGACAGAATATTTTTTAATTGAGCAGTACAACAATACATTTGTATTTAGCTTTAAATTATGATTAGTTGAATAGCATAATATTGAGCCGAGATCAGAATTTATATTATCACATGCATTTGATGCCTATTATTTAGGTAGGGTCTAAAGAATTTTATAACATGCCATAAAAAAATATAACTTAGCACATAGTAAAGAATGGTCTATCTAAGGCTTTAGAAAAGTCAGGTAGTATCCAATGATCTTAAAATGTTATCTGTAATGTTTACTAAAACTGAAATCAAAAACAGCTGTTCTATTGAAAATTATCTCGTACCCTAGTAATAATTATTTGTGTAGACTAGTTGAATAATTACCTCATCCTCCTCCACCACATCTCGCTTGTCCGAAAAACAAAGTTCTCTCTATAGCTATTCCTCCATTTGAAAAACATCGGTAAAAACGTATTTCTACAGCGCTATTCCTCCATTTGAAAAACATCGGTAAAAACGTATTTCTACAGCGCTATAGCTATTCCTTCAGAGAATTTGAAGTTCAACTGAAAAATATTATATTCTCAAAAATTGCTCCTCAGGAAAAAATGAACTCACTCTACTTGTATTAGCTATCGCGAACATTTTTAATCTAATGAAGAACAGCCTAAATAGAACAAAATTTTTACAGGGGAGATAAGAACTGTTTATTGTCAACTTTTTGTGCAATGTTTTTATTTTACCATAGAATTTTCATAATTAAAAATTTGTAACAACATTTTTCAACTTTTATATTTTTAAAGTGAAAAACCAACAAAATCAAAAATATTCTACAAACATAAAGTAAGTTAATTTTTGAGTAATTGAAAACGGTCATTGTAAAACCAGCGAATCGAGTACGCTACGAAAAGCTATTGAATCGCGAACAGAAAAAGCTATTCTGAAAATTTTGAATCGAACAAATTTTTACGAGGGAGATAAAACTGTTTATTGTCAACTTTGTGCAATGTTTTTATTTTACCATAGAATTTTCATAATTAAAAATTTGTAACAACATTTTTTCAACTTTTATATTTTTAAAGTGAAAAACCAACAAAATCAAAATATTCTACAAACAGAAAATAATTTTTAACAATCATCGTCGCTCCTAAAGTATCACCACAACAAGCAAAGTGAAAAAAGCGTGGTTTAAAACCTTAGTATACAAAATGCCATAAGTTTCATAAACCAAATATTTTGCACAAGTAGTTAATTTCACAAATTGAAAATGCATTGATTATTACAAAATTTTGAGCAGGAATTAATGTGGTTTTGCAATTATCTCAAGCAGCACTGCTAAAATATTTCTAATAATTAATTTTTTCTCAAATATTTCAATTGAAAATCTGTTAATTATTAGAAATATTTTGTTTAGGAATTAAAGAGGTTTTGAAATTGTCTCAAACAGCACTGCTAAAATATTTCTAATAATTTTGTTTAGGAATTAATGAGGTTTTGAAATTGTCTCAAGCAGCACTGCTAAAATATTTCTAATAGTTAATTTTTTCTCAAATATTTCAAATTGAAAATGCGTTAGGAATTAATGCTGTTTTTACGATTTACAGTATTGACTTACCTCAATTTTTACACACACACCACATACACACACCACTTTCCACCAAACTTAAACACTGCACCTATCGTTGTTGCTCTATGAGAGAAATTTAGAATATTGAATTTTACCACTTGAATTTTGGAATATTAATCACTCGACTGTTTTGAAACCAATGCGCTAATATGAGAATTGATTGCAAACTAAAGTCGTAATTGCGGTTGTTATCTACTTCCTCGGCAGCCTACGCGACGTTGTTATATTTTAGCAAATTAAACACAGGCTTATTAGAATTAGCATTTAATTTTAAATTTAAAAAAAAACAAATATAGATGGTCCCGTCCGTTGATCGCCTTCTTACAAAAACCTTCAACGGACGGGCCCCATGTAGCAGCCTAGTCCTAACGCTGAAATTAACAAAAATTAGTACGGTAAAAAAATAAATTAGGCGAACTTACGCGTCTAGCGTCTCGCTGAAAAGAAAAAATATTATTGAATTTTTTAAAAATGAAAAATTAGGATGACTTACGCAGTACCGGTGGTGGTCGGCCCGCTGTAACACGACAAAAATATTAGTACGGTAAAAACGATTTTTTTTGCTAACTTACGTGGGTTCAGTTGCCGATCCGCTCGCACTGTAATATAGAAAATTATTTTAGTGTCGTGGTGTTGAAAATTATAAAGTCTTACGTCGCCGGCTCGTTTTTCCTGTAATACGAAAAATTAAAAAATATTAGTGTGAGTGATAAAAGGACTTACACCTCCATTTTCGGGATAACGTTTTTACTGTAACAGAGAAAAGACATCAAGTAGATTAGAGATTAGATTAGATTATTAGATTAGATTATTTATTTGACTACTTTACATACTTTTTGTACATTTGTAGCAGGTCAGTGATAGATAATTTTACTTAAATATAATAGAAATAAATAAAAGTAAAAGTGTAAAAGGTAGTGTAAAAGGCTACTTAATAATTAATAATTAGCATTAGTCTATACAATAAATAAAACAACAAACAATGATTATAAAAGAACAACCGACATAGAAAGACGAACATGTTTATGCATATTTTATGCACGTTGATATTTATCATGTAAGGTGGAGAGTGTGTTCGAAGTACTAGCACTAGCCTAATTAAAAATACTGTGGACAATTTAAAAATTCGCTCACTGAGTAAAAACACTGTTCCAATAGATAATGTTTTATATGGTTTTTAAAATGATAGTAATTCAAAGCTTTTATATGTGTGGGTAAAATATTATAAAGATTTAGATTTAACGAGTTCTTTTGAGTCTTGGTTAACCTACAGCAGGGAGTTCTCAAGAGGTTGGCGTTTCTTGTGTTGTAATTATGAAGATCCGACTGTGTAGAATAATTATTAATATTTTTGTGTATTTCTAGTACAACAGAGTATATATAAAGAGAGGGTAAAGACATAATTCCAAGCATAATAAACAATGGTCGGCAATGATCTCTGTAACCTGCTCTGGCCAATAATCTGATGGTTTTCTTTTGTTGGCAAAAAATTTTATTAGAAAAGCTAGAATTGCCCCATAACAAGATACCATAATTTAATTGTGAATGGAATAGCGAGAAGTAAGTTGACTTCAAAGTACTGACGTGTAGAGTGTCTTTTAGTTGACGCAATAAAAATGTAACGTTACATAATTTTTGTCTTAATTTGTTTACATGACAATTCCAATTTAATTTGTCGTCGATGACTATTCCAAGTAAATTGACACTGTCGCCACAGACGAGCCTGTTATTAGAGGAAAGAAATAGCTGTTGTGATTTATCTTCGTTTAACTTAAGCCTATTACTGGTGAACCAGTCTTGGGCCTTTTTTTCCATATTTTTCGAGGATTCTTTTAAATTGTCGAAGTTGCTTTCACTGCAAATTAATGTCGTGTCGTCCGCGAATAAAACACAATTAGTAGGATTTAGAAAGGTAGAAATATCATTAATATAGATGATAAAAAGTATAGGCCCCAGTACAGAGCCCTGGGGCACACCACTTTTGACTACTTCAAATTTTGAGGAGACATTGTTAATGTTAACACATTGCTTCCTATTAGAAAGATATGAACTGAAAATAGAGAGCGCAACTCCCCTTATACCATAATGACTTAATTTATCTAGAAGAATTTCATGAGAGACACAGTCGAAAGCCTTGGACAAGTCGCACAAAGTTAAGGCTGTGTGCTTGCCCTGTTCAAGGCCCTCGACTATGTCGCTCACTACTTTAAATGCAGCTTGAGTAGTCGAGTGATTTTCCCGAAAACCATATTGTGATTTGTTTAAAATTTCATTTGACTCTATGTACTTAGTAAGCCTACGCTTTAATATAATTTCGACAATTTTTGCAAATATTGATATGATGGATATAGGACGGTAGTTGACCATCACAGATGTGTCCCCCTTTTTAAAGATAGGTATGACCTTTGAATATTTAAAAATATCTGGAAAAACCCCTTCCTCAAAAATTAAGTTTATCAGTAACGTTAATGGATATATTATCAAATCACATGTCTCTTTAATTATTTTACTGTTAAGGTCATGCACATCAACAGACTGACTATTTTTCAGGGAGTTTATTGCATCAAGAACTTCCTCTGTTGTGACATGATAGAGGAAGAATGAACATGAAGGAGATGGAGCTTTTTTAAAACTATTGAGGACCTGAAAGTCTATATCCGGAAGTGATTTTATTATAGTATTAGCAATATTCGCAAAATAAGTGTTAAAGTTGTCTTGTGATATTTCAGTAATGGGCTTAAATGTGTTTTTATTCCTTTCGTAATTGACAAGTTGCCAACTGGCTTTTGACTTATTCTCAGATTTATTAATAAAGTCGTTATAAGCTGCTTTTTTGGTGTTTATAACCTGTTTTTTATAATCTTTTTTTAGTAAATTAAAGGTGCTTATATCATCCGGATTTTTGGTGACATTGCTTATAGTTTTTATAGTATGCAATCTGTTTCTAATATTTTTTAAATGATCATTGAACCAACTTACAGGAGATTTACTAGTTTTTAATATGGTTTTTCTCAGAGGAAAATGTTTATCCACCAATGATTGGTAAGTATAAACCAGAAAATTAGCCAGAGCATTTACTCCGTTCTCCTTATTTTCAAAAATTTGCCAATCAACTTCTGTAAGAGAGTTTCTTAAAGCATGCATACCATCTACATTAATATTTCTTTTTATTACTTTTTTTGGCTTGTCATCGACCGTTGTGTTTATTGTTATATATTGACCCAGATGGTCCGATATACACGGGTCAAGTACCCCAGCATTGAAACAATGCTCATCTAAGTTTGTCAAGATGTTGTCGATACATGTGGAACTATGTGCTGTTATTCTAGTGAAATCAAAAATAGTGGCCTGAAGACCAAAAGAACCAGTTAAACAATTCAACTCATTGAAGTTATTTGAGTTAGATTTAAAATTAATATTAAAGTCACCTAGAAGGATTATTTTTGAGTTGTTGCATGCATATTTGCACAGTAGAAGTTCTAAATTTTGAAAAAAGACATCCATCTCACCCTCACATGACCTATAAGTAGTGATTATTAGTGTTTTTATACAAGGTAACTCAATACCGCAAAATTCAGCGTTGAATTCGCTGTTAAACTTATTTAAGTCTAACTGTTTATGTTTTATGTCATGCCTTAGAAATATGGCTACTCCTCCATGCTTGTTGTTTGATCTACAGTAATAGTTTGCAAGAATATAACCCGCAATATTTATTATTTTGATATTACTATCATTCAGCCAATGCTCTGATAAGCATAAAACGTCAAATTTAAATTTGTTAAGGAAAATATTTATTTGATCTACTTTGTTCGTTAGACATTGCACATTTAAATGGAACACACTCACCACATTACGGAGGTTAATTAAATCACATATTGACTCATCATTTGTCCTCCTGATTAGATTTGGTTTATTCTCACTGACAGGTCCTAACTTTTTCCTGTTGGTGCTCTCCGCTTGTGAAAAAATCTATTAACCCACGCACCTTTGGGCCATGAAGAGGGTTTCATTGCTTCTTGCAGATTAACCTCGTCGATCGTCACTTTAAATGACGAGTAATATTCTGGATACATAGAATTAAGTTTTTCGCATACAACTTCGGGAAAATTTGGCCTGAGGAAAGTTGTCATCTCCTCAACCGTTGTTTCCGGGTGGGTTTTGTATACATGGAAAAACGAGTGTCTATTGCATGCTTTTATGGAAATCTGGTTATTTGTGTCCATTTGTCCAATTAAAGTGGCGTTTTTCACTCTCCTCTTTTTGTGTGTAACCTCCCTATAGGGCTCCTCATTGATGTGTATTAAATCCTGACACTTTAATAAAGTTTCAGTTTCGTGAATAGCTTTTGACGCTATCTTATCCGTTATTATTTGTTGATTTGTTTTCCCTTCTACTGGAACGTGGTGATCAGTCTGATTTTGACCGCTTGTCGAATTTGTTGGTCGAAATTGTGTGGCAGAAATCTGCTTTTTAGCCGCGTTGGCGTACTTGGTTTGCTCAGGTTGTGTCATCTTAGAGCTAGATGGCGCGGCATGTGCACCTTTCCCCAATGAATTATTACATGAATTTATTTTATTTAACAAAATGATTTGATCGTTTAGTGCTTTTATGGTGACTGCTTGATTTTGAATTATTTGATCTTTATGCTTCAGTAGTTCTTTTAAGTAAGTTATTTCAATCTTACTCACGTCGGTGTTGGCGTCCGGGGAACTGTCACTAAGGTTAACAACAGGTGTTTCATTATCACAACAATTTATAGAACCATCTTCTAGGTATTTTACATTTTTTATTAATCCAACACAACTACTGTGGGACACTACCCCACATTTAACACAGTAGCAAAAATGAAAAACTATACAGAACTTACTGCTTTTGGCTCATTATAATTAGTGTTTTTTTCTACAATAATTGCCGGAAAAAACATTTTGATACCGTTTGACCACAGTTTTGTCGGAAAAAACAATTGATACCAGATTAACCGCAATTTCATAAATCTGCGCGCGTGACGGATACAAGAGAGGTCATTTTGCAGATATCGTATGTGAGTTTTTAACTGCGTAATTTCTGAGATTTCGTTGAGAAAATCTATCGATTATTAAAACCAACTTAGGAATTCCTCGGTGAATGCCCCTTTAAGTCTATGATAAATGAACCGTCTTTGTAATTGGAAATATGAAATCAGTTTGTTCGAAAATTGCCTATTTTACACAAATTAAACTGAAAATATTGTTTGCTTTCCAGTCTAGCGTAGGCTTCGCGGTTTTACACACTTTTGTTGATAAGGACTAATTGATTTTTAATATATCTGCGATTGCATTTACATCCTTTACGCGGTTTTCTTAATTTACAGCAAAATATTTCCGTGTGTGACAAATGGAAGGGGTAAGTATATAAACAAAAAGAATTAATATTCAGTAACATTATTTTCTTTCTTATAAAAATGCCTTGTTCGTGTTTTAACTGCTATATGCACCGACAGCGTTTGGGGATGTGAGTGCTAAAAGTTAATATTATTCAAAAGTCTAAATTTTTATTTATTTTCAGTTCTACGTGTTTAGAAAATTTCTGGCCCGGGTATGTGACACTTACCATGTATTTAACCGTAAGTTATATATATTTTATTTTTAGATTTCAACCCCACACACCCCCTGTTTTTGAACTTTCAGACAGGTAGTAATAAAATGTCTACAATATGTAATGCTAATTCGTTTTTATTCCTTTTTAGCGATATCGGAGCCCGGTTGTTAAACGAGTAAGAACAATTATTTTTAAATATTTTTATCTGAATTTTTATTTTTCAGCGCTGATGTGCAGGACAGCGACTATAATAGGTATACAACCTTTTATCATGTATTTTTTTCAAAAGTAAAATATGTATTTTTATTAGATATAGTCCTGAACCTCCGGCCCCCATCCACCCCGGTGTAGGAATTTTTAACAGGTAGTAATTTGCCTTCGATATATACGCAGTGCTAATTCATTTTATTGATTTTAGCGATATCGGAGCCCAGTCGCTGTTAAATGAGTAAGGACAATATTTTTCAATATTTTTTATCTAAATTTTATCTTTCAGCGAGGACTTTGATTACCCGACGACGACCCAACAACGAGGCCCCAGTCACGCAGGTCTCGAGAGGTAATATATTATTATTTTTAATTTATTTTTGTTGTTAACGTTTTTGTTTTTTAGTTTCGATCTACCCCAGCCAGGCCCCAGTCACGCAGGTCTCGAGAGGTAATATATTATTATTTTTAATTTATTTTTGTTGTTAACGTTTTTGTTTTTAGTTTCGATCTACCCCAGCCAGGCCCCAGTCGCGCGGGTGTCGAGAGGTAATATATTATTTTTAATTTATTTTGTTGTTAACGTTTTTGTTTTTTAGTTTCGATCTACCCCAGCCAGGCCCCAGTCACGCAGGTCTCGAGAGGTAATATATTATTATTTTAATTTATTTTGTTGTTAACGTTTTTGTTTTTTAGTTTCGATCTACCCCAGCCAGGCCCCAGTCACGCAGGTCTCGAGAGGTAATATATTATTATTTTAATTTATTTTGTTGTTAACGCCTTTTTTGTTTTTAGTAATGATGACAACGTCGTTGAAGTGTCCTCGGATGAGTATGGAGATTATTTTTTCTTTATTATCTAAATTAAAAATTCTTCTTTCAGAGAGGATCATCCGGGCCCATGCCCCCCTCACTGTCGCCATGTTCACCCTTGGACCGAGTAAGTTGCAACATTTTACTTGATCATAGTAATTCTACATTGATTTTAATTACAGCTCCAGCGATAGCGAGACGGTCGTGGCAAGGTAATATTTGCCAATTTTCATTTTTACCCCGCTAACACATTATTTTCTTATAGTTCAGAGAATGAGAGCGTGGACAGTGGGGTCTGCTTAGAGGGGTAATATGTTTATTTTTCATTTTTTTCTATTATGTTAACCTTTATTTTTATTTAGCCCCGACGATTCCGTGGTTGAGTGGTGGTAGAATGGTAATATACTTAATATTTCGAAACTATCTTAATAATCTCTGGTTATTGCAGTGACCACCAGCCCTAGAGTTGTATCCTGGCAAGTAATAATAGTAATTTTACTACTAAATGTCTTTTCTCTGCAGCAGTGACTACTCCAACCCCGTCGTGTGCGAGTAATAATACAGTATGTTTTTTTATTTTTGCTAATGTCTTTTCTCTGTTACAGCAACTCCACCAACCCTTGGGTCTCACAAGTTAGAGGTCGGAAAATGACAAGTAATAATTCAGCATATTTTTTATTTTTGCTACTGTCTTTTTCTCTGGTTATAGCAACTCCGCCAACCCTATCTGTTCTGTGCAGCAACCCCAGCCTGGGTCTCAGAAGCTGGAGCTCGGAAAATGACAAGTAATAATTCAGCATATTTTTTATTTTTGCTACTGTCTTTTCTCTGGTTACAGCAACTCCGCCAACCCTATCTGTTCTGTGCAGCAACGGCTACTCCACCAACCCTATCTTTTCTGTGCAGCCTGGGTCTCAGAAGTTGGCGATCGTGTGCGAGTATTTTTGCATCGGAAAATGTATTTTTGTTTCAATATACTTTTTATATCATTTTTGTTTTAATTCTGCAGACGTCCCTGGTTTTTACCTGATTGTGTTTAGGCACCCACATGCACCGGATACGGTTGCCGCAGGAGTTGATAATAAAGTTGTATTGAGTAACCTGAATAATAGCTGTCTAGACCCTATTTTTATTCTACGCTTCGAACAAAATAATTCTAATGTTTATGTCCCGCCGTTATCACAGTTATTCTAATGATAATGACTTACAATATCTCATAGCACTACACGTAAGGCCAATCCATAGGTCGACGGTTCGAATCAGCACTCAACAACTTTTTTCAATACAAATATGGGGCTCGTAAGGGGCCCTCGAAATGGGTCCTCGAAATGGGGGGCCTCGAAATGGGGGCCTCGAAAAAGGGCTTAAAATTTTTGAATTTCCCGCTCTCTAATGGTTGTGAATTTCCCGCTCTGTGATTGGCTGATGGTGAAAAGAGGGAGGGGCTAAAAGTGGAAGTGGAGGGGATGGGCTGAACCGCCTCCATAACTACTAGTAGATGAGCAAAGCGGATTTTACGGCGGAAGTGAGCTGTCAAACTGCTGATGGCACATGTCCATCAAGAGCGACCATCATGAAGTGACCAGGGGATGTACAAGAGGTACAAGAAGTGACCAGGGGATGTACAAGAAGTGTCTGGGGGGATGAAGTCTGGGGGCTGGGGTCCAGAGGCTGCTGAAGGTGAAAAAAAATCACGTAGGTATGAGAAAAAAACATGGCGGCGCAGTAGGTATGAGAAAAAAACATGGCTGCATGAAGAGAAAAAAACATGGCGGCCCTGATCATGCACAGTAGGTATGAGAAAAAAAAAACATGGTGGCACGATGAGAAAAAAAAACATGGCGACCCTGATCATGCGCAGTAGAAAAAAAAAACATGGCGGCCCTGATCACGTGATGTGGGATATCAAATGATTCGTCTCGACGTCTAGAATACCAATATATCAAAATTTTCATTCCAAGTGCGAAAAAATGGGCTTTGGGGCTTGATATGTGAATTTAAAGTATATAGAAATGTTCCTCAACTCGAAATACGTCATAAAACAACAACTTCCGGTCTCCACTTCCGGTCTTCTGAAACCCGTGATGTGGGGTATCAAATTAATCGTCTCAGCGTCTAGAATACTAATTGAACAAAATTTTAATTCCGAGTGCGAAAAAATGGACTTTGGGGCTTGATATGTGAATTTAAAGTATATAGATATGTTCCTCAACTTGAAACAGGCTAGAATCTGCAATAAAATAACAACTTCCGGTCCCTACTTCCGGTCTACTGAAATACCTGTTGTATGGTATCAAACGATTCGTCTCGGCGTCTAGAATACTAATTTAACCAAATTTTCGTCATTAGAGTAGAATTTGGCTTGTTATTTGAATTTAAAGTAAATAGATATGTTCCATGACGGTCACTGAAAAGATAAAACAGGTATGACGCTATAGCTCAAAGCTGATGAGGGTGGCAGCCCTGTATCTAATGCCCAACAAATGTTTTTAAACGCTAATTTCAATAAAATTCACCTTGAAACGATTACGTCGTAAATTCTCTTATATAATTAAAATTTTTTGCAGCCTGTGATAAGAAATGGCAGTTATTGCGAAAAAGACCGTTACAATTTTGTCGCTGATAACAAAAAGCCGTTAGAATGAACGACTGTAGAACGGAAGTAACATCCGGTGATAAGAAAAGGCAGTTATTGCGAAATAAACCGTTACAATTTTGCGGTGATAACAAAAAAGCCGTTGGGATCAACACATGCAAATTTAATACGTATGGTGTGGTGGGGATTTAGTATAAAACCGCTAGCGACGCGATAAAGTCATTTACTTTCAAGTTTTTCTTCGAGTAATAAACCATAATTTTGTGCGTGCGCGTGTGCCCCATTACTGAATACAAAGTAAGTTAATTTTGTTTTATTGTTATTCTTTAACTGTTTTTGATCCTTGCTTGTTACCTATTGTTTATAAATGGCTTTATACATGCATAATATTGAAATTAAATAATTTAATATTGTTTAAATGTTATTTGCGGCATTTGATAAATTATTTCTTTCCTTTTCTTTGTTTTAATTTACCACAAAAATCAGTAGCCAAGTAACAGTTTTCTTACATTAATTTATTGCTATTCTTTAACAGTTTTTGGTCTTTGCTATAAGTACAATAATAAATATTGAATTAAAATTATTTCACAAATCATTTATCAATTTCGTTTTCCTACTCTTTGTTTGTTGGGGACATACTATTTATTTAACTTTTATCCTAAGCCAATAATATCTAAATAAATTCGTTTTAGATGGACATTGGAAAAATTAATAGTGTATCACTTTTAGAAGGCAAGCCCAACGTAAAGTTAGCGGATCTTCCCAAGAATATACCTATTCCAATTGTAACAGCAAAGATAGTACATACGAAGTACGGGGAAACTATATTACTGGAACTTAGCGAATGTACAACATTCCTGCCAAAAAGGGTAACGCCCTATTTGAGGGATAATTTGGATGCCTTCTCTGCGGGGCTATATAGTTTGGTGTTTAGGGGATTCAAAAACGTCAACAAACCCTCATTAGGCACCTTATTTGAGTTTATTCAAAACAGTGAAAACACACGTAAGTAAATTTTTTTATGCATTTTAAAGGTTTTTTACTAAATGATATTTTATTCATTTTAGTCAATTCACTACAACCATCCTCTTCATAAGCTGAACTCTAGTGATTACTATTTCGAAAAATATTTTAAATTTATCGCAATCCAGCGTGAACATTATTTAATATATTCATTAGCTCTGTAGAATACTGATTTGTTAAAAATTAATTATTTATAAACGTGTAACCCAAGGTAACTTAGAGTTTTGATAGAAGTGTGCTATTAGATTTTATAATGAATATATGTGAGTTAAGTGATGAAATTGTAAAAAAATTTGGCGACGTCACTAAAATTTTAAATGAAAGTAGAAAAATTCCAGAAGAAGAAAAATGGCTAAAGTTAGCACAACAGCATTTAAGTTTGCTCTACCGAGCGTTAAAACATGCGGAATCAATCGGCGTGTGTAGAAAAATCCATACAAATATTGGACATTTAAAAAAAATTCAAGTTTTGTTAAAGAATTTAGGGCATGTAGGCGGTGGTTTAGGGGTTAGAAAAAACAGAAGTTCTCGCGTTAAGTGGGTGGATGTTAAATCAGCGTTTGAAAGTCGCATACGTTCAGGTTTAATTATTAATTTGAAACATAAAGATATGAGACAGTTTTTTGATGATTCCTTCTTTCCATTCAAGTCACGAATAAATAATATTTTAAAATCACAGCCTACAATAAAGGTTAATGCCGTTTTCTGTGGCGAGTTCCTTAAACCGGGGACAGATGTTATCGAATTTAAATATCTGAATACCGCAAATTTTCTAATCGACCTCGGTACCGATCTTAAAGTTTGGTTTGCAGACAATGTAGTAGATAAAGTATTGAATAAATTAGCGGAATTTCAAGAACGTGACAGTGGGTGGGCCTTACACAAAATAGTTAGTGTAGAAATTAATATAAATAAGCTAGAAATTGGTAATTCAGTAGCGTCGTTTATTAGACTTCCAGAACAAATAGCGAACAAGAAAGCCTGTGTTAATGTTAAAAACTATAACGACAACGCTTGTTTCGCGTGGGCAATTTTATCAGCTCTGTATCCGGTAGAGGGAAAAAAAACCAGATAGAACTTCATCGTACCCAGATTACTCGCAAATTTTAAATTTGAAAGACATTGAATTTCCAATGACTTTATCTCAAATATCTAAATTTGAAAAAAATAATAACATATCTGTCAACGTATATCAACTACAGCTATTTGGTAAACAATTCAATACAGTGCCAGCTCGTCTAACAAAAAATAAGATGGAAACACACGTAAATTTATTAATGATTCAAAATAACTATACTAATGAACGGGGGCAAAATGCTGAAGATGATGAGGAAATAACATTTCATTTCTGCTGGATTAAGAACCTATCCAGACTTGTATCTAAACAAATGAATAAACATAAAAGTAAAATTTACATTTGTGATATATGTTTAAATTATTTCATAAATGAAGAAAAATTAAATTTACATACAGTAGACTGTAAAAATGTTAATAATTGCAAAATCTCATTTCCAAAAGAAAAAATTTTAAAGTTTAAAAATTACAATTATAAGGAACCTTTACCATTCGTAATGTAGTGCGATTTTGAGTCCATACTAGAACCCTATTCTGAACAAAGTCAATCTGCCAGCCACAAATACCAAAAACAGACAGCTTTTAGCGCAGGGTTATTTGTTAAATGCGCATATGATGATAACCAATCATATTATTATAGTTATCGAGGTTCAGATTGTATAGAGCAGTTTGCTAATGAATTAAATAATATTGCCAATGTAATCGAATCAAAATTAAAAACTGTTATACCGATGGATATTTCAGAAATACAGGAAAGAGAATTTTATGTATCAACCCACTGTCATATTTGCGAAAAACCATTTAATTGTGATGATAAAAAAGTGCGAGATCATTGTCACTTTACAGGTAGATACCGAGGACCTGCACATGATATCTGCAACCTAAACTCCTTTACGATCCCCGTCGTTTTTCATAACCTAACTTCCTATGACTCACATTTCCTTATTAAAGGTGATATATCCCTACTACCAATAAATAAAGAAAAATATATATCTTTTACAAAAACCGTTAATGACACCTCAGTAAAGTTTCGTTTCATTGATTCATTTAGATTCATGGCATCCTCATTAGACAAATTATCTTCATATCTAACTAAGGGTGAACTAACAAATTTGAGAAAAGAGTTTATAAATGTCAGTGATGAAAAGTTTGATTTACTTATACGAAAGGGGTCTTTCCATATGACTATATAGATTCTGCAGATAAGTTATTGGAAACTGAGCTACCACCTAAAGAAAAGTTTTATAATAAATTAAATGACTCTAATATAAGCGATGCTGATTATGCACATGATATAAATGTCTGGACAAAATTCAATTGCCATAATTTAGGTGATTATTCAGATTTATATTTAAAAACTGACGTAATGCTTTTAACCGATATTTTCGAGAACTTTCGTCAAAAATGTCTCAATATCTACCAATTAGATCCTGCGAACTACTATACACTACCCGGATATACCTGGTACTGTATGCTCAAGTATACAAAAGTAGAGCTGGAATTATTACAAGACGTGGATATGCTTCTGTTTATTGAACGGGGAATACGGGGTGGAGTTAGTCAGTGTTGTAATAGATTTGCGACGGCCAATAATAAATTCATGTCGGGGTATGACCAATCAAAAGAATCATCCTATCTAATGTATTACGATGTTAATAACCTATATGGTTGGGCCATGAGTCAATATCTACCATCAGGGGGGTTTAAATGGGTAGAAAATTTCGATAATTTTAATGTTTCAGCGGTATCTGACGAATCACCAGAGGGGTATATTCTTGAAGTTGATTTAGACTTTAGAGTATCCGGAACATCTACATGACAAACATAAAGATTTACCTCTTTGTCCGGAACATCTAGTACCCCCGGGATCAAAATTACCAAAATTAATGACGACACTCCATCATAAAACTCGATATGTCATTCATTATCGTAATTTGAAGCAAGCTTTAGATTTAGGTATTAAGCTAACAAAAATACATCGCATCCTAAAATTCAAGCAATCACCTTGGCTGAAAAATTATATTGATCTTAATACGAAACTTCGCGCGGCATCAATGAACGAATTTGAAAAAAATCTATATAAATTATTAATAAACGCTGTTTTCGGTAAGACGATGGAAAATTTACGGAAACATCGAAATGTAAAGTTAGTATCTAAATGGTCAGGTAGATATGGAGCTAAAAATTACATTGCAAGTCCTAATTTCCATAGTCGTGCAATTTTTGATGAGCACCTAGCTGCCATTGAATTAAATAAGTCTGAAATAATTTTTAATAAACCTCTGTATATCGGTTTATGCATTTTGGATATTTCAAAAACTTGCGTATATGACTTTCACTATAATTTTATGTTCAAAAATTTCAACAGTAAACTTCTATATACAGACACAGACAGTCTGATATATGAAGTAAAATGTGACAATATTTATGATGAAGTTGTAAAGGCACACATATCTAAATTCGATACTAGCGACTATCCGGCAAATAACCAATATGATATTCCATTATTGAATAAAAAAGTCCCCGGTTTAATGAAAGACGAATGTTCAGGCGCCATAATGACTCATTTTGTAGGCCTCCGCTCAAAAATGTATAGTTTGCAAATAGAAGGGAAAGAGTGTATTAAAAAATCTAAAGGAATCAAAACTAATGTGGTAAAAAACACTATTTCATTCAAAGATTATCAAAAATGTCTTGAGACTAAAACCGAACTATATAGAACACAACGAACGATTCAATCACATCTACATAACGTTTACTCGGTGGAGCAAACTAAAATTGCTCTAAGTCCATATGATGATAAGCGTTATCTTTTAAATGACTCTACCGACACGTTACCTTGGGGCCACTACTCAATTATAGAATAATTTAATAGTTACCAAAACATTTATGTAAAATAGGATTATTATTATTATTATTGTGTTTCTTGTAATAAAATATTATATAACCTGTGTCTGTGTTTTTTTTCTTATAAGGTAAATAAAACTCATATGTATCAGTGGTGGTATAATAGAAAATTTGACATATTTTTTATGATATAAATATTTTCAAGAAAGAAGTGATATTTTGTCTACATATAATACATTTATCAAAAGTAACTGAGCAATCAGTACAACAAACTACATGTTTACAAGGTATGAAAACCACAGAGAGTTCATTTTCTAAACAAACTTTGCATAGCAGTTTATTATCACAATCACTTTGCTCAATTTTAACATCATCAGGTACTGCTACTACTGCCTCTAATGATGATGATGAGTAATCCGTTTCATTTTTGAGTTGATAAAATTCACATTCCTTATAAAAGAGGGCATGCTGTGCCCATATGTCATATCCAGAACGCCAGTCTTTTAACCCTAAACCACAGTGAAAACATAATACTTGATCACCTTTGCCGGTATAGTAGAATCCTGCCTCAGCTAAATCTTTTGGTTGTTGTTTAATTTGAACGGGCCAATCATCAAACGTTTTCAAACGACTTTCCACAGTCATTTTATCTGTATAACGTGGACTTCTCTTTTTCTCAATAAATCGTTGAATATCATTTTTATTAAAAAACGGGCAATTAGGGCTCCACTTTAAATGATCTGCTGTAGGATCATCATCTGTCAACCAATCACACCCCTCAATACCGCACATGGGACAGTATACAATATCATCTTGATTGGTATAAATAAAGCCAGCTAGAGCAAGTTCAGACTTTGGAAATTCTGATGTCCAATTTGCAAATGTATTTAATCTTTCAACATATAATAGCTCATCCATTGTTCACAACTTACAAACCACTACTGAAGTAAAAATAATAAGACAGTTTATATATTTAAAATATTTATTCAAGCATTAATTATAAACATTTTTCTATCCAAATCTTCTAAAACCATAGATCTATCGAAAAATAAACATTCACGAATACAATGCATTTGGATAGAAGAGGATGGGAACAAGTTACTTAAGTAAAATATTACATTTTCTGAACAAAGATCATAATCACTTTCACATAGTATGTTATTAGTAATATTCAAGAAATTATTGTAGAAACCAGCAAAGTCTAAGCTATGTAATATATTCATAGTAGACATCACAAGTCCATTAATGTTTATAAATTCACGAACAGTATTTTCAGCTAGATAAAATGTAGTAAAACCATTAGTCACTTTTAACATCTTGGTGTTCATATATGGGGATTTGCTGATATTGAAATTTGCGAATTCTACTTCTTCTTCTTCCACCTCGATACCACTATCATTATCATTATCGAAGTAGTCATTGGTAAACTGTTTGAGGGTGGTGATACAGTCACACCATTCTTCTTCGTTAAACGAAATGTGATGGGTTTTATTAATTAACTCATTAGCGGTCATTAATACTCGTACAGCTGGGATATAATTTCTTGCAGCACTAAATCCAGTTATTATTTTATATTCAGACATATTTACAGTAAACGCACGTTCGTAGATATACTTTTCTTCTTTTTGAGTCGCCTCACGATATTGTTCAGAAATTCTATCGATTTCCTGCCAATGATCGAAATCTTCGGAGAACGAGGGGCTAGGTGTGCTTGATGCCATTTTTCTTTCACAACTAACTGAATAATTACTAATCTCGATGTGTACATATCAACGTTTAATAACTAAACTAATTTGCTAAGGCTGTGTCAACGTTAGTTAACCATTCGTTATAACCAGTGATAGTGGGAGGGAACGACCGATATTCGATTAAGTCAACCAACCGCTGTCACCACATCTGATTTAACTCTTGGCCGTTGAATTCAACGCAGGTCGTGGCAAACCCTTAATATATCGAAGTCTCGAAATCGATAGATTAACGGCAACTGTCGACAATGAATGCTTCCTCGTATACAGGCTTCGCAACGTCCTGAACTAAAGATACAACACTAGCTAAACACTTTGCACAATACACAATTCACTTCTGACACCTGCCCAGACAGGTCTTGCTCGTTCACTCTTCTTTGGCTTCAGCCGAATGGTCAAACCGACGCAATTGCGAGGGTCGTTAGCTATGGGGTCAACACAGATACTAGACTATTACTAGAACGCAATAAGAAGACATGGATAATAAATAAAGGTATATATTAAACAATCATCATAGTACATATAGAGCCTCACCTAGCAAGGTCTGCCACCATAACCACGATACCCCCACAAGGGGTCAGCGACCGCGACGGCCGCGCTTAAAGACGAGTGATCGATTGCCGAAAGAGAATTATTACATGGGCGTGACTGGCAATTTAGTGAGTGGGTTTTATAGATTTACTGTTAGAATTAGACTAAAAATTTAAGGTAATATTCTCCAAAAGGGGTATATGCCGTTAGACGTCTGTGGATATTTCAGAAAGGGGAAATCTCTTCGAATGCTATCTCACAAGGCGGTCACCTGGTAATAATGGGGAAGTGCCCCGGTACCCGTGCGTACCGCACTGAGGCTTATCCTGGCTTGATTTAATCAAAAATGGCGGATTTTCATTTTGCGAGATCATCGGGAGGTCTCCCACTATATATATGGAAATGACCCGAGACCACTTCATGTCGCCACGTGGCGTCGCAAATTCCGCTATTTCCAAATTTTATTCAGTTCCTAAATTTTCAAAATGGTGCTATCAGACACGATCCCGGTAGAGACGATGACCAATGGGTAGGCGAGGCCAGCTCAACCATCCTTGGAAGCCGTAGGTCACGGACTCACTAGGAATTCCAGAACGCGAGGGTAGAGTGAACCTATGGGTCCGTAGATCAGTGCGACCACGAAGGTGGATCAGTCTATGGTAGATCAGATCAAGAGCTACCGATCTACGGTAGATTCACTCTCGCGCCTTTGTGGAGTATTCCTGTGATCTGTTAGACCGGCTTGTGAAGATGATTACCTGCGCTGTAATCATCATAATTAAAACCCCAGTCCGTCCATAGAGGATTCGGCACTGGCAGAGGATAATGCATATCCTTGGTCGTCTCTACATGCTGCATCGTGCCTGGATGCGTTCGTTCAAACATGAGATATGGGCCGAAAAAGATAAAGGGAATTTTGGAAACTGTACTGAAAATCGTCTTAAAAATTTTATAAAAAATCCTGATATGCATGGATTCACGCATATCAGGCAAAAATGAAGGAATTTTGGGTTTAGGAACTGACTTGAATTTCGACATATTTTTGATAAAAAAAATGGTGTACATGGAACAGATGTTCCACATACACCATTCAAGCCTTAGCTTGTGTGCTTATGTCTAATTGGGATCTTTTACTTAAAACTACTTTCACAGCATCTCCTGGGTTCGATAACACTCCCCTCCTTTTGAAAATTCGTCTTTTGGAATCGATCACTATTACACTTTGTCACTGCTTAAGATTACTTAATAATATTTTAAAACTAATTACTTCCATCAGGAAATAAATAAAAGAAATGGATATATGGATCATAGGATTTATTAACAACTCTTGTGGGAATATGGTGGTGGTGGTATGGTTACATTGATAGATAGAACACTTAGGATAATTTATACAATTCTTGGCCGAAAGGTAGTTGGACATTAACATTAAGAATTTTTATAATTATTGGCCTCATAGGTTTTAAAAGTAAATGGATCATATCATTGGTAATTTATAGAATTATTGGTCAAAAGTGGACTTAACATAATTATCGAATGAACATATTAGGAAAACATGATAGTGTCTTTATGCACTGTTTTCTGGGTCTTCTGTCTTGCTCTTCGATCTTCGTCTTCTGTCTTCGTCTTCGTCTTATGTCTTGGGAGTCCATCCTCTTGGAGAATGCTGCACTCCACTGCTTGGCTCGTTCGTCTGGAATCTGCCAACATACCATTGGGACTGGTGGATCATTGCATTGGGAATTTATGGTTAGGATCTCTGGATAGGATCAGCATGCATCTATTTATGTTCAGGCTGTGAACATAAATCAGTACGTATTAGTTAAAATTGAAACAAAGGATACCGCAGTATCCGACTATAAATTTGGACTTTAAAATTTCTGGACATAATCTCATCACTCTTATTTTCTCCTCGCGTGTGGACAGCGAAAGGAGAGACTTCTCTACGGAACGTCTTTTGGAAAATTACTTGAATTTGGGAGTTTAACATTTGTCAAAGGAATTATGAGTCTTCGCTCTCTCTCGAGATTGAAAGGATTACAGGGATTTTGTGGAATATTTTCAGAAAGGATATTTGCTTCAGAGGAACCCTCTGTAAGCGGAATAGTCTGGTCAGTGGTTTGCTTGGAATCATTGGGTCGAATAGAATTTTGGTCATGTACTAGTGTGGAAGGATCTGGATCATGAATGGAAATATCAGCATGCGAAGCTGCTTGCGAACTGGTTTCCGGCCCTTCGGAAACGCTACCCTTTGTCTGCTTCGACGCAGGATGCCTCCTTACATTCGAGACAGCTACGCTGGCTGTATTAGGGGTATGGATTTGGACTTGGACGGGAATTGGATCATTGGAATGCTCTGGTCCATCGTGCGGATCGCCCATTGAAGAGTCATCGGAATCGTCTTCACTGGATGCGAATCCTACTTCCTCCGTTGGTTTCACAAGTCTCAGATCGTTCACATGTAATCGGGATAGATGTTGATCTTTCTGGATAATATAAACCTCATTTGACACTTTCTCTGTCACCCTATGTGGCCCAGTCCACGAAGGTATAAATGCTTGTTTGTCTTTCCGCATATTTTTAGCCATAACTCTGTCTCCAACTTTTAAAACGATAGGAGTGACTGCTTTCTTAGGGGCGTATTTTTGTCTATACTGTTGTGAATTTTGACTTATATTTTGCACGATAGCTGGTCTGGTTAATGTGGGTTGCCTTTCTTGAAAATAGCTTTCTATCTGCCAGTCGCCTGCTTCTGCTAGTTCGTAGCCTAGAACTGCAAAGCTTGGGGTATATCCTGTGGAAGCGTTCCTACGTGTTCTTAGATTGTAAAGCATTTGTACAATGTACATATCCCATGTGTCTGTTGCCTGATTGAACATAAGAGATTTTAAAATTTTCTTGGCTTCTTGCACCTGTCTTTCTATTGGATTTGCTTGTTGATGATAAATGGGCGTATAGAAATTTTGAATATGGTTGCGTTTACTAAACTGAGTATACCATCCACTTTGGAAATGTCCTCCTTGATCTGATATGATAGTCTTCGGCAAGCCAAACCGAGATATCCAGTGCTCCTCCAGAAATCGGACTAAAGTTTCACCATTCACCTTTACGAAAGCTTGCGCTTCGGTCCACTTGGTAAATAGATCGACCGTCATGACTATAAATCGATTACCAGTGTCCTTAGCGCGTTTGTATGGTCCCAAGATATCCATACTGATCACCTCAAAAGGGTATTGAGGTTCATGACACCGTAATGGGGCTTCCGGCTGCACTTGTCGTCCTTTAACAGATTTGCACACTAAACAATTTTGAATATATTGGCCTACTAGCCTGGACATGTTGTTAAAATAATAAGTTCTAGATATGGTCCGAAAGGTTTCATCTCTTCCTGGATGGCCGACACCAGTCTTGTCGTGAAAATGTGATATGCTCTCTTTGATTTTACGTTTAGGAACCACTAAATAAATTTTGTCTGAAATCAATCTCATAAGTATGCCATTTCTCACTTGATGAGTTGAGTAAAATTTCTGGTCTTTAACCGATCTCTCATTTATAGTTCGTTGACTGAGTTCAATCCAACGACTAACTTTCTCCCTGATGTTCGTAGAATCCTGTTGACTTTCTATAATAGATTGATAAAGTTCCAAATGGGTGATAGCCAAAATATTTTCTTTTGATTTGAATTTAGGCGGAAACATTCGCTCTTCATCGAGATGCTCCAAACTTGAATTTTGAGGATTCCTACTGAGATAATCGGCCAAAAGATTTTCTTTGCCTGGACAGTGTTCAATTTTGAAAGAATATTCTTGCAACAACAACGACCATCTTGTAAACTTCGTTTTCTCATCTCGGTGCTTATCCAACCACAGGAGAGCCCTATTATCAGTTCGGACGATGAAAGGTTTGTCTGCTAAGTAAATCTTATATCGCTTAACGTAAGTAACCACACTTAGACATTCTAGCTCGTTTATGTGATATTTTCTCTCTGTAGGAGACAAGGTATGACTTGCATAAGATATAATATGTCTTTCACCTCCATCGCCGAACTGATATAAAACTGCTGCCATGCCTAGTAGACTAGCATCCGTCTGAAGAATAAAAGTTTTGTCCAAATCTGGTCTATGAAGTTCCAAGGGTTCTGCTAAGATCTGCTTAATATTCATAAATGCGTTCTGGGCCTCCTTTGTCCATTTATATCGGACGTCATTCGAGAGTAGTCTGGTTAGCGGCTTGGTAATGAGGGCTGCATTAGGGATGTATTCTCTTACCCAGTTGCATAGACCGAGAAAACTCTGAAGTTGTCGTTTATTGTTAGGAACAGGATAGTTCTGAAGCTGCAATTTATGTTTATCAAGTGGTCTAGTGGTATCTAAAGTAATCTGATGTCCAAGATAGGTAATCTCATTAGTAGCGATTACACACTTATCCGGAGAAACCTTCAAGTTATGTAGCCGTAGTCGTTCAAAAATCAACCTGAGGTGCTCCACATGTCCTTCCAAATCTTCACTATAAATGATGATGTCGTCTAAATAGACTTTACAGAAATGGTGCAAATATCCTGTTAGTACATCTTTGGCCATGAATTTTTGGAATGTGCACGGGGCAGTCTTCAAGCCGAACGGCATAACATTGAATTGATAGGCAGCTCCATCATGAGTAGTAAACGCCGTGTAAATTTTGGATGAATCATCTAAAGGAATTTGCCAATATCCGCTCTTCAAATCAAGTACAGTAAATACTGTAGCTTTCCCCAGGTCCTTGATACTTTCATAGATTTTTGGTAAAACAGAGGCTTCGTCAAGCGTGACTTCGTTTAATCTACGATAGTCGATACAGAAACGCGGTTTCTTATCTTGTCTCTCAATGATGACTGGGGGTGAACTATATGGTGATGTGCTTGATTCAATAACACCGGCCTTTAACATTTCCTCTATCTGATCATACATGATCTTCTTTTTGCTAGGCGACATGGGATATGGCTTTACATTGAATGGACGATGGTCCTTAACGATAATTTTGTGTTTAACACTTACGGTGGTTGCTTGAGTCAATTCCACCGTAAATAGATCAGAAAATTCTTTGAAAAGTGAATTGAAAATTGAGTTAGAAATTTTGAGGTTTTCCGGCAATTCTTCATTAGATGCTCTATCGGTTGCCTGATTCCAGAACACGGTTATACGTCTGTCTATTCCCACATATACACATTTCCTATGATAGTCAAATACGACATGTTGAGAATAAAGGAATGGAGCTCCTAATATGATTCCTTCGTTCAGTTCTTCGATAACTTGAAATGGTACATGGAAACGAACATCCGATATAAAGATGTCTAGAGAAGTAGTGCCTTGCGAATCAATAACTTGATCGCCACAAGCAAGAGCGAAAGTTTGAGGATCTGATAGATTATTCATCGATGAGAGAAATTGCGGATGAATGATATTCCTTGTAGCACCGGTATCAAGAAGTGCGAACACAAGTTTATTATTAACGATAATTTTGATTCGAGGCAAAGGATAAAAATTTGATAAATGGTTAATGGCTTCTGATAGGATTATAGGTTGAAAGTTGGCAGGGTCTTTGGCATATTCTGGGTATTCTGACGTCAGGTCAGGTAAGTGGTCAAATGGGTTTATAGTTTGGGATTGGTCTATTGACGACGAGGCGTACTCGTAGGGCCGACTGGAGGTGGATTGCGGGAATTGCCCTGTTCCCGAACCCCTGAGAAGTTTCCCTGTTGTCGTCTCTTATAAGGATTGTTTGGACAATCGGAATGGTAGTGCCATTGGACATCAGGACAGAATCGACATGGTGTAGGAGGAATTTTCTGGTTGTTAGAATTTGGACGGTTTTGATTGCTAGAGGTTGCCTGCTCTTGGAAATGGACTTGTCGGTTCCTGACGTCTTGAGTGTCTCTATTGTTATTCTCACTTTGGGGAGTATGCCAAACACGGCCATTATAGGAGTTGCCAGAAGATGGTTGATTATAATTTTGATTTGATTTTGCTTTAGACTTGGTTTCGATTGAACGTGCCGCAGATCCTTCATCAGCTATATCTCGCTCTACCCTAGATGCTATCGATACAAGTGACTCAGTGTTAAAAATATGTGTTCCGCGTAAGCGAGAACGTATCTCCGGTCTGAGTTGGTCCAGTATGATACTGGCCTTCAGAGCTTCCGGTTTGAAGGGGTCGACCCTATTAAAAAGACATATTTTCTTGGTAATGAATACCGCTGATGAATCACCTGCATGCTGCATCTCTCCATAGAGTTTTGTGATTGCCTGGGTGTAGATATCGCCTGAATCAAATCTATTGCGGAAACGTTCAATGAATACTTCGTACGAAGTAATGAGAGTTCTATATTGATCGAACCATTTTCGGGCTTCTCCTTTGAGTTGTTCAGTTATTAAATGGAATCGGTCTGTACTGTTATTAATTCTTGCTCTGTGGCAATAGTCCTCGAAATTTCGGATGAAAGTTTCGGGACTCTCATGGTCTAAGCCATGATATTCCACGTTAGGACTACGTGGTCGGTCATAGGTAGAAGTTGTGCACTGTGCTGCGTCTTGCATAGCGTTTACAAAAGTTTGAGCCATCTTGGCGAATAGATCTTCCATTGATGGAGGATTTTCAGGGGACCTCAACGAGGGAGAAACATTACTGATCAGTTCCGGCTGCCGCTCCGGCACTACGGAGGAATCTTCCATCAACCCGGTCTCTTGCTCGTAGAAGCCACTAGGGGTCAAAGATATCAAAGGATTGTCGTTCATGACTACGATTCATGCAAGAGATGAGGTCAACCGAAGCACAGCCCCACGTTGGGCGCCATATCAACGTTTAATAACTAAACTAATTTGCTAAGGCTGTGTCAACGTTAGTTAACCATTCGTTATAACCAGTGATAGTGGGAGGGAACGACCGATATTCGATTAAGTCAACCAACCGCTGTCACCACATCTGATTTAACTCTTGGCCGTTGAATTCAACGCAGGTCGTGGCAAACCCTTAATATATCGAAGTCTCGAAATCGATAGATTAACGGCAACTGTCGACAATGAATGCTTCCTCGTATACAGGCTTCGCAACGTCCTGAACTAAAGATACAACACTAGCTAAACACTTTGCACAATACACAATTCACTTCTGACACCTGCCCAGACAGGTCTTGCTCGTTCACTCTTCTTTGGCTTCAGCCGAATGGTCAAACCGACGCAATTGCGAGGGTCGTTAGCTATGGGGTCAACACAGATACTAGACTATTACTAGAACGCAATAAGAAGACATGGATAATAAATAAAGGTATATATTAAACAATCATCATAGTACATATAGAGCCTCACCTAGCAAGGTCTGCCACCATAACCACGATACCCCCACAAGGGGTCAGCGACCGCGACGGCCGCGCTTAAAGACGAGTGATCGATTGCCGAAAGAGAATTATTACATGGGCGTGACTGGCAATTTAGTGAGTGGGTTTTATAGATTTACTGTTAGAATTAGACTAAAAATTTAAGGTAATATTCTCCAAAAGGGGTATATGCCGTTAGACGTCTGTGGATATTTCAGAAAGGGGAAATCTCTTCGAATGCTATCTCACAAGGCGGTCACCTGGTAATAATGGGGAAGTGCCCCGGTACCCATGCGTACCGCACTGAGGCTTATCCTGGCTTGATTTAATCAAAAATGGCGGATTTCCATTTTGCGAGATCATCGGGAGGTCTCCCACTATATATATGGAAATGACCCGAGACCACTTCATGTCGTCACGTGGCGTCGCAAATTCCGCTATTTCCAAATTTTATTCAGTTCCTAAATTTTCAAAATGGTGCTATCAGACACGATCCCGGTAGAGACGATGACCAATGGGTAGGCGAGGCCAGCTCAACCATCCTTGGAAGCCGTAGGTCACGGACTCACTAGGAATTCCAGAACGCGAGGGTAGAGTGAACCTATGGGTCCGTAGATCAGTGCGACCACGAAGGTGGATCAGTCTATGGTAGATCAGATCAAGAGCTACCGATCTACGGTAGATTCACTCTCGCGCCTTTGTGGAGTATTCCTGTGATCTGTTAGACCGGCTTGTGAAGATGATTACCTGCGCTGTAATCATCATAATTAAAACCCCAGTCCGTCCATAGAGGATTCGGCACTGGCAGAGGATAATGCATATCCTTGGTCGTCTCTACATGCTGCATCGTGCCTGGATGCGTTCGTTCAAACATGAGATATGGGCCGAAAAAGATAAAGGGAATTTTGGAAACTGTACTGAAAATCGTCTTAAAAATTTTATAAAAATCCTGATATGCATGGATTCACGCATATCGGGCAAAAATGAAGGAATTTTGGGTTTAGGAACTGACTTGAATTTCGACATATTTTTGATAAAAAAAATGGTGTACATGGAACAGATGTTCCACATACACCATTCAAGCCTTAGCTTGTGTGCTTATGTCTAATTGGGATCTTTTACTTAAAACTACTTTCACAGCATCTCCTGGGTTCGATAACATACATAAGATCACGCGCCCCCTATAACAAGTTTGAGGAATCACAAAGGGCCCCCTAAGCAGATCGAATCTGTGCTAGTTTTCCATATGATTATATGCTATTTTAGCTGTTTTTTAAAATCTATTTGAGCTGTCTATCCAACTGTTATGAGTTTTATCAAACCCCAACCACTTCACCAGGACTTTATTACCACGCTTGCGCAATACTTTTTCCACCAAATAAATGTCAGAGTGTTTAGCCTTTTGTAATTCTTCAGCGTAAAAGCCACCGCTGATGGGGCTACCACGTAAATCTTCTAGGAGGTATGTAATTGGATTGGTGATGTGAACTTTTACGACTTTAAATAATTCTGTTGTCCAATTTGGAGTATATCCTTTTTCAAACACATGCTTATACTTGCTTATGCGCACAAGGTCACCCACTTTATATTTTGGCTTATCCACCGCCATCTTAATATGATTATAAACTGAATTTAAAATTTCTTTTTCATTCTCTTCATCTATTTCACAAGGTTTCTTGCCTGTAGTTTGATGGCGCTGTTTATTGTAATTATCAGTTATTTCCGAAAGTATGTCTATCCATCTGTATGTATCGTTTAAACTAAAGTACTTGTACAATTTCTCCTTCAGAGTTCTTATGACACGTTCCACAATGGCGGCTTTTTTCACACTAAACGTACTATAATGGTTAATCGCATGCTTCTTCATTAAACTTTTAAAATGAGTATTATAAAATTCTTTTCCCTGATCCGACTGTAAATTCTTTGGTGTACGTTTACTACATCTAAATATATCAGAAACAGCTCGCATCACCTCATCACCTGACTTAGTTTTTATAGGTCTGGTCCAAACAAATTTTGAAAAGCAATCAATCAACACTAATATATATTTAAAATTTTTATTTTCCCGCCCATAATTACCCATCCCAGCCAGATCCATTTGCCAAAGATCATCTAGACCTTTTATAATAGTACGTCTGCGCTTGAAATTTTTTCTAACAGGTTTATGTAATTCGTTTACCAGCTGAGTTTTTTCCTTTGAATGAACCTTCATCTCTCTCTAGTTAACCGTATGATTCTCTACTGTATCAAGTCTAAAGTTAACTATACGATTCTCTAGCAAATCAATTCTATTCTGAACAGTTTTTTGAAAATCTTTTAATTTATTCTCTATGCTTGTTAAATCTTTATCAATTTTACCGTCTTGCTCGACAACTTTCTCTTTTATAAGATTCTTTAAATCATATTTGAGGTTAGTAAGTTCATAATTGATGTCATTTTTCAAATCGCTAATATTTTGTGTAAGCACGGCCCTTACCTCAGTAGCATCAGAAACAATGGCTTTCCGTATTTTTTTAAGCTCTTCATCATACTTAGTTTTATAGGATTTTGTATCTAAATCAATTTGCTGATTAATACTCTTTGTAACATCATCAACTTTCTGTTGTAATTTTTTATTTCATCATCATACTTGCGCTTATAAGTTTGCGTATCTAAATAAATCTTCTGATTAATCATATCCGGTATGACATTCATTGCTGTATTAATTCTAGACTCCAAATCTCGAACATTATCCATAAACGCTTTACGTTCCAAATCTGAATGTTTAGCTACAATAATCGGAATAGTATTTTTTACAGTATCTATTTTCTTTAACAAATTCTCATTATTAGTATCAACATATTGTTTATTAACACAATCAGATGATTCTGTGGGGCTTTTAACATTACATAATTTTAAATTTTCCACGTCTATATTTCCATCACTGGTGAAAATAAAACCATGACGATAGGGTGAAAGTAAATGGGAACTGTCACTGCTAGTGGGGGATCCACTAATAATAGACCTACCGAACTTGTCTACACTCATGATGTAAATGGTGTTAATTAGCAAAATCACAAATATTTAAGCGATAACACCTATTTCACAAATATTTAAGCGATAACACCTATTTCCCTAAGTTCTGATATTATAGCTAAAATCTCATTACCATGAGTCTGTATTTCCAGCCGTCTTTGAAGCCATTAAAAGTCTTAATCTGTCAATGAGTTCATTCACATCGTCCCAATAGACATATTCTATAGGTTTTTCATTGTATACAGCTGTACTCATACCATATCCGCTTTTCGATGGTGTGTGATACGACTTACTTCTAGTTTTATATAGCGGTTTTGTTATATGTATATATTTGTTAGATCTATTTCCCCTGGATTGCCCCTGCGGATTGTAGTCGCGTTTGTGAGCGCTAGTTAGATCTAGAATTTCTTTATAATTTTTCAAATCAATATTATTATAACCTTTAGGATTTTTCATAAATATTAAATCGTATAAACCTCTAGTGTCTGCGTATGGTCGACCATCGATTATTAATTCACTATTAGCTCCAATCTGCAACTCTTTATTACCCATAAATAATTTATTAGTCACAGGATCAAGACGAGCACCAAAATTTTCATCATAGTCATCCCTATTGCTTAAAAATCCCTCAATGTAATATCTTGCATGTTCTGGAAATTGATTTAGAAATTCATCTAATACAGGTTTGTTATTTTTAAGCAAATCATCATATTCCGCTTTCATTTCTCCAAACGTCTTTTCCGCCTCATTGTCATAATCATCATCATCATCTTTTTCAGGAAAAACTTCACCGATCACCTCATCACGCAAAAATTGAACCGGAGGTTGTGTAGACGTACTAGGTTGTTCTTTAACTTTACTGGTGGTGATAGTAGGTAGCATACTTTTAGATGTGTTCACTTTAATTTCATGTAGGGGTTCTACAATTGGCTTTAATAGTCTATTGATGGAATCATCCTCTTCAGCCTTCCCCAATTTTAAAGCTAAATATTTCTTTTTGATCGCCTTCGATACATCGATAATTTTCTTTTTAAGCAATTTATCCCTATTCAATTCAAATGGCTTCAACGTAATCGGTTATACTCCTCTAGAGTTTTTTTCTTCATGATAAACAGCTTTTTGTACAGGTCTGGTCCGGGAACAGCTGTTCAGGTAACAGGGGTCTGTTTGCGAAACAGGTCTGTTTAACAGCTTAAAACAGATAAAAAACAGCTAAAAAACAGCTTTTAACTGGTCTGTTCTGGAAACAGCTGTTCAGGAAACAGGGGGTCTGTTTTAATAGGCTGTATCTGGAACAGGGTCTGTTTCGGAAACAGGCTGTATTTGAAATAGGTCTGTATATAATAACGGGTATAACAGTAATGGTTCTAACTGATGTTTCAAATACATATATACCTGTCAAACCCTTTACGATATCGACCATTATTTATATCATAGTCTTTAACAATTACCAGTGCACCATAGGTCTCGTTCCAGCATTCGGCACATAGTTTTTCAAATTTCTCAAACTCCATATCTGGGGCTACGTGATCATCAAATATATGTTTAAGAGTCAGTCGATCCTGCCTGAATAAGATTACAATTATCTCTAACCAGATGTTTTTGAATACGCGTGTAGGTCTGACAGAGATAGAAACTATCAACAAGTTTGTGTCGGCCCATAGAGAAGTACGCTCTTATTTTATCGTGCTTATCACAAGAATTAGTTCTAGCTTCAGACGGATCGATTATTTCCTCACTATCTGCATA
The DNA here is from genome assembly GCA_963680705.1 of Rhagium mordax. Classification (NCBI taxonomy): domain Eukaryota; kingdom Metazoa; phylum Arthropoda; class Insecta; order Coleoptera; family Cerambycidae; genus Rhagium; species Rhagium mordax. The sequence continues at coordinate 32,715,715 of OY796665.1, forward strand.
TGGAAAGTAGCTATCACCTTTTACTTTTCTTAATACATCTTCAAGCAATTTATATTTAGGCTGATATAATGATTTAGAATATACATATACGTTTTCAAACCACAAACCGTTAGGATTAAACAATAAGCTTAATAGCAAATTGGTTTTTCCACAGTTACTAGATCCGCATATGATCGTTCTTAAAGCGCTGGGAAATAACGGACCATGTTTTTCGGTTACAGGCTGTTGTGAGAAAATGTCCAAGTTATCCACGGGGAGTGACACCTGCTGCTTAAGAAGGCGCATTGTAGACTCTTGTGTTTGATGTTATAAATTTATATATATACTATACTAATGCTCATTATCAGTCTAGATGTCAACGTTGAAACACGGTGGTGCTGGTGTGGTAAACTCCATAATTAATAAACTGCCATTTGAGTTACACCTACCTGGATATCAGTACTGTGGACCTGGTACAAAGTTGGAGAAACGCTTGCGTCGAGGTGACCCTGGAATTAACGACCTTGATAGAAGCTGTCGCAGTCACGATATAGCCTATAGTAAGAGCTCTAATATACAGGATCGACACAAGGCTGATTACGAACTAGAGCAGCGTGCCTGGGAAAGAGTTAAGTCTAAGGACGCTAATTTGAAGGAAAAAGCCGCCGCTTGGGCTATTGTTAACACCATGAAAGTTAAAAGAAAGATGGGTATGGGTGCTCGACATCGTAAAGTTGGTTTTAAAAAGACCATGAGTAGAGTTGAAAAACTAATGAAACAGCCCAAGGATAATAATTTAAGATCAAATACTAGGATTGCTGTAAAAGCAGCGAGACAAGCTGTGAAAAGTGTGGGTGGTCGAAAAAATATTAAAACACCTCGTGTACTATCACTACCGAAAAGCGGTGGATTTTTGCCATTAATACCAATCTTCGCTGGATTGAGTGCCTTAGGAGCCTTGACAGGCGGTGTTTCTGGAGTTGCTAAGGCCGTTTTAGACGCTAAGGCTGCGAAGAAAAAATTGGAGGAGGCTGAAAGACATAATCAAACTATGGAAGCTATAGCTCTTGGTAAAAAAGGATCCGGACTGTACTTAAAACCATATAAAAGGGGGCTGGGACTCTATTTGAAAAAGCAGCAGCAAAAAAACTGCCAGTGAAGCTACCCAAAAGAGCCCTCTTCGATGTAGATTTGATAAAGTATGCTAAAAAATTGAAAATACCACATTTCAGAGGTATCTATATACGTAACTCTTTACCTCAGACTCCTAGAAGATATGAGAATGCTATTATTAATCTTGATGTACAAGAGGGTCCCGGAACACATTGGGTAGCTTATAAAAAGCATAACGATAAAGTTGTTTATTTTGATAGCTTCGGTGCACTAAAACCACCAGTAGAACTAGTACGTTACTTTGGCGATAAATGTAAAATACGATTTAATTATGATAATTATCAAAATTTCAATACAGTTAATTGTGGCCATTTATGTTTGGAGTTTCTTTATAAAAATGATGATGTCTAATAAGTTCCATTCATTATGTCACAGATATTCACGATAAGAGGTCGAGGTCAAGAAGATCGAGGTACCACTCTCTCTGTCAATTTCACAACCCCCATCGAATTGAATCCTCAGTACGATTACGCATTAGCTCTTATTGGTTTTCACACATATAATAGTATTCCTAATATCGAAGAAGAAGTTAATAATAAGCTCTACTATTGGGAACAAGGTGATAGAACTAAGGAAAAAGTAATTTCCATTCCTACTGGATCATATGAGATTCATGATATTGAGACTTATCTTCAGAGTCAAATAGTACCGAAAGGAGCTAAAGATCCGAATGAACATTTCTCATTGAAGCCTAACAATAATACTCTCAAGTGTGAAATTAGGAGCAAACACGAAATAAACTTCACACCCACTGACAGTTTAGCCAGTTTGTTGGGTTAGTCGGCTAGAGAATTAAAACCTGATTTGCCTGTACAGATAGTAAAAGTTATAACCATCCATATAGACTGCAATATCACCACAGGAGCTTTCTACAATAACAATCCATCACATACGATTTTCGAATTCGCTCCATCTGTAAATCCAGGGTACGCTATTAACATTGAACCAAAGAATCTAATATTTCTTCCAGTAAATAACAAACGCGAGATAAATAACATTACTTTGGAGATACTTGATCAAAATTCTGAAAGTGTTAATTTTAGAGGTGAAGAAATTGTGGTAAGATTGGAATTAAAGAAAATATGGGCTTAATATTTACGCCCCTGTATATAAACAATAACTTTTCCACTCAACCTCAATCAGTTGTTACTAGCTGTACGAGGAAGAGGGTGGGTTCATCATCATCTTTGTCTTTGAAAAACATCTTATACTTAAAATCTTTGGGCTATCATGTTAAACGAACTTCAGTTGTTCCAAGATCCTCAGTTCGATGATTCTATCATTAGAGCGGAGGTTCACACTTATCACCCATTCGTAAAATCATTTGGTAATAATGATGAGATTGAAATTACAATTAATCAACTGGATGCTTTATTGGCGATGCCTGAGGCGGCTATATCGATTGAAGGAACCTTGAAAAAAACTGTTGGCACTGGAACTGTTGCATTCACTAATAATGCTGGAGCATACTTATTTGACTCTATTAGTTATGAGATAAATAGCGTAGAAGTGGATCGTGTTCGAGATCCAGGTACTGTAAGCTTGGTGAGAGGTTATCTAACCTATGATAAAGATGATGAAACTCTTAGTATCGCAGGCTGGAATTTTCCCGAAGGTCAATTGGTAACTTATCATCCTACAGATAACACATTTTTTATGAGAATTCCCTTAAGTCATTTGTTGGGTGTATTTTATGATTATAAGAAGCTTTTGTTTGGAGGAAAGCAAACCATAAGATTGGTGAGAGCTCGAACAGATGTTAATTGCTTTAAAGTATCCAAAGAAGATACGGGGGCCGAATTAAATATAACAAATATTGATCTGAAGGTTAAACATGTGTTTGTAAATGATGCATTAAAACTGAAATTGCTAGCCCCAATAAACAGCGATACACCAATTTTTATTACATTTAGACAGTGGAGCTTTCATGAAAATACTGCTTTGGTAACTGGAGCCTTGAAACAATATTGGGCGATTAAAGCATGCTCAAATTCGGAAAGTCCTAAAGGTGTATTTATAACATTTCAAACTGATCGAAAAGATCAAAAGACGAACGATGTCACATACTTTGATAACGCTGATATATCTAACATAAAATTATATATCAATTCTGAATATTATCCATACGAAAATCAGCAATTAGATTTTTCAACTCGAAAATACGCTGAAGCATATCACATGTATACAGAATTTTGTAAAACATTGGCAGGTAATAACAGACCCATGTTAGATTTTGTAGCCTTCAACAACCATGCTATATTTGCTATTGATTGCTCTAAAAGAAACGATAGCATAAAATCATCGACTATTGATATTAAATTGGAGATTGAAACTAGACAGCCATTCCCAGCTAATAACGAGGGTAACTTGTGTTCTGATTCACGATCGCGTGGTGGAATATTTACCGCTTAGTGGAGTCGTAAGGAGTGTAATATAAGATGTATGTCAAGTAATTCCAGTCAGTCTGCACCCAGCCACCATGAAGATAATAATTGTTGATATTCAGGGCTTCAATTTGCCAGATTTTTATCCGAAAGAAATAACATTTATGAGTGGACAACAAACAGCTCATTATCTATTGAAGCCTCCATTCCCGATTACCACCTTGAATAATCAAGTGCGAAAACAGATAAAATATTTAGAGAATAATTGTCACGGTCTGAAATATGATGCCGGCTGCATAGTCTATGATCAATTGGATAATATATTACGTAATCACTTGCTGAATAATAATGCCGACATTGTATATCTGAAGGGACATCAAAAACATGAATTTCTCAAAAATAAACTATTTGAACTGGAGGAACAAATACCATCATCAGCACCTGACATTATCAACGTAGAAAATATTATTGACGCACCTAATTTCATTAAAGGCGGTCCTGTTGCTTTAATCATATGAATTACAAATCCATGTGTAGTTTAACAAACTGTAATTTACTTTATAATTGGCTATATTTATCTTTACCAAAATAAAAATTATGTAAAATATAGATTTGTTCTCATTTCATCCCCCCCACCCCACTCCCCTTATATATAATAGCATACATTTCATCATAAGCATAGTATAGTGTGACAGCATAAACTAGAAACATGACTTACTCTTGCTATATTTATGTCGAGTTTTATGATAAAAATGGTAATCTTCTTAAAAAAGAGTGCGTTGAAATGCGTAGACTTGCATGTACTGAAAAAACATTTCATCTAACAGACATGAATTGTTCATACATTATAGTAGCAGGATGTTATGAGGATTGCGATTGTCCACGAGGCGAGTATTAGTATCAAACTTTGCGTTCCCGTAAAATGATGATATTAAAAGTGAGGTTAGAAAGACATTGTGAGCAGTTGGACGAGTTAAAAGAACTTATAAAATTGTATAATCAAAAACAGTGTATGTTCTCCAGATTCCAAAAATTGAGTGTAGAAAAGGACAATGAACAGCTATGGAATCAAAAAGTATTTATGAATTTAACACGTTTTAATACGTCATCAGAGTTCAAACATCGTCACATTACCCCAACTAGAGTATAAATATATACTTACTTGAATAATTACTTAGTTTATTGGTAATTATGGCGTTGTTAAGTCCTCATTTCATAATTTTGTATGCTGTGCTTCAAAATATCATATACATACATCAGCCATATTGTTCTAAAGAGGTATTCATATGTTTCGATAAGGATGGATTGAAAAATGATAGTTGGCCTTCAAAATGGACGAGGATGACGCCATATTCAGCTATTAACGTACCTACTTTTGTAGCATCAATGTCCAATGATGTAATACAATACAAGTTGAAAATACGCTTTCAGGATAATACCATGGGAGATGTGGCTTGGAAAATGTTAAATAATTGTTCATATGACGCTGCTACTACCCCCACTTACACACCACCACCACTCAATTTAAAGCAAGCATTATCCCAAAAGAATTTGAATCAATGTTAGGTTTGCTGTACTACATTACAGTTTGTTCCACGATAATATTACTAAAGTAATTAACTAATTATATTTATCCAGAAAAATATAAAAGTTGAAAAAGATGTGGATGTTTTACAGTGAACAGAATTTAAGTAAAGCTGAGGATTTACAAAGTGCTATTGAACGCTTACGAGATGAAATTTTAGCGCTAATATTTAGCGAACAACATGATAATATATACTGTTGTGACTCCATCCAAGACGATGTTGACCGCAATAAAGCATGTGAAGAACAAGTACAGATGTATAGGAAAGCTTTGGATTTGTGCGACAAGTTACTCGATGGAAACCTAAGTATCCAGAAATTTTGTCGTGAAATGATTGCGATCGATATGAAGCAATTTCTAATTAATATTAAAATGTATATACCACAAAAATACATTCTTCTATTTGATATATATGATGACGATGAATAAAATATTATACTTATTTTGTTGTTTTATTAGCTGCACTCCGCCTATGTTTTAGCTTGTAATAATTAACCATATTCCCCGCTTGCTCGACGTTTATGATAAAAAATTCAATTATTAAGTTTTAACAGAGAAATTACGATGTTATCACTTCCGTTAATCGCTTTATATCATTTCCGTTAATCGTTTTCAAGGTGAATGCTTGTGTTTTTATTGAAATTAGTCGCTCATTCTAACGGCTTTTTTGTTATCACCGCAAAATTGTAACGGTTTATTTCGCAATAACTGCCTTTTCTTATCACCGGATGTTACTTCCGTTCTACAGTCGTTCATTCTAACGGCTTTTTGTTATCAGCGGCAAAATTGTAACGGTCTTTTTCGCAATAACTGCCATTTCTTATCACAGGCTGCAAAAAATTTTAATTATATAAGAGAATTTACGACGTAATCATTTCAAGGTGAATTAGCGTTTAAAAACATTTGTTGGGCATTAGATACAGGGCGGCCACCCTCATCAGCTTTGAGCTATTGCGTCACACCTGTTTTTTCTTTTCAGTGACCGTCATGGAACATATTTACTTTAAATTCAAATAACAATCCAAATTCTACTCTAATGTCGAAAGTTTTGTTAAATTAGTATTCTAGACGCCGAGACGAATCGTTTGATACCATACATCAGGTATTTCAGTAGACCGGAAGTAGGGACCGGAAGTTGTTATTTTATTGCAGATTCTGGCATGTTTCGAGTTGAGGAACATATCTATATACTTTAAATTCACATATCAAGCCCCAAAGTCCATTTTTTCGCACTCGGAATTAAAATTTTGTTAAATTAGTATTCTAGACGCTGAGACGATTAATTTGATACCCCACATCACGGGTTTCAGAAGACCGGAAGTGGAGACCGGAAGTTGTTGTTTTATGACGTATTTCGAGTTGAGGAACATTTCTATATACTTTAAATTCACATATCAAGCCCCAAAGCCCATTTTTTCGCACTTGGAATGAACATTTTGATATATTAGTATTCTAGACGTCGAGACGAATCATTTGATATCCCACATCACGTGATCAGGGCCCCCATGTTTTTTTTTCTACTGCGCATGATCAGGGTCGCCATGTTTTTTTTTCTCATCGTGCCACCATGTTTTTTTTTCTCATACCTACTGCGCATGATCAGGGCCGCCATGTTTTTTTCTCTTCATGCAGCCATGTTTTTTTCTCATACCTACTGCGCCGCCATGTTTTTTTCTCATACCTACGTGATTTTTTTTCACCTTCAGCAGCCTCTGGACCCCAGCCCCCAGACTTCATCCCCCCAGACACTTCTTGTACATCCCCTGGTCACTTCTTGTACCTCTTGTACATCCCCTGGTCTCTTCATGATGGTCGCTCTTGATGGACATGTGCCATCAGCAGTTTGACAGCACACTTCCGCCGTAAAATCCGCTTTGCTCATCTACTCTCATTGTTCACTATGAAGTGTCCCACATTCGAATAGTGTCCAATTTTGCAAAGTTTACTGCAAAGCGTCCCACCTTCCAACAGTACTCACAAAACAATTCATCAACTGTGAAGCCTTCCAACAGTACTCATGAAACAATTTATCAACTGTGAAGCGTCGTGCCTTCCAACAGTACTCATGAAACAATGTATCAACTGTGAAGCGTCCCGCCTTCCAACAGTACTCATGAAACAATTCATCAACTGTGAAGCGTCCCGCCTTCCAACAGTGACAACTAATAAAATTAATGATTTTTTTTAGCTTTTCATAATTTAGGCTCACATTCTGATAAATGATTCGAATCATATCTTTAACCACAACCCTTTTTGAATTCGTGGCTAAATTCTTTATTTCAAATCGGTCATTGGTGAATTTTCTGTGGGATTTATTTTTCCGAATTATTTTTGTCTAAATATGTTCCCCCTAAAATCTGTGCAAATCTTTACTCCTTTAAAAGAAAGCAAATCTCTACCCAAAATAGCAGCCAATTACAGGGTCCTCAACAACATAGAAATTTATTTAGAATGCTGTGCCATCGTTCTCTATAATTAAAGTAGATTTACTATTAGCACTAATCGAATAGTTTCCTATGCCTCTCAATATCATAAAAGTAGGTTCTAAGTGACAATCAAGCTTATTTACTATTTTATTAACCAATAAACTACACTCTGCCCCAGTGTCAACCAAACACTTAATTTTATTTTCTTGTACCTTAAACTCGGTGCAATAGTCATAATCTAGATTAATAGTAAAATAATTGATTAAGCTGAAGGTTGGTTCCTTTTACAGAAAGAATCAGTCATCAAATTTATGATCAAATGTTTTTGTAGTAATAATTGCAGACCACACTGTTGTCAATACCAATACCTACTAACCTGGGTTGTTCCCTTAAAGGATATTTTCTTTTTTTGTAAATTAGTAAATACTACTTGAGGAATTTTTGGTTTTTCATAGTTGCTCAACAATGTTAGCAGATCACTTCCATACTCTAATTTACTATTAAATGCAGCAGTTTTAACATGAATGTCGACGATATCACCGATGATTAATTCTAATAATTGACATTCTGACAGATTAAAATTCAATACTCTAATAAGCGATACTTTCTTACTAGCATACTCACAGTATGAATTAGCGTCGTTGCTTGTGTACAGTCCTGCGTTTTTAAATTTCTCACTAAGATTTTTCTTTGGTGGATACAGATTTGTGATCTCCGCCTTAAAAATCTCTCAACTTTTCTCGGTAGGTTTCCATGTTAAGAACCATTCTTTGGATTCTCCCATTAGTCCACTAGCCCCTCGTAATTAAAATTTATAATCTGACCATTTAAACAATTTTCCCAGTTTTTCCATCTCCTCGCACCATTTGCTAGCACCATTATCGTCCACCTGAGGATTGAATTTGGGTATATCAATCGCACTCGACGGTACAGTCTTTCTTGTGTATTGATCCTTAAGTTCCTCTAAAGTATCACTTAGTACTTTAACTAGCTTCTCCATGACGTGGTACTTTTAATGGGTTGTATCCCTCACACTTCTGATGTTAGATATGAGGTAAGGGGATGAAATAAACACTCCACTAATTTGAAATCAACAAACTATATTTCAATTATAAAAGCTTGTCTCTCAAGAAAGGGCCGACACAGCAATAATATCTTTTATTAATTACTTTTTCACCGTCATCATGACATACGATGATGTGATAAAATAATATTCAAGAGAAAAATAATATACGGACTATTATTGATAAGTTCTGGCTGACGCTCACATATATATATATTTTGAACTAAAAACAGAGTATATATGATAAATACAATATAAAATAATAATATATGGGTTAATACAATATACAATAATAATAATATGCGATTAAATATAATAATAATAAAATTAATTCAATTTTTACAATAAAATATAATAGACAGAGAGATTTTTTTAGTGGGCATCATCATCATCCATGATTGAATAGTGACCCCAAGGCAAAGTGTCATATGAGTTAGGTAGAGTGTAACGTTTATCGTCGAATGGATTAAGAGCTATTTTCGTCTGCTCAACGCTGTACACATTATGTAATTTTGATTGTATACAGCGCTGTGTTTTGTGGAGTAAACATTCATCTTCCCGGTGCTGTTTATTTGAGGCTTTCTCAAGGCAATTAAAATAATCCTCGTAAGTGATTTTGTTTCTCACCACATTAGTTTTTACGCCTTTAGCCTTCTTCACAACTTTACCTTGCGCAAGCTTATACGTGTACTGCTTCGATCGCAAACCAACAAAGTGAGTCATCAGTACTCCGTTATTTTCATCTTTCATTAGGCCGGGAATTTTTTTATTCATTTGAGGTATATTCCAGCGATTATCTGAAGGATAGTCACTGGTATCAAATCTATGAATGTCTTTCTTGATGACCTCTTCATACGCGTCATTACACTGTACTTCATATGTTAGACTGTCAGTATCGGTATATAAAATTTTACAATTGTCTACGGGGAATTTTTCCAGCATGTAATCATAGTGAAATTCGTAAACACATGTTTTAGAAATATCTAATATAGCCATTCCTATATACAAGGGTTTATCGAATATAATGCGAGATTTTTTCATTTCTATAGCCATAAGTGTTTCGTTGAAAATGGATCTATTTTGAAAATTTGGACTTGCTATTAAATTTTTAGCTCCGTAACGCCCTTCCCATTTTTTGATTAATTTAACGATTCTATGCTTACGAACATTCTGCATCGTCTTGCCGAATGTACTGTTATTCATTAATTTATAATTATTTTTCTCAAAATTAGACTCTGCTAGAGTCCTCAGTCTAGTGTTTAATTCTATGTAAGGTTTAAGCCAGGTAGACTGTTTAAATTTCAGCACTTTATGGATACGAACTAAGCGTAATCCGTGCTGCAAGACCTGTTTTAAACTTCTATAATGTAAAACATAATTTTGCTTAGGATGTAGAGTGGTCATTAATTTTTCAAATTTAGAATTTGGAGGAGCTCGATGCTCAGCGCAAAAAGGTAAATCTTTATGAAGATCGTGAAGATTTTCGGGATACTCAAGATCAACGTCAAGAATGTACCCAATTTCGGCATCATCAGGTACCGAGGTGACGTCAATATTGGTATCATCTATCCATTGAAACCCTTCATATGGAAGAGGTTGATTCATGGCCCATCCGTAAAGGTTATTTACATCAAAATAAAGCAAGTATGTCGAGGGCTTGGTGCTATCATAGCTGTCTAAGTGTTTATTATTAGCCTCGGCATGTCTATTGCTGCATTGACTGATACCCCCTCGGATGCCGCGTTCAATGAACATTAACATATCCACGTCTTGGATGGTTTCTAGTTTACACCCTGTATATTTAAGCATCCCAAGTGTAACCTGGAATGGTGTAATAGTGAGCGGGGTCTAGGCCGTACGTCTTGTGACAAGTACATCGAAAAGTCTCAAACACACAAGTTAACAGCATGATGTCTGTTATCATGTACAGATCGCTGTAATCACCTAAATTTTGACAGTTAAATTTATCCCAAACTGTTTGCGCGTGTTGATAATCATTTTCGTTAATGTCTGAGTCATTTAATTTATTGTAAAAGTTTGTCTTGTCTGGTAATTGTGGCTCGTCAAGTCGTTCGAAACTGTTTATGTAATCGTAGGGAAACCCCTTCTTTTTTAATAATTTTTATTTTTCGTCATTTAAATTCGGAAATTCTCGTTTTAAATTACTGAAATTAGCTTCCTTTAACGTGGAAGCAAGCTCCTCTAATGAACAGCCCATGAATCTGAATGAGTCTATAAATCTGAATTTTAAATTAGTTTCTTCATCGTAAACGGTGAAACTAATGTATTTTTCCTTATTTTCAGGTAATAATGTAATTTGATATCTCTCGGCAAGCTCTCTAATTGCAAAATGAGCGTCATACCCCCCCAAATTATGGAATACCACAGGAATTACGAAGGCACTTTTATAATTTAAATTACATCTATTATGCGCAAACCCTCTGAAATTTCCAGTAAGATGGCAATGACCGCGAACAATTTTATCTTTTTCGTTGAAGTCATCCTCACATATATGACATGTTTTACTGGCATCCCGTAAACTAACTATAGTATTCAGAGGTTCCACATGTTTCAATTTTGAAAAGACAAATTTTGCAATATTACTTAATTAATAATAATAATAATTTAATAATAATAATTTATTGCCCAAGCTACATAAATGTTTGAGGTTGTCAATAATAGTGTATAATATAGATAAGTATAAAATATATAGGATTTGTAGTATACATATATAAGTAAAAACAGAAACGTATTACCACAAGTGCCTAGCTTATCACAAACAACATAAAACATAAAATTATCACAGAATAGAATTTAAAGACATAATCAAAAAGGAAAACAAAAAATCATGATCTAAAAGTCATATTCTAAAAATTCAGCAACACTATAAAAAGGGTTTTCAGTTAAAATTTTCTTAAGAGATGACTTGAATTCATTAATTCGTTTATCTTTCAAATCATGTGGCAGTTTGTTATATAATTTTATAGCCAAATAATTAATGGGTTGCTGAGTCATACATAGCCGGTGATAGGGAACAATAAGAGCATCTTTGTTTCTTGTATTATAATTATGTAATATAGAATTAGTAGGAAGAGACCTATTTTCTTTAATATACACTAAGCACTGATATATAAATACACCAGGTAGTGTCATAATATTAAAATGCTTAAATAATGGTTTGCAATGCTCCCTATTGCCCACAGAAGCCAATATTCTTAGGATTCTCTTTTGAGTTTTAAAGATTCTCTCAGATTCTGTTGAATCTCCCCAAATTAAGATGCCATAGCTGATCTGACTGTAAAAGTTGCTGTAATAAAAAGTTATAGCTGTTTCGAGGGTAGTTAATTCAATTAGTTTCCTTATTTGGTAAACTACCTTATTCAATTTTTTGGATAGGTATTCGATATGACTGTGCCAATTTAGTTTAGAGTCTATGTACACACCTAACAGTTTTACAGAAGAAGTTTCTAATTTTGTAGAAAATATTATTGTTTGGGTTTTTTCAGAGTTATTTTTCAGTTTGTTAGGTTCAAACCAACTAATAGCATCTTTCACAGATGCGGCACTCTTAATTTTAACCTCATCTACACTTGATCCTGAAGTAACCAAGGTAGTGTCATCCGCGTATAGTGTTATGCTTTCTGAACGTACATTAACTGGTAGGTCATTAATAAAAACTAAAAAGAATATTGGCCCTAATATTGACCCTTGTGGTACTCCAATATCTACAGGTAATGTACATGATGATTCACCCGATGGTAGAGTTACTGCTTGATGTCTATTTTGTAAATATGATCTAAGTAGATTCAGTGCATTTCCTCTGATACCATAATAATCAAACTTTTGCAATAGGTATTCATGGCTTACACAATCAAAAGCTTTGCTAAGGTCCAAGAGCGTTGCACACGGTATAAGATTTTGGTCAATTGCCTCTAATATTTTTTCAATTATACTAACAATAGCTTTTAACGTGGATTTGTTCTCCCTGTAACCATACTGGTTTTTAACAAATAAGTTGTTAGCCTCGAAAAATTGGACAATTCTGTTCTTTATTAGAATTTCAAAAATTTTTGATATTACAGGTAAAACAGAGATGGGCCTAAAATTGTTCATATCATCCAAATCTCCTTTTTTGGGAATAGGAACCACCTTGGCTACTTTTAATTCATCAGGAAACGTCTGTTGCTCAATACATTTATTAAATATTTCAGTTAAAATTGGTACTAAATGGTCTTTAATAAATTTTATAACTTTAGAGTTAAAACCATAAATATCCCTGCTATTCGAATTTTTTAAATTATTAATAATGCAATTAATTTCATAAGTGTCAGTAGGAGCCATATAAAATGAAAATGAAGGGGAGATATGATTTTTATTTAGTAAATCTTTAAAATCTGTATTGGAGTCTGGTAGGTCTCTGATAATATTATTTGCAACATTTACGAAAAAGTTATTGAAATTTTCAGCAGAAATTTTAAAATTGATATTATTTCCATTATTTATTTGACTATTTCTTATAAGTTGCCATGCCGCTATACTTTTATTAGTTGAGGAGTCTATAAAGTTTTTGTTTGCTGTTTTTTTAGCCTGCTGAATTCCGTTTCTATAGTCTTGCTTTAACAATTTGTATAAAACCTTAACATCCGCTGAGTCTGTATTGTTTTTTACTATTGAAACTATCTCGATACAATTTCTCAACTTTTTCAAGTCATTATTAAACCATTTGATTCCAATATTACTATTATGTTTCTGTTTAACGTTTTTTTCCGGGAAATAAGTATTAAACTTATTACATAAAGTACTAAAAAAAGAAGTAAATAATACATTTGCATCATATATATTTTGCAAAAATGACCAGTTAAAATTAGAGAGATCAGTCTTAAAGCGGTTTAAACTAAATTCAGAAATTATTCGAGTCTTTATTGTTTTAGTTTCAGTGTGGTTTGTTGAAATGTTAAATTTAGTTTGGATTCCCAAATGATCAGAGAGATGTAGGTCAATTACATTAATTGTTATGTCCGAATAATCTATATCTGTTAGTACATTATCAATGCAACTCTGGCAAGTCTTGCCTCGTATTTCTGTAACCCTAGTTGGAGCATTGACTCCAAATCTGAGATTAAAAGAGTTTATTATGTCCGAAAATTGTTTAGTTTCTTTATGTTGAGTATTATTTATATTAATATTGAAATCTCCATTTAATATTATTTTCAAATTCATATTTTGGATCATTTCTAATATACGATAAAGTTTATGAAAGAATACATTTATATCTCCATCGGGAGATCTGTAAATAGTCACAACTAATGTTTTTTCATTGATTAACTGAACAGCGGCACATTCAAAATGTTTCTCTTCACATAAGACGTCAAATTGGTTAATAGTTTTAAATTCGATATTTCTTTTTAAAAAAATTACTATACCACCATGAATGGATGAGGTTCTACAAAAAAAACTAGCAATATTATAATTTCTTATGTTAAATAGGTCAACTTCTACATTCTGCAGCCAGCTTTCAGTTAAACAAATTACGTCGAAGTTATTTTCATTGGCAATTATTTCTAAATGGTTTATTTTGTTTCTAATACACTGAATGTTATAATAACAAATATTTACATAATTCACCTTTGAGGACACTTTAGTTGTAGCTTTTCTGGTGATAATTCGTTCTTCGGTAAGGAGAGCGTTTTCCTGGTAACTGAAATGTTTTCTTCCGAAAAAAATATTCAGAAACCTCAATACCCTTGGGCCAAGTTTCCGCATTGAGAACCAAGTCCTTCATATCCAGGTCCACAGCTATCCTAAAAGACTTAAATGTACCCCAGTTATTGTTTATTTCACTACAGACAAAACTCCTCGTTGGAAATTTTTTTTCTAGATATTGTTCTAGATTCTCTTTAGTGTACGAGGTTCTGTACTTAGACACAAAAATCCAGGCTTTTTCCTCCGCCGCTACATTGCTTTCATTTGCGTCTGAACCAATAATTTTTTTATTTCTGGATGTTTCAGGTTTTTCTTTTGTTTCATTTGTCTTTATTTTTTGTTGAGTCTCCAACCGTGACATCGAAGCGCCACTTGACACATTAGATATACTCGAACAGCTTGGGTTTTCTATTGAATTATTCTTTGTTTTCATTGCAAAAACATCGTCAGAATTTTTCTTGGAATTTGTAGACCCAGTTTTTGATTTACCGTTATTACGGCTGGTGTTTTCTGTGTGTGGGGAAATTTTCTGCACAATTGATCCGCGAACCAAGACATGCAGTCCAAACTCCGTTCACTTTTATAATATGACCACTCATCATTATAATTACATTTAAAATAATATCCTGCACTGTATGCAGTATGCTTCTGATATCGATTTGTTTTACAATGACTATCTTCATTGAGGTGCTGTAGCAGAGATTCAAAGTCCGCGTACATTATAAAAGGTACATTTTCCTTGTAAACGAAATTTTTAAACTTAACAAAAGGTTCGCGCGAAAACTCTACTTTACAATCGTTAAATTTTTCACACATGGTGGAATGTTCTTTTAATTTATCATCCGACCTAAAATAATTTAAGCATCTATCACAGAAAAAATTTTTTTGATGTTTTGTAGACAGTTGACCACTTAACAGTCTAGATAAATCTTTAATTAAAACATAATGATATTTGATTTCCTCAGGTTCATCATCTTCTGGAATAGTCTCGAATTCTTTTAGTTTAGGATAATATTTATCTTGCACAATTAATAAATTTGCATGTTGAACGTGTTTATTTTTCGTTAAACGTATGGGAACTACTGAAAAATTAGCCCTATAATCCATTTCCAGCGAAAACACATTAACCGAAATGTTATTTTGTTTTTCAAATTTAGCTATTTGAGGTATAGTCATGGGGAACTGAATGTCTTTTAAATTTAGCACATCTGCGTAAAACGGATACGAAGAGATCCGCTCAGGATGGTTTTTCATATCTACAGGATATAAAGCGCTGACGATGCTCCAAGCAAAGCATGCTTCATCGTACATATTTTTTACGTTAACACACGCATGCTTTTTTACAATTTGCCCCGGTAATCTAATGTAAGATGAAACACCATTTCCCACCTCATATTTATTTAAATTTATTTCTAAACATAATATTCGCGAAAGAGCCCAGCCCGATCCTGATTCGGAAAATTCCGAAATAGCGTGAGAAATATCTGCTTTTATGTTACTGTCAAACCATTCAGATAAATTTGTAGAAATGTCCACCTGTTTGTTTTTCGTATTGAAATATTTCCTCTCTGTTATTTCGATTTCTCCTGATTTCCTGATAAATTCGGCACAAAAGCAAGCGTTAATTTTCAGCATCGGTAATTTCTTTAAAGCATTTTTAACTCTAGCACTGAACAGATGTGAAGCATCATTAAAAAATTCCTCGATATTTTTATGAGTTAAATTAATTATCACCCCGGTACGAACGCGGCTTTTAAAAGCAGTGGTTAAATCCTCCCACTTTACGCGGTTCCCTCGTATATGAGTTTTCACTACATTTCCAGTTCCCACGGTATAATTTCGAATAATATGTTTAAATCTTTTTAAATGATCTAAATTGGTTTGCAATTTTCGCAGTACACCTACAGGTAAAGCCGCTGCGTGAATGGCCTTATTGAAAAGTCTAATGTGACAATTTATTTGTCTTACCCATATGAGACGTTGCGTTGGAGTGCATCCTTCTTCTAAGAGGGCCTCCACTTCTTGAAATTTAGACGTAATTTGGGTGCTAAGGACTGCTATTTCATTTGAGTTCATCGTTCTGCTGGTGTACGTTTTGTCTGCACGAAAGACGTCTACTAAATGAAATTATACTACTCCGTATATTATATTTTATAAAAAAATTTTCATCACTAAAAAAGATAAAAACTTATTAATTTTAAAATATTAAATTAAAAATGCTTTTTACTTACATCCTATTATGATTCTGAGAATCTAAATCTGGAACCTAATGCGGGGTTTCCTTCCTCAATTAGGCCTTCGAATATTAGACTGTATTTCCCGTCAATAAATTCGTCCAGGTTGTCTTTCATTAAGGCTACCATACGTTTGGGTAAAAATAAATTTTTATCATGTAATTCCAATAATACGCTGTCACCGTATTTAGTTTTAATGACCTGTGCTCGATATATCGGGTGAGCCACATTAATCGGCAATCGTAAATTTTAACGAATTCTTTGGTCTCTAAAAGAGATACTTGATTCAATTGATTTAAGTCCATTTTTCTAAAAAAAATATCTTACATTACTAAGTCATACTTTAAAGAAATAATAAAAAATAACTTACATTTTTATCTACTGGAGCACAGCACGTTTGAATATTATTTAAAAATTGGTAAAACACACCAATGTAAATTTATAAAAAAGTTTTTTTAAATGTCTGTAAAAATTAACTTGTCAGTTAATATTAATAAATACACAGAAGCACGCGATAAGATAACTGATACGTAGTTATGAGGAGAATCACGCTTGCGGTGACGTGTACGGCTTATTTATATTATCTGTGACGTCATCTTGATTACGTATACCCATCATACGAGGGCTTTTGTTCTACAATTGCAGCTGCTTGATACGTCACGCTTTTTTTTCTAAGAAAAATACGTGCCAATTACTTATTTCCCATATGTCGGTATTTAAACGTAAAGACGCTGATTTGTTTAATATTGACATGCATTAAGATAAATGACTTAAAATGTTTATATTAACCTAAATTTTAATTACACTCGGACTAAATTCCCGGAATATCACCTACTGCCGTTTTTGCTAAATGCGCATTTAAAATTTTTTCTCATGGTTCGGTTGGCCCTGAATTAAATCATTTATTTGCCACGTGTTTCGTATTTGTTTTGTGTCTCTGAGATATTACGATTTCGTTCTAGAAACTTTTATTTTAGCTTATTCGGCATAAATGTCCCTCCTCCCCACACACCGTTTCTTTAACGGTTTTCTAATCGTAGTTCATTCAGTTTTGTTTCATCATTGTTACTGTATGTGCGCACGTACCTAAGTTTAAAATGTCAAGCGAAGAGTTTTATCGTCTAAGTTCTCTTATTAATCGATATACTCCACCTAGGAACCTGGAGGAATATCTATTTGAAAAGTAAGTTGATATTTGTTCTTTTTTACATTTCTGAACTTACAATATATTTTTTATCGTGTTTAGCGAATTGAGCTTAAATGATGTTGTCGATTTACCACCAAGTCCATCTACTTCGTCTACGTCCGATTTCTTCAGCATGTCACCATCAGACGTTGACCTTGATTGGTCTAGCTTGCCAGATTTAAGAATGCCGTAAGTAAAAATAATAACGTTAATTTTTCCCGCTGCTTTTTTTTTTTCTCTAAGTAATAATATACTTATATTTTTCTTATTGTTACAGTGATACAAATGTCTACCCCCATCGATTTCCGTCACCAAATTTATTTCGTACATCAGAAGACGCTCATTTCTCGTTTACCAGTGTACCAGATTTAAGAATGACGTAAGTTTAAAATAATAGCGTTCATTTTTCATGCTTCTTTTTTCTCTCTAAGTAATAATATATACTTATATTTATTTCTTATTGTTACAGCGATACAAATATCTACTCCCCCAGCCAGTCACCAGATTTATTCTGCATGTCCGAAGATACTGCTTTAAGAATAACGTAAGTTTTTTTAAATAGCGTTCATTTTTTCCTGCTTTTTTTTTCTTGAGTAATAATATATACTTATATGTATTTCTTATTGTTGCAGCGATTTGGAACCACTGCCTCTGAAGCTGATTCCTCTAAGTTTGTTCATGGAGCCTCCACCTCAGGTTCCCTCCCTCGAAGAAGAGGAGGCCTCCACAGTAGTCATTATTCATAGTGATGCTTGCGATGGGGATGTCGCCAACCTGGATGACTTTGAGGACGATGAAAAACCTACAATTCGATCTACAGTTATTTGTTGGGCGCATAAAAAATAGAATTTTAAAAAACTCTGTTTTTAAAAATTAATATATCTGCTTATTGTTATATCAATTGTTTTATTTCCACAGTCAAAATTAGGTAAATATATATGTAAAAGTGCAACTTAAAATATAAAATAATAAGAAAATAAAATCTTTATTTGGCGCCCGGTGTAAAATGGATTCTCAGGCGCTAAGCAGGTATAAAAGCACGTATCGTTTTAGTCAGCGATAAAAATTCAATGTCATGTAGCTTCACTTGATTCATTGACAATATACTGACCTAGTTCTGTGTGTAATAAATACGTCTTGATTTCATTTGGCTTAGAAACGAAAGACTTCATTAAATAATAACTTAAACAATAATGTATTATACTATGTGTGCATTATTTTATCAACAGTAAAAACACAAGAGCTTTTTTTTTATCGGATAAATTTCTCTTCGTAACGAAACAATTTTGCCAAATAGTAATTTTAAGAGAAAGACTGACATGAAAAAATCGCGAGACCGTAGGTCGAGCGATTTTGTCAAATGTCAGTTTTTCGAGCAAAATTACTGATTGGCAAAATGTTGAGTTACAAAGAAATTTATCCATAAAAAAAAAGCTCGAGTGTTTTTTGGCAAGATAAATTAACGACAGAATATGTGAACGAACAACAACAAAAATTATTTTTATTTATACAATTACATATTTGAAGGAACAGTTATTAAAAATACAGTTGTTATAAATGGTTTGGTTTGGTGTACTGATTTTAAAGTGACGTGCGACTACTAGATGTACAGGGTTATTCATTATAAATTACCCACCCCTTATCAGCGTTATTATTGCCTATAGAAAAAAAAGTTTTAAATAAAAGTTGTGTGGTTATGACTGAATTTTGTTAAAATGCCATCAAAAGTACAGTGGCGTGCAGACTTCAGGGGATACAAAAAAATAATACATTTTTTTAAATGGGACACCCTGTATATTATTACATTTTCAGAATGATCCTTTTTTCCTGATTTCAAAAATATACCATATGTTACCCCTACCATATACCGTTTTTGAGTTTATTAAATGTCGAATATCTTAGTTAAACTAGTTACTGTAAATATGGAAAAGTTAACATTGTTAAAGTGAGCTATGAAAATGACAACTGTTATGTTTGATAAATGACATTTATCTAATGAAATTATCAAAATGGTTTAGTGTCATTTTACTCATTTTCATAGCTCACATTAATAATGTTAACTTTTCCATATTTAAAGTAACTAGTTTAACTAAGATATTCGACGTTTAATAACTCAAAAACGGTATATGGTAGGGGTAACATATGGTATATTTTTGAAATCAGGAAAAAAAGATCATTCCAAAAATGTAATAATATACAGGGTATCCCATTTAAAAAAATGTATTATTTTTTTGTATCCCCTGAAATCTGCACGCCACTGTACTTTTGATGGCATTTTAACAAAATTCAATCATAACCACACAACTTTTATTTAAAACTTTTTTTTGTATAGGCAATAATAACGCTTATAAGGGGTGGGTAATTTATAATGAATAACCCTGTACACTGATTTTGAGGAACAGGCATTTTTATCGGTGATAAAAAACGATGCACCTTTTTTATCGCTTTCAAAGTGACAAAACGTGACTGTCAAATAGACTTTTTCATATAGGAGTTAATTTATCAACAGTAAAAACACAAGAGCTTTTTTTTTATCGGATAAATTTCTCTTCGTAACGAAACAATTTTGCCAAATAGTAATTTTAAGAGAAAAACTGACATGAAAAAATCGCGAGACCGGAGGTCGAGCGATTTTGTCAAATGTCAGTTTTTCGAGCAAAATTACTGATTGGCAAAATTTTTAGTTACAAAGAAATTTATCCATAAAGAAAAAGCTCGAGTGTTTTTTGGCAAGATAAATTAACGACAGAATAATATGTGAACGAACAACAATAATTATTTTTATTTATACAATTATTTAAAGGAACAGTTATTAAAAATACAGTTGTTATAAATGGTTTGGTTTGGTGTACTGATTTTAAAGTGACGTGCGACTACTAGATGTACACTGATTTTGAGGAGCAGGTATTTTTATCGGTGATAAAAAACGATGCACCTGTTTTATCGCTGTCAAAGTGACAGAATGTGACTGTCAAATAGACTTTTTCATATAGGAGTTAATTTATCACTCTAAAATGTAATTGCAAGTTCAAATTTTTAATTCTAACTAAAAAGCATTTATTTTTTAATTTAATTAACCTAAATATATTAGCTGATAATAAAATGACGCATTCAAACTGAGTAAAGGTGACGTTTATAAAATAAAATTCCAAGAAGTCGGGTTTGTTTGCTTTATAGACACGTACCTCAAGATACCTAAATAGCGTCATTGATTTTATTTTTCTCTGCCATAGGCGTACTCTAGCAAAATTAATATAATTATATCCCCTTTTAAAGCAGGTACGCCTATGCTCTCTTCATATACAATACTCTTTGCTCAGGAGTACCAACTTAGAAACTAAAAAAACCTTCTGGTCATTGAACTAGTTCTTAGAGGTTGCAGGGCCAGGGTGCAGGATGCAGGATGCAGCAGAGCATTGAACCTCGTGCATTAGGCCTGAAGAACGCCATCTTAAGACCTCTTGCATGACCTCCAGAGTGTAGCGGTGACATATAACCCCTATCCGAGGGTTCTGCTGATGGATATGTCCATCCGAAGTGTGTGGCCTTGAAAGTGGCGTTGAATGCACCTAGTATATCTACTTGGGATGCAACGTCGGCACTCGCAATTAAATTGCTATATTATTTTATGGTTCGCCTATCGATTGCAATATAACAATGATTATTTCTTGATTAATTCGCCTAATGTTCCTTCGAATAACTAATGCAGTGCTTAAGCAATAAATTATTCCTTTTGATTTCTCGAATACATTAAGAGATGGAAAAAATTAAAGTAAATTCGGGATCATATTGTTGCGCTGCTGTATTATAAACCGAGCCAGTGGAAAGTCCTGTCATAAGATAAGAGCAAGGCATAATTTAAAATGGTCAAAAGTGGAGAACAAAAATTGATGGATGGTAAGTTTGCCTAATTATCTAGTGCGTATGTGTTAAATTAAATAAGACACTGTTTGTTATTGTAATTTTCAACAGATAAAATAATCGAAAATATTTTAGTGGTTTATAATTCTTGGCGGATATACGCTGTCACAAAAAAACGAAAAATTTTTGTAATTTGGAATATTTTCGGCAGAACAGAGCATTCAACAATTTAATCATTTTGTTGTCCTTCATTTTTCGTGACATATTATTTTCGGTACTTACTTTTGTTTTGAAGCTGTGGACATTTATGTCGAAATTTCGACTATAAAATTAAGGAAACAATTTAATATTTAACAGAGGGCTTTTTTTATAAATTTTACAGTAATTTTTGATAACTGGAAAATGAGATATTGAAAAAAATAGACAAAATAGGTAACAAGAAATGTAAATCTTTATCGAAATTTGTTTTATCCCCAAATTAAAAAATATAAGGTGTGACGAACCTAAAATCCTTCTGAACTTTTAGTTAGCTAATTTTTTTTTAAGACGCTTTCTACAATTTGTAAGCAGCTTTGAATGGAAATTTATGTAAATTGTCCAACATAATATATTTAGTAGGTAGGTACTAGAAAGTATTTTTCAATTGAGAAAACAAATCTTTGTAGACGATCCCTTGCAGTTTATCATGTGGCTGATAGGATATAATCTAAGAAATCGCCTTTATGTAATGAGAACCGTTGTTTTTATCGTGGTGACTTACTTGCAAACCTTCAATCTGATATGCATCAAGGATATAATCTTATATAAGAACTTTACTTATCTGGAATATTTACCTGGTGTTTTTTTGCAACAAACTGTAAGTAGATATTTATAATTTTAATTATCGTAATGTTATCAAATTTTGTGACAAAAAGTGATGAAACATTTTTTTATTATTTGTTTATAAATTAGTTCTCTAAGAGATGAAAATTAATTCATTGTATCGGGTGGTCCAAGAAAAAAACCGGAATTTTCATTTTACCTCATCTTTTATTTTTTCATAGATTTCCAACTTTTTGGGCTCGTTAGACAGATAAAGTCTCCAGCTAAATGATTCTGTATCAGAAACTGATATCATGATCATATCAAGGCACAAGTAGTTAAACTAATTTACGGTTTGCCATCATAAAAATGTATGAACTATTTTATTTTTATGACAGTTTTCTTCTGTAATTTGACCCTTATTCTTTTTTTTTTTCGTTACGACTTAGTATCTGAGTTTATTCAGTCGTACAACTATTTGAGGCATTATCGACTGTGTATTTGATCAATACTTACTTTCAGGGATGTTTTGGATTGCTAGTAATGTTTACCTATATCAAGGATATTTTGCAATACCAAGAAAAGTTGTTCGATACGTTTTGGTCCATGAGTTCCTGTGGTGGGAAGACAAAACGCAGAATATTACGAGAAAGCAAAATTATTACATTAATCTGTATTTTGATTTGTGGTTTAAGTGTTTTAGCGCATTTTGTGTGCTTCTTTCCACTAGTTGGGGATGAAACGCGTTTGATTTTTCCAGTTATGTATTGCAAAAAGCATTTCGGAGAATGGTCCAGAGGAGTCATTTTAATTTTTTACTTGTGCATATTATTGATATCGTATGGAGCTGTATGGTCTTTATTAGTAATTATTTATGTCATCTTTCATGCCAAATTCCAATTTTATCTCCTCAACGTGGTTGTACGCAAAATTCCAAAGGAGGATTTAATAGGGCAAAACCATCTTAATCGGAAATTAATGCATCAGAGCACAATATATGGAATGCTATCGGTCTGTGCAAAACATCATGTGGTTATAAAAACGTAAGTAATATACTAATAATTGACAGATTTGATTTGGTTTGAATTTTAGGGTCACTAACACTTTCCTACGAAAAGTACAAAATGTACCGATGTTGATATTTTCCTTATCTGGTATACTGTCATTCGTGTCTGCTTCTTGTTTCCTTATATTTGTAAGTATAACTTTATTAACAATTTTTGTTCCAGCAATATGCTGATAATCCTTATAGTAAATCATTTGAGAGTAGTTTCTTTCACTTACATTAGTACTCAATTATAATCGTAAATTACTGTCAGTGTCGTTTTCTGATTACATATTTCCATTTTTCTTGTTGATCATAATTGGTGTATTTTAGTCTTAAATTCTATCTACAGCGATAATACAATAAAAATTGTTTAATTATTTTAGCGACTTAGTCCTTCGAGTAACTGGAGAATGGTTTTGGTTTTGGCGACTATTATATCAATAATTTTAATGTTCTGCATAAGTGGACAAGAACTAATAAACGAAGTAAGTATTTATCTTTATAAACATACCAAACAGCCAATCCATTTTACTCCATATAAGAATTGCAAGATATATTCAAAATCGAAAACCTCCTTTCGTTTATCAAAATATTCACAGAAAGTCTGTTTCAGTCAAATCAGTTTTTTGTAACGCCATACAACACTTCTTGGTACCACTGGGATAAACGAAGCAAAATGGCATTGGGAATGATGTTAATGAACAGCATGGAACCAATGAGAGTGAGCTGTTTTGGTCTCGCCGATTTGAATTATGAGTTCTTATTAATGGCAAGTATTGATCACGTCATAATGAAGCAAGGAGTTTATTTACTTCTATATTTCAGATAGCCAGAACCATTTACAGTTTGCTGGCTGTTTCTTCAAAGTTCAAATAATTCGGCGAGATGGATGGAAAATAGATGATCCTTGCAACCTCTATGGAAGGCGCTTTCGCTTTGCATATTTTCTACTACAAGCACAACACTTTCAACCTAAAATGACCCTCGGTTTTTGCAAAAATAATTTTAATCAATAATTATAAAAGCTCCATCATTGTCGTAGACTTAAGATATTTATCCAAATTTGCTTAGTCTAATATATGCGACCCAAAATTTATAGTTTTTAACATTGGAAATGTTTTTGTTTTCGCATAGGGGGTTGAAAATCAGTTTCATGTTGAATAAAATGAAGCATGACTTATAGAAACAGTGGCGACAACAGAGTGACCAATTGTTGATTGGTTGTCTAAATCGCGTGGTACCGGCAGTCATGTTATTATTTTTTTATAGGAGTCTTCTTGTCGAGAAAATTCCAACGGCTATATCTCGTTGCGATTCTTTGAATATTTAAAATGTTATTAGCGTTTCAATACCCCATGTCGAAGAGTTTTGTAAATTTTGCGAAATTAAAAAGGCCGAATGCGCGCGCAGATCCCTCCAAATTTCATACCCGTGCAGGACTTGTCAAAACTTTAAAATTTTTCGTTAACGTCACAAATGTCACTTTTTAGTTAGGATCTGCTGACCTCAAAATCGCAGCTGGACCGCACAATTCACGATGTACTTTCAAGTTGGACTTTCGAGCTTGGATTTATTGCCAGAACGGCGGCCCGGCGGCCCGTTTTCGTTTGGAAATAAGGTTTAAAATTTTCGTGTTTTCGCAAAATTCGCCAAAAAATCCATAGTGCGTCCGATAGATTACACCTTATAGTCGATCCAGCGAAATTTAATGATTTCTTAATATCGGTCCTAGGACGGAACCGATTACAGTTTCGGACCCGGAACGACTTCAGGACCCCGAAACAATTTTCTGTTTCTCGATAGTGCCTTTCCTTCACTTTGACATTTAATTGTATCGAGTATTGTATCCAAGTAAGAAACTGCATGTTTCAAGAGCAGGATTAAACAAATGTTTTTAGTTTCCTAGTAGGGGGTCGAAAATCAGTTTCATTGCAAAATGACGTAACGCGTGAGATTTCAGCGGTTTCAGAACAATAGAGGTCAAAATTACACTTTTTCCGAGACTTTTTCGTTCACTCCTATTGAGCCTAAAATCAGAGCGTGACCGTGTAATTCACGATGTAGTTCTAAGTTCGACCCTCTACCTTGGATTTATTACCAAAACCAGTCTCTCGGAAATTCGTTTGGAAATAGTATTTGAAGTTTTCCTGTTTTTGTAATTTTTTCAATTTTGTCAATGACTTGTAATTTGACAAATCATAGGGGTGGATTTAGGATCGGGGCTGCTCTGGCAGGTTACCGATATCTGATTTGTACGTGTTACCGAGTGTTAGACCCTAGTCTAACACTCGAGTGCCATTACTTTAACATGAGGTAGATTAAGCAAAAGTAATCAAAAAAATTTATCGCTTCATTAGAAAAGTCACGCCCAACGATCTCTAAGACAACTTAACATCAAGAAGCACGTCAAACAGCTTATTTCCTTTTGTCCCGTCGAAATATGTATAGCCGAAAACCATCTGTAACTTAAAATTTTGTCGTTTTTCGCAATTTACAAAGATAGCGTGATTTGAAGCAAAATAAAATATATGTACAACTCCTCTCTCAATGCCTGATCCAATGATAAGTCACACGGTTACAGTACATGCAAAATGTACCGAAATTAAACAAATAAGCAAGAAAATTGCGAAATCTTTGTAACTCTATACTTATTATTTATGTAATTTGAAGGTGGATTTTTATTGCATCCACATTTGTACGACGTATGTTAACTACGTGAAAACCAAATTTAGGGAAAATTCAGTAATTCCTCAAGAAAAGTTTTTGTCAAATGATTAAACGAAATCCGATTAATTTCAATGTTGCCACAAATACTTTAAAACAAAGGATTGTTTGTAAAACAAGCTGTAGATTCGCCTATTGTTAAAATAGCAATTGAAATATTAAATAATAGACGAACATTTGTACTTAGTTGATGAGGACGTTGATCTCCTTGTTCTATTAATCACTTTAACTCCAGAAGAAAAAGATTTTTCATAAGGCCAGGAACAGGAAAAATTATATGGAAAATTTTTTCTTCGTCAGAAATCCAGAAATGACAAGAACGTATAAAAATAGTTATTTACATTACTAGATGCGAAAGGTTACTTTAAGGTGTGAGGTGATTTTTGAATGGTCGAGGCGAAGCCGAGACCTTTCAAAAAACACCGAATACTTAAAAGGGCTTTTGCATCGTGAACTGTATTATATTTTTTCTACTATACCGAAAAAAATTATGGGATTTACGAATTTAAAACTAATTATTTCATGAAATTAATTGACGTTTTTAATAAATTTTATAGTTTAGGAGGCTGTCTGTGAAAATTGTTTCCATGGCAACGAAATATTACACATTTTAATTTCTGGTGGTTTTCAAACTAAAATAAACAAATACATATGTTTTGTGGCGATATAAATGGTAATATTGCTTGTGCCTTGTTTTACCCCAAGAAATTCAAAGCAAGGTATATGCAAACTTATGAAGCGTTTTTAAAATGGAGGTAGGTAGGTAGGTACTACGTTGGGTACTACGTGCCGACAAAAATGTTGGCGTACTTCCTGGAAAGACCTTTCTTTATTAATACAAAATTGTTTAGTTGTATTAATTTGTTCAAATAGAACGAATTAATTTTATTTAAAATTTGTTTTTCTACTTTTCTGTCCTGGCCGCATAAGTTTTACTTTCGTAGATAGCAACGCCTTAGCAACCAGGTAACTCGAATGTTTACTTTCTTTATCGCGCATGTTGCTAGGGTTACAAAGTTCATTAATATAGACGGTAGTAGAAAAATCCAATTTTACTGACTCATGCCTTCAGTGGTTATGATACCACGTCTAGAATATTTCAGAAAGAAAAATTAAAGGTCATCAAACTTCTTCAGAAAGAAATGCAGTTGGTTAATATAGTAAGAACTTTCAATGGCAAGAATTTATCCCCCTCACAAGTAAAACAGGCTGGTGAAATTCTTTTCCTACTTGTATACGGTGCAAGGAAAATCACAAATGTCTCACTCAACTCATACAGATTTAATCAATTCAAAAAATCGCTGCACGAACAAAAATCCAAGTTGGAAATATTTAGTGATGCAACGATTACGATTAAGATTAATCTTAATCGCCGATTATTGACATTTCACGATTAATCGTAATCGCCGATTATTGACATTTCACGATTAATCGTAATCGCCGATTATTGCAAACGATTACTTAGGATTTTAATTGTTACCAACACAACTAGAAGTTGGCAGTTTACAGAGTTGAAGCAGTGAACACTAGTAAACAGTAAACTATAATTTGATGGATAGAATAGATAATGTTCCGTAATTCCCCGCAATTTTTTTTTCAAAAACACTGATTTTTCTTTTATTTTGTTTTATATTGTAATAATAATAATTAGTTTAGTTTTGTACTAATAGAAATAAAAATTTTTTTTGTTTTTCGTTAATAAATATTTGATATTTTGGTTTTTCCACTGTCATTTTTCACACAAACTATTGTTATACTATAAAACGTAACTGCCTCCTAGATAATCGTAATCGTAATCGGCGATTATCAGTAATGATAATCGTAATCGCAATCGTAATCGTAAAAGTAAGAATCGTTGCATCACTAGAAATATTGCTACCAACTTCAGAGGCAGTTGCTTAATATTCATTACGAGTATTCTACAAAATTCAGAAATGGCTTGGCAATGAAAAAAATCCACAACAGTGGGGATAGAAGAAAATTAACGGCTCCTTACAACCTGTGACAACACTTTTTGTGCCAACAGCAGAATTAATATTGCAGCTTATCTCCTGCAACCGCAACAGAAAAGCAGGTTGAAGATGCTTACAATTTCGGAATCGATAGCATATAAATAAATAATTTTATCCATGTATGAATTTAGACATCGTACTCCCTAACAATTTCCGTAAATTTGTAAGCATCTTCAACCTGCTTTTCTGTTGCGGTTGCAGGAGATAAGCTGCAATATTAATTCTGCTGTTGGCACAAACTTCTTCTTTAGATACAAAGTGTGTTTCATTCAATATATATATAAAATTTTAAACAACTCGATAATCCTCACTTGTACAATGATTATGTACTTTCATTTTGCAGAATATACTCACAGATAAACAAGCAAAAAATGAAGGAAACAAACGAAAAATTGGTAAAAAATTTTAATAAAAAAGTAAAAAATTAATATTTCTCTATAAATGAAAATATTCTTATTTTTTGAAAATTTCTCATGGTTCAATTGCCAATTTTTATTATGCATGTGAAAAACCACGATTTTTCAAGTAGGCAGCTCCGACACACCCATTACGGTTCGGGACTCTTTAAGTTTCTTGAAACATAGGTATGTATTTTTAAACGTATATGTCAAGTTTCAACGAATTCACTATGTTCTTGTTCAGTTTGGACACTTTTCCTGTACCATTAGTTGCGTTTAATAGTTTGCGATTAATCGATATCGGTATTTGTAATTGTTAGGAATCACTTTTCATCTTCACGAAATTATTTTAAATTATTTTAGTTTTAACTTTAAAAATGTTTGTTAGTGAAAAAAATTTATATAATACCATTTTAGTTTTCATTATGAGAATGTTTTTGTTAATAAAATAACTTTTTATTTTAATTTCTAAAGAAAACTACTGATAATAAGATTTTAATTTTTGAAAATGTTTTGTGTTAATGAAATAACTATTTACTACTTTGCAACAAATTTTCATTTTTATCACATCCGAAATATCACAAAATTTGCGTTCTACTTCGTCATTTCCAATGTCTCCTCCGGTTGCATCTTTGCGAAGGACTGTGAATTTTTTATTCAGTAATTCCTCTTCTGAGTCTGCCAATCAAATTTTAAAGGGAATTATGCTGTTGGTAAAAATCTATTTGTACCTGCCAAAGTAATTTAAAAAAAACTAACGCGGTCTCCTGCTTTGTGACTGCATCTCCTTTTTAATAAATAATCTGGTGTAATATTTCGCGATCGAATTTATATCACTTGTATGGCAAAGTATCGATTGCGACATAACAGTGAGGGTTTTAATTAGAATTATAATTAGGATAATGTTCTTTTGAATAACTTATGCCTAAACAATAAATTATTCTGTTTAATTTCACGAATACTTTAGGGGATGAAAAAAGTTAAGGAAAGCGTTGGTTCATATTTGTGCTATTACTGGGTTACAAATCAAGTTAGTGAAGGGTCCAGTCATAAGATAAGAGCAAGGTGTAATTTAAAATGGTCAAAACGTTATTCAATAGTGGAGAACAAAAATTAATGAATGGTAAGTTTATTTATCGAATAATATACAGAGTGCCCAGCAATACAATTTTGTGCAGAATATTATATGATCTACACTTTAATATATATACATAAAAAAATATCCAACTCGACAGGGTGTTTCTAAATCACATGTAAGCCTCTGAATCACATATGCCCTACTTAAAAATGAGACAAAAACTTTCTCCGGGGGCTACGTATAAACATATATCCGGAATCGTCTCCTATAAGAGAGCTGGAGGCACCCCAAGATGACACCTAAAAACTTTGCTTGGATTAACCGAAAAATAATAATATTCAACAATAATTAAATTTTATGAGCGAAAGGTATCTGGAGAATGGATAAGAAGCATTAATTATATTTCCTCATTCTAGTAGGTACCAACAAGTGTGGCTGACCTATTATTAATGACGACAGATCTGTCAAAATAAAAAAATTATCCTCTATCCTATTTTGTAGGAAACAAAGTCTAATTTATTTGTAGATTTCTTTTTTATTATCCCTTAAACGACGATCCAATGACGCAAAATTTTGATGATTAGGAAGCCTCCTGTTAGGGAATAATTCCTGCTAGTATTTTTTCTTTATGTATAAAGGCATTATTAAAGTGAAGCTTAAAAGCTAGGAAACACATAATTAGGTCACAATCAAATTTACCTCATAAACTATAATTTATCTACTATAATTATAAAATAAAAATAAATACCCACGTGGTTGTTAAAACACTTTTTAGAGAAAATCTCTGTTTTCGGAAGGAATAAAAAACTTCGTCTTTAAAAAACACAAAAAAATCTCAGCAAAAAGTCAAAAGAAGCGGTAAACTTTAAGAAACATGTAGAGTGGGTTGCTTACCTACCGGAGCTAAGTGGCACAGCGTACTGCAACACAAAATACAGAGGAGCGCGCCATTATTCAACTGTATATTCCAAATATGAAAAAATTCGTTACATCATTTCTGAAATAATTTAAAAAAACTACTCTTTAGGTGCCATCTTGGGGTGCCTACAACTCCCTTGGGAGGCGATCTGGATATATGTTTACAAAAAGTTTTTATCTTATTTTTAAGTAAGGAATATGCGGTTCAGAGATTTACATGTGATTTAGAAACACCCTGTATAATAATATAGTTATACTGCATACCTATGTACTTTGTCGTCCGTAGTATGGATGTCAAAACTACAACACAATTGAATATTCGTTTATATCCTTAATAGTTCGTTCATTGGTGCATAATTGACTCAATCTGGAAAAAAGTGCAGTGTGAAAAGCTTTTATAGAAAGTATAACTTATGAGCAAATAATAGAATAATCTTCCACTGTAATTTAGTCGTCAATTGACAGACGTTCTCTCAAATTACATTAAATTTAATTAATGGCAAATATTTAATAACTATTAAATTTTGGATTGAGGAAAAAAAAGCAAATAAAAACTCTTCTAACATACGAGGTGCCATACAATGAATAAATTTGGTAAACACGTGGGGGTCTAATAAAATAAACTTACATTACACAACTCCAGGCATTTCCATTACAAGCGAACACCTCATGGTCTACTTTCTTATGCTATTTATTTATTTATTGCAGCTCCAATTTAATAACAGGCATCAAACTACACGGGGTTGTGCAAATGTGTTGGAACACCGGATTTCTGACTAAAATATAAGTGAGATTAAAAAAATTATCTGTTAAATATGACATAGTCGTTATTCGTTTCTCATCCCACCGCTTAAATTCTTTAAAATATTTATTTTAGTACATCGTTTCTTCATTTATTATTTTAGTGTGGTTGTCCTTTCCTCAACACTCCATAATAAGATTTTTCACGTTCCCAATAAATCTAAAAAATATGGTAGGTTACTAAGCATAAGTCATAGGGTGCTTTTATATTTAGTAGGTACAGAAATAATAAAAATAGAATACTTCCCTGTGGTAACTATTTAGAAACTAGTTTGCCACACTTATCTGTCAAGTATACAGCATGTAAAATTCACAAATACTTACTCATAACAGTCGATACTTACGTTGCACATTAATTTTTCTTTTTAATTATTATCACATTGCACAGGAACAAATCGAACGCGTCAATCTACAATGATAATATTGCCGATTAATTATTAGATCATGATAAATAATACAGGCACACACAAAAAAAAGAAGTCTGTACTGGGACTCCACCTCGTTATACTTCCAAGTACTTTGACCCGTTGAATATGAATCCATAACGTCTGTTTAGCTCCATCATTCCCTCAGTTTTGAGGAAATCCCCGATATTGTTCGGGAAACCCCGGAAAATGTAGAATGGTGATCAGTCTTCAAGCAGAATTATCTCTATGAAGAAGGCGGTATCAGAAATTATCTTTATGAAGGCTTCAGAAAACGGCAAGTGATGTGAGAGCAAGCATCTTATTAAGTTTAGCTGGAGAGGAGGCTGTTGAATTATTCAACACATCTGGATTAAATGAAGCAGATTCCCAGAAAGAGGAAACCATTTTAGAGGCATTCGAAAAATACTGTAACCCGAAGAAAAATGTGGTGTACGGAAGCTTTAGGTTTTGTAAAAGAGATCAACGAGAAGGTGAAAGTTTTGAACAGTTTCTAACCGAGATTAAGAAATTATCTCAGTCTTGCGAATTTAGAGATTTTCTTCATGAAATTATTAGAGACTGCATTGTAATCGGAATTAACGAAGAGAACTTGCAAGAGAGAATGCTGCGAACTACTAATTTAGATCACAAGAAAGCAACTGATTGCTGCAGAGCCGCAGAAGTGTCAAAAAAGCAAGCTAAAAATTTACAAGAAAATTGTGTCGATGTTGTTTAAAAAATAAGAAGGTAGAGAGATTTAAAGATAGAGAAAATACTGCGGGAAAAGTTGATCGTTTCAAATGTGGAAGGTGTGCTAAGCTTCATGGTCCAAGGGAGTGCCTCAAAAAACATATTGAAAAATTGTTGGTATACAGGTGCTGATATTCAAACATGTTTATTGAAATTTTGAAATAATCCGATTCCAGGAATAAATTTGTCCCCAGCTCGAATTTCATTTAATCTTATAACTAGAACAAAATTACCAGTTCATACTGAACTCCTAAAAACTGAAAACAGCAAGAAGGTACACACAAAATTAAGTGACAGGCAAATAAATTATAAGGTTCATGACCGGTCAGTAAAATCGCGTAGAGAATTGTGTATCGGAGAAAACGCTCTAGTTGAAAATTATAAAATATGGGAACCTTCAAAGATTATAGATAAACATGAGAGACCTAGATGTTATATTATTCAGGATCAGAGTGGTAAGCATTAAGAAGAAATCCAACACATTTAAGACCATCTAATAATGAGTGTGCAGATCCCGATCCTCTGATATTGGATGATAATGTTAATCTCGATGTATCAAATAATGAAAATTGTAGCATTAGCTATAGCGTCTTTCTAATGAAAGTGCCAAGTGTGTTCCTAGTGAAAGTGCCAAGTGTCTTCCTAGTGAAAGTGCCAAGCCTCCGAGATTTGGTAGAATTATTAAAGTTCCAGTATATATTATAATAATCCTTACTTCATTAGTCATTAGGCAATAAGGGTGGCCCTGAGGAGCATACATTCGGCTATGTCCTTATATTTAAATTTCAATAAACACCAATTTAGCTTTCTTTCCAAATTGGCATTGTACAATATTTTCTTTATCTACGTTTGTGACTAAAGTAGATAAAGAAAATAGAACACAATGACAATTTGGAAGGGAAAGCTGAATTAGAAGTTTAAAAATATTTAAATATCAGGACATAGCCGAATATATGGTCCTCAGGGCCACCGTTGATTTCTAGTAACTATGACTGACGGTGAAAGTATGGGCCATTATACCCTCCCCATAAGATACACAGCTGGTGTGAGACAGATATCTGTGAATCCTCACACAACAACGATACTACCATTCACCAGAAAACGGAAAATGGGTAATTTAGAACCACATTCCTTATCAGATGAAACCATTAAATTTGCGGAGGAAGTGGAATACCTAGTAATCACATATCCCTAAACTGGAACTCCCACCTGGAGGTGATCAACAAGGCAAGGTTATATATCCTTGTGGACATGCCGAAGAATTTACAGAAAATCCTACGGCATTGGCCCTCAGCAAAAATATTGAATTTACTTCACAGCCTTAAGACCAATGGTAGCTTATGGCTCCATAGTTTATTGGTCGAAGGGGCTACAACGGACGACCAAAACCAAACTCTCTGGGCTACAGGCACAGGCATGCCTGGCGATAACTGGGGCAATCAGCACCACCCCGTCAGCTGCTATGGAAATCCTCCTGGATTTACTCCCTCTTCACATTTATCTGGAGAGAGAAGCCAGGTGGGCAACATACAGATTTCAACAAGCGGCTATCAATACGCCGTAGGCTAGCATCATGGAACACAATGGGCTGCTGGATCACATAGAAAGTCGCAGTATCCTAGGAATGGTCTCAGATGTTAAGCCTCCCAGGACCAACACCGAGCTGCCCTTAACCTCCTATTTCCTGGAAGAGACGAACGGGAAGAAAATAAAATCGACCTATTAAGGGCGAACAGCTGTTGGTTTACAGATCAA
Organism: Rhagium mordax; assembly: GCA_963680705.1. Classification (NCBI taxonomy): domain Eukaryota; kingdom Metazoa; phylum Arthropoda; class Insecta; order Coleoptera; family Cerambycidae; genus Rhagium; species Rhagium mordax. Next base: position 32,750,001 of record OY796665.1, read on the forward strand.
TAAAACTATTTTCTGACAGTCAAGCAGCTCTCAAAGCTCTTGAATCATCGGAGTTATTCTAAAACGGTATGAAACTGTCAGAAAGCCCTAACCCAACTGAGAAAAGACAACAAAATAACTCTGGTCTGGATGCCTGGACACTTTGGAATGGAGGGCAATGAAATTGCTGACTCCCTAACCAGAAAAGGTGCAGGATCACAATTCATTGAACCAGAACCTGTAGGTCCTCGGCAAATCGTCAAGTATTGCCAAAGCAGCAATCTCAGCCTGGGTCGACAGTAAAACACTCTGGCACTGGCACGACTTACCAGAATTAATCCATTCAAAGGCGTTCATACCGTACCCCTCGAAACCAAGAAATAAGAAACTATTAGAGCTAAACAGGTTAAACCTAAAGACTTAAGTTGGCCTGTACAGGGTGATCGTTAGAAAATTCTACTATTTAAACCCTTGTATTTTCCTTAAAAATAAAAAATAAATCTGTAGCATATTTAAAGATTATAAACCTCAATGTTTTAAAACATCTATGTACAAATTTTTTCTTTCATTGCAAGCCATGAGTAATTAATATTTCCTTATTCCTACTCATATATATTTATTCTTATATATAAGGTAATTTATTGATCTTATGCATTTGTAACACACTGTATATTATATTAGGTTATATCATATATTATTTAATTTTATGTATTTTCTATTTTAAAACTCGGTTAAGTAGAACAGGGTGACCTGGACTTCGCCTAGTATAAAATAATGACGTGTTATTATTATTATTATTTTTTTTTTTTTTTTTTTTTTTTTTTTTTTCCGTTTCGGAACGAAAGTGCTGGACAGTCTCCCTGTGGCCTCCGACACCACACAGAGAGAGCGCCAGCGAATAATCTACAGCAACTCCCCACATCCCGCAGGGTTAGTCACTGTAGATTCCAGACTCGTGTGCTCTAAGTAGACGAAGGGATCCCAGGATGACCGCTTTCTGCATTTGACCAGCCAACCATTCTGCCGATGTTTGGCAGACAGGCATGGTCTTCAATGCGGAGAGCAGCGTGGGCTTCATACCTCCGAGTACACCGATTATCAGGACGACCATTTTGACAGAGTAGCCTGGGTATAGCACTTGGAGCTCGTACCGGAGATCTCTGTATTTAGTCCGTTTCTCCTCCTCCTTCAAGGCGATGTTTGTCTCAGCAGGTGCTGAGAACTCGATGACATACATCACCTTGGTCTGATGGTCGAGGAGGACTATGTCAGGCTTATTGGCGTGAATTCGCCTGACGGTCGGGAACGAGTAGTTCCAGTAAATCCGGCATTTCTCGTTCTCGACAACGGACTCGATATCTCCGGGGACGTAAGGCAGCACTGGTGTTTGGTCTATCTGGTACGAGTGCCGTAGATGGTAGTATAGCACTCGTAAAGCCGCGTTATGTCGTTGGATGTAGACCGAAGTCGCATAAATCGGGCATGCAGATAATAAATGCATGAGCGACTCCGGCGCCTGACGGCAGGTCCTGCAGTTGATATCAGGAACCTCTACACCCATCACGCGACTGCGATAGACCAATGTGTTAATAACACCATCTTGGCAGGCCACAATGTATCCCTCGGTCTCCGACTTCAGCCCCGCTGACCTTAAAAATGCGAAGGTCAGCTCTGTCGATAAACCCAGTGCTTCTATGTTGTTATAGAAAACACCGTGCAGGGGTTTATCGACGTGCTGCCTGAACAGATTTCTCTGTTCGGCAGCTTTGATGTGGGCTGTCAGACGATTAGGCGGAAGCTCAGTGACTGAGTCACCTCGCCGGCCTTCTCGCCTGTAGTCGAACACGAGACCGAGTTCATCTGCGGCCCTCTGTGCTGCCCTAAACAATAAAGCGCCAACTCCCACAGCTTCATGATCTCTCACTAACTGTAGGAGTGGGTCCGAGCTCCTGATGACATTACATGCCATACTCAGTGCCACTCTGCCATGCATGCACTCCAGACTCAAGAGTCCTCGGCCCCCCCGTTGACGTGGGAGGTACACACGAGGAACGGACGATCTAGGATGAATACTCCTATGAATATTCATCATCTTGCGGGTATTCCTGTCCAATTGACGCAGCTCATCTACTCCCCATTTGACTACGCCAAAGGAGTAGAGCAGAATCGGAACGGCAAGCATATTAGTGGCAGACACCTTGTTCTTCCCCGAAAGTTCTGATGACCAGATCTTTCGGAGTCGGTGTCTGTACTTGCCACGGAGAGAATCCTTTATTTGGTTCACATCCTGGATGTGGCGTTGTTCCACACCCAGGTATGTGTAGGTCTCTCCGGCATCCAAATGTCGTAGGATGCTTCCGTCTGCGAGCTGCGCATCTTCGTGGAATTCCCCGCATCGTCCTCTCTTGAGGTGGACGACTGCGCATTTGTCCAACCCAAACTCCATTCCAATTGCCCGCGTGTATTCCTCGACCACCCTGAGAGCATTTTGAAGTTCTCGCTCTCCGGAGGTATAGAGTTTAAGGTCATCCATATAAAATAGATGGGTGACCTTATGCCTCCGGTTGCTGGGTGGCCCACACTGATACCCGCGGGTTTGGCGGAGTCCAACAGATAGCGGCAGCAGTGAGATGCAGAAGAGGAGCGGACTCAAAGAGTCACCCTGAAACACTCCTCTCTTAAATGTCACCAACTCTGTCGAAACTCGCTCGGCACCGGATGTTATGGTGAAGCGAGTTCTCCAAAGCGGCAACAGTTGTTCGATGCATCTCACTAGTGGTGCTGGTACCGCAAGACATCCGAGCAAGTGTAACAAAAGCTCGTGGGATGTTGTATCAAATGCCTTGCGATAATCAATCCAGGCCATTGACAGATTCCGCTTGTACTGCACAGAATCCTGTGTAATACAGCGGTCTATCAGCAGGTTTTCCTTGCAACCTGCCAGGCCCTTCTTGGCCCCACGCTGTTCGTTTATCTGTTGGTAGACCGGATCAACAGACCTCAACATCCGGGTATACAAGATACGAGTAAATAACTTGTAGCAGGAGTTGAGGCAGGTAATCGGCCTATAATTTTTTGGGTCAGACAGATCCCCCTTTTTGGGGATTAGCACAGTTCGCCCCTCGACAAACCAGTCCGGAATTTGCTGCCCCTCGTTCAACCATGAGTTGAAAACTCGGGCCAGATGGCGGTGGGTGGAAGGAAACTTCTTCCACCACCAGTTGTTTATACCATCTGGACCCGGGGCAGCGAAGTTCTTGGTTCCAACAAGTGCTTGTTGAACCTCTTCCGTACTGATTGCCGGGCACACTTCGTCTGGCTCTTCTAAGACTCTACGACAGAGAGCCTCGAAGTGTGCTATAGCTGGAGTGTCATTATCGAATGGACTCGCGATTTCGTAGATTCCTTTCCAGAAGGCTTCGACATTATCAACAGTTGACGGATTTTCGACAACACGCTGTGGCTCTTGGAACAGGCGAGACGGGTTTGTTTGAAACAATTTGTTTTGTTCCAAACTCCGCATTCGCCTGACCAAAGTTTTCTTAATAGCCATAAGCGCTCGAATCCTATCTAGACAGTGCTGCTTGATGGTCTGCAGCACTGTGCGATTTAGAGTGTGGTGTTGGCGTCTCAGTCCGGCTGCCACTCGCCGGACCTTCGGTGTAAATGGTCTACCTGCGACTATATAATCCACCACACTCTGGATTCGAGAAGCGTGTTGCCTTGCTGATCGAATTTTAACTTCGATCTTCTGTACGCGCCGCTTAGCTTTCTCGACCCTATCAACTGCGCTTGCCAGGCGCTATTGTGGGACGAGTTGCTTTGCGGCAGCGTACACCGCGCTGTTGATCTGCCAGATGTTGGCATCTTCTGGAAGCTCCTCACTGATCAACGAATCCATTCGTGCCAGGTCTTGTGGCTTTGGGTTAACCCTGGTGTTAAGGTTAACCCTCGTCCTTAAAGCGACGTCGGTGTACTCAAGCGGAAGTTCCTCGTCAGCTGGAATTTGCCGCGGTGGAAGTGCGGCTGGTACTTCCTCACGCCGACGAGGTGCCCTTACGTAACCTGTTCGGCGCAAAAAGGATACTTGGTCTCTCAGATGTTGCTGAGAGAAGGCGCGATACTCCGGGTGCATATCGCACCACAACCGGTGTAATCGCGCCATGTATCCCCTGCGCCCAGGTTCGCTGCTCTCATAGCAGTTAAGCAGGTCATCCCTTAATCCCTCCGTCCACCTAAAGCGTCCATGTACAATAGCAAGTTCGTCATTAATGAGACCGTCCGGTAAGGCCCCTCCCACCTGTCTCTGACCACCATCCGACGGGGGTCGATTGTGAGGGTCCTGTCCTCTGTCATGGTCTTGAACCAGAGGGTTTGGGATCACAGGGTGGTTAGCCCTGAGATCCCACGTCCGACATTTGTCAGAGAGGGTTGCCCCTCCCTGTCCAAGGTGCACCGCGAGGAGGTTGCCGGTCCGCATTTCGCACCCCTTATTATTATTATTTTTTTTTTTTTTTTTTTTTTTTTTTTTTTTTTTTTTTTTTTTTCGGTTTCACGAATCTAATGCTGGACAGCCTCCCTGTGGCCTCCGACACCACACAGACAGAGCGCCAGCGAATAATCTACAGCAACTCCCCACATCCCGCAGGGTTAGTCACTGTAGATTCCAGACTCGTGTGCCCTAAGTAGACGGAGGGATCCCAGGATGACCGCTTTCTGCATTTGACCAGCCAACCATTCTGCCGATGTTTGGCAGGCAGGCATGGTCTTTAATGCGGAGAGCAGCGTGGGCTTCATACCTCCGAGTACACCGATTATCAGGACGACCATCTTGACAGAGTAGCCTGGGTATAGCAGTTGGAGCTCGTACCGGAGATCTCTGTATTTAGTCCGTTTCTCCTCCTCCTTCAAGGCGATGTTTGTCTCAGCAGGTGCTGAGAACTCGATGACATACATCACCTTGGTCTGATGGTCGAGGAGGACTATGTCAGGCTTATTGGCTTGAATTCGCCTGACGGTCGGGAACGAGTAGTTCCAGTAAATCCGGCATTTCTCGTTCTCGACAACGGACTCGATATCTCCGGGGATATAAGGCAGCACTGGTGTTTGGTCTATCTTGTACGAGTGCCGTAGATGGTAGTATAGCACTCGTAAAGCCGCGTTATGTCGTTGGATGTAGGCCGAAGTCGCATAAATCGGACATGCAGATAATAGATGCATGAGCGACTCCGGCGCCTGACGGCAGGTCCTGCAGTTGATATCAGGAACCTCTACACCCATCACGCGACTCCGATAGACCAATGTGTTAATAACACCATCTTGGCAGGCCACAATGAATCCCTCGGTCTCCGACTTCAGCCCCGCTGACCTTAAGAATGCGAAGGTCAGCTCTGTCGATAAACCCAGTGCTTCTATGTTGTTATAGAAAACACCGTGCAGGGGTTTATCGACGTGCTGCCTGAACAGATTCCTCTGTTCGGCAGCTTTGATTTGGGCTGTCAGACGATTCGGCGGAAGCTCAGTAATTGATTCTGCATCAGCACCTCGCCTGCCTCCTCGCCTGTAGTCGAACACGAGACCGAGTTCATCTGCGGCCCTCTGTGCTGCCTTAAACAATAAAGCGCCAACTCCCACGGTTTCATGATCTCTCACTAACCGTAGGAGCGGATCCGAGCTCCTTAGGATGTTACATGCCATACTTAGTGCTACTCTGCCATGCATACACTCCAGACTCAAGAGTCCTCGGCCTCCCCGTTGACGTGGGAGGTACACACGAGGAACGGACGATCTAGGATGAATACTCCCATGGATATTCATCATCTTGCGGGTATCCCTGTCCAATTGGCGCAGCTCATCTACTCGCCATTAACTACTCCAAAGGAGTAGAGCAGAATCGGAACGGCAAGCATATTAGTGGCAGACACCTTGTTCTTCCCCGAAAGTTCAGAAGACCAAATCTTTCGGAGTCGGTGTCTGTACTTGCCACGGAGAGATTCCTTTATTTGGTTCACATCCTGGATGTGTCGTTGTTCCACACCCAGGTATGTGTAGGTCTCTCCGGCATCCAGATGTCGTAGGATGCTTCCGTCTGCGAGCTGCGCATCTTCATGGAATTCCCCGCGTCGTCCTCTCTTGAGGTGGACGACTGCGCATTTGTCCAACCCAAACTCCATTCCAATTGCCCGCGTGTATTCCTCGACCACCCTGAGAGCATTTTGAAGTTCTCGCTCTCCGGAGGTATAGAGTTTAAGGTCATCCATATAAAATAGATGGGTGACCTTATGCCTCCGGTTGCTGGGTGGCCCACACTGATACCCGCGGGTTTGGCGGAGTCCAACAGACAGCGGCAGCAGTGAGATGCAGAAGAGGAGCGGACTCAAAGAGTCACCCTGAAACACTCCTCTCTTAAATGTCACCAACTCTGTCGAAACTCGCTCGGCACCGGATGTTATGGTGAAGCGAGTTCTCCAAAGCGGCAACAGTTGTTCGATGCATCTCACTAGTGGTGCTGGTACCGCAAGACATCCGAGCAAGTGTAACAAAAGCTCGTGGGATGTTGTATCAAATGCCTTGCGATAATCAATCCAGGCCATTGATAGATTCCGCTTGTACTGCACAGAATCCTGTGTAATACAGCGGTCTATCAGCAGGTTTTCCTTGCAACCTGCCAGGCCCTTCTTGGCACCACGCTGTTCGTTTATCTGTTGGTAGACCGGATCAACAGACCTCAACATCCTGGTATACAAGATACGAGTAAATAACTTGTAGCAGGAGTAGAGGCAGGTAATCGGTCTATAATTTTTTGGGTCAGACAGATCCCCCTTTTTGGGGATTAGCACAGTTCGCCCCTCGACAAACCAGTCCGGAATTTGCTGCCCCTCGTTCAACCATGAGTTGAAAACTCGGGCCAGATGGCGGTGGGTGGAAGGAAACTTCTTCCACCACCAGTTGTTTATACCATCTGGACCCGGGGCAGCGAAGTTCTTGGTTCCAACAAGTGCTTGTTGAACCTCTTCCGTACTGATTGCCGGGCACACTTCGTCTGGCTCTTCTAAGACTCGACGACAGAGAGCCTCGAAGTGTGCTATAGCTGGAGTGTCATTATCGAATGGACTTGCGACTTCGTAGATTCCTTTCCAGAAGGCTTCGACATTATCAACAGTCGGCGGATTTTCGACAACACGCTGTGGCTCTTGGAACAGGCGAGACGGGTTTGTTTGAAACAATTTGTTTTGTTCCAAACTCCGCATTCGCCTGACCAAAGTTTTCTTAATAGCCATAAGCGCTCGAATCCTATCTAGACAGTGCTGCTTGATGGTCTGCAGCACTGTGCGATTTAGAGTGTGGTGTTGGCGTCTCAGTCCGGCTGCCACTCGCCGGACCTTCGGTGTAAATGGTCTACCTGCGACTATATAATCCACCACACTCTGGATTCGAGAAGCGTGTTGCCTTGCCGATCGAATTTTAACTTCGATCTTCTGTACGCGCCGCTTAGCTTTCTCGACCCTATCAACTGCGCTTGCCAGGCGCTGCTGTGGGACGAGTTGCTTGGCGGCAACGTACACCGCGCTGTTGATCTGCCAGATGTTGGCATCTTCTGGAAGCTCCTCACTAATCAACAAATCCATTCGTGCCAGGTCTTGTGGCTTTGGGTTAACCCTGGTGTTAAGGTTAACCCTCGTCCTTAAAGCGATATCGGTGTCCTCAGGAGGATGTTCCTCGTCAGCTGGTATTCGCCGCGGTGGAAGTGCGGCAGGCACTTCCTCACGCTGACGAGGTGCCCTTACGTAACCTGTTCTGCGCAGGAAGGATACTTGATCTCTCAGATGTTGTTGAGAGAAGGCGCGATACTCCGGGTGCATATCGCACCACAACCGGTGTAATCGCGCCATGTACCCCCTGCGCTCAGGCTCGCTGCTCTCGTAGCAGGTAAGCAGTTCATCCCTTAATCCCTCCGTCCACCTAAAGCGTCCATGTCCAATAGCCAAGTCTTCATCATTGAGACCGTCCAGTATGGCCCCTCCCACCTGTCTCTGACCCCCATCCGACTGGGGTCGATTGTGAGGGGCCTGTCCTCTGCCACGGTCGAAAACCAGAGGAAATGAGTCCACAGGATGGTTAGCCCTGAGGACCCACGGCCGACATTTGTCAGAGAGGGTTGCCCCTCCCTGTCCGGGGTGCACCGCGAGGAGGTTGCCGGTCCGAATTTTGCATTATTATTATTATTATTATTATTATTATTATTATTATTATTATTATTATTTTTTTTTATTTTTATTTTTTTTTTTTTTCGGTTTCCCGAACCTAATGCTGGACAATCTCCCTGTGGCCTCCGACACCACACAGAGAGAGCGCCAGCGAATAATCTACAGCAACTCCCCACATCCCGCAGGGTTAGTCACTGTAGATTCCAGACTCGTGTGCCCTAAGTAGACGGAGGGATCCCAGGATGACCGCTTTCTGCATTTGACCAGCCAACCATTCTGCCGATGTTTGGCAGGCAGGCATGGTCTTTAATGCGGAGAGCAGCGTGGGCTTCATACCTCCGAGTACACCGATTATCAGGACGACCATCTTGACAGAGTAGCCTGGGTATAGCACTTGGAGCTCGTACCGGAGATCTCTGTATTTAGTCCGTTTCTCCTCCTCCTTCAAGGCGATGTTTGTCTCAGCAGGTGCTGAGAACTCGATGACATACATCACCTTGGTCTGATGGTCGAGGAGGACTATGTCAGGCTTATTGGCTTGAATTCGCCTGACGGTCGGGAACGAGTAGTTCCAGTAAATCCGGCATTTCTCGTTCTCGACAACGGACTCGATATCTCCGGGGATATAAGGCAGCACTGGTGTTTGGTCTATCTTGTACGAGTGCCGAAGATGGTAGTATAGCACTCGTAAAGCTGCGTTATGTCGTTGGATGTAGGCCGAGTCGCATAAATCGGACATGCAGATAATAGATGCATGAGCGACTCCGGCGCCTGACGGCAGGTCCTGCAGTTGATATCAGGAACCTCTACACCCATCACGCGACTCCGATAGACCAATGTATTAATAACACCATCTTGGCAGGCCACAATGAATCCCTCGGTGTCCGACTTCAACCCCGCTGACCTTAAGAATGCGAAGGTCAGCTCTGTCGATAAACCCAGTGCTTCTATGTTGTTAAAGAAAACACCGTGCAGGGGCTTATCGACGTGCTGCCTGAACAGATTCCTCTGTTCGGCAGCCTTAATTTGGGCTGTCAGACGATTCGGCGGAAGCTCAGTAACTGATTCTACATCAGCACCTCGCCTGCCTCCTCGCCTGTAGTCGAACACGAGACCGAGTTCATCTGCGGCCCTCTGTGCTGCCTTAAACAATAAAGCGCCAACTCCGACGGTTTCATGATCTCTCACTAACCGTAGGAGCGGATCCGAGCTCCTTAGGATATTACATGCCATACTTAGTGCTACTCTGCCATGCATACACTCCAGACTCAAGAGTCCTCGGCCCCCCCGTTGACGTGGGAGGTACACACGAGGAACGGACGATCTAGGATGAATACTCCTATGGATATTCATCATTTTGCGGGTATCCCTGTCCAATTGGCGCAGCTCATCTACTCGCCATTTAACTACTCCAAAGGAGTAGAGCAGAATCGGAACGGCAAGCATATTAGTGGCAGACACCTTGTTCTTCCCCGAAAGTTCAGAAGACCAAATCTTTCGGAGTCGGTGTCTGTACTTGCCACGGAGAGAATCCTTTATTTGGTTCACATCCTGGATGTGACGTTGTTCCACACCCAGGTATGTGTAGGTCTCTCCGGCATCCAAATGTCGTAGGATGCTTCCGTCTGCGAGCTGCGCATCTTCGTGGAAATCCCCGCATCGTCCTCTCTTGAGGTGGACGACTGCGCATTTGTCCAACCCAAACTCCATTCCAATTGCCCGCGTGTATTCCTCGACCACCCTGAGAGCATTTTGAAGTTCTCGCTCTCCGGAGGTATAGAGTTTAAGGTCATCCATATAAAATAGATGGGTGACCTTATGCCTCCGGTTGCTGGGTGGCCCACACTGATACCCGCGGGTTTGGCGGAGTCCAACAGATAGCGGCAGCAGTGAGATGCAGAAGAGGAGCGGACTCAAAGAGTCACCCTGAAACACTCCTCTCTTAAATGTCACCAACTCTGTCGAAACTCGCTCGGCACCGGATGTTATGGTGAAGCGAGTTCTCCAAAGCGGCAACAGTTGTTCAATGCATCTCACTAGTGGTGCTGGTACCGCAAGACATCCGAGCAAGTGTAACAAAAGCTCGTGGGATGTTGTATCAAATGCCTTGCGATAATCAATCCAGGCCATTGACAGATTCCGCTTGTACTGCACAGAATCCTGTGTAATACAGCGGTCTATCAGCAGGTTTTCCTTGCAACCTGCCAGGCCCTTCTTGGCACCACGCTGTTCGTTTATCTGTTGGTAGACCGGATCAACAGACCTCAACATCCTGGTATACAAGATACGAGTAAATAACTTGTAGCAGGAGTTGAGGCAGGTAATCGGCCTATAATTTTTTGGGTCAGACAGATCCCCCTTTTTGGGGATTAGCACAGTTCGCCCCTCGACAAACCAGTCCGGAATTTGCTGCCCCTCGTTCAACCATGAGTTGAAAACTCGGGCCAGATGGCGGTGGGTGGAAGGAAACTTCTTCCACCACCAGTTGTTTATACCATCTGGACCCGGGGCAGCGAAGTTCTTGGTTCCAACAAGTGCTTGTTGAACCTCTTCCGTACTGATTGCCGGGCACACTTCGTCTGGCTCTTCTAAGACTCTACGACAGAGAGCCTCGAAGTGTGCTATAGCTGGAGTGTCATTATCGAATGGACTCGCGACTTCGTAGATTCCTTTCCAGAAGGCTTCGACATTATCAACAGTTGGCGGATTTTCGACAACACGCTGTGGCTCTTGGAACAGGCGAGACGGGTTTGTTTGAAACAATTTGTTTTGTTCCAAACTCCGCATTCGCCTGACCAAAGTTTTCTTAATAGCCATAAGCGCTCGAATCCTATCTAGACAGTGCTGCTTGATGGTCTGCAGCACGGTGCGATTTAGAGTGTGGTGTTGGCGTCTCAGTCAGGCTGCCACTCGCCGGACCTTCGGTGTAAATGGTCTACCTGCGACTATATAATCCACCACACTCTGGATTCGAGAAGCGTGTTGCCTTGCTGATCGAATTTTAGCTTCGATCTTCTGTACGCGCCGCTTAGCTTTCCCGACCCTATCAACTGGGCTTGCCAGGCGCTGTTGTGGAACGAGTTGCTTGGCGGCAGAGTACACCGCGCTGTTGATCTGCCAGATGTTGGCATCTTCTGGAAGCTCCTCACTAATCAACGAATCCATTCGTGCCAGGTCTTGTGGCTTTGGGTTAACCCTGGTGTTAAGGTTAACCCTCGTCCTTAAAGCGATATCGGTGTACTCAGGAGGATGTTCCTCGTCAGCTGGTATTTGCCGCGGTGGAAGTGCGGCAGGCACTTCCTCACGCTGACGAGGTGCCCTTACGTAACCTGTTCTGCGCAGGAAGGATACTTGATCTCTCAGATGTTGTTGAGAGAAGGCGCGATACTCCGGGTGCATATCGCACCACAACCGGTGTAATCGCGCCATGTATCCCCTGCGCCCAGGTTCGCTGCTCTCGTAGCAGGTCAGCAGGTCATCCCTTAATCCCTCCGTCCACCTAAAGCGTCCATGTACGTTTGCAAAGTCGTCATCGTTAAGACCGTCCGGTATGGCCCCTCCCATCTGTCTTTGACCCCCATCCGAATGGGGTCGATTGTGAGGGGCCTGTCCTCCGTTTTGGTCGAGAACCAGAGGAGATGAGTCCCCAGGATGGTTAGCCCTGAGGACCCACGGCCGACATTTGTCAGAGAGGGTTACCCCTCCCTGTCCGGGGTGCACCGCGAGGAGGTTGCCGGTCCGAATTTTGCACCCCTTTATTATTATTATTATTATTATTATTATTATTTTTTTTTTTTTTTTTTTTTTTTTTTTTTTTTCGTTTCCGAAAGGAAGTGCTGGACAGTCTCCCTGTGGCCTCCGACACCACACAGAGAGAGCGCCAGCAAATAATCTACAGCAACTCCCCACATCCCGCAGGGTTAGTCACTGTAGATTCCAGACTCGTGTGCCCTAAGTAGACGAAGGGATCCCAGGATGACCGCTTTCTGCATTTGACCAGCCAACCATTCTGCCGATGTTTGGCAGGCAGGCATGGTCTTCAATGCGGAGAGCAGCGTGGGCTTCATACCTCCGAGTACACCGATTATCAGGACGACCATTTTGACAGAGTAGCCTGGGTATAGCACTTGGAGCTCGTACCGGAGATCTCTGTATTTAGTCCGTTTCTCCTCCTCCTTCAAGGCGATGTTTGTCTCAGCAGGTGCTGAGAACTCGATGACATACATCACCTTGGTCTGATGGTCGAGGAGGACTATGTCAGGCTTATTGGCGTGAATTCGCCTGACGGTCGGGAACGAGTAGTTCCAGTAAATCCGGCATTTCTCGTTCTCGACAACGGACTCGATATCTCCGGGGACGTAAGGCAGCACTGGTGTTTGGTCTATCTGGTACGAGTGCCGTAGATGGTAGTATAGCACTCGTAAAGCCGCGTTATGTCGTTGGATGTAGACCGAAGTCGCATAAATCGGGCATGCAGATAATAAATGCATGAGCGACTCCGGCGCCTGACGGCAGGTCCTGCAGTTGATATCAGGTACCTCTACACCCATCACGCGACTGCGATAGACCAAAGTGTTAATAACACCATCTTGGCAGGCCACAATGTATCCCTCGGTCTCCGACTTCAGCCCCGCTGACCTTAAAAATGCGAAGGTCAGCTCTGTCGATAAACCCAGTGCTTCTATGTTGTTATAGAAAACACCGTGCAGGGGTTTATCGACGTGCTGCCTGAACAGATTTCTCTGTTCGGCAGCTTTGATGTGGGCTGTCAGACGATTAGGCGGAAGCTCAATGACTGAGTCACCTCGCCGGCCTTCTCGCCTGTAGTCGAACACGAGACCGAGTTCATCTGCGGCCCTCTGTGCTGCCCTAAACAATAAAGCACCAACTCCCACAGCTTCATGATCTCTCACTAACTGTAGGAGTGGGTCCGAGCTCCTTAAGATGTTACATGCCATACTTAGTGCCACTCTGCCATGCATACACTCCAGACTCAAGAGTCCTCGGCCCCCCCGTTGACGTGGGAGGTACACACGAGGAACGGACGATCTAGGATGAATACTCCTATGGATATTCATCATCTTGCGGGTATCCCTGTCCAATTGGCGCAGCTCATCTACTCGCCATTTAACTACTCCAAAAGAGTAGAGCAGAATCGGAACGGCAAGCATATTAGTGGCAGACGCCTTGTTCTTCCCCGAAAGTTCAGAAGACCAAATCTTTCGGAGTCGGTGTCTGTACTTGCCACGGAGAGAATCCTTTATTTGGTTCACATCCTGGATGTGGCGTTGTTCCACACCCAGGTATGTGTAGGTCTCTCCGGCATCCAAATGTCGTAGGATGCTTCCGTCTGCGAGCTGCGCATCTTCGTGGAATTCCCCGCATCGTCCTCTCTTGAGGTGGACTACTGCGCATTTGTCCAACCCAACCTCCATTCCAATTGCCCGCGTGTATTCCTCGACCACCCTGAGAGCATTTTGAAGTTCTCGCTCTCCGGAGGTATAGAGTTTAAGGTCATCCATATAAAATAGATGGGTGACCTTATGCCTCCGGTTGCTGGGTGGCCCACACTGATACCCGTGGGTTTGGCGGAGTCCAACAGATAGCGGCAGCAGTGAGATGCAGAAGAGGAGCGGACTCAAAGAGTCACCCTGAAACACTCCTCTCTTAAATGTCACCAACTCTGTCGAAACTCGCTCGGCACCGGATGTTATGGTGAAGCGAGTTCTCCAAAGCGGCAACAGTTGTTCGATGCATCTCACTAGTGGTGCTGGTACCGCAAGACATCCGAGCAAGTGTAACAAAAGCTCGTGGGATGTTGTATCAAATGCCTTGCGATAATCAATCCAGGCCATTGACAGATTCCGCTTGTACTGCACAGAATCCTGTGTAATACAGCGGTCTATCAGCAGGTTTTCCTTGCAACCTGCCAGGCCCTTTTTGGCACCACGCTGTTCGTTTATCTGTTGGTAGACCGGATCAACAGACCTCAACATCCTGGTATACAAGATACGAGTAAATAACTTGTAGCAGGAGTTGAGGCAGGTAATCGGCCTATAATTTTTTGGGTCAGACAGATCCCCCTTTTTGGGGATTAGCACAGTTCGTCCCTCGACAAACCAGTCCGGAATTTGCTGCCCCTCGTTCAACCATGAGTTGAAAACTCGGGCCAGATGGCTGTGGGTGGAAGGAAACTTCTTCCACCACCAGTTGTTTATACCATCTGGACCCGGGGCAGCGACGTTCTTGGTTCCAACAAGTGCTTGTTGAACCTCTTCCGTACTGATTGCCGGGCACACTTCGTCTGGCTCTTCTAAGACTCTACGACAGAGAGCCTCGAAGTGTGCAATAGCTGGAGTGTCATTATCGAATGGACTCGCGACTTCGTAGATTCCTTTCCAGAAGGCTTCGACATTATCAACAGTTGGCGGATTTTCGACAACACGCTGTGGCTCTTGGAACAGGCGAGACGGGTTTGTTTGAAACAATTTGTTTTGTTCCAAACTCCGCATTCGCCTGACCAAAGTTTTCTTAATAGCCATAAGCGCTCGAATCCTATCTAGACAGTGCTGCTTGATGGTCTGCAGCACTGTGCGATTTAGAGTGTGGTGTTGGCTCGCCGGACCTTCGGTGTAAATGGTCTACCTGCGACTATATAATCCACCACACTCTGGATTCGAGAAGCGTGTTGCCTTGCTGATCGAATTTTAGCTTCGATCTTCTGTACGCGCCGCTTAGCTTTCTCGACCCTATCAACTGCGCTTGACAGGCGCTGTTGTGGGACGAGTTGCTTGGCGGCAGCGTACACCGCGCTGTTGATCTGCCAGATGTTGGCATCTTCTGGAAGCTCCTCACTGATCAACGAGTCCATTCGTGCCAGGTCTTGTGGCTTAGGGTTAACCCTGGTGTTAAGGTTAACCCTCGTCCTTAAATCGGCATCGGTGTATTCAGGAGGATGTTCCTCGTCAGCTGGTATTTGCCGCGGTGGAAGTGCGGCAGGCACTTCCTCATGCTGACGAGGTGCCCTTACGTAACCTGTTCGGCGCAGGAAGGATACTTGGTCTCTCAGATGTTGCTGAGAGAAGGCGCGATACTCCGGGTGCATATCGCACCACAACCGGTGTAATCGCGCCATGTAACCCCTGCGCCCAGGTTCGCTGCTCTCATGGCAGATGAGCAGGTCATCCCTTAATTCCTCCGTCCACCTAAAGCGTCCATTAGCAAAGCGTGCGTCATCAACGTTGAGACCGTCCGGTAAGGCCCCTCCCACCTGTCTCTGACCCCCATCCGGTTGGGGTCGATTGTGAGGGGCCCTTCTTCTGGTGACTGGTAGAACCAGAGTATTGAGATTCCAGGGTGGTTAGCCCTGAAATCCCACGTCCGACATTTGTCAGAGAGGGTTGCCCCTCCCTGTCCAGGGTGCACCGCGAGGAGGTTGCCGGTCCGCATTTCGCACCCCTTATTATTATTATTATTATTAGTCACAAACAACACTGATAGTGCAATTGGTAATGTATATACAGGGTGTGCCAAAAAAACTCAAGCATCTGATAACTATCGAGAATTAGAACAAGCACAAATAAGCAAAATGAATAATATTATAGATCTAGGAAATGACACAAATGAAGTTGATAAAACACAGCACAGCAGAGGGAATGGAACCCAACAGCAGCCTCCAAGTTTAAAAACACAGCCTAGAATACACAATACGGATGGAGAATTTCAGGAAGTAAGAAGAAAGCGTAGAAGACCACAAGTTGGAACAGCGAAAACCATGTCCACTGCAGATAGTACAGAAAATGAATTTGAGGGAAGAGAAATACTTACTAAAAATGATAAGAAGATATGGCTTTTTTTGTCGAAAGCAAAAAACCACGTAACTGAAGAAATTGTTATTAATTATATCAACAAAAAGACTGGTACAGATAAGGATAATATATCGGTAAAGTTACTTAATACATGGTACAAAGCAGATAATAATAACTGTTTCTTGGTTGGACTGAACCCAAGTCTAAGGGACATTGTTTATGAGGCAAATTTCTGGCCCTGTGGAGTAGCTTACGACAGATTTAATTTCAGCAAAGGTCAACGTTTTTTGGACAATCCTCGCAACACAAGAAATGCAAACATAAATAGTCAAAGCCAGAGTGTTCAACAAGCTGTAGATTTTTTAACTCCAAGGAATCATATCTCACCATAATGCACTTTAACATACAGGGGCTACACAACAAATGTGATATGTTAAACATACATCTTTCTACACATAAGGTTGATGTACTATGTTTGTCGGAGCACTGGCTTACAGAAAATGAACTAAAATTTACACCTATTGAAAATTACAAACTTGTAAACTACTATACACGTACAGACATGCAGAGAGGGGGAGTGTGTATTTTTGCAAAGGATAGTGTTAACATTGAACCACTAAAATATGATTGCTATATTGAAAAGCATTTTGAAATCTGCATGGGGGCACTGGAAACTGTTGAGAAGCAAAAAGTATATATAATTGTGGTATACAGAACACCAGACAGTAATTTCACAGAATTCGTCCATAGATTAGAAATGTTATTTCATAGAATATATAATGAAAAACATCGCTATATTATATGTGGTGACGTGAATGTTAATTTTCTTGGAAATTGCCCTAATAAAATTAAACTTATAAACTTTTTCGCATCATATAACATTACACATCACATAAATTGTGCAACGAGAATAACAAAATACAGTAATACATGCATAGACAATATTTTCTCCAACTGTGACAATATTAGAGACGTAGAAGTACTGCATTCATATTTGTCAGATCATACATACCAGGTTTGCAAGTTTTTAATAGCTCTTAACAAACAGAATAATTGTAGTATTGTTTATAAAAGAAACTTTAATGAAAGTAATATACAAACTTTTACAAATCTTATTGACAAGGAGAGCTGGCACGAAATATATAATGCTAATGGTTTCAATAGAAAATTTGAAATCTTTAATTCTACTTTCACCTATTATTTTAATTGTGCATTTCCAATAGCTAAGACTACAAAAAGAAATACAAATAAAAAGTGGTTTACACCTCATGTCAAAAACTTACATGATCAACTATGTGAGATGGAAAGACTTGAAAAGCAATTACAAAATCCTATATACACAGCTAGATACAGGGAATTTAAAAGTTTATACAAGTTAACTGTAAAAAATCACAGAAAAATAATTAATGACGACCGATTAGCCCATACGAACAATATTATGAAAGAGAGTTGGAAAATAATAAGTGAAAGTAGCAAATCTAAGGATAACACTAGCAGCTATTGTTTGGCTGAGAATGGCGAATATACTACAAATTCAGTGGAAGTTGCTAATCTTTTCAGAAATTTTTTTACCAGTTTAAATGGATCGTGCCTCAAACCGAATACTGACAGTATAAGAATAACAAATCAACAACATAGTTTCTATTTGTCACCTACCACCGCTGAGGAAATTGAAAAAATTATTAATAAAACTACTCTTAAACCAGCTGCAGGGATCGATGACATCCACGGTAAAGCTTTGAAATCGGTGGGTCATTCAATATCCACAATTTTATCATATCTAATAAATGAATCATTCGAGACAGGGATATTTCCAAATCTATTAAAGACGTCAAAAGGCGTGCCAGTACATAAAAATAAAGGGTCAAAATTTGATGTCACTAATTATAGGTTAATACAACTACAAAGTCAGTTAGCTAAAATTTTTGAATCGGCTTACTCCAGCAGACTAACAAACTTTTTAGAAACTTTTAATTTACTTAATGCTGCTCAAAATGGATTTCGAAATAATAAATCTACAACCACAGCAATTTTTAAACTTGTTAACGTAATTTATGAAGCACTAAATAGTAAGACACATACAGTAGCTTTATTTTATGATTTGAGCCGTGCTTTTGATACTGTAGATCATCAGCTTCTCTTAAATAAATTATATGGTATAGGAGTTCGAGGTGTTGCACATGAATGGGCTGTATCGTATTTACGTAATAGATCACAAAATATTGTTGTGGAAGGAGTTAAGTCGGATACAATAAATATAGAACTAGGAGTACCACAAGGCTCAATTTTGGGCCCTTTATTTTTTATTATTTTTATTAATGACCTTACCGATTATTGTGTTACATCTGATAAAACTATTCTTTATGCAGACGATACAAATTTTCTTATGTGTCAAAAAAACATCGATACCCTGGTAAAAAATTGTAATATAGCATCCACTGAACTTGGCAGTTGGTGTAATAATAATGGGCTTGTACTTAATACAAACAAAACATGTTATATGAAATTCTACACAAAAAACATTACCCCGGATTGTAACCTGTTAATAAAATTATGTGGTAAATCTATAGAAAGCGTGGATAACATCAAGTTTCTCGGTTTAAATATAGACCAAAAACTTACATGGGAAGTTCATATAAATAATGTTTGCTCTAAGCTTAGCGGTGTTTGCTATATTGTCAGAACTCTAAGAGATACTGTCTCCATTGGTATATTGCAGACCTTGTATTATGGTCTGGTGCAATCAACTCTACAATATTCTTTAATTTTCTGGGGCTCATCGGCCCATCTAGAAAAGGCTTTCATAATTCAAAAGAGGATACTTAGATGTATGATTAAAGCTCATCCATTAGCAAGTTGTAAACCAATTTTCAAGAAACTTAACATATTGACTTTACCATGTTTATATATCTCTCAACTTATTTTGCACATTAGAGCAAATCAAAGCAATTTCTTGCGAAATCATGATATACATTCTCATTACACGAGAAATAATGATTTAATACGTCAACCTTTCTCTAGACTTGACACAGCACAGAAATCTCCTAATTATATTGGCATAAAATGTTACAACAAAATACGTTTTTTTGATAAGAATGATAGCATAAATGTCTGTAAGAGAAAATTACATGAATATCTAACTTTAAATTGTTTCTATTCTGTGGACGAATTTTTGAACTATGACCAATAATAGACATAGCAATACTTAACCTTGTCTTTCTTTTTGTTTTTTTGCTTATATTTGTGATATGTATTTGTATTGTATACATTATATTATTTTGTATGACTATATTTTTAGTTTTGTATGACTATATTTTAATATCTTATACCTTTTGTTCGCTCTGACTAGTCTGATAAGTTAATGCTTGTATTTGTATCAACTTTTATGATGAATAAATTCTATCTATCTATCTATCTATTATTTTTTTTTTTTTTTTTTTTTTTTTTTTTTTTTTTTTTTTTTTCGGTTTCCCGAACCTACTGCTGGACAATCTCCCTGTGGCCTCCGACACCACACAGAGAGAGCGCCAGCGAATAATGTACAGCAACTCCCCACATCCCGCAGGGTTAGTCACTGTAGATTCCAGACTCGTGTGCCCTAAGTAGACGGAGGGATCCCAGGATGACCGCTTTCTGCATTTGACCAGCCAACCATTCTGCCGATGTTTGGCAGGCAGGCATGGTCTTTAATGCGGAGAGCAGCGTGGGCTTCATACCTCCGAGTACACCGATTATCAGGACGACCATCTTGACAGAGTAGCCTGGGTATAGCACTTGGAGCTCGTACCGGAGATCTCTGTATTTAGTCCGTTTCTCCTCCTCCTTCAAGGCGATGTTTGTCTCAGCAGGTGCTGAGAACTCGATGACATACATCACCTTGGTCTGATGGTCGAGGAGGACTATGTCAGGCTTATTGGCTTGAATTCGCCTGACGGTCGGGAACGAGTAGTTCCAGTAAATCCGGCATTTCTCGTTCTCGACAACGGACTCGATATCTCCGGGGATATAGGGCAGCACTGGTGTTTGGTCTATCTTGTACGAGTGCCGAAGATGGTAGTATAGCACTCGTAAAGCCGCGTTATGTCGTTGGATGTAGGCCGAAGTCGCATAAATCGGACATGCAGATAATAGATGCATGAGCGACTCCGGCGCCTGACGGCAGGTCCTGCAGTTGATATCAGGAACCTCTTCACCCATCACGCGACTCCGATAGACCAATGTATTAATAACACCATCTTGGCAGGCCACAATGAATCCCTCGGTCTCCGACTTCAACCCCGCTGACCTTAAGAATGCGAAGGTCAGCTCTGTCGATAAACCCAGTGCTTCTATGTTGTTAAAGAAAACACCGTGCAGGGGCTTATCGACGTGCTGCCTGAACAGATTCCTCTGTTCGGCAGCCTTAATTTGGGCTGTCAGACGATTCGGCGGAAGCTCAGTAACTGATTCTGCATCAGCACCTCGCCTGCCTCCTCGCCTCTGTGCTGCCTTAAACAATAAAGCGCCAACTCCCACGGTTTCATGATCTCTCACTAACCGTAGGAGCGGATCCGAGCTCCTTAGGATATTACATGCCATACTTAGTGCTACTCTGCCATGCATACACTCCAGACTCAAGAGTCCTCGGCCCCCCCGTTGACGTGGGAGGTACACACGAGGAACGGACGATCTAGGATGAATACTCCTATGGATATTCATCATTTTGCGGGTATCCCTGTCCAATTGGCGCAGCTCATCTACTCGCCATTTAACTACTCCAAAGGAGTAGAGCAGAATCGGAACGGCAAGCATATTAGTGGCAGACACCTTGTTCTTCCCCGAAAGTTCAGAAGACCAAATCTTTCGGAGTCGGTGTCTGTACTTGCCACGGAGAGAATCCTTTATTTGGTTCTCATCCTGGATGTGACGTTGTTCCACACCCAGGTATGTGTAGGTCTCTCCGGCATCCAAATGTCGTAGGATGCTTCCGTCTGCGAGCTGCGCATCTTCGTGGAAATCCCCGCATCGTCCTCTCTTGAGGTGGACGACTGCGCATTTGTCCAACCCAAACTCCATTCCAATTGCCCGCGTGTATTCCTCGACCACCCTGAGAGCATTTTGAAGTTCTCGCTCTCCGGAGGTATAGAGTTTAAGGTCATCCATATAAAATAGATGGGTGACCTTATGCCTCCGGTTGCTGGGTGGCCCACACTGATACCCGCGGGTTTGGCGGAGTCCAACAGATAGCGGCAGCAGTGAGATGCAGAAGAGGAGCGGACTCAAAGAGTCACCCTGAAACACTCCTCTCTTAAATGTCACCAACTCTGTCGAGACTCGCTCGGCACCGGATGTTATGGTGAAGCGAGTTCTCCAAAGCGGCAACAGTTGTTCAATGCATCTCACTAGTGGTGCTGGTACCGCAAGACATCCGAGCAAGTGTAACAAAAGCTCGTGGGATGTTGTATCAAATGCCTTGCGATAATCAATCCAGGCCATTGACAGATTCCGCTTGTACTGCACAGAATCCTGTGTAATACAGCGGTCTATCAGCAGGTTTTCCTTGCAACCTGCCAGGCCCTTCTTGGCACCACGCTGTTCGTTTATCTGTTGGTAGACCGGATCAACAGACCTCAACATCCCGGTATACAAGATACGAGTAAATAACTTGTAGCAGGAGTTGAGGCAGGTAATCGGCCTATAATTTTTTGGGTCAGACAGATCCCCCTTTTTGGGGATTAGCACAGTTCGCCCCTCGACAAACCAGTCCGGAATTTGCTGCCCCTCGTTCAACCATGAGTTGAAAACTCGGGCCAGATGGCGGTGGGTGGAAGGAAACTTCTTCCACCACCAGTTGTTTATACCATCTGGACCCGGGGCAGCGAAGTTCTTGGTTCCAACAAGTGCTTGTTGAACCTCTTCCGTACTGATTGCCGGGCACACTTCGTCTGGCTCTTCTAAGACTCTACGACAGAGAGCCTCGAAGTGTGCTATAGCTGGAGTGTCATTATCGAATGGACTCGCGACTTCGTAGATTCCTTTCCAGAAGGCTTCGACATTATCAACAGTTGGCGGATTTTCGACAACACGCTGTGGCTCTTGGAACAGGCGAGACGGGTTTGTTTGAAACAATTTGTTTTGTTCCAAACTCCGCATTCGCCTGACCAAAGTTTTCTTAATAGCCATAAGCGCTCGAATCCTATCTAGACAGTGCTGCTTGATGGTCTGCAGCACTGTGCGATTTAGAGTGTGGTGTTGGCGTCTCAGTCCGGCTGCCACTCGCCGGACCTTCGGTGTAAATGGTCTACCTGCGACTATATAATCCACCACACTCTGGATTCGAGAAGCGTGTTGCCTTGCTGATCGAATTTTAGCTTCGATCTTCTGTACGCGCCGCTTAGCTTTCCCGACCCTATCAACTGCGCTTGCCAGGCGCTGTTGTGGAACGAGTTGCTTGGCGGCAGCGTACACCGCGCTGTTGATCTGCCAGATGTTGGCATCTTCTGGAAGCTCCTCACTAATCAACGAATCCATTCGTGCCAGGTCTTGTGGCTTTGGGTTAACCCTGGTGCTAAGGTTAACCCTCGTCCTTAAAGCGATATCGGTGTACTCAGGAGGATGTTCCTCGTCAGCTGGTATTTGCCGCGGTGGAAGTGCGGCAGGCACTTCCTCACGCTGACGAGGTGCCCTTACGTAACCTGTTCTGCGCAGGAAGGATACTTGATCTCTCAGATGTTGTTGAGAGAAGGCGCGATACTCCGGGTGCATATCGCACCACAACCGGTGTAATCGCGCCATGTATCCCCTGCGCCCAGGTTCGCTGCTCTCGTAGCAGGTCAGCAGGTCATCCCTTAATCCCTCCGTCCACCTTATTATTATTATTATTATTATTATTATTATTATTATTATTATTATTATTTTTTTTTTTTTTTTTTTTTTTTTTTTTTTTTTTTTTCGGTTTCCCGAACCTAATGCTGGACAATCTCCCTGTGGCCTCCGACACCACACAGAGAGAGCGCCAGCGAATAATCTACAGCAACTCCCCACATCCAGCAGGGTTAGTCACTGTAGATTCCAGACTCGTGTGCCCTAAGTAGACGGAGGGATCCTAGGATGACCGCTTTCTGCATTTGACCAGCCAACCATTCTGCCGATGTTTGGCAGGCAGGCATGGTCTTTAATGCGGAGAGCAGCGTGGGCTTCATACCTCCGAGTACACCGATTATCAGGACGACCATCTTGACAGAGTAGCCTGGGTATAGCACTTGGAGCTCGTACCGGAGATCTCTGTATTTAGTCCGTTTCTCCTCCTCCTTCAAGGCGATGTTTGTCTCAGCAGGTGCTGAGAACTCGATGACATACATCACCTTGGTCTGATGGTCGAGGAGGACTATGTCAGGCTTATTGGCTTGAATTCGCCTGACGATCGGGAACGAGTAGTTCCAGTAAATCCGGCATTTCTCGTTCTCGACAACGGACTCGATATCTCCGGGGATATAAGGCAGCACTGGTGTTTGGTCTATCTTGTACGAGTGCCGAAGATGGTAGTATAGCACTCGTAAAGCCGCGTTATGTCGTTGGATGTAGGCCGAAGTCGCATAAATCGGACATGCAGATAATAGATGCATGAGCGACTCCGGCGCCTGACGGCAGGTCCTGCAGTTGATATCAGGAACCTCTACACCCATCACGCGACTCCGATAGACCAATGTGTTAATAACACCATCTTGGCAGGCCACAATGAATCCCTCGGTCTCCGACTTCAACCCCGCTGACCTTAGGAATGCGAAGGTCAGCTCTGTCGATAAACCCAGTGCTTCTATGTTGTTAAAGAAAACACCGTGCAGGGGCTTATCGACGTGCTGCCTGAACAGATTCCTCTGTTCGGCAGCCTTAATTTGGGCTGTCAGACGATTCGGCGGAAGCTCAGTAACTGATTCTGCATCAGCACCTCGCCTGCCTCCTTGCCTGTAGTCGAACACGAGACCGAGTTCATCTGCGGCCCTCTGTGCTGCCTTAAACAATAAAGCGCCAACTCCCACGGTTTCATGATCTCTCACTAACCGTAGGAGCGGATCCGAGCTCCTTAGGATGTTACATGCCATACTTAGTGCTACTCTGCCATGCATACACTCCAGACTCAAGAGTCCTCGGCCCCCCCGTTGACGTGGGAGGTACACACGAAGAACGGACGATCTAGGATGAATACTCCTATGGATATTCATCATTTTGCGGGTATCCCTGTCCAATTGGCGCAGCTCATCTACTCGCCATTTAACTACCCCAAAGGAGTAGAGCAGAATCGGAACGGCAAGCATATTAGTAGCAGACACCTTGTTCTTCCCCGAAAGTTCAGAAGACCAAATCTTTCGGAGTCGGTGTCTGTACTTGCCACGGAGAGAATCCTTTATTTGGTTCACATCCTGGATGTGACGTTGTTCCACACCCAGGTATGTGTAGGTCTCTCCGGCATCCAAATGTCGTAGGATGCTTCCGTCTGCGAGCTGCGCATCTTCGTGGAATTCCCCGCATCGTCCTCTCTTGAGGTGGACGACTGCGCATTTGTCCAACCCAAACTCCATTCCAATTGCCCGCGTGTATTCCTCGACCACCCTGAGAGCATTTTGAAGTTCTCGCTCTCCGGAGGTATAGAGTTTAAGGTCATCCATATAAAATAGATGGGTGACCTTATGCCTCCGGTTGCTGGGTGGCCCACACTGATACCCGCGGGTTTGGCGGAGTCCAACAGATAGCGGCAGCAGTGAGATGCAGAAGAGGAGCGGACTCAAAGAGTCACCCTGAAACACTCCTCTCTTAAATGTCACCAACTCTGTCGACACTCGCTCGGCACCGGATGTTATGGTGAAGCGAGTTCTCCAAAGCGGCAACAGTTGTTCGATGCATCTCACTAGTGGTGCTGGTACCGCAAGACATCCGAGCAAGTGTAACAAAAGCTCGTGGGATGTTGTATCAAATGCCTTGCGATAATCAATCCAGGCCATTGACAGATTCCGCTTGTACTGCACAGAATCCTGTGTAATACAGCGGTCTATCAGCAGGTTTTCCTTGCAACCTGCCAGGCCTTTCTTGGCACCACGCTGTTCGTTTATCTGTTGGTAGACCGGATCAACAGACCTCAACATCCTGGTATACAAGATACGAGTAAATAACTTGTAGCAGGAGTTGAGGCAGGTAATCGGCCTATAATTTTTTGGGTCAGACAGATCCCCCTTTTTGGGGATTAGCACAGTTCGCCCCTCGACAAACCAGTCCGGAATTTGCTGCCCCTCGTTCAACCATGAGTTGAAAACTCGGGCCAGATGGCGGTGGGTGGAAGGAAACTTCTTCCACCACCAGTTGTTTATACCATCTGGACCCGGGGCAGCGAAGTTCTTGGTTCCAACAAGTGCTTGGTGAACCTCTTCCGTACTGATTGCCGGGCACACTTCGTCTGGCTCTTCTAAGACTCTACGACAGAGAGCCTCGAAGTGTGCTATAGCTGGAGTGTCATTATCGAATGGACTCGCGACTTCGTAGATTCCTTTCCAGAAGGCTTCGACATTATCAACAGTTGGCGGATTTTCGACAACACGCTGTGGCTCTTGGAACAGGCGAGACGGGTTTGTTTGAAACAATTTGTTTTGTTCCAAACTCCGCATTCGCCTGACCAAAGTTTTCTTAATAGCCATAAGCACTCGAATCCTATCTAGACAGTGCTGCTTGATGGTCTGCAGCACTGTGCGATTTAGAGTGTGGTGTTGGCGTCTCAGTCCGGCTGCCACTCGCCGGACCTTCGGTGTAAATGGTCTACCTGCGACTATATAATCCACCACACTCTGGATTCGAGAAGCGTGTTGCCTTGCTGATCGAATTTTAGCTTCGATCTTCTGTACGCGCCGCGTATTATTATTATTATTATTATTATTATTATTATTATTATTATTATTATTATTATTATTATATTTTACCAAGTTTTTGTATATGTTATGAGTCTGCATCTATATTAATGAATAAACAGGGGGCGCCACATAGTCACATTTTTTTAACAAGAACACCCTGTGTATTTTTCGATATTTAGTTAGCCCTTTTCATCCCCTTTGTAAATATATATAATTGTTATATATTTCACCCACAAATAACTGAGTTATTCAAATAAATATTCTTAAAAGATTTGGGGATACAACTAAATAAATTTTTTGGAAAAAATTTTTTTAAACAAAATTACATAATAAAATTAAACCTTAGTTAAGAAAATAATAGTGGAATTTTTGAAAACATGTTAAATTTTTACTTATTTTGTACGTTACTTTTATTAAAAAAATCTTTAAAATGTAAACTTGTTTTTCTTGCATTTAGCAGGTGTAAGTATTTATTTGAATAACTTAGTTATGTGTGGGTGAAAAATATAACAATTATATATATTTATAAAGGGAATGAGAAGAACTATCCAAAATCTAAAAATATACAGGGTGTTCAGTTTAAAAAATGTGACTCATAACATATACAGAAACTTGGTAAAATATGGTACAGAACTATTTTTTTTTCTAGTTATATTTTTAGGCAAAATAAAAGGTTTTAAAAAGTAGAATTTTCAAACGATCACCCTGAACATAAGGTAATGCAGACTAAATCATCACCTACACAGAATTGGACTGGTGCAAAAAGCCATTTCTTCTTCGTGACACTGATCACCTGAATTCTACATTTTCTGAGTTTCCCGAACATTATCGGTGATCTCCTCAAAACTGGGGGAGTGATGGAGCTAAACCGACATTGGATTCACATTCAGTGCTTCAAAATACATGGAGGTACCGAGGTGGAATCCCAGTCATTGGTGCATCATAGAAACCTGGTGCTTCTTAATTTACCAGAAGATATCTATGCCAATAGTGGTCCTTATCATGATCAAAATAAAACGGACATAAACAGTGGATGGATGTATATTTACCTTACGATGTTTTCACGGAACCTACCTACATACAGAAATATACAAATTAGTAAGAATAATAATTGAACAATATAATAATACATACCTTTATCTCCTGTCCCTAAAGCGGTTCGTCCCCATATAGTACCATTTAATTCCCTCATATATAGACACACCCTGAAACAATTGAGAGAAACAATTAGACAAATGACAAACTATGTCCAGATTTTACCACCCTTCCTTATGGGTGGTATTGCAAAGAGTTCATTATAATACTAATTAATATTGAAGTTAAAATATTATGGATAGATTCACAAACTGCCTAGCTTCGTCAAAAATATTATGTAGGCACAATGGGCTATTTAATCGAAAGAAAAACAAGCAACGTGGTTAAAATAATAATAATTTATCCCATAGAAGGACGGAATGTTAATAATGTGGTACTACTTCTGAAGCAACTCCTACTGGGACACCAAACACCAAATATTTAATAATCAATCAAGTATTACGGTGTTTGGTGTCTAGTGGAGACCACACAATCATAATTTATTTTTTCGTAATTCCATTACATCAAGGCCCAACAAACGAGAATGAAGAAGATACGCATGGCTTGTTGAGATTGGTTTAATAAAAGTACTTGAAAGGATCAGAAAATACTCAAGTTAATAAATATCAACAACTATGTGAGGCTAATTGTACCTATAAGATGAATTATCATATTACTCACCATTTAGAGTAGTGCGAGGATCATACAAGGGCGACGTCCAATCCTTGGGTATCCATCACTCGCACTCACTCGACGCGCAAACCAGAGCCTACTAACTGCTCTTCTGGGCTCCCTGAAGCCCCCAGAAAATCCCCGAATACAGTTACAAGCCTTAACACTTGTAATATCCCAGCTATTTTAGAAATAACTAAGATATTGAGACAAGATACTCGTCGAGATCTCGGCTCTGGTTTGACGAAACCGGGTTCACTCTACAGGCGCGTCTCACGATCGATTTTAGTTGATCAACCTTGTAACGAAGCAAATTTTTAAGCCTACAGATTCAGCTGGTAGTTGAATAATTTACTCGTTACTATTATTATTTTATCCGCTAGTATTTCAGAGTTCACCCTGTATAACCAGTTTAGTAAAAATACAGGAATTATTGAACCTAGAATTCCGCGTTCTGTTAATTTTCAGTTAATAAATTTATTTATTGTTTATTTATAGTTAAATTCGGGTACACCCTGTATAAAGGGGTAGAGTAATATCAGTACGTATTCAGGTAATTACCTGTGTTATAAAACCGATCCGTGTACAGCCGTTCAATTTATTTAAACGTGTTATAAATAAATAAACTTATTTATTTTTCTAGTTAAGTAATCCGTACGTTATTAATTCCGTTTCTTTCACTGTAATGCTCAGAAAAATGAGTAGAATCTATTCCGCCGATACAGGAGTCCGAACTAGAATTGTTAATAACAATTTCCGTTCGGGATTAATAAATAAATGAGCCAGAACGCGACTTAACTAGATAGCGACAAGAAACATGCATTTCACGTTATCAGCGCGAGAAGCGAAGCGCTCCGGCCGTACCGATGTTAGTAGGATCCGGGAATCAATTTTAAAAATCAGTCTATATCGACGATCGAAATCCTGCAGTCCTGTTTAGGTAAATATTAAGCATTCGGCATATTTACGGTACTTGAAGTTAAAAGATAAAACCGCGTTAATTATTTGCTTTTCAACTTAGAAATAATTTGCGAATTATTTCAATATTGTGATAGATAAATTTATAGTCAATTAGTAGAAAGAATTAATTATAAATTCAGTCCGTGTGTTACACTTGATTTATAATAAATCATTGTGTATTGTAATAGCTGTAGATTTGCGTGTTTTAAGTTTAAGTAAGGAATAAAATATTTCATAGGTTTTGAAACGTGATAGAAGGTATTAAAGCTAGTCATTTCCGTAATTTATTTAATTAAATAAATTTAATAGTCCGTCTGTCTGTATGGTGGCCCGATAGAATTCGAGACTAAGGAGGTGTGTAAATACCAACGCATTTATCTGTTGAGAGAGCGAACTCGCCAACAACGGTATTGCAAGGGTTAACACAAATCTTCCCCTCAGGTTCAGAGGTTTGTCTTGGGGTGCCAGTACAGTTGTGTTTTATTAATCAGATCTGTTCGTAACTACCCAGAATAATAGTTTGTGGTAAAAACCCCAAAACCTTGTGGATACGAGCGCGAATTTGCCAGTGTCTAACAAGTTGGGTTTTGACATAAACGAATCAGGTTGCCGGCGTAGGAATCTAAAAACACCCTGTCGAGAGAGCGCTAGCCAGCGTCCGGGTGATTAGATTAACACGGATAAACCTGGCTTAACAATTATTCCTGAAGTGGTTGTGTAGGGGTTAATTATTACTTGTAGAATTATTTAAAGTAAATATTTAGTCTGAAAATCCGACTTGCCAGCACGATAATACTGATTAGGTTTTTTTTTTAGTAATTTCTTTTGTTATCACTGGAAGTTTTTACTGCCGTTTCTTTTACCGTACTATCACCTTTCAACGCACACGTTTACCGTTTTGAAATAAAATTCATTCATTGTTATCAAAGGTAGTTTTGAAAACACGTACCGTAATTATTCCAAAGCTTACTTCAAATCTTGCTTAATTCCGTCACCGCTTTTTAACCATCCTGCCATTTGCTTACTACTACTACCGCTTTTTAGATACCTGCATCCGATTAATTTTAGATTAATACCGTAATTGCACATCCGTTTACCCGCTTTAGTACTTTCCATAACTCTGCTAGTCGTTTAGTTTCGTCAAAACTAGAACCTGCCGCTTGTAGTTAGTTTTGCATCCGCTTTGCTTACACACACCTCCGCTTGAGAGTTATCTTTTGAGTAGTGAATTGTAAATAGTTTCTCTGAGTAGAATTAATTTTTATTAAATTATTTTTGTAGTAAATACTTGAAGTATTGTTGTAAATATTTGTTGCTTGGTTTATAGATGTTTTAGAATACATATTTAGTTGCTTACATACTGCTTTGTGGTAAATTAGCCGTACTTATATCTACCACGTTGATTTGCTTTCTTTCGTTTAGCAAACGATGTACAATAAATATTTATTGTAATAAATGTGTTTTGTCAGATAGTTTCTGCTTTTTATATCACTAACATTGCCATACCTTATTATAACATCAGTATAAGCCTCTAACTCTCAAAGTTTATACAGTCAGCAGTCGGGACGCTCCAGTAGAGCGGCGACCAGCAAACCTCGAACCCGGACATACCGTGTCTTCACTGAAGTTATCCGGCCCTATCATACTGTTGATAGGTCAAAGTGACATTCCTTCACGTTAAACAAGGGATTGGCGCCCGAGGCAATAATATTAGCGACAGTCATTTTGTGTAACATTAATTCACTATTTAGGAAAAGGGACGTCACAAATGACGTCCGAATAAGATAGCGTCACAACCTTAGTTAGATCAACAAAAATCGAACGAAAATAGCTGTGAGAACATATATTTCAAGTTTAATCTTAAACATATGTTCTCACAGCTATCTTCGTTCGATTTTTGTTGATCCACTAATAAGTTGAACAACTAAAATATAATCGTGAGACCGCCTTACGATAGAGGAACTATGAACATACCAAATCCTAACTACTGCCCTCACCACTGGAACTTGTTGGATATATAAACCTTCAACCTCTGAAGTCTTATTTTCTTCGTTTTACAAAGGAAACTGTGGCATGAGGCTGAGGAAGCCGTTGTTGAGGACATTTACACATGTAAGGCGCAAATCACGACGCCTCGAAATAATTAGTGTGCAGGGTACTAACTTTTTAGGGCCACGTTTCCCCCGCCAATAACCTTCGAAACCGCCCATCATATTACCCACATAAAGATGTTCCGATCCCCACCAACTATTCTTGTCGTTTGTCGTTTAACTCAATAACTAATTCTGTTTGGTTGTGCTATAATAGCTATTCATCTGATGTGGGATCTCTTCTAGGTCGGAAGACACACTCCCACAGCTTCCCACCGGCTGTCAGCTAGGCGATAGAAAAACTATTGTTATTATTCACGATAGAAAAACTATTGCGTTCCGGATGGTAGGCCGACGGATATATTAATGACATTGTATAATTCGATTCCAATTTTAGTTAACCAAAAATGGTATCCAATTGAATAACATTTTAGTCAAATAAAAATGGTATCCAATTGATACGCCATGTAATACAGTGTCGATGAGGCTGCTTTTCTCCATATCATGATGACTTTCTAGTCTTCCGGTACTATCAATAAGGACACACCTAACGCGGTATGACCTGTCGCGGTATGCCCTCCACGAACCGGTTCGTTAGAAAGTTTATGCGATGTGCTCATAATTTTATTCCACCGTTAATTCTTGCTGATCAAAGTAATTGACAATGGAATCCAATTTTCGGCCGCATATTACGACGTTATTTATATACCAACAAGCACCAGCAACAATAAGTACTTAGTAGACGGATTTAGATATGTCCATCTATCTATCTAGCTATCTATCTGTCTGCATCTCCTATCTATCTATCTATCTACACTCCCGATGCACTTCCTTCTATCTATCTATCTATCTGTCTGCATCTCCTATCTATCTATCTACACTCCCGATCACTTTGTCGCCCGTGGTATGAATGTCGAAACTACAACACACTTGAATATCTGTCTCTTTCCCTAATAGTTCGTCCATTGGCTTAACCTGAAAAGGATTGCAGTGTGAAAATTTTTTATCCAAAATATAACTTATGCTAGTATAATAGAATGTTCCACTATAATTAAGTTGCTTATTGCAATACAATTACGATATGGTATACAGGGTGGTCCAGATTTTAATACATTAATTTTGAGAGGCGAAGAGAATCGTAAAATAAGGGGACTTTCCTTAATAGACATACCTCGAAAATTGCACCATAACTTAAGACACAGGTGTTGAAGTTTCATTAAAAAAAAACTTTATGATTTAATATCTAAGGAAAGGCAAAAGCCATCTTTTTCAAATTTGGCACACCGCCTTTCTATGTAAATTGATTTAAAGATGATTGATAATTTCAGTTTGTCTGCATAAAAGAGTTTAACTGTAAATAAATCGGAAACGGCTTGTTCAATCAAAATTTTACTAGAACACATTTTTCTTCAGAATGTCATAGGCAATTTAGCAGTTTAATAATTATTTTTCAAAAATATCCAGTGGCACACTACATTTTTCTAGAAAGGGGATATGTAACCCCCATATCTGCGCCAATGGCTTTGTTATTATTTTTGACTTGAACAGTAGATGCAGGTTTACGTAGAAAGGCAGTGTGCCAAATTTGAAAAAGATAACTTTTGTCTTTCCTTAGATATTAAATTATAAATTATATTTTTATGAAATTTCAACACCCTGTATCTAAGTTATGGTGCGTTTTTCGAGGTACTTATGTCTATTAAGAAAAGGCCCCTTACTTTGCGATTCTCTATCGCCTCTCAAAATTAATGTATTAAAATCTGGACCACCCTGTATATTATAATACAGAGTGAAACCGATTTTCTCTCTGGGTTATAGTGTAGCCAAATTAGCGGGATTTAGGGGCTAGCTCTGAAAAAATTACATATATACAAACGTTTTTGGGCGGGAATGTACGGGGAACATAGCCCCAAATGACATACTAAAAGTCCCAACGGTTCTGACATTGGCAAGTTGCCAAAAAATGGATGCCATTTTGCTTTCTTCAAGTTATTGCCATGTATCTCAAAAACTAATAGTTTTTCGATTAAATTTGAAGAGAAATTTTTTCCTTAGAATAAAAAAATTTATTGAATAACATACTTTTGACAGCCTTGTTCCAATTGTTTTTATAAGTATCAATAAATTGCCAACCTCTTGTAACTCTACATTGTGAATTTACATGATTATTAATGAAAAATAATTTTCAGGGCGTTCAAACAATTACCTATGTCCATGAATAAAACTTATCTCACCTTTTATTCTGACATTTAGGTACCCAACTACCCACTACCAAAACTGGCAAATGTAGGCAAAATATTCACAGATATTAAGTGCAAACGAACAGATTAAATCAAAAATTTGTCACAAATGAATAATAATATAAAAATTTATAAAACAGTTAATGTGTCACCAATGCTATTATTTAACAAAATTATTTGCTCCCACAAAACCCCAGAAGAAATAAGGGACTGTTTCAAATTTGAGTTAGCTCCATATCCGTTGTCTCTCTTTAAGGATGGTGTTTTGAGAAAAGGAGCAAAAAGTCTTCTCTTTAAAGAATTTGATGCTTTAGCTACACCCAATTCGTCGAATGAACCAAATTCAATATATGTAGTTGATGGCGGTTTTTTCCTTCACAAAGTTATATGGCAGAAGCCTGCTACTACGTTCCACCAAATTTGTGATCAATATATTAATTATGCTAAACATGTTTATGGTCAAAACTGTGTAGTGGGTTTTGATGGATACAGTTTATTATTTTTTTTTTATTCACTTATTTAACGTCGGTCTATTTCCGCTACCATAGGGCCTATCACCGACGCCAGGAGACGAGCAACCCCCAACCTGGAAATTCTGCCGAACCGCTTATCTTACTAAGAGTAGGGATTTTAGTAGGGATTTTTTTACTTGCCTAACATTTAATAGGAACCGACTGATTTACATCCTCTCCGAAGGATGGTATATCCTCAATACACCTCTCGCCTACAGTTGTATTGCTTCTGCGATATAGCTGATATACAAGCCGCTAGAAGTAGGGAAACGAGACCGCGTCTTTCCGTGGATAGTCACCCATCCAATGTACTAGCCGCGGTAATGTTGCTTAACTTTTCATATCGCTATGAAGTGAGTCAAGTCAGTCCTCCGCTCGCTGTCCATGGATACAGTTCCAATTGTCTTTCAACTAAGGATGCTTTGCAACAGATAAGATCAAGAAACGCGGTAGACATATCAGTAAAATTAGAAAATACAATTGTTACGCCACAAGAGGAATTTCAAAGAAATAAGAACAACAAACAAAAACTGATAGAGCTTTTAAAGCCTCGTTTTGAAAAAGCAGGTGTTAAAATAATACAGGCCTGCAAGCGACGCCGACTATTTAATTGTTAACACTGTAGTAGAACTTTCAAATTGCGGTAGGGCAATTGTAGTTGTATCTGAAGACACTGATGTTGCGGTTTTGTTGGTTCATTATTCACAGAATGATAAAATGTTATTGCTTCGACCAGAAAAGGCTGCTAAGGCTGATAGAGTGACAAACATATTGAATCTTCAAGAAAAATTAAAGCATATGCATATTATTTCTCCATGCTATATCAGGATTAGACACAACCTCGTTCATTTTTAAAAAAGGTAAGAAATTCTGTTTACAGTTGTTAAAGAATAATATACCTACCTTTATGCTATAATCTGCAAATATTTTACCAACAACGTCCAGATAAAAAACAGTTAAAAGAACTAGGCATAAAATGCATTACCAAGTTATACCGACCTGAATAGCAAAGAAGAAATTGATAAATTTAGGTACACTTTTATACAATCGGGTGACATCTCGTCAAGGTCTATCTGCAAACTTCAGTTTGGCATCACTTCCCCCAACTGAAGACGCTGCTGTACAACATGTTTTAAGAGTTTATTATCAGGTATCTAATTATGATTACTTTACTTAGTCGAAATAATAAAGTTGTATTTTTAGATACAAGAATGGATGGAAAATAAGTTGGATCCTCTACTGTACGAATGGAAATTAGATAAAGAGGGACACCTTCTTCCGATATCAATAACAAAAGAAGTTGATCCCTCTGATATATTAAAAATGGTGTTCTGTAACTGTAAGGAAGGGTCATGTGGCAAATCATGTTCCTGCAAAAAACTTGGACTACGATGTTCCTCCAAATGTGGTCAATGCTTAGGAATTGCACCAGCAAACACCAATGATTGGCCCATTGTTAATAAACTGCATACATGCCTTTACTGCATCATTGGCAGAGTACTGGCAAGAAATGCAAAATTAATGAATAAAGTGAAACACCGGCCAGCGCTCGGCCACGGAACACTTTGCCAATGATGGCTGTGCAGTGCTTTTTTTACACTTATTCTTTACACGACATGAATGAAAAGTACGATTGTTTTGCCATTACAATATATGCAGTGGGGACCATTGTTGGCACTGTATCGAATATTTAACATTTATGTGATGAGAAAGTGAATACTATCAATGGTTTGCCATTACAATATATGCAGTTGTGGCTACTGGAATTAGAGAGACCTCCACCCATGCTGTTCCCTAATACGGAAATAGCAAATATAATTAAGGCTGACATTTATTTACATTACACCATCGTAATTAATGAAAAACTGCTCATAATTTTATTAAGATACCATGGATGGTTTATCATTGATTACCATAAATTGAAATTTTAATGCTATTTTCTCTTTCAAGTAAATGTCAACCTCAGTTATATCTACAATTCCTGTATTTTGGGACAGTACGTGCAGGTGCAAGGCCTCTCAAACTCCGATAGTCACTATACTGCATATACATACCTACCTTTTTTTATCGTCAAAGAAATACCAATAAATTTTAAACAGCAATGATTGGGCGCCTAAAGAGACACTACATACTATGGAACCCAACGGACCCTTAGCAGTAGTCTTATTGTTTTTTTTTCTGTTTAATTGAGATAAATTAGCTAATTTGATTTGATAGTTGTACAGTATTTCAGTAGGGATAAGTAAATAAATAAAAATCCCCAAAACTTTTGCAACATACGTAATTTTCATACCTACCTTGAAACAGTGCTTGTTTTTCTGTAACGACTTGACAGCTGATCTATCATTCTATGCAGGCTACTTCTTATTAATGCTCATCACCACCAAACGTAGGTAGTATTAATAAAGGATAAAGGATACATCTTTTAGTAAAAATTAATGGTTACCTATTATTATTTTTTTACAAGTTAGTTGGAGTTCTGGATTTAGCTTAAAATACATAGTTCAACATACGATTTCAAAGAAACACCTATACTATTTTCATTTTCAAAACTGTATTATTCTTCTCAACTTTCATAAAAGAAAGAATAATTACAGTCAGTCTTCATAATAGAAAGTTATTTTTTCAAAACATTGACGGTTTTTTTATTTTCATAATTTGTTTTAATAGTATATTATTTTAATTCTTCAAGTGAAAGGTATAATGTACTTATTAAAATATTTTTCAAAAAGTCTATACAAACAAAATTGAAGAAAAGCATAATATAGGTATTTAACATATATATAAACCTATTAGGTGATGACTAATGAATAACGCTAAATTGTCGGTATATTAAACTCATATAGGTACTGAAAGATAAAATATATATATTTTTTTTATTAACAACAGAAGTATAACTGCCAATAGACTTACTTATTATTAAATAAATAGTAATGAAACCATAAATTAATTCTAATTATCCATCTCGTCTTCTTAAATTAGTGGTCCTATTTGTACATCCTCCTTCGCGGTCCATTGAACCCCGTAACCACGTTTTTATAATATCTTTAATATTTTTTTTTGGATGAATCTTTACACAAAGGATTTATTCTAACGGAATCTAAAAAAAAAAAAATTATGTGACAGTTAAGGTGGTGCATATAGGCTTCAAATCACAATGAAAGAAGGTCTATACCTTCACATAACACCCAACAGGCAACAATTATTCTCTAATAGAACGCGAAAGACAAAAAAAATCAAGATTAACGTTAATATACCTAAGAATTTCTCAAAGAAAAGTATCACAAGGTATTATATTATCTCAAAATAAAAACGTAAAAATATGGGCTTATTAGGTAAACATTCCTAATGTTTTATAAATAAACTAGTTAAACGAATGTTTTTTTTAATTGGGATGTTAAATATTATGACACAAAGAAATGAAGAATCCATATTATTTTTGTGTTTGATGAATTATCTTAATAAAATATAAGGCGACTTTATACCTACCTATATGTCATTTTTTTTTTGAGTAGAAACGCACAATAAATGAGGAATTCAAACTGGAACTAAAATAACCACAAAATTTATATAATTTATATGAATATTATAAGAAATCAACCATAAATTATTTAAGCGTGCCTTCACCTTCTCGGTTCTCGTCTAGCTGTCAAATGTCAAAAGACTCAAAAGTTTCGCTGTTCTCATCGCGGGAATTTTAAAAGTAAGGTTACAACACGTTTTGTAAATTGTAATGCACTTATAATTCGCTTTTTTTGTATTAACAAAATATTACAATTACATTCGCAAGAATAGAATAATCCCAGTTAGCACAAAATGTCCGTGGGATGTCCATATATGAGCTTTTACGTTCCATATGGGATCGTCGCGGCAAAATGTCCCTCGGACGTTCCAAGGACTGAAATATCCCACGGAAACATCCCTGGGACTTACCGTCAGGGACGTCCCTGTAGAGTTATATTAAGAAAATCCTTGGGATGTCCCAAATAGTGAAACAACCCAGGCTAACGTCCCAAGGACTTAAGAACTTGGATATTAATTCTGGGTAAGGTATTTTATAAAAAAACAAATATATAATGCACATGCTCAATCACAATTGACGGTCGAAAATATTGAAAACTATTTTTTAAAACTAAAAATATTGTTATTTTAGAGTGATAATGTTTTTATTAAATAAATATTATATCAGGATTCATTCAACAAAAACAAAGAGTAGAATAATTATAAAAATGTGGAAACAATCTAATTTTTAATCGTTTAATCTGATATTCAGTATGTTTGGTATTATGTATACCTAATATTAGAATTACTACTAAAAGTTTTTCTTCTGTGATAAAGCAAACGAAACATTTGGTAAACAAATTTTCAAGTTCTGTTTGGGTTCTCAAATATTTTAAATTTGCCACCGCTTAATAAATGTAACGGACCAAGCAGAGCCCAGAACCAATCCAGGGCAAGGATAAGAAGGAGACTGGAGAAAGAGCAATATGGCTGCGTGCATGTTTTGTTTGGTGTTTGGTGTCTTTTTGGTCTGGTGTTTTGTTAAAAGTTAAGTGGTCTTTTACAGATTGATTATTGTATTCTTTTACGCTTCATTATGCCTATTAATTTGTGATGTTCCTTTGAATAAATGATCAGTATTCCTGTAAAGGGTTATTTGAACTTTTGATGCGACATTGACACTGAAAGTAGATCCTCAAATACTTATTATACTGAACTTGACCCACATTTCGCCAACCAAGTTGACATCATTGGGAGGTGATAAACAGTTTTAAGCATCTGCCAATGATGCCATGTTGGCCAAGCTCGTCGACTGTAATAAACTTTTTGGTATTTGTGGAAATAATTTCATTGTCAGTTAGTATTTTATTTTGAATCCAGTTGGATGTAGGTTTTATATCTGGTATGCTATTAGAGCATGTCCTTGTCAGGTCCTAATATTGTCCAAACACGACCTGAAAGGACGTTGTTGGGACGTGACAGGGATATCCTGAACAGTCCCAAACGGCTTGCGCTGGGACGTCCCTACTTTGTTTTGGGATGTCCCTGGGATGTTTCAAATGTTCTGGCTTGATGTTTTTGGGACGTCCCAGGAACAGCCTTGTGTTATCTGGGATGGCCCATTGATACATTTACTGTATATTGGTTACTATGTATCCGGCCAACAATGAATTATTGATGGCAAATAACGATATAATAAACGATTTTTTACATCACTTAAAAAACGTTGGTTTGTCACAGACAAAAAAGTGCTTTAACTTGTTTAATGTACCAGCAACGTTAAAGTGATTCCAACTACCCAGTAACAGGAAGGGCATATTTAACACACAAAACCATCAATTCACCATTACAACACGGAGGTTATAATGGTTAGACTGTACTCTATATTCACTTTCCAAGTATTGGCAAAAATTGCCATCACTCTACCAGCAATAACTGTAATGGCCCATTGTTTTGCCAGACATTTTGTGTTTGCTGGGATATTGTTGCAATCCTTGCATCGTACTCGAACATGACGAAGATGAAAGTCCTATTTTAAATTGTACATAATTATTTGTAACGGTAAAAACGAGGTTAAAAATTAAAAAAAAAAACATTTTTTCTCTCAATTATGAAACACCCCATACCCCCCTCGATTATCCCTGTGACAAATCGTGAAGCGATAAGTCCAATACAGGTTGTTTGTTTGTTTGGCATGATCGTCTAGTTTTTATTTAGTTAGGACCAACTACGTTGTGATTTGGTAATTTAACAGATTCTTTAATAAAGTTTGATATTACTTGTTCTTAATATTGAGATGTTTTGAATTATTACTTGTTTACTAACTTTCTCGTAATCTAATACACTTGCAATTATTATCTCATTTGAGTTTCAACTTAGTTCAATCACATTAGGTTAAATGTAGGAAGATAATTAGACCTCATAAAAAAGAAATAAACACAGAAAAGTGGTTTAACAGGTTTATTTTCAGATAAAGACCAATAGTCAAAATCGACGTGAAAATAACCTGGCTGAAAATGCAATTTAACGAAATCTCGTTAAACGCAGTGGAAATATCCACTGTCATGTTCAGTTAATCCTGACGTCAGCAAAATAGTGCCCAGACGTCAAGGGAAATCTCCCTTGTGAACACTTTGATCTCCTCGTTTGCATGGGCGACAAGTCAACAAGCAGTACTTGTTGAAAACTGGGCACGTTGTTACTATACTTATTGCATTGTGCAGACTTTCGCCGAAGCGTAGTTATGTATGGACCAATCAGGAACCATACGAGGACATTGTCCCCGGACGACTTCACGTTGTGATGTATGCAAATATGCCTTACACCGAGGAAATTTCCCCAGGTCGTCTTTTAATTCGTAGTAATGATAATTGCGTAAGCAACGCAATACAACAGTATAGTGACGTTGGCCGTAGGAACATTCATTGATAATAGTTAAACTGCCAGATGTGTTAAGAAAGCAGGCTTTCAGTTGTCTTGTCACCGCAGCAAAGATTTGTTCAAGTGGCCACAAAAAGGACCGTAGTACTAACCGATAAATTGCAAATACAGACCAGATGTCAAGTCACGTCGTAAAACAATCATTGGATATTATTGAATACCTAACCGACACCCTAAATATAGATCAGCTGACCGTAAAGCAGGTCAATAGAAATTAAAATACTTTGTTAGATTAAATGCACTTATACAATAATTACTTTAAAATAATCAATTGGTACCAACAGTTATTTCCCTAAATTCGTTAAATCCGGTATGTGGATATAGAGTCGCGATTGATTTGAATGTACTTTCGATTCATGAATTTAGGCCGAACTGGTTTTAATGTAAATTTGGAAGAAAAGTCAATAGTGGAATCGAAAGATATCGTTGGGAATTTATGCATTGCGGGTATTCTCACCTATTCGTGGATAGACGGTCCATTCGTCCATCTCTTCTCCCCCGGATTCGCGGATATCTGAATAGCTCGAAAGCATTGTGGTCGCGTACGTCCTATCACCGTGGCAGTGATTTCGTTGCAACGTTTAGTATGGCCAGCGGTCAGCGCAAACTACGGCACGTTCTCGTAGTCACCGGCACTTACTAGGTCCTGTGGGGACCGTAGTTTAGTCGGCGCTGGGGGTGGTGAAACCCAACGAGAACGGCAGCGTTTTCGAAGTCACCGGCACTTACTAGGTCCTGGTGGGAACCGTAGTTTAGTCGGCGCTGGGGGTTGTGAAACCCGTCGAGAACGGCAACGTTATCGAAGGCACCGGCACTTACTAGGTCCTGTGAGGAACCGTAGTTTAGTCGGCTCTGGGGGTTGTGAAACCCGTCGATAACGTTCGTAGCGGCGTGGCCAAGGACTGACCTGGAGTCTACTTCCCGGGTTGTATTTATACGACTTTCGAACAAAGAAAACGCGGTTTGGGTGGTTACGTCACACCCACCCACTGGCATGTGTGCACAAGGGAGGCTGTAGTCTAAAGAATGTTAATGATGCTAATGCATCGGGATTTAGACGGGATTTAGAGTATCAATACCTGTCCATAAGGGCGCTTCTTCCGTACTATAATTTGGAGTGGCTCTAATTTGTATATTTTAACATTCCCGAGTTTCTGTGAGAACTCACCCAACTTGGCCCTAAACTGATGCTAAAACTGCGAGCTATGCTGTGTATTGAAACGAATATTTTAAAATATTATATTGATGCAACGACCAATAATTTAATTATCCCCGAATAAAATCATTGACTATAAGTAATGAATAATTTGGAATTTCACGATATCAATGTCTTGATATAATTTAATTTCATGATAAAATTTAGGAAAATATTTGTAAATTACTGGCCCGTGTACGGGGCGTTTCAATTATTATTATATTTTACGTAAAAAAGGTCTCTTGACATTTTTTCATAAACCTCACAGTTTTTGAGATATTTACAATAAAATGAAAAAAACAAAATGGCGGCCGTTTTTTGCAACTTGCCATAGACCTATTTGATGGGACTTTTACTATGTTGTTTAAGACGTTATTCCTCGGACATTTCCGTTGAGAAACATTTGTATATAATTATTTCAACCTTAAGTGCCAACTTGCCTACACTATTACCTCTTAAAGACAAATTAAAGCATCTTCTTTCAATTAGAATTGATATGTGGATCGATGAAGTGCTATCAATGGTTAAAACATATGTTGGCCTAATGGGGGACTGCCCATGGAGCTAGAGCTTTATTTATTTTTTTAAATCATTTAACGCTGGAAGTAAACTACCTACTTAATTATGTTGGAACAGACGTTGGTTATCTCTCAGTCACTGCTACAATAAGAAACTCTACCTCAACTCAAATGGGTATGGCCAAATAAAAAAAATATT
Source organism: Rhagium mordax (assembly GCA_963680705.1). Lineage (NCBI taxonomy): Eukaryota > Metazoa > Arthropoda > Insecta > Coleoptera > Cerambycidae > Rhagium > Rhagium mordax. Next base: position 32,791,771 of record OY796665.1, read on the forward strand.
AAGTATTTTTAATTAATACCTACTTCCTAACAGGCGCGGACTGGCAATATTTTTCCAGAGGTGCTAATATTTGTAGGGGCTCGGAATTGTGTGTAGGGGCCAGGAGTTGTGATCGAATGCGATACGATTGAATTTATTACGCACTTTCCTAGAAAGGCGTCCAGTGCCGTCCACTCATTCACACTACCACACTAATAATTAAATAACATTTAGCGTGACGTGAAAGTCAATTTCCTTTTATTCTTGTCTAGCTGATTTAGAAACTCATATACAAGGTGTTCCAAAACTATGCGGTCAAACTCTTACAGCATGTAGAGGGGCTCAAAACAAAACGAAAATGTTCTATACATATTTGGTCAATACTGCATATTAAAGGAGTTATGACCTTCCAAAGATGAAGAGAATCAATTTTTTTATGCTATAATTCAGTATTCGAAAAAGGTAGGTACTTCAAAATTTGGACGTTACCTTTTATTTAGGTTCTCGACCATATCCTAAATTCATTTTTGAAAAAACTGTTCATGAGCGGCGCGTATGGACTTTAGGTTAGGTATATTAATAAATATTTTTGAATCCGTTCGCGTTATTAAAAGTTTTACTTTAAAATTTGATTTTTCAATCATTACTACCCAAAAATGGTATACCTTTCAAATTTTGATAGGATGCGCCGTTTTCGAGAAAATCCACTTTTAAATTTTGATTGCACTTCAGACTTCAACTAGTGTACCAGAATAATATTAAAGTAGGCTTCCGTCAATCAAATTTTTATCTGTCAAAGTGAATGTACTAGTTATTTAAGGGAACTTGTAAGTAGCAAAAAGAATTGAAATCTGCCCTACTGTTTTCAAAACACTGGCCCAGTATTAAATGCATATCTGCAAGTTCTTTATACGTAAAATTGGCTTCAATTTTTAAAAGATTCAATATCCTTAAGATAATTAACTAGTATATTCACTTTGACAGATAAAAATTTGATTGACGGAAGCCGAAAGCCTACTATAATAATCGCCGCTCCTAAATAGTTTTTTTAAAAAAGAATTTAGGATATGGTCGAGAACCTAAATAAAAGGTAACGTCCAAATTTTGCAGTACATACCTTTTTCGGATACTGAATTATGGCATAAAAAAAATTGATTCTCTTCATCTTTGGAAGTATTCATTGAACTTAATTCTGGGAATCACGCCAAATTCTAAAAAATAAATAGAAATAAGAAAATTGCCAAAATATGTCAAGATAAAAGTGTAGTATCAAAGGCAAACCTCAACAGTTTGCCCCACAAATCTAATTTTTAATAACAGTATTGTATTTAAATTCATTTAGAACTGTATACAGTGGTTTTCTGGGGCAAACTGTTGAGGTTTGATACTACATTCTTATCTTGACATATTTTGGCAATTTTCTTATTTCTATTTATTTTTTAGAATTTGGCGTGATTCCCAGAATTAAGTTCAATGAATGTTAACTATCCGCCACAAACAAACTACGCAAACAATATCTTTGGAAGGTCATAACTCCTTTAATATGCAGTATTGACCAAATATGTATAGAACATTTTCGTTTTGTTTTGAGTCCATCTACATGCTGTAAGAGTTTGGCCGCATAATTTTGGAACACCCTGTATACGTATACAGGGTGAGTTCACTTTAAATGGGGAAACTTCGAGAATCGATTCTTTATTGAGAAATAAGTGTAGTTTGTTCTATAAACATATTTCATATGGGACTTGGTTTTCGAGATACAGGACGTTGAACTTTTTTTATTTTTAAGTTTTCGACGAATAACTTTAAAGTGGTTAGACCGATTTTTATAAAATTTGGGTTTTGTTTATGTTAGATTAAAGTTTATCAAATGGTCTGAAAGAATTGAAAATGTCGCCCCCGCAGGCATAGATATCGGGACCACGGACCCCTTTTTAAAAAAGAACTTCTACGCCTTATAGAAAGCAAGTAGATACTAAAAGTATTAATTAGCTAAGGTCATTATGCTTGCGGCTCCTACGTTTTAGTTTTATTGTCATTGAGCCCTAATGTATATTCAAAGCATTAGTTACAAAACACAAAGAAATCATCTAGATGACTAATATTAAACTCTGTCAGTAAATTGCATGATATAGATAATAATAGTTTTCGTATATCTAAAATGGATATTAAGCATTCAAAAAATAGATGCGGTGTATCGCAGAGCATATCTATATCTTTTTACATTTGCAAGTTAAAGACTTCTTGTTATATTTTTGGGTGTTTTTGCTATTATACAGTGCTAGTCAAAAGTCCCCTCCCCCCCTCTTATCTTTGGAACGATTATACATAAACTAGTGAAATATGGTAACTGAATATTAAGGGTTGTAAACTTCCCTACTAGTGATGATAGATGACGTATTCGTCAAAGATGATGTCACAAGGTCATTGTGACCAATAATTTTAAATGGAACCCTATGGCAAGCGACACCTCTTTTAAAAGGTATCGAAAAAACCTATTCAATGATACTAATATTGTTTGTATTTATGGTAGTTTTGATGGATTAAATCAGTAATCAGTAAACTTGGATAATAATTTTAATTACAGATTCAAGAATCAGTACCTACTTATAGTAATTGTTCGAAGTGAGCTCCATCTACTTCCTGACAGTAAAACATCCTATTGCGAAACTCTTGTCGTACTTTTTCAAATGTGTCTGCGGAAATAGCCCTACATTCTGTAACAATACGTTGTTTTAAAACATCAATATTGTCAGGCTGAGTGGCGTAAACCTTCGATTTAAGATACCCCCACAGAAAAAAATCTAAAGCTGTGAGGTCCGGTGAGCACCATCCTGTTGGAATGTTATTTCCAAAATGCCGAATTCATCTTGATTATGTTCCAAAATTGCAAGGATTAACACCACATATATAATACACCACATATAATTACGACCCCCTTTATCCCAGAAGGCTGGGCCTTGTACGGGTTCTATTGCATTTTGCAACATCTCCAGATACACCTCACCGGTTAAGTTGGTATTTAAAAAAACAGGCCCAACGATGTGGTTTCCCAGGATACCTGCCCAAACATTGACCTTCTCGGGATACTGAGTATGTGTTTCACGAAACATGTGAGGATTTGCGTCACTCCAATATCTCACGTTTTGTGTATTTACATTTCCATTTAGATAGAAAGTACTTTCGTCACTAAAACAAATTGTTTTGACATAGTCTGGCCAGTGGCGGATCTAGGATGAAGTCAAGGGGGGGGCTTAATAAGCGATATGTAGAAAACTAAAAAAAAATTAGGCTCAAATAGCCTAAATTTAGTTTAAAAAATGGGGCTGTTTATAATTTTAAAACAAATTCTTATTATTTTAAAATTTTGTAATGTCAAAATACATGTTTTATCAACTAGAAATTCGAAAGTTTATTAAAAAAAACTGCTTACTTTAATTATCAGTATAATTAAGAGACATAAAACATATTAAGGAATAAAAATATTATAAGGGATAAAAGATACATTATTTAGTCCCAGTTTGCCATTTCTAGCCGACGACTCTTCATTTTACACAAAGTATTAATTACTTCATCGACATCAACCTCCCGCGACGAATTTATATTAGCCAGTGCTAAGCCATTCAACCTCGCCCCATCCATTGTACTTCGAGGATAAGTTTTGAGCCTTCTTAAAACCGAAAAACTTCTTTCCGCAGTAGCTGTTGTTACAGGTAAAACAACAAATATGTGAAGCAGTACTCTTATATTTGGAAAAAACATTTCATCGCATTCTTTTAGTGCGATAAGAGCAGTTTTTGGAAGTATTTGTTGCCCTTGCCACTTTTGCCTCCAAATTTTTAGTTCAGAAGTTAACTCCATAACCGATCCGGGCATATCTGGATCGTATACATTGCTAGCTTCTAGTATTTTTGCATCTTCATATTTATTGAAGTGTGCTGGAATTAGGCCTTCAAGAGCAATAACATTACATATATCATCAAACCGAGATCCAATTTGGGTGACTATATGATCAACAAATGGTATGAAAATACTGGTTCTATAATAATCTTCTGCATTCGATCCATTGACATTGGACCTCTGAGTTTGTCGATTATATATTCTAGGCATAGAAATGGTCGTTCCAATTTCACTGGCTAATTTACTTGCCTGGTTATATATTGATTGAAATTCCGCATCACCCTGTACCCTCATATTTTGAAAAACCGATTTAATATTATCGACGTAAGATAAAGCGGTTGAAAGATCTTGGTCAACACTTTGTAAACATTTACTCAGAGTTAAGGTATGAGATAGGCAATAAGCTGTTACTTCCATGGAAATAATAAAATCGCTTCGTTGCACTGAAGAGCTAAACATGGCAGCTTTGCTTGAAGTATTAGCATCCTGATCACTCTCTAGCTCTTCAAGAGTATTTACAATGGGTAAAAAAAGTTGTTTAAATGTAAGCACACTCTCATGCCTCTCTACCCATCGGGTGTTACAAAGTGCCTTTAATTTGGTTTTATGTGTATCCTTTATGTTTAAGTTAAGTATAGTTTTTTCCAACATACCAACACGTTTAGCAGACGCAGACAAGAAGGTGGATATGGAGCCTAGTATTCCCATCATGTTTCTAATAGCCGAAATTTCACAACTTTTTGATATACACAAATTCAAGGAATGACTGAAACAGTGCGTATAGAAGGCTAACGGTTGATCTGATCTTATGAGGACTTGTATGCCGTTGAACTTTCCTGACATATTACTACCTCCATCGTAACCTTGTCCTCGAAGATTTCCAATGGAGAGATCCAACTTGGTTATTTCATCACATATCACCTGCTTGATATAGTGCCCAATGGTTGATTTCACTTCAATGAAGCCCAAAAATTCTTCTTTGACAGTGTAACTGCTTGTATCTACATATAGAAAAAAATAGAATAGAATAGAAAAACTGTTTATTGTGCCTCATATAAATAAAATAACAGATTTAAAAAGAAAAAAAACTAAGAGAAATACATACATGATGAGAATACAAAGGTGTACAAAAAAAAAAGATATATATGAAGACACAAATGGTGGTATTCGCAAGTACGTTCTTCCATACCACCTTCAACTATAAAGTCTACTTAACAACATTAATGAGCAAAAACAAAAAACTAGGAAAACACCTAGCTTAAATTATAAATAGATATAGTAAAATATAGTTAAACAAGTTAAACAGCCAACCACAACAAGGCAGTTAAATCTGACTACTCTGTTCAACTAACAGCAGTTGCTTATAAGTTTTCTTAAAACTGTGCACAGAGCTTATTTGCAACATCTCATAGAACACCGGATTATTGAGTAAATCAACTGCTAAATATGCAAAACAACTTTCAAATTTTGTCGTTCTATGCTGGGGGATGTCATACCTAACAATATCTCTGAGTCCCAGGTTATGTATTTCATGTCTGAGAATTAAATAATTACATAAGTAACTTGGTTCCCTGTTGTGAAAGATCTTGAAAAGATATGCTCCAAATCATATCTTATGCAAAAAGTCATCTGTTCTTTGGTGCTTGCATCAGTGGTTTCATCACAAAGAATTGAAAAAAATTTGGATTTCTTAACATCCTGCACAATGCTTGTTCTTATAACTTCACCCATTACATCAATAATTTCATTTTGGATGGTCTTGCTAATCATTGTGCAATTTTTTTTAGATGTTTCTAAGTGACCTTTAAGTTCTACATCTCCAGCGTCAATACGAAAAGCCAGTAGATTTCTAAATACCCCTTGATTGCTACCAATTATTTTGGATGAATCATTAAAATATTGTATTGCGCCATCATCTCTATGACCCCTAAATGGCAAATTATTGTGAGCACAAAATATAATAGTCTTAACTATAGGTCTAAGGCGTTTTCTGTTGGTTTCGATAATAGCTGCTTTTTGTTTATCAATCTGAACTGCAATGCTGGTGGTTTCAAAATTCACTATTTTATTAAAATTAGAAGCTTTTTGAACCGAGAATGCATGGTAATTTGTGCTCTCGTGATAACGAAATATTTCAAGAGCTTTTTTATATTTTGAGAGAGGGTCATTAACTAGGGTTCTTAGGGCCTAAAAGAAAAAAATATAATTGTAAATTCATTAGTTCCGAAAAATTGAAAAGTTTTTATGTTACCTGATTGCCGATGCCTGCTTCAGATGGTGCAAATAAAACGCACATTTTACAAAACGCTCCTGTCTTAAGTTCGCTGTAAGCTAACCATTTAAACTGACTTATCCATTCAATTTTAAATTTTCGCCTCTAGATGTGAAGTAAAAACGTATTTATTATCGGGGTTCCATGTAATTGTCAAAAATTTTAGTTTTTCTTCGTCATTTAAGCTTTTACCCACTGCAAGTCCTATATCATATAATCGCAGACTACTACAGTTAGGTACTGTGGTTCTCTTCCTGTAACGGAAATCAGAAATAACGGCATAATTACCAATTTGAAGAAAGACTAAGGGATTTGGTTTTTACACCTGGACACAGGACAAATTCAAACAACCCTGCGGCTGGTGAAATTTGAGTTGGTCATATCTCGAAAACATTATCCTCCATGTCGTAATTTCAAGTCAAAGAATAATGCCCACATTTCTCTGATAGGTATACTCTGATAGATAATTAATATATATTTAAATATTTTAGGTATTTACCTGTAAATTCTGTGACTGTTCAGGTTCAGGTTCAGACGCAGACATCGCAGTGTTTAAGTGACTAGTTTTCATTTTCTTTCTCTCGCAGCCGGTCTCTGTAGTATTATTATCTAATGATTTGAATTTAAAAAAGTCCAAAATGGTCCTACGCTTCATTTTTAAATCATGGGATAATACCGATAATACAACACAACAACGTTTAAAATATTGACGAAGCAATATGGGGAAATGGAATCCCTATTTCCTAATTGCATACCGTACTGTTAACCTCTGTTGGCACTGCAGCACTACTTAGTTTAAATGAGTTTAAATAGAATAAGTTGGGACGGCGGACAGATATGTTTCACGCGAATCCCGCGCTTTTCTAACTTAGTGACAGTGAGCACCTAGGTCGGTATAATAGCGGGAAATTTAAAATCGATGTTCTTGCATCAGAGTATTTTGTGGTTCGATTGAATTTAGCACAAAGAAAAATCGTCTTTTAGACCCTAGATATTTAAATGCTTTAATTAAAATAGATTTTTATGCTTTAACTATAGTGTCAAAATTCTATAAAGATGTGTTTACAATTACAATAAATATCCAAATGGCTTGTTCGATAAAATACTTATTACACCCTTATCATTATTGTTACTATCAGTCCATGGGGGGGGGCTATAGCCCCTAAAGCCCCCCCCCCATAGATCCGCCACTGAGTCTGGCTGTTGGTTAATTTTAGTCTCCATATTTTCACAAAATTGCAGTCTTCGGTCTGGATCGTCGTCTAAGAGTTGATGAACCATTTTTAATTTGTATGGGTGAAATTTGTTTTTTTCCAACACCCTGTGCACTGCACTTTGACTGACTTCACAGGTTGATGCAACTTGAGTGGTTGAAGAAGTAGGATTTACTATTACTTCTGCCAGTATATCAATTTTTTTGTCATCAGAAATTGGTGGTCTGCCAGATCGTTTTGCATCATTAATACTACCCGTTGTTTTAAACTTACGAAGAAGCTCTCTCAAATAAGTCCTCGAAACTGGGCGATCGGGAAACCTTTTATTAAAAATGCGTTCTGCTGCATGAATATTTTCTCCAGTTTCACCAAGTATTAGGATCGCTGCTACTTTATCACCTAAAACACGTACCATTTCTCTTCTTGAAGCACTTAAACGTTCGCTAACAACAGTTTAACAAATTATTGAATGTACAAATATTTTAAAATTACCACAAGCTACTAAAACAGTTAAACGTTCGATCAACAATACACAAATTATTAAATGTATAAAAACTTTGACAGCTAAAAAAACATTAAATTGGGGAGACTTGCAAAAACGTCAGATTATTTACTATCCAACTATCCAGTGGCGGAGCTTGAATTTTAAATTTTATTATTAACTGATTTAATTCATCACAGCTTTGCGGTCTTTGAAAGCCAGTTGTCAAAACTGCCATAAACAGACACAATATTAGTATCATTGAATAGGTTTTTTCGCTACCTTTTAAAAGAGGTGTCGCTTGCCATAGGGTTCCATTTAAATTTATTGGTCACAATGACCTTGTGACGTCATCTTTGACGAATACGTCATCTATCATCACTAGTAGGGAAGTTTACAACCCTTAATATTCAGTTACCAAATTTCACTAGTTTATGTATAATCGTTCCAAAGATAAGAGGGGGGGAGGGGACGTTTGACTAGCACTGTATATAGGTATCCTGTAATAGATATTTCGGTTCAAAAAAGAAATCAGTGGACAGACAAGACCACCAAGAGATTTGAGTACCTACATCATCTACTATTCAAATCGCAACACTCATATAAAGTCTGTATTCTAACAGTAGAACGGTTTACCTTATACCTATACTTACTCGTTTAATCTATGGCATTTGTTAATAAGAAAGTTTTTAGACGACGGTTTAATTCGGGATTACATAAATATATTTACACAAAATATTTATGAATGCACCTTATGCATCTGCTGTTTTATTCACATCAGTTCATATATAAAGCCTGCTACAGACTTAGATATCTGTATCAAGAGATGGTCAAGATATCGTTTCGTGAGGGAAGTAGGTAGTGCTACAACATGGTACTTCCTTCGAGAAAAGAAAATTGCTTATAGCGTTTCAGAAATTCTTCCCAATATTCACGATCTGTATTTTTCACGGCCATGCTGTGTTCTATTTGCAAATATCAATATCGAGACCGTTATACACGCTCACAGACAAGCTGTGACTTCTCCGAATTGCTGTTTTCATCTCCATGTCTACCATCGACGATGGGATAATGAAAGCTGTATCGAGACAGCGTGAAACCACATAATTAAAACATACCTCCAGACGATGAGACATGTACCTCTAAGTCTGTAGCAGGCTTAAAGAGACAGTATAGAGATACTGTCTCTTGATACATATCTCATCGGCTGGAGGAACACCTCATATGGTTCCACGCTATCTCGATAGAACTCTCGGTATCCTGTCGTCGACGGGAGACATGGAGATGAAAACAGTGAGCCGGAGACAAGTCACAGCTCCTCTGTGAATATGTACGACGGTCTCACGACATATTATTGATGTTTTCAAATAGAACACAGTATATGGCTGCGGAAAATACAGATCTAAGTATATTTCTTTTCGCAGAGGAAGCACCATATGTTGCTGCACTATTTCAAAATGTTAATGAAACATATTACAGCAGTGTTTGTATGGATACATCGATCTGAGGCAAGCCTCACAATACAGTTTCATGATATATTAATTTATTACACAGGAATAAGATTTTGAAATAAATAATAAATCTTACCTAAGCTTTGCTGGCATCACAGCCTCAACTCTCAGGAAACTCTTTGTTAGTTTCTCCACTGCATTCACTGCTACCGTCTTTTGTAGACATCCAACAATCAAGAAATTTCAGCTTAACGTCTGTTCCACTTCCTATACCAACAAAAAAAAATTTAATTAAGCAACCTTTGTCCACCTAATAGGTAAAACATACATGTTATTTGTTAAGTAATTATAACTATAACTTATAACACGTAAATATACCTTATTAAGCTGCAACTTTTATCAAGTCAACACACTTCTTTGGAGCGAATTATTTGCTATATACCACAACGAACCCCACTTTTCCAACGCTTTTCAATTGTTAAAAAGCAAAGCCAACAACGAAACAATTCTTTAAAAAATAAAAATTTATTAGACCACAACAGGTAGATAATATGTGTCATTTACTTACTTTATTCAGCAGGAAGCAGTAATATACCTAATACCAATATGCACTTTCAACGTTAACACTTTTTGCTAATAAAATTAAATTACACAACATTAATCGAATGGCCGTTGCAGTTTGTTCGGAGTCACACAGACAATGGAGACAAAAAACAAAAACAAAACACTTGTCATATTTGAATTTCATTTTGAGGTACGCGGCGTGGGGTGCGTTCCTTCGATCCATATGATCGAAGCTTTCGAAGGTGCGTTCGGATGGTGATAATGGGAATACGCAAAAGAGAAATAACTTTGAAGCTAGTATGTTATAGTAGATATGACATATAACATATAAGTTTAAGTGATTGCAAAACTAAAATTAACTGCGATTCACATTTAAACAAAACATACAAAGTAATAGGTTAGGTACCTATCCAAGCCGTGCAGTTTAAGTTTATCTAATTATGTAACTAATTAGTAATAATCAAACACACAATAAATTATGATTTGTAAGAACAACAGGGTTAACCACAGAACATAAAGGAGGGAATATCAACACCACACTACCACACCCATTGAAATATATTTCAATGACCACACCATCAGAGACAACCCTCTGACACCATAGCAGAACACAGAACATAAAGAAAGATAGGTTCAAGGCTCGTAAACTTACAGTCTATAAGCCTTGAGATAGGTTAACACAAGAGCGACAAAGCGACACCACTGATCACGATAAAAAGAGGAGAATGTGAATTGGGAATAAAATTTAAGACTTCAGCGCCCTCATCGGCCAACCGTGAATTAATTCCATGTACATCAACTTACAGTTAGAGCATTTGTTTTCAAAATTTGTGTTTTTATTTTTGAACATTACATGTAATAATTGCGTTTTAACAGGTAAATACCCACGCGAGAGCGATCTGTAAGAGAATGTCCATGTACATGGAATTGATTCAGATTGTGCCGCCAGGTGGCGTATCGCTTCTGTTGAATAGCGAATGCCGTCTCGATTAGCGATTTGCAAGAAATATACAGACTGCGATACTAAACAAAACTAAGCAGCAAATTTAGGTCCTATGTCAAGATGAGGACTTTCGCATTCTGTATATATTTGTTATGTATAAACCGATTGGTATCTACCTAACATATTCAATTTTTAATCATAATAAATAACTGCATAACAGATCAAGCAAAATAATAGATAAGAGTATTTTTTTTTTGTTTTGCACCCACAGAATGCGAAATTTCGAAATTTGTTATGTATTCGACAATTCTGCTGTACAATATATATATTTTGAGTTATTTTATTATTTCTAATACTTTGTTCAAAAGCCGCAAATTTCTGGGTTATGAAAATTATCTTAAAACTAGAAACTCTACCACAACAAATCATGGACGAATTAATCACATCTATACATAAAAATAGGTATGTAACAATTGGAAATGGTTAGATACCTCATAGAGTAGTTTCTGAGCCTTTTTACTTTGCAGGTAGATCCGCAGAACGAGACAGACAGAATACGGCGAAGATAAGATAATTATTAAAACCATTAACCAATTTTTGTAAAACATGAAGTGAGAGACACACATGCGACACGTCACAAAAACATAAGGCCTATACCTTACTTGGGTGCAAAACTGCAAAAAAGTGTCATTGGACAACATCAGGAGCTATATATGCGGTACCTACTTGAGCAAGCAAGGTACTCATATACTGTACTCAGAGTACTTTGAGTGAGCTTACTCTGTACTTAATTCTGTGTGTCTGTCAGGTTTACCAGCCTTGGTCAGTCAGTTTTAATTTAGCAGTGTTATACAATTATATAAACTTAAACTGCACGGCTTGGATTAAGGTACCTAACCTATTACTTTGTATGTTTTGTTTAAATGTGAATCGCAGTTAATTTTAGTTTTGCAATCACCTAAACTTATATGTCATATCTAACTATAACATACTATTGCTTCTAAGTTATTTCTCTTTTGCGTATTCCCATTATCACCATCCGAACGCACCGTCGAAAGCTACGATCATATGGATCAAAGGAACGCACCCCGCGCCGCGTACCTCATTAAATGAAATTCAAATATGACAAGTGATTTGTTTTTGTTTTTTGTCTCCATTATCTGTACATATTCTGTGTGCCTCCGAACAAACTGCAACGGCCATTCGATTAATGTTGTGTAATTTAATTTTATTAGCAAAAAGTTTTAACAAAACGTTGAAAAAGTGTTCGCTGGGTACCTACGTTGAAAGTGCATATTGGTATTAGCAAAGATCATTTCATATACTAGATAGTCAAAGCCACTGTTTATTTCATCGCCCCATTTTCTCTCTCTAACACATGCAAAATTGGATGCCAAATAACAGAGAAGTATTGCAGTATCATGAGTTAAAGTGAGATGAAGCTTAAGTTGAGGTCCATTTATGAGCGATAAAATTAAACAATAGGTCTGACTATCTACTAGTGTATACATGATCTTTGGTATTAGGTATATTACTGCTTCCTGCTGAATAAAGTAAGTAAATGACACATATTATCTACCTGTTGTGGTCTAATAAATTTTTATTTTTTAAAGAATTGTTTCGTTGTTGGCTTTGCTTAACAATTGAAAAGCGTTGGAAAAGTGGGGTTCGTTGTGGTATATATAGCAAATAACGCTCCAAAGAAGTGTGTTGACTTGATAAAAGTTGCAGCTTAATAAGGTATATTTACGTGTTATAAGTTATAGTTATAATTACTTAACAATTAACATGTCTGTTTTACCTATTAGGTGGACAAAGATTGCTTGATTAAATTTTTTTTTGTTGGTATAGAAAGTGGTACAGACGTTAAGCTGAAATTTCTTGATTGGTGGATGTCTACAAAAGACGGTAGCAGTGAATGCAGTGGAGAAACTCACAAAGAGTTTCCTGAGAGTTCAAGCTAGTGCGATGCCAGCAAAGCTTAGGTAAGATTTATTATTTATTTCAAAATCTTATTCCTGTGTAATAAATTAATATATAATTATAATAATAATAATAAAATGCTTTATTTGGCAAAGTCTAGCAAGCTACTCAACTTATGAATATATCATGAAACTGATGTATTGTGAGGCTTGCCTCAGATCGATGTATCCATACAAACACTGCTGTAATATGTTTCATTAACATTTTGAAATAGTGCAGCAACATATGGTGCTTCTTCTGCGAAAAGAAATATATACTTAGATCTGTATTTTCCGCAGCCATATACTGTGTTCTATTTGAAAACATCAATAATATGTCGTGAGACCGTCGTACATATTCACAGAGGAGCTGTGACTTGTCTCCGGCTCACTGTTTTCATCTCCATGTCTCCCGTCGACGACAGGATACCGAGAGTTCTATCGAGATAGCGTGGAACCATATGAGGTGTTCCTCCAGCTAAATAGAAAATAGAGATGCTTATAAATATAGTACAAAAAAAGAAAGAAATTGTAATATTACATTTCACTTAATAAAAGGAGACAAACGTATACATACATATAGTATATTATCATGCATATAAATAAAATAAAATGAAGAATCACATTACTAAAAGTTGTGGTTAAGAAATTCAGATATAGAATAGAATGCATTAATAGTCAGGAAATTACGAAGCGCTCTTTTAAAGTCTTTAGCAGGCAAGTCTTTATAACTTGTGGGTAACTTATTATATATTTTTATTAATTGACTCTCAGCATTTTTCTGGACACGAGTAAATGTTGTTCGCGGTAGGCATAACATGTCATTACGGGTGTCATATTTATGATCGACTTTATACTTATTAAAAAGTTCATTATAATTGTTCTTAACAAAACAGGCACACTCAAATATATACACACATGGAACAGTGAGAATGTTTTTTACTTTAAAAACCATACTACATGTTTCCCTTTTCTTTACATGAAAAATGCTTCGTATGCAGGCCTTCTGCAGTTTAAAAATTCTGTCTACTTCAACGGAGTTTCCCCAAAATATGCCGTACCTTATTCTGGAGTCAATGTAAGCGTAGTATGCAGTGATGGCCGCTTCCTCATTTACCGATCGAGATATAGTACGTAATGCATAGGTGAATGAGCTAATTTTTGCAGCAAGATAGTCTATATGATGTTTCCAGTTTAATTGGGGATCAATCACAATTCCCAGAAATGTTGTATGATCATTAGATGTCAGTATTTCATTATTATAATTGATAACAACAGGTAGTGACTCTTCCCTGACGCTAAATTTTACTAGGTTGGTCTTATTTATATTGAGCTGCAGGTTATTTGTAGTATATACCAATCATTCAGAATATCAATTGACATTGAAATTTCAGCTTCTAACTCCTCACTAGTTTCTGCCCTAATAACTAGCGAAGTATCATCAGCAAATAGATTCACAAGATGGTTAATGAATTTTGGTAGGTCATTTATGTAGAGGAGAAATAATATAGGGCCTAAAATTGATCCCTGAGGGACACCCTTCTTTACCAATTTCCAGTCTGAAGTAATATTCTTCCCATTATCATCTGTTCCTAGTACGCATTGCTTCCTGTTTTGTAAATATGATCTCAAGATATCATGTATATTTCCTCGAAAGCCCATTATTTCTAATTTTTCCAAGAGACTAATGTGATCTACACTGTCAAATGCTCTTGATAAATCCAAGAAAAGGGCTGCAACTTTCTCTTTGCCACTAATTGCATCTAAAATTTCACTGATCACTAGATACACCGCTCTTACTGTTGACCTTCCCTTTATGTATGCACTCTGCATGTATGATATTATACCATATGTTTCAATGTAATCTATAATACGATTCAATAGAGCTTTTTCAAATATTTTAGATATTATAGAAATTAGTGCTATGGGTCTATAGTTGGAGATATCATTTTTACTACCTTTTTTGTGTACTGGTTTAATAACTGTTTGTTTTAAATCTTCAGGAAATATACCTAGACTGAAGGACATATTAATAATGCATGATATGGGTTCACATATCTCTTCAGCACAATATTTCAATAATTTTGTAGGTATCTCATCAAATCCAACAGCCCCAGCAAACACGACTTGGTCGGCAAGAAGGCTAGCCGAAAGAGGCATGCCGAAATGCCTAATTCGGCCGGAAGGCATTTTGCCGCCATAAACCCTAGACCCGCCTTCGGACCGAAGGCAAAATGTCCCACTTGACGAAAGATTTCCGCAGTGTCTTTAAAGGAGCGGTTTTACTTCGGTGTGCAGCTAACTTTTATAAAGCTTATTTTCTTCTTTTTAGTTGCCACAATTGGATTATTTTAAGATTCACTTTTACTGCTTTTTTAATTCGGCAATAATCCTCCATTTGGATTCTAATTAACTGCTGATAATAATAGTCCAGGAGGCAGTGAATTTTTTTGGTACTTATTTTCCCAGTCAGCAAACATTGATAGAATTATTGTTCAGTTAGTAATTCTAAGCAATATTGTCTATATTCAATGGGGGGGTTTCCGATGGGTTCCATAGATAAGCTGTTTTAAAGCTATTTCCAGAATTGCCAAAATAAGGGAAATCATTTTTTTAAAAATAATTTTCCGTTTTTCCCCTGCTAGACACATTTGCCAAAGTGTCTGGTCAAAAAGTGGACCGCGCATTTGGAACTTCTGAGACATTTTCCGCCTCAACCCATCGGAACCCCCTCCCCATTGAATATAAACAATATTGCTTAGAATTACTAACTGAACAATAATTCTATCAATGTTTGCTGACTGGGAAAATAAGTACCAAAAAAATGCACTGCCTCCTGGACTGGACTGTAAAGGCGCATTCAGATTCGACTAACCACATTGCTCTGTAAAAAATAATTTCAAATTTACTTCAACAGTTTGAAAGCAATTTCTTGTGCATAATTAGATAATATAATTTATTTTCTAAGGACTACCATTTTCTATATAACTGGATAAATTAGGAGATGCCTTTTTACAGTGCAACCCTTCCATCAGTGTTCACATAAAAATTTGTGACATAAAACATAAAAAATGGAAGCAAGAATTAGCATTGGTAGGGTAGGTAATAAGTTAAAAAAGTATAAACACATAAAAACAAACTTTATTTTATATAAATACTAAAACATAATATATGTATACTTCATTAGAACTAAACAAACAAAATAACCAGTGGCGGGATCTCAGGAATGGTCTGCAAAATATTTGCAATATAATTTTTTTCATAATCAGGGGATGAATACAATGAGATTTTTTTAATTATGAGAAAATTAAAATGTTTCTGAAAGTTATGGCCATACACAAAGCTATATACGAGCTTAAAAGTAAATGTAAGATGGCGGTTTAGTTTAGAATAGAAAATGTAACAGTAAAAAACACATATTTTGTTATGTGAAGTCTTAAAAATCAAAAATATATACATATTATATATATTACTTATATAAATTTCAAACTCCACTGATACGCTCCATCCAGAATCTATATACGCTTAAAAAGATTAATGACAAAAATATAGGTACCAATAAAATACCTAAGTCCTAAGTATTATTTAATTCCTTCTGGTACTTTAAAAATAAATATAATTAAAAAATATATTACCTACTCTAATATTTCACTACAAGCACAATTTTTATCAAACATCCAACGCACAGATAATATATACTAAAACTAAAAATTCAACGCAAAACTTCATGGTACGGCGTGCAAGACACAGACATGTAAAATGGCGAAGTCGGTTTAGGATTCAAGGTCCAAGGAGGATGACGACGTGACGTATCTCTTCTCTATTGGCTAAAAACAATCACATGATGCTGAATAGCGCATGGCACGGCTTTAAAACTGCAATGAGAATAATTTCCGACAAAACGGCTTAGATCATTGATATTACAGCTTCGTTATTCCACCCGCCCGACGGCGGCTACTAATTCAAAATTTACTTAATAGATGGCACTGTAATAGCAGAACTCAAACCGAAATGCCGAAAGCGGGCCGCCTTTTTACCGAAACACTGTGTTTGCTGGGGCGGCTGTATCTTTTAGTGAGTGAATTATGTTGTATATTTATATAAATCTTCTGCACATAAATAATTATGTGCAGAAGATTAATACCATTTCTAGAATCCAACAATATAATTAACACCTGCCAACATGGTTTCCAGAAGGGCAAATCAACTACAACCGCTAGTTTTGCCTTTGTTGAGAGAATTTTACATTTCCTAGATAACGGTTATCTTGTCCATGGTGTCTTTCTTGACCTGTCAAAGGCCTTTGACTGTGTGAATCATAGTATTCTCCTTGATAAGTTGTATAGAATGGGCATTCGTGGTGTAGCCCATGACTGGTTCAAGCCTTATCTCTCTGATAGGACACAGAAAGTCTGTATAAAACATGATTCAATTGAGTACTTCTCGGAATCGAAAATTAACAGTCTGGGAGTACCGCAGGGCAGTGTGCTTGACCCGATCCTGTTCATTTTGTATGTCAATGATATAGCAAATACAATAAATGATCCATCTATAATACTAACTAATTATGCAGATGATACAAATATTTTGATTGCTGAGCAGAATTACGAAGCGTTAAACGTAAAAACTATAAATGTTATACCTGAAATATCAGACTGGTTCCAAAAAAACTTATTGCTGTTAAACGCTAGCAAAACAAATTGCATTCTGTTTAGACATAGTCGAAATACCAATGATTTTCCTGACAATGTTAACATTAACAACACAAGTATTACATACACAAGTTGCACTAAATTTCTGGGGGTCACAATTGACCAACATATAAATTGGATGGATCATGCTCAGCTGCTCTGTGGTAGACTAAGCAAAGTCTGTTATACTCTTAAAGAGCTGAGAAAGGTTATTGATCAGAATTCGCTTATTATTGCATACTATGGTCATTTTTATTCTATCATGACTTATGGAATTTTATTCTGGGGTGGATATACTTTTTTTATTTGTTCATTTTTATTAATATGAACTGTAATATTATCTTTTTAGGTTTTGACTTGTACTACACAAATCTGTATTTGTCCCTGGTATAAAATAAAATTCAATTCAATTCAATTCAATTCAATTATTTCTGCAGGTGTTGTATATCATACAAAACCATTGAATTTTTATTCCTATGCACATGTTTCAAATTATTATTGAAATTTACATTGACGTCCTTACACACATCAATATAGTAACTGTTTATTTCATTAAGAATTTGTTTTTTACTTTTTTGGTCATTATTCTGTTCTATGTTCCTTATATCAAAACTATTCTGTGTGTTCTTACCTGTGATGTTTTTCACTAATTCCCATGTTGCTTTGATCTTGTTTTGTGAATTCAAAATATATTCAGAATTTAAGCATTTCTTAGCAACGTTAATTTTGTTCTTGAGATGTACCTTATATTGTTTATATAGTTCTTGTGTCACATTTCCTTTCAACATCTCCTCATAAAACTGTCCCTTGATTTTACTACTTGTCCTTAATTCTTCATTCATCCAGATATTTCTACTGGTCCACTTATTACATAATTTTATTGGATAAATTTGGTTGAGTAATTGTGAAATTTGCTTTATCAAGTTAGAAGTGCTTGGATTTATGTTGTCATCAATAATAATTTGTTTCCAATTAACTTCTTTTAACATTACTTTAAATTGAGGTAATTTTTCAGTTTGAATCACCCTACGCTCTAATTTATTATTTTCTCTTTTTCCTTTCCAATCTATTGGTAGATGTATTGTTATTCCAAAATGATCTGAAAGCCCATTTTTTATTACCATACTGTTGTAGTCTAATGCGTTTGTAAAAATATTATCTAATGTAGTTGCAGATGTTGCAGTTAGTCTATAGTTGGTTCATGTACAGTAGGTTTTAGGTCAAATGTTACCAGCATGTCCAAAAACAATTTTACCTTATATCTTTATCTCGCAGGTCTAAGTTAAAGTCTCCGCATAAGATTATGGTATATTTAGTTACCTTGGTTACACACGTTAAAATATCTTCAAGGATACGCATGAATAAGTCAAATTTACCACTAGGTGGACGATAAATATTCACAATTCTTATATGTAATGGGATTATTTCAATAGCACTACATTCAACTTTGTTTTCAAGACTTTTCTGTTTCAGGTGCTTCAGCTCCTTAAATTGGATATTATTTCGTACAAATATGCAGCTTCCCCCATGTTTTGATAATTGTCTCACAAAGTTTGAAGCCATACAGTAGTTTTTGATTTTCACGTAAGGTTCTTTATTGTTGTCAAGCCAGTGTTCGGTAAATGCTAGTATATCAATATTGTCTGAGATTTCATCCAAATATAATGTTATTTCATCTGTTTTATTAGGAAATACTTTGTATGTTATGATAGTAAATACTAAACAAGCTTTTATGATCATTCTGATGATTTCTTTTAGTTGTTTGATGAGAATTTATTACTCTAAAAAAGAGACTGGTTTCAGGTTTTCAGGTTTTTCCTGTTTATTAGATTCATAGTATCGCTTGAAATCAAACCGTTTATATCCAACACCCTTTGGCCAAAATTTCGGGTTATAAAACATATCCTTATATTTAAACTCAGCAGCTACCATAAATCGATTAAATTGGGTACTTTCTGATGTTATCTGTTTAACTATTATTTCATCATCATTCGTGGAATTAGTTTTTTTCCCTATAAATTGTTTTATGTCTTCCTCAGTTACATCTTTCAACACTCTATAAAGATATAGCCACACTTTCGCTCTTACGCCCCTAAAATTGTCATTACTTTCTTCCGATTCACCTATATTTCTTTTGTATTTGTTCTTTCCTTTTTTTTGTACAGTTCTCCATTCATCGTCATTCTTATATGATAATTCAGCCTGCCTACACTCAGTGCTTGGCCCAGGCAACGTATTCATATATATCAATGAATTCATTTTTTCCTTCTGAACATTTTCTAATAACTCATATATATCAATGAATTCATTTTTTCCTTCTGAACATTTTCTAATAACTCTGAAAACAGTTTTGGTGTCACTGCTTTATGTTCATTCTTTGAAGTTTGAGTTTGTTTGGGAGTTACTGGCTTTAATGTTTCTTTCGGTATTGTTGGTTTTTGTGCTTCAGTTTTTTGTTGAAGGTTTCTTATAGATTTTGTGTTGTTTACATTGAATTCCTTTATCTTATTTTTTATTTCATTGATTTCGTTAGAAAGATGAGAAAATTTGTTTTCTATACAACTTCTTAAGTCATTTTTAATTTCTTCCATGGTATTATTATTGTGTATGCATTTTGTGGTGTCAACTGTTTTATGTTTTTCTTCAAGAGTTTTCCTTAAATTGGTGTTTTCAGTTTCCAAAAGCTCAATTTTTTCCTTAAGCAGTTTTATGTGTTCTCGTAAGTCTTTATTCATTTCTACTAATAATCTTTTTTCACTTTTTTCACTTTCCAAATTCTCAAATTCTTCTATTATAACGTTGTTGTGTGAGTCATTCTCTTCTTCGGTTGTATATTTTTGTGATTCTTCTTCAAGATTTTGTTTTTCACAACACTTTTTTGTTTTTTTCGTTGAACAGCTGTTATGAAAGCTTGTTTCACAATTTGTGCATTTAACTTTTCTTAAAACTACCGGTCTTTTACAAAAACCACACTGGTTTTCAGGATCAACTGACTTGGTGTCGGACATCTTACATTACATGTGTAAATATATTTATTTAATCCCGAATTAAACCGTCGTCTAAAAACTTTCTTATTAACAAATGCCATAGATTAAACGAGTAAGTATAGGTATGCCTTTGATACTACACTTTTATCTTGACATATTTTGGCAATTTTCTTATTTCTATTTATTTTTTAGAATTTGGCGTGATTCCCAGAATTAAGTTCAATGAATACTTCCAAAGATGAAGAGAATCAATTTTTTTTATGCTATAATTCAGTATCCGAAAAAGGTATGTACTGCAAAATTTGGACGTTACCTTTTATTTAGGTTCTCGACCATATCCTAAATTCTTTTTTAAAAAAACTATTTAGGAGCGGCGATTATTATAGTAGGCTTTCGGCTTCCGTCAATCAAATTTTTATCTGTCAAAGTGAATATACTAGTTAATTATCTTAAGGATATTGAATCTTTTAAAAATGGAAGCCAATTTTACGTATAAAGAACTTGCAGATATGCATTTAATACTGGGCCAGTGTTTTGAAAACAGTAGGGCAGATTTCAATTCTTTTTGCTACTTACAAGTTCCCTTAAATAACTAGTACATTCACTTTGACAGATAAAAATTTGATTGACGGAAGCCTACTTTAATATTATTCTGGTACACTAGTTGAAGTCTGAAGTGCAATCAAAATTTAAAAGTGGATTTTCTCGAAAACGGCGCATCCTATCAAAATTTGAAAGGTATACCATTTTTGTGTAGTAATGATTGAAAAATCAAATTTTAAAGTAAAACTTTTAATAACGCGAACGGATTCAAAAATATTTATTAATATACCTAACCTAAACTCCATACGCGCCGCTCATGAACAGTTTTTTCAAAAATGAATTTAGGATATGGTCGAGAACCTAAATAAAAGGTAACGTCCAAATTTTGAAGTACCTACCTTTTTCGAATACTGAATTATAGCATAAAAAAATTGATTCTCTTCATCTTTGGAAGGTCATAACTCCTTTAATATGCAGTATTGACCAAATATGTATAGAACATTTTCGTTTTGTTTTGAGCCCCTCTATATGCTGTAAGAGTTTGGCCGCATAATGTTGGAACACCTTGTATATGAGTTTCTAAATCAGCTAGACAAGAATAAAAGGAAATTGACTTTCACGTCACGCTAAATGTTATTTAATTATTAGTGTGGTAGTGTGAATGAGTGGACGGCACTGGACGCCTTTCTAGGAAAGTGCGTAATAAATTCAATCGTATCGCATTCAATCACAACTCCTGGCCCCTACACACAATTCCGAGCCCCTACAAATATTAGCACCTCTGGAAAAATATTGCCAGTCCGCGCCTGTTAGGAAGTAGGTATTAATTAAAAATACTTAATATTTTTTTTATTTGGCCATACCCATTTGAGTTGAGGTAGAGTTTCTTATTGTAGCAGTGACTGAGAGATAACCAACGTCTGTTCCAACATAATTAAGTAGGTAGTCTACTTCCAGCGTTAAATGATTTAAAAAAATAAATAAAGCTCTAGCTCCATGGGCAGTCCCCCATTAGGCCAACATATGTTTTAACCATTGATAGCACTTCATCGATCCACATATCAATTCTAATTGAAAGAAGATGCTTTAATTTGTCTTTAAGAGGTAATAGTGTAGGCAAGTTGGTACTTAAGGTTGAAATAATTATATACAAATGTTTCTCAACGGAAATGTCCGAGGAATAACGTCTTAAACAACATAGTAAAAGTCCCATCAAATATGTCTATGGCAAGTTGCAAAAAACGGCCGCCATGTTGTTTTTTTCATTTTATTGTAAATATCTCAAAAACTGTGAGGTTTATGAAAAAATGTCAAGAGATCTTTTTTACGTAAAATAAGAAAATACATTGGATATACCAAATGTAAAAAATTTATTTAAAGAATTGAGAGAAAACATTTTTATTTTTTTAATTTTTAACCTCGTTTTTACCGTTACAAATAATTATGTACAATTTAAAATAGGACTTTCATCTTCGTCATGTTCGAGTACGATGCAAGGATTGTAACAAGCAATTCCTAAGCATTGACCACATTTGGAGGAACATCGTAGTCCAAGTTTTTTGCAGGAACATGATTTGCCACATGACCCTTCCTTACAGTTACAGAACACCATTTTTAATATATCAGAGGGAGCAACTTCTTTTGTTATTGATATCGGAACAAGGTGTCCCTCTTTATCTAATTTCCATTCGTACAGTAGAGGATCCAACTTATTTTCCATCCATTCTTGTATCTAAAAATACAACTTTATTATTTCGACTAAGTAAAGTAATCATAATTAGATACCTGATAATAAACTCTTAAAACATGTTGTACAGCAGCGTCTTCAGTTGGGGGAAGTGATGCCAAATTGAAGTTTGCAGATAGACCTTGACGAGATGTCACCCGATTGTATAAAGTGTACCTAAATTTATCAATTTCTTCTTTGCTATTCAGGTCGGTATAACTAGGTAATGCATTTTATGCCTAGTTCTTTTAACTGTTTTTTATCTGGACGTTGTTGGTAAAATATTTGCAGATTATAGCATAAAGGTAGGTATGTTATTCTTTAACAACTGTAAACAGAATTTCTTACCTTTTTTAAAAATGAACGAGGTTGTGTCTAATCCTGATATAGCATGGAGAAATAATATGCATATGCTTTAATTTTTCTTGAAGATTCAATATGTTTGTCACTCTATCAGCCTTAGCAGCCTTTTCTGGTCGAAGCAATAACATTTTATCATTCTGTGAATAATGAACCAACAAAACCGCAACATCAGTGTCTTCAGATACAACTACAATTGCCCTACCGCAATTTGAAAGTTCTACTACAGTGTTAACAATTAAATAGTCGGCGTCGCTTGCAGCCTGTATTATTTTAACACCTGCTTTTTCAAAACGAGGCTTTAAAAGCTCCATCAGTTTTTGTTTGTTGTTCTTATTTCTTAGAAATTCCTCTTGTGGCGTAACAATTGTATTTTCTAATTTTACTGATATGTCTACCGCGTTTCTTGATCTTATCTGTTGCAAAGCATCCTTAGTTGAAAGACAATTGGAACTGTATCCATGGACAGCGAGCGGAGGACTGACTTGACTCATTTCATAGCGATATGAAAAGTTAAGCAACATTACCGCGGCTAGTACATTGGATGGATGACTATCCACGGAAAGACGCGGTCTCATTTCCCTACTTCTAGCGGCTTGTATATCAGCTATATCGCAGAAGCAATACAACTGTAGGCGAGAGGTGTATTGAGGATATACCATCCTTCGGAGAGGATGTAAATCAGTCGGTCCCTTGTCTATTAAATGTTAGGCAAGTGAAAAAATCCCTACTAAAATCCCTACTCTTAGTAAGATAAGCGGTTCGGCAGAATTTCCAGCTTGGGGGTTGCTCGTCTCCTGGCGTCGGTGATAGGTCCTATGGTAGCGGAAATAGACCGATGTTAAATAAGTGATTAAAAAAAAAAATAAACTGTATCCATCAAAAACCACTACACAGTTTTGACCATAAACATGTTTAGCATAATTAATATATTGATCACAAATTTGGTGGAACGTAGTAGCAGGCTTCTGCCATTTTTAGAAATAAAATAAAAACAAAACTCCTTACAAATTAGCTAGAATATGTAGGTTTTTTTTTTTTATTGCTTTATATTTCTTTTTTCTTTTCTTATCCATTCTGTAGGTATGTATATGTCTATTCTATAATTATTGATTTCAACTTTGTAAAACATATGTATAAGAATGTACTTTTCTTTGTTAGATTTAACATATAACTTTAGTGTTTACAGTAATTTAATTTAATTTATATTGATTTTATGTGGATACTGTATCCAAAATGGGGAGAGTAGAATAACGGCACTGCCGAACTCTCACCTTTTGTGTAATTTTCTTGTATGTTGCACAATAAACATTATTATTATTATTATTATTATTATTATTATATAACTTTGTGAAGGAAAAAACCGCCATCAACTACATATATTGAATTTGGCTCATTCGACGAATTGGGTGTAGCTAAAGCATCAAATTCTTTAAAGAGAAGACTTTTTGCTCCTTTTCTCAAAACACCATCCTTAAAGAGAGACAACGGATATATGGAGCTAACTCAAATTTGAAACAGTCCCTTATTTCTTCTGGGGTTTTGTGGGAGCAAATAATTTTGTTAAATAATTGCACTGGTGACACATTAACTCATGTTTTATCAATTTTTATATTATTGTTCATTTGTGACAAATTTTTGATTTAATCTGTTCGTTTGCACTTAATATCTGTGAATATTTTGCCTACATTTGCCAGTTTTGGTAGTGGGTAGTTATATGGGTACCTAAATGTCAGAATAAAAGGTGAGATAAGTTTTATTCATGGACATAGGTAATTGTTTGAACGCCCTGAAAATTATTTTTCATTAATAATCGTGTAAATTCACAATGTAGAGTTACAAGAGGTTGACAATTTATTGATACTTATAAAAACAATTGGAACAAGGCTGTCAAAAGTATGTTATTCAATACATTTTTTCATTCTAAGAAAAAAATATCTCATCAAATTTAATCGAAAAACTATTAGTTTTTGAGATACATGGCAATAACTTGAAGAAAGCAAAATGGCATCCATTTTATGGCAACTTGCCAATGTCAGAACCGTTGGGACTTTTAGTATGTCATTTGGGGCTATGTTCCCCGTACATTCCCGCCCAAAAACGTTTGTATATAATTTTTTCAGAGCTAGCCCCTAAATCCCGCTAATTTGGCTACACTATAACCCAGAGAGAAAATCGGTTTCACTCTGTATTATAATATACAGGGTGGTCCAGATTTTAATACATTAATTTTGAGAGGCGATAGAGAATCGCAAAGTAAGGGGCCTTTTCTTAATAGACATAAGTACCTCGGAAAACGCACCATAACTTAGATACAGGGTGTTGAAATTTCATAAAAAAATACTTTATAATTTAATATCTAAGGAAAGACAAAAGTTATCTTTTTCAAATTTGGCACACTGCCTTTCTACGTAAACCTGCATCTACTGTTCAAGTCAAAAATAATAACAAAGCCATTGGCGCAGATATGGGGGTTACATATCCCCTTTCTAGAAAAATGTAGTGTGCCACTGGATATTTTTGAAAAATAATTACTAAACTGCTAAATTGCCTATGACATTCTGAAGAAAAATGTGTTCTAGTAAAATTTTGATTGAACAAGCCGTTTCCGATTTATTTACAGTTAAACTCTTTTGTGCAGACAAACTGAAATTATCAATCATCTTTAAATCAATTTACATAGAAAGGCGGTGTGCCAAATTTGAAAAAGATGGCTTTTGCCTTTCCTTAGATATTAAATCATAAAGTTTTTTTTTAATGAAACTTCAACACCCTCTGTGTCTAAGTTATGGTGCAATTTTCGAGGTATGTCTATTAAGGAAAGTCCCCTTATTTTACGATTCTCTTCGCCTCTCAAAATTAATGTATTAAAATCTGGACCACCCTGTATATCATATCGTAATTGTATTGCAATTAGCAACTTAATTATAGTGGAACATTCTATTATACTAGCATAAGTTATATTTTGGATAAAAATTTTTCACACTGCAATCCTTTTCAGGTTAAGCCAATGGACGAACTATTAGGGAAAGAGACAGATATTCAAGTGTGTTGTAGTTTCGACATTCATACCACGGGCGACAAAGTGATCGGGAGTGTAGATAGATAGATAGGAGATGCAGACAGATAGATAGATAGATAGAAGGAAGTGCATCGGGAGTGTAGATAGATAGATAGGAGATGCAGACAGATAGATAGCTAGATAGATAGATGGACATATCTAAATCCGTCTACTAAGTACTTATTGTTGCTGGTGCTTGTTGGTATATAAATAACGTCGTAATATGCGGCCGAAAATTGGATTCCATTGTCAATTACTTTGATCAGCAAGAATTAACGGTGGAATAAAATTATGAGCACATCGCATAAACTTTCTAACGAACCGGTTGGTGGAGGGCATACCGCGACAGGTCATACCGCGTTAGGTGTGTCCTTATTGATAGTACCGGAAGGCTAGAAAGTCATCATGATATGGAGAAAAGCAGCCTCATCGACACTGTATTACATGGCGTATCAATTGGATACCATTTTTATTTGACTAAAATGTTATTCAATTGGATACCATTTTTGGTTAACTAAAATTGGAATCGAATTATACAATGTCATTAATATATCCGTCGGCCTACCATCCGGAATGCAATAGTTTTTCTATCGTGAATAATAACAATAGTTTTTCTATCGCCTAGCTGACAGCCGGTGGGAAGCATGTACATAAAGTTAGCGAAACACCTTTAGCTAATGATATCGAGAATAGGTTGATAATTTGCCGTTTTTTTGTCGCTAATTAGTTGTGCTAATGGCGATTTTGTCGTTTCAATTTAAAAAAAAAAACGGTGTGTTTCGCTAACTTTATATGAAGTTAGCGAAACACATTTTGAAGAATTGTTCGTTTCCAACAATTGATACTTGGAATTTGTTCGTTGATTTTGTCGTTAATTAGTTGTGTTAATGAGAAAATGCCCTTTTGATTAAAAACAAAAAAAACTAGGTGCTTCGCTAACTCATATAAAGATAGCGAAACACATTAGTAAAAATTGTTTGTTTTCAAAACGTCATACGTGAAATTTGTTAGTTGATTTTGTCGCTAATTAGTTGTGTAAACACTCATACTGTAATACTTTATTTATAAACAAACGGAACATCTTTATGTGGGTAATATGATGGGCGGTTTCGAAGGTTATTGGCGGGGGAAACGTGGCCCTAAAAAGTTAGTACCCTGCACACTAATTATTTCGAGTCGTCGTGATTTGCGCCTTACATGTGTTGTAAATGTCCTCACCAACGGCTTCCTCATCCTCATGCCTCAGTTTCCTTTGTGAAACGAAGAAAAGAAGACTTCAGAGGTTGAAGGTTTATATATCCAACAAGTTCCAGTGGTGAGGGCAGTAGTTAGGATTTGGTATGTTCATAGTTCCTCTATCGTAAGGCGGTCTCACGATTATATTTTAGTTGTTCAACTTATTAGTGGATCAACAAAAATCGAACGAAGATAGCTGTGAGAACATATGTTTAAGATTAAACTTGAAATATATGTTCTCACATCTTTTTTTGTTCGATTTTAGTTGATCTAAGGTTGATCAACTAAAATCGATCATGAGACGCGCCTGTAGAGCGAACCCGGTTTCGTCAAATCAGAGCCGAGATCTCGACGAGTATCTTGTCTCAATATCTTAGTTATTTCTGAAATAGCTGGGATATTACAAGTGTTAAGGCTTGTAACTGTATTCAGGGATTTTCTGGGGGCTTCAGGGAGCCCAGAAGAGCAGTTAGTAGGCTCTGGTTTGCGCGTCGAGTGAGCGCGAGTGATGGATACCCAAGGATTGGACGTCGCCCTTGTATGATCCTCGCACTACTCTAAATGGTGAGTAATATGATAATTCATCTTATAGGTACAATTAGCCTCACATAGTTGTTGATATTTATTAACTTGAGTATTTTCTGATCCTTTCAAGTACTTTTATTAAACCAATCTCAACAAGCCATGCGTATCTTCTTCATTCTCGTTTGTTGGGCCTTGATGTAATGGAATTACGAAAAAATAAATTATGATTGTGTGGTCTCCACTAGACACCAAACACCGTAATACTTGATTGATTATTAAATATTTGGTGTTTGGTGTCCCAGTAGGAGTTGCTTCAGAAGTAGTACCATATTATTAACATTCCGTCCTTCTATGGGATAAATTATTATTATTTTAACCACGTTGTTTGTTTTTCTTTCGATTAAATAGCCCATTGTGCCTACATAATATTTTTGACGAAGCTAGGCAGTTTGTGAATCTATCCATAATATTTTAACTTCAATATTAATTAGTATTATAATGAACTCTTTGCAATACCACCCATAAGGAAGGGTGGTAAAATCTGGACATAGTTTGTCATTTGTCTAATTGTTTCTCTCAATTGTTTCAGGGTGTGTCTATATATGAGGGAATTAAATGGTACTATATGGGGACGAACCGCTTTAGGGACAGGAGATAAAGGTATGTATTATTATATTGTTCAATTATTATTCTTACTAATTTGTATATTTCTGTATGTAGGTAGGTTCCGAACGAGATAGGACATGGTGAAAACATCGTAAGGTAAATATACATCCATCCACTGTTTATGTCCGATTTATTTTGATCATGATAAGGACCACTATTGGCATAGATATATTCTGGTAAAATAAGAAACACCTGGTTTCTATGATGCACCAATGACTGGGATTCCACCTCGGTACTTCCATATATTTTGAAGCACTGAATGTGAATCCAATGAAAATTCTACTTTTTAAACCCTTTTATTTTGCTTAAAAATATAGCTAGAAAAAAAAATAGTTCTGTACCATATTTTACCAAGTTTTTGTATATGTTATGAGCCGCGCCACAGTCACATTTTTTTAAACTGAACGCCCTGTATATTTTTTGATTTTGGATAGTTCTTTTCATCCCCCTTATAAATATATATAATTGTTATATTTTTCACCCACACACAACTAAGTTATTCAAATAAATACTTACACCTAAATGCAAGAAAAACAAGTTTACATTTTAAAGATTTTTTTAATAAAAATAACGTACAAAATAAGTAAAAATTTAACATGTTTTCAAAAATTCCACCATTATTTTCTTAACTGAGGTTTAATTTTTTTATGTAATTTTGTTTTAAAAAATTTTTTTCAAAAAATTTATTTAATTGTATCCCCAAATCTTTTAAGAATATTTATTTGAATAACTCGGTTATTTGTGGGTGAAATACATAACAATGATATATATTTACAAAGGAGATGAAAAGGGATAACTAAATATCGAAAAATATGCAGGGTGTTCCTGTTAAAAAAATGTGACTATGTGGCGCCCCCTGTATATTCATTATTAATATAGATGCAGACTCATACAAAAACTTGGTAAAATATGCTACAGATTTTTTTTTATTTTTAAGGAAAATACAAGGGTTTAAATAGTAGAATTTTCAAACGATCACCCTGTACAGGCCAACTTAAGTCTTTAGGTTTAACCTGTTTAGCTCTAATAGTTTCTTATTTCTTGGTTTCGAGGGGTACGGTATGAACGCCTTTGAATGGATTAATTCTGGTAAGTCGTGCCGGTGCCGAAGTGTTTTACTGTCGACCCAGGCTGAGATTGCCGTTTTGACAGTACTTGATGATTTGCCGAGGACCTACAGGTTCTGGTTCAATGAATTGTGATCCTGCACCTTTTCTGGCTAGGGAGTCAGCAATTTCATTGCCCTCCATTCCAGAATGTCCAGGTATCCAGACCAGAGTTATTTTGTTGTCTTTTCTCAGTTGGGTTGGAGCTTTCTGACAGTTTCATACCGTTTTAGAATTGCACCGATATGACTCAAGAGCTTTGGGAGCTGCTTGACTGTCTGAAAATATTTTTATTGATCTGTAAACCAACAGCTGTTCGCCCTTAATAGGTCGATTTTATTTTCTTCCCGTTCGTCTCTTCCAGGAAATAGGAGGTTAAGGGCAGCTCGGTGTTGGTCCTGGGAGGCATAACATCTGAGACCATTCCTAGGATACTGAGACTTTCTATGTGATCCAGCAGCCCATTGTGTTCCATGATGCTAGCCTACGGCGTATTGATAGCCGCTTGTTGAAATCTGTATGTTGCCCACCTGGCTTCTCTCTCCAGATAAATGTAAAGAGGGAGTAAGTCCAGGAGGATTTCCATAGCAGCTAACGGGGTGATGCTGATTGCCCCAGTTATCGCCAGGCATGCTTGTGTCTGTAACCCAGAGAGTTTGGTTTTGGTCGTCCGTTGTAGCCCCTTCGACCACCAAACTATAGAGCCATAAGCTACCATTGGTCTTAAGGCCGTGAAGTAAATTCAATATTTTTGCCAATGCCGTAGGATTTTCCGTAAATTCTTCGGCATGTCCACAAGGATAACCTTGCCTTGTTGATCACCTCCAGGTGGGAGTTCCAGTTTAGGGATATGTGATTCCTAGGTATTCCACATCCTCCGCAAATTTAATGGTTTCATCTGATAGGGAATGTGGTTCTAAATTACTCATTTTCCGTTTTCTGGTGAATGGTACTATCGTTGTATTGTGAGAATTCACAGATATCTGTCTCACACCAGCTGTGTATCTTATGGGGAGGGTATAATGGCCCATACTTTCACCATCAGTCATAGTTACTAGAAATCAAAGGTGGCCCTGAGGACTATATATTCGGCTATGTCCTGATATTTAAATATTTATATACTTCTAATTCAGCTTTTCCTTCCAAATTGTCATTGTATTCTATTTTCTTTATCTACTTTAGTCACAAACGTAGATAAAGAAAATATTATACAATGCCAATTTGGAAAGAAAGCTAAATTGGCGTTTATTGAAATTTTAATATAAGGACATAGCCGAATGTATGCTCCTCAGGACCACCCTTATTGCCTAATGACTATAACTGATGGTGGAAGTAAGGATTATTATAATATATACTGAAACTTTAATAATTCTACCAAATCTCGGAGTCTTGGCACTTTCACTAGTAAGACACTTGGCACTTTCACTAGGAACACACTTGGCACTTTCATTAGAAAGACTCTATAACTAAAGCTACAATTTTCATTATTTGATACATCGAGATTAACATTATCATCCAATATCAGAGGATCGGGATCTGCACACTCATTATTAGATGGTCTTAAATGTGTTGGATTTCTTCTTAATGCTTACCACTCTGATCCTGAATAATATAACATCTAGGACTCTCATGTTTATCAATAATCTTTGAAGTTTCCCATATTTTATCCTTTTTAACTAGAGCGTTTTCTCCGATACACAATTCTCTATGTGATTTTACTGACCGGTCATGAACATTTTTATAATTTATTTGCCTGTCACTTAATTTTGTGTGTACCCCCTTGCTAATTTCAGTTTTTAGGAGTTCAGTATGAACTGGTAATTTTGTTCTAGTTATACGATTAAATAAAATTCGAGCTGGGGACAAATTTATTCTTGGAATCGGATTATTTCAAAATTTCAATAAACATGTTTGAATATCAGCACCTGTATAACCAACAATTTTTCAATATGTTTTTTGGGGCACTCCCTTGGACCATGAACCTTAGCACGCCTTCCACATTTGAAACGATCAACTTTTCCCGCAGTATTTTCTCTATCTTTAAATCTCTCTACCTTCTTGTTTTTTAAACAATATCGACACATTTTTCTTGTAAATTTTTATCTTGCTTTTTTGACACTTCTGCGGTTCTGCAGCAATCAATTGCTTTCTTGAGATCTAAATTAGTAGTTCGCAGCATTCTCTCTTGCAAGTTCTCATCTTTAATTCCAATTACAATGCAGTCTCTAATAATTTCATGAAGAAAATCTCTAAATTCGCAAGACTGAGATAATTTCTTAATCTCTGTTAGAAACTGTTCAAAACTTTCATCTCCTCGTTGATCTCTTTTATTAAACCTAAACCTTTCGTAAACCACATTTTTCTTCGGGTTACAGTATTTTTCGAATGCCTCTAAAATGGTTTCCTCTTTCTGGGAATCTGCTTCATTTAATCCAGATGTGTTGAATAATTCAACAGCCTCCTCTCCAGTTAAACTTAATAAGATGCTTGCTCTCACATCACTTGCCGTTTTCTGAAGCCTTCATAAAAATAATTCCTGATACCGCCTTCTTCATAGAGATAATTCTGCTTGAAGACTGATCACCTAAATTCTACATTTTCCGGGGTTTCCCGAACATTATCGGTGATTTCCTCAAAACTGAGGGAATGATGGAGCTAAACCGACATCGGATTCATATTCAGTGGCTCAAAGTACATAGAAGGATAACAAGGTGGAGTCCCAGTAACAGACTTCTTCTTTTTGTGTGTGCCTGTGTTATTTATCATGATCTAATAATTAATCGGCAATAGTATCATTGTAGATTGACACGTTCGATTTGTTCCTGTGAAATGTGATATTAATTAAAAAGAAAAATCAATGTGCAACGTAAGTATCGACTGTTGTGAGTAAATATTTGTGAATTTTACATGCTGTATACTTGGCAGATATGTGTGGCAAACTGGTTTTTAAATAGTTACCACAGGGAAGTATTCTATTTTTATTATTTCTGTATTAAATATGAAAGCACCCTCTGATATGCATAGTAACCAACCATATTTTTTAGATTTATTGGGAACGTGAAAAATCTTATTATTATTATGGAGTGTTGAGGAAAGGACAACCACACTGAAATAATAAATGAAGAAACGATTGTACTAAAATAAATATTTTAAAGAATTTAAGCGGTGGGATGAGAAATGAATTACGACTGTCATATTTAACAGATTATTTTTTTAATCTCATATATATTTTAGTCAGAAATCCGGTGTTCCAAAACATTTGCACAACCCCGTATAGTTTGATGCCTGTTATTAATTTGGAGCTGCAATAAATAAATAAATAGCATAAGAAAGTAGACCATGAGGTGTTCGCTCGTAATGAATATGCCTGGAGTTCAGTAATGTAAGTTTATTTTATTAGACCCCACGTGTTTACCAAATTTATTCATAGTATGGCACCTCGTATGTTAGAAGAGTTATTTGTTTGCTTTTTTGTTTCTCAATCTAAAATTTAATAGTTATTAAATATTTGCCATTAATAATATTTAATGTAATTTGAGAGAACATCTGTCGCTTGACAACTAAATTACAGAGGAAGATTATTCTATTTATTGTTTATGTTAATCAGTTATTAATATTATTCGTAAGCGGATACTAAAGTGATTAATATCCGGAGTGTGCTAAAATAATCCGCTATATATATATATTTTTTTTTTCTTATCCTCTTCGAGTATAAGCAAAGTGTGTGAGACCCAGGTGTGAGTACCTTCAAAGGATTACGTCCATTCCAGATTTTTGAGTAAGGCATAAATCATTATTTTATTTTATTTTATTGTGCTTCAAACGGGTCCGGCATCAGACGTCGGCCAGCGGCTATCTGCTTCGAGCACGTGCCCTATTGTTCTATTGTGCCGTTTCAACCACTACAGAGACATCGTGGAACTGTGGTTCTCTACTGGGCGGGGATTTTGACAGATTAGGGTTAACACTATAGCTCATTACATTCGCATCAGGCAGTTACCTGGGTGACCGAATTAAGCTTAGCACCTCAGGTCCGCATCAGAGGCGTACCTAAAGGTTCGTTTATTTTATGTACGAATGTACTGGCATTTAAAATTCGGGTTTTTATAGCAGGCGTCCATCGTCATACGCGTTCCCCGAAATATTAGATGTGCGGGCCTATTCCTCTATAATTGAAGCAGCTTTTATTTCGTGTATTGTTCTTTGCATACAATTTTTTTATTTTTTTTATTTTTTATTATAATGTTATGTGCATGACCCATAGAGGTACCTAAATTAGATAGGCACCGCGGTGTAAACACCCGTGTGCAATACAGTAAGGGCTCGCACCCTACGCGGACTTACCCAGGTAGTTTTAGCCACGAACCTTACCCCACGCCCGACAAAAAGCCACCTTCCATGGTTGTCTAACTTTTCGTACAGAATTTAAGTTAGTGCCACATGAGCAAAATTGTTCTTTTTGACTGTTAGTGTTTTATAATTGGTCACGCGCCATTGCGCCACAGTGGTTAATTTTATCCACCATTTTAAATATAAATAAATGTATTAACCAATCATTGGAGTTTCATTTCGCTTCATAGTTCAAATATCTATATATATTTTTTATTATTTTTTTTTATTTTTATTAATTTATTTTTTTTTACTTTTTATTTCAATTCTCTAATCTTTTTTTACCAGTGGAATTCAATTCATTTCAGATCCTTAATTTGTCATTATTATTTTCATTCAATTTTCTTTTTATTTTTGTTTTTTAAATTTATTCATTTTTTTATTTTTATTTTTTTTTTACCCGCACCAGTGGCGTTCCGTTTAAAATAAATATATAATTCTATTTTTTTTTTCTGTCGATGCGGATGATATTGTTATTAGACATCACATCGACAGCTTGTCTGGGACATTAGGGTCAGCAACTCCAAACTCCCACTTGCGGCGGGTATCCTCACGAGCCCAGCTCTGTACTCCAAGACGAACCACCCTGAGAGTCGACAATCGAAGGCGTAATTGACTTCGTTTAGCTTCGGCACTGGCGCCCATTCTTGTATAAATTTGTGTCGGAGTTAACCTCTGCCCCCCTCCAACCATAGGCGGGGGCCTTCCGATCCCGGATTAAAATATATTCTGGGAGCGCCCGTCGACATGGCGCCCAACGTGGGGCCACACTGATGATTCGTTGAGTTCACGGGATTTTAATTTTTTTTTTTAATTTAAAATTATTATTATTATTTTTATTGCGTAATATTTTCTCTAATATTTTTATTTTTTTTATTTTTTATTTTTTATTTTTTTTCTCGTAATTTTTTTTCCTTTGTAATTTTTTTTTTTTTTTTTGAAAGTACGTACCCTTCTGTCGAATCGACCGACATGGACAGGTACAACCGACTTTTCAGTGAAGCGTCCGAAGGGTCGGACGAGTACAGAGTTGGAGCAAATGGTCAGGGGCCCGCGGAACCTTCATGTTCGCGCGTGACCTCGACGCCCATCCAGAGGCAGGGACAGCACTATGTTGCCATCGACGTAGACACGTCGATGCCACACAGTACGTCCGCTGTACGGGACAGAGGTGCGCAGCCGCCTTCTGATTGGGAGGCGCGCATGGATGGAATGTTTTCATCCATGACGAAAGCCTTCGAATCGGCGTTAAACCGAGTAACACCAGCAGCGGAAGCGCAACATAAGTTGCCTCTACCTGAGTTCCGAGGACACGGACACGAAAGTGCCCGAGGGTTCATCGGGAGAATGGACGAGCATTTCCGCAGGCTGCAAGTTACCGACAGCGCGTCCCAGCTTGCGCTAATTCAGGGGCAGCTAAGGGACGCTGCAAAGGCGTGGTACGAGCCCTATAAGTACCTCATTAGCGATTATGACGCTTTTGTCGAGAGGCTAATGGAGAGATACGAATCGGCCGAGAGTATCTCTCAAGCCACCACATGTCTATAAGGCGAGAAGCAGAAGACCGGCGAGAACGCCGCGGTCTTCATAACGAGGAAGATGTGTTTGTTTGTTGACCCAGATAAATCGGAAGAATTACGCACTTCCATTGTTCTGGCTCAGCTACGCCCAGAAGTGCGATCCAGGCTGAGAGGAGCCAGGTTCCTCTCCCTTGAGGAGTTGGTTTCCGCCTCCTCAGAGGTCGAGGCTGACCTCGGGGACATAGCTCCCTCGAGGACAGCTCGCACCCAGCCCGATCAAAGAGCAACCGAAAGCGTCGCAGTCGAGCGACGCCAAACGAACGCCCAATCTCCGCGTTCGGCCGCCTCTGCCGCCGGGGGTGGACTGACAGTTCCCTGCCGCTACTGCCCCGGGCAACGGTGGCACTACCCCAGGGACTGCCCAAATAGCCCATGGAGGCAAAATCAACAAGGAACCAGACGAGACGGCCGACAAGCCCCTCCTCTGAGTACTAATAATAACAGAGGACAGTGGAGCCAACGCGACATCCATCAGCGCGAGCCCGGTCGGACCCGACAGGAGGGCGGCATCGCCCGTCATGGTCCTGCAATGGTACGATCCGGACAACCGGAGCATAATCTACGAACCGCCCATCAGGCGGAAAACTACGAGGGGGCCGCGGGGGCGAATCGCGTCGTAGCCCCGGCCCAGAACCATTAAATTCGTACCCCACTCGCCGGAGGGCGTTAAACTCAGAAAGGCATCCTCATCAGATGACGAGGAAGGGAATCGCCATAAGGCGAGGACCCCACTATGGAGTCCGACTCCGTCAATTCCAGGCGGAGGAGGCCGTCACATGACCACCAGTTCGGGCACTATCCCGTCCGCGAACTGGCGATCACCACCCCCACCAAGCCTAAATCCGTCAGGCAACTCTCTTTTATCCTTCGGCCCGACTCGGCCGGAAGGTACCCTCTCAGCCCCTACCAGGTACCCAAATTCCAGGACGCCATGGAGTAGGTCGACCCCCGGAGAACAGCTCCACCAATTAGGCGATCCCGAGACCGCGAGGAACGAGCTAGGCTCCAAGCCACCCCTCGTTCGCCCAATCGTCCGCCGACTATCAAGCACAGTCGGCGAAGCCCGTGTAGCTCGCCGCGATCCCGTCGATAAGTCTCATTTATCGACTAATCCCTTTAAGTCGGACCTCGAATCGTCCTCAAATTCACACGCAGTCGACACGGCCGACATACCCCAAGGAGAAGCCGGCACTACGCCCCTCCTACCTTCTAACCCCTTTTGGTTGGACTCTAATCTGTCCGAGATTAGATCCGTTGACCAGTCCACGCCAGCACAGGCCGACGTGACAACCACTTCTTATGTAAATTGTCCTCAGGCTGACTCTAGTCCGTCTGCCAACGAGGCAAACAGGGCATCCACAGAGATGGCCCCAATGCTCAAGTCGACAGACATTCGTCCGCAGCTTCACCCATACAATCCTCGAGCCCCCAGCCATTATCGCTGACGGCGACATGTTCTCCCTCATCCGAGGAATTTTCAATTAATTTTAAGAGATCACCCGACTGCCCGACAGACAGACGACAGGGGGCAAGAGATACCATTTGCACGACGGAAGAACTTCCGCGTCTTCCGCACATCACGCTCGTAGTAAATGGAAAGAGGCACCAGGCCCTCATAGACTCTGGCGCGACGCGTAATATTATAAACGCACGGCTAGCCGAAGGGTATCGCACCGAAACCAATAATAGACAATTTGGATTGGCCTGCGGCGCGGATACCATACCTTCTCTAGGAGAGGCGCTCATCGACTTCTGTATCGACAAGCGGGCATACATGGCACGCTTTAACCTCATTCCGAACTTGAACGAAGAAATTATTCTGGGAGCGCCGTTCCTCTTCAAGGAGCGCGCCGTTCTCGATTATCAGCGTAAATGCGCATACATAGGTAACGCAGACAGACAGACAGTATTCTGCAACCCCATAGACAAGGACGTAGCTCCGCGGACGATCATAGGCTTGCCCGAACAGGTCGTTATCCCTCCAGAGGGGCACACTACTCTAACGCCTCTCTTCGAGGAGTACGCGGACATCTTCTCAGACGCTCCTACCCAGGCGACCACTATTACGACTTGTCAACGGATTACCTTGACTAACGACACGCCGATCCACGTCAGGCCCTATCCCCTTTCCCCGGGGAAAAAGCGGATTCTCAACGAGCAGGTTGAGGAGATGCTGGAGGCGGGCGTAATTGAGCCCAGCACTTCGCCATACAGCTTCCCCCCGGTCATCATAGAGAGACCTGGGAAGAAACCGAGGTTTTGTGTGGACTACCGTAAGCTAAACGCAGTCACACTGGACGAAGCCTCGGTTCTGCCAAAAATCTACGACACGATCAAGGATTTTGGTGATGCCAAGTACTTTACCTTGCTCGATTTGAAAAGTGGATACTGGCAGGTGCCGATGCACCCGGACAGTAAACCCTATACTACTTTCTCTACACCCGATGGTGCGGCATACCAATTTAGGGTCATGCCTTTTGGACTTAAGTCCGCTCCAGCTACTTTCCAAAAGTTAATGACAAAGGACGTACTGACGGGTTACCTTTACAAGTTCGTGCAGGTGTACCTAGATGATATCATTATCTTCAGTACAGACTTAACTGAACATGCCCGACATTTACGACTCGTGTTAGAACGGCTGAGGACTCACAACCTCACGGTGTCGCCGAGTAAGTGCACTATCGCGGCGCAAGAGCTGGACTATTTAGGACACCGAATCCGCGGACGCACAACTACGCCACAAGACAAGCACATTATAGCCATTCAAGAATTTCAACCTCCCACGACTAAGAGACAGCTGCAGAGCTTTCTCGGTCTTTTTAACTGGATCCGCGAATACGTGCCCAACGTGTCATTACTGACACAACCATTGACCAAATTTCTGGCAAAGGACACTAAGTTTCGTTGGTCCGCTGAATGTCAGAAGGCATTCGACGAACTGAAGCAGGCCGCTTCACAGCCCCTTCAGTTACACCGACCGGATTTCAACCGACCATTCGTGCTTCAGACGGACGCGTCTCTTGTCGGATTGGCCGCCGTACTATACCAACTGGGTGACAAGGGAGAGCGACGAATAGTTTCGTACGCCAGCTCCACACTCAGTAAGGCTGAGCGCCGGTATCATATAAATGAACTGGAATGCCTTAGCCTAGTGACGTACGTGGCCAAATACGCGATCTACTTACAGGACAAACCCTTCACGATACGGACAGACAACCGGTCGTTACTATGGCTCAATAAATATAGGGATCAGAAAACTAAGTTCATGAGGTGGTCACTCCTCCAGGAGTACTCCTTTACCATAGAGCACTGTCCAGGCAAGGAAAATCTCCTAGCAGACTTCCTAAGCCGACATCCAGACAAGGGGTCCATCATACCTGTTTTGGACGAGGAAAGGATGCTTATGCCTGAACAAAATCCGGAGCCGGAGGCCATCCAAACCCTGACTACAAACGAATTGTTCGAGGAAATTTCTCGGGCGCAACGCCGGTCCCGGCATATCGTTTCCAAAATCGAGCGTTGGGAACAGATTGATCGGGGAGGCGCGACTTTGGAAAGGGTGTCGAAATTTTACCGCAACCACCGGGTTCGCGATGGGTTATTCTGGTGGTACCAGGATGATCAGCACAAACTATACGTACCCAGCTCACACGTCGATATGATGATCGAAACTCACCATGACGCACCGGATGCGGCACATCCTGGTCGGGACGAAACACTTCGTGCCATCCGCCGAGCTTACTATTACCCAAATTTAAGCCGTCGCGTGGGACAATACGTTAAACATTGTCTGGTCTGTCGCACCGTAAAAAAACGACAGATTCAGGAGAAGGCTCCCCTCCGGACCTACTCCTCGACGACGTGTTTCGAAGCAATAAGCGTAGACATTTTAGGCCCATATCGCGCCGCGAGGAACACCAGGAATCGATATATCATTCTCGTAGAAGACGTCTTCTCCAAGTGGGTAGAAGCGGTAGCAGTGCCGAGGGCAACCGGGAAAGTATTAGTTGAATTTTTAGAGGCAGTCGTCACGTCTAGGTACGGGATTCCGCGGGAGTCACTTCCGAGGGGGGGAATACACCACGTGGTGTGCGCGAAATCATATCGAGACCCGATACTCCGCTCCCTACCACCAGAGGGTCAATCCCGTGGAAAGACGTGTCCAAGAGCTGAAGAAGACCATAAGGACAATTACCTACAGTCAAAATCTGAGTGGGACAGACACCTTAACAGCGCTCTGCGCGTGTTGAGAACAAGGCAGAATGCCGCCACCAAACAGACCCCAGCCTATACCTTGCTGGGCTTCGAGCCACCAAAAGCCGGAGAATGGGCTCTCCGAGCATACCGAGAGGAACGCCAGATGCAATCCCGCGTCTCAAGGGAGAGACGCGTCCAAGAGGCCAGACGGCAACAACGAGCGTACCAAGGGCGGTACGCGCCAGAAGAAGCGAGGCCGCCGATCGCATTCCAGATCGGTGACCAGGTGTTGGTGAGGATGCTTCGCCCCTATTAAGGCGCATTCGCACCTCCGTGGACCGGACCACATCTTGTGCTCGATAAGCTATCAGAAGAGGTTTACGTAATAAAAAGGGATAACGGCAGGATCGACGTCCACGTCGATGACCTACGACCCGTACCTCCCACGCTCGAGAGAGCAGGAACAGATTCCGACCAATGGTCAGAGTCCGAGGGTTCGTTCGAGGACGAACGATCACACGATCCCACACCGGAATCATCCGAAAATGGAGACCCCGGTCCGAGTCAGCAGGGAGCTGACTCCACACTTGACGCCCCACCGATAACCGTCGACCTAAGCCAAATAACACATGGCCAAAGTACCAAATGTCCACTGCCACGTGATGTAATCTTATCGACCTCAACTCCAAGAAGGTTCACCACTCGTCAGTCTCCAGCCGAGGAGTATGACGCAGCCGAAGGCTATTCGCCGTCGCCAGGAACGAGCTACGAGTCGCCAAACGCCACGCCACAGCGATCCCCTGGACGCAGCCAACAACGACGCTCCCGACGTCGACCAGCACCACGTACAAGATGTGCGTGTGAAAGTGCCGACATCGCGACCGACGCGTCGAGCGAGTATCGCACAGAGCCACAACCAAAAACAGTGACCCACCACGGACATCCAAGTGCTGCGAGTGAGTGACTTCACCGGGTTCTGAGAACACTCGCGCAGTGCTCAGCAAGCCTCAAGCCGAGCGAAAATAAAAACAATAGACCGCCACTACAGTCCATTACCGCGAGTGAGCGAACATCACGGATCATGGAAACATTCGCGCGGCCGAGATAAAATAACTAAGTGACGATCACCGAAAAGTGCGCGAACGGGCAAATTAGCCCTACCCCTTGGTGTCTACGCGATGAGGGATGAAGAGTGCGCGCACAAAAAGCAATCTAACCGCTTCCCGGGTTCAGTGAACGTCGGACCCGGAGGAGAGTGCACCAGTGCATCGAGCCACCAAACAGACACTAATCCGGGAGATAGTGAGGACGTGTACCACCTCGGTCACGTAATCTAGCGTATTGACGCACCAATGTATTTAGGATTAGTTAGATTAAGAGTTTAAAAGCCGACGCCATGAGCCGGAACCGTTTTCTTCGAAAGAAGGGGGGTGTTGACGGACGTCACAAAACGTGCGTCAAACTCACCTAAAATAAATTGTAACAACGGTACTCACACCGCCCTCTCATAGAGCTTCCTTCCAGGGAAGCCAATTTCTACCTGGCTAGGGTCCGGGTAAGCCCACGTTTGACCGCCCACACGTAGGTGGCGGTATCGGTATTAAATTAAAATATTAGGATTAACAAACTTAGTTTATTGTTAATATAAGGATTCCCACAATAATACGGAACCTATTGTGGGATACCGATGAAAATATAAAGCGGTCCCAGCATATCACTAACTACCTGTATCAACGCCTTCATGCCAAAAACACAGCGAATAAAGTAGTCTGCCGTCATCGGGCAACAGGTAAATTTTCCCTCGCACACCTGCGAATTACGGGTTGGACGCGACGTCGCCGTTACTATACGGAACGTCCCCAATTCCCCAAACTAGTCTCAGGCGACGTAGCTCCAGAAAAAAAAACACTGGAGAGCGTCGCCAATTAAGGAGACCAATTGAAACGCAAATCACGGCCAAGCCTTCCATAGTGAAGCAGCCAAAAGTTGCAAAAATATAACCTCGGATCTGCTGGTCAGAACGAGACTAATTTCATAAAAATCCCTGCATGGGAAGTAATTTTTTTATTGCCTTGAAGATTCGCGTGTCATAAAAACACGCAAGCCGAACGGCAAGCAAGACAAGCGACGCGCAATGCAGTGGAAAATTTTACCGGCGTCCGAAGCGATGACAGACAATCTGAAAGCTTGGCTTGGGGATTGCACCCGAGGGTACAAGTACAGGTAGTTGGCAAAAAACAAGGAAGTCTCGTAGTTTCGGCTCTCTTAGACCGACACGGACCCCGTCGTGATTTTTTTTATTATAAATTTTTGCTTCAAATTCATTATAAAAGTTTATTTTATAATCGGTAGTGTGTGCCGTCAATTGTTACAGCTGTAGAGCCAAAAAATTTTTTTTGCGAAGTAGAAGAGAGTTATATTTTTCTGTCGTTTTTGAATCTCCGGAATTACCGTTGACAAAACCAACAACACTTGAGTGGAACAGCCATCTTTTAGCGTCGGCGTCGCTTCAACACCGGGTTTTAATTATTCAGTTTTTAGCCTTTGCTATATGTTAATCAGTTATTAATATTATTCGTAAGCGGATACTAAAGTGATTAATATCCGGAGTGTGCTAAAATAATCCGCTATATATATATATTTTTTTCTTATCCTCTTCGAGTGTAAGCAAAGTTTGTGAGACCCAGGTGTGAGTACCTTAAAAGGATTACGTCCATTCCAGATTTTTGAGTAAGGCATAAATCATTATTTTATTTTATTTTATTGTGCTTCAAACGGGTCCGGCATCAGACGTCGGCCAGCGGCTACCTGCTTCGAGCACGTGCCCTATTGTTCTATTGTGCCGTTTCAACCACTACAGAGACATCGTGGAACTGTGGTTCTCTACTGGGCGGGGATTTTGACAGATTAGGGTTAACACTATAGCTCATTACATTCGCATCAGGCAGTTACCTGGGTGACCGAATTAAGCTTAGCACCTCAGGTCCGCATCAGAGGCGTACCTAAAGGTTCGTTTATTTTATGTACGAATGTACTGGCATTTAAAATTCGGGTTTTTATAGCAGGCGTCCATCGTCATACGCGTTCCCCGAAATATTAGATGTGCGGGCCTGTTCCTCTATAATTGAAGCAGCTTTTATTTCGTGTATTGTTCTTT
The DNA here is from genome assembly GCA_963680705.1 of Rhagium mordax. Classification (NCBI taxonomy): domain Eukaryota; kingdom Metazoa; phylum Arthropoda; class Insecta; order Coleoptera; family Cerambycidae; genus Rhagium; species Rhagium mordax. The sequence goes on from OY796665.1 coordinate 32,834,760, forward strand.
GCATACAATTTTTTTATTTTTTTAATTTTTTATTATAATGTTATGTGCATGACCCATAGAGGTACCTAAATTAGATAGGCACCGCGGTGTAAACACCCGTGTGCAATACAGTAAGGGCTCGCACCCTACGCGGACTTACCCAGGTAGTTTTAGCCACGAACCTTACCCCACGCCCGACAAAAAGCCACCTTCCATGGTTGTCTAACTTTTCGTACAGAATTTAAGTTAGTGCCACATGAGCAAAATTGTTCTTTTTGACTGTTAGTGTTTTATAATTGGTCATGCGCCATTGCGCCACAGTGGTTAATTTTATCCACCATTTTAAATATAAATAAATGTATTAACCAATCATTGGAGTTTCATTTCGCTTCATAGTTCAAATATCTATATATATTTTTTTATTATTTTTTTTTATTTTTATTAATTTATTTTTTTTACTTTTTATTTCAATTATCTAATCTTTTTTTACCAGTGGAATTCAATTCATTTCAGATCCTTAATTTGTAATATTATTTTTATTCAATTTTCTTTTTATTTTTGTTTTTTAAATTTATTCATTTTTTTATTTTTATTTTTTTTACCAGTGGCGTTCCGTTTATAATAAATATATAATTCTACTTTTTTTTACTGTCGATGCGGATGATATTGTTATTAGACATCACATCGACAGCTTGTCTGGGACATTAGTGTCAGCAACTCTAAACTCCCACTTGCGGCGGGTATCCTCACGAGCCCAGCTCTGTACTCCAAGACGAACCACCCTGAGAGTCGACAATCGAAGGCGTAATTGACTTCGTTTAGCTTCGGCACTGGCGCCCAGTCTTGTATAAATTTGTGTCGGAGTTAACCTCTGCCCCCTACAACCATAGGCGGGGGCCTTCCGATCCCGGATTAAAATATATTCTGGGAGCGCCCGTCGACAAGGTCAGTCACACTTGTTGGTACCATAGAGTAAGTAAGTATAAGAGAAACCGACTAATACAAGTTTCTTAAGTGACAATAATATACAACGTAGAGAAATTAAATGCAATGTTGCCGGTTATACAAATGTAATTTCTTATTGACACACTATAGGCGTGTAAAACCCACATTCAGAATTAACAAATATATACATACCATTTGTAGTATTTTGCAAAATGTCAGTAACAATAATTAAAAATATGTAATAATTTAAATAGGTTTACGCACTGTCCGCACTGAACAGTTAGTGTATTACTGCATTAAACTCATTGTGGCATTTCTGATTCTAAAGTTGAAACTCTGGCAACAGTTTTAAGACGCGCTCGAGTCAGCTAGATGGCTCAAGCATCAACTTATTATACATTATATCGTGGATGGGTGTTTGTTAATAAAATTACAAGTTTTTATCTTTGCATTGAACCATTTTAAGAAGCTACGATGCGCATTGTGCCTGTTGTTTTCACTACCAGATAATAGATGCCTGTCACGTCGCTTTGAAAAAAGATGGTAATCCTCTCTAGCTCTCTCCAACACTATCAATTGTAGAAGTGATTTATTCCCTATCTTTAGACTTTATTTTAAGAGAGAAATTAACGTACCTACATTATTCGCGCGCTCCGTTTAAACTGAAGCGGTCAAAGCGGACAAAATATATTGTTGGCACATCCCTTGTTGGATAGGACACCTATAACAAGGTGTGATTTTAAACAATCCAACAAGATTGTGATATATATATATATATATATATATATATATATATATATATATATATATATATATATATATATATATATATATATATATATATATATATATATATATATATATATATATATATATATATATATATATATATATATATATATATATATATATATATATATATATATATATATATATATATATATATATATATATATAAACCGGCATTATCAGGCCCAAAATTGTATGTCTTTAGAGTATACTAAGCCCGACACCTACTTACGAAGCCCGACTCCGGGCTTGGTAAAAACTTACGTGTATATTTAAGTGGTTAAGCTTGATAGGGCTAATGGAACGTCCTCCCCAAATTTTTGATGGGCTTGGTAAGGTCGGTATTTCTCTCAAAATATACAGAATTAATTCCGAAAATTTCATATAGAGGGCGCACAACTTGATCAGTATATACAATGATAATATATGACCGATTTAGCGAAGCCCAGTATTTTATTCGTATGATGCGTAGCCCGAAAACTTGCCAACATCGCATCAGGTAAAGTAGCTGTCTCTTCTAATGAAACAATTGAAAGTTACCGGGAATAAATTCATTTTATTAAGAAATACACCAATTAAAAAACTGGAAGTAGTCAGTACTATGATAATTTTCACTAATAATAAAATTGTCAAGTACAGTTTTGTTTATAAAAATAAAAGCCAATAAATTTTTAATGGGTTCATTTTAGGTGGATTACTCTATAAATAATCACGAAACTCGAACCGTCATTATTTTTAAATTAGTCGATGTAATTCGATGTCAATTTTAATTCTCTTTTAATTTATGGTTAAATGCAGTTTATTCAACTGTTAAAGCTGTTCATCCATTTAAGTTTTGCATAAGGAAGCAACTGAATCAAATAAGAGAAAATTAAAGTTAGAATTAGAATATTATGTTTTTTTTTCTAAACGGTTTTACTGATTAAAAAATTATAAAGTGTTTGGAATTTAAGAATACTATTATCTAAAGAGAAAAATACAGTGGGTCCCAGGATCAGGTAACGCACTCTTGTAAACTATTTTATTTTTGATTTGCCGAGAAAGTCATTCTTTGTAAAAAGTTTTGCTTGTCTTAGGAAGCCATAAGCAGCCGTCAAACTTGAGATCATTTTACAGGGTATTCTAAAATTGTTTTATGGCATTAGTATTTCTACATGCAGCCAGTCACTTAATTCTAAAAATTAGAATATAATTTTTCTTATTAGATTTTATTTAACATTTTCTTCTTTAAATTTATTTATTTTTTATTTATTTTTTGAAATTAGATTGATTCCTACTTTAATTTTGATTATTAGTTGAGGTTATCAACCTGAGCGAATTGAAGCTGGTATTTATATATTATTTTATACTTTATTAGTTTCTTTACCTATAATAATTTCAATTTTTTTTTATCATGAAAAATGTAATTCTTTAAGTTTTTATTTTTTTTTAATAATAATGTAAATAGAGTTTTTATATATTTATGTATAAATTTAGTATTTTTTGTTAAAATACGTATATTTTTTATTCATTTATGATTACCTAAAGCTCATGTAGAGGCTTCTGTTTCAGGGTCAATAATTTTGGCAGGTATTATATTAAAATTGGGAGGTTATGGATTTTTACGTTTAATAATATTATTTATTGAAATTGGAATAAAAATTCATTATTATTTTATTATTATTAGGTTAGTAGGTGGATTTTTGGTTTCTTTGGTTTGTATTCGTCAAAGAGATATAAAATCTTTAATTGCTTATTCTTCAGTTGCACATATAGTGATAGTATTAGCAGGTATTATAACGTTAAATACTTGAGGGTTTTGAGGTTCTCTGGTAATGATAAATGCTCATGAATTATGTTCTTCTGGTTTATTTTGTTTAGCTAATATTTCTTGTGAACGAATAGGGAGACGAAGACTTTATTTAAATAAGGGATTTTTAAATTAAATTATACCTAGACTTTCATTGTGACGATTTTTACTTTGTTCTTCTAATATAGCGGCTCCTCCCTCTTTAAATTTAATAGGAGAAATTTTGTTAAATAATAGTTTAATTTCATTTGTTGAATAAGAATATTATTTTTATCTTTAATTTCGTTTTTTAGAGTTGTGTATTCGTTATTTTTATATTTTTTTTCTCAGCATGGTAATTTTTATTCAGGGACATTTTCTGTTTATCAAGGAATGTTACGCGAATATTTATTATTATTTTTACATTGAATATCTTTAAATTTATTAATTTTAAAGGGTGAATATTTGGTGTTATGAATTTAATCTAAGTAGTTTATAAAAAATAATGATTTGTGATTTCAAAGATATAGTTTTCTATTTTAGATAATTATTCTATTTGTAAATTTATTTTAATTTATTTTTATTAATTTTTTTATCACTTTTTTTCTCTTTGGCTACATTTTTTAATCCAAAATTTTAATTTAATTATTGAATTAAATTTATTAACATTAAATTCTTTATCTGTAATTATAACTATCTTATTAGATTGAATGTCGTTATTATTTATAAGATTTGTTTTATTTATTTCTTCTATAGTAATTTATTATAGTCAAAAATATATGTTTGTTGATGAAAATTTAAATCGATTTATTTATTTGGTGGTTATATTTGTTTTATCAATAATATTATTAATTATTAGACCTAACTTAATTTCAATTTTATTAGGCTGAGAAGGATTAGGTTTAGTTTCTTATTGTTTAGTAATTTATTACCAAAATGTTAAATCTTTTAATGCTGGGATATTAACATTATCTAATCGTATTGGAGATGTTGTTTTACTTATATCTATTGCTTGAATAATAAATTATGGAAGAAGAAATTTTATTTTTTATTTGGATTTAATAAAAGAAGATTTTTCTATAAAATTAATTTCATATATGGTAGTTTTAGCTGCTATAACTAAAAGAGCTCAAATTCCTTTTTCTTCTTGATTACCTGCTGCTATAGCAGCTCCAACTCCAGTTTCTTCTTTGGTTCATTCTTCAACTTTAGTTACAGCTGGGGTTTATTTAGTAATTCGTTTTAATTTTTGTTTTTCCTCAAATTTAATATTAATTTTATTATTAATTTCAAGTTTAACTATATTTATATCAGGTTTAGGGGCTAGTTTTGAATTTGATTTAAAAAAAATTATTGCTTTATCAACATTAAGTCAATTAGGTTTAATAATAAGAATTTTAGCTTTAGGAGAGTATAAATGAGCTTTTTTTCATTTATTAACTCATGCTTTATTTAAAGCTTTATTATTTATATGTGCAGGAAATATTATTCATAATTTAAATAATTGTCAAGATATTCGTTTCATAGGAAAATTAAATAAGCATATACCATTAACTTGCACCTTTTTTAATATCAGAAAATTTTCTTTATGTGGGTTACCTTTTTTATCTGGATTTTATGAATTTAGTTCTGCCCATGTTGGGTCAAATTATTATTATAATAATTTCATTCAACACTTATGAGGTGAAAATAAGGGTTTCCCAAAATAAGTGTAATATATTAACTCAGTTGGGCTTGGTAAGGTGTCGCTATGAAGTGGCTTTACAAGTACTGGAAAATTTATGATTAAGTGAATATTAAATAAGGTTACCCCTCTCCTCTAGCAAAATGTATATAAATTGTACTACGCGCAGTCACGTGAAATACGCACTTCTAAATACAATAGGAAGCCTGGGCTTCTGAGAGCCGGTGATATGTACTAGGCTTGGTATAGGTTGTTGGGTACGTATATGAGGTTGAAGTATTTACATGCTCGTGTAAACGAAGTTTGACAGTCGCACGTCTGATATAACACAAACCACAGCTGTAGCAAAAAGTAATTCCTCATCATAATTTCCCGTTTTTTTTTGTCAAAAATCAACACTCTTGATATACTAACTGTGTAAGGTAGACTGAACGTTAAATGAATACAATGACGTTCATTTGTGCAAATTTGCATGCACAAATAAGTTTCGCAAATTGCATGAGCATCTAAACAGATGTACAACGACTCAGTACATTTGTGCAAATTTGGATACACAAGCCAACTGGCACAATTTGCATGACTGTCTAAAAGCGCCTTAACCTTGGAACAACGAATTTACTTGATCAAATGCTATGGAATCGCAAATGTTTCTTATAAATACGCTATTGAAGTTTTCAATGAGAAGTATCCAGATGTTACAGTGATTCACAGTATGTAAATTAATTTATAAATTTGATACCACCGGGGAAGTAAAAAATGTGAAAAAAAACAAAAACAATTAAATGAAGATGACGCTGCTACCGGTGTAGTTTTAGACTGTAGATTGTAGAACACCCAAGATGGTCGTTAAATAATTTAGGTATTAACAAATCTCATATTCAGAGGATAGCTTAGGCTAGACTCCGCCTGAAATAAAGTCATTTTATTATTATGATTATTATTATTATTTCGTGCATTCGAACCTAAATTAATTCACAAACTTCAAGTTGGAGATGATGCTCGTCGTTTGGACTTTTGCTTAACGGGGTGAGAAAATTTTAGCAGATAGATCATTTTATCGAAACATTTTATTCGTGGACGAATCTACTTTTAAGACTAATGGGCCATGGGATAGTTTCCTCTCAAAACTGTAGGTACTGGGCTCAGGAAAATCCAATTTTCCGATTTATCACTAACAGTCGAAAGTTTAAATACGATATATTGCATCATAGAATAAACGGTCCTTATTTTATTGATAGAATTTTGAACCAAGATACTTATTTAGAACTTTTAAATAATTTTGTTTTGGAAATTGGACAATGAAAATTTAAAACGTAGAAGAATAATTTTTCAACAAGACGGATGTCCAGCACATTCTACAATTCGAGTTCGAGTATTTCGGCCGCAACGATTTCGAAGACGACGTAGATTTATTAAAGCAAAAAATTGTAGAAGCTCTTGCAACCATAAATGAAGATGTAACCTCTAATGCATACGAAGAATTTAAAAAAAGATTAGAGAAATGTGTACTTTTTGGAGGTCTACATGTAAAATAGTTCTCAACTTAGTTAAATGAAATGTAATTTTTTTGAAATTAAGTATTTTAAATAATTGGAAACACTTTGCTAAATAAAATGTTCAATAAAGATGTAAAAAAGCAATTCACTTAAAAGTCCATAAATTTTCAAATTTTTAGAAAACCCTGTATAATTTATCTTAAGTTTGACGACTGCTTATGACTTCCTATGGCAAGGAAAACTTTTTATAAAGAATAACTTTTAGTAAATATAAGAGAGTTTACAAGAGTGCGGTACCTCATCCGGAGTCACACCTGGTTTGCCCAAATTAATATGATAATATACAGGAAGTCCCATTAGAATGGGTCATTCGCGATGCCATACTTTTGACTCGTCCTGTATGAAATACAAATTATTGCTTCCGGTAACATCAAAAAATTATATTTTATTCCTAATAGATTTTTGTAATATTTTGTGGTTTGAGCAGAAAAAAATCGATTTTTAAAAATTACTCTATTTTATTTGTGTCTCGCCCTGTATACAAACACATATTTGTCACAATATATTATTTGAAGTTAAAGAAATAACATTCATGCAAAAAATTGCAATCGAATCCTTAAATTGCTATAAATATATCGGGTGGTCCAAAAATAACCGGAATTTTCATTTTATCCCATAACTTCTTTATTTTTTCATAGATTTTCAACCTGTTGGGCTCGTTTGGCAGCTAAAGCCTCCAGCTAAATGATTCTCTGTCAGACACTGATATAATGATCATAAATGTCAAGGCTGACGTATTTAAACTTGAGCAATTTTTAATAACTGATGGAATTTTGTTGAAATGCCGTATTTACAAACGGTTTGCTTTATGATCATGGCTGGTCTTCTGGCAATATTTTGGTGGGCAGTTTTTAAAAATCGGTCATGGAACTACGGAGCTGCACCAATAAATGTAGAGACGTGTTGTAAACGTCTCGGCAGCCATAGTAAAAATCCAAATTTTCATTTTCCTTTATAACTTTTTGATTCCATTACCGATTTTAATTTTTTTCAGGTCACTTAAAACCCAAAGCCTTCCACTACAATCATAAATGTCAGAAATTGACATGAATTATAAATCCAATATGGCAGAAGTGGTCAAATTTACCTAATATTTAAAAGCCTTAAGAATATTTTAAAATGACAAATTAAATGACTTTTTTTTAACTTGAAGCCTATTCTAAGAACATTGTGACGCAGAACACGAAAATCGGTTAAGAACTTATAAAGGTGTATAACGTAGTCATGTACACTGTACACCACAACAACAGTATCAAATTAATTCTTAACAGAGTTACAGTTATCGTCATGGTTACAAAACAAATGAACATTGATTCATAACTGTTATTTCAGTCAGCTGTTTTTAAATAAAAAATGTCTTGTGGTACCTAGTTTTGTTATAATGGTGCTGTCAAATGAAGACAAGATTTTCATTAAGTATCTGTGGGAATTTGTAGAGGTTTTAAAACTAGCATAATTTTTATTGAACATGGAATACGGCTTAATTTTCAACAGTATTGCGAAGTTGTTCCGAGTCAAATGTTACCTTAAATTAGTGATTTCATACTCATGCAAATTAGTCGGTCTTGGTAACTACAATGAAATTTTAGGATGGACACTTGGATTTTTAAGAGAACATGCAGCAAATTTTATTGAACAAGAACACTGGCCTCCTAATAGTCCAGATCTTAATCCCCGTGACAATTACTTTTACATTTACAAGAACGGTTGTATAAGAATGGTCGTCATTTCAATAATTTAGGCGAATTGCGACAAAGAATTTTAGACTGTTGGGAAGAAACTGACCAGCAAATTATTAAATAAGCAATAGACGGTTGGCACAGGCAGGTTCAGCTCGTTGTGAACGCTAATGGAGGTTATGTTCCATTATTTAAGTATTAATTTTGACAACAAGTTATTGTTATTTAGTTAAATGAATCGTAATTAAATTATGTTTCTGGTTCAGTCCGTTATTTAATTAGATTTCATTTATTATTCATATCTTCGTAAGTCCTTAACCGATTTTCGTGATCTATAATACGTTCCAATGTTCTTAGAAGACAAGGCCTCAAGATAAAAGAATTCTAGAGGCTTTTAAATATTAGGTTAATTTGATTACTTCCGCCATATTGGATTTATGATTCATGTCAATTTCTGAGATTTAATATTGTACTGGAAGGCTTTGGGTTTTAAATGACCCAAAAAAAATTAAAATCGGCAAAGAATAAAAAAAGTTATAAAGGATAATAAAAAATTCCGGATTTTACCATTGCTGCCGAAATGTTTACAACACGCTTCTACATTTTCTGGTACAGTTCCGTAGTTCCTTGACCGATTTTTAAAAACTACCCACCAAAATATTGGCAGAAGACCAGTCATGACAAACCGTTTGTAAATGCGGCTTTTCAACAAAATTCCAGCAGTTACTAAAAATTGCTCAAGTTTAAATACGTCTGCCTTGACACTTATGGTGATAATATCAGTTTTTGATAGAGAATCAAATAGCTGGAAAATTTATCTGTCAAACGAATCCAAAAAGTTGAAAATCGGTGAAAAAATAAAGAATTTATACGATAAAATGAAAATTCCGGTTTTTTTGGACCATATTTTATAAAAATAACCACTTTATATCTTTAACACCCTGTACCTTAAAAACTAGTCACAGGATTGAGTTGGGACCTTGACAGTTCTGATCAGGAAATTAAAATCTACAACATACTAACACTAACATTTTAGCAAAAATCACCTAGAGCCATTTTTGCCTATATGTATATTGTGCGGGCTCTTTAGTTTTCCCCATGTTGAGGAAAAATTATTATTATAATAATTTTGTTAAACAGCTACGAATCTTTCAAAACGTTAATTATTGTAATAAAATACTTGAGAACATGAAAATAAAGGCAACGTTGCTGGGCTTCTCAAAATGCGTAAACTGTATTAACTATATACAGTCGGGCTTAGTAAGGTGGTGATGTGAAGTGGCTTGAGGGGGCTGGGGAGGAACTGGGAAATATATATTTAAGTAAATATTAAATAAGGTTACCCCTCTCCTGTTGCTAAATGTATATAAATTGTCCTATGCGCAGTCACGTGAAATACACACTTCTAACTACAATAGGAAGCCTGGGCTTCTGAGAGCCTGTGATATGTACCGGGCTTGGTATAGGTAGTTGGGTACGTATATATTATAACATACTTCTACTTTGCGGGATTATGTTATTGATATTATGGTTTTGAAAATAATTTAAAATAGTAATATATTTTATTTATATAATTTGGTACTTACCACAATATTTTATTCTTTTATTAATTACTGCTTTTTAAAGTTTTATTTTATTTAAAGAAACGCTTTATCTCTCAGGGTCGTAAAATGGGATCACCACGTTCAGATAAATAATGGTTCAAATAATAAATTAAAAAATTATTATCTAAATATAACTGTTTTTAATTTACTTCGAAGTATTTTGGGTTGCCTATGTACTTGAGTGATAAATGATTTAAAGTCATAAAACACAATTTATTTATCTTGTAAATAAATATCAAAACAGAAAACAATCAAAAATAATCAATGCCTTATTTTACCTAATCTGCTCAAGATAACTTAAAAACTAAGAATAAATGTCATTAATACTGCACAGATTTATTTCATTTTCTATATTCTATGGTAAATATAGGTACCTTACTTATTACTTTGTGATCTGTCTAATATTAATGTCACTAAAATGTTTAAAGTTATATTATATACTAAAAAAGAAACAAAACATTCACAATTTATTATACAGTCGCTCAAATGGTACCTTAGTTTATTTTGGTGTTTACAGCAAACTATTTTTGATGGCTTTATCCAGTTTCCAACAAATTACCAGCTCAAACAAATTCCAATAACCTCCCAATCAGGATAACTTTCAAAATTCTAGGTACGTTTACTTTTACTCCTCTTCTTGAGACACAAATATATTTTTTTATTATAATGCCTTCAGCATAATATTATCTCTACACAATTTAACTATTCTTCTTTATACAACTTTCCTTTTCTTATTATTCTTCTTTATACAACTTTCCTTTTCTTATTATTCTTCTTTATACAACTTTCCTTTTCTTATTTTAGGATACAACTTATTTTATTTCTTGTACAGGACAACAATTTTTAGGCTCTGCCTCTCCCAAAGTTCAACAAAATCTATCTTCTCTTTTCAACTCTTTTTCCAACTTATTTATAGAAACGCCGTGCTTGGCCAACTCATTTTTTTAAATTCTGTCATTAATTTTTCATTTCAAATTAATATTTTTAGGGAAGTTCCTACGTTGCATATTTTATTTTATATTCATATTCCTTATCAAATTCTAAGACTTTTGATGTCTTTCGTTTAATATTCTGTTCATTAATAGCGAAGCTACTTATAATTGTTACTAAGAACCCATTTTGTTATGTTGTGGACTTGTACCTTTATTGTAGTGTATAATCACTTTCAAACGAAGCACTAATTCTTACACGATACTTTTACATTATTTTTAGATGTGTACACAATTTTTAATATCTATTTTTTAACAAATTTTTTTGACCATTCAATTTATTTTTATTAATATTATTTTTGATGTTTGTTTTTCGTTTTGATATTTAGACATTTGGTAAAAGATGACATTTTTGGACCCTATTTATACTCTAAGAGTTGACTGAATATAATCGTTGCAGTAATTTTGTAGATCTGGCTACTTGAGTTAGTTTCTACGATTCTGTGGTAGCTGATTTTTAATTAACGTAATAAAATTTTTATTCAAGTAATTCGAAACTATTGAATTTCTGTTTGTTTAAAGGCTTTTACTATTTTTAACAGGCTCTCATGTACAGTTAATTAATAAAATTTGACTTTCCCCCACTTAATTTGTATTTTTAGATCTTTATTTGATATAAGTATTTTAATTTTATTGAAAAGCAAATTTCATGTCAATATATATATATATATATATATATATATATATATATATATATATATATATATATATATATATACCCGCCCAGCTATCTATTTCGCCTCCGACTACCAAACAGACACTCAGGCCTCCGGCATATTGGAAGTAGATATAATTATATTTTTGGAATATATCAATTCCTTTTCTATCATTAAACAATGGGATCTTCAGAGGGGTAAACATTTTTAATATTTTTTTATATACATGTAGAGATAAATTGGACGTATCAAATGGACTCCGTTTGTGAACCTGACGTACATGCCTCCATTTGTATAAAATTTATAAATTTGATCGCCGCTTAGGCCTCCGAACAGTGTTGCCGTGTAAAGTATATACCAATTCAACCAAATTACAAATTATAGCCGCATTATGTGTAAACACCGAATGAAATCGCATTTTTATTTAATTTTTTTTTAATGTCTACAGCTAGTTTAAAGAAAAATGATAATAATAAATAGTGGCCGCTTTGATTGATTGTTCATTAATATACATTTTGTGTGTTTTTAGTTTAGTATGACTAGAGTAGGTCAAATCCACATATTTACTGGTTGATTCTGTGACTTTCATATTTATAATAAAAAACAACATTTTAGTATTATTGACTGATGGTCGAGATGGTAGCGTACCTGTCTCTCACCCAAAAGTCCCGGGTTCGATTCCCGGTCGTGGCAATGGAAAATACTGTGAGAGGGATTTTTCCATTATACACGGATATTGGATGTGTGTCCCTTGTCTTTAAATATGTAGCCCCCTCCCGCACAAGGTTCTTCGAGAGCCTTCTGGGATAAAGGGGGTCGTAATTACATGTGGTGTATTTATATTAGAGAAATTTTATTAAAGAAACAAACAAAATGTTACAAATATAAAAAATATAAGTAATGAATTTAATAGCTATTACATAGTTGTAGGAAAATCTTTAGCCGGTAAAATTAAAATGCATAACTACTCCTATAAATTCTAATATACATAAATTCTAATATACTACACAACTTCTTTTTGACTATCACAAATTAACCTGAAATTAAAAAAAATATATAATGAAAACTTAAAAAACAAAAAGGCACCAAAAAAGATCAGCCAAATTATTAAAAGATTTAGAACCATATATAAGCAAAACCTCTCATTTGCATCCACAACACTATTTTTGAAACTGGACTATATCCAGAGTCTTTTAGACGCCGTTGTTACACCGATTTTTAAAAGTGGAAATGAGCTTAATGTAGAAAATTAGAGATCAATTTCAAATCTTTATTTTTATAAAGATTACTGACTTTTTTCTTGAAATCCGTACTGAGATTCTCTTATTAACTTGTATTTTTTATATGACGTATCTCTAGTTTTTATAATTTTTTCTATAAAAATATTAGAAAAAATTATAAAAACTAGAGTGACGTCATATAAAAAATGCGAGTTAAGAGGAATGTTTGCACGTATTCCCCTAATATCGCGAATTATTTGCCCTGTAAACAATATTTGAAAATTAAATAACGTCGGTCTTGCGAAAAAAATGCAAGGGCCCTTTTTTGTTGCAAATTTCGTCTCAAATAAGATGCATATAATAAGATTTGTCTTAAATAAATTTTAAGACCTTCAAAAGGAATGTTGACGATATAAAACATGTAGAGGATGAGTTTTCTAAGATGATACCCCCCCTTATCTCCGTAAATAACGAGGTGTTTTAAAAACAAAAACGCTGTCCTATACAGTTTTTTCTGAACTTTTCAGATCTGCTATCAGAATTTTCCTAGCTCGCTTAATATACGAGGGATGTTCAAAAGTAACATTTTTTTAAATGGAACACCCTGTATATTTTTATATATTTGGATTTGCCTCGTTTTTCTGATTACAAAAATGTATAATTGTTATATGTTTGTATCAATAATAACTGCCAAACATTGAAAAGTATTCTTAGCAAAATAATTGTAGCTTTTCTTCCGAGTTGGTTTTTTAGTAAAATACTGTTTTTATGTTTTGTTTAAAGTGTTTTGTTACTACTATTTTCCTTTTTCAAATTTAAAAAGCAAGGCCAGAACAAAAGACTAATGAAAATAAAACTTAATAAATAAACGAGCCGTCCAGATTGGTGCGAATAGGAATAAAGATTGATAGTTTTCGCAGTTATTATTGATACAAACATATAATAATTATACATTTTTGTAATCAGAAAAACGAGGCAAATCCAAATATATAAAAATGTACAGGGTGTTCCATTTTAAAAAATGTTACTTTTGAACATCCCTCGTATATTAAGCGAGCTAGGAAAATTCTGATAGCAGATCTGAAAAGTTCAGAAAAAACTGTATAGGACAGCGTTTTTGTTTTTTAAAACACCTCGTTATTTACGGAGATAAGGGGGGGTATCATCTTAGAAAACACCCTGTACAAAATCAGGAAAACGCGCTACGCTCTAGAGACTACAATTTTTTAAATACCTGATCAATATCTTTTTTAAAGTAAAGAGGAGTAATAATATTCTAAAGTGACCAATGGTTTTTTAAATCCCATAATAAATAATATATTTTGTAATCACTTACATTAATGGTTTTTAAAACATTATTTACTTGTACTTCTAGATAAAATTTTCAAAAAACCATTGGTCACTTTTTAGTATTTTTACTCTTCAGTTTAAAAAAAATTTATCAGATATTTAAAAAATTGTAGTCTCTAGAACGGGGCGCGTTTTCCTGATTTTGTACATGTTTTGTATCGTCAATATTCCTTTTAAAGGTCTTAAAATGTATTTAAGACAAATCTTATTATATGCATCTTATTGGGGACGAAATTTTCAACAAAAAAGGGCCCTTGCATTTTTTTCGTGCGACCGACGTGGATTATTTTATTTTCAAATATTGTTTCCAGGCAAATAATTCGCCATATGAGGGGAATACGTGCAAGCATTCCTCCTAATAACAGAATCTCAGTATGGATTTTAAGAAAAAGGTCAATAAGTGGCGCAATAAAAATTTACCATTATGTTAGACAGCTGTTTTGACAAATTGAAGCTCTCGCTATAAGTATCTTCTTAGACCTAGTGAAGGCCCTTGGCATTGTGTCATATTCTCAACTTCTTAAAAACATAAATCAGATTGATCTCAGCGGCTGAAGTTAGTCAAAAGTTATCTGGAAAATAGGCCAAACACTTAGTGAACCATGAATTACCTATATAGTATACGGGTGTCCCAGATTTAAACGGACACAGTGAAATGGGAGATAAAGCACACTTTGCTGAGTTCAAAACACCCCCACACTTACCTTTGAAAGTGAATAGTTTTCGAGATACGGGGTGTTTTATGGTTCTTGGCCAATTATTCATACCGCCATATTTTCGGAATGGTCGCACATATCGGGATAAAATTTGGTACAAATATTATACTCTTTTAGTTCAATTAAAAGCATAATTTATTTTTGAAAAATTCCAGGACCGGACTCGTTTTTTTTAATGTTGCTATCAGTGCTTCGAACAACACCCTGTATATCATTTATTGGAAACTGTTAGTAAACATTGAAAAAGACAATGGATCCATTGGATATACAGTGTATAAAATAATGTCATAATATTTGATGGCACACGTACTGTTAAGTTTTAATAAATTTTTGAAATTGTCATTTGACCAAATATTAAAATCTACAAATAAAGTAGTCAGCAAACTTATAGTCATTATATTGCACTGAAATAGCCTACAATAGACCTTATTATTTGTTTTTCTGTACATGAACCGTATTTAAGCTTTTTTGAGCTTAAATTTCCATTCAAAATAACACAATCCATTTCACTCATAGAAAAAATTTAAATTAGCTATAAGTAGGCTTGTACTAATATGTACCTACTATTAAAATCAGTAACTAAAGACCTTTAGAAAATAATATTAAAACAATGAATTTTATAACATAAGGGCAGAAATACACACAAACAAATAATTTATTAAGTAATATTAGAAAAAGAAAAGAAGAAGAAAAATAGGTAATAAAATTAATTAAAATTACAATAGATTCTCAAAATGAACGCCTCCAGCGTTAATGCATGCTTGGGAACGTTTTAATATGTTTCTTACTGATTATTAATCATTTGCGGGTTATTTTTAATACAATCACATACATTAAAACAAATTTCTAATAACCGTTCCCGTGTATCGAATTCTTCATTGTACACCTCTGACTTTAAGGTGACCCCATAGAAACTAGTCTAAAGGTGTAAGATCAGGAGATCTCGGTGGTCAGTTTACTGTACCTTCTCGACCAATCCATCTGTTGGGGTAAGCAGATTGAGATGATCTCTGACCACTAAAGCAAAATGAAGACCAGCACCATCATGCTGAAACCACATATTCTTGGTATCAATCTCTCTCAATAAATCGGGCAAAATATCTCATAGAAAATAAAAGAAATAAACTTCACCAGTTAACCTTCCTTCAAATATGTGAGGCCCTATTAAATGGTTATTATAAATTCCACACCACACATTAATATTGGGAAAACGTTGGGAAAACACCAGTTTTTCATTTAGTGACATATTAGACAAACGCCTACTTAGGATTTTTAATAGTAGTTAATAAAACATCTAACTCAAAATTTAAGATACGCGTACCTAATGTAAAGTTTGTTGTTTTTTAAAAAAATTATTGTTCCTTAAACGTCAAAAATGTATTAACGTAACTAATTTTAATCGTACATATTAGTACAAGCCTACTTATAGCTAATTTTAATTTATTCTATGAGTGAAATGGATTGTGTTATTTTGAATGGAAATTTAAGCTGAAAAAAGCTTAAATACGGTTTATGTACAGAAACACAAATAATAAGGTCTATTGTAGGCTATTTCAGTGAAATTAGCAAACTATAGTTTGCTGACTACTTTATTTGTAGAATTTAATATTTGGTCAAACGACAATTTCAAAAATTTATTAAAACATAACAGTAAGTGTGCCATCAAATATTATGACATTATTTTATACACTGTATATCCAATGGATCCATTGTCTTTTTCAATGTTTACTAACATTTTCCAATAAATGATATACAGGGTGTTGTTCGAAGCACTGATAGCAACGTTAAAAGAAAACGAGTCCGGCCCTGGAATTTTTCAAAAATAAATTATGTTTTTAATTGAACTAAAGGAGTGTAATATTTGCACCAAATTTTTTCCCGATATGTGCGGCCATTCCGAAAATATGGCGGTATAAATAATTGGCCAAGAACCATAAAACACCCCGTATCTCGAAAACCATTCACTTTAAAGGGTAAGTGTGGCGGTATTTGGAACTCAGCAAAGTGTGCTCTATCTCCCATTTCACTATGTCCGTTTAAATCTGGGACACCCTGTATACTTAATACAAAACAAAATCCGTTGCACGTCATCACCCACCAAGAATTATAAATGAAGAGCAATAAATGAAGAGCACAGCCTATATCGGCATATGTTTTGGCCTTAAGGTCAACAGTTGGCAAGTCAACCATGGTGACGTCCCAACAGTTGACCTTAAGGTCAAAATATATGCCGATGTAGGCTATACTTTTCGTTTATAATTCTTGGTCGGTGGTGACGTGCAACGGATTTTGTTTTGAATTAAGTATACGATAGGGTGCCCCAAAGTACAGGGTGTTTCCCTTAAAATTATACTCCCACTTATTTCTGTAAATATTTATTGACTATAATTTCTTTGGCTGAAAAGATAAACGAGGTAAATAGAAAAATTATAATTTTTTAAACGGACATCCTGTATATGTTTTATATGTTTGAATTCGTCGAGTTCTTCTAATTACGATGGCATATAACACTTATATATTTAAAAATGTTTATAGCATAAATCTGAGGAGAAGTAATAAAAATTGATGTCAAAAAAGGAAACTATAATTATTATAATTAAATAAATATAAAGAAATAATTATTATTATTTATAACACAAAATGGGCATACATTAAAAAATATATTAAAGCAAATTTTTTCTGAATCTTCCATTGCAAACTTCGTTTTTGGAGAAACGGCAAGATATTTTGTTGGAAATATTTACATCAATTATGAAATAAATGTACAAGTGTTATATACCATCGTAATAAGAAAGACGCGATGTAGATATAAATATATAAAAAAGTACAGGTGTTCCATTTAAAAAAATTAAAATTTTCTATGCGCCTCGTATATCTATTAATATAAAAAAAGTAATGACATACTACATAGAACGAGTTTTTGAAAAATTTTATTGAATAATAATTAATAAAAAATTAATAGTAAAAAAACATTTTTAATAACAAGCTTTTATTTAAATGCTCTAAAAAGAAGAAAATAAACTTTAAATTAAATCAAACCCATCAATTTACTACATTATACAATATATATGATATAAAAGCTTGTCGCGAGAGTTTAATATTGTATTCTTGTTTATTTACCCAGGAAAATCTCGCGACAAACTTTTATATCATATAAATTGTATAATGTAATAAATTGATGGATTTGATTTAATTTAAAGTTTATTTTCTTCTTTTTAGAGCATTTAAATAAAAGCTTGTTTATAAAAATGTTTTTTTACTATTAATTTATTTTTTAGTTTTTTTCGTATTCTTTTCGTATACTTCTCAGCAAACCCTTTCATTTGATACCCATTTTATGATGGTAGATAAGAAAATTTTGTCCGCCATCTTGGGGCGTCCGCCATATTGAATTTAGTGTCAAGTCATTTTATTTTACCCATTCTTCTCAGCAAACCCTTTAAATTGATACCCATATTATGGGGGTGCATAAAAATAACTAGTCCGCCATATTGAATTTAATGTGACGTCATTTTATTTTTCCTATTCTTCTCAGCAAACCCTTTTAATTGATACCCATATCATGGGGGTGCATAAGAAATAACTAGTCCGCCATCTTTGGGAGTCCACCATATTGGATTTAGAATGACGGCACTTAGCTAAACATGCAATTGTCATCCAAACTAAACGTGTATGCAAAATTTCAGCTCAATCGGTTGGGGATGACAATTTTAAAATTCAGTTGCAAAATTTGACCTAAACAAACAAACTAACAAAAAAACAAACTAACATACAAACATTGCAAGTTAAATAAAAGCTTGTAAAAAACATGAGGGTATAGTTTCAAACGAAACATCCTGTATAGATTTGAGCCTTATACTTTTTAGCATTTATGTAAACACAAATTCCATGAGAAAGATAATATCCTATGATCGTACCACAATTTTTTATACATGCAAACCTGAAAGATCTGAAAAATAGTATTGAGGAGGACCTGAAACCTGAATAGTGTATAATTGCTTATCCCGTTTAGGAATTTATAGACTTCACTCTGCAATGTATTTCTGTTTGTGGAGACAAACTAGAACATTTTCGGCGCAATCATTTAAAGATACTCATCTTTGAGATAGTATATAAAAGAGCAACGTTTGCGCCTCCTCTAAACGATGTGCGACGTCGCCAGTTATACGGAGTTGTGTACGTACGGTTGACTATGCGGAGGCCTATTCGACTTACCCGTAAACATAAAATTATATGCCTCTACTCTAGCGCTAGGAAGCGGAATTTTGCTGAACTAATCTGTATAACTGTATGTGTGTATAGGTCGTATAGGCCTCCACCAAAAATTTTGTCAGAGCACTCATGATGACATCACATACATTCTGTGAAATTTTTAATAGGGAAACGTAAGTGCCTCCGAATTTTCGTTCTCGCCTCCGATTTCGGAGGCGTAAACAACAGTCAGATATCATTTCGGAGGTGTGTAGGTATGCCAGGCAAATATATATATATATATATATATATATATATATATATATATATATATATATATATATATATATATGCAAAGTGTCTTATACACCTCCAAAATGATATACGTATTTAACGAATACGCCTCCAAAATCGGAGGCGACTTCGAAAAATCGGTGACCAATACGAACCTATGTGTAAAACATGTTCATTGTCATTATTACGTCATTAGTAGGCGTTTCCCAAATTTTCTGTCGGAGGCCAATTGGTATGGTGTACATATACAGTTATACAATGTAGTTCACTGTAATTCCACTGGTAGGCGCCACCAGTTAATACGCATATACGCTACAAATGGTGGTTAAGCAGAATTCGCCTCCACATGTTCTCTACACCAATACACCTCAGAAATATGGCAACAGTGTACGGAGGTAAGTTAGTACGTTAGTTTTATATGTGTGTAAACATTATTCATTGGTGTTATTTTACCTTCTGTGGAAAAGCGCTCGCGTGCGATTTGACTTCAATAATATTTTATTAACATGTATACGTACTAGCTTTGTTTATGAAGTAATATAGTTGTTCAACTAGTAACTAGTGTTAGTACTAGATTGACATATTGATTAATGATTAATTAAAATAGACGAGTATTACAATTATTACTCAGGCTCAGAAAATACAATTAGTTCAAAAATAATTTGGAAGTAGCTTATTTAAAACAAAATAAGAATAAACATAATTTAACGTTTTTATTTATTCAGAACAAAAATTTGTGTGAATGATTTTGGTGTGTGTAAAATTATTTATTTATTCCTTTGGTTGAAAAATTAATGTTGGTAGTGTACGTAGTATTTCAATATGTTTTTCATAAAAAAGTAACTAAAATTGCAGTTATTAAACCAGTATAAAATATGTAAATTAGCAATAATAAAATCCTCTGTAAATAAACAGTATCAAAAATATTTGTAAACTGTACTGAGTAGATTAAATAGATACACATACACATTTTATACAAAGGTGTTTAAAGATCAGCTTTAACCTGAAGATGATGAACTCGACAATCTATTAATACAGATATGGGTAAGTAGTATTATTCTTTTTAAATTTTTATAACCAATTATGACTTTATTTGCAGGTTTGACATTATTCAAAAGTAAGTGGATATACAATATTGCATAAAAAACAAGCTTAAGATTTTATTAGCAACATGTCATATCAAATAGTTAAGTAATGTTCTTGTGTTAATACATACAGTGTGGAACAGCCAAATGAAATAAATTCATTATCTCAATTAATGTGAATATTTTTTTAAAATCCCTAGGTACCTACGTCGATTTTGGATTCTGAAATGACATCCTACAACGTACAAATTTCATCTTTTAATTCAACCCCGTTCGAGTGGCAGTTGCAAACCCTAAATTTTTTAATGGACTTAAAGTAAGGACTTGTGATACCTTATTTGGAACATATTTTTACATTTATAGATTCAGGATGTCATTTTGGATACAGTTATAGCATATTGGGATAAAAATATTAATGGCTGACATTTTTATGAGCAAAATTAATTTTTTATCTAGGCGGCCGTAATCCCAAAAAATGTTTTGCTTTGCTTGGGTAATTAATCAAAAAATATATTTTTGACATTATGCCACATGGCGTTTGTGTTATAAGATTTTAAACATTTC
Source organism: Rhagium mordax (assembly GCA_963680705.1). Taxonomy (NCBI): domain Eukaryota; kingdom Metazoa; phylum Arthropoda; class Insecta; order Coleoptera; family Cerambycidae; genus Rhagium; species Rhagium mordax. The sequence continues at coordinate 32,855,829 of OY796665.1, forward strand.
GGAAATCATTTTTCCAATTTAACTAATTTTTTTTAAATGGCACCATTGTGGCTCACTACGTTATTTCAATAAAGCATTTAATTACCGATTACGTGGTACCAAATAATTCACAATATCTTCATATTATTATACATTAAAATACATAAGAATAACATTCAACTAGAAATGAAATCAAGTTATAATATTTAACAATGGATCTCTATCAAGTAGGTGCCTTTGATCTCCTGAATCAAAAAACGTAAAAATATATACAGGGTGTTCGATTTAAAATTCCAAAGTTAGCATCATTTTCGGCGAAACCTGAAGCATTGAGTAAATAAATAATATAAAGAGGCACAACCGTCAAGGGGCCGAGATTTTAGTATTGTATTTTTTGCCAATAGCTTCAGGATTGTTTTCAATTTTTAGTGCTATGAGAGATTTGTTATTCGGATTTGTTATTCGGTTGCATAGCCCTAAATATTGTAGATAATTCTATAGTTATTGACAAAAAAATACAACACTAAAATCTCGGCCCATTGACGGTTGCGCCTCTTTATATTATTTACTCAATGCCTGAAGCGACAAAAAATGTTAAATCGGCCGAATTAATGCATATTTAGCCGTTATTTGACGTGCCCAAATTTGAAATTCATATCTTGTAAAACCAAGAAGATATAGATAGAGGCAAGTGACATGTTCACCTGGTATATTCTCTGGGTTTTACAAGATATGAATTTCAAATTTGGACACGTCAAATAACGACTGAATATGCATTAATTCGACCAATTTTACATTTTCGGTTGCTTCCGGTTTCACAGGAAATGATGCTAACACTGGATTATTAAATGGAACGCCCCGTATATTTTCACATTTTTTAGGGGGTCAAAGGCATCTGCTTCATAGAGATCCACTGTTAAATATTATGAGTTTTTTTTTCATTTATATCTTGTTGAATGTTATAATCTTATGTATTTCTATGTATTATAAATATGAACAACATTAAATGCTTTATTGAAATAACGTATAGAGCCACCATGGACTCATTTAAAAAAAATAGTTATTTTGAAAAAATGATTTCCGAAATGTTCGAGATCTTATAACACAAATTTCATATGACAATACCATAATTGTATTTTTTTATTAATTATTGAAGCAAAATAAAACATATTTTTGGGGTCACGGCCGCCTAGAAGAAATATTAAGTTTTCTCATAAAAATATCAGCCATTAATATTTTTATCTCAATATGCCATAACTGTATCCAAACTGACCTGAATCAAAAAATGTAAAAATATATAGGGTGTTCCAATTAAAAAATCAAAGTTAGTTTAATTTCCGGTGAAACCGTAAGTGACGGGAAATGTAAAATTGGTCGAGATAATGCACATTTAACCGTTATTTGACGTGCCCAAATTTTCAAAATTCATATCTTGGCAAACCAAGAAGATATAGCAAGCGTCATTTCGTGGTCACCAGGTATACCGTGCCTTCAATTTTCGTAGCTACATGGAGATAAAGTGATCGTGTTCATTCGAAGTAGAGGGAAGTATCGTGTGCATGGTAAATTCACGTTCACGAATGCAAACGCGTATGAATGCGTTTGCGTATGGACGATGATACATGGCAGCTATCCCAACTATTACGATCGGACGCACGAGCTTTACCGAATATTTTCTTGTGTAGTGTTTTGAAATGAAGGCATGGTATGTTTTGTGTCCCAAAAGTAACGAATTTAATTTATATTTTTTTTGTTTGCCTTTTAAAAAAGCAAAATACTCGGTAAATTCTTTGAAGAAGTCATTAGTTTGTAAAGGGTCATTGGCTTAATTGTGACTACTCCTCTAATTTTATTATTTTTATTAAATAACTATATATTTCTTTACGAAATTTTAAGGCTTTACCTGCAGTTTATTGCCAACTATACAGTTGTCATATAAGGTGTTTTAAAGAACGTGCGCGAACAAAGTTGTATTTTTTAAATGGAACACCCGCTATATATTTGCATGTTCGAATTCTACTAAAAATTATAAGCATTCTTTGTCATATCACCATACATGAAAATTAACTGTTTCCGAGTATACAGGGTACTTTCAGATGCTGTATATTCTAACCGGTGAGACTCAAAGTAAAATAACTTCTACATTCCTTTCTTAGTTTTTTATTCCCTACCCGAATATGGCAACTTCCTGTTCAGCTTATATCAACTGGAAATCGAAAATTTGGTTATTGGCTGGATTTGGACTCCTCTTCTACTCTTGTCATTTTTAACAAAAAAAATCCAATAATCTAGAGTACCTAGTTTTCTATTCTATTTAAATTAATAAAAGCTATTATTTTACTAAACTACACGGAAGCAAGTAAAATATTATTACCCAATACAAAAATGTTACAGAGTGACAAAAATGCGATAAATTTTATTATAAAGCGCACAAGAACTGGGAATGACATATTGCAAAATATTATGTCTCCTTTTAAAGTGTCTAAAAAAATATTGGCCCTATTACTCTATTATCTAAAATTCCACACCATACATTTACCGATGAACGGCCCAGAGCTTTTAATCTGACAAACTGCACGAGGATTTTGTAGAGCCCAGATAATTTGCTTTATTAAATTTAAAGGTGTGCATATGCTGAGCATAATTTAAACTGTTAACTTATAGTAGGGCCAAAAAGAGTAGTCAGTAGATCAAAAAATTCACCGGAAATTCTTCAAAGTATTTAGCTTTTATGGAATACAGAAGCGGCAGCTCTTTTTACCATATAATCCCATATAATTGAGAGAAATATATCAAGTTTTATCCGCCTACCAGAGATGAAAACCGCAACTAGTTCCCCCTGGATTTACTGACTACTCTTTTTGGCCCTACTATATTTTAGACCAGGTGGTATGGGCGCAGTCGTTTTGAAGTAAATTCGGACTGATTTTTTTTGCTGGAATCGGTTCAGGAGATAGTGCCGATTATGAAAATCTATGTTACCAAAAGGTAACCTGGTCTGATATTGTTTAAAAAAAGGGAAAAACAACATTTTTTTACTCAAACTAATTAAGCATTTTTATATTTTTCGACCGATTTCCAACAATAACTTTTTTTCGTAAACTTGATATTTTCAATGTTATTAATTTTTAAAAATTAATAACTGAAAATATCTCTTCCTTTTTTTAGGATTTATTATATCTCTTGAAGTTACTATCGAAAAAACTTGTTTTATCTAACTAATATTCATTTGAATATTAGTTAGATAAAACAAGTTTAAAACTGGGAAATAACCTCTACACCTTTGACGTGATGTCAGAGGAACAATTAGAGGGTGTTTTTTGACGACTAATAGGAATTAAAATAATACAAAAACACTGCGCTGACGTTTTGGAATCTATCTGTTTCATTTTTCAAAGTGTAGGCTTTAGATTTTTATGTTACGTGTAGATGTAGATCCACTATTACAAATATTTTATGTGTGACACAATTCATAGCAGAATCTATTGATCCAGGACTACAAACTGATGTTGTTTATACTAACTTTTCTAAGGCATTCGACAGACTTGATCATAACATACTTATTACTAAACTTAAAGCTCATGGTTTCTCTTCGAGTCTCCAAGAATTTTTTAAATCCTATCTTACGAATCGTAAGCAATATGTTGAATGTTCTGGTCATCAGTCTGTCGAAATTTCAGTAACATCTGGTGTTCCCCAAGGATCCAACCTAGGGCCACTCCTCTTTAACATATTCATTGATGATATCACTTGTAGTCTAAAGGTAAATTGCTTACTGTATGCCGATGATATGAAACTGTACTGTAACATCAAAAGCATTGAGCATTGTATGGAGCTGCAAAATGACTTAGTAAGCATCAGTAATTGGTGATTTGCAAATAAGTTGCCCTTAAATGTAGCAAAGTGTAATGTCATGACATATAGCAACAAAGCAAATATAATTACCTTTAATTATTCTATAAACGACACAAATTTAAATCGACCTGTTACCTACCGAGATTTGGGAGTGACATTTGATCAGAAACTTTCATTTGTTAATCACATCAGTAATCTTACTTCAGACTGTTTTAGAGCTCTAGGGTACATTATAAGAAACTCCAACGACTTCAACAATATTAGAATATTAAAATTGCTTTTTTATTCTTTTGTAAGATCGCGTTTAGAGTATGCCTCCAGTATTTGGAGTTCCTTCTACAATGTCCATATTCAGAGTTTAGAAAAAGTGCAGAGAAATTATAAGTAGAAATCCAAGTAACAACTACTCAACGGGCAAAAACCCCGACTTGTATTGAATTACACTTGGAAATCCAAAATTGATAGCCAATATTATTCGAATAATATTGGCTATCAATTTTGGATTTCCAAGTGTAATTCAATGCAAATCGGGGCTTTTGCCCGTTGAGTAGTTGTTACTTGGATATCTACTTATTATTTAGCATGTAGTTTAGTCCACCAGGGCTAGAGGTCGCCTGCTTTTGGTATTTGCCTTGCAAATCGCTATCTGTCACAGAGACATCATCGATGTCTTGACAGGTAGTAGCAACTGACCACCAGAGGGATGTTTCTATCTCTCACCACTACCAAATAACACGGTGTAAAAGAAAATTGTTATTATTATTATTCTACACATTACATTAAAATCTAAAGCCTAAACTTTGAAAAAGGAAACAGATGTAGTTTAAGAAACGCCAGCGCAGTGTTTTTGTATTCTTTTAATTCATATTAGTTGTCAAAAAACACGCTCTAACTGTCCCTCTGACATCACGTCAAAGGAGTAGAGGTTACTTCCCAGTTTTAATCTGGTTAATTTGAGTATTATTTAGATACATCAAGATTTTTCGATAGGAATTTCAAGAGATATGGTAATAAATCCCCAAAAGAAAAGGAAGAGAAAAAATTTATGAAATGCCACAATTAGCACTTAAACAATATGAACAGTTCTTGTTGGAAATCGGTCAAAATATATAAAAAAAATTAGTTTAAGTAAAAAATCGTAATTTTTCTATTTGTTATAACAAAAATTGTTTTAAACAATATCAGACCAGGTTACCATTTGGTAACTTTCAAAACCGATTCCAGCAAAAAAATTAAGTCCGAATTTACTTCGAAACGCCTGCACCCATACCACCTGGTCTGCTACACGAACGAATAATATTCTAGCGCATCATCTTAATACGAACTCACCCCCCACTCCCGCTCAATATATGTGGCAACACTGCTGGAGGCGTAACCGAACTCCAGTGTACAAAAATTTATACAAAAGAGGCGTTTCCGCTACTCAGTATTTGGAGGTGTGTTACATTTACAAATATGGCAAAAATTTGTATATATTCAGAATGCTTATTCCTTACCCCTCTCTTGGTGCTTGTGTAGAGCTGTGTTATTATTTACCATTTGCACAAAATACACACAAAAAACGTACTTCCTTAACGTGGAGGCTTGGGTGCCTGTGTGATGTATGGAGGCGATTAAGATAGCCGTGCACGTATATATATATATATATATATATATATATATATATATATATATATACACATGTAATCCGGCATTACCAAGCCCGAAACGCTATACTTCACGGATGTTACGAAGCCCGCGGCAAATTTACGAAGCCCGAATCGGGCTTCCTAAAAATTATTGCGTATATAAGTCTATCAGGGGTAGGTGACTCCATCTGTAGTTGTTTCAAAAAATCAGCCGGGCTTCCTAAGTCGGTATTATATCTCAATATATACACCTTTAGTTCAGTGTGATTGCCACCAGAGGGCCGCCACGCTCTCTGTATATACACTGTCTGAGTTTCACGGATGATAGGAAGCCCGCTATGTTTCGCCGTGCATAGGAAGCCCTTAATTTTGGCAACTACGCAGTTTAGCTTCCCTAATCACTAATTGAACACTTTTATACCATAGAAAATTAAAAAGATAGGTTCGATTTTTACTTGGCTTAGGTAGGTAGGTACCTAAGATTAAATCAAGTAGGTACTTGATTTAATCTGTATTTCGATTTTAATACACATGAATATTATTTATTAATTCCTTTATAGAATTTGTTTCAATCAAATCTGCTATTGACAAAGGGTATGTTAATTTAAATGGAATTTAATATTTCTTGCCTTAATTTAAATTTAATTGCAGTTACATAAATAAGTGAATTATTATTAATTTGAAAAAAATGTGTTAGGTACTATAAATTTGTTTCTCTAATTCTGTTGTAATTAATGTAAATGGTACAATACCTAATTTATTGATTTTTATGAGATTCAATAGTTTTTAATTACATATTTCAGTAAGATATTGACTAAATTTAGAAATAGGTAGCTGATAATATATAATTATTTAAATTAACAGTTACCTTTATTAAACTCTTTTAGAATTATACATCTTATGCGTTTTACAGAGTAATATTGTAAGTTATTAATTTGTTTATGTGGACCTAGATGACTAATGTATAGTAAGGCACAAATGTCAGTTACCCCTCTACTAACTTTTGAATGATTTCAAATATTTTTTGGAGATAAGATAAATTTGCGACTGTTTGACTCTAAATAAAAAAATTGATATTCCAAAATGGCGTCTGGTCTCCATATTGAATATTTCTCTACTGTCGAGCCGAGGTGTGTGATACCTTAAATTAAAGGTATATTCGTCCATAGTAACTTGCCTTAGGTAATCCGATGATGTATAACAAAATGGCAGCATTACAACAAATTGAATGTTTACACAGGGCACTAGTTTCTTTACCTGGTTTTTTGACTCAATAATACCCGATTGTTAATCCCAGTAAGCATTTGAATTGAACATAATGAAAGTTTGTCAATAAGGCAAGTAAAATAATGTTTGAAATACATTTTTTCATTATATAGTTAAGACTTTTGCAAATTTTAGTGACTAAGTACCTAGTCAAATGAATAAATACATTAATTTACAGGACAATCTATATCACTAAAGCTCATCCTGTAAAAGGAAAATAATAATGATGTGCCTTGAAAATGTGGAAATAAATTTGACAGTTATTATTTACCCATTATTACATACTTTCTCTACCTACATAAAGTGACTTATAATAATCATGCCGCGAATTTTAAATGATAAATCGAAGCCGCTTTGATATTTGACGAATAATTGAAGAAAAGAAATTACCATAGAGCTGTCTTTAACACATCTAGAAGTAGCATAAGGCTCAGAAGTGTTCGCGAAAAATTTATAAAACGGGTTTGCTGTTGTGAACAAAATGGAACTCACTTCGAGTATTTTTGCTAAAGTAAATAAACGTACTATTTATTATATCTAATTAATAAGATAATAATATTTGTTTAAATATAAAAATTCTTAATAAATAGTAAAAAATTGCATTTCAAACATCATTTTACATTATATTCAATTCAAATGCTTACTGGGATTAATAATCGAGCATTTTATTGTCATCGCATTAACTCGAAATTTGGGCAAGTTAAGATTAGATCTTTAATTTAAGGTGTCACACACCTCGATCCGACATTAGAGAAATATCCAATATGGCGACCAGACGCCATTTTGGAATATCGGTTTTTTTATTTAGAGTCAAACACTCGCAAATCTATCTTGGAGTATAACCCCAAAACTCCAAAAAATATTTGAAACCAGTCAAAAGTAGGGGGGTAACTGACTTTTATTGCAGAATCCATTACATTTAAAGCAAAACGTAAAACATTTAAATGGATTCTGCAATATATTGCAATGCTGTATGTGACATATAGTCCTGCAGAGTATTTTGTTTTTGCATTGTTCGACAATAATAACGTTCTAAATTGTTTTCAACGATTTTTTTTGAATTCAACATAATTTATATTTGCATGTTCAGAAATGGAACATCAATAAATGTATTAGATAATTTTGTTATTATTGGGCCAATATAAGGCTTGAATAAGGTTGTTTATACAACAAGTCTCGAATAAAGAGAGGAAGAGTATTTTATAAGAAAGCATGAAAATGTAGGCGGCATTAATTATAGAAATTTGTTTTTTATGGTCACATGACAGTTTATTAATTGTAAAATGTAAGTTCAAGTAAATCATTTTGTTTTTCGAGATTAATCGTCTACCTGATGAGCTACAAATAGCGAAAGAATATGTACATCTTCTTGTGGACTTCGTTTTTTAATTGGTGACCATAATATAATCAAATAACTAAAATAAATATTTATTGAATAAAACTCTAATTAACAATAATTTACATTTGTTATGTAGTTGCTATTAAAAAAAAAATTAACAAGATACATTAATTCTCAATTAAATTATTAAAATATATATCGTCAATAACAGATTCAATATAAATAAATTGCACAAAGAAATTGATAATGGAATTAAAATGATATAAAAATATTAAGTATTCTTTATATACTACTGAAGAGGAGACAGGCAAGGTAAACGGAAAATAAAAAAGAAAATAATTCCGGATGCACTAACTACCATTATTAACTGATCATGAATCTGATTCAGCTTTTAGCAGATCTGGTAATTTTATTCTGTTAGTACCTAGACTTATATTCAGTTCTTAATTTTTGATTATGTGATTATTGACTAGTTACAATTATTATTATTATTATTATCTATTCTATCTATTCTATTCTATATTCTATTCTTTTTATCTATCTTTTATATCTATAAATATTAAAATGTGATAAGGCTATGTCCGTCTAATTCGGGAGCGGTTTTTCGTGTACTTTGCGCCCGCAAAGGCTTTTTTCACGGGGGAGATTGGCTTTTCGTAGGCGGAATCATATCGGGAAAATCCCAACGTCGATGTTTCATTGCGATCCTTTGAGTATTAAGAAAAGTTATTAGCCGTTTGGTAGCACCGTGTCGGAGAGGTTTGTAAAATTTGAGAAATTAAAAAGAGATACGAGACCAATGGCCGCCGGATGCGCGCGCAGGTCTTGACAATACTTAAAAATTACAACGTCAATGTCAAAGCGCCGCTTTTAGTTTATCTCGAAATCTACAGTGCGTTGCGATTAAACTTTTAGGTTATGGTCCGAAATTGACGTTTCCTTATTATCAGCCCCAGGACGGAACCGATCGCAGTTTCGGGATCCGGACGTCCTCGGCGCCCCGAAACCGTTCTCGGTTCGTAGATGGCGCCCCTCTCTCCCTTTGACATTTAAACGTCACTTTGACAGTTTTTTGACAACTGTCAAAAAAATTTTAAAACTTTAAACCAGATACAACTAAATAACATGAATCGTTTAACGAAACGGCAAAGCCAATAAAAATACGAGACACCTCTCATCCCTGAACCTTATTTCCTCTCATGTAACAATTCCGTCGGACTCTACGCATGCTTTCCGAGATATTTAAACTGGATCCAACTAAATAACCCGAATCATCGCTTAACTTAACAGACACGCCAGCGAGAATACACGAAACCCTTTATCCCTGAATTTTCTTTCTTTTCAAGTGATATCCCTGTCGGACTCTATATGTTCCAGAGATCTTTAAACCGGATCCAACTAAGTAACCCGAATCATCGCTTAACTAAACAGGGACGCCCGCGAAAATACACGAAATTCTTCATCCCTGAAATTTATTTCCTTTCAAGTGGCATTCCAGTCGGACTCTACATGATTCCCGAGATATTTAAACTGTATCCAACTAAATAACCCGAATCATCACTTAGCTTAACAGAGACGCCAGCCAGCGAAAATATACGAAACTTTTCATCCCTGAACCTTCTATCCTTTCAAGTGGCATTCCTGTCGGATTCTATATGTTTCCGAGATCTTTAAACCGGATCCAACTAAATAACTCGAAACATCACTTAACTAAACGGGGACCAGCGAATACAGGACACTCTCCATCCCTGAAATTCATCTCCTTTCAAGTGATAATCCCTCTACATGTTTTCTGAGGTCTTTAATTTGGACCCAACAAAATAATTCGAAACAACACTTAACTAAACAGGGACGCCAGAGAAAATACACAAAACCCTTCATACTTGAACCTTCTCTCCTTTGAATGGACAATTCTGTCGAACTCTACATGATTAACTTAACAGAGACGCCGGACAGAGAAAATACACGAAACCATTCATCCCTGAACCTTCTTTCCTTTCAAGCGGCATTCCTGTCGGACTCTATATGTTCCCGAGGTCTTTAAACCGGATCCAACTAAATCGAATCATCACTTAACTAAACAGGGACGCTAGCGCAAATACACGAAACTCTTCATCCCTGATATTTGTTTCCTTTAAAGTGACAATTCCTGTCTGACTCTACATGTTTCCCGAGATCCTTGAACTGGATCCAACTAAATAACACGGATCATCATTTAACTAAACAGAGACGCCAACGAAAATACACGATTCCTTTCATCTCAGAACCTTATCCACTTTCATCTGATATTACTGTCGGATTCTACATGCTTCCCGAGATCTTTCAAGTGGATCCAACAAAATAACCCGAATGATGACAACTAAACAGGGACTCAAGTAAAAGTACGCGAAACACTTCATCCCTAAACCTTCTTTCCTTTTATGCAACAATTCTGTCGTATTCTACATCTCTACATCTTTAACCGGATCCTCCTAAATAACCAAAATTATCACTTAACCAAACAGAGACGCCAGTGAAAATACACGGAACCCTTGATCCTTGAATCGTCTTTCCTTTCAAGGGACATTCCTGTCGGAGTCTAAATGTTTCCCGAGATCTTTAAACTTGATCCAACTAAATAACCCGAAACATCACTCCAACTAAACAGGGACGACAGCGAAAATACACGGAACCCTTCCTCCTTGAAACTTATCTGCTTTCAAATGACATTCCTGTCGGACGCTAGCGGAAATACACGAAACCCTTCATTCTTGATTCTCCTTTCTCTTCATGTGACATTCCTGTCGGACTCTACATGTTTCCCGAGATCTTCAAACTGGATCCAACTAAATATCCCGATTCATTATTTAACCAAACGTGACGCCAGTGAAAATACACGAAACCTTCCATCATTGAACCTCCTCTCCTTTCAAGTGACATTCCTGCCGGACTCTACATGTTTCCCGAGATCTTTAAACTCGATCTAACTAAATAACCCGAAATATCACTTAACTAAACACGGACGCCAGCGAAATCAACCCGTTATCCTTGAATCCACTCTCCTATCAAGAGACATTCCTGTCAGACACTACATGTTACCAGAGACCTTTAATCCTGATCCAACAAAATCATCCGAATCATCACTTAAATAAACAGGGACGCCAGTGAAAGTACACGAAACACTTCATTTCTAAATCCTCTTTCCTTTTGTGCAACAATTCTGTCGGACTCTACATCTCTACATATTTAAACCGTATCCAACTAAATAAATTGAATTATCACTTAATTAAACAGGGGCGCCGACAAAATTACGCAAAACCCTTCATCCCTAAACCTTCTCCCTTTTCATGCAACAATTCTGTCGGACTCTACATGTTTCCTGAGCTCTTTAACCGTATCCAACTAAATAACCCGAATCATCGCTTAACTAAACCAGGATGCCAGTGAAAATTAACAAAACCCTTCATCCTTGAACCGTCTCTCCTTTCGGGGGACATTTCTGTCGTACTTTACATGTTTCTCGGGATCTTCAAATCGGAACGAACTAAATAACCCGATTTAACACTCAACTAAACATGGACGCCAGCGACAATACACATAACCCTTCATCCTTGAACCTTCTCTCCATTCAAGTGACATTCCTGCCAGACTCCATATGTTCCCCGTGATATTTAAACCGGATCTAACTAAATAACCTGAAACATCACTTAACTAAACATGGGCACTAAAGAAAACACACGAAACCCTTCATCCCTACACCTACTTTCCTTTCATCCAACAGCTGTGTCGGACTCTACATGTTCCCGAGATCTTTAATCGGATCTAACTAAATAACCCAAATTATCACTTAACTAAACATGGACGCCAGCGAAAATAAACAAAACCCTTATCCCTGAACTTCTTGACTCTCAAGTGACATTTTTGTCGGACTCTACATGTTTACCGAGATCTTTAAATTGGATCCAACTAAATAACCCGAATCATCAATTAGCTAAACAGGGACGCCAGTGAAAATACACAAAGCTCTTCATCCTAAACCCTTCTCTCCTTTCAGGGGACATTCCTGTCGCATTCCACATGTTTCTTGAGATCTTCAAACCGGAACCAACTAAATAACCCGAATCATCACTTAACTAAACAGGAACCCCAGCGAAAATGCGCGACACCCTTCATCCTTGAACCTTCTCTCCTTCCAAGGGACAATTCATGATTCCCGAGATATTTAAACCGGATCCAACTAAATAACCCGAATCATCACTTAACTTAACAGAGACGCCAGACAGTGAAAATACACGAAACCCTTCATCCCTGAACCTTCTTTCCTTTCATCTGTCATTCCTGTCAGACTCTATATGTTCCCGAGGTTTTTAAACCGGATCCGACTAAATCGAATCATTAACTAAACAGGGACGCAAGCGAAAATACACGAAACTCTTCATCCCTTTTTCCTTTAAAGTGACAATTCCTGACTGACTCTACATGTGTCCCGAGAAATTTAAACTGGATCCTACTAAATAACCCGAATAATCACTTAACTAAACAGGGGCGCCAGCAAAAATACACGAAAATCTAGGGTTTTACGTTGCAGTCCTGTACGTTGTATGAAAAAATGTACCACAGGCCACAGCCCATAATATAAGAAAAAGTTTTAAAAAAAATTTATACAAATCTAACCTGTTCCTGAAAAAATATTCATTAACTAAGAGAAGGCAGTTGTGTAGAGCGTAAAAAATGCATAATTATCGAGGTGTGAATTTTTCACAATAATATTTTTTCTGGTATGCAATAGATTATTCAACAAAGAAAGCAGAGGTATTCTATTTTTCGTTAAGGAAAAACTAGGAAGCAAATTATAATATTTCAAATGCACTAAGAAATATATATTTCACGTATTAAAAAGGGACTATAAAAACATTCCACACGTTACAAATATAGAATGCAGGAAAAAAATGTGGGACTCTTGAATGAAAAAAATACACTGTGAAAAATTATTTATTATTATTGTTGTAGAGCTTTAGATATGTTAATAAAGTATTATTATCATACCTCCCAAGATATCTATTTCTAACGGCAACACCGCCGGGCTTCTTAACATCCGCAGGCTTTATTTTGTTGAAACACTAACTGACAAATTTTAAAATAATGTACAATATTCACTGCAATCCCCTACCTCTCAACCCGGGCTTCGACTTGCCTGTGATATTTACCGGGCTTCGTATCATCCGTAGGCTATGTATATATATATATATATATATATATATATATACGTACCCAACTACCTATACCAAGCCCGGTACATATCACAGGCTCTCAGAAGCCCAGGCTTCCTATTGTAGTTAGAAGTGTGTATTTCACGTGACTGCGCATAGGACAATTTATATACATTTAGCAACAGGAGAGGGGTAACCTTATTTAATATTTACTTAAATATATATTTCCCAGTTCCTCCCAAGCCCCCTCAAGCCACTTCACATCACCACCTTACTAAGCCCGACTGTATATAGTTAATACAGTTTACGCATTTTGAGAAGCCCAGCAACGTTGCCTTTATTTTCATGTTCTCAAGTATTTTATTACAATAATTAACGTTTTGAAAGATTCGTAGCTGTTTAACAAAATTATTATAATAATAATTTTTCCTCAACATGGGGAAAACTAAAGAGCCCGCACAATATACATATAGGCAAAAATGGCTCTAGGTGATTTTTGCTAAAATGTTAGTGTTAGTATGTTGTAGATTTTAATTTCCTGATCAGAACTGTCAAGGTCCCAACTCAATCCTGTGACTAGTTTTTAAGGTACAGGGTGTTAAAGATATAAAGTGGTTATTTTTATAAAATATGGTCCAAAAAAACCGGAATTTTCATTTTATCGTATAAATTCTTTATTTTTTCACCGATTTTCAACTTTTTGGATTCGTTTGACAGATAAATTTTCCAGCTATTTGATTCTCTATCAAAAACTGATATTATCACCATAAGTGTCAAGGCAGACGTATTTAAACTTGAGCAATTTTTAGTAACTGCTGGAATTTTGTTGAAAAGCCGCATTTACAAACGGTTTGTCATGACTGGTCTTCTGCCAATATTTTGGTGGGTAGTTTTTAAAAATCGGTCAAGGAACTACGGAACTGTACCAGAAAATGTAGAAGCGTGTTGTAAACATTTCGGCAGCAATGGTAAAATCCGGAATTTTTTATTATCCTTTATAACTTTTTTTATTCTTTGCCGATTTTAATTTTTTTTGGGTCATTTAAAACCCAAAGCCTTCCAGTACAATATTAAATCTCAGAAATTGACATGAATCATAAATCCAATATGGCGGAAGTAATCAAATTAACCTAATATTTAAAAGCCTTAAGAATATTTTAAAATGACAAATTAAATGACTTTTTTTTAACTTGAAGCCTATTCTAAGAACATTGTGACGCAGAACACGAAAATCGGTTAAGAACTTATAAAGGTGTATAACGTAGTCATGTACACTGTACACCACAACAACAGTATCAAATTAATTCTTAACAGATAAAGGGTATGTTGTGGCCTCCAAAGTAGATACCAAAGATACGTTGTCACCTCATATATAACGTTATGGCCTCCGATTTCGGAGGCGACAACGTTTCTCCTATTTTTCATCGGTTTTGGAAAGAAGGTGACATCTAGAGTTCAAAAACGAAAATTTGTTCGGAGGCGACAAAGTACCTTCCATACTCACAAATAAATATTTTAGTTCCTATATATAACGCTGGCGCTGATGTCGCATTCAGTATTCAATGAGAGCACGTTGTCACCTCCTGATATATAAAGCTGAATTTTTTGTCACAAGCGTAGCGTTCCCGCCTCCTTAAAAAGGCAACGTCGCAGGACATTTCAGCATATTATGGGCGAGTTGCTTTATTCACGGGTTGATCCACCAGATGTGTTTTATCTCGTTCTAACCTCGGACATAGAACGAGATAAAACACATCTGATGGATCCACCGGTGAATAAAGCAACTCGCCCTATGAGATTGGATAGTGATAATTTAAATATGTCATCAATTGTGTCATTTGAACATCTTAAATTATAGTTATTGTTTTATTTACGTGGCATACTGAAAATTTTTGCAGAAAACCGGAATGATACAATATATCAGCTTTGAAATTTTTCATAATTCATGAAGCTATATTTCAAGATATGATTGGAATAGATATTAAGTATAATATATTATATATTTTTGGAGAAATAAAACAATATAACTTACTTTTAGCTTAAGACGTATAATTTCATGCACATCTGGAGATTCTTTGTAAAATGTAATGTAAGACTAAAAAGTGGGTGAGAACGAGTCAGACTGTACAGGCCAGTACAGGGATATTATCGAAAGATTAACCCCTTATGACATTTTTATTCTTCTAAGAAAATAATGGTAAATACAAAAGTTGTGCGAAATTTTCCCGCGATCTCACCGTACTTATCGAAATTACAATTATACAGGGCGTTCTGGAGATACAAACCTAACTTGTTTTTCTAAATGGAATACCCTGTATGTTTTTATATTTTTGAAATCTACGCATTATCCCGATTCCGACGATATACCAGGTGACCACGAAATGACGCTCGTCTCTATATCTTCTTGGTTTTACAAGATATGAATTTCAAAGTTGGGCACGTCAAATAACAGTTAAATATGCATTATTTTGACCGCTTTTTTACTTTCAGTCGCTTTGAGTTTCACCGGAAATGACACTAACTTTGATTTTTTAAATGGAACACCCTATAGATTTTTACATTTTTGGATTCAGGAGGTCATTTTGGATATATGTAGTTATGGCATATTGAGATAAAAATATTAATACTGACATTTTTATGAGCAAATTAAATTTTTTACTAGGCGGCCGTAATCCCAAAAAAATATTTTATTTCATCCCGTCCGGAAAGTACAACAGTACAGTATTCATATGAGGCCGGAAAATGAGACATTACGGTATCAGAGCCGGCAAAGTACCGGAAACCACCGGAAACTTATTACGAACCAATCACAAACTGTTATTATACCTTTTGACAGTTGTTTGACATATAAAAATCAACCGTAAATTAAAAAATAGTGTCAAATGTCAAATGACATAAGAAAATAACCAAGTGTCAAATTATACAAAAATGCTAATATACAAGAAATGACGGGATGAAATAAAATATCATTCGACACACGTCCGTAAGGTGTTATTCCAGCCTCGTTTAGATATTCTAGACTCGGCTCCTGCCGTCGCCTCGTCCATAATATCTACTCGACTGTAACAAGTCACCTTCCGGACTTGTGACGAAAATTACTATTGTTATGCTTCAGTAATTAATAAAAAATACAATTATGACGTTATGCCATATGGCATTTGTGTTAAAAAATCTTAAACATTTCGGAAATCATTTCTCCAAATTAACTATCCTTTTTTAATGGCACCATGGTGGTACACTACGTTATTTCAATAAAGCATTTTATTACCGATTACTTGGTACCAAGGACTTCACTATATCTTTATATTGTAATACATTAATATACATAAGAATAACATTCAACTAGAAATGAAAAAAAGTCAATATTTAACAGTGGATCTTTATCAAGTAGATGCCTTTGATCTCCTGAATCTAAAGATGTAAAAATATATGCAGGGTGTTCCATTTAAAATTCCAAAGTTAGCATCATTTCCGGTGAAACCAGAAGCGAAAAATGTTAAATCTGTTGAATTAATGCATATTTAGCTGTTATTTGAGGTGCCCACATTAGAAATTTATATCTTGTAAAACCAAGAAGAGATAGAGGCAAGTGACATCTTGTGGTCATATTCTTGGTTTTAAAAGATATGAATTTCAAATTTGGACACGTCAAATAACGGCTGAATAATATTTATTAATTCGACCAATTTATCATTTTCCGTTGCTTCCTGTTTCACCGGAAATTATGCTAACATTGGATTTTTAAATGGAACGCCCTGTATATTTTCACATTTTTTATTCAGCAGGTCAGATGCTAGAGATCCACAAATATGAGTTTTTTTTTTCATTTATATCATTTTGAATGTTATGTTATTCTTATGTATTTTTATGTATTATAATATGAACAAATCCATCATGGTGCCATTAAAAAAAAATAGTTATCCTGAAAAAATTATTTTCAAAATATTTCAGATCTTATAACACAAATTTCATATGATATAATACCATAATTGCATTTTTTGATTAATTATTGAAGCAAAATAAAACATATTTTTGAGATCACGGCCGCCTGGATGAAAAATTAAGTTTGCTCATAAAAATGTCTGCCAGTAATATTTTTATCTCAATATGCCATAACTGTATCCAAAATGACCTCCTGAATATAAAAATGTAAAAATATATAGGGTGTTCCATTTAAAAAACCAAAGTTAGTCACATTTCCGGTAAAACCGGAAGTGACAGAAAATGAAAAATCAGTCGACATAATGCATATTTAACCGTTATTTGACGTGCCCTAATTTGAAATTCATATCTTGTCAAAACAAGAAGATATAGGGACGAGCGTCATTTCGTGGTCACCCGGTACATGTATTGTATGTTTGCTCAACTTTTTGCTCAACTTCTTCTAATATAAATTTTTGCAAAATATGTAGAAAAACAGGGTTGCCTTGAAAATTATATTGGTTAGAAATACCATTCTGCATTTTATTTTGTTATTTTATACTAGGTAAATCATGTTTTTACAAAAAAAACATATTTATTTTATGAAAAGGTGTTCCACATGCCACATAACAATCAATAATGCCATTTTTTTATTCGATTGAACAAGAACCATTTTGACTTAAAAATGTAGCCACCAAAACTAGGGCTAGTAAGAGAAATATCAAACTAAAATAGTAATGCTTTTGTTTCTGACCAAACTGATTTGACGCCTCCTATATTTTCACATAATTAATTGGATCGCGGAGAAAACCGCATGTTTTTGATGTTGAACTGATCATCTGTGCAACGTAACATGTTTCAAAAATTCCTATTTAATTAATAAAATAAAGTAGAAAAATATAAAATTTTCGTGGCAAAATTGATTCTTTTTATTTTGCAGACATTGATATTTGATGTCTATTGGGCAATTAGGCCAAGCGGCAAGTATTTTTTCGCCACAAATTGATAATAGCATCTTGTTTCACAGACATAAAAAATATGTCAAAAGTGTGATTACCTCCGAGGTCGGAGACTACCCTTAATTTTGCAATTTAAGTACAATAATCCGGTTTTCTAGCAATAACTAGTATCCTATTCATCCTACGTGAGAAATGGTGGTATACAAAATTGAAGATATTAAAATTCTCTATAAAAGATGCTCTACGCATATTTTTGCTCAGACCAACGGTTTTTTAATACTAACCGCACAAAATTGAAAAATTCGTGACGGTCACAGCGAGCGAAAACCTTTGGTCTGAGCAAAAATATGTAAAGTTTATAGAGAATTTTAATGTCTTCAATTTTGTATACCACTATTTCTCTCGTAGGGTGAATAGGAAGCACCTTATCGTTAAAAAACCAGATTTTAATACATAAATCGCACAATTAAGGGTAGTCGCCGACATCGGGGGTAATCACACTTTTGATATGTTTTTTATGTCTCTGAAACAAGATCATTAAGAAAAAAAAATGTATTATCAATTTGTATTTTTTTGTGGGTTTTTTCGTCCTGCCGCCGTATGGACTAAAAAGGTTGGATCAAATATACAATACATATACAGGGTGAATCAGTTTTAATGGGATAAACGCAAACGAATAATAATAATAAAATTTTGTTATATAAACATATCCTCAAAATTGCTTAGTTTGTGAGATACCAAGTGTTTTTATTTTTTATCTTTGAAACGGGAAAAGATATTTCAGTCAAATTTGGTATATGATAGTTTTGGACAAAACCACATTCATTCTTGTGCTCCTTAACATTAACACAAGATCCAGTGGCATACAAATCGGGGCCATCTGATCCCCTTTTTAAAAAAAGTGGACGCGTCTGGGTTTTTTTAAAGATTTATAATAATTTTTATGATCGTTTGTCAATTCTAAGTAAATTAGGTCTCTTCAAGTGTTAACCATAATGTATTTGATTTTGAGTTATTTCCCTATTTGTTATTAGAAATGTATAAAAACTTGAAACCTGGCAAGATGTTGTTTAATGGAAAATTGAATTAAATTGACGACTTATTTTAATTATAAATATAAATGTCTGTTTAGTTTAATCTTTTGACAATAAACTCTTACACCTTAATTGAATTAAAGGTTTTTAATAGATTTACGTCAAAGTTGAATACATATTAAATATAATAATGCAATAAATTCCAATAATATAGCATTCTTACAGTTGCTTTAAATATTAATAAGTTGTATCAATTTCAAAAGTCTCGCCAGTTTTCCATTAATGACGTCAAAAACGGACGGTCTCGTTATTGGTTAAAGTCCAAATAAATTCGTTCGTGCACGTGACGTCACAATACTAACCTCAAAAATATGTAATTTTTACGATTTTCAAATATGCTGCTTTTATCAAAATTTCTGCTCCTGTACTATGAACTAAAATCTTGTTCAGTGCATTATTAATGAAGTTTTAATTGCCTTAATCTAATAAAATAAGATTGTTTTTGTTGGTTGGAAATCCAATCTATAATTAGCTGCCTATTTTTAATAATCTACAAAATTAAAACTGCAGGGTGTCCCGAAATAACGTGAAAACCTCTTAAGGGTATTTCCTCATCAAGAAATAAATATAATCTCTTATGTACAGTAAAGTCGAGAACGGCCTCCTTGAGCCGCTAGATCTCCTCAAAAGGGGGCACCAAAAAGTGATTTGATTTTTTTTTTTTTCGAAAGTGACTATAGCTGGCGGAATGAAATTTGGGCACGACTTTGTACTTATGGAAGGTCTTCTTAATAGGTAAAAGTTAACAGGAGTTAAATTATTATGCATATACAGGGTGTCCCGAAATTAGTGGTCATCATTTTACCAGCTTGTTCAAAAATAAGGCAAGAAGTTCCTACAAATATAGCCACAGAAAGGCTTCCTAAGGGAGCTACAACCCTTTAAAAGTGCTTCCTTGATGATGGTTTTTAGTTAATATTTCCGAAACCGGTGAAATTAAAAACATGAAATTTTGGTCAATTACTAATCATTTTATGACCAATAAGGTAGTGTAAAAATGAATCAAAAATTTCATTCAGGGGTGGGTCAAACAGGGAGGGGGTGGAGTAAAATGCCCCACAACTTTTTCGCATGTAAGTTTTTCCAAATTTTGGTAGCAAATTATGGAATACCAGAGTTTTTTCTGCAATAAAGGTATTCTAGTTGTACTTTGATATGGCGCACCGTTTTCGAGTTATTTGAGTTTCTGGAAAACAATAATCACAAAAAAATCACAACGGAACGAGTAGGATGCACAGTTCTCTAGGTACTTAGTATCTAATTAATAATAGAATTATGCTGAATGATCGCTTCCAGGGCGCTACTGCAAAAAATAATAATAGGACAATTTTATTAGTAATTACTAATTAAATGTAAAGTTTATGTTAATAGGCCTATGACTTTGCTAGAATTAAAACAAAAAATATGAGAAGAAATTAATAGAATTCCACCTGAGATGTGTTTAGCAGTTTTTAATCACATGGAGAAGGTATTGCAGGAGTGTTTTGACCGAAATGGAAGGCGCTTCGACAATATAATTTTTAAAACATAAAATCCGCCTATATTGTGTGTATTTTTGCAGTAATAAATTTATTTTAAAACTTCAAGCAAATTTATTATTAGCCTTTAAAAAGGGAATTCCATTCCTGGACACCATGTATAAACCACAATAGTTGAAATGTTTTATTGTGTATTTTAAGTCCCTAAAGGAGTAGTTTGTTATTTTCCTTATGTTTTATATCTTAATTCCTCTGGTTCTTATCACCCCCAATCATGATTAGGTACCACGTATCTTGGGCAATGGGAGTCAAAACAACTTCTTTTTAAGAAAATTAACCAGAATTAATCAGAACGGTATAAAACTAGTCAAAAAAATATATTTTTTAACCTTAGTTATTACATTTTCGAAAGCAAATACGTTTCTTAAGCTGTAAAACTTATTAGCAATTTAATAAAAAATAAAATGTAATATATTATATTTTATTAGTAATATATTAAAGTAATATATTAAAGTAATTTATTAAAGTGATATATTAAAATGTAATATATTACATTTTATTTTTTATTAAATTGCTAATAAGTTAGTTTTATAGCTTAAGAAACGTATTTGCTTTCGAAAATGTAATAACTAAGGTTAAAAAAATATATTTTTTTGACTAGTTTTGTACCGTTCTGATTATCTCTTCTTGGGTAATGCGAGTCAAAACAACTTACTTTTAAATTAAGAAAATTATATTTCTTTGTCATGTTTTTAATAAATTTTATAACTAAACAAACGTACTTATAAACAAATATATTTTGTTGACTCAGATTTTTACAGTTCTCCTTAACTGACCACAATTTCCTTGTCCTTCCCTACCTTACAAAAGTCATGTTCCTCATTTATCACATTTTATTTAATATTTCGATAAGTAATATTTCATGAGTAAAACATTCTGAAACTGAATTTATATTCATATTAAAAACACGCCCTTATAATGCACGGATACAGAGGTGTCCTTGTGACCTCCGATAATGTGACAACACTGTCGGAGCCGACAACGTTATTAACGTGAGCGCTTATATATAGATTTCGGAGGTCACATAGTACTTTATGTGGTTTCCATATATGACCTCCTTAAAAGTCAAATTTCTCTTCCCCTCTTTTGAAATACAGATTCATGACCCTCTCCTCACCCCATATATGAAATTTTTTTTTCTCTAGTTGAACGGGGAGACCCGGAGGCGAGGTCGCCTCTTCCATGTAGTGGAGGTGACAACATACCGCGTATAGATATATATATATATATATATATATATATATATATATATATATATATATATATATATATATATATATATATATATATATATATATATATATATATATACATATAAACCGGCATTATCAGGCCCAAAATTGTATGTCTTTAGAGTATACTAAGCCCGACACCTACTTACGAAGCCCGACTCCGGGCTTGGTAAAAACTTACGTGTATATTTAAGTGGTTAAGCTTGGTAGGGCTAATGGAACGTCCTCCCCAAATTTTTGATGGGCTTGGTAAGGTCGGTATTTCTCTCAAAATATACAGAATTAATTCCGAAAATTTCATATAGAGGGCGCACAACTTGATCAGTATATACAATGATAATATATGACCGATTTAGCGAAGCCCAGTATTTTATTCGTATGATGCGTAGCCCGAAAACTTGCCAACATCGCATCAGGTAAAGTAGCTGTCTCTTCTAATGAAACAATTGAAAGTTACCGTGAATAAATTCATTTTATTAAGAAGTACACCAATTAAAAAACTGGAAGTAGTCAGTACTATGATAATTTTCACTAATAATAAAATTGTCAAGTACAGTTTTGTTTATAAAAATAAAAGCCAATAAATTTTTAATGGGTTCATTTTAGGTGGATTACTCTATAAATAATCACGAAACTCGAACCGTCATTATTTTTAAATTAGTCGATGTAATTCGATGTCAATTTTAATTCTCTTTTAATTTATCGTTAAATGCAGTTTATTCAACTGTTAAAGCTGTTCATCCATTTAGGTTTTGCATAAGGAAGCAACTGAATCAAATAAGAGAAAATTAAAGTTAGAATTAGAATATTATGTTTTTTTAAAATTATAAAGTGTTTGGAATTTAAGAATACTATTATCTAAAGAGAAAAATATAGTGGGTCCCAGGATCAGGTAACGCACTCTTGTAAACTATTTTATTTTTGATTTGCCGAGAAAGTCATTATTTGTAAAAAGTTTTGCTTGTCTTAGGAAGCCATAAGCAGCCGTCAAACTTGAGATCATTTTACAGGGTATTCTAAAATTGTTTTATGGCATTAGTATTTAGTCACTTAATTCTAAAAATTAGAATATAATTTTTCTTATTAGATTTTATTTAACATTTTCTTCTTTAAATTTATTTATTTTTTATTTATTTTTTGAAATTAGATTGATTTCTACTTTAATTTTGATTATTGGTTGAGGTTATCAACCTGAGCGAATTGAAGCTGGTATTTATTTATTATTTTATACTTTATTAGTTTCTTTACCTATAATAATTTCAATTTTTTTTTTATCATGAAAAATGTAATTCTTTAAGTTTTTATTTTTTTTATTAATAATGTAAATAGAGTTTTTATATATTTATGTATAAATTTAGTATTTTTTGTTAAAATACGTATATTTTTTATTTATTTATGATTACCTAAAGCTCATGTAGAGGCTTCTGTTTCAGGGTCAATAATTCTGGCAGGTATTATATTAAAATTGGGATGTTATGGATTTTTACGTTTAATAATATTATTTATTGAAATTGGAATAAAAATTCATTATTATTTTATTATTATTAGGTTAGTAGGTGGATTTTTGGTTTCTTTGATTTGTATTTATTTATTTATTTATTTATTTATTTTACAATACCCAACAGATAACCAATTACAGGGTAAGGTACAGGATGCCAACAACATATAAAATTACAACGTAACTTACAAACTAAAATATTACAAAAATTATAATATTTACAAGACAAATACTACAGATTATATGTATTAATTTTACCTTAAATTGATATTTCTGATTAGTCTAAATTCAAATTTTCTAATTTAGAGATAAATGTATTTAAAGTACAATTGAAAATGTCTATTTCCTTGCATAATTGATTTCCAAAAGAACAGAATTGATTTATAGGTGATAAGTGAAACATATTTGTTCTAGACCTTGGCAGATAAAACATATCTCCACTGCGACTATTTAATCTCGGTACCTTAAATGGTAATAAAGAAAACAAGTACATATTGTCAACAAGGTTGTTTAACATTTTAAATAGAAATATAGCACTTGATCGAAATCTTCTATTATCTAGGGTTTTGTATGAATAAAAACTTAATAAATACGTATACTGGGCAAAATTATCATATATACCAGTTTCCTTGAATTTCAAATATTTTAAAAATTTTTTCTGAACTCTCTCCACACTATCGATGTGTGCACTGTAATAAGGTGCCCAGACTATACTGCAATATTCAAGATTAGATCTGACCATACTATTATATAATATCTTAATGGCAGTAATGTATTCGTCAAAGAGATATAAAATCTTTAATTGCTTATTCTTCAGTTGCACATATAGTGATAGTATTAGCAGGTATTATAACGTTAAATATTTGAGGGTTTTGAGGTTCTCTGGTAATGATAAATGCTCATGAATTATGTTCTTCTGGTTTATTTTGTTTAGCTAATATTTCTTGTGAACGAATAGGGAGACGAAGACTTTATTTAAATAAGGGATTTTTAAATTAAATTATACCTAGACTTTCATTGTGACGATTTTTACTTTGTTCTTCTAATATAGCGGCTCCTCCCTCTTTAAATTTAATAGGAGAAATTTTGTTAAGTAATAGTTTAATTTCATTTGTTGAATAAGAATATTTTTATCTTTAATTTCGTTTTTTAGAGCTGTGTATTCGTTATTTTTATATTCTTTTTCTCAGCATGGTAATTTTTATTCAGGGACATTTTCTGTTTATCAAGGAATGTTACGCGAATATTTATTATTATTTTTACATTGAATACCTTTAAATTTATTAATTTTAAAGGGTGAATATTTGGTGTTATGAATTTAATCTAAGTAGTTTTTAAAAAATATTGATTTGTGATTTCAAAGATATAGTTTTCTATTTTAGATAATTATTCTATTTGTAAATTTATTTTAATTTATTTTTATTAATTTTTTTATCACTTTTTTTCTCTTAGGCTACATTTTTTAATCCAAAATTTTAATTTAATTATTGAATTAAATTTATTAACAATAAATTCTTTATCTGTAATTATAACTATCTTATTAGATTGAATGTCGTTATTATTTATAAGATATGTTTTATTTATTTCTTCTATAGTAATTTATTATAGTCAAGAATATATGTTTGTTGATGAAAATTTAAATCGATTTATTTATTTGGTGGTTATATTTGTTTTATCAATAATATTATTAATTATTAGACCTAACTTAATTTCAATTTTATTAGGCTGAGATGGATTAGGTTTAGTTTCTTATTGTTTAGTAATTTATTACCAAAATGTTAAATCTTGTAATGCTGGGATATTAACAACATTATCTAATCGTATTGGAGATGTTGTTTTACTTATATCTATTGCTTGAATAATAAATTATGGAAGAAGAAATTTTATTTTTTATTTGGATTTAATAAAAGAAGATTTTTCTATAAAATTAATTTCATATATGGTAGTTTTAGCTACTATAACTAAAAGAGCTCAAATTCCTTTTTCTTCTTGATTACCTGCTGCTATAGCAGCTCCAACTCCAGTTTCTTCTTTAGTTCATTCTTCAACTTTAGTTACAGCTGGGGTTTATTTATTAATTCGTTTTAATTTTTGTTTTTCTTCAAATTTAATATTAATTTTATTGTTAATTTCAAGTTTAACTATATTTATATCAGGTTTAGGGGCTAATTTTGAATTTGATTTAAAAAAAATTATTGCTTTATCAACATTAAGTCAATTAGGTTTAATAATAAGGATTTTAGCTTTAGGAGAGTATAAATTAGCTTTTTTTCATTTATTAACTCATGCTTTATTTAAAGCTTTATTATTTATATGTGCAGGAAATATTATTCATAATTTAAATAATTGTCAAGATATTCGTTTCATAGGAAAATTAAATAAGCATATACTTGCACTTTTTTTAATATCAGAAAATTTTCTTTATGTGGGTTACCTTTTTTATCTGGATTTTATGAATTTAGTTGTGTCCATGTTGGGTCAAATTATTATTATAAAAATTTCATTCAACACTTATGAGTTGAAAATAAGGGTTTCCCAAAATAAGTGTAATATATTAACTCAGTTGGGCTTGGTAAGGTGACGCTATGAAGTGGCTTTACAAGTACTGGAAAATATATGATTAAGTGAATATTAAATAAGGTTACCCCTCTCCTCTAGCAAAATGTATATAAATTGTCCTACGCGCAGTCACGTGAAATACGCACTTCTAAATACAATAGGAAGCCTGGGCTTCTGAGAGCCGGTGATATGTACCAGGCTTGGTATAGGTTGTTGGGTACGTATATGAGGTTGAAGTATTTGCATGAGAGTGTAAACGATGTTTGACAGTCGCACGTCTGATATAACACAAACCACAGCTGTAGCAAAAAGTAATTCCTCATCATAATTTCTTGTTTTTTTTTGTCAAAAATCAACACTCTTGATATACTAACTGTGTAAGGTAGACTGAACGTTAAATGAATACAGCGACGTTCATTTGTGCAAATTTGCATGCACAAATCAGTTGCGCAAATTGCATGAGCATCTAAACAGATGTACAACGACTCAGTACATTTGTGCAAATTTGCATACACAAGCCAACTGGCACAATTTGCATGACTGTCTAAAAGCGCCTTAACCTTGGAACAACGAATTTACTTGATCAAATGCTATGGAATCGGAAATGTTTCTTATAAATACGCTATTGAAGTTTTCAATGAGAAGTATCCAGATGTTACAGTGATTCACAGTATGTAAATTAATTTATAAATTTGATACCCCCGGGGAAGTAAAAAATGTGAAAAAAAAACAAAAACAATTAAATGAAGATGACGCTGCTACCGGTGTAGTTTTAGACTGTAGATTGTAGAACACCCAAGATGGTCGTTAAATAATTTAGGTATTAGCAAATCTCATATTCAGAGGATAGCTTAGGCTAGACTCCGCCTGAAATAAAGTCATTTTATTATTATGATTATTATTATTATTTCGTGCATTCGAACCTAAATTAATTCACAAACTTTTAAGACTAATGGGCCATGGGATAGTTTCCTCTCAAAATTGTAGGTACTGGGCTCAGGAAAATCCAATTTTCCGATTTATCACTAACAGTCGAAAGTTTAAAAACGACATATTGCATCATAGAATAAACGGTCCTTATTTTATTGATAGAATTTTGAACCAAGATACTTATTTAGAACTTTTAAATAATTTTGTTTTGGAAATTGGACAATGAAAATTTAAAACGTAGAAGAATAATTTTTCAACAAGACGGATGTCCAGCACATTCTACAATTCGAGTTCGAGTATTTCGGCCGCAACGATTTCGAAGACGACGTAGATTTATTAAAGCAAAAAATTGTAGAAGCTCTTGCAACCATAAATGAAGATGTGACCTCTAATGCATACGAAGAATTTAAAAAAAGATTAGAGAAATGTGTACTTTTTGGAGGTCTACATGTAAAATAGTTCTCAACTTAGTTAAATGAAATGTAATTTTTTTGAAATTAAGTATTTTAAATAATTGGAAACACTTTGCTAAATAAAATGTTCAATAAAGATGTAAAAAAGCAATTCCCTTAAAAGTCCATAAATTTTCAAATTTTTAGAATACCCTGTATAATTTATCTTAAGTTTGACGACTGCTTATGACTTCCTATGGCAAGGAAAACTTTTTATAAAGAATAACTTTTAGTAAATATAAGGGAGTTTACAAAAGTGCGGTACCTCATCCGGAGTCACACCTGGTTTGCCCAAATTAATATGATAATATACAGGAAGTCCCATTAGAATGGGTCATTCGCGATGCCATACTTTTGACTCGTCCTGTATGAAATACAAATTATTGCTTCCGGTAACATCAAAAAATTATATTTTATTCCTAATAGATTTTTGTAATATTTTGTGGTTTGAGCAGAAAAAAATCGATTTTAAAAAATTACTCTATTTTATTTGTGTCTCGCCCAGTATACAAACTCATATTTGTCACAATATATTATTTGAAGTTAAAGAAATAACATTCATGCAAAAAATTGCAATCGAATCCTTAAATTGCTATAAATATATCGGGTGGTCCAAAAATAACCGGAATTTTTATTTTATCCCATAACGTCTTTATTTTTTCATCGATTTTCAACCTGTTGGGCTCGTTTGACAGCTAAAGCCTCCAGCTAAATGATTCTCTATCAGACACTGATATAGTGATCATAAATGTCAAGGCTGACGTATTTAAACTTGAGCAATTTTTAATAACTTATGGAATTTTGTTGAAATGCCGTATTTACAAACGGTTTGCTTTATGATCATGGCTGGTCTTCTGGCAATATTTTGGTGGGCAGTTTTTAAAAATCGGTCAAGGAACTACGGAGCTGCACCAATAAAAGTAGAGACGTGTTGTAAACGTCTCGGCAGCCATAGTAAAAATCGAAATTTTCATTTTCCTTTATAACTTTTTGATTCCATTACCGATTTTAATTTTTTTCGGGTCACTTAAAACCCAAAGCCTTCCACTACAATCATAAATGTCCGAAATTGACATGAATTATAAATCCAATATGGCAGAAGTGGTCAAATTTACCTAATATTTAAAAGCCGTAAGAATTTTTTAAAATGACAAATTAAATGACTTTTTTTTAACTTGAAGCCTATTCTAAGAACATTGTGACGCAGAACACGAAAATCGGTTAAGTACTTATAAAGGTGTATAACGTAGTCATGTACACTTTACACCACAACAACAGTATCAAATTAATTCTTAACAGAGTTACCTATGCAGTTATCGTCATGGTTACAAAACAAATGAACATTGATTCATAACTGTTATTTCAGCTGTTTTTAAATAAAAAGTGTCTTGTGGTACCTAGTTTTGTTATAATGGTGCTGTCAAATGAAGACAAGATTTTCATTAAGTATCTGTGGGAATTTGTAGAGGTTTTAAAACTAGCATAATTTTTATTGAACATGGAATACGGCTTAATTTTCAACAGTATTGCGAAGTTGTTCCGAGTCAAATGTTACCTTAAATTAGTGATTTCATACTCATGCAAATTAGTCGGTCTTGGTAACTACAATGAAATTTTAGGATGGACACTTGAATTTTTAAGAGAACATGCAGCAAATTTTATTGAACAAGAACACTGGCCTCCTAATAGTCCAGATCTTAATCCCCGTGACAATTACTTTTACATTTACAAGAACGGTTGTATAAGAATGGTCGTCATTTCAATAATTTAGGCGAATTGCGACAAAGAATTTTAGACTGTTGGGAAGAAACTGACCAGCAAATTATTAAATAAGCAATAGACGGTTGGCACAGGCAGGTTCAGCTCGTTGTGAACGCTAATGGAGGTCATGTTCCATTATTTAAGTATTAATTTTGACAATAAGTTATTGTTATTTAGTTAAATGATTCGTAATTAAATTATGTTTCTGGTTCAGCCCGTTATTTAATTAGATTTCATTTATTATTCATATCTTCGTAAGTCCTTAACCGATTTTCGTGATCTATAATACGTTCCAATGTTCTTAGAAGACAAGGCCTCAAGATAAAAGAAAGCCTAAATTCGCCATTTTAAAAAATTCTAGAGGCTTTTAAATATTAGGTTAATTTGATTACTTCCGCCATATTGGATTTATGATTCATGTCAATTTCTGAGATTTAATATTGTACTGGAAGGCTTTGGGTTTTAAATGACCCAAAAAAATTAAAATCGGCAAAGAATCAAAAAAGTTATAAAGGATAATAAAAAATTCCGGTTTTTACCATTGCTGCCGAAATGTTTACAACACGCTTCTACATTTTCTGGTACAGTTCCGTAGTTCCTTGACCGATTTTTAAAAACTACCCACCAAAATATTGACAGAAGACCAGTCATGACAAACCGTTTGTAAATGCGGCTTTTCAACAAAATTCCAGCAGTTACTAAAAATTTCTCAAGTTTAAATACGTCTGCCTTGACACTTATGGTGATAATATCAGTTTTCGATAGAGAATCAAATAGCTGGAAAATTTATCTGTCAAACGAATCCAAAAAGTTGAAAATCGGTGAAAAAATAAAGAAGTTATACGATAAAATGAACATTCCGGTTTTTTTGGACCATATTTTATAAAAATAACCACTTTATATCTTTAACACCCTGTACCTTAAAAACTAGTCACAGGATTGAGTTGGGACATTGACAGTTCTGATCAGGAAATTAAAATCTACAACATACTAACACTAACATTTTAGCAAAAATTCACCTAGAGCCATTTTTGCCTATATGTATTTTGTGCGGGCCCTTTAGTTTTCTCCATGTTGAGGAAAAATTATTATTATAATAATTTTGTTGAACAGCTACGAATCTTTCAAAACGTTAATTATTGTAATAAAATACTTGAGAACATGAAAATAAAGGCAACGTTGCTGGGCTTCTCAAAATGCGTAAACTGTATTAACTATATACAGTCGGGCTTAGTAAGGTGGTGATGTGAAGTGGCTTGAGGGGGCTTGGGAAGAACTGGGAAATATATATTTAAGTAAATATTAAATAAGGTTACCCCTCTCCTGTTGCTAAATGTATATAAATTGTCCTATGCGCAGTCACGTGAAATACACACTTCTAACTACAATAGGAAGCCTGGGCTTCTGAGAGCCTGTGATATGTACCGGGCTTGGTATAGGTAGTTGGGTACGTATATATATATATATATATATATATATATATATATATATATATATATATATATATATATATATATATATATATATATATATATATATATATATATATATATATATATATATATATATATATATACGTACCCAACTACCTATACCAAGCCCGGTACATATCACAGGCTCTCAGAAGCCCAGGCTTCCTATTGTAATTAGAAGTGTGTATTTCACGTGACTGCGCATAGGACAATTTATATACATTTAGCAACAGGAGAGGGGTAACCTTATTTAATATTTACTTAAATATATATTTCCCAGTTCTTCCCAAGCCCCCTCAAGCCACTTCACATCACCACCTTACTAAGCCCGACTGTATATAGTTAATACAGTTTACGCATTTTGAGAAGCCCAGCAACGTTGCCTTTATTTTCATGTTCTCAAGTATTTTATTACAATAATTAACGTTTTGAAAGATTCGTAGCTGTTCAACAAAATTATTATAATAATAATTTTTCCTCAACATGGAGAAAACTAAAGGGCCCGCACAAAATACATATAGGCAAAAATGGCTCTAGGTGAATTTTTGCTAAAATGTTAGTGTTAGTATGTTGTAGATTTTAATTTCCTGATCAGAACTGTCAAGGTCCCAACTCAATCCTGTGACTAGTTTTTAAGGTACAGGGTGTTAAAGATATAAAGTGGTTATTTTTATAAAATATGGTCCAAAAAAAACGGAATTTTCATTTAATCGTATAACTTCTTTATTTTTTCACCGATTTTCAACTTTTTGGATTCGTTTGACAGATAAATTTTCCAGATATTTGATTCTCTATCAAAAACTGATATTATCACCATAAGTGTCAAGGCAGACGTATTTAAACTTGAGCAATTTTTAGTAACTGCTGGAATTTTGTTGAAAAGCCGCATTTACAAACGGTTTGTCATGACTGGTCTTCTGCCAATATTTTGGTGGGTAGTTTTTAAAAATCGGTCAAGGAACTACGGAACTGTACCAGAAAATGTAGAAGCGTGTTGTAAACATTTCGGCAGCAATGGTAAAAACCGGAATTTTTTATTATCCTTTATAATTTTTTTGATTCTTTGCCGATTTTAATTTTTTTAGGGTCATTTAAACCCAAAGCCTTCCGGTACAATATTAAATCTCGGAAATTGACATGAATCATAAATCCAATATGGCGGAAGTAATCAAATTAACCTAATATTTAAAAGCCTCTAGAATTTTTTTAAAATGGCGAATTTAGGCTTTCTTTCATCTTGAGGCCTTGTCTTCTAAGAACATTGGAACGTATTATAAATACACCACCACCACCACATGTAATTACGACCCCCTTTATCCCAGAAGGCTGAGCCTTGTGCGGGAGGGGGCTACACATTTAAAGACAAGGTATTATAGATCACGAAAATCGGTTAAGGACTTACGAAGATATGAATAATAAATGAAATCTAATTAAATAACGGGCTGAACCAGAAACATAATTTAATTACGAATCATTTAACTAAATAACAATAACTTATTGTCAAAATTAATACTTAAATAATGGAACATGACCTCCATTAACATTCACAACGAGCTGAACCTGCCTGTGCCAACCGTCTATTGCTTATTTAATAATTTGCTGGACAGTCTAAAATTCTTTGTCGCAATTCGCCTAAATTACTGAAATGACGACCATTCTTATACAACCGTTCTTGTAAATGTAAAAGTAATTGTCACGGGGATTAAGATCTGGACTATTAGGAGGCCAGTGTTCTTGTTCAATAAAATTTGCTGCATGTTCTCTTAAAAATCCAAGTGTCCGTCCTAAAATTTCATTGTAGTTACCAAGACCGACTAATTTGCAAGAGTATGAAATCACTAATTTAAGGTAACATTTGACTCAGAACAACTTCGCAATACTGTTGAAAATTAAGCCGTATTCCATGTTCAATAAAAATTATGCTAGTTTTAAAACCTCTACAAATTCCCACAGATACTTAATGAAAATCTTGTCTTCATTTGACAGCACCATTATAACAAAACTAGGTACCACAAGACACTTTTTAAAAACAGCTGACTGAAATAACAGTTATGAATCAATGTTCATTTGTTTTGTAACCATGACGATAACTGCATAGGTAACTCTGTTAAGAATTAATTTGATACTGTTGTTGTGGTGTACAGTGTACATGACTACGTTATACACCTTTATAAGTTCTTAACCGATTTTCGAGTTCTGCGTCACAATGTTCTTAGAATAGGCTTCAAGTTAAAAGAAAGTCATTTAATTTGTCATTTTAAAAAATTCTTACGGCTTAAATATTAGGTAAATTTGACCACTTCTGCCATATTGGATTTGTAATTCATGTCAATTTCTGACATTTATGATTGTAGTGAAAGGCTTTGGATTTTAAGTGACCCGAAAAAAATTAAAATCGGTAAAGGAATCAAAAAGTTATAAAGGAAAATGAAAATTTCGATTTTGACTATGGCTGCCGAGACGTTTACAACACGTCTCTACATTTATTGGTGCAGCTCCGTAGTTCCTTGACCGATTTTTAAAAACTGCCCACCAAAATATTGCCAGAAGACCAGCCATGATCATAAAGCAAACCGTTTGTAAATACGGCATTTCAACAAAATTCCATCAGTTATTAAAAATTGCTCAAGTTTAAATACGCCAGCCTTGACATTTATGATCATTATATCAGTGTCTGACAGAGAATCATTTAGCTGGAGGCTTTAGCTGTCAAACGAGCCCAACAGGTTGAAAATCGATGAAAAAATAAAGAAGTTATGGGATAAAATGAAAATTCCGGTTATTTTTGGACCACCCGATATATGTATAGCAATTTAAGGATTCGATTGCAATTTTTTGCATGAATGCTATTTCTTTAACTTCAAATAATATATTGTGACAAATATGTGTTTGTATACAGGGCGAGACACAAATAAAATAGAGTAATTTTTAAAAATCGATTTTTTTCTGCTCAAACCACAAAATATTACAAAAATCTATTAGGAATAAAATATAATTTTGGCATTATTACTTTTAATATAATCTTGTATATTTTTTTTAAACATGATATGAGACGTTTGAAAGAGATCAACTGGAAGGTTATTATATACATGGGGTGCTAAATAGGAGAAGCTATAGAGCAGAAAGCAGCGGTACGGTGTTGTGGTAATTCTAATGTGCTTGAAACATGTAATGAATTTCATGCAAAGATTTTGCAGTTTTTGTAACTTGTTCTTCTCTTCTGCTGTTAAGCATGGTCCAATTATTGTGTCACAATAATTTAGATTTGAAAGAACTATTGATTCCGTTAACATATTTTTTGTTTTAGAATCTAAATCTGATTTAAATGAAAAAAGATGTTTTAACCTATAATAACCATTTCTTAGACTATTTTTTACTTGTTCGGTAAACTTCAGTCTGTTATCTATTATTAAGCCTAAATTTTTTACGGTGTTGACAGTCTCTAAATTTGAACCATTCAAACTTATCGTTAGATGCAAGTCTTGTTTATAAAAAAGGATATGTTTGCATTTGTTTGCATTTAATTTTAATGAATTTTGCTTACACCAATCATTAATTTGCGATAGGTCAAAGTTTATTTTGTTTTGGGCATCCATACGATTTTCACCTAAAAAGCTATAATATACCTGAACATCATCTGCATACAGTTGCATACTACAGTATAATGGCACGTGTTGCAAGTCAAAAGTAGAAATACTAAAAAGAAGTGGCCCAAGAACAGAACCTTGCGGCACTCCCGAAATTAAGGTTTTAGGTTGTGAGTATATCTGACCATTTGGGCCGTTTATGCAAACAATTTGTTAACGATTTTTCAGATAGGAATCCATCCAAGCTAAGGTACTGTTGGAAAGCCCTATAAATTTTAATTTATTTATTAAGACATCAATACTGATAGAATCGAATGCCTTAGACATATCTAGTAATATCAGTGACGTGTATTTTGATTGATCTATACCTCGAAGAATATCATCTATGACTGTTGTCAAGGCCGTGGTGGTACTATGTTTTTTTCGGAAACCCGATTGATTATGTGGCAAAATGTCATTTTCTATTGCATAGGCAACTAGCTGTTCATGTAGCACAGTTTCTGCTATTTTCAGCGGTACGGAAAGCAAACTTATTGGCCTTAGATCGTTCAGGGTTTCAGGATTTGTTTTTTTAGGTATTGGTTTTACAAGAGAGGTTTTCCAAGAAGATGCAATCTTTCCCTGCTCAAATGAAATATTTATTATATGCGTAAGTGGCTTTTCTATGGCCGGCAGGCTTAACTGCAACATTTTTCCAGAAATACCATCTGGTCCCATCGTGCTGGGTTTCTGTTTAATTATTAATTTTGAAATAATTTCAGGCTGAACTGGTGTATATTCGAAGGAACATGATTGAAAAAGTAATGAGTTGTTAAAATTATTAAGATAATTGTTATCAATTTTTGGAGGCGGGATAGTGTCCACAAAATGGTTATTAATTAAATCAGGGTTATTGAAATTATCTGGTAAATCAATAACTGGTGGTTTATATATAACACCTTGATTTTGTAGTGTGTTCCAAAGTTTTTTTGAATCAGATTTACATTCGTTTAATTTAATATTAAAATAAGCCTTTTTTTCATTTTTGATTGCACTTGTATAATAGTTTCTAAGTTGGCAGTAATATTGACGGTGGGATACCAACTGACTTTTTTTATATCTATTCCAAGCATTTATTTTCATGTTTTTCATGTGTTTTAAATTTTGTGTAAACCAAGGCATATTTCGTTTTTTGTTAAATTTAATCTGTGTAATAAATGGCGCGTGTTTATCAAATATGTCTACTAAGTTTTTATTGAAGTAGTCAACCTTATCATTCACGCTATCCATGCTGTACAAAACATTCCAGTCAATCATATTTAAGTCGCTTTGAAAAGAGTTTACGTTAAAATTTTTGAAAGTGCGAAATTTATTTATGAGATTTGAGTTTATATAATTTAGGTTTAATTTACAGGCAATTACATTATGGTCAGATAAGCAAATGTCTAGCACATCACTTTCAAGAATATCCAAATCATTATTTACTATTATTACATCAATTAATGACTCGGTATTATCTGTAACTCTTGTGCACGACTGGATTATTTGTTTCGAAGAAAATTCATATAGAATATTATTCACATACTCTGAGTAAATATTATCTAATTTCATATTTATATTTATATCACCCAATATTACAAAGTTAGTGAGGTTGTTTTCCATAAGATGATTAAAAATAGTTCTCAGTATATCTATATCTGTATAATGACTATTGGGGGGTCTATAAAGTACGGAGATACCTAATGGTTTATTTAAGAGATTTACTTTAAGCATTAAATATTCACATTTTGACTGGACTAACAGATCAAGTACGGTAAACTTTATTTTGTTACACAAGTAGATATCGACGCCACCTCTACGTGTAGGTCTGTCTTTTCGGACTAGCTTATAGCCTTCAATTTCATAGGCATCATCAGGGTCGTCAGAGGAAAGCCATGTTTCACTAATAGCAATGATTTGAAAATTATTTGATAAAATAAAGTTCTTGAGTTCAAAAAATTTGTTCTTAAGAGAACGAATGTTAAGGTGACAGATTGATACGTTATTTTCATGTTGAGTGATTTTAGTCACGAAAAAAATTCGTTTCAGTTTCATTTAAAGTTTTCATTTTTATATCTTGGATGATTTTGATATAACAAGGACAGCTCTTACACGTAGCTTCATGATTATAATTAACGTTTTGATTTTTTAGTTTATTTAGACGAACACAATTTGCACATTTCTTTTCACTGGAGGTACATATTTTACTATCATGTCCTTCAGCACAAATAGAACATACAGGAATTCCGCTTTTACAATCACTGGCCAAATGTCCATAAGCTGCACATTTGTAACACCTTTTTATATGAAAAGAGTCTTTAACCGCGCACTTCTTCCAGCCAACGTAGAGATAATTTTTCGAAATAATATCGCTCCTTGTGAAAGGATCCACAGCTATTACAATGTTAATATTTTTCTTGTTATTTATTTTACGAACAACTTTAAACTCAAAAGTTGTTCGTAAAATAAATAACAAGAAAATATTAACATTGTAATAGCTGTGGATCCTGTGGAATTATCTAAAATAGAAAACTATATCTTTGAAATCACAAATCAATATTTTTTATAAACTACTTAGATTAAATTCATAACACCAAATATTCACCCTTTAAAATTAATAAATTTAAAGGTATTCAATGTAAAAATAATAATAAATATTCGCGTAACATTCCTTGATAAACAGAAAATGTCCCTGAATAAAAATTACCATGCTGAGAAAAAGAATATAAATATAACGAATACACAGCTCTAAAAAACGAAATTAAAGATAAAAATAATAAGAAGGGAAGGTGTAAAATAATAGTCTTAAATCTCACAACTCCTTTTAACAAGCTACCGGTTTCGGAACCTTTATTTAAGTAAGGTTCCGAAACCGGTAGCTTGTTAAAAGGAGTTGTGAGATTTAAGACTATTATTTTACACCTTCCCTTCTTATCATATTACTCACATATGGATTCTCTTCGCAATATAAAAATAATATTCTTATTCAACAAATGAAATTAAACTATTAATTAACAAAATTTCTCCTATTAAATTTAAAGAGGGAGGAGTCGCTATATTAGAAGAACAAAGTAAAAATCGTAACAATGAAAGTCTAGGTATAATTTAATTTAAAAATCCCTTATTTAAATAAAGTCTTCGTCTCCCTATTCGTTCACAAGAAATATTAGCTAAACAAAATAAACCAGAAGAATTCATGAGAATTCATGAGCATTTATCATTACCAGAGAACCTCAAAACCCTCAAATATTTAAAGTTATAATACCTGCTAATACTATCACTATATGTGCAACTGAAGAATAAGCAATTAAAGATTTTATATCTCTTTGACGAATACAAATCAAAGAAACCAAAAATCCACCTACTAATCTAAGAATAATAAAATAATAATTAATTTTTAATCCAATTTCAATAAATAATATTATTAAACGTAAAAATCCATAACCTCCCAATTTTAATATTATAATACCTGCCAAAATTATTGACCCTGAAACAGAAGCCTCTACATGAGCTTTAGGTAATCATAAATGAATAAAAAATATCGTCTTTTAACGTATTTTAACAAAAAATACTAAATTTATACATAAATATATAAAAACTCAATTTACATTATTATTAAAAAAAATAAAAACTTAAAGAATTACATTTTTCAAAAAAATTGAAATTATTATAGGTAAAGAAACTAATAAAGTATAAAATAATAAATAAATACCAGCTTCAATTCGCTCAGGTTGATAACCTCAACCAATAATCAAAATTAAAGTAGGAATCAATCTAATTTCAAAAAATAAATAAAAAATAAATAAATTTAAAGAAGAAAATGTTAAATAAAATCTAATAAGAAAAATTATATTCTAATTTTTAGAATTAAGTGACTGGCTGCATGTAGAAATACTAATGCCATAAAACAATTTTAGAATACCCTGTAAAATGATCTCAAGTTTGACGGCTGCTTATGGCTTCCTAAGACAAGCAAAACTTTTTACAAAGAATGACTTTTTCTCGGCAAATCAAAAATAAAATAGTTTACAAGAGTGCGTTACCTGATCCTGGGACCCACTGTATTTTTCTCTTTAGATAATGGTATTCTTAAATTCCAAACACTTTATAATTTTTTAATCAGTAAAACCGTTTAGAAAAAAAACATAATATTCTAATTCTAACTTTAATTTTCTCTTATTTGATTCAGTTGCTTCCTTATGCAAAACTTAAATGGATGAACAGCTTTAACAGTTGAATAAACTGCATTTAACCATAAATTAAAAGACAATTAAAATTGACATCGAATTACATCGACTAATTTAAAAATAATGACGGTTCGAATTTCGTGATTATTTATAGAGTAATCCACCTAAAATGAACCCATTAAAAATTTATTGGCTTTTATTTCTATAAACAAAACTGTAGTTGACAATTATTAGTGAAAATTATCATAGTACTGACTACTTCCAGTTTTTTAATTGGTGTATTTCTTAATAAAATGAATTTATTCACGGTAACTTTCAATTGTTTCATTAGAAGAGACAGCTACTTTACCTGATGCGATGTTGGCAAGTTTTCGGGCTACGCATCATACGAATAAAATACTGGGCTTCGCTAAATCGGTCATATATTATCATTGTATATACTGATCAAGTTGTGCGCCCTCTATATGAAATTTTCGGAATTAATTCTGTATATTTTGAGAGAAATACCGACCGTACCAAGCCCATCAAAAATTTGGGGAGGACGTTCCATTAGCCCTACAAAGCTTAACCACTTAAATATACACGTAAGTTTTTACCAAGCCCGGAGTCGGGCTTCGTAAGTAGGTGTCGGGCTTAGTAAACTCTAAAGACATATAATTTTGGGCCTGATAATGCCGGTTTATATGTATATATATATATATATATATATATATATATATATATATATATATATGTTTGAAATCACGAAAAAACACAGATTTGAAAAAATTTAAAAAAATATAGGGTGTTCCATTTAAAAAATTTAAGTTAGGTTTGTCCCGCTTTTATGGAACACCCTGTTTGTACACCGAACAAAATAGTTTTTAAAGTTCTAGCAATTCGAGTTCAGTTTATATAATTCGCTGACTTTAGTCCAGGACGTTCTGAACTGGGTCACCAAACACAGCTAATAGCTGTTAGTTGACATCTCCTTAGTAACGGGTGTTTTGATTAATATGAAAGAATTATTCTTCATATATGTATTATTTCAGGAATATTTTACTAATATTAGGAGAATAAATTCTTAGAGTATTTTAATCATTTTTTTTATTATGTTACCAAGAAAAGATGAAACATTAGTACCTACTAATTAAAAATTTTAATAGGTAAAATAGTAAAAATCACTATTTACGTCAAAAGCAAGTCCTTTTCGGCCTTTTAATGTCTTAAAAGACATAATAAAATAACTCTTTTCTTTACCAGAGCTTATTTTAGCAAAATTCTAACTAACGTCCATTTCTCGTGCTCTACAAATGAACTTGCTTCTGTGGCGCTATCTGGTAAGTAACACAGTTCGCGAATGAAACGAATATGTTCCTTCTTTGATATAAACATTTGATATAAAAATATACCCCCGGGGCGGGCGGGTGCAGTATATCTGGGAAGGGACAAGTCATTTTAAATTTTTGGCGGGCGGGTGCACTATATCTGAGAAGTGACAATTCATTTTAAATTTTTCTATATACAAACTAAATTATTTTGACCAAATCACGCCACTCTAGATGTAGAATTTTTTTTAAATAAAATTAATAAAGTAGATTAATATCGACAAAAATTTGACGATATATGAATAGAATCTTATAACTGAATCGTAATATGCAAAAATATACAGGATGTTTCATTTATTATTCAACAGTTGATACCATTTTTTGGTAAACAAGTAGTTAAAAGGGATATAAGTGTACGAAATGTACAAAATTAATTTTGTGTTAAATATACAAATACATAATTGGCCGGCCAGGGAGTAGAGAACCATGAGGCGATTTGTTTGAAAACCTGATTTTTTATTGTTCTACTAAATTATACTTAGTTTTATCAAACATTGTCATTGGCGTCGATAACAATTTCCTAACTTATAGTTTTCTAGAAAAGCGCAAAAGTACTTATTACCGTTCTTGAAAATGACAAACTTTCTTGCTGTACCACATTGTACCATGAGCGTAGCGAGTGGTCCAACTCATCGTGTGCAAAAAACACGCAGTTTTGCATCGTGTTTTATACAATATTTTTTGCAATTTAGTTGTTACGAAAAAAATAAAATTTTTGTTACGTTTTCTTTACGTTTTACATAATATAATAAATAAGATAAGTGTTTTCTCAATAAAAATGTTTTGTATGTTTAATATTTTATGTTGTATTCTTAGTAAAAATAAATGGATCTGTCGCAATATCTGTTTATGTGACTAAATTCATTTTAGCACAAGTGTTAAAATGAAAGCTCATTTTAGCACAAGTGATAAAATGAAAACTCATTTTAGCACAAGTGATAAAATGAAAACTAATTTTAGCACAAGTGTTAAAATGAAATCTCATATTAGCACTTGTGCTAAAATGAACCACTTTTAACAATGACAATCAGTGTCAAAAAGATGACTTTTCGTAACTAAATTGCAAAAAATATATTATATGCAATAATTGGTGCGTAAAGTGAACTTTTTTCACTCATGGGATTGTCGCACTCGCCTACGACAAAATTCCCTTTCGTGGAAAAAAGCTCACTTTACTTGTATAAATAACTATTTTGCCACAGAATTAATTGTTAACGGAAAATCTTATTATTAATAATTTTTGGAAATATTTAGGTGGTAATAATGCTGATGTTGATTCTCCCCTTTTCGCTGACAATCCCGATCCCATCATTCGAAATGAAGCAGGTAAAATATTATGATATGCAGTTAACAAATTTTACTTTAATCTGTCCAATTTACTACTCATTACATTCAAGAAATAACTTTAATTAACTGTTGAGTAAATAATTT
The DNA here is from genome assembly GCA_963680705.1 of Rhagium mordax. NCBI lineage: Eukaryota > Metazoa > Arthropoda > Insecta > Coleoptera > Cerambycidae > Rhagium > Rhagium mordax. The sequence continues at coordinate 32,897,091 of OY796665.1, forward strand.
GCACTTTACTTGAATGTGAAATAATGAAATAATCATACTTAAACTGGATTATGGCATTACAATATAATATCCAAACTTTGTTTTTGTAATACACATATCTATTTAGGGTTTCCTATAATTTTCATTACAAAATAGTAACAAAGAAACGGCAGGTTGGAAGTATTTATTTTATACATATACCATAACAAACACATGGAATTATAATTTGGATATCATGCAAATGTTAGATCTTCATAAAACGCGAGTCTATTAAACTCACCTTAATACTTTTTTAGGCAATGAAGAAATCGAAATGGCTAGACTGGCGAGATTTGTTGTGTGCCTAATTCGTCCTAGAACACAGTTATTGCGGGATTGTAACCACATGATCATGTGTGATCAATGTATTACACATTTTCATGTGAGAGTGAATCGGCTGGACGATGCCATAGACACTCGTTGTCCACAATGTAGACAACCGATTACAGTGGACCCTTTACGAGTGTTTCTTTAATTTTGTCATTGAGTAAAAAATGAAAGCCACATTACAAATACCTTTCCGTAGCACTAAAAATGTATGACACTCATGAAGTTATTGGCAAGAAAATACAATTGTAAAATCTCGAAACCTTGACAGTTGCGCCTCTTTTATATTTTATACTCAATGATTTTGTCTAAAGTGAAAAAGTGCTATTTTAGAATTATTTTACTGTAAATACAGGTATAATTTTATTTAATTCGACAGGCTGTGTATTTCATTTAGGAAGTACCTATTTAAAGGATAATGTGTTTTACCTAATTAATTTTATGTTATTGTTTTCAACCATAGAATTTTCCCTTGAAAAATTTTCACTTCACTTCACCCTGTAATTTTATATTTCCTTTTTATTTTTTATTAATAATCTGTTATTTTACTTATTATATCTTATATTTGTTTCTAAAGCTGACAGAGCTTATGTAAACTTAAAAGTCTCTTTCGCATACAGTGTGTCCCCGAAGGTTATCGTATGTAATATCATAAGTGCTTAAAATTTTATCGATAAATTTTTTTCGAGAGCGATATTGCCTAGTAATATTAAGAGTGTAAATTGGCCACTTTATTATCTAATTAAATCACGAGCGCTTTAGCGCGAGGGATTTAATTTTTGATAATAAAGTGACCAATTTACACGAGTAATATTACTGTTGGCAATATCGCTCGAGAAAAAAATTTATAGGTACAATTTTCAAGCACGAATGGTATTTGCAGAGAATATTTCACGAATAAATTATTTAAATACAAAAACATGATTTATAAGCTCCACTCATTTGGGACTTGATTAGCAGAAATAGCAGAGGTAACTTACTCATTATTGAATATTGTAAAGCAAATTCAAAGATCTTAGATTCCACTGTACATATCTTTTCTTCCAAAAAACTTGTTATTGTTTGTCTCTTTTTTCTACTTATTTTTACTTCTCAATCTAGTACTGAACAAATGTATCTCCTAGGTAACTAACGCTTGTTGATCTTATAATTAAGGTACATTACTGATTGTGAATATATGAATATCGTTTGTTTTTTTTTTCTTTTTTTCTCTCTTCTGTCTTATATACTATATAGTAACTAAACTAAACTCTTTGTTATAAAAACTGTAGTTTTTAAGAAACAATAAAGATTGAATTGAATTGAATTGAACTGTCACTTTTCATACTCAGTGCGAAAAGAAACTGTCTCTTTTTGCACTGATATAAAGAGAAATTAATAACAAACAATCAAATCAAAATTTATTTCAATAACTTTTTATTAATATTTGTACGTTCGTAGAGAAACAATCCTGTATGATACTTTATTAATAATCAGTCGTCTGTCCTTACTTATTATATCTTATATTTGTTTAAGCTGACAGAGCTTATGTAAAATTGTGTTTAAGGCACTTGTATGTGTTTCATACGCGTGCCCTAAACATGCATTTTTCACACTCGTATCATAAATAGCTATTATTGCACGCTTCTACTACGGCAGTTTCTTAATAATGTCGTTTCCATAGTTACCTACCGTCATCAGTTACGACCAAAATAGTTATTTATATTATGAGTAAGTACCATATGAGGTATTTTATGCACGCATCTGACATGGTTACAAAGCCAACCAAAGGTGAATTTTGTAAACAGACAAGTGCTATAAAATACAGATATATGGCACGTATAATATACAGAATTTTATATACGCTCGACTTTAAATTTTTTTATACATACAAAACTACTAATTAATTATTATTATCTACACAATATTTATCAAGTAAGTTAGTAAGTAATAACTAAGTCAATAACAATAGCTGTTTGTTGATATCTCCTTAGCAACCGGTGGTTTGCGTGCTTTTTTTATATAAAATGCTTGCGATAAATGCCTATATATCGCACTAGTGCTATATAAACAATGTCATTATGACATTGTAATTAGTTTAATAAATAGGATTATAGGAAACAACTACTGGACGGGCAAAGGCTCCTACTCCCATTGAATTATACCTATATAACCAAAATTGGTAGCCAATTTGTTATTTGTCTTTTCTCCACCAGACACAGACCGGTTTCGAACTCTTTATGTTCTCATCAGTGTGCCACAGGTAGCTGAAAAGACAAATAACAAAGGCAAACCAAACTGGTTTGAGAACATAAAGAGAACACTGATGAGAACATAAAGAGTTCGAAACCGGTCTGTGTCTGGTGGAGAAAAGACAAATAACAAATTTGGCTACCAATTTTGGATATATAGGTATAATTCAATGGGAGTAGGGGCCTTTGCCCGTCCAGTAGTTGTTTCCTCTAATCCTATTTATTAAGCATGTTTTAGTCCATCAGGGCTAGAGGTCGCCGCTCTTGGTGCTTGCTTGGCAAGCCGCTATCGGTCGCAGAGACATCGTCGATGTCTTGACTGGTAGTAGCAACTGACCACCAGAGGGATGCACTTATCCCTCACAGTTACTATTGTAATTAGTGTTAAAACTTGTATTTATATGGTCTCTTCGATTTACCGGCCGTCAGACGGAACCTTCATCGTTGATTTTGCACGCCATTTTCCTTACTATATGGCAGATGTAAACATTAGCTGCATTCGGGTTACTTACTCCTTTGACCTTTTTCATTCCAAGTCTACTTTTGATTGAATAAAGGTAGACTTGAAGTGATAAGAGTGATAATAACCGAACTTACCTAAATGCATTTTCAAGTAGGTACCTACCTACTTAATAATTAGTAAAAATACTTACCTAATGGATTTTTTCCATCGGATATTTTTTACCAAGAAACGCGAAAAAAACCTTTCTTTACATCGAAAACCCTGCATATGTAAGTTTACTAATATGCCACCAGTTGGCGTCGGACTATGAAGCAGTTCGCGAATCTGCCCTCTTCATGAGTCAGCTAATAATTATACTACTAAAAAAAATGCTTTTTTCTCACATACATACTTAAATAAACACTAAGATTAACAGGAGCCTTTGATAATATTATATCCTTCTGAGCATTTGAAAATAATTTTTATACTAGTAACATTTGATAGAAAAGCTACTTTATTATTTTAATTTAAATCTGGCGGGTTTTTAGCCTATATGTTGGCTTTATTTTACTAAGGAATGTTGGCAACACTAACCACAGAACAGGTAAATAGTAATGGGCAGAATCAAATTATTTTAAGAATCGAGAACTCGGTATTCGAATATTTTTCAGAATCGAACGAACAATCGAAACCGAGGAATCGGGATTCGACAGGCGAGTGCGACAATTGAACTTTGCTTATTGAGTCATTGCTTCGATTCGAATCGATTCCATTCAGGCTGTTGTCATATAATGATAATAATAATAATATTGCGTAAATATAGTAAAACCATACTGCATTTATAATTTACGACGTGTTATACGTTCATGTCATTTCAGTTGGCTATTAACTAAGGTACGGGATTTGTTGTGTCGAAATGACGAATCCACCAAAATGAGAACTCGGTATTCGAATAATACTCTCAAAAAAGTTCTCCAGAGCGCTGCGAGCTGCGATAATCGAATACTTCTCGATTCTTGCATTCGAATACTCCCATCACTAAAATAAATTGATCCCACTAATATAATTATAACTTTGTTAACTATTAACTTATTCCATCGGTCGATCGATAACAAGCTGACGGTCTATTCCTGACTATCGTCCTAGCAGAGCAGAACTAATTAAATCATTTCAAAAAATCCTAAATTATTTAAATACCTATTTACAAATTATTTATATAATTTATAATTATTTAAATTAAATAATTACTTTAATTATTTATATTAACTACTTTTACAATTTAGTTAAGATAAAATATTTAAATAATTTATTTCAAAGTTATTTAAATTAAACTACTTTTAGTTGGAAAACGTAGTTTAAATAAAGAAAAGTATAATTAATTCAAATAATGGGCAGCTCTAGGCCACACACTAAATTATTAAGTACACTTATCACAAATAAGTTCAATATATAAGGACAAATAAAATCGTTTTCAATTATTTCTAGACGCCCCAGCTAACCAATAATCACCTATAACGTCATATTGACATGATTTTCGTAACCTCAAAATTACGTCATAGAATTCACGTTAATTTGATGATAATATTCGGTCATACAATAATCTTTATACACAAACTGAGGAAATTATTTTTAGGTAAGAAAATTAACGTTAATATAACGTATATCTATGATGTTAATATAACGTTATGTAAATTACTTAACTTTGTTCCCTATTTTCAAGTCTTGCTCGAGTCTTAAAGTTATTAGTTACCTGAAAAAGCTTTCAGTTTGAATTTGAGAATATTTTAACTTTTCGTTGTTTGGTCTTGTATATTCTCATTTATTACGTATATATTCTGTAACACAGATAGTAGTGACGTTTCATCCCCACCTTAATGTCTCCATACACCCTATTATAGTGACCCTTATTGTGTCTTTACATAGGGACACACAAATTTTCATTTTAAATTTTCTAATTCAAAAAACATTATTTAACGATTGAGCTATTTTTTTTAATCATTACCAATACAATCTGCTTTTTTCCATAATAACATTTTACTAAAAAGAATTTTTTTAATATATTTGAGAAGTAAAACATTTTTTACTTATAGAACATTTATAGATTAATATAGTTCCCGAAGAAGACGGTTACACCAAAATATCGATATTTAGAAAAGCTCCTTTGATTTTGACCATTATGTTACGGCTATATAAGGGCCATGGCAAAATGAGCTTAGAAACCTAATCATATTTACCGCGTAAGAATGACGTCATAACTAATGGAGTCTATTGGACCAATGATTTACGAGTGTTACTAAGCGCTACCAGTATTGCCGGTAACTGCTGAATTCGTGCAATTTCTCAATTTGGTCGGCCATTTTATTTATGTCGTGGCTAGTGTGGACGCTGTGGTATGATCAGGCAACGAAAGCGTTTATTTCATTGTTTTTTAGTTTTTAGTGTCTCGTTTTCCTAGTTTTTTTAGGAGTTATAAGAGGGGTAAGTTTTTTTAATTTGAATGGGAACAAGAATGTGCTGAAACTGAAACAGAAATAATGTTTGTTCGAGGATGACGCCGTGGGCTTAGTTTGCAGTGACTGGCTTACGCCATTAAAAAAACAAGTGTATTGGCCACCATACAAGACCCAAAAAAAATTTAATAAGGCTGTTCGCAGAAATGAAAATATTGCGGCTGACTGGACTTTACAGGACATAAAAAAAATTTATTATGAATGTGGAATGTGGTACGTTTACCCGTTAACATTGAAGGAACGTAACTCCAGATGAGTATGCAGCTTTGTGGATTAAGCTGTTTTGTTCAATCATGTTATTAACCCTTAACAATAGTGATAGTTATTATACAGGGTGAACCCCAACTTATGTGATTCCTTTTAAGGGGGGTTTCTGTTAATATTTGTAACACGAATTACGAAGAAAAAAATAAAAAAAAGAAAGTTGAAACCTACCTTACGCAAAAGCGTCGATATTAAACTTTTGAAGACCCCTGCACGTCTCTAGCGAGTTACTTATGAGGTGAAAGACATGTTTTGTTTACCTAAATACTTCAAAATTGCCAGGGTATAGGTCAGTTGCTAAAATTCTCAAAATATTTAACGTTTTCATGAATTTCTTTCTCGAAAACCATACACTATATTTCTTTAATATTCTGTATATAAACTTATCATTAAGGGACCTACCACCCCTTAAAAGGAATGACATAAGTTGGGGTTCACCCTGTATAACACCCTATATAGAATGTTACCACATAGGGCTTTAAACTGTAAAATTAGAATATAGGAAGAATAACTGTAAATTATTTGAACTTAATAAATATTATTTATTTTAAAATTTGTTTTTATATGCCAACCATATTACCATTGCAATGTAACCTCCGTTAGGTTACGATGGTGATGGTTTGATATGAACTTGTGGAGCAAAGAAACACCCCTCTATAACAATGCTATAAATATATCATCATATTAACGTCATCGTTATGACGTTATAATAATGTGACTGCAATACCGTTATATCGTCGTCACTTTTATGACGTCATTATACCCCGGTCTTTTTCTCGTCATTATACCGTTAATATCACGTCATTTTAATAACGTCAGTGAGGTGATTGAGTAACGTTATTTTGACGTAAAAAAAACATCTTTTGGTTAGCTGGGGCGGGCGCGGTACCTATATACAGTCGCCTGTTTTATCGAAAACTAGTTCAATTGGGAAAAAAAGTTTTAGTAAAAAAATCCTTTGTTTCACTGTTTATAACTTTGTCAAACATAATAGTACCTATAGCTTTAGTGGACCACATTTTATGCTGCAAATTACATGTTATTTCTTTATTATTTGTGTGCCTAATAAAGCAAATAACTTTTTCAACTTTGTGGACTTTAAAATGATTAATGTATTTAATTAAATTACCAATTATTAAACAAAATATGGTAAATTAAATAAAAATAACGCAAACTCATTTCGTATTTCGCAACCAGAAAATTCGAATGCAGCATTTCATTTAACATTAGTTTTAATGTTAAATGTTTTTACGTCAAAAGATTCACATATCCTTGTCGATTCTCTAAACAGTTTCAGTGCAAGGTGAATTTATTGCTAGTCTTCTCAGCACGCCACACCCCCGAGCTCGGGCGAACTCGAGGTTGAACAGGCGACGTTGAAGGCATAGCACGTTGAACGCATAGAACGTTGAACGCATAGAAGGTTGACCGCGCGTGGTGCCCCGAATTGTACACCACAATTTTGAAGTTTTTCAAATGTTCTTGGAACAGCTGTAGTTCGGGGATACCGCAACCATCTTCCGGAATAACAACCCCCGCATCGGTACATAATTGCTTGGCTCTTTGAGTCTGCATTTTCCCTATGTCTCGGCGAATTTTCGTTTGATCGGGGTCCTTGTTCACACACGCTACTGCTACGACGAGGGCGCGTGGCAAACACATATTGTCTTTATTATTGATGCATATGATCCCCCGTCTCATACCACATTCCTCTTCGAAAGTATTATATTTACGAGCCCTATCGTTTCCCTTTCCAATTGGCATCTTCACGGCTGTTACCCCCAAACAGAAGGTCTCGGTGTTGAGACCGGCGGAGTTGGACTGATAGACGCCGGCGATAACTCCAACTCCCCAGATATCGTCATAGGTTACCTCCTCCACAGGTCGAAAACGTACCCAGCCTTCTCCCCTCTTGAACTCCTTTGAGCAGAAGGAGAACCCCACTTGATCGCCCGGAGCTAGCCCCTCTGTCCCCCTCCGGATGACCTGGTTAACAGCATCCCTAACCCAGCCTATGGGTTCGACGCCCTCGGGAACAGGTTTAATTTTAAATTCGAGGGTGCGCCCCTCCAAGTTAAAACGACGCACCTTCTTCACAAAATCTTTTGCAATTACGAATTTTTCCATTTTTCTTCTCAACTGTCTCGTTCAATAAATGTCGATAGACTGACTAGACGGTCGTGGTACTTGGAGTTTTAATAACTCTGAGACGATGAGTGGCGGCGAGATGTAACCTGAAAATGTCACGTGATCAGATTTTTTCCGAGAATTTAGAGACGCTTTAAACTGTCGAGGAGGTGAGAAAGTTCTTTGTATTAAAACAGGTAATTCTGCTTTGAATAAAGAAACACACAGTTTCTGGTTCTGAAGAAAGATAAAAATTTAACAAGCTGAATGACCTCCTAGACAGTACACGAAAAATTATTCAAACGTGTTGGTGTACGATATATTTTGGGTTAAAACTCACCTTTACAGATAATAAACTAGATAAAATTAAACTTTTAGAACTTTTTAGATAATTTTATTAGCCGCTGTGATAACTGGTAATCAACGAACTAATGAATCGTTATCCATCCGGCTCAATTTATAATGCGGCTGGCGATAAGAACTCTGCGAGGGCCCCCTAAGCAGAGCGAATCTGTGCTAGTTTCCCATATGATCCTGTGTTAATTTGTCTATTTCATACCGCCTGAAACATTTTCCCATTTAAATGCATGTAAATCGACGAACAGGTGTTCAGACTATATTGTTGTCCGTCCGGCTTGCGGTTGGCGATAAGAACTCCGCGAGGGGGCCTAAGCAGAGCGAATCTGTGCTAGTTTTCCATATGATCCTGTGTTAATTTGTCTATTTCACACTGTTTGAAACATTTTCCCGTTTAAATGCATGTAAATCGACGCACAGTTATCAGGCTAAGCGTTGGCAGATAACGGAAACCGCAGCGTAATATTTTTTATAAATTTCGCTAATATTGTTTTTTCTTTTGTTATAGCACGAGTTCACCCACGCCACAGACATCTCTACCAGAAGATTAGGATAAAAATGTATTTTAAATAATAAATTGTGGTTTTATGGTGTGTTTATGTTTATGCCCCGCCGTTATCACAGTTATTCTAATAGCTGATAATAATGACTTACAATATCTCGTAGCTAAACACGTAAGGCCAATCCATAGGTCGACGGTTCGAATCAGCACTCAACAACTTTTTTCAATACAAATATGGGGCTCGTAAGGGGCCCTCGAAATGGGTCCTCGAAATGGGGGCCTCGAAATGGGGGCCTCGAAAAAGGGCTTAAAATTTTTGAATTTCCCGCTCTCTAATGGTTGTGAATTTCCCGCTCTGTGATTGGCTGATGGTGAAAAGATGGAGGGGCTAAAAGTGGAAGTGGAGGGGATGGGCTGAACCGCCTCCATAACTATTCATTTATGAATTTTTGCACTGCTGGACGCCTCGCAGTTAAATGTTCGTTGAGATACCTTCGTTAAAAGATAATACACTTGAAAGTAAAAAAAAACGATAATTAAACTAATTAAAAATAAAAAAACTTTTTGTAAGAACTCGTACTTCCCTCTCCTATCCTTTTACAGATTCCAAGGTTGCCACATCTGAAGGTCCTCGGAGGCATCCCCTCAATATAGTCATTGGAATATAATTCGAGAACGAATGATGGTGTCAGGATTGGCCGTGTGAGCGTCAGCCAGAACTTATCAATAATAGTCCGTATATTATGTTTCTCTTGAATATTATTTTATTTCATCCCGTCCGGAAAGTACAACAGTACAGTATTCATATGCGGCCGGAAAATGATACATTACGGTATCAGAGCCGGTAAAGTACCGGAAACCACCGGAAACTTATTGCGAACCAATCACAAACTGTTATTATACCTTTTGACAGTTGTTTGACATATAAAAATCAATCGTAAATAAAAAAATAGTGTCAAATATCAAATGACATGAGAAAATAACCAAGTGTCAAATTATACAAATATACTAATATACAAGAAATGACGGGATGAAATAAAATATCATTCGACACACGTCCGTAAGGTGTTGTTCCAGCCTCGTTTAGATATTCTAGACTCGGCTCCTGACGTCGCCTCGTCCATAATATCTACTCGGCTGTAACAAGTCACCTTCCGGACTTGTGACGAAAATTACTATTATCACATCATCGTATGTCATGATGACGGTGAAAAAGTAATTAATAAAAGATATTATTGCTGTGTCGGCCCTTTTTTGAGAGACAAGCTTTTATAATTGAAATATAGTTTGTTGATTTCAAATTAGTGGAGTGTTTATTTCATCCCCTTACCTCATATCTAACATATATATATTATTTAAAACATCATATTTTTATTCCATATACCTAACCTAGAAATAAAAAACACACACACATAAAGGTTTAATTAATATTTTCTTTATTCAAGCTTTTAATAAAAACATTTTTCTATCTAAATCATTCAGTATTTTATCTAAATTATAAGTTAAGCATTCACGTATACAGTATGTGTGAATGTTACAAGGATATATTTCACTTAATTTAAATAGTACATTATTAGGGCCTCGACCTTGCGGTAATAGACTGATGTTCTTGCTAACGCTGCCACCTCGGGCTGAACGACCGAACTTATCGAGACTCATTGCGAATATGATGGGTGTAGGGAGCTGTAACACACTAATATATTATTCCCGCTTCTTTCAGTTCATTTAAAATGGCTAAGATTTCGTTATCATGTGAATCCGTATTTCCTGCAGCTTTAGAGGCATTTAAAAGTCTTAACCTGTCAACTAATTCATTGATATCGTCCCAGAAGAGGTATTCTATCGGTTTTTCATTGTAAACCATATTCATACCCTGTCCACTGCTGAGGTTGAGTATGTTTTATTTTAGGAGTGACATCACCAGCACCACTATTCCACTTCTTCTTTCACTTTTATTTTTTTCTTTATATCAGATTTAATGACATTCTCTACTTTTAGAGTCTGCTGCTGCTGCTGCTGCCAGGGGAAATTCTTAACAGCACCGAGTTCTCGTATTGGATCAATGACCGGTTTCAATAAACGTCTAATTGTTTCGTCTTGTTCAGCTCGACCTAATTTTAAAGCCAAGTACTTTCTTCGAATGGAATCTGAAGCTTTTTTTATCTTCCTTTTAAGTGCGAAATCTCGGTCAAAGCTATACACCTTCTCCCTAGGTGGTTTATATTCCGCGAGAGTAAATTTTTTATTACCCTTCATTGTTAAACAGGTAAACAGGTATGTTACACAGGTAACAGGTATTTTAAACAGGTCTGTAAACAGATACAGGGTTTTTCACAACAGATAACCTGTTTTTCAAAACAGGTCTGTACAGTCTGAGCGTCTATCTTATAATACTTGGTGTTATTGAAATCTCATATACTTATATACTGATCAAAGCCTTTTCTATAACGTCCTTTATGTAATTCGAAATCTTTTACAATAACCAGCACTCCGAATTTATCGTTCCAGCATTCGCTGCATAAATGTTCAAATTGTTCAAAGCTCATATCGGGTGTTACGTGATCATCAAACGCGTGACGTAAATTCATTTTATCCTGTTTAAATAATATTAGACAGTTACAGTTATTAGTCCAAGCAATGGGGGTTTTCTATTCGCAAAAGGTCGGAAAGAAATGAAATTTGGTGGGATGGTAGACATAGGTCCCCTGATAGTGCACCTCAGATTGCCGCTCGAGGGGTGGGGGGATGAAAACTCTGCATCGCGAAGCTTTTTGGGAAATAGCGCCGTTGTGGTAAGTGCTATCGAAAAAAAGTTCAAATGAAATATGTAGAGAACAAAATTGTGCACAATTTTGGTTTTACATTTTTCGTCTGCGACCAATAATTTCCGCTCTACGGCGCACCAAATGTGGGGGTTGATTTGCAATTTTCAACAAAATTAGAATTTCATCGCGGATTAAGACGAAGATCGCTATCAAACAATTCTGTAATATTTTTTTTCTGAAAGAGTAATGTTTTCTGAGTCTGCTGATGCCAGATACATTTGGTCGTGTATAACAAAAGATATGATTTTTTGAAGCGCGCCCCTACATACTCCGATATGGGCATTTTTTAATTATCATTATCATTTTCAACTCATTTCCACACCACCCTTGAGGTAGAGTTGATCGGTGCGTTTTTTTTATGTGGTATCCCACGAGGCCTAATCCACGGTCGATATAGGGGTTTATGTCACTTTGAGTCGCTTGCGACGTTGTAAAACTGATTCGCCTCATTGTTATCATCCTCAGACATCAATTCCGAGCCAGAATCGGCAAACTCGGTGTTGTCTGTTTGATCCTCATCGTCCTGTATCTGATCGGGAACGTTTTCGGCATCTTCTGCATCGTCGTCGTGTAACACAATCTGGTCGGGAATGTTTTCGCAGGACGTCCCAGTAGTGTAAACACAGTACCGAACATTTTAATCCTGCTTTAAGGCAACCACAAGCAGGTCCACAACCTTTCTGGCATCTGCACGAGATGCTCTTAAGTAAAACCTCTGGAGCTGGTTCCTTTGCGATCCGTATTGCGTCCAGTCGTGTGGTTGTTCTTCGCCATCCATGATCTTCTGGAGGTTTCTGAATTCCCCGCCAGCTCTGTACTTGACAATATGTACGCAATAACGGCACGCATCTGATGTTGGTGGCAGGCGGCAGCGCCGCGAGATTGAATGAATTTTTGGAGATACCCGTACAAAGTTCGTATACCGCACATGGTCCAAATTACGATGTTCGCTTCCTGCACATACTGCCTGAACATAAACAGTTCGCCAGCGGCAACGACTTCTGTTAATTCTGCATTAGGGTCGTCAAATGCCTGAATCGCGTTTGTTAATGTTGGGTTTTTTACTAAAGTTATGAGGAATCTAATCTTGCCTTGATTGAACAACGCCGATGTAGTGTCACATCCACTGAAGGCATACACAAATAAGATATTTTTCGCAATAGTATCGCTATATTGCAAACTCTGACGCGAATAGAACACATCCTCCTTGTTCCCTGTACCCGGCTTACGCAAATAAACTTCTCTGGCTATAGCAGTCAACAACACAAGCAAATCTATGTCTTCGACCGCCTGCTTAACTGTGTAATTATGTGCTTCCAACTTTGTCGGTAGCAATGCGATGAGGCGCCTTTTGTTGAAGCTGTTCGATAAAAATTTTTCTTGCGACACAGTTGGAATCATGGATTCATCGAAGAGTACATCAGTGCTGCAGTGATGCTTCGAGCGGCGGTTTCTTTCAGCACATTTCGTACTTGTTTCTGTCCCACTTTCGGAATATCCATCAAAAACAACAATTGTATTCGGCCCATAATGCCTTGAAATACAGTGAATGTAATTCTTACAAATCATTGCAAATGAATTGTGGCGGCCCCATACTACACGATGGAGCAAGAAGCCACCGTCAACAACGTGCATGATCGTGTCAACTTCTATGACTGGTGTTACGGGCACATAAGCTTTGTACAGTGAAGATTTTGCCCCTTTGCGCATACCTTCCTCAGTGAACATTGAAAGCGGAAAAGGAGCAAGTTCGTACTGAAAGTATTCTTTCAGTTCATTGTCAGATTTTTTCGCAATGCATATGCGTTGAAACCACAAAAGCGGATTGATAATAACAGGAACCGACGCAATCTTCACACTACATTTACCAGCGGCTAGAGAGAGAACTCTCTCATTACGTTTAAATTTCACCGACTCAAAAGTATGACCAAGCATTTGTGTCATCGCAAGTGACCCGATTTCGTACACCTGGTGGCAATTCACGTCGACCTCTCCAACAACTCCCGTATTAATTGACATGAGAACATCAACTTCAGGGCAGCGAGCGGAGGACTGACTTCACTCACTTCATAGCGATATTAGGAGTAAAGCAACATTGCCGCGGTTAGTACTTTGGATGGGTGACTATCCACGGAAAGACGCGGTCTCGCTTCCCAACTTCTAGCGGCTTGTATATCAGCTATATCACAGAAGCAATACAACTGTAGGCGAGAGGTGTATTGAGGATATACCATCCTTCGGAGGGGATGTAAAGCAGTCGGTCCCTTGTCTATTAAATGTTAGGCAAGTAAAAAATCCCTACTCTTAGTAAGATAAGAGGTTCGGCAAAATTTCCAGGTTGGGGGTTGCTCGTCTCCTGGCGTCGGTGATTGGCCTCTGTAGCGGAAATAGGCCGACGTTAAATAAGTGATTAAAAAAAAAAAAACATCAACTTCTGGGAAAGGATTGTGTAGTGATAGCCAGTCATCGAGTTTGGTTAGACCTCGTGTGTCGCGCAAGTTACGTGATGGTCCATGTCTACATGCTGATCTGTGCTATGCATGGATACACAACAAAAGTCTTCAATTTCATTGCAAATATTATACAAATATACCATACCCAATGTCCTAGAGGACACAATATTGTTATCAGGATATTCATGACCACTAATTCATAAAAATAAAAAATTTGGCGCCTAGGTCAACAATAATAAGGAAATATTGACCGTAGATAATGATAATTAAAAAATGCCCATATCGGAGTATGTAGGGGTGCGCTTCAAAAAATCATATCTTTTGTTATACACGACCAAAATGTATCAAATCGGGCATCGGCAGACTCAGAAAACATTACTCTTTCAGAAAAAAAAAAATTACAGAATTGTTTGAAAGCGATCTTCGTCTTAATCCGCGAAGAAATTCTAATTTTGTTGAAAATTGCAAATCAACCTCCACCTTTGGCGCGCCGTAGAGCGGAAACTATTGGTCGCAGACGAAAAATGTCAAGACCAAAATTGTGCACAATTTTGTTTGAACTTTTATATTTTATTTGAACTTTTTTTCGATAGCACTTACCACAACGGCGTTATTTCCCAAAAAGCGTCGCGACGCAGAGTTTTCATCCCCCACCCCACGAGCGGCAAACTGAGGTGTACTATCAGGGGACCTATGTCTACCATCCCACCAAATTTCATTTCTTTCCGACCTTTTGCGAATAGAACACCTTTTATTGTACCCATTGCTTGGACTATATCTCGAATGAGATGTTTCGGTATATGGGTATATGTCTGACAGAGATAGAAACAATCTACAAACTTATGTCTCCCCATTGAGAAAAAAGCACGTATCTTGTCTTGCTTGTCGCATGCTACGTCATCAAATATAAATATGGAATTCGTTTTAGCTTCGGATGGATCGATGATGTTTTCGTTAGAGGTGTATGGAAAGTAGCCTACGCCTTTTACCTTCTTCATCACATCTTCCAATAATTTATATTTAGGTTGATACAGAGACTTGGAGTACACGTATACATTCTCGAACCATAGACCGTTAGAGTCGAATAATAGACTTAGTAGAATATTTGTGTTCCCCGCTCCGCTAGGTCCGCATACAATCGTTCTTAAAGCGTTAGGAAATAACTCTCCATGTTTATTAACAGATCCACCACCTTCTACAGAACTATCAGAAGTTAATAAATCTAAATTCTCTACAGGGAGAGACGTCTTTTGTCTTTGAATGCGCATCATGAACTCTACACTTTTCACTCTGTACATTTCTATATATAGAAGTTTCGATCTCGTACATCTTCAGTTCTAGTTTAGATGACGTCGAGGCAACATCATCATCACGGCAGAGGTGTAGTTAACACTCTTATCAATAAGCTACCTTTCGAACTGCATTTACCTGGTTATCAGTACTGCGGACCTGGTACAAAGTTACGTAAACGTTTAGCTCGAGGGGATCCAGGTGTTAACATTTTAGATCAAGCGTGCCGTGAACACGATATTGCTTATAGCGAAAACGCAAACTTGGAAGACAGACATAAAGCTGATTACTTACTAGAACAGAGGGCTTGGGAACGCGTTAAGTCTAAAGACGCTAAATTAGGTGAAAAAGCAGCAGCTTGGGCTGTCACTAACGCCATGAAGGTTAAACGTAAATTAGGTATGGGCGCTGTAGGAGGCTGTAATAATAATAATAAGAGAAAAAAGAAAATTCCCTTCCGCAAGGCCGTCATATCGAACATTGCTAAAGCGCTGAAAAAGCATGCACGTCATGATGTGAAAAAGGATATGGCTATAAGTGTTAAAACGGCGCGAATTGCCATCAAGAAAGCAGGTGGAAGGAAGAAAATCAATGTTCCCCGGATTCTACCGCTGCCAAAGACCGGAGGCTTTTTACCTCTGATACCGATCTTTGCAGGTCTCTCAGCTCTTGGAACTCTGTCAGGTGGCGCTGCGACCATCGCTAAAACTGTTGTAGACGCTAAGAACGCTAGTAAAACTTTGGAAGAAGCTCACCGCCACAATAGAGCCGTGGAGGATGTGGCTTTGGGTAAAAAAGGTTCCGGGCTATACATGAAACCATATAAGAAAGGATACGGATTATACTTGAAAAAAAACTACCATTGAAGCTACCCAATAGAGCACTCTCTGACCTAGACATCTTAAAGTATGCTAAAAAGTTAAAAATCCCTCATTTCAGAGGCGTCTATATGCGAGACTCTTTACCTTCACGCCCGCCATCACCTAAAGGAAACGAGAGCGCCATCATTAACTTGGACAGCATAAAGGGACCTGGAACTCATTGGGTAGCATATAAGAAAACAGGCAATTCCGTAGTATATTTTGACAGCTTTGGATCTCTGAAACCACCTATAGAATTAGTTCGATACTTTGGCGCGAAATTTAAAATTAAATATAATCCTACCGCATATCAAACATATAACTCTGTAAATTGTGGTCATTTATGTTTACAATTTCTCTATAAAAATAATAAACACACGTGATATGTAATCAGTATGTCATCGAACACCTTCAAGTTAAGTGATCGCGAATCTGTTCTCTCCGTGACTTTTCCTAATCCTATAGAACTAGATCCGCGATACAATTATTCAATAGCGTTAATTGGTCTGGACACCTATAATACCATACCTAACATCGAGGACGGTGTGAATAACAAGTTTTATTATTGGGAGCTGGGTGATAGAAGCTTCAAAGAAAACGTCATAACTATACCTACAGGATCTTATGAAATAACTGACATTGAATCCTATCTGCAAAAGAGATTACTAGCCGGCAGCGGCGTAACATCACAGCATCAGGCTGACGAATACTTCTCTCTGAAACCTAACAATAATACGCTCAAGTGTGAAATTAAAAGTAAACACGAAATTAACTTTAATCACAAGGATAGCTTGGCCACCCTATTGGGTTACAGTGCTAGCAGAACATTAAAACCAGATATATTATATGAGTCTGATTTACCTGTTAATATAGTCAGAGTTATAACGATTCAAGTGGATTGTAACATTACTGTAGGAGCATATTCCAATAATATTCCTACGCATACGATTTTTGAATGCGGTTTGAATGTTGATCCTGGATACGCTATAAACATTGTACCTGGAAATTTAACTTATCTACCTGTAAACCCAAGCATTCGAGAGATACGGAATATCACTTTGAGACTGCTAGATCAAGATTCTGAGCTTGTTAATCTTCGAGGTGAGGAGCTGAGTGTGAGGTTAGAACTTAAAAAACATGCGATTAATATTTAACCATAGTAAACCTAATATATACGGAGGAAGCTTACATCATCCTCATTCTGCATCTAATCGTACAAGTGCAAGGTCATCACCACCGCCACCACGATCATCAGGACCTGCCAAGTTAACTTATTCAAATTATTTATATTTATCGTCTTTGGGCTATCATGTTAGAAGAGCTACAGCTATTTCAAGACCCTCACTTCGATGATTCAATTGAACGAGTTGAAGTTCGAACGTACCATCCATTCGTTAAAGCCTATGAGAATAATGATGAAATTGAAATTGCTATTTATCAGCATGACGCTTTGATTGATATAAGTGAGGGGGCGCTATCAATCGAGGGAACTTTAAAGAAAAATGCCGCTGGTATGGGCACCATTGAATTCACCAATAACGCTGGCGCCTTTTTATTTGATTCCGTAAGTTATGAATTAAATGGCTCGGAAATAGATAAAGTACGCGACCCTGGAATTGTGAGCAAAATAAAAAGTTATATATGTTATGAAAAAGATGATATTTCTCATAGCATCGCAGGTTGGAATTATCTTGCTGGCAGTCTACAAATTCCACATTTTTCTTAAGAATACCCTTGAAACATTTACTGGGATTCTTTTACGATTATAAGAGATACGTTTTCGGTAAACAGGTTCTACGTTTGATAAGAGCCCGTAGCGATAATAATTGTTTTAAAGCGTCAAAAGATGATACAGATGGTAAACTAACCATCACCAATATTGAATTAAAAGTGAAACATGTGCATTTGAATGATATTCCGAAAATGAATTTTCTAGCTCAAGTTAATGCTGATACGCCAATCCTATTAGCATATAGACAATTTGAAATTCATGAGATACCCACCCTGGTGGCAGGTGCTACAAAAGAAATTTCAGTTCTTAAAAATGGCACTCAAAGTCCTCAAGCTGCCATCCTTGCTCTTAAGCAATAAGAAAGATTCCAAGACGAAAGACTGTACGCAATTCGATAATATTGATGTATTTAATGTAAAATTATTGTTAAACAATGATCGTTATCCTTACGAAGATATGCGGTTAAACTTTAAAGCTAAAAAATACTCTGAGGCCTATCATATGTATACCGACTTTAGCAAGTCGTTTGCTTCAAATAATAAACCTATGCTAGATTTTGACGCTTTCAAAAATCACACGCTATTCGTTATAGACTGCTCGAAGAGAAGAGCTCCTATTAAACCATCGATTGTAGACATAAAAATTGAAATTGAAAGTTTGACCTCCTTCCCCCCAAATACCAAGGCCTACTGCATTCTCGTACACGACCGCGTTTTGGAGTATTTGCCTCTCAGTGGAGTCATAAGAACCATTATGTAAAAGAGAGAGAGACAGAAGGGATAACTTAGTATGTGAAGAACTGTCGAAGAGTAAAACATGAAATTGATGGTCGTAGATATTCAAGGTTTTAACCTGCCCGATTTCTATCCTAAGGAAATCTCGTTTATTAGTGGAGATCAGCATGCTCATTATTTACTTAAACCACTCATACCGTACGATTCGTTAAGTTATGATTTGAAGAAACAAATAAATTACTTGGAATTACATCATCATGGGTTGAGGTACAGCAGTGGTTACGTTGACGATAATGGCCTAAATGAAATATTACGTAATCATCTGCTTAATGGCGCTACTAACCTTGTGTACGTAAAAGGTCATCAGAAAAATGAATTTCTGGAAAAAAGATTACATGCTTTGACGCAAACTTAGCCAGCGGTGCCATCTATCATCAATGTCGAGCAGCTGATGGAGGAGGAGGCGGCGGAGTTCCAAAGTTCAATAAAGATTTACCGTATTGTTTAAACCATTTTACTATTAATAATAAAAAAATTGTATGTAGCTTAAGAAATGTCTTCACTCTTTATAATTGGTTATATTCTAGTTTACCTAAAATAAATATGTATTTTATTAATGATTTTTAATTTCTTTACCCTCCCCACTCCCTCTCCACCTCTTTGATATTATCCTATATGCAAGCACTATGTACTTTTAGTATCTAGTTAGACGTCATATGAGCAAGATGTCATCCTTTAACTGCTTGTTAGAAAATCATTTACATAAATTACAAAAGTTAAAAGAAATGATTGAGTTTTATCAGGAGAAACAGCGTATGTTTTCGCAGTTTCAAAAATTAAGTGTTATCACTAACAGTGGTGTATTCAGCGATAGAAGACGATGCGGTAAACAATTACATGCTACTGCAGCACGAAGAATTGCTCTCTAAAAAAATAGCCTGGGCATAAATTATTGTGAACTTTATATCGATGATAATATTACGCTGAATAACTTTTGCGATTCGATGGTAAAATGTGGGCTTCATGAACAATTAAAACAATCTGTTTCCAAGTTTATAACTGATGAGGTGCTCTATAATAAATATATTGGTGATGATGAGGTTGACTTAATAGAAAAAGGAAGCTCTCCAGATCCTATTGCAGAAGCAATTGATTCACTCCGTTTTATTTTGAGGTGTAATCTGAAACTATATTCTAACCACCACCTTGAAAAAGAAGATCGCACTACCTGGCGCAATAAAATGGGTATAAAATATTGTGATTTTTATATCTGGGACTATATTACATTGGATAAATTTTGTGCTACAATGAGCTGCATGATTTATTATATGAATACCTGTCTGGATTACGAAGGAGCAATTTAATATATTTAATAAAAATGTATTTTATATGTGAATAAATATCTTGTAACAATATCTGTTTTTTATTTTAAAAAATGTAATAAAGAACTTTGTTTTATAACCAAGCATCTAAAATACTTAACCTTGAAACATATCTATCTATCTCCGTCTTACTCATTGAGATTGAATAAAAAATAATTAAATAACTGTTCAATTTACCTTACAAGCTGTGAAGCCTACATGTGAATGTTATCGTACCCAGGAGAAGCTGTATAAGTAGTTTTAAGCAAAAGATCCCAATTAGACATAAGCACACAAGCTAAGGCTTGAATGGTGTATATGGAACATCTGTTCCATGTACACCATTTTTTTTTATCAAAATTATCTCGAATTTCACTTCAGTTCCTAAACCCAAAATTCCTTCTTTTTGCCTGGTATGCATGAATCCATGCATATCAGGATTTTTTATAAAATTTTAAAGACGATTTTCAGTACACTTTCCAAAATTCCCTTTATCTTTTTCGGCCCATATCTCATGTTTGAACGAACGCATCCAGGCACGATGCAGCATGTATAGACGACCAAGGACATGCATTGTCCTCAGCCAGTACCGATTCCTCGAAGGACGGACTGCGCCACAACAATGATCATAGCGCAGATGATCATTGTCATAAGCCGGTCTAACGGATCACAGGAATACTCCACAAAGGCGCGAGAGTGAATCTACCGTAGATCGGTAGCTCTTGATCTGATCTATCATAGACTGATCCACCTTCGTGGTCGACTGATCTACGGACCCATAGGTTCACTCTACCCTCGCGTTCTGGAATTCCTAGTGAGTCCGTGACCTACGGCTTCCAAGGATGGTTGAGCTGGCCTCGCCTACCCATTGGTCATCGTCTCTACCGGGATCGTGTCTGATAGCACCATTTTGAAATTTTAGGAACTCTATCAAAAAGTGAAATTGAGGAATTTTGAGACGCCACGTGGCGACGTGAAGTGGTCTCGGGTCTTTTCCATATCTATAGTGGGAGACCTCCCGATGATCTCGCAAAATGGAAATAAGGTATTTTTGGTTAAATCAAGCCAGGATAAGCCTCATTGCGGTACGCACGGGTACCGGGGCACTTCTCCATTATTACCAGGTGACCGCCTTGTGAGATAGCATTCGAAGAGATTTCCCTTTTCTGAAATATCCACAGACGTCTAACGGCATATACCCCTTTTGGAGAATATTACCTTAAATTTTTAGTCTATAATTCTAACAGTAAATCTATAAAACCCACTCACTAAATTGCCAGTTACGTCCATGTAATAATTCTCTTTCGGCAATCGATCACTCGTCTTTAAGCGCGGCCGTCGCGGTCGCTGACCCCTTGTGGGGGTATCGTGGTTATGGTGGCAGACCTTGCTAGGTGAGGCTCTATATGTACTATGATGATTGTTTAATATATACCCTTATTTATTATCCATGTCTTCTTATTGCGTTCTAGTATTAGTCTAGTATCTGTGTTGACCCCATAGCTTACGACCCTCGCAATTGCGTCAGTTTGACCATTCGGCTGAGCCAAAGAAGAGTGAACGAGCAAGACCTGTCTGGGCAGGTGTCAGAAGTGAATTGTGTATTGTGCAAAGTGTTTAGCTAGTGTTGTATCTTTAGTTCAGGACGTTGCGAAGCCTGTATACGAGGAAGCATTCATTGTCGACAGTTGCCGTTAATCTATCGATTTCGAGACTTCGATATATTAAGGGTTTGCCACGACCTGCGTTGAATTCAACGGCCAAGAGTTAAATCAGATGTGGTGACAGCGGTTGGTTGACTTAATACGAATATCGGTCGTTCCCTCCCACTATCACTGGTTATAACGAATGGTTAACTTTACGTTGACACAGCCTTAGCAATTAGTTTAGTTATTAAACGTTGATATGAACACGTGCAAATGTTTATAAATAAAATTCCAAGAAGTCGGGTTTGTTTACTTTATCGGCACGTAGGTATATATAAATTTTTCTACCATAGACGAACCCTAGTAAAATTAATATAATTATACCCCCTTTTCAAGCTGGTACGCCTATGCTCTCTTTGTTTACATTAGCTATGACGTCATCGTCTGCAGCGCCATCACGGTAAATGCGGCGACTAATTTTGGAACTAAACCTTCTGGTCATTGAAACATTAGGCCTGAAGAACGCCATCTTAAGACCTCTTGCATGACCTCCAGAGTGTAGCGGTGACATATAACCCCTATCCGAGGGCTCTGCTGATGGATATGTCCATCCGAAGTGTGTGGCCTTGAAAGTGGCGTTGAACGCACCTAGTATATCTACTATCCCAATTTGTTAATGGGCATAATTGATGAAGTCGAACACGAAATATTACATCCGACTATGGATTAAAAAATATCGACATTTCGTCTGTTCAGTATTGGTTTGTTTTATCTCCTAAAATTGTAAATGTCCAAAAATTAAGGTTAAAGATATTTATACGTACTTTTTTTTATTTTAGTGTAAAAATGAAAAAAAAGAACATATTGATATTTCATACAAATTACAGATAGTATTTTAAAACTAATATCTAATCGATCTTTGGTAAATTCCTCTAAAAAAACTAAAATTAGTTGGAGATAGAACAAATGTTCTACTTTTAGAACATTAAGTAATAATTTTGCAGGAGGTAGAATATATTCATTCTGGTAGGTGGAGTTAGAGCAAAACGATGGTATGGAGATAGCGCAAAGATTAGGTTTTTAAATACATTTCATCAAATGAAATCAAAATCAAAATAGGTTTTATTGCGATAATAAAAATATTACACAAAAGGAAGGCGATTAGGAATTACCTATCTACCATCGTCTCCCTAAAATTAGTAAACAATACAAATCAAAACATAATTGAGCATTACAAAAAACTTTAAGACAATTAAGAAGAGAAAAATCACAAGGTGGATAAATAAACTGATTACAAAATTATAAATATAACATATTATTATTATAAACATACTAAATCTAATAAATCATTTAAATATAGGTTACAGTAAATTTATACTTCGCGTTTCATTTTTCTTCTCAATTAGGTGCAGCATTTGTAATATACTGGCTAGGACTTTTCAGATTTTTCTAATGTAGTCCACAACGTCGATGCGGACGTATGGACTTCATTTACTGTACGTCTTTCAATAGTCTCTGTTTTCACGAAAATTGAAGGGAATTGATGGGGTGTTTGGTTTGCTGGCAAATATGGATACTTACTTCGTCGATTAATGCTTGTCCGTATATACAGAACGTTAAAAATATTGATGTAGTAGTCGCCAAAACCAAAATCATTCTCCAGTTGCTCGAAGGACTAACTTCCTACAATCAAACAATTTTTTTTTTAATGGCTTTAGGTTGTAGACCATACAGCCAGTTACAATTTGATTATTATTAAGTAAAGTTTCTAAACTAACCCTAACACAGAAGTGAAGATTAAGCACCAGGAAAACAATTATTATTCTGTCATTCAAAATTATTAAAAAAAAGTTATACTTACGAAAACTAGAAAACAAATAGCAGCAACGAATGTCAGTACGCCAGCTACGGAAATGAACAACATCGGTACATTTGTCGTTTTTCTTAAGAAAGTGCTCGTTACCCTAAAATTAAAATGTGGTAAGTACAAATACCTTGCAGAACAGAGTTTGATGTTAAAAATAGTACGTTGAGACATTATTTTTTAACAACCCAAGTGATCCTGTAAGTACAGTTCCAGCACACTTACTAGCAGCCAATACAGGGTGTCCCAGCCTCGCGTCGGCCAAATGTCCTGGCTCTTCTATAAGAAATATCGAAAAATTTCAAAAACGAGATGCTAGAGGACACAATGGTGCATAGTATAAAAATATTTTGAGATATACAGGGTGATCGATTTAGGCGTGATGTCATAAACTTATGTTTTTTTAAATGGAACACTAGGTATATTATTACATATTTGAATTCTCCTTTTAAAGACGACTCAATCGATATGCCACTTGATGGGTCTGCGATGGGTCGGTACCATGATATGGGTGAGTTTGTACTGAAACACCCCATACCCCCCTCGATTATCCCTGTGACAAATCGTGAAGCGATAAGTCCAATACAGGGTGTTTGTTTGTTTGGCATGATCGTCTAGTTTTTATTTAGTTAGGACCAACTACGTTGTGATTTAGTAAATTTAACAGATTCTTTAATAAAGTTTGATATTACTTGTTCTTAATATTGAGATGTTTTGAATTCTTACTTGTTTACTAATTTTCTCGTAATCTAATACACTTGCATTTATTATCTCATTTGAGTTTCAACTTAGTTCAATCACATTAGGTTAAATGGAGGAAGATAATTAGACCTCATAAAAAGAAATAAACACAGAAAAGTGGTTTAACAGGTTTATTTTCAGATAAAGACCAATAGTCAGAATAGACGTGAAAATAACCTGGCTGAAGATGCAATTTAACTAAATCTCGTTAAATGCAGTGGAAATATCCACTGTCATGTTCAGTTAATCCTGACGTCAGCATAATAGTGCCCAGACGTCAAGGGAAATATCCCTTGTGAACACTTAGATCTCCTCGTTTGCATGGGCGACAAGTCAACAAGCAGTACTTATTGAAAACTTGGCACGTTGTTACTATACTTATTGCATTGTGCAGACTTTCGCCGAAGCGTAGTTATGTATGGACCAATCAGGAACCATACGAGGACATTGTCCCCTGACGACTTCACGTTGTGATGTATGCAAATATGCCTTACACCGAGGAAATTTCCCCAGGTCGTCTTTTAATTCGTAGTAATAATAATTGCGTAAGCAAACGCAATACAACAGTATAGTGACGTTGGCAGTAAAAACATTCATTGATAATAGTTAAACTGCCAGATGTGTTAAGAAAGCAGGCTTTCAGTTGTCTTGTCACCGCAGCAAAGATTTGTTCAAGTAGCCACAAAAAGGACCGTAGTAGTAACCGATAAATTGCAAATACAGGCCAGATGTCAAGTCACGTCGTAAAACAATCATTGGATATTATTGAATAACTAACCGAAACCCTAAATATAGATCAGCTGACCGTAAAAGCAGGTCAATAGAAGTTAAAAGACTTTGTTAGATTCACTTATACAATAATTAAACTTTAAAATAGTAAATTGGTACCAACAGTCATTTCCCTAACTTCGTAAAAACCGGTATGTGGATATAGAGTCGCGTTTGATTTGAATGTACTTTCGATTCATAAATTTAGTCCGAACTGATTTAATGTAAATTTGGAAGAAAAGTCGATAGTGGAATCGAAAGACATCGTTGGGACTTTATTAATTGCGGACGTTCTCACCTATTCGTGGATAGTCCATTCGTTCATCTCTTCTCCCCCGGATTCGCGGATATCTGAATAGCTCGAAAGCACTGTGGTCGCGTTCGTTCTGTCACAGTGGCAGTGACTTCGTTGCAACGTTTAGTAGGGCCAGCGGTCAGCGCAAGCTACGGCACGTTCTCGTAGTCACCGGCACTTACTAGGTCCTGTGGGGACCGTAGTTTAGTCGGCGCTGGGGGTTGTGAAACCCAACGAGAACGGCAACGTTATCGAAGACACCGGCACTTACTAGGTCCTGTGAGGAACCGTAGTTTAGTCGGCTCTGGGGGTTGTGAAACTCGTCGATAACGTTCGTAGCGGCGTGGCCAAGGACTGACCCGGAGTCTACTTCCCGGGTTGTATTTATACGACTTTCGAACAAAGAAAACGCGGTTTGGGTGGTTACGTCACACCCACCCACTGGCATGTGTGCACAAGGGAGGCTGTAATCTAAAGAATTTTAATGATGCTAATGCATCGGGATTTAGACGGGATTTAGAGTATCAATACCTGTCCATAAGGGCGCTTTTTCCGTACTATAATTTGGAGTGGCTCTAATTTGTATATTTTAACATTCCCGAGTTTCTGTGAGAACTCACCCAACTTGGCCCTAAACTGATGCTAAAACTGCGAGCTATGCTGTGTATTGAAACGAATATTTTAAAATATTATATTGATGCAACGACTAATAATTTAATTATCCCCGAATAAAATCATTGACTATAAGTAATGAATAATTTGGAATTTCACGATATCAATGTCTTGATATAATTTAATTTCATGATAAAATTTAGGAAAATATTTGTAAATTACTGGCCCGTGTACGGGGCGTTTCAGTACCAAAAACGTGCCAACTTTGTGAGCTCACTGTGGTGTAGCGGAAAAGCATTTTGAGATCTAGTTTATGCCAAAAATTGTCAAAAATCCTGTACTTTGCAAAAATCCTGTACTGCTGTTATCAGATCTAACGAAATCGGTCATTTTATACCGGGTGAGTCAGGAAACGCCAAATCTATTTTTTCCCATTTTTTTTTCAAATGGAACACCCTATATATTATGACACCAAAGGAGAGCCCTTTGAAAGAGCTTTCTACTGATATAGAGGGTCAAGGGTCTATCTGTCATGGGTGCTAAGATATTTGATGGCGAAGTGGCACAATTCGAGGTTTATTAAAAAATTACACTCAATTTTCAATTGTTTTGTGAATTTTCGCTGAAATCGACTCTTTAATAAAATTTTACAACAATAAAGTGAACTATTGACAAGACTGGTATTTTTATGACAGGGACCTACTTGAATTTTTTAAATTTATTTCAATAAATTGAAAGTTGGAAGCAATATGAATTTCTCTACAATTTTTTATTTATTCTTTCGATGATAGTACGTGGAACAACAGCTTCCCAAACTTAACAACAATTTTATTATCTTTCATTGAATTGAAAATGAAAGTCTTTTTTGGTCTTATTTTAGAAAAATGAAGAACACTATCTAAAGGTTGAAAAAAAAATACTACGAAAAGGTACGTTTTATTAAGCACCTTCGTTCTAAAATAGAAAATCGTTTCGCGACAAAATTACTTCGGGCTAGAAAATACTTGCCATGACATGAATTTATACACACATTTCAGAAAAAAAATTAAATTTATCAGGCGTTGACTATTTTATACGTAAGTACTTTTCTGTACTGAAGTACGATTTTTTTCTCCGAGTATAAGAATTATTTTCAAAATTTTCTTACTGAAAAGAGCCGATTTCAGCGAAAATTCACAAAACAATTAAAAATTGAGTGTAATTTTGTAATAAACCTCGAATTGTGCCACTTTGCCATCAAATATCTTGGCACCCATGACAGATAGACCCTTTAACTTTTATTATATCAGTGGAAAGCTCTTTCAAAGGGCTCTCCTTTGGTGTCATAATATACAGGGTGTTCTATTTGAAAAAAATGGGAAAAAGTAGATTTGGCGTTTCCTGACTCACCCGGTATAAAATGACTGATTTCGTTAGATCTGATAACAGCAGCGTAAACTACACGGTTTTTGACAATTTTTGGCACAAACTAGATCTCAAAATGCTTTTCCGCTCAGAAAATTGGCACGTTTTTGGTACAAACTCACCCATATCATGGTACCGACCCATCGCAGACTAATCAAGTGGCATATCGATTGAGTCGTCTTTAAAAGGAGAATTCAAATATGTAATAATATACCTAGTGTTCCATTTAAAAAAACATAAGTTTATGACATCACGCCTAAATCGATCACCCTGTACATTTCAAAATATTTCTATACTATGCACCATTGTGTCCTCTATCATCTCGTTTTTGAAATTTTTCGATACCTCTTATAGGAGAGCCAGGACATTTGGCCGACGCGAGGCTGGGACACCCTGTATAAATGATCAATCTTTACTTACATTTTAATAACCGCATGGCGCTTTGCACAGAATGATAAGCTACCATATATTGTGCTCTGATACATTAATTCACTTCTAAGGCGATTTCTTCCCACCAAATCCTCTTTTGGAGTTTTGCGTATGTCCTCGTTGAGGAGATAAAATTGAAATTTAGCGTGAGAGATGACATAAATAATTACAAATAATGGAGTAACAGTTCCATACGACAACAAAAATATGCATACGTACATAAATAAAATAAATGCACTCGACCATCTTCCGAAATGCTTTGCGCAATACATAACTGGAAAAATAATACGCGTCTCATCACCAACCAATGGAAGATAGGACATATTCGCTAAAATACATAAACCATAAAGTAAAATACACGTTAATTTAATAATTCTGCTTTCTCGTAATATTCTGCGTTTTGTTTTCTCTCCACTGGAACCGATGGACCAGAAAGTAGTGTACAAAATTTCTTGATGTTGCAAAATGTCGTTTATATAAACAAATAATGATAACAATCCAAAGCATCCCTAAAAAATGGTATAGATCAACCAATATGGTCAAATAGAAAAATTAATAATTAAAAACATAAATATCCTCTTACAGTTTGTTGCATAATAACAGTTGGTAAATATTCCAGATAACTAAAATTCTTAAAAAAATTATTTCCGTGATGCATATAGCGTTGAAGATTTGCAGGTAGGACACCACGATAAGAAAAACAGCTTTTATTACATACAGGTGGACCTTCAGTTTATATCCCACCAGCCACATGATGAACTGTAAGGGATCGTCTACCAAGATTTGTTTTCCTCATAAAAAATATAAAAACAATTTAAAAAAATCGAGAAAATTCGATTTAAACAGTCCCAAATTGAATAATCATTTTTGGCCATCCTAATTAGAACTAAACTTACCATTCAATTTATCAAATCTGATCATACAATAATTATAAAGACTTCAATTGTTTTTCTCCATGTTTGAAAGTTTTAATCATTTTAAATTGCCTTGCTCTTATCCTACGACTGGACTTTTCACTGGCTCGGTTGATAATGCAGTGGTTGCACAATATGAGCAAAACTTGCATTCATTTATTTCTTCATTCAAAGTACTTATGAAATCAGAATGAATAATTTATTGTATATGCACTGCACAAGTTAATCAAAAAAACATTAGTATATTAATTAAAACCAATTCTTTTGTATCGTGCCATCAATACGTAAATTATAAAATTATATATCTATAATTTAATTACACAATTCCATCCACCTCATTTTTTTATTTTATTTCCCTCTATGCCTGTGTTGTCACTAACGTTGCAACCACACTTGTGAATTGAATTGGCCCAATTCCAAGTGCAGCCAAACAATTAGCTCCAGCTAGCTACAGCGTGGTTGTGAATTCGGTGAAGCCTTGTTTTAGAGTACTGAGATAATATTGAGAGCAATATATGGGCGCCAGAGTATTTATAACTAAATACACAAAAGTTTATAGAAAACACAATTAGGTATTTACTACATAAACTAGAAAGAAAAGAAAGCTGTGAATTTAGCAAGATTAATCTTACAAATTCTTTACAATAAACAATGACTCAGAACTAAACATAATTAAAAATATTGAAAATATGAACAAAAAATATGAATAAAAATTACAATTTAACCAATTTCTCTGTCTGTCTGTTTTACTGTTGTACAGGCTTACTCGAAGGGAATGAACTGAGACGGAAGGGGTTCTCCTAGTAGCGATGAATCCTGCGAGTACTCGAGGTTGATAAAAAGGTTGCGAGATCCTGTCTCCGCACTCTTGCTCAGTAAAGAGTGTCCAGGTTCCAACCAAATTTATTACTTTTCGGGACACCCAATATCTCCTTACTTCTGATGTTGTTAACTCAGTATCGATTTCCAGTGAGTCCAATTTCCAGAAAGCCAGATGTCATGAAATAAAGACAGAACAGTTGAGAAAAGGAAATAGAGAAATAAAACTAGGTTGAAAATTATTTTAACTAGTGGTAGATGAAAAAATAACAAAGTTCCGGCAATATAGTTAAATTACTAGATAAAATTCACAAAATTAATATTTCTTAATATTACAATGGAAAAAAATTGTCAAAATGACACAAGATATTAGAATTTGTAAAATTACCAAATTTACATAAAAATACGGTATCTGACAACAATTACTAAAAAATTTAATTATTAACAAAATAATACTAAAATTCGAACACAAGAATTTAGTAAGGTTGCAAAACTTCACTATCAGTTCGTTAACAAATAACCTAACTTGATTGAAATTGTCATATAGGTTGAAAACCATGAGGAGACTGTAATTTTTAAAGGACTATAATTTAATGTCAGATTTGCACGGGACGATTTTAACTTAGAAACGTTAAAGAAGTAATAATTCTAAAGATACAGATATTTAATATTAATAATAAAATAATTGGTAACAATAATCACAATATTGAAATAAATTCGAAATTTTAGCACACATAAAGATTTCAAGTTAATATTTTACAAATAGTTTAACGGTAAAAATAGCAAAAATTAATATATGAAATACCGATAATGTCTTTCGCTTTCCGACCGACAAAAATGAATGAACTTATGCCTAATTCAAAATGGCAGGAAATACGTAAAACCAAGGTAAATCTACACTCTTGTAACTTACACGAAAATTAAGGAATGAACTAATAATAATAACTTGTCAATAATAAAATCGATATAAAACTGTGATAGCGTGAGTATGAAGAAAAAAGTAAACCAGAAAATCGGACTTCTGTCACATCCGAAGCAAGTGATCAAATGTACTACAAATTGATTAATTCAAAGAGAAGAGAAAAATAAAATAATATAGATCACTTACCCCGTATGCTTTGGAAGCTCCTGGACAGAAATCTGTAGCTCTGGACAGTAAATAAATTCTCAAGTCAAGTCTCAAATGGACTTCCTTACTATACAAAACCAGTGTAGTTTTCCTTTTTCCAGCTCATATGAACCACAGTCGAACCTAATAACAATAAAAATCCACACAGAAATTGTTCTATGTACGAAATAACGATAATCTGCAAGTTTCACTTACAGCGATAATTTAAATATTGCATAACGTGTCAATTAACAAAAACGTCTGCTTTAGACAAGATACGGTAAAACGGAAATGGGAATACCTCCAAGTGCTTAAAAAACAGTTCTATTAGGTAATTATCTGAAAATAATCCAAAATATGGAAATAATACGAAATACGGTAATTATTTTGACAAATTATTATTTTTACTATAGGACACTAAAGCTGAAGCAATAATTAATAAGCAAATTTTATGAACAGCGATATTTAAGCGACTACAAGAAATGACTTACCTAGGTAAAATTCGAAAGACAAAAGACGCTCTCTCTAGCCCGGGACGAGCCTCGTTCGCAATGTTCATCCGCTGTGGCGTTTTTGTTGTATTTTTTTCTACCACATACCGATCAAATGCGAATACAGGGTTATTCAGTTGCAAGGAGTCATATTTTAATACACAAAATAGAAACTATAACCTGCTGTAACGAATTGCAACTTAAATCGTTACAACGTATCGTGTAAATAAAGTTATATACAGTATATAAAGTAAACCAAAGGCTCCTCCCATATACATGTTTCGAAAACTAATCTGTATCTCTCGATGATGGGAATGGTACGTTGTTGAGCCCTCCCTAAAATTTACGTACGGCATCCTAAGACCATATCTAACCAAATCGTGATGGTATACACCTTGATACGTTGTTGAGCCCGAACCCGGGCTTCACAATGACCGTTTGTATATTGCCTCTACAGCCAAATCCAGTTCTGTCGAAATGAAATAATTGATTTAGTCTGTGGTAATAAACTATACTAATATTCTTTTAAACAGTTTGCTCAGTACTTAAGCAATTAATTATTTTGCGTTCACGAATAATTCAAGATGAAGAAAACTAATGAAACCTTCTGTTTGTATTTTGCCACTGGATTACAAACCAAGTTAGAAAGAAGTTTAGTTACAAGATAGGAACAAGGCGTTATTTAAAATGGTCGAAAGGCTATTCGATGGGAGAGGGCAAAGGTTGATGGATGGTAAGTTTAATTATTGAATAGTAAATATACCGGTGGCCACCTAGCTTATTGGGTAGTATTCTTGCTCGTCTTTTTCTACTGTTTCGGTTTTTTTTCGGAGTTTTTAGTGGGAACTGTCCAACATAATATTTACCTCTTTACTGTTTTTATATTTTTTTAAGAGGAAACAAATTTTTCAGACGATCCCTTACAGCTTCTCATGTGGTTGATAGGATATAAACTGAAGAACCACCTTTATGAAATGAACCACCTTTATGTAATGAGAGCCGTTTTTTTTATCGTGTTGGCCTACCTGCAAATATTTAACGTTATATGCGTCATGGAAATAATTTTATATAGGAATTTTATTTATATGGAATATTTACCATTTGTTATTATTCAGCAGTCTGTAAGTAGATAGTTATAATTTTAACTATAACAATGCTCGTAAAATATAATTATTAATTATTGCAATAATTCTGTAAAAGATTAAACTATTGAGCTAATTCATGTCGAAGACATAATTTTTCTACTTTTTGTAATTTTTGTCTTCCCCTTCTTTTTTAACGTCTCGATACTTGAGGTTATTCATTTGGTCATATTTGAGCATAACTGATTGGTTTATCGATATTTACTTTTAGGGCTGTGTTGGAATGTCATTAATTTTGGTTCATATCAAGGATATTTGTCAACAACAGGAAATTATTTGCAAAACGTTTTGGTCCATAAGTTCCAGTGGTGAAAAGACAAAACGCAGAATATTACGAGAAAGCAAAATGATTAAATTCTATATGTATTTTGCTTTATGGCTTATCTATTTTAGCGCATATTATGTCCTATCTTCCATTGGTTGGTGATGAAGCGCGTTTGTTATTTCCAGTTATGTACTGCGCAAAGCATTTCGGAAGATGGTCGAGAGAATTTATTTTATTTTTCTACTTATGCTTCTTTTTGTTGTCGTATGGAGCTGTTGCTCCATTATTTGGAATTATTTATTTCGTCGTTCATACCAAGTTTCAATTTTATCTCCTCAACGAGGACATCCGCAAAGTTCCAAAGGAGGATTTGGTGGGAAGAAATCGCCTTAGAAATGGATTAACGCATCAGAGAATTATATATGAAAGATTGTCAATTCGTGCAAAGCATCATGCAGTTATAAAAATGTGAGTAAAGATTGATAATTCCTATTATTATTAAAAATTAATTTATTGATACTAGTCTAGTGCCGAACCGGTTTTCAGAGGCCAAAGATCGACAAAATCCTTGGCAGTATGTGGAATTTACTGGTACCAAAAAACGGGCACTTTTTTGTGTGAAAAATAAAAATTTTTCCTTTATTTCCATTGTATTATTTTTTTGATTTAGCAGATGTCAAAATTTGCCAAAAGATAATTTTAAGCTACATTAATTTTTACTTACCATATTATAATTTTAGGGTAACGAACACTTTCTTAAGAGAAACAACAAATATACCAATGTTGTTAATTTCCGTATCTGGCGCACTGACGTTTGTTTCTGCTTCTTGTTTTCTTATTTTCGTAAGTATAACTTTTTTTAAATAATTTTTATTACAACACAATGCTCATAATCCTTGTAGTTAATCATTTGGGAGTAATTTTTTTCGCTGAAATAGTTCTCATTTAGTATCGTCAAATGTCAATGTAATTTCCTGCTTATTTCCATTTCACTTGTTGCTTATATGTTTAAATTCCATCTGCAGCGGAATGACAACACAATTGTTTAATTGTAGGAAGTTAGCCCGTCGAGTAACTGGAGAATTATTTTGGTTTTAGCGACTATTATATCAATATTTTTAACGTTCTGTATATACGGACAAGAAATAACCGATGAAGTAAGTATGCATGTTTATGGACAAACCAAGCACCCCATCAACTCCAGTTTTCGCGAAAACAAAGAGTATAAAAGTAAAGTCTATACGTCCGCATGGACATTAGGAATATTATTGGAAAAATCCGAAAATTCCAAGCCAAAATATTTCAAATAAATTTGATAATTAATTAATATTATAATTATGTTTTGCTCTTCTTCAGTCAAATCAGTTTTTCGTAGCGTTGTACAATACTCCTTGGTACTGACAACGCCTTAGGGGTACGAGATTTGAAAGTGTTTGGAAAAATTCCCCGAAGGTGCCTGGATACTGGCTGGGGTTAGTTAAGTGACCACCACAAATTTGTATATTAAAAAAAAGTTGTTGGGCGCCAGTGGCAGCGTGTTAACTAGATCTCGATCCCGGGTCGTACTTAATGTGATTGATCTCAGGGTGTGTTGCTTAATCAACAAAGGAGTTATAGTACTTGCACTTACCTTATAATGAAGGTCTAAGGTGAACTTAAAAAATAATAGCACTGGCACTTGAGCTTTATATGAATTGCAACCGGTGTAACCGGAAGGGTTCACCATTAATGACTGGACTAGTAAAAAATATTGGAATAAATTCCCAGCTCTGTTTGATGTTAGTATATTTGGCCTAGACCACCTGAAAGTTGGACGGGTTACTTCAGTTACACATCACATCAACATAAACAGTTTAATACAATAAGTCATTAACAATATAAAATAAATGCTCTACGATTCTATAAGTAGCCAATGTAACAGTATCAGTCGATCGCGATACAGTTTATGCCAGGCGGCAATGTCAATGTTCTAATTCAATAGCCAATAAATAGTTCTCTTACCCTCTTGGAGTAAGGTTACGTCTCGCTTTGATAATCCTGAGCGTTACAGAAGACTCACTAGGGATTAACACGACATAAGTATTGGTTTAAAGAAGCACGCACTAGATACACAGTAGTATTTGTTAAAGTTCGAAAAAATTCCTAGGCAGCGGACACACACGTCCAATACGAGTATTTATTGTAAAAGTCTTGACTACGGACACACACGGTCAATACGCGTATATGTAGAAAAATTCTTGACTACGGACACACACGGTCAATACGAGTATTTGTAGAAAAATTCCTGACTACGGACACACACGGTCAATACGAGTATATATATAGAGAGGTTCGTAAAGTGTAGTGGTAGGTTATAAACACCTCACACTCGCGATGGTTTACACACGAGTGAGTTAAAGTAGGGTTAGGTTGTATACCCTTCACAGCGAACACACAAGCACAAGGTAAGCACTCGAGATGATGATACACGTATGAATGTTCAAAGCTAAACGACGCCGACGCTTAATGGTGACGAGTTTGTAAGAAGCAGTTCACAGCGAACACACACGCACAAGGTTAGCACTCGCGTTGGTTATTACACGTATGAGTTGTATTTGATTAAGATTAGAAACACTTCACAGCAGACACACACGCACAAGGTAAGCACTCGCGATGGATGACACACGTATGAAGGTTCAAAGCTAAACGACGCCGACGCTTAATGGTGACGAGTTAGTTTCTGGAGAAGAACCGACGTTGATGTTATGAATGCTCGGCGGGAACTCAATATTCCCAAAATTTGGTTTTTCTTTTATAGTAAAAGTCAGAACGAAAATTTGTTCTAGAAGGTTTTAAACGTAAATAATTTCAAAAGGCCCCTGTCACGTGATAAAAATTAAATAAAATTTTTCTTAAAATCCCTATAACTGAAGTCTCCTGTACTTTTTGTTTAAAATTTTTGTATGGGGGTCTAGTACACCCCCCCACCATGATGTGGCTGTAATAATTTAATCCTCAGTGGGCACATAACACCCCCCCACCGAGATTGGCTTTTGGCGATGGCGTTTGCTATCCTTGGCTGTTGGATAGAAATCGATGAGCTTAAAAAGTAATATATGAAAAACTTAAGATTAGCTTATTCTAGGTCGGATCTAAAAAAATTTTAAACCCTACTAAATATGTGAACTAACTATATAATGATTAGATAAGAATGTCAGCCCTACTAAATATGAGAACTCGCGGTTATTTCATTTGGACATTAGTGTAACCGACATTATATGGGGACTATTCGGAGTCCGATGATTTGATGACAATCCTAGTACGTCGTTTTCGCCGAATAGGCATTCGTGCTGGAACTGACATCTGTTGCTGACTAGTTGCCGACAAACCAGGCTTAAGCGATTGGCTTTCGGATTGTGGCTGACTAGGTGCCGACGAACCAGACATATGTGTTTGGCTCTCGGATTGTGGCTGACTAGGTGCCGACGAACCAGACTTAAGTGTTTGGCTCGCGGATTGTGGTTGAGGACGACATCGCGCTACTTCCCTTAGTAGTGGACGAAATGACTTTGATTGTGACTCTACGGTTCCTGACTCTGAAGTTGAGCCAGGTCGTGTTGTTACTCGGTCTAGGCGAGGTTTTCTAAGGGGTAATGCCAATTTTGAAATTGGGCTTGTAATGGGGGATGCCAATGTTGGAATTGGGCTTGTAATGGGGGATGCCAATGTTGGAATTGGGCTTGTAATGGGGGATGCCAATGTTGGAATTGGGCTTGTAATGGGGGATGCCAATGTTGGAATTGGGCTTGTAATGGGGGATGCCAATGTTAGAATTGGGCTTGTAATGGGGGATGCCAATGTTAGAATTGGGCTTGTAATGGGGGATGCCAATGTTAGAATTGGGCTTGTAATGGGGGATGCCAATGTTGGAATTGGGCTTGTAATGGGGGATGCCAATGTTGGAATTGGGCTTGGAGGAGGTTCCGGTAACGGAAGATCCTCATCAGACGATGTGTCTGGGGAGCTGGTTTCAGTCTCATGATGAATATCCCTCTCTGGAACCTTTGGCGCAGGTCTCAAGTGGTCCACATGTACATCTGTGCGATGTCGTCCCTTTTGCACTGTATAAATCTCGTCAGAGACTTTACGAACGACTGGGTGCGGCCCTTGCCACGCTGGCTCAAAAGTGTTTTTGTGAGGTCGAAGGTTTTTCACCATGACTTGGTCATGTTCTCGAAATTGAATTGGGGTCGCTTTGTCTCGTGGGGCATATCGCTCTTGATAGCCTGTTTGGGTTCGTCGAGCCTGTTCCAGGCGATCCTGTGGGGAGATTCCAGCTAAACGTTCGCGCTCGGCCAAGTATGCTGGTGTATCCCAGTCGCCAGGCGCTGGGGGTTCGAAGCCAAACATCAGGCAAGCTGGTGTCTGTTTTGTAGCGGCGTTTTGCCGGTTCCTAATCACTTTTAGGGCCGGTGCCACGTACAAGTCCCAAGTGTTGGGAGGTTTATTTAATAACAAAGTTTTCATCACCTTTTTTAAATCTTGTACTTTGCGTTCAACAGGATTTGCCCGTTGATGGTAAGCAGCTACGTACTGTATGCTGATTCCCTGTTCGGCACACCAGAGTACATATTCTCTGCTTTTAAAATGACCACCATTATCGGATAAAATCTTTCTGGGGGTACCATATCGTGCTGTTAAGTTCTCCAAGAATCCAACCACCGTTGGTCCGTTAACTGCGGG
This sequence comes from Rhagium mordax, assembly GCA_963680705.1. NCBI lineage: Eukaryota > Metazoa > Arthropoda > Insecta > Coleoptera > Cerambycidae > Rhagium > Rhagium mordax. The sequence continues at coordinate 32,934,344 of OY796665.1, forward strand.
GTATACAGAGGCTTCTGTCCACCGAGTCAATATGTCTTCCACCATGATGACATAACGGTTTTTTCGTTGATGGGTTTCCTGGTAGGGCCCCAGAATGTCGATACTTAATACTTCGAATGTATGTTGCGGCGATGTTGCTCTGAAAGGGGCATGCGGCTGCAATTGCCTTCCCTTTACGGTCTTACAGACCAAGCATTCCCGGAGTTGTTTCCGGACATGGTTATCCATGCCCTTCCAATAATAACCCCGCTTGATTTGTCTAAGTGTTTCTGTTATGCCTGGATGAGCAGCTGCTTCACGAACATGGTAGTGGTTAATGACTTCTGTTATGGCATTTTTGGGGACTACAAGGCGTTTTCCCTCGTTAGTTGTCCTCCATAATAGGTCGTCTTGTACCAGGTAATGAGCGTAAAACGCTTGCTCTTCCTCCTCTTCGGGTTCTTGCTCTGCATCTCGAATCCGCTCCCATCTGTCAAGATTGGATCGTATCTGCCGTGAACGCCCTTGTGCACGGGATACATCTTGCATTAAGGCTGCGTGAGTTACAGCATTCACCTTTAGAGTTGGTGTGAATTTGGGCATAAGTATCCGATCTTCATCGGGTGGTTTTCGTATTTTGTCATCTAATCTAGGCAGTGGCCTAGTTGCGTATTCCCTTCCGCATTGTTGAATCATCGCAGGTTCCATAGGAAGCGTTTCTCTAGTGGCGGGTATTCCGAGCAACGGGTAAATGGATGCAACAGACTGCTTAGGCAGTGGCTGGGTTGCTGGCTCCATTCCGCATCGTGGAATCGCCGTTAGTCCGACGTAGAGTGTATCTTCATTGGCTGGCAATCCTAACAACGGGTGAGTGAAAGCAATAGGTTCCAAGCTAGTGGTTGTTGATGTTGTAACTTGAATTGGAACTTCCGCGAATAGATCTGCGAATTCGTGAAATAATGGTTTTAGTTCACTGGCGTATTCGGCTGGGATCTTCAATTCGGGATGTAGTTCTTGTGATATTTCGGTTTTTGGCACAGCCTGATTCCAATACGCGGTCAGTCGTTGTTGTCGTCCAAATTTTATACATTGTCGAGCGTAGTCAATGATGACATTTTCCCGCTGTAAAAATGGGCCGCCAAGCATGACCTCCTCGCTTAGATTGGGTAGTACGAAAAACTTATGTGTTGTAGAAACACCTTGTATCGTTACTGCTAGCTCCGTTTCTCCTACTGATAATATTTTGTCTCCGTTTGCTAGTGTGATAGTCGGATGAGCCCTGTCATTAATGACCATGTTCACTAGACTTGATCGGATTATATTACCAGTAGCGCCGGTGTCGATGAGTGCTTGACACTCATGGCCAGCAATACTTATGGTTAATCTAGGCAGTGGCCTAGTTGCGTATTCCCCTCCGCATTGCTGAATCATCGCAGGTTCCATATGAAGCGTTTCTCCAGTGGCGGGTATTCCGAGCAACGGGTAAATGGATGCAACGGACTGCTTAGGCAGTGACTGGGTTGCTGTGTCCATTCCGCATCGTGGAATCGCCGTTGGTCCGACGTGGAGTGTGTCTTCATTGGCTGGCAATCCTAACAACGGGTGAGTTAAAGCAACAGGGTCCAAGCTAGTAATTGTGGAAGTTGAGTCCATTCCGCCTTGTGGAGTCGTCACAGGTCCGACGTAGAGTGTGTCTCTAGTAGCTGGCAATCCTAACAACGGGTAGATGGGTGCAACGGACTGCTTAGGCAGTGGCTGGGTTGCTGACTCCATTCCGCATTGATGAATCATCGCAGGTTCGACGTAGAGCGTTTCCCTAGTGGCTGGCGATCCGAGCAAAGGGGGTGTGGATCCAACTGGTTCCGAGTTCTCCCTCCCAAGGGGGGAAGACTCGTTTAGTGCTGACTGGGAGCTGTGTTCGGGCCGTTTGGGGGAGGTAAGGAGGCTGTGGCTCCCCGGGCCCCTTCGGAGTTTCCCGATACCTTGTAATTTTGATTAGCATTTAGCTGATTCCCTTGGGAATAGCGTTGTTGCCTTGTAGGACAGTCCTTGTAGAAATTCCACTGTTCTCCGGGGCAATACCTGCACGGAGATGGGGGTCCAGTAGTGTTCCTATTGGAGACCATATTTCTAGCTGGGGGATCTGTCGCTGGTTTTGTTGAGCGGAATGTCTTAGTGACATCCACTTCGCTGAGGTCAGCTTCAATCAATGTGGCTATGCTTGTTAATTCGTCCAGACTGCGCAGTTGGTGCCCACGCAGACGCGAACGAATGTCTGGAAGCAGCTGATCCAAAATGACTTCTAGCTGTAATACCTCAGGCTTGTAGGGGTCGACTCGTTGAAACAAATTGGCTTTTTTTGTAATGAACACGCCTACTGGTTCATCCTTAGTCTGCTTTGAACCGTACAGTACCGTCATTACGCGTGTGATACGCGATACTGAATTAAAATTATTCAAGAACCTTTCCTCAAAGGCGCGAAAACTGGGTAAAATGGTTTTATAAGGCTCGTGCCATTTTTTAGCCGCGCCACGTAGTAAATCCGAGATTACTGCCAGCTTGTCGCGATCTTCTTTTATATTTTGCCGAGCAAAATATTCCTCTGTTTGTTGAATAAACCCTTCTGGGTCTTCGTGGTCCAGTCCTGAAAAAGTTGGGGCGCTTAACAGACGGTCATGTCGGTTGACTGGTTGTGCAGCGTTTGCCATTGTTTGCTTGAATGTATTTGCCATTGTCTCGGCCATTTGCCGGAAAAAGGCTTCAAATTGCGGCACAGGCGCATCCATGATGGGTACTTCCTGAGCTCGGGGACGTATTATCGGTGTTGGTACCGCATTAGTTTGATCAGGATTGACGTTTGGTACATTTTCCACCAGTGAACGCACATGTTGCGTCATAATATTTTGCATTGGTTCTGTATCCAGCCGGTCGATAAGACGTTCTGGAACAATGGGCGTCATCCCTGGACTCGGAGGGCACACAGAAATACGAGATAAATCCATGTTGTCCGTGTTGGGATGTGTTGGTTGTATACAGTTAATATAATCGGCGTCCCAGCTGACACGAGATAGTCCGTGGATGTGGCCGACGTTCGTTGTTTGTTTATCGTCTAAATAAGTAATCGTTGAACACTCGGAACTGCTCGTTGAAGTATCGCTCATAAAAAGTTGGTCACCGCTGATTGGTCGATACGTGGGATCAGTCATTCCTAATCGGCCGACGCACCGCTTCTTCGGGTTGACGCACACGTTCTACGCGCACCGTAACGTTTGACAGTCGAGTCTTAGTCTTTGAAGTTAGAAGTGCAAGTAACTCTTTTTTGTTGTAGCTTTTGATTCGTTGAATAACTCTTTATTCAGCAAGGCCCCTAGTTGGGCTCGCCATGACAACGCCTTAGGGGTACGAGATTTGAAAGTGTTTGGAAAAATTCCCCGAAGGTGCCTGGATACTGGCTGGGGTTAGTTAAGTGACCACCACAAATTTGTATATTAAAAAAAAGTTGTTGGGCGCCAGTGGCAGCGTGTTAACTAGATCTCGATCCCGGGTCGTACTTAATGTGATTGATCTCAGGGTGTGTTGCTTAATCAACAAAGGAGTTATAGTACTTGCACTTACCTTATAATGAAGGTCTAAGGTGAACTTAAAAAATAATAGCACTGGCACTTGAGCTTTATATGAATTGCAACCGGTGTAACCGGAAGGGTTCACGATTAATGACTGGACTAGTAAAAAATATTGGAATAAATTCCCAGCTCTGTTTGATGTTAGTATATTTGGCCTAGACCACCTGAAAGTTGGACGGGTTACTTCAGTTACACATCACATCAACATAAACAGTTTAATACAATAAGTCATTAACAATATAAAATAAATGCTCTACGATTCTATAAGTAGCCAATGTAACAGTATCAGTCGATCGCGATACAGTTTATGCCAGGCGGCAATGTCAATGTTCTAATTCAATAGCCAATAAATAGTTCTCTTACCCTCTTGGAGTAAGGTTACGTCTCGCTTTGATAATCCTGAGCGTTACAGAAGACTCACTAGGGATTAACACGACATAAGTATTGGTTTAAAGAAGCACGCACTAGATACACAGTAGTATTTGTTAAAGTTCGAAAAAATTCCTAGGCAGCGGACACACACGTCCAATACGAGTATTTATTGTAAAAGTCTTGACTACGGACACACACGGTCAATACGCGTATATGTAGAAAAATTCTTGACTACGGACACACACGGTCAATACGAGTATTTGTAGAAAAATTCCTGACTACGGACACACACGGTCAATACGAGTATATATATAGAGAGGTTCGTAAAGTGTAGTGGTAGGTTATAAACACCTCACACACGCGATGGTTTACACACGAGTGAGTTAAAGTAGGGTTAGGTTGTATACCCTTCACAGCGAACACACAAGCACAAGGTAAGCACTCGAGATGATGATACACGTATGAATGTTCAAAGCTAAACGACGCCGACGCTTAATGGTGACGAGTTTGTAAGAAGCAGTTCACAGCGAACACACACGCACAAGGTTAGCACTCGCGTTGGTTATTACACGTATGAGTTGTATTTGATTAAGATTAGAAACACTTCACAGCAGACACACACGCACAAGGTAAGCACTCGCGATGGATGACACACGTATGAAGGTTCAAAGCTAAACGACGCCGACGCTTAATGGTGACGAGTTAGTTTCTGGAGAAGAACCGACGTTGATGTTATGAATGCTCGGCGGGAACTCAATATTCCCAAAATTTGGTTTTTCTTTTATAGTAAAAGTCAGAACGAAAATTTGTTCTAGAAGGTTTTAAACGTAAATAATTTCAAAAGGCCCCTGTCACGTGATAAAAATTAAATAAAATTTTTCTTAAAATCCCTATAACTGAAGTCTCCTGTACTTTTTGTTTAAAATTTTTGTATGGGGGTCTAGTACACCCCCCCACCATGATGTGGCTGTAATAATTTAATCCTCAGTGGGCACATAACAGTACCACTGGGATAAACGATGTAAAATGACATTGGGAATGATGTTAATGAACAGCCTGGAACCAATGAGAGTGAGTTGTTTTGGTATTGCCCATTTGAATTATGCCTTCATATTAATGGTAAGCATTGATCGCGTCATAATGAAGCAAGGAGTTTATTTATTTCTGTTTCAGGCAGTTAGAACCGTTTACAGTTTACTGGCCGTTTCTTCAAAGTTCAAATAATCCAACGCGATTAATAGGATATAAATGGTCTTTGCAATTTGCATATTTTACTCTACAAGCACAGAACACTTTCGACTTAAAGCATATTCATTATTTATGAAGTTAAGTTTAACCAGAATAGAATAGAAAGGATCAGCATTTTTAGTAGATTTAAGTTATGTGTTCAGATGGAATAGAATAGAAAAAAATAGTTTATTGGTGCCATATACACAAATAAAATTTTTTGGACCATGTAATTACTTAAAATTATATTTCATATACATATTTTATATACCGGGTGCCACAGGATACTGGCTCACCCCTATATTTCCTTTATTTTTTAACTTATCCATTTGAAATTTGGGGGATATAAACTACCGTTTAAAATGTATTTCTGCACATTACAAACACTATGGTACTGACAACGCCTTAGGGGTACGAGATTTGAAAGTGTTTGGAAAAATTCCCCGAAGGTGCCTGGATACTGGCTGGGGTTAGTTAAGTGACCACCACAAATTTGTAAATAAAAAAAAGTTGTTGGGCGCCAGTGGCAGCGTGTTAACTAGATCTCGATCCCGGGTCGTACTTGATGTGATTGATCTCAGGGTGTGTTGCTTAATCAACAAAGGAGTTATAGTACTTGCACTTACCTTATAATGAAGGTCTAAGGTGAACTTAAAAAATAATAGCACTGGCACTTGAGCTTTATATGAATTGCAACCGGTGTAACCGGAAGGGTTCACCATTAATGACTGGACTAGTAAAAAATATTGGAATAAATTCCTAGCTCTGTTTGATGTTAGTATATTTGGCCTTGACCACCTGAAAGTTGGACGGGTTACTTCAGTTACACATCACATCAACATAAACAGTTTAATACAATAAGTCATTAACAATATAAAATAAATGCTCTTTGATTCTATAAGTAGCCAATGTAATAGTATCAGTCGATCGCGATACAGTTTATGCCAGGCGGCAATGTCAATGTTCTAGTTCAATAGCCAATAAATAGTTCTCTTACCCTCTTGGAGTAAGGTTACGTCTCGCTTTGATAATCCTGAGCGTTACAGAAGACTCCCTAGGGATTACCACGACATAAGTATTGGTTTAAAGAAGCACGCACTAGATACACAGTAGTAGTTATTAAAAGTTCGAAAAAATCCTCGGCAGCGGACACACACGTCCAATACAAGTATTTATTGAAAAAAATCTTGACTACGGACACACACGGTCAATACGCGTATATGTAGAAAAATTCCTGACTACGGACACACACGGTCAATACGAGTATTTGTAGAAAAATTCCTGACTACGGACACACACGGTCAATACGAGTATATATATAGAAAGGTTCGTAAAGTGTAGTTGTAGGTTATAAACACCTCACACTCGCGATGGTTTACACACGAATGAGTTAAAGTAGGGTTAGGTTGTATACCCTTCACAGCGAACACACAAGCACAAGGTAAGCACTCGAGATGATGATACACGTATGAATGTTCAAAGCTAAACTACGCCGACGCTTACTGGTGACGAGTTTGTAAGAAGCACTTCACAGCGAACACACACGCACAAGGTTAGCACTCGCGTTGGTTATTACACGTATGAGTTGTATTTGATTAAGATTAGAAACACTTCACAGCAGACACACACGCACAAGGTAGGCACTCGCGATGGATGACACACGTATGAAGTTTCGGAACTACTACGCCGACGCTTACTGGTGACGAGTTAGTTTCGGGAGAAGAACCGACGTTGATGGTATGAATGCTCGACGGGAACTCAATATTCCCAAAATTTGGTTTTTCTTTTATAGTAAAAATCAGAACGAAATTTTGTTCTAGAAGGTTTAAACGTAAATAATTTCAAAAGGCCCCTCTCACGTGACAAAAATTAAATAAAATTTTTCTTAAAATCCCTTTAACTGGAGTCTCCTGTACTTTTTGTTAAAATTTTTTGTATGGGGGTCTAGTACACCCCCCCACCATGATGTGGCTGTAATAATTTAATCCTCAGTGGGCACATAACAGTACCACTTCCGGTTTATCCGGAAATTACCTCAACTTTCGATTTTCAAATGGAACACCCTGTATATTTTTACATATTTGGATGCAGTGCAACATTCTGCATACAGCATGTAACTTTCGCGAATTTTTGAGCCGATGTTCAATTTTTTCACCAAAATGGCCTGATTTTTTAAAAACATGTTAATAATCGAATTAATGTAGAAATAATTTATAAAATCCAGTATGCTTTGGAAAAATAATTGCAAGCAATATTGTAATCCAAACGCTATTATTAAATTGTGCACTCGTAAAAAATTACAGAAAAATGCCAGGTTATTTAAACTCCTATTAAATATTACAAATAATTTATAAAATAAAAATAGTATTATGTGTTTTCTTGACTCTTTAATAAATCAATTGTTTGTAATATTTAATAGGAGTTTAAATAACCTGGCATTTTTCTGTAATTTTTTTACGAGCGTATAATTTAATAATAGCGTCTGAATTACAATGTTGCTTGCAATTATTTTTCCAAAGCATACTGGATTTTATAAATTATTTCTACATTAATTCGATTATTAACATGTTTTTAAAAAATCAGGCCATTTTGGTGACATAGGTGAAAAGAGAATTATTTTCTCTAACTAATGGTGTAAAAATTCAATATGGCGGCCATAAGAAAAAAAAAAGTTGACTATCGTTGCTCAAAATCTAGAAGGCTTAGAAATTTTCTGTCAACTCCATTCAATTGGTAGTGGTCAAAAATATAACCTTGCCAAATTTCATTAAGTTCGCATGAATGGTATAGAAGATATTAATATTTTTTTGAAATCACGTTTTTCAATTTTTTCAGGATAAACCGCGAACGAATCAAGATATCCAGCATTTCTTGGCAGGAAATTGTAGAGCATAAAATAGCTCAACTTTTGTCTAATTTAACCGATCCTCTATATCTTATAGTTTCCGAGATACCAATGGTGGGCATCGAAAAATTCACCACCGTGTATAACACGGCGATAAGATACGTTCTTCAGTTTATGTTTAAACTTTATACAACAATGAAGTGTGAGCATTGTGGAAACGGTTTCTCATGTCAAAGTAATTTAGTTCGGCATATTCGTCAATATTGTCATGTTCTTCATGACAACAAAAAACGGAAGGCTGATAGTATGCCTTCTACAAGTGGCATTAACAAAAACATTTGTGAACATTGTGGAAATGATTTTTCATGTCAAAGCAATTTAGTTCGACATATTCGTCAATATTGTTCAGTTCTTCATGACAATAAACGAAAAAGTGACACTGTACATGACCAAAACAAAAAACAGAGGTTTTATAGTGGGCCGTCTACAAGTGGAGCTAATTCTAAAAGTGGTGGAAATAGAAATATTTGTAATCATTGCGGAAAAAGTTTTTCTTGTCAAAGCAGTTTAGTTCGACACATTCATCAATATTGCCCCGTCTTAAATAATGCAATTTCATATGGTAATAAGAAAATTCATCGACCAATTGTTCAAAGTGTGGGACAGGGTGTTGACAAACTTCATCATGCATTTAAGAACAGGATAGCTAGCTACCGTTTTACTAGCCCTAGAACTCATATCGACTACTCTGATTTTTTGGAAGAAGTGAAACAAAAGGTACTTGGAATAATTAATGAATACCTGCAGAAATACAATAACCTCAAGATTAATTTCGAAGTGTTTGGGCTTTATGTCATACCTGAAAAGGAGTTGTCTGACATTAAGTCATTTAATACAAAAAATAAAATAATCACTATTTCAACAAACCTGCAAGAGACTTTTGAGGATTTCGGGGAAGAGATGGAGCAGCAAGCATCTGAATTTCAAGAAAAGGATTCTGGCTGGACATTAAAACATATAATGTTTCTTGATGTAAACATAAATAAATATACACCAATATCTGCTTCCTCATATATTAAGTTACCCAAAGCCATACAAGTAAAGAAAGCGGTTTTAAACATACAAAACACAGACAATGCATGTTTTGCTTGGTCAATTAATGCATCCATTTTTCCTGCAGAAGGTAATCCAGTGAAAACAAGTGCATACCCACATTATAATACTTTACTAAATTTTAATGGATTAGAATTTCCTATGAAATTGAAAGATATCCCTAAATTTAAAAAACTGAACAACATCTCTGTTAATGTGTTTGGCATTGAATCAGAATTCAAGGATGGAAAAATGATTACTGAAGTAGTTGGACCGCTACATTTTACATCATGTCGCCAAGCTACACACATTAATTTGCTACTTGTATCAGATAATACAGGTAGAAGCCATTATGCTCTCAAAAGAGACCTATCAAAATTATTTTCGAAACAAAAATCGAACCATGATGGACGGTTACATATTTGTGACGGATGTCTACAATCGTTTAGAAAAATGGAACATCTGAAATCACACGAGAAAAATGACTGTAACCATACATGCACGAAAATACCAACTACCGATTTGAAGATAAATAAATATGGAGAATCAGTTCCAGAAAATATTCTTAAATTTGTAAATTTTGAGAAACAGTTGCCGGTACCTTTCGTAATTTATGCCGATTTCGAGAGTTTGCTGAAACCCATCCATCATAATGAACCTTGTGATGAAAAATCATTTACAGTGAAAGTATCTGAACATGTACCATATTCTTTCGCTTTTTACGTGAAATGTAATTTTAACGATAAATACTCGAAAATTGTGACATATCGAGGTTCCGATGCTGCAGAAGTATTCTCTAAAAAGTTGGATGAAACGGCTCTAGATTTATATAACACACACTTAAAACATGTTAAAGAGATGCTTCCCCTTTCAGACCTAGAGAAAATCGAATACGAAAATGCCGTATGCTGCCACATTTGTAAGAAAGACTGTAAGCTTGGTGATATAAAAGTACGCGATCACTGTCATTTAACGGGTTGCTTCCGTGGAGCCGCACATTCAATTTGCAATTTGAATTATAAAGTTCCGAAATTCATACCAGTGTTCTTCCACAACCTGACAAATTACGACAGTCATCTGTTTATAAAAAAGTTGGCCTGTAAAAAGGAGAGTGTTTCCGTCATAGCCCAAACCAAAGAAAAGTATATATCATTCTCCAAATCAATTCTTGTCGAAAAATCTACGGATAAGAAGATACCTGACACATATTTAAAACTAGTGATGTGAGTGAAGATAAATATCAAAATGATATATATCAAATTTTGATACATATCTATGATATAAACGTTAATAGCTGATATATATCACTCCCCTCCTTAATTTAAGCAGATGAGCAAACTTAACCTAACATTTCAGCATCAATTGTCAGTAAATGTCAATATTTTTCGATAAGCTGGAGCCGTTCTTATTTACCGATTATCTCAAAGTGATCTTTACATGCTTTTCAAGTTCATACGACGGTCTATCGGAGCTGTACAGCATTTTCATGTGAGAGGTCCCAAGTTCAGTACCCACTTGTTTTTTATTTTTAATTAAATATTAAATAATATATCAGTTAGGTTTAGTGTGACAATAATGGTGAAAGATGTTCCTTTTTTAAAATAATAAAAACAAAAACATATTTGGGGAAAAAAAATCTTCAACATCAAAGTCAATCGTTTAATAAGAGCGGCGCAAGCGTAGCGATTGCGTATCGTGAAATCGGCGGTTAAGTAGACGCTCCCTTTATATTAATATTTTGAGGACCTACATTATTTTATTTAACAAAATAAATAGGCAATAGGCATTGAATTAAAAAAAAACATTAAATTTTGAATTACCTACATTAATAGGATTAGTAGATCAAAAATAATAAAAAAATAATCCATAACAAAAAACGTAGAAATTGGTTATTAACTTCTTCAGAAATGCAAATATTATATATGTATTTGGTGTCAAATTAACAAGGAAGACGTAAACAATATATATAAACTAATTATAATAGAGTTTGATTTTGGCAAATTCATTTGATATACAGTACCCCACATATTTTTATATTCAACTTGAAAACAAGAACAGAGAATATCAGAAGGAGTATAAAATAAAGACAGATACCAGAGCACTAGAGACACGCCTCGCACTCCATTATACTTCAAATTGAAACACCTAAAAACTTGGGAAAAAAACGCCGCAAAAAGAATTTAATAGGGTATCACTTACCATTTGTATGCAAGTCGACCACATGAGTAACCGGCATACATAAAACGATATTTTTACTGATGCTTTGGCGGTATTTCTTGCCCACGTTTTTAGGTGTTTCAATTTACGGTCTATACCGCTGTCACTCTCCGTGTAGGCGTTACATATTCACCGTTTGTTTTCTCTTTTTAATTCACGCTTTTCGTACTATAAACTCATCTTTGTTTCCAAGTTGAATATAAAAATATGTGGGGTACTGTATATCAAATGATATATATCTGATATATATCACCCAAAAATAAATAGCATGCTATTTTACATCACTATTTAAAACTAAAATTTGTAGACTCTTTTCGGTTTTTACCAAAGTCCTTAGACACATTGAGCCAGAGTTTAGAGTCCCATCAGTTGTAACGGTCTATTGTTCATATCTCGTTACAATGTTGTTAAAGGAATCTTTAGAATCAATTGCTATAAATAGTTACCATTTTGTAATAATATATATCCGATAAATGCTCCCTATACTCATTCGGAAGATGGTTGCTGGTTTCATTGGTGGTAAGACTTTTCACTACTAGATGTCGCTTGTTATATTAGTTGAAATATTCTTATTAATCGGTAAATAAAATCAATTCGTATTGTTATGATATTTTATTTTGCCAGTCACGGTTGATGGGCCTATATCATAAGGATTTTATTTGATTTTCTACTTTGAATATTTCGGTTGTGGGTTTTAAAAAAAATTATTTTATTTTATTTTAGAATGCTTTGTTTCAATTTTATTATTGCACGTTTTTTATTTGCATGTTTGCTCATATTCTCAGGTGGGATCGCCTATTTATTTATGCTTTTTATGAAATGTAAATAGTTTTTTTATTCAGAATATTTTATTATTTAATTATTTTGGGAAAATTCTTTTATTTTACTTACCACACTTTGATCTACTTATACTGCAAATCTTTCAGACACCTTATAGCACTTTATAATACTAATTAATTGATTTTAATTACAAATACCATGTGTTTTTTATATTTTACAAGAATGCTTACTTGGGTTCTTGTTTTTAAACCCTGTTTCTCTTTTTTAGTACTCTAGATGAAGTTCGACCAGGAAAAACTTACCTCCCTTGGCTTTTCTAGTGATTTATTTTATGTTTGAATTATAATTTTATTATTAAAACTTTGTCAAATTGTAAATATATGATTTTAAGAAATTTATGTCTTATTAGTTGTCTACTCACATATCTTTTAGGCTGTACTTAGGGTTGCGGCCTTTAAAGGATTTTATAGTCAGATTCTTTGAATTATGCTACTTTAGTTCTCATTAGATATAACAGATGTCGGCACAATATTGGATTTATTATAACAAACACAGTTTACAATATTTGACTTACTGTCTCTCAAACAATTCTTAAATTAATAATTAAACTTGATAGTCAAAACTTTTAACATAAACAGTATGAATTATTTACTAAATCTATTCTTAAATTTAAAAAAGTTCGTTAACGTTTGGTTTAATACCGAAATTCCCCGTGGGATTCGCAATGTCTTTTTAAATTTGACAGTACATGAAATTTGGTCGTTGACCTCAGTGCTGTTTTATATTTATGCACTTAAATTACTGGTAGTCGGCTGTGAAAATTTCCAGCTTCCAATTTAAGATAGCTTATGGTAAGTACCTGGGTTTTTACGTATTTTTCTTACTTCATGCCTCTCCTGTGGCTTGGTCTCTGTGATATTCTGTGTAACTTAACCTCTGCACACTTCTGAATATTATTGTTCTCAATATTTCAGCGATTTTCTGGTAATTTTTCTAATATTTTTCAGGAGCTAAAACTGGCGTGAGGATGCCTCAAATTCTGGAATCAACAACCCTCTTGCTTTTTTTCGTTGCTAGGTAAGTTAAATTTTCTTGTAAATTTGCAATATTTATGTCAAATCATAGCCAACTGTCATTTTCTGTATTGTATTTTTCAGTTTATTTTTGAAATTTCCCTTTTATCTTGATTCTTTTTCAGGTTTCTTGCTTGTTTTCTCGTTCTTTAATTTATTTGCTACGTTTGGATGTCCATTTCATAGTATTACGTTGGGATGAATTTTGATCTACCGTTCTACCGTCACATTTTTTTAATTTATTTTTCTTTCACTTATGCACTTTATTTTAGGAACTGAATTTTCACTATATCAAGTCTATTTTAGTTACTTATTATCTATTTACACAGTTATCTTACTAATATTTCCTTAAACTTTAATTACACATGTGACAAGTCATATTTTTACAAGTTTTTTGTGCTTTTGTTGACATATTGTACCTTTTTTTCGTCTAAACTAGCATATTTCATGTTTATCTTGTAGTTTTCTATCCTTTGTTTGTTTTATGTGATAATACTTTGTAAATTTTACTGATAGTTTACTTTTTTAGGATCTACAACGTTCCAGCGTTGGAGGTTTTTGCTGCGTTGAGTCCATGATGAGTTTATTTTGTGGTGGCTAACTTTCTCCTGTTCGAGGATGATCTAGAGTTATTTTATAATATCCTTTTTGACTTTACTGTAAGTATTCTTGTACAGGGTGGTAATATTTTTATTTATTTATGTTTTAAGAATTTAATTTTCATTTTAATTTTGATTTTTACATGGTATTTCTAATTAGGTCATTTTATATGGTACGTTAGTGAATAACATTGCATTCCCTCGCTGATTAATAATAAATTTTTAATTTTTTTCAAAATTTTTATTCATCTAAAACTTTCATGGAATATTATTCGCTAATGTCTAAATTCTCACTTTGTTTCAGGTTATCTGCTGTATATGGGAATAGTAATTCAATGTGGAATTTTCCTCGTATAAGTTCACTGTTTGGATATTTTAATTCATAAGTGCATAAATTTATTATTTTACTTATGACGTATGGGCCTTCGTACGGATACATGAGTTTTGCACAAATCCCTCTACGATTATTAGTTACTTTTAAACGTTTTACGATCACGTAGTCGCCTAAGTCAAATTTTAACCCTCGCTTAATTTTGGCATTCTCCCTTTTACAATACCTTTCAGCGTTATCTTGTATACGTTTCCTGGCTTTGTTTTGTATAGCCTCTAAGTTCAACTCTGAGTCATTCGACCAAGGTCTTTGTGGTTTAACTCCAAAAATTACGGTTATGGGTGCAATTTGTGTAACTGTACTGGGTGTGTGGTTTAAAAAGTGTTCTACGGTAGGTATGTGTCTTATCCAGTCCGTATGTCTGTCTTGTGTCGCGATTCTCAGAAATCTTAATACTTCTTGGATGTATCTTTCTGCTGGGTTTGCTTGTGGGTGTCGTATGCTTGTGAAAATTACGTCTATGTCTCGTTGTGTCCAGTGTTGAGTGAATCTGTCATTGTTGAAGTAAGTTGCGTTGTCTGTCAAAAATTTTTGTGGTTTCCCTATTTCTCTGCAGTAATTTTCTAATATGGCTATTGTCGTTTTCGTGTTACATCTCCTAGTTGGGTAAATTTTTGTGTACTTTGAAAAACAATCTATTACTACTAAAACGTGTTTATATCCCTTGTGGGTTTTTATTAAGTTACTCACGTAGTCTATTGCTACTATTTTAAGAGGTTCATTGGTGACTATACTGCTTACATTATTTTTATTTTTATGATTTTTGGTTTTTCCCAGACAACAAATGTGGCAACTATTTATGATGGTTTTTATTATTTGTAAATCTTTTTCTGCGTAAAAGTTTTCTCTGAACACTAACCAGGTTTTTCGTACTCCTATGTGTCCGTATGTAATGTGTAGGTTTTGTATTATTCGTTCGGTCAGGTCGGTGTCGATTACGTATAGTTCGTCGTCGTTTATTAATTTTATTATGATGTTGTTCTTTAAAATATGTCCTCTGTACATGTCTTTCGTCTGTAGTATGCGTCTAAGGTGTGTTAATTTTTCTTGGCTTCGTAGTATGTTTGTCTCTGTAAAAGGTCCGTCTGTCATGGTTAGTCTGTTTAGTGCTATGGTAAATTGGTGTGGATTTTGTATGTTTGGTAATGTATTTCTTGTCAGTGCGTCTGCTGTTACGTTGTCTTTACCTGGCCTATGTTTTATGTCGAATGAAAATTCCTGAATCAGTAGCGACCAACGGTAAATTCGGTTGTTTGCAAAGCGATTGTTCATTAGAGATGCTAAAGCTTGATGGTCTGTTTCTAGAATGAATCGTGATGAAGTTAGGTAAAATTTTAATTTGGTTATAGCAAAAACTATCGCGGCCATTTCTTTTTCACAAACAGCATATCTTACCTCGTACGGTTTTAAAATTCGTGAGATAAAACATATCGGAATTTCTGTTCCTGATTGTATTTGGCTTAGTTCCGCGGCTATTGAGTGGTCTGATGCGTCTGTTCGGAGTATGAATGGTATTGCAAAATCAGGGCTGTACAATAATAGGTTTTTATGAAAGCTGGTCTTTAGTCTGTCAAAAGCTGTCTGTCTGCGTTCGTCCCATGTCCATTTCGTCTCTTTTCTAAGGAGTTCTATCAATGGTACCTCCATTTCTGAGATGTTTGGTATGAATTTCTTGTAATAGTTTAACATACCCAGAAATCCTCTTAGCATTTTTAAATTTTTTGGTTTGGGATAATTTTTAATTTCGTCTAGTCTTTCTTTATCGATGCTTATACCCTCTTTTGCTACTTGATATCCTAAATATTTGACATTGTTTTGATAGAATTGGCATTTTTCTAAGTTTAATTTTAAACCTGCGACATCTAACGCGTTCATTATGGTATTTAAGTGATTCAAGTGTTGTTCATCGTTTTCCGAAAATACAAGTATGTCGTCCACGTAATGAAAGCAAAATTTTTCGTACTTATCCAAGATCTGTTGCATGGCTCTTACTAAGGCAGATGATGCCGATTGCAACCCAAAAGGTACCACTTTAAATTGGTATACGTGTCCGTCAACCATGAAACCAGTGTATTTTCTCGATTCTACTGCTAGTGGAATTAACCAAAATGAATTTTTCAAATCTAATTTCGTGAATATTGTCTTTTTTCCGATATATGCTAACATTGTGTCAATGCCCTGTGGTGAATCGAATTGTGATTTCGTTATCTCGTTTAATTTCCTAGCGTCTAGGCACAATCTAATCGTGGAATCCTTTTTTCTTACTACTACAAGTGGGTTTATATAGTCCGTCCTTGCCGGTTCTATAACATTTGCTTTTATCATATTTTGGAGTTCTAAATTTACTTGGTTTCGATAATGATATGGAATTGGATAGGTTTTACATTTAAAAGGTTTATTTTGATCAACATTTAATGAATGAGTGTAGCCTTTTGCTATTCGCGGTACATAATTTGTCAATGAATTATATTTTATTATGAGATCATGAACTATGTCGTTATATTTAGTTGGACAATTTAACTCTAATTTATTTAGCGAATTGTAGTTGTTTATTTTGTACATATTTTCCCCCTTATTTATTTCTTTGACTCGTTTGTCATTCATATTCTTAATTTCATTATTATTTCTTTTTATTATAGGTACCGTTTTACCTTTTATATTCACGTTTCTTTCCCCCATATCTATTTTCGCTCTAATTTTTGTCAAAATGTCTTCTCCGATAATAACATCAAAATTCATGTTTCCCATGATCACAAATTCTGCTTGAATTTTTTCATTTTGAACCGTAAATGTAGCATTTAGCACTTTGTTACAATTTGCAAATTTTTTTCCCCCAGCATCTATCAATGAAACTTTTGAAATTCTCATTATATTATTTTTGAAATTACTTAAATATTCATTTACAATATTTTCATTAATAAGGCTTAATTCTGCCCCTGTATCGATTAATGCATTTAAAATGATATTTTGAAATTTTATTTCTATGATTGGTAAATTACTGATTTTAATTTCTATCGTTTGTCCATTTTCATTGCCAATGTCTATAAACTCCCTCATATGCTGGTAAGAAGTGTTTAAAACCGTCCTATCTAAAAATCCTGGTTTTGTGAGTGGGTGTGTATTTGGGCTGTTGTTTGAATTTTGTTCATGTCCTGATTTGTGTCTGATTGATTCGTGTTTTCTTGTTTTTTGTTTATGTTTGTGACCTGTGCGTATGTTTGACCCTGTTTATCATCCCAATTTCGTTTCCTTTCATAGTTGTGTCCATATTTGTTTCCATTATTGTTGTAATTTCGGTTCTGTCCATCGTAGTATTTCTTGGAATCGTCATAATTTCGGTTCTGTCCCTCGTAGTACTTCTTAGAATCGTCTGTTCTCTCACGTTTGTCCTCCCAATTTTGCTTCTTTTCGTATTTTTGTCCATTTTTGAAACCTCTATTTTCATTTTCGTTTTCATTCCTGTTTTGTCCTTCGTACTTCTTGTATCTATTGTCATTTTTGGAATAATTTTGTCGATTGTCCCTTTGTTTGGAAGTATAATCGTCTATTTCTCGTAGGTATTCTATTAATCCATCTAATGTGTTTATCCTCTGTGTGACAATAACGTTCCTTATGTCGTCTCTGAAGTGTCTAGCTAGATAAGTTACCATTTCTGGCTCTGTAAATTTTGGTTCTAGGTATCTGATGTTGTATATTTTTCTTAGGATGTATTTCTCCCTCGATAGGCTGGTATTTTCGTAGTAACGTCCATTGAAAAGGTTAAATCGTATTTTCTGTTGAGTATATTCTCCCCAGTATTGTTTTAAAAATAACGTCTCAAATTCTTCGATCGTTTCATACCTGTCTTCAATCATTTGGTACCATATTTCAGCTTCCCCTTTTAACGAGTCTTGTATGATTGTTTTTATGTTTGTTATGCCTGGTAGATTATTGATGTACTGTTTGAAACGTGTCATGTAAATTTTCGGATGCAATTTTGAGTCTCCGAAGGATATTTCTGTAGCACTGTGTGTCTGTGCGTGTGTGTATGTAATTGGTGTGAAATTTTTAATCTTCTGCGAGTTTTGTGTGATTCTATCGTCCTGTTCCTTTAAACATTCTTCGAAACTCTTCGTTTGTTCGTCCAGTTGTTTGGTTATTACTGAGAAACCTTCTTCTACTAAAGATTCCACTCCTTGTTGTATTTCTCCTCGTATTTCTTTTCTTGCTTCTTTGATTTGCTGATCCACTTCTTCTCTTACTTCTCTGTGAATTCTGTCAAGTTTTCCTTCCATATTTTCCATCTTCTCTTTGATTTCTTGTGCATTCTGGTTCATTTCTTGAGCGTTCTGTTCCAATCTGTTATTCATGTCTTGTGCATTTTCTTCTATTCTTTTGTTGATCTCTTGCACACTCTGGTTCATGCCTTGTACATTTTGGTTCATTTCTTGAGCGTTTTCTTCTATCTTTTTGTTAATCCCTTGTACATTTTGGTTCATGTCTGTCATCATTGCCATTAACCTGGTGAGCATGTTTGTATCTGTTTGTGGTGTCGTGTCTGTGGTGTCTCCCGCTTGTTGTGTGGATGTGTTTTGTATTTCTTCTTCTGTGTTAACCATTTTTCCAACTTTCTTACCTGATCTTAAGTCCATTAACTACTAAATTGAATTGTTAAATTCTGAAAACGTGCCACGTACGTTGGAGCGCCAATTTTGTTATGATATTTTATTTTGCCAGTCACGGTTGATGGGCCTATATCATAAGGATTTTATTTGATTTTCTACTTTGAATATTTCGGTTGTGGGTTTTAAAAAAAATTATTTTATTTTATTTTAGAATGCTTTGTTTCAATTTTATTATTGCACGTTTTTTATTTGCATGTTTGCTCATATTCTCAGGTGGGATCGCCTATTTATTTATGCTTTTTATGAAATGTAAATAGTTTTTTTATTCAGAATATTTTATTATTTAATTATTTTGGGAAAATTCTTTTATTTTACTTACCACACTTTGATCTACTTATACTGCAAATCTTTCAGACACCTTATAGCACTTTATAATACTAATTAATTGATTTTAATTACAAATACCATGTGTTTTTTATATTTTACAAGAATGCTTACTTGGGTTCTTGTTTTTAAACCCTGTTTCTCTTTTTTAGTACTCTAGATGAAGTTCGACCAGGAAAAACTTACCTCCCTTGGCTTTTCTAGTGATTTATTTTATGTTTGAATTATAATTTTATTATTAAAACTTTGTCAAATTGTAAATATATGATTTTAAGAAATTTATGTCTTATTAGTTGTCTACTCACATATCTTTTAGGCTGTACTTAGGGTTGCGGCCTTTAAAGGATTTTATAGTCAGATTCTTTGAATTATGCTACTTTAGTTCTCATTAGATATAACAGATGTCGGCACAATATTGGATTTATTATAACAAACACAGTTTACAATATTTGACTTACTGTCTCTCAAACAATTCTTAAATTAATAATTAAACTTGATAGTCAAAACTTTTAACATAAACAGTATGAATTATTTACTAAATCTATTCTTAAATTTAAAAAAGTTCGTTAACGTTTGGTTTAATACCGAAATTCCCCGTGGGATTCGCAATGTCTTTTTAAATTTGACAGTACATGAAATTTGGTCGTTGACCTCAGTGCTGTTTTATATTTATGCACTTAAATTACTGGTAGTCGGCTGTGAAAATTTCCAGCTTCCAATTTAAGATAGCTTATGGTAAGTACCTGGGTTTTTACGTATTTTTCTTACTTCATGCCTCTCCTGTGGCTTGGTCTCTGTGATATTCTGTGTAACTTAACCTCTGCACACTTCTGAATATTATTGTTCTCAATATTTCAGCGATTTTCTGGTAATTTTTCTAATATTTTTCAGGAGCTAAAACTGGCGTGAGGATGCCTCAAATTCTGGAATCAACAACCCTCTTGCTTTTTTTCGTTGCTAGGTAAGTTAAATTTTCTTGTAAATTTGCAATATTTATGTCAAATCATAGCCAACTGTCATTTTCTGTATTGTATTTTTCAGTTTATTTTTGAAATTTCCCTTTTATCTTGATTCTTTTTCAGGTTTCTTGCTTGTTTTCTCGTTCTTTAATTTATTTGCTACGTTTGGATGTCCATTTCATAGTATTACGTTGGGATGAATTTTGATCTACCGTTCTACCGTCACATTTTTTTAATTTATTTTTCTTTCACTTATGCACTTTATTTTAGGAACTGAATTTTCACTATATCAAGTCTATTTTAGTTACTTATTATCTATTTACACAGTTATCTTACTAATATTTCCTTAAACTTTAATTACACATGTGACAAGTCATATTTTTACAAGTTTTTTGTGCTTTTGTTGACATATTGTACCTTTTTTTCGTCTAAACTAGCATATTTCATGTTTATCTTGTAGTTTTCTATCCTTTGTTTGTTTTATGTGATAATACTTTGTAAATTTTACTGATAGTTTACTTTTTTAGGATCTACAACGTTCCAGCGTTGGAGGTTTTTGCTGCGTTGAGTCCATGATGAGTTTATTTTGTGGTGGCTAACTTTCTCCTGTTCGAGGATGATCTAGAGTTATTTTATAATATCCTTTTTGACTTTACTGTAAGTATTCTTGTACAGGGTGGTAATATTTTTATTTATTTATGTTTTAAGAATTTAATTTTCATTTTAATTTTGATTTTTACATGGTATTTCTAATTAGGTCATTTTATATGGTACGTTAGTGAATAACATTGCAGTATATTATCATATCCCTTGATAATGTTTTATTACGTTAAATGTTAAACCTTTAAACTCATTATGTACTATGATCGTGTAGAACAATCCAGAAATTTTCATAAATTTGACGTAGGAAGTCATGTGATATATGCGTGGGGGCGAAGGTATAAATTCCAGGGAGACGTAGAATCGCGTTCCTTTGCTTGCCGTTTGTTTGTGAGTCGTAGTATCCGACAACCACCGTTCAATTTACGGGCATGTGTTATGGATTTATCAAAAAGCCTCGTTGCTGAGGTGAGAAATAGTTTGGTTTAACATTTGGCTTATTTTACAATAAAATATTATTGTAGGTTTTTAGAGATATCCGTTAAAAGTCTTAAAAGTTATAAAAGTTATAAATCTATAAATATAAATCTATAAATATAAATCTATGAATATAACTATAACTATAAATATTTAAGTACATATAAGTACCAAGTACCTACCAAAATTACCTACTATAACTATGAGTAATATATAATAAAATCAGTCATTACTATTGATTAAGTTAATGATGCTTTCTCAAATTATATCATAATCTATGGTGAAGAGTTTATACAATTACTGAATACTGTTGCTGCTAGAATCTCGTCACTTGAAAACCGTTTTTTGCCAAGTTTTTTTATAACAAGGGAATTTTATCGATGGATGCCAACTTGACATGAAGGACATCGACTTATAATTTTACTTTATCTACCACCATCACATGGTTAACTTAAAATTTCTGGAAGTATTATTTCATGGTTCCAAAGAACTAAACTATTGCCACAGGAGGGACAGTGTATTTTCGACCACCTGCTATTATTACAAGATAAGTAAATTAATAAAATTATAATATTCTTCCTGGTTGAAGTTCCATTACAACTAGTTATGCTTGGTGACCATAGACTGCCCAACTATTGATGCTAATTTGTTTCAACTAACTTTTCAGATTTTTCTTGCCAAAGTTATATATTGTTGCTTAATTGTATAAATTACCTTTTCTTACCTTGTAGTGTAAATTTTGCGTAATCTCTTCAAGTTTCATATTTGCTTAAAGTCTTGAGTATTTGTTAGTGCAATGCTTTAATAGTTACCTATATACCTTACGATATTTGTGTGTTAAATAATTTGCATGTACTTAGATAATCTTATCTCATTTCTTTCATTATAGAGTAGTTATTCACTCTACGTAGTGGCTAAAATAAATTAGTACTTCATTTTGGATGACAGGAAAGTTTTGCTTCCATTTGGTTTGGTATTTGCTTATTAGTGACATGTATCTGAGATATTATTAACTTTTAGATAAGTATGTTTTACTGATGTTTAGCATAGTTGTTACCCTACTTTTACATATCTGATTTGTTCAGAGGTCACGTACAGTGGATAAGTTTTTTTTTGCTTAGTAAAATTTGGGGAGTGCAATATGTACTTATAGTAGTTCTTCATTCGGTTATGTTTTGGATTTATATCCGGTTATTTTGCATACATCGTGAAATATAATTCGAGTATCGTATTCATGGTTGAGGTTAAACAGCTACAGATTGTGTTGTTTATTCGGATGTTACGTTTTGTGGTAGCGTAATTATATTTAAATGTAAGGTATACCTTCCGTTTGTCGTTTAGTAACGTATTTTACAATTTTTCGTAATTAGTGTTTGCCATATCGTATAGGGTAGTATATATAAGTATCGTTATCTTTTGATATTTGCGTTAAGTAATGTTTTTCTTATTACTATATTTTAATCTATTTTAGTATAGTATATTGCATTTTAAAATATTTTATTTTAGTAGGTATAGTTGATATAAGTATATATTTTATCAGGTAGCCATAAGTTTATCGATATCGTATCGTACTAACCGAGTAAAATAATTGTAATATAGTAAATACTAACCTTATATTTAAATTTTGGCATGTTATAGTATATATAGTATATTATACCTATTTTATTGTTATATCTTTTACACTTTTACACTGTTTTCTGATTTATAATATACTTTTGTTCTAAATCTATCCTTTATTTCATCAACCGACTTGTGGTTGTGGCGCCCACTTTCCTGAACCACTGCCTATATGCTCTCCGCTGAGTCTAGTTTTGAGGGGCCGAGGTACGGAACTTTCGTTACATAGGGCGTATATCTTTATCGTTGTGCTATAGTATATCCGTAAATTTAGTTGTTGATTTTAGTGATAAAATTAATTAGATATTTGCGTATTCTGTCTTGATATAATATAGGGTTTTGCTATTAGAGAATAATATGTAACGGAAGTCCGTGAGGAAACTAGAAAGCACCTTGAAAAGGATGACGAGTTTAATTTAATCAGGCGGAGAGGGGTCTTTCCTTATAATTATGTGAATTCTCTTGAAAAACTAGAAGAACCACAATTACCGTCAAATAAAAAGATAAATTTTACAATAATTTAACAAATGAATCTATTTCTGATAAGGATTATAAGCGAGCTGATAAAACATGGAACACCTTCAAATGCAAAACGTTGGAAGAGTATGCAGATATTTATCTGAAATCGGATATTCTATTATTAGCCGATGTGTTTGAGAACTTTAGAAAATTGTGTTTGGAACATTACAAATTAGATCCGGCTCATTATTTAACAGCTCCTTCTTTGAGTTGGGACGCCATGTTACGTAGTACCGAAGTCGAACTTCAACTTTTGACTGATGTAGACATGATACATTTTTTTAGAAAAGGTATTCGAGGTGGAGTGGCTCAATGCAGTAAAAGAGAAGCTGTGACTAATAAAAAGTTCCTACCAAACTATGATCCTACGAACCCAACATCATATATTATGTACCTGGATGCAACCAATTTATACGGAGCAGCAATGAAAGAATACCTACCCACCGGCAATTTTAAGTGGCTTGAAAAAGAGGAAATTGAAAACTTCGACTGTTCAGCCATTAAAGATGATTCACCAAAAGGCTATGTTTTAGAAGTTGACTTGGAATATCCACCACACTTGCACAATGACCACAACGATTTGCCTTTTTGTCCAGAGCAAATGACCCCTCCAAAAAGTAAAACTGCCAAATTAATCCCGAATTTGCGTAATAAAGAAAAATATATTATTCACTACAAAAACTTGAAGCAGTGTTTAAAATATGGATTGAAACTAAAGAAAATACACAGGATATTAGAATTTTCTCAATCGACTTGGCTGGGGTCATATATTGATTTGAATACAAAATTCTGCAAAAAACGAGTTTGAGAAGGATCTATTCAAGTTGATGGTAAATTCAATATTTGGCAAGACAATGGAAAACGTTGATAAAAGACAAAATATTAAACTGTGTTCGTGCTGGGAGAATAAAAAAGGTCTATTGGGTGCAAGAGCGTTAATAGCCACATTTTAAATCCTGTTCAGTATTTGATGAAAACTTAGTAGCAGTTCAATTGAAGAAATTGAAAGTTGTTTATGATAAGCCACTCTATGCAGGTTTTTCAATTTTGGATATTTCAAAGACTATCATCTATGAATTTCTATATGGTTACATCAAATCCATGTATGGGAATAAAGCAACTGTTTTGTATACTGACACCGACTCACTAATTTTGGAGATATTCACAGACAATGTTTATGATGACATCAAAGAGAATATTCAATATTTTGATACGTCGAATTATAGTATTGACAACATCCATGACATGCCCAAAACAAAGTCTGTAGTCGGAAAAATGAAGGACGAGTATGCTGGAAGACCTATTGAGGCCTTTTATGGTACCGGTGCTAAAGCATACTGCGTTAAAGCTGGTGATGTCATGAAAAAGGCAAAAGGGGTTTCCAAAGGCTTTGTTAAATATCAAATAGATGTTTCTGATTATGTCCAGATTGTTGAAAAGGGTGGTATAATATTTCGTAAAATGTCTATATTTACCTCCAATTTGCACACCATTCACACCGAATTAAAAAATAAAGTAGCGCTATCTTCTGCTGATGACAAAAGGTATGTCTTACCTGGAGATGTTAGGACCTTGGCTTGGGGGCATCATCATCTAATTACTGGAAGTAGTGATAGAAAATTAGAGATTTTGCTAAAATATGCTGACCGTTTGATGGAAATGGAAGAGCCTGAAGAAGGATGGGATAGTATTGATTTGGATTCATTAGATTTGTAATTTATAAAATAAAAAACATATACATTAAAAATTGTTTAATTTGTTTTACATACAATGGTAATATAATAAATATAACATTAAAATTAACCGAATCTTTCCAATCCCCACTCACATATATGGCATTTAGATTGTCTGCATGGAGGATCATCTACATGACTATGCCATTCGGGACGATTGTGATGTACAAAACAAGGTAGTTGAATTTCAAGTTCGAAATTTTGTGTGTGCTCCCGTGGTAGCTTATGCCATGTATACAGAAGCTCAATTGGACCAACTTTTTCAATTAGATACTGCAGTGGAAAATTCCGGAGTTCTTCCTTAGTAAAATCATACAAATTTTTACCATTCCTATGCTTATCTATCAACTCCCTCGTTAGACAATTCGAACAAGTCAGATGTTGAGCCATTTTAAAACACTTGTAAGTATTAATTTAAGCACGAGCGATGAACAACAAACTGCTATATACCAAATTACAAACTGATTTGTGTCATGATTCATTTCAGTATTTGTACTATTATTAATAGTGGTGGGGGGTTTGCTATAGAGTTCCAGCCATTCCGAATCTTGAGTGAGATCGTTGCCTTTTCTTAGTTTTAGTTTATACATAGTACTGTTGGTGGGTATTGGATATCTGAGGGTTGCTGCATTAGTGGCTGCATATGGTTCCATTCTATTCCATTTAGAAGGCCAGCTCTCATTTCGGCTTCCATTACTATCGAAGCATATAAACACTTCTTTTGCGCTGTGAGGGTATTGTATAAAAAGAAAACTTTGAAAAATTGCTTGTAAAGCTATGAATTGTGAAGCTATCATCGTAATATCTATAAACACACTAATGTATTTTTAAATCGTTATGAATTTATATTCTATTATTGATGAGGGAGAGGGGGTAAACATTTAATGCATAGTGTTTTACTGAATCAATAAATAAGTCAGGTTGGCCGAGTGGTTAAGGCATCAAACTTAAGATTTGATTCCTATAAGGAGCGTGGGTTCGAATCCCACACCTGACATTTTTTCTTATCCCATAACTGATTTATACATCTGATTCCCTGTGGAGAAGGAGAGGGGCATATATATTTAATATAAAAAGTTTTTACTGAATCTATAAGTCAGGTTGGCCGAGCGGTCTAAGGCGTCGATGTTAAAACTAGATTCCCAAACGGGAGCGTGGGTTCGAATCCCACACCTGACATTTTTTCTTATTCCATAACTATACATCTATTTCGGAATCATATTCTTCCCCATCGCCACAATCACAATCCTCGTAACATCCTAATATTTTAATGTAAGAATAGTTATTTTTTAGATTAAATGTTTCTTTAACACATTGAAGCTTATAACTCTCCATACATTTTTGATCAACAAGTTTATCGTTTTCATCATAAAACTTGGTTACAATAAAGAATGAGTAACCCATGCTTCTAATTATAATTATGATCTTCTCACTGTAACATCTGGTGAGCAACTGAATGAAGACTCACAACATATGCCTTAATTAACTTGTCTAGACAAGATATATCCGGCGACATGTACATAAATGTTACACGCGATAACATCTGGTGAACAGATGGTGACTTTGGGGGTCAATGACTCACATCTGGTTTCGTTAAATGTCTAGACTTGATAATAAATAAAAATACATTAAATGTGTTTCATTTTTTATTATAAAATTTTCATAAAGATAAAATACATTTGACAAAGAACACATACATTTAGATTTTAAATGATAAAAACATCGAGGTTCAGAAAACTGGAGCGGTGGATGGTCTTCTAACTCGTATACAGGTTTAGATGAATATTTTCTTATGTACGAGGCCTTTTCTCCTCCCTTTACATGGATTATTTCTTCAGTATCGGCTAACTCTCGGACAATTTTCCCAAACTTGAAAAATGGAGTACACCCTTCATTCCAATTAATACAGTGATAATTATGTGTTAACCACTTCACTTGCTTCTCCAAATCTGGTGATAGGAGCTTTATAGAAAATGGAGGTTTAAAAATATAATGTGCTGTTTTATAACCATTGTAGGCTGCCAGTTCCTTGACAATAAACTTATTCTTCTCCACTTTAAACCCTTGCACATCCAAAATTAAGGGCATACTTTTATATCCGCTAGTTTTCGAATCACATAAACTTTTAAACTATATATTTCAACTGCTTTTTTTAAGTCTGCAAGTTTTTTCTGGTGTTCTCGCAACGACTTTCTATACTTTGAGATCATCATGAACTAACTTGGTAGTCTGCATCGTTTTCCTTAAATAAGTTAGGCCTGTCTAACTATCTTTGTCATTGGATTATACCGGAATACACGAATAGTAATTTTGGGTTTTTCCGTATCATCGATACTAGTTACCGCATCTAAGTCGTTACTACTCCGAATTAAAACTAATTCTTGCTTCATATTTAATATAATTTTTCTGTAATCCTCAAAAAATCCCATTAACATTTTAAGTGGGATGCAAACATTAAATTTATCAGTATCCGGTATAATACTATCTTTAGGAAACCATCCGGCATTTTGAAGTTTGACGCTTTCGCTTTCATTTAATGACAAATACCCTTTAAGAGTAGAAGTCACTCCTACATTTCGAACCGAATCAAGTACAATACCGCTGAGTTCATATCGAATTTCTCTAAAGAGAAAACTGAAGGCATTATTTATTAATTTTAGCTTTGTAACTGGTTTCCCATCATCTTTCCTTAGATTTCCCTCTAAATATAGAAGACTTTCGCATGGTAAGGTGTAGGCATCCAATTCTTGGATTGGGATTCTAATTTCATCATTGTAATTAAATTCAGTGGCTACGAAAGGCTGATGGTTATGGTACTCGAAATCAATAATTGAATTATCGACTAGGGGTTGCTGCGTAACATTTAGAATATCCATTATATGAGTACTTCAAAACCAAGAGACTGCAGAAAAATTTTGTTCTGAGGTGTTATTAGGCTAACACTCTTCTTATTACTGATTAAAAACTCATCCTTAGATTTTCTTTTATAACTGCGTTTAGATATTTAAGGAATATTGTATTTAGAATTATAGCGGACTACCATCGTTTAGGATTTCTTCAAATGCAGTCTGACTGTAATGGTCTCTTGGCGGAAATTGACAACATTCGAATCTTGATCGACTATTTTAACGGTAATCGAGTTGATTGTCTTAACGCTTACTGGAAAATATAGGACGTTTAAAGGTGATTCTACTATTTTATAGCCTGGAGCCACTGTTGGAAAGAACTGGTGGATTATGTGAACAGGGTTACCATTAGAATAAGATCCAGTAGCAATATTGCAATCAATACATAAAGCATTCACCTTAATTATTTGTACTGGAAAGTCGGATTCATTTAGTTCATTAGCTTTAAGAACCCTTTTCTCAAATCCCAACAGATGTCCTATAGAGTTTTCAGATGAGAAATCAATATCAACATTTGATTTTATTTTAACTGTTGACGTATTGCGATTACCAATAACATGAATAATATTGGGACGTTCAATGATTTTTTGAAGATATTCGTTAAGGTCATCAATTTCATAAGCCCCAACAGGAATAGTTGTGGTTATATCCCCGTAAGTAAATTTGTTGTTTGTTTCATCAATGTTTGGTATTACATTGAAAGTTTCAAAATTCACCAAGCCAATAACGTAATCAAAATCGTCCTCTAAATATATTGGTGGATTGAAATCGGCGCTCAAAACGGAGGAATTTCCGGTAAGTGAAAATGTTAGAGACATGTTACACAATTCAAATGTATTTACGTAATTAATGGATTTTCCTTATTTACATACATTATATAAAAATTTTATACATAAATGTCCACAATTATTTGAATTATATGTTTGCATCTGATCATGATTATAGTTAACTTTATTCAAGCTACCATCACTAAAGAAATAACTTGTTACTTCATTTGGTGGTCTTAAGTCTCCATAACTATCAAAATAGATTATTGAGTTATTATTCTTCACATATGCTGTCCAGTGAGTACCCGGACCTGATGATATATCCAAATTAATAATGCCACATTCATTTTTTCTTATCTTTACTGGTAAAGTATTTCTCATATATATTCCACGAAAATTTGGGATGTGTAATTTTTTTGCGTATCTCATTAAATCTATGTTTGTTAGTGCTCGACGAGGTAGCTTTATAGGGAGTTTTTTGAATATGGTGCTAGATATAATCCCATGCCTTTTTTATATGGTCTTATGTATAAACCTTTTCCTACAGCAACTTGCTCCATAGCTAAGTTATGTCTTTTATCCTCTTCCAGCTTTTGTTTAGCAGCTTTTGCGTCATTAACAGCCTTCGCAATTCCCGCTGCGCCGCCACCAATACTTCCAAGAGCTCCTAATGCAGCAAATAGAGGAATAAGGAAAGGCAGAAAACCACCTGTTTTTGGGATGGGAATTATTCGTTTCCTTGGTGAAGAGAGTTTCTTTGTTCCTATTGATGATGAAGCTTGTTGTGCGACTTTAATAAGATTATTAGAATTACTTCTTTGAATACCACGCCGTGCTCGTTGTACTGCGTTATTAAAACTTATCTTACGTAGCCCCCTACCGCGCTTCTGCTTTTTTCTACGCATACCCATTCCAAGTTTAGTTTTAGCCCTCATAATGCCTGTTATACCTAAAGCAGCAATTTTTTCTCCAACTGAAGAATCACCCGCTTTTAACCGTTGATATGCTTTTTCTGCTAATACTTTATCAGCTTGATGTCTATTGCTTATATCTTTTGAACGGGAATAAGCAATGTCGTGTTCTTTGCAAAATTTGTCTAATGGATTAACACCAGTATCACCTCTCGCAATTCTCTTAGAGAGTTTTGTTCCTGGGCCACAATAATTGTAGCCTGGTATATGCAATTCAAAAGGGAGTTTATCAATAAGCTTATTAATAAATCCTGACCCTCTCTTTACAGCCTTTAGTTTACGATTAACTAAGGACGGGTTATGTACAATCATTATATAACTTAGTAACTGTGAGAGATAAGTACATCCCTCTGGTGGTCAGTTGCTACTACCAGTCAAGACATCGAAGATGTCTCGTGACCGATAGCGGCTTGCCAAGCAAGCACCAAGAGCGGCGACCTCTAGCCCTGATGGACTAAAACATGCTTAATAAATAGGATTATAGGAAACAACTACTGGACGAGCAAAGACCCCGACTCCCATTGAATTATACCTATAAATCCAAAATTGGTAGCCAAATTTGTTATTTGTCCTTTCTCCACCAGACACAGACCGGTTTCGAACTCTTTATGTTCTCATCAGTGTGCCACAGGTAGCTGAAAAGACAAATAACAAAGGCAAACCAAACTGGTCTATGGCAGACCCAGCACATAGTAACTGTGAGAGATAAGTACATCCCTCTGGTGGTCAGTTGCTACTACCAGTCAAGACATCGAAGATGTCTCGTGACCGATAGCGGCTTGCCAAGCAAGCACCAAGAGCGGCGACCTCTAGCCCTGATGGACTAAAACATGCTTAATAAATAGGATTATAGGAAACAACTACTGGACGAGCAAAGACCCCGACTCCCATTGAATTATACCTATAAATCCAAAATTGGTAGCCAAATTTGTTATTTGTCCTTTCTCCACCAGACACAGACCGGTTTCGAACTCTTTATGTTCTCATCAGTGTGCCACAGGTAGCTGAAAAGACAAATAACAAAGGCAAACCAAACTGGTCTATGGCAGACCCAGCACATAGTAACTGTGAGAGATAAGTACATCCCTCTGGTGGTCAGTTGCTACTACCAGTCAAGACATCGAAGATGTCTCGTGACCGATAGCGGCTTGCCAAGCAAGCACCAAGAGCGGCGACCTCTAGCCCTGATGGACTAAAACATGCTTAATAAATAGGATTATAGGAAACAACTACTGGACGAGCAAAGACCCCGACTCCCATTGAATTATACCTATAAATCCAAAATTGGTAGCCAAATTTGTTATTTGTCCTTTCTCCACCAGACACAGACCGGTTTCGAACTCTTTATGTTCTCATCAGTGTGCCACAGGTAGCTGAAAAGACAAATAACAAAGGCAAACCAAACTGGTCTATGGCAGACCCAGCACATAGTAACTGTGAGAGATAAGTACATCCCTCTGGTGGTCAGTTGCTACTACCAGTCAAGACATCGAAGATGTCTCGTGAGGTCGCCGCTCTTGGTGCTTGCTTGGCAAGCCGCTATCGGTCACGAGACATCTTCGATGTCTTGACTGGTAGTAGCAACTGACCACCAGAGGGATGTACTTATTTCTCACAGTTACTATGTGCTGGGTCTGCCATAGACCAGTTTGGTTTGCCTTTGTTATTTGTCTTTTCAGCTACCTGTGGCACACTGATGAGAACATAAAGAGTTCGAAACCGGTCTGTGTCTGGTGGAGAAAGGACAAATAACAAATTTGGCTACCAATTTTGGATTTATAGGTATAATTCAATGGGAGTCGGGGTCTTTGCTCGTCCAGTAGTTGTTTCCTATAATCCTATTTATTAAGCATGTTTTAGTCCATCAGGGCTAGAGGTCGCCGCTCTTGGTGCTTGCTTGGCAAGCCGCTATCGGTCACGAGACATCTTCGATGTCTTGACTGGTAGTAGCAACTGACCACCAGAGGGATGTACTTATCTCTCACAGTTACTATGTGCTGGGTCTGCCATAGACCAGTTTGGTTTGCCTTTGTTATTTGTCTTTTCAGCTACCTGTGGCACACTGATGAGAACATAAAGAGTTCGAAACCGGTCTGTGTCTGGTGGAGAAAGGACAAATAACAAATTTGGCTACCAATTTTGGATTTATAGGTATAATTCAATGGGAGTCGGGGTCTTTGCTCGTCCAGTAGTTGTTTCCTATAATCCTATTTATTAATTATATAACTTGTTGAAAGTCTTATACAGAACTAATTTTTTAATGATGTACAATCTTATATATAGTCAAGATAATGATTTATAACACAGTTCGTTAGATTTAGTTTTACAATGAAGATCGAAAAACAAAATGTTACATTACCTGTTATTAACCAAGATGAGTGTTTGTTAGAAAATAATTATCAATAACATGGCGAACTATTTGGGGGTTCATCCAAGCGTTTATTGATTGTTGGATGTTCGGGTTGTGGCAAGACTAATTTACTTATCACATTACTGACACACCCTAATGGGTTCAGATTTGAGAATGTTTACCTCTACTCAAAGTCCCTATACCAACCAAAATATGAGTATCTGAGGAAATTGCTGAAACCAATGAAAGAAATAGGTTATTTTGAATTTAGTGATGGGGAAGATGTTATACCAGCTCAAGAGATCAGACCCAATTCAATTATTATCTTCGATGATGTAGCTTCATGTAATCAAAATATTATGCGAGATTATTTTTGTTTTGGGCGTCACAAAAATACAGACTGTTTTTATTTATGTCAGACGTACTCATCGATCCAAAAGCAACTCATCCGAGACAATAGTAATTTAATAGTAATTTTTCAACAGGATAATACAAATCTGAAACATATTTATAATGACCATGTCAATGTCGATATGTCGTTTCAATTATTCAAAGATCTTTGCTCTCTGTGTTGGAAAGAGCCATTCGGATTTGTTGTTATAGATAAAGATTGTACAATAAATAATGGTAGGTATAGGAAAGGTTTTGATAATTACATCAAGTTGTAAGAGTATATTAATAGTCCTTGGCGTAAAGTAATAAAATTGAGGTTCGTGTGCTCCTTGATGAAGGAGTATAGGGAATGATACCATCCGTTTGAGAAAAATATGTAGATTATGAATCGCGATGGTTGCCATCTCATAGCCGCGACCGATTTTTTTTTTAGGGGGTCTTGTACAATATAAATAGAAAAATTCGATTTGATTCGATTATTTACTGATTTTTATTTTTTTTTTATGTGTGTACACATAATAATAGTATATTAAAGTATAAGTGGATTTTAAGATTTAAAACACGCGCGATTTTTCGAGCACGACGGCGGCGCAGCGAAATAGAGCAAGTATTTTAAAGACCAGTTATCCACGAATACTTTACGCTATTTTTTTTATTGGTACACTTTGAAATCATAAATAATTACTAAAAAAATGTAAATAAGAACTAATAATGTAAAATACCTTTAGTTGTCATCGAAATGAGAAAAACAAAAATTAATTTGCAATCTGTCATATAAGATTGATTGTTGTCATCACAGTTAAAGTTTTTAAAACATTTGTCAGTAATATTTTATTTGACGTTACAAGGTACTTCTGTCAGATCAATAATAAAAAAGTTGACATTTACACTTCACGTTTCTCGGATTATTGAAGTTGCCATGGTAACTTTAAAACACCCGCGTTTTTTGTAGTTGAATTTTGCTAGAAAAAGCACACAATATTTGTATTTATACAAAAGTAAAAAAACTCTTCTAAAATTAAATTAAACAAAATAAACAAATTTTGAATAAAAACAATTAATACATAACACATCTAAAATCTTATGGGGAAAAATAATACAAAACAAACTAGAACAAATTTTCAAATTTCCACCACCAACCTCAACACATTTTTTGCATGTAACTGTAACCATCTATCATAAGTTACTTCGGTGGACTCCTCTTCTATGCGTTTCTTTTAATTCTTCGCAACTTCGGTAGCATACACTTTTTGTTTTAAATAGGAGTTAGATCTGGGAACCTTGCAGACCAGCACGATGGTACATCTCCTCATAACCTAAGAGAGAGAGGGTGCAGCATTTAAATGATCATTACCCCAATAGGCGAATTAGTCGTAATGGCCCAATTTCCTGGCCTGCAAGGTCCCCAGATTTGACTTCAGTAGACTATTTTTTATAGGGCTATTTAATGGTAAAAAGTGTATATATGCTACCTATAACCGAAGTTGCAACCAGAGAAGAATTAAGAATGCATAGAAGAGGATGCACTGAACTGAAGAATAATTCACGTATGATCAGAGATGCTATAAAAAAAATTTATGTGCAAGAAAATGTATTGAGGTTGGTGGTGAACGTTTGAAAATTTGTTGTAGTTTGTTTTGTATTATTTTTGTCCATTGGATTTTAGATGTGTTATTGTAATTTGTATTAATTGTATTTATTTAAAACTTGTTATGTGTTTAATTTAATTTTAGATGCGTTATTTTACTCTTGTATAATTACTAATATTGTGTATTTATTCTAACAAAATTCATTTGTGGTTTTTAATCTTTTTTGTTTGTAAATATAAAAAATACTACATAAATTTAACAAAAAGATCCGACCCTAATATTTAATGAATGATAGTATTTTAAGTTAAATTCTAACAATAGGCAGTAAAATAAAATATTTTCACACACTATTAAAGTCGCCCATATACAGGGTGTCCCGAAATAACGTGAAACCCCTTAAGGGTAGATTCCTCATCAAAAAATAAGTATAGTCTTTTATATACAGTAAGGTCGAAAACGGCCTCCTTAAGCCGCTAGACCTCCTCAAAGGGGGGCAGCAGAAAGTGATTTTTTGGCAGATTTGATTCATGACATTATGGTAACAGTGACACATGCCTACTTATTCTTTTTGTATCAAACTCCGTTTTCAATTTAACAGAAACGGCTATTATGCAAGGGGTCAGAAAATATTTTTTTATTTGAAATTGATGAGATTCACGATAAATTTTCAAGAGTTGAAAGTAGTAGAATACATGTGGCTTTCTGAAAAAAATTTAATTTGAAAAAAAAATTCATCTGTTTAAAAGTTCTGACTAAAAATTCAATAGGGGTTGTTTATTTAACTTAATTAAAAAGTAAGTAGAAAAATAAAAATGCATTGAAAAGAAGACCTTCCATAAGTACAAAGTCGTACCCATATTTCATTCCACCAACTTTAGTCACTTTCGAGAAAAAAAAATAAAATCACTTTTTGGTGCCCCCCTTTGAGGAGGTCTAGCGGCTCAAGGAGGCCGTTTTCGACCTTACTGTACATAAAAGACTATACTTATTTTTTGACGAGAAATCTACCTTTAAGAGGACATTATTTCGGGACACCCTGTATATTGCTTATGTTTTTGTTGCAGGAGGACACGTAAATATTTCTAAAATGGACTTATCGTGAAATGTACCTGTTAATTCTTGAACCATTAAATATGTGCCAAAAAAACTAAATACGTGGTTTATGTACACTATTAGTGTACTTTAAAAGTTACCATTGAAAACTGCCAAAATCCATATAGAGGGTGATGTTTTTAGGTAACTTCCCCTACTAAAAATATTTGCCCTCGGCACTGTTAACTTTTTCTTTTGTTCACTGAATGATATAAACATCCATTAGTGAAACACATCTGCCAGATTTGGTTCAATTCCGTGAAGCCATTAAAAAAATATGGCCGATTGAAATTTTTCCAAAAAATAGAAAACATGCTATATATCAGAAACGAGGGGCATTAGGGGATGAAATAAGGGTCATTCTGAAACCGCCTTGGACTTCTCTACTTCCCACTAGCGTATGACCAGTCACTCAGGAAACACCCTGTATTTATAGCACAATGAAATCTTTTTATTATTATCATATTACCATATTCTGAATTACATCCCAACATGAAACGTCTGATAAAATAGGAGAAAATCAGTATTACATTTTAACTCAGAATATCATTATATGACTGATGGTCGAAATGGTAGCGTATCTGCCTCTCACCCAAAAGTCCCGGGTTCGATTCCCGGTCGTGGCAATGGGAAATATGTACTGTGAGAGGGATTTTTTCATTATACACGGATATTGGTTGTGTATCCCTTGTCTTTAAATTGTAGCCCCTTCCCGCACAAGGCTCCTAGAACCTTCTGGGATAAAGGGGGTCGTAATTACATGTGGTGTATTTATTTATTTATTTATTTATCATTGGCTGTGTATGGCCAAGTAGTAATGCATCACAACAAAAATATGACAGATAAAAGTGTTAATTATTTTTTTTAATTTTTTTAACACAAAACCCCCTAAAAAAAAATCCGGTCGCGCCTATGAGGTAGTAACCATCATGATTCGTAATCTATAAATTTTTCTGAAAACAACGGTACCACCCACTATACTCCTTCATCAAAGAACACACGAGATTACTTTACGCCAAGCACTATAATACATAATGAGCTGAGCGAAATGTAGTGCTTATTAATAATCCGAAGTGTAAAGATGGATAAAAAGTTAGCTAAGGAACTAATAAAAACCAGAAAATCAGTGAGGCAGAAATATAATAATAATAATAATAATAATATATGTCTTTATTTTTTCATATTTAAATTAAATTACTTAACAAAATATCATACGTAGGAGGCGACGTTCAACCATGTTGCTCTTCCACGCAACCCCCTCTTCAACAAAAAGAAAGTATTACAAATAGATAATAATAATATCTGACAATAATAAATTTCAAATAATAATGTAGATATAGCTAATACATCTATCATGTATCTACACACATAATATAGGTATATACCTAAAATAATAAACAATAAATTCAACTATGGTACAAGTAGGTACGCATTAAAATAAGTTTCTTTGGTATTCTTTAATATGTTTTTTCAGACTATAAAAACTGGAGTTTGAGTTGATCTTACAATTTAGATTATTATATGTATAAGTTGCGTTGTATGTAAATGATTTATTAAATTGGGCAGTATTATGTTTAGGAACGTTGTACAAGTTACAATAGCGCGTAGGACAGTTATGTACGTCAGCACCTCTGATAAGTTTTTCGAACAAATACTTAGGACATTTACTTTCATTAATTTTATGGAGGAGACATGCCATATGCAGTTTGTAGCGTTCATACAGTGTTAACCACGTACTTTGCTGAAGTTTCTCTGTAATATGATCAAATTTACGGAGGTTATAACAAAATCTTAAGCAGCTGTTTTGAATTTTCTGTAAACTTTCTTGATCTTTTTTAAGCAGTGCAGGCCAATATACTACATCACAATAAGCTAGAGTAGATAAAATTAAAGAGTCACATAATTTAAGTTTAACTTCGCTTGATAAATATTCTTTATGCATAAACAATAACTTTAATTTCCAATAAGATCGCTTGAGAAGTAAGTTAACATGTTCTGTGAATTTTAATTCTACGTCCAAAAGTAAACCAAGATTTTTGCAATATGTACTAAATGTTAAAACTTCATTATCAATTAATATTTTAAAATCTAAGTTTTCACTAAGTTCTTTTTTATTTTTCCCAAACAACAGTACTTCGGTTTTCTTTTTATTTAAAATAAGACCATGTGCATTTGACACTTTAAGCATCTGCTCTAGATCTTCATTGACTTTTTGAGCAGCTACATTAAATTCACATTGTGAAAATTTGAAGTAAATTTGTGTGTCATCTGCATATTGATGTATAGAACAAAATTTAAGATAATTGTAAAAATCGGCAGTATATATAGAAAATAATAAAGGACCTAGGACGCTACCTTGGGGAACACCTATTAAATTAGGTATATAATTTGAAAAATTACCATTTACAACTACTCTTTGTCGCCTATTTAACAGGTAACTTTTTAGAAATGCTATTGTAGAATTACTAAACCCAAAATATTGAAGCTTTTTGCACAAAATCTCGTGATCAAGAGTATCAAACGCTTTGCTATAGTCTAGTAAGATTAAAATTGTATTTTCTTGTTTATCATTTGCCCTGAATATATCATCCGTAACATGTAACAATGCAGTTGTTGTACTATGGCCAGCCCGAAAACCCGATTGAGTAGCCGATAAAATTTTCTGTTTATCTAGAAATACATTAATTTGTTCCGCAATAATTTTCTCCATTATTTTTGATATTGTTGGCAATATGCTAATCGATCTGAAATGCGAGAATTCGGTAGGATTGGTATTTTTGGGAATAGGAATGACGTTTGAATCTTTCCATGCACATGGAAATACATTTAATGATATACATTTGTTAATAATATATATTAAATATTCAGTTAAATATGGTAACACTAATGTTATCATTTTAAGATTTATGCCATCAGCCCCCTTAGCATTTGATTTGATGGTTCAAACAATAGATTCAACTTTTTCAGCAGTAACTTGAGTAAAATTTAGTTCAGAAGCAATATCTGGGTGTATCCTGTCATAATTTTTTAATATTTTATTATTTTCATCTCGATGTGATTGAGGTTGCGGTATTACCATTCACAAAAAAATTATTAAGATCATTGGTGTCATGAAAATCAACAAAGGAAGTTTTATTTTTTGAGTTTATATTTAAATAATCCAATGTTTTCCAAAATTCCTTAGGGTGACTTTTAGATTTTTGTTGCAAATAAGCTTTTTTTCTGATTTTATCGAAATGTTAACAATATTTCTGAGTTCCTTATAGTAATTCCACGATGCTAAAGTACCAAGTTTTTTGTATTTTGAGTATGCTCTATCTCTAAGCTTCATCATTAATTTTAAGTTACTGGTTAACCAAGGG
The DNA here is from genome assembly GCA_963680705.1 of Rhagium mordax. NCBI lineage: Eukaryota > Metazoa > Arthropoda > Insecta > Coleoptera > Cerambycidae > Rhagium > Rhagium mordax. The sequence goes on from OY796665.1 coordinate 32,972,865, forward strand.
GCTGGCGACTTAGTTATCCTTACTGTTTTCTCAGGTGCATGAAAATCAAAAATTGTATTTATATTTATATTCCAGAACTCTATCATTTCATCTACATTATCCAGATCATAAATTTATAAGGGACAAATCTTCAAGAAATTTATTATAATCGAATTCTGAGTAATCCCTAAACGTTCGAAAAATTTGAGGTTGTTTATTCTTTTTTATTTTTAAAGTGCAATTTACCAATGAATGGTCTGAGATTCCTTCCATGTTAATAATTTCAACATTGTTTACTAGATCTTTATCAGAGGTAACAATTAAATCAATTAGAGTGCTTGACATCTCCGTGACTCGAGTGGGCTGTGAAATTAGTTGGTGCAAACTGTATTTATTTAAAAAACTGGTCAACTGTTTGGTATTACTATTATTTAAATTTAGTTGGTCTATACTAAAATCCCCCCCAAAAATGATCACATCGAAATCTGATAAGAAACTGATCAGCGAATTTTCTAGGGTTTCTAAACAAAGCGTTAAATTGGTATTTGGTGGCCTATACAACGTTCCAAACATATTCTCTTACCTGACATATTGGTACATATCCACAGTTGCTCCAGAGGGGAATTAACCGGAGTTGGCGTTTCAAGTAAACTATATTTCACTGAGTTATGGACAAAGAAATATCAGTCTCTAAAATCCGATGTCGCACAATCACAAGTTCATTTGGAGAAAAGCTTCAAACCTATTACTGAGCCATTACAAAAATTATTACAAAACATAAAATCAGAGGTCTCAATTAAAAAAGAACCTGATGAATTTAAGTCAGAGCAAAGTAGAACTTCTACCCCTAGAAAATCTCCAGTAAATATTTTAAACAAATATATGCCCACATTGCCTATGACTGGACTTGTTTTTTGGAGGATACTTATCAATTTGACCCAACCCAACATTCAATCGTGGATGAGCAAAATAGTAGCGATTTAATTAATGAAGAAGTTGATAAAAGTCGTGCGTATATGCAAGAATTATCAAAATCAAGGGCTTATACAGATTATTTGGAAGCATACGAACCTTTACCAAGAACGCATATTGATGAATCTATAACAGGGGATGAATCATCATATGATCGTACATATGGCATAACACATGATGTTGAAACTGAAAAATTTAAAATAGGTGATTCCGAATTAAAAATTGTTGGTAAAGACGTAAAAGTGAAGGACATAGTATATCCTGGTACCGTTGGGCTGTATGAATTACTGTTTAAGAAAAATCCTACAGCTTATAATAAATCAGAATTAGATCATTATATGGACATATTAAAACGTACTAATACCTATCGAAGAAATTTTGATTCTACAGAGCAAATTCAAAGCAGTAATACTATAAAGTATAGAAGTATCATAAGACCTTATTTAATAGATAAAGGTTTATTGAAACCTACTACGGTTCCAAGATCATCTTCATTTAGTAAACCACTACCACCCAATACTAGATCTCAAACTAATATTCGCCCGAGATCTCAATCATTTAAGCAAAGTGGTGGAATGTTGAACTTGTCCAACAACAAAATTGATTATGTATATTTTGATAATCCGAATGAGCTGGTGAATAGGTTAAGACTTTTAGTAGCTTCCCAAATGGCTGGAAATAATGGACACAATAATGAAATTGCCTCAATACTTGAAGAGCTGAGAGAATTAAAAATTATTAAATAATGGTCACACATCTATCTCCCTCACAGTATACATCTAGCGCTCACCATGCCTATTGATAAATTTGGTAGACATATGCTTGGCTATCGGTCAAAACCTTACCCCATAAGATCACCTCCTTTAACTGCAACTGAAGATTCTGCGACCAGTCTATCCAGTCTGCCTTATACAAATTCGAGGTGTGGCAAAGAAAACATTAAACCATAAAACGTTAATTTATTATGTGTTAGATCGTGGTACTACAACATATACATTACCTATTTCGGGTATAATTGAAAGCATACATTTACCTTTGAATGTCACCATATTTTTAAACAATGGTAATTATAATCAGGATAATAAAACACTCAGTAAAGGAGATAATCTATCATTTCCACTTCCAAGTGTAGACCCAAAACCACCTCTTTTCGTTGAAATTGTACTGCGTTGCCCCTTAGTATGAAATGAGTAAAATTAAAGAGGATGTAGTTAATGAATTACATAAATCAGCCAGGAAAAATTTTAGAAGGAGACATGTCATTGTTAAAGGCCTAAACGACCTTATACAAGCAGATCTTGTAGAAATGATCCCATATTCTAAAATAAACAAGGGATACAAATATATTTTGGTTGTTATTAATGTATTTTCAAAGTTTGTTTGGTGTGAAGGTGTGAAAAATAAAACTGGAAAAGAAGTAACTCATGCAATGGAAAAAATCTTATCTCAGAATAAAATAAAGCCTAAAAATTTACAAACAGATATGGGTAAAGAATTTTACAACAAAGAATTTAAAGAACTAATGAATAAATTTAAAATTAACCACTACAGTACATATTCCAATTTGAAAGCAAGTGTAGTGGAACGTGTAAATCGCACTCTAAAAAATTTAATGTGGCGACAATTTAGTTTACAAGGGAACTACAAGTGGTTAAATATTTTATCGGACATTGTAGAAAAATATAATAACACTAAACACAAAACTACTGGCATGAAACCAATAAACGTAACGAAGAAAGAGGAACAGCATTTGCTCAAACATGTCGTGTATAGCCATCTAAAAACAGTAGATCCACAGAAACAATAATTTGAAGAAGGTGACTCGGTAAGAATAAGTAAATACCGAGAAGCTTTTTCAAAGGGGTATACTCCCAATTGGTCAAATGAAGTTTTTAAGATACGGAAAGTACGAAATACGAACCCCACTACTTATAATAAAGTAAAACACCCCGATATATATCTTGTGGAGAAGGTTTTACGAAGAAAACAGAACAAACTTTACGTCAAGTGGCTTGGCTTAAACAATCGACATAACTCCTGGATTAATAAAAATGAATTAGTATAATATTATGTAAACTTATTCTAATTAAATAAAACAAATTTTATTTGATATAGATTGTTTTTATTTCAAATCTTTCATTAAATATATTACATCTGTGATTTGTATCTAAAATAGGATCAAGTCACTTTGAGGCTGCCTCGATTCTTCTACAAAAGCGAAATCTGTCCACTGCCAAAAATTCCCAATATTTCTTCCTAGTCATACTATAAGCAAAACTCCATGTAATTAGATGATGTAACTCATTATACTTTTCAATAAACGTTACTTTCTTCATTACACTGTTGTACTACATACACTTTCAAAGACATCAGGATAAGTATAAATTAATTCCAGAATCATGCAGATATTTTCACTTTTTGGATTATCTTCTGGTTTAAGTATATTTAGAGCATTTTCAATAATGTCACCGCTTTGGCTTTGTAATCCTCTACGTAAAATCTTGAAATACTGTTCAAATTGTTGGTTGTTTATCATCTCGATTGTGTACTTCACTAGGGGTAGTAATTCTATTAAACAACATACTGTGTCATATGCCAAATATATGTAGTTATCACCCTTTGAAATCCTGATTACTCGAGCATTTGAAAACTGATCGAAATGTATGCAAATGTTTCCCTCTTGTACTGCATTTGGTTTTTCATTGTAATACAGGAAATTCATTATAGTACCTTGATGAGTTAGAAATTTCTTCCAATCAGCTTCATTGAAAGTCACTTGGTCACCTTTGTTTCCAGATAACATTACACAAGGTACATAACCAAAATCACATGAAATTCCCACCGAAACAAACTTGCACTTGGATTTATTTAACTTATATTTTTTCTCACCGATTTCTTTCTTGAACTCAGGTAAACTTAGTGGAGAATCCAGCAGAGGCATACAGTGAGAGAAGAAGTTTAAAGGTGGTGACATTTTGAAGACTAATACATGCTAGGAATATGTCATGAGTTATATATGCAGTTCCCCCCACCACTTGCTGTCCCCCCACCGATCTAGCAATCCGTTGTAACATCTGTTCCATACGTGTTGCTTGTTTAGACAAGTTAATGATTAGTCATATCTGCTTGCCAGATGTTAACTGAGGTCATCAACCACCTGCTCGCCAGATGTTGTTGTGGGAATATTCATCTGCACTGGTTCCCATAGTCACATGTTATAATTTTTTAAATTATACAAATATCTTCAAATTCATGTAATGGTTGAAGAAAATATCAGAGAATTAAAGCTTAAAATAGAATCTTTTATGTTTAACATTCATTAGAAATTTTATTTTTATTATAAACCTCAAGGACAGGTGACACTCTCTCATGAATTTTGCTTCTTATTTTCAAGAGTGTTTCAGGTGCTATCGCGAAATACAAATCTGTACATTGCGTTGCTTTAAACACTTGATATGCCGATACCATTAAATTATCTTCTAAACTTCTAATAATACAATGCCCCTTGTAATAATCAACCTGTAGATCTGGATGTTCTCCGCGGGCGATAGCGAGCGAGGGATCGTATATTTTTTCATTAACCACATTCCAAAAATGTATAGATATAAGTTTTGCTTCTGCCTCTGATTCACACGTAATAAACCCAATTTTCACATCAGAATGTATACCGAATCGTTCAATTTGCTCATAAAATATCAGCGCAGCGGGAAGACAGCAAGAATAATATTTAAATCTTCTAAATACTGCCTCCATAATTTCGTTTATCTTGTCGGCTGGAATAATTTCTTCACGAATTGGAGTAGACATGACACACTTTTTAGCATGTCTCTTCATATGTTTCTTAGTTGTAAAATACTTTGTGCAATTATTACATTTAATCATTTTGTATAATATTGCGCGAGGATAAAAGAGTTAAACTAGCGAACATATCTTATCGCCGTGTTATAATCGTGGTGGGGGATCACGTGACCATCTGATGTGTTGAACACATGTTATATGATCCCTGGGAATAAACATTTGCTACGGTTCTCACCAGATGCTGTCTAGACATGTATAATATATTGACCCCGCACACGTGTTGAACACATGTTATACATCTACGTGGGAATAGACGTTTGCATTTGGTCTCACGTGTTCACCAGATGTCTAAATACATTGACCCCGCACATTAATTTGATACCACCGGATGGATATTATTAAAGGTCATTCATCTTTGTGCATTAACCGGATGTCGTCTAGACATGTATACAAACTTGTCCCGACAAGTTGTAACCCTATATGGTTGGGTTGGGTTAGGGGGTGGTTTTTGAGGGGGTGGTTTTGAGGAGGTGGTTTTTAGGGGGTAGTTTTTGAGGGGGTTGTTTTTGAGGGGGTAGTTTTTGAGGGGTAGTTTTTGAGGGGGTGGTTTTTTAGGGGGTAGTATTTGAGGGGGTGGTTTTATCAACGTTTAATAACTAAACTAATTTGCTAAGGCTGTGTCAACGTTAGTTAACCATTCGTTATAACCAGTGATAGTTGGAGGGAACGACCGATATTCGCATTAAGTCAACCAACCGCTGTCACAACATCTGATTTAACTCTTGGCCGCTGAATTCAACGCAGGTCGTGGCAAACCCTTAATATATCGATGTCTCGACATCGATAGATTAACGGCAACTGTCGACAATGAATGCTTCCTCGTATACAGGTTTCGCAACTTCCTGAACTAAAGATATAACACTAGATAGACACTATGCACAATACACAATTCACTTCTGACACCTGCCCAGACAGGTATTGTTCGTTCACTCTTCTTTGGCTTCAGCCGAATGGTCAAACCGACGCAATTGCGAGGGTCGTAAGCTATGGGGTCAACACAAATACCAGACTAATACTAGAATGCAATAAAGAAGACAGATATATATTAAACGATCATCATAGTACATATAGAGCCTCACCTAGCAAGGTCTACCACCATAGCCACGATACCCCCACAAGGGGTCAGCGACCGCGACGGCCGCGCTCAAAGACGAGTGAACGATTGCCGAAAGAGAATTATTACATGGACGTGACTGGCAATTTAGTGAGTGGGGTTTATAGACTGTTAGAATTATTTACTAGAAATTTAAGGTAATATTCTCCAAAAGGGGTATATACCGTTAGACGTCTGTGGATATTTCGGAAAAGGGAAATCTCTTCGAATGCTATCTCACAAGGCGGTCACCTGGTAATAATGGGGAAGTGCCCCGGTACCCGTGCGTACCACACTGAGGCATATCCTGGCTTGATATAACCAAAAATATTTTTGCGAGATCATTGGGTGGTCGCCCCTTATATATATAAGGGGCGACCACCCAAAGGACCCGAGACCACTTAATGTCGCCACGTGGCATCGCAAAATTCCGCTATTTCACATTTTTATTCAGTTCCTAATTTTTCAAAATGGTGCTAGCAGACACGATCCCGGTAGAGACGATGACCAATGGGTAGGCGAGGCCAGCTCAACCATCCTTGGAAGCCGTAGGTCACGGACTCCCTAGGAATTCCAGAACGCGAGGGTGGAGTGAACCTATTCTTCCGTAGATCAGTGCGACCACGAAGGTGGATCAGTCTATGATAGATCTGATCGAGAGCTACCGATCTACGGTAGATTCACTCTCGCGCCTTTGTGGAGTATTCCTGTGATCCGTTAGACCGGCTTATGACAATGATCATCTGCGCTATGATCATTGTTGTGGCGCAGTCCGTCCTTCGAGGAATCGGTACTGGCTGAGGACAATGCATGTCCTTGGTCGTCTCTACATGCTGCATCGTGCCTGGATGCGTTCGTTCAAACATGGGATAATGGCCGAAAAAGATAAATGGAATTTTGGAAACTGTACTGAAAATCGTCTTTTATAAAAAATCCTGATATGCACGGAATCATGCATATCAGGCAAAAAGAAGGAATTTTGGTGTTTAGGAACTGAAGTGAAATTCGAGATAATTTTGATAAAAAAATGGTGTACATGGAACAGATGTTCCACATACACCATTCAAGCCTTAGTTTGTGTGCTTATGTCTAATTGGGATCTTTTGCTTAAATCTACTTATACTGCTTCTCCTGGGTACGTTAACAGTTTTAGGGGGTAGTTTTTGAGGGGGTTGTTTTTGAGGGGGTAGTTTTGAGGGGTAGTTTTTGAGGGGGTAGTTTTTAGGGGGTAGTTTTTGAGGGGGTAGTTTTTGAGGGGGTAGTTTTGAGGGGTAGTTTTTGAGGGGGTAGTTTTTAGGGGGTAGTTTTTGAGGGGGTGGTTTTTGAGGGGGTAGTTTTTGAGGGGGTGGTTTTAGGGGGTAGTTTTTGAGGGGGTAGTTTTTGAGGGGGTGGTTCTGTTATCGAACCCAGGAGATGCTGTAAAAGTAGTTTTAAGCAAAAGATCCCAATTAGACATAAGCACACAAGCTAAGGCTTGAATGGTGTATGTGGAACATCTGTTCCATGTACACCATTTTTTTATCAAAAATATGTCGAATTTCAAGTCAGTTCCTAAACCCAAAATTCCTTCTTTTTGCCTGATATGCATGAAACCATGCATATCAGGATTTTTTATAAAATTTATAAGACGATTTTCAGTACACTTTCCAAAATTCCCTTTATCTTTTTCGGCCCATATCTCATGTTTGAACGAACGCATCCAGACACGATGCAGCATGTAGAGACGACCAAGGACATGCATTGTCCTCAGCCAGTACCGATTCCTCGAAGGACGGACTGCGCCACTACAATGATCATAGCGCAGATGATCATTGTCATAAGCCGGTCTAACAGATCACAGGAATACTCCACAAAGGCGCGAGAGTGAATCTACCGTAGATCGGTAGCACTTGATCTGATCTATCATAGACTGATCCACCTTCGTGGTCGCACTGATCTACGGACCCATAGGTTCACTCTACCCTCGCGTTTTGGAATTCCTAGTGAGTCCGTGACCTACGGCTTCCAAGGATGGTTGAGCTGGCCTCGCCTACCCATTGGTCATCGTCTCTACCGGGATCGTGTCTGATAGCACCATTTTGAAATTTTAGGAACTGTATCAAAAAGTGAGATTGCGGAATTTTGCGACGCCACGTGGCGACGTGAAGTGGTCTCGGGTCTTTTCCATATCTATAGTGGGAGACCTCCCGATGATCTCGCAAAATGGAAATAAGGTATTTTTGGTTCAATCAAGCCAGGATAAGCCTCAGTGCGGTACGCACGGGTACCGGGGCACTTCCCCATTATTACCAGGTGACCGCCTTGTGAGATAGCATTCGAAGAGATTTCCCCTTTCTGAAATATCCACAGACGTCTAACGGCATATACCCCTTTTGGAGAATATTACCTTAAATTTTTAGTCTATAATTCTAACAGTAAATCTATAAAACCCACTCACTAAATTGCCAGTCACGTCCATGTAATAATTCTCTTTCGGCAATCGATCACTCGTCTTTAAGCGCGGCCGTCGCGGTCGCTGACCCCTTGTGGGGGTATCGTGGTTATGATGGCAGACCTTGCTAGGTGAGGCTCTATATGTACTATGATGATTGTTTAATATATACCCTTATTTATTATCCATGTCTTCTTATTGCGTTCTAGTATTAGTCTAGTATCTGTGTTGACCCCATAGCTAACGACCCTCGCAATTGCGTCGGTTTGACCATTCGGCTGAGCCAAAGAAGAGTGAACGAGCAAGACCTGTCTGGGCAGGTGTCAGAAGTGAATTGTGTATTGTGCAAAGTGTTTAGCTAGTGTTGTATCTTTAGTTCAGGACGTTGCGAAGCCTGTATAGGAGGAAGCATTCATTGTCGACAGTTGCCGTTAATCTATCGATTTCGAGACTTCGATATATTAAGGGTTTGCCACGACCTGCGTTGAATTCAACGGCCAAGAGTTAAATCAGATGTGGTGATAGCGATTAATTGACTTAATACGAATATCGGTCGTTCCCTCCCACTATCACTGGTTATAACGAATGGTTAACTAACGTTGACACAGCCTTAACAAATTAGTTTAGTTATTAAACGTTGATATGGCGCCCAACGTGGGGCTGTGCTTCGGTTGACCTCATCTCTTGCATGAATCGTAGTCATGAACGACAATCCTTTGATATCTTTGACCCCTAGTGGCTTCTACGAGCAAGAGACCGGGTTGATGGAAGATTCCTCCGTAGTGCCGGAGCGGCAGCCGGAACTGATCAGTAATGTTTCTCCCTCGTTGAGGTCCCCTGAAAATCCTCCATCAATGGAAGATCTATTCGCCAAGATGGCGCAAACTTTTGTAAACGCTATGCAAGACGCAGCACAGTGCACAGCTTCTACCTATGACCGACCACGTAGTCCTAACGTGGAATATCATGGCTTAGACCATGAAAGTCCCGAAACTTTCATCAGAAATTTCGAAGACTATTGCCACAGAGCAAGAATTAATAACAGTACAGACCGATTCCATTTAATAACTGAGCAACTAAAAGGAGAAGCCCGAAAATGGTTTGATCAATATCGAACTCTCATTACTTCGTACGAAGTATTCATTGAACGTTTCCGCAATAGATTTGATTCAGGCGATATCTACACTCAAGCAATCACAAAGCTTTATGGCGAAATGCAGCGTGCAGGTGATTCATCAGCGGTATTCATTACCAAGAAAATATGTCTTTTTAATAGGGTCGACCCCTTCAAACCGGAAGCTCTGAAGGCCAGTATCATACTGGACCAACTCAGACCGGAGATACGTTCTCGCTTACGCGGAACACATATTTTTAACACTGAGTCACTTGTATCGATAGCATCTAGGGTAGAGAGAGATATAACTGATGAAGGATCTGCGGCGCGTTCAAATGAAAATAAATCTAAGTCAAAATCATATACACAAAATTATAATCAACCATCTTCTGGCAACTCCTATAATGGCCGTGTTTGGCATACTCCCCAAAGTGAGAATAACAATAGAGACACTCAAGACGTCAGGAACCGACAAGTCCATTTCCAAGAGCAGGCAACCTCTGGCAATCAAAACCGTCCAAATTCCAACAACCAGAAAATTCCTCCTACACCATGTCGATTCTGTCCTGATGTCCAATGGCACTACCATTCCGATTGTCCAAACAATCCTTATAAGAGACGACAACAGGGAAACTTCTCAGGGGTTCGAGAACAGGGCAATTCCCGCAATCCCCCTCCAGTCGGCCCTACGAGTACGCCTCGTCGTCAATAGACCAATCCCAAACTATAAACCCATTTGACCACTTACCTGACCTGACGTCAGAATACCCAGAATATGCCAAAGACCCTGCCAACTTTCAACCTATAATCCTATCAGAAGCCATTAACCATTTATCAAATTTTTATCCTTTGCCTCGAATCAAAATTATCGTTAATAATAAACTTGTGTTCGCACTTCTTGATACCGGTGCTACAAGGAATATCATTCATCCGCAATTTCTCTCATCAATGAATAATCTATCAGATCTTCAAACTTTCGCTCTTGCTTGTGGCGATCAAGTTATTGATTCGCAAGGCACTACTTCTCTAGACATCTTTATATCGGATGTTCGTTTCCATGTACCATTTCAAGTTATCGAAGAACTGAACGAAGGAATCATATTAGGAGCTCCATTCCTTTATTCTCAACATGTCGTATTTGACTATCATAGGAAATGTGTGTATGTGGGAATAGACAGACGTATAACCGTGTTCTGGAATCAGGCAACAGATAGAGCATCTAATGCAGAATTGCCGGAAACCCTAAAAATTTCTAACTCCATTTTCAATTCACTTTTCAAAGAATTTTCTGATCTATTTACGGTGGAATTGACTCAAGCAACCACCGTAAGTGTTAAACACAAAATTATCGTTAAGGACCATCGTCCATTCAATGTAAAGCCATATCCCATGTCGCCTAGCAAAAAGAAGATCATGTATGATCAGATAGAGGAAATGTTAAAGGCCGGTGTTATTGAATCAAGCACATCACCATATAGTTCACCCCCAGTCATCATTGAGAGACAAGATAAGAAACCGCGTTTCTGTATCGACTATCGTAGATTAAACGAAGTCACGCTTGACGAAGCCTCTGTTTTACCAAAAATCTATGAAAGTATCAAGGACCTGGGGAAAGCTACAGTATTTACTGTACTTGATTTGAAGAGCGGATATTGGCAAATTCCTTTAGATGATTCATCCAAAATTTACACAGCGTTTACTACTCATGATGGAGCTGCCTATCAATTCAATGTTATGCCGTTCGGCTTGAAGACTGCCCCGTGCACATTCCAAAAATTCATGGCCAAAGATGTTCTAACAGGATATTTGCACCATTTCTGTAAAGTCTATTTAGACGACATCATCATTTATAGTGAAGATTTGGAAGGACATGTGGAGCACCTCAGGTTGATTTTCGAACGATTAAGGCTACATAACTTGAAGGTTTCTCCGGATAAGTGTGTAATCGCTACTAATGAGATTACCTATCTTGGGCATCAGATTACTTTAGATACCACTAGACCACTTGATAAACATAAATTGCAGCTTCAGAACTATCCTGTTCCTAACAATAAACGACAACTTCAGAGTTTTCTCGGTCTATGCAACTGGGTAAGAGAATACATCCCTAATGCAGCCCTCATTACCAAGCCGCTAACCAGACTACTCTCGAACGACGTCCGCTATAAATGGACAAAGGAGGCACAGAACGCATTTATGAATATTAAGCAGATTTTAGCAGAACCCGTGGAACTTCATAGACCAGATTTGGACAAAACTTTTATTCTTCAGACGGATGCTAGTCTACTAGGCATGGCAGCAGTTTTATATCAGTTCGGCGATGGAGGTGAAAGACATATTATATCTTATGCGAGTCATACCTTGTCTCCTACAGAGAGAAAATATCACATAAACGAGCTAGAATGTCTAAGTGTGGTTACTTACGTTAAGCGATATAAGATTTACTTAGCAGACAAACCTTTCATCGTCCGAACTGATAATAGGGCTCTCCTGTGGTTGGATAAGCACCGAGATGAGAAAACGAAGTTTACAAGATGGTCGTTGTTGTTGCAAGAATATTCTTTCAAAATTGAACACTGTCCAGGCAAAGAAAATCTTTTGGCCGATTATCTCAGTAGGAATCCTCAAAATTCAAGTTTGGAGCATCTCGATGAAGAGCGAATGTTTCCGCCTAAATACAAATCAAAAGAAAATATTTTGGCTATCACCCATTTGGAACTTTATCAATCAATTATAGAAAGTCAACAGGATTCTACGAACATCAGGGAGAAAGTTAGTCGTTGGATTGAACTCAGTCAACGAACTATAAATGAGAGATCGGTTAAAGACCAGAAATTTTACTCAACTCATCAAGTGAGAAATGGCATACTTATGAGATTGATTTCAGACAAAATTTATTTAGTGGTACCTAAGCGTAAGATCAAAGAGAGCATATCACATTTTCACGACAAGACTGGTGTCGGCCATCCAGGAAGAGATGAAACCTTTCGGACCATATCTAGAACTTATTATTTTAACAACATGTCCAGGCTAGTAGGCCAATATATTCAAAATTGTTTAGTGTGCAAATCTGTTAAAGGACGACAAGTGCAGCCGAAAGCCCCATTACGGTGTCATGAACCTCAATACCCTTTTGAGGTGATCAGTATGGATATCTTGGGACCATACAAACGCGCTAAGGACACTGGTAATCGATTTATAGTCATGACGGTCGATTTATTTACTAAGTGGACCGAAGCGCAAGCTTTCGTAAAGGTGAATGGTGAAACTTTAGTCCGATTTCTGGAGGAGCACTGGATATCTCGGTTTGGCTTGCCGAAGACTATCATATCAGATCAAGGAGGACATTTCCAAAGTGGATGGTATACTCAGTTTAGTAAACGCAACCATATTCAAAATTTCTATACGCCCATTTATCATCAACAAGCATATCCAATAGAAAGACAGGTGCAAGAAGCCAAGAAAATTTTAAAATCTCTTATGTTCAATCAGGCAACAGACACATGGGATATGTACATTGTACAAATGCTTTACAATTTAAGAACACGTAGGAACGCTTCCACAGGATATACCCCAAGCTTTGCAGTTCTAGGCTACGAACTAGCAGAAGCAGGCGACTGGCAGATAGAAAGCTATTTTCAAGAAAGGCAACCCACATTAACCAGACCAGCTATCGTTCAAAATATAAGTCAAAATTCACAGCAGTATAGACAAAAATACGCCCCTAAGGAAGCAGTCACTCCTATCGTTCTAAAAGTTGGAGACAGAGTTATGGCTAAAAATATGCGTAAAGATAAACAGGCATTTATACCATCGTGGACTGGGCCACATAGGGTGACAGAGAAAGTGTCAAATGAGGTTTATATTATCCAGAAAGGCCAACATCTATCCCGATTACATGTGAACGATCTGAGACTTGTGAAACCAACGGAGGAAGTAGGATTCGCATCCAGTGAAGACGATTCCGATGACTCTTCAGTGGGCGATCCGCACGATGGACCAGAGCATTCCAATGATCCAATTCCCGTCCAAGTCCAAATTCATACCCCTAATACAGCCAGCGTAGCTGTCTCGAATGTAAGAAGGCATCCTGCGTCGAAGCAGACAAAGGGTAGCGTTTCCGAAGGGCCGGAAACCAGTTCGCAAGCAGCTTCGCATGCTGATATTTCCATTCATGATCCAGATCCTTCCCCACTAGTACATGACCAAAATTCTATTCGAACCAATGATTCCAAGCAAAACACTGACCAGACTATTCCGCTTACAGAGGGTTCCTCTGAAGCAAATATCCTTTCTGAAAATATTCCACAAAATTCCTGTAATCCTTTCAATCTCGAGAGAGAGCGAAGACTCATAATTCCTTTGACAAATGTTAAACTCGCAAATTCAAGTTATTTTCCAAAAGACGTTCCGTAGAGAAGTCTCTCCTCCCGCTGTCCACACGCGAGGAGAAAATAAGAATGATGAGATTATGTCCAGAAATTTTAAAGCCCAAATTCATAGTCGGATACTGCGGTATCCTTTGTTTCAATTTTAACTAATACGTACTGATTTATGTTCACAGCCTGAACATAAATAGATGCATGCTGATCCTATCCTGAGATCCAAACCATAAATTCCCAATGCAATGATCCACCAGTCCCAATGGTATGTTGGCAGATTCCAGACGAACGAGCCAAGCAGTGGAGTGCAGCATTCTCCAAGAGGATGGACTCCCAAGACATAAGACGAAGACGAAGACAGAAGACGAAGATCGAAGAGCAAGACAGAAGATTCAGAAAACAGTGCATAAAGACACTATCATGTTTTCCAAATATGTTCATTCGATAATTATGTTAAGTCCACTTTTGACCAATAATCCTATAAATTACCAATAATATGATCCATTTACTTTTAAAACCTATGAGGCCAATAATTATGAAAAATTCTTAATGTTAATGTCCAACTACTTTTCGGCCAAGAATTGTATAAATTATCCTAAGTGTTATATCTATGTAAACCATACCACCACCACCATATTCCCACAAGAGTTGTTAATAAATCCTATGATCCATATATCCATTCCTTTTATTTATTTCCTGATGGAAGTAATTAATTTTAAAATATTATTAAGTAATCTTAAGCAGTGACACAGTGTAATAGTGATCGATTCCGAAAGACGAATTTTCCAAAGGAGGGGAGTGTTATCGAACCCAGGAGATGCTGTAAAAGTAGTTTTAAGCAAAAGATCCCAATTAGACATAAGCACACAAGCTAAGGCTTGAATGGTGTATGTGGAACATCTGTTCCATGTACACCATTTTTTTATCAAAAATATGTCGAATTTCAAGTCAGTTCCTAAACCCAAAATTCCTTCTTTTTGCCTGATATGCATGAAACCATGCATATCAGGATTTTTTATAAAATTTATAAGACGATTTTCAGTACACTTTCCAAAATTCCCTTTATCTTTTTCGGCCCATATCTCATGTTTGAACGAACGCATCCAGACACGATGCAGCATGTAGAGACGACCAAGGACATGCATTGTCCTCAGCCAGTACCGATTCCTCGAAGGACGGACTGCGCCACTACAATGATCATAGCGCAGATGATCATTGTCATAAGCCGGTCTAACAGATCACAGGAATACTCCACAAAGGCGCGAGAGTGAATCTACCGTAGATCGGTAGCTCTCGATCTGATCTATCATAGACTGATCCACCTTCGTGGTCGCACTGATCTACGGACCCATAGGTTCACTCTACCCTCGCGTTCTGGAATTCCTAGTGAGTCCGTGACCTACGGCTTCCAAGGATGGTTGAGCTGGCCTCGCCTACCCATTGGTCATCGTCTCTACCGGGATCGTGTCTGATAGCACCATTTTGAAATTTTAGGAACTGTATCAAAAAGTGAGATTGCGGAATTTTGCGACGGCACGTGGCGACGTGAAGTGGTCTCGGGTCTTTTCCATATCTATAGTGGGAGACCTCCCGATGATCTCGCAAAATGGAAATAAGGTATTTTTGGTTCAATCAAGCCAGGATAAGCCTCAGTGCGGTACGCACGGGTACCGGGGCACTTCCCCATTATTACCAGGTGACCGCCTTGTGAGATAGCATTCGAAGAGATTTCCCCTTTCTGAAATATCCACAGACGTCTAACGGCATATACCCCTTTTGGAGAATATTACCTTAAATTTTTAGTCTATAATTCTAACAGTAAATCTATAAAACCCACTCACTAAATTGCCAGTCACGTCCATGTAATAATTCTCTTTCGGCAATCGATCACTCGTCTTTAAGCGCGGCCGTCGTGGTCGCTGACCCCTTGTGGGGGTATCGTGGTTATGGTGGCAGACCTTGCTAGGTGAGGCTCTATATGTACTATGATGATTGTTTAATATATACCCTTATTTATTATCCATGTCTTCTTATTGCGTTCTAGTATTAGTCTAGTATCTGTGTTGACCCCATAGCTAACGACCCTCGCAATTGCGTCGGTTTGACCATTCGGCTGAGCCAAAGAAGAGTGAACGAGCAAGACCTGTCTGGGCAGGTGTCAGAAGTGAATTGTGTATTGTGCAAAGTGTTTAGCTAGTGTTGTATCTTTAGTTCAGGACGTTGCGAAGCCTGTATACGAGGAAGCATTCATTGTCGACAGTTGCCGTTAATCTATTCGATTTCGAGACTTCGATATATTAAGGGTTTGCCACCACCTGCGTTGATTTCAACGGCCAAGAGTTAAATCAGATGTGGTGATAGCGATTAATTGACTTAATACGAATATCGGTCGTTCCCTCCCACTATCACTGGTTATAACGAATGGTTAACTAACGTTGACACAGCCTTAACAAATTAGTTTAGTTATTAAACGTTGATAGTTCTTAGGGGGTAGTTTTTGAGGGGGGTGGTTTTTAAAGGGTAGTTTTTTGAGGGGTGGTTTTGA
Organism: Rhagium mordax; assembly: GCA_963680705.1. NCBI lineage: Eukaryota > Metazoa > Arthropoda > Insecta > Coleoptera > Cerambycidae > Rhagium > Rhagium mordax. The sequence goes on from OY796665.1 coordinate 32,989,239, forward strand.
GGGGGTGGTTTTGAGGTGGTAGTTTTTGAGGGGTGGGTTTTGAGGGGGTAGTTTTTGAGGGTGCATGGGGGGGTGACCTTGATCACTGATCATGATCTAATCACAACTGAACACGCAGCTCTGTCATTACTTTACTACTCGTATTTGATGTTTCATATATTTCTTATATTTCAAATATTTCATATACAGGGTGTCCCAGCCTCACGTCGGCCAAATGTCTTGGCTCTCCTATAAGATCTTGGCACCCATGAAAGATAGGCCCTTGAACCTTAATATCAGTGGAAAGCTCTTTCAAAGGGCTTTCCTTTGGTGTCATAATTACAGGGTGTTCCATTTGAAAAAAATGGGAAAAAGTAGATTTGGCGTTTCCTGACTCACCCGGTATAAAATGACCGATTTCGTTAGATCTGATAACAGCAGCGTAAACTACAGGGTTTTTGACAATTTTTGGCACAAACTAGATCTCAAAATGCTTTTCCGCTACGCCACAGTGAGATCACAAAGTTCGCACGTTTTTGGTACAAACTCACCCATATCATGGTACCGACCCATCGCAGACCCATCAAGTGGCATATCGATTGAGTCGTCTTTAAAAGGAGAATTCAAATATGTAATAATATACCTAGTGTTCCATTTAAAAAAACATAAGTTTATGACATCACGCCTAAATCGATCACCCTGTATATTTCAAAATATTTTTATACTATGCACCATTGTGTCCTCTATCACCTCGTTTTTGAAATTTTTCGATATCTCTTATAGGAGAGCCAGGACATTTGGCCGACGCGAGGCTGGGACACCCTGTATGTATTTCATATATTTCAAATATTTTACATATTTCATGTATTTCATTTATTTCATATTTGAAATTAACTATTTCATGTGTAAGAAAAGTACATCACACTTTCTTAGCATTAAAGTCAGATTCTGACATGTGCACGAGACGTCAAAACACGTGGTGTGATTTATTACATAAAATAAATGTTAACCAGAGATTGTAAAGAAAGGAGCAACAGAGTGAATAATAGACATTGAATGTTGTTTCTTTGATTTACAGGTAAAATTTATAATATACTAACTGTCATTTGTAAATTTGAAATAATAAAATTAAACTTTGATTTACAGAGAAACAATTCAGTTTATTTATTCATAATTGTCCCAAAATAAAAATAAACAACATTATAAAACAACATTCTTCGTGTGAAATTCACATATAAAGATATGGAGAAATTACAATTTGGATTTGAACTAAAAGCTGCTCCAGATGGAAAATCAAATATGTTCAGCTTAACCTCAATAGGAACATGTGATGGTCATAATTTTAAAATACCAGAAGAATACCAAATGATGAGTCTTCATACAGAATTGTTAAAGACACAAGCATTCGCTAAAATAAAAAATACATTAAGAAAAAGATATCAAACGAGAAAAATTTGGATTAGCATATCAGATGATTTATATAAAACTTATGTGGATGAAGAACAAAATTTACATTTTAAAGATTATTTTTTGGAGGAAATTATAGGAGACAAAGACCCCGCTAAAGCTCAGGCTAGTACAGATGAATCAATGTTAAAGATATTAGAAAAATTGCTAGAAGAAAAGCAAAGAGATTCTGAAATTCAAAATTTAGGAAAATTGGCAAAAGATTTTATGATTGAAAAATTCACTGGCAAAAGTTCAAATGCCCATCAGTGGATTAATGAATTTGAGAAAGAATGCGAACGTTTTAAAATAACTGAAAATAACAAAAAAATTGAAATATTAAAATTCTTTTTGGAAAAGCTTGTAAAGACTGGTATAGCTGTATGTTATTAAAATTTACAGTAGAGTCAGAATGGGAAACATGGAAGAAAACTTTTTGTGAAACATTTGCAAATAAAAGTTGGTCTCCAATTAGATATGCGCTTTCCTTTAGATATCAAACAGGTTCATTATTAGAATACGCTATAAGAAAAGAAAAATTGTTAATAGACGTGAGAAAATCAATTGATAAAGGAACCTTAATAGATCTCATTGCAGCTGGCTTGCCAAATTTTGTATGTGACAGGATTGATAGGGAAAGTTTGACGGAAACTGAAGAACTCTATAATGAAATAGGTAATTTGGAACATTTAATTAATAAAGATAGATGGATAAGTAAAAGAAATAAAGATTTTAATACCAAAGAAAAAATCGAAAAAATACCATGCAAAATGTGTAAAGAAAAAAACAAAGGCATACGTTACCATCCCGAATCTACATGTTGGTTCAAAGATAAAGAAGATAAAGAAGACAAAATTAAGCATGTAAATAATTCTGAATTAGAAGTAGAATTAAATTGTAAATTTTATGTTTCATGTTTCAGATTTAAAATTTGATATTTCGTATTTCGTATTTCATATTTGATATTTGATTTTTCATATATTTATTTCTTATTTGATATTTGATATTTCATATTTCGTATTTCGTGTTTCGTATTTGATATTTCATATATGTATTTTATAGTATATTTCAAATATTTCATATATTTTATATATTTCAAATATTTAATATAAATATTTGGTAAGTATTTGATATTTCATATTTTATATTATTTAAAATCTACAAGGTATTTCTGAATTTAGTATTCTACACATCAAGTAAATTGGTATATAATAATAAATAAATAATAAATACACCACATGTAATTACGACCCCCTTTATCCCAGAAGGCTGAGCCTTGTGCGGGAGGGGGCTACACATTTAAAGACAAGGGACACACATCCAATATCAGTGTATAATTGAAAAATCCCTCTCACATTATTTTCCATTGCCACGACCGGGATTCGAACCCGGGACTTTTGGTGAGAGGCAGGTACTCTACCATCTCGACCATCAGTCATATGCCAAGAAGAAGAAAATCATTGTATGCGGTGTCCCAAATTATTTGATTTTAGCCGTGTTCTCCTACGCTTTAGACCAGATAAGGAAAAATCGACTATGGTGCTCAGAGTAAAAATTTTGTGAAACCGTCGCCGTATCTCTAACCGTTTTCGAAATATCGACAATAATTGAAATTTGGCAAATTTTGAGAAATTGTGTCAACTTTTTTATTTTTGATTATTTTTTCATTATTTAAAAACTTTCTATGGGCAAAAATGTTCATCACTACTAAATTTTAAGATATCAAGTCCAACTCTCTTATTTCAAATGAGAATAGATTTGATTTCAAAATATCGCAATAAAATCAAGGTTTCCAAAAATATACTTGTTCGCGCATATTATATTACCATCAGGAAATATTAGTATTAGTATTAAAACACGAGAAAGATTTTATTATTTGAAGCAACAAAATTTAACAACATAATTAACAACATATTTTAATTATTAATTAACAATAAAAAAAATCAAAATTTAATTGCAAATTGTGTTCGTTTTGTGCGCCATTTTTCTCCAGATAGATTTGAGACCTCTTCTTAATTGATTTCTGCGTATTTAAAAGCTGCTAGAGCTAAAGCATTTCTTACTCTTTGCTCTAGCAATTCTCGGCGTTTCTGGATGCATTTTAAGTATTAAATCTTTGACAGAGCCCCACATAAAATATTCAATAGACTAAGGTCGGGGGAACTTACAGGCCATACTGTCCCAAGTTCCATTCCATTGGTTCCCAAACAACTCATCGAGTTTATTGATGGTTATGAACTAGTATGCCATCTTGAATTGTGTTTAATAAAATGTTAGTAGTGCTAATTATGTGAAGTGTAAAGTTGCAGAGTTTCCTATCCATCTCGTCAGATTATTTAAATTTACGAGAGAGAGTCAGCAAACTGTAAATAATCCTAACTGCCTGAAATAAGGAAATGAATAAACTCGTTGCTCCATTTTGATGCGATCGATACTCACCAATAATATGAGCCCATAATTCAGATCGACAAGACCAAAACAACTCACTTTCAGTGGTTCCAGGCTGTTCGTCAAAATCATTCCTAGCGCCATTTTACTTTCGTGATTCCAGTGGTGCCAAGGAGTGTTGCACAATGTTACGAAAAAGTGATTTGACTGAAAAAAGAGGGACATACAGGGTGGTCCAGTTTCCAAGACGGAGAGCATCGAAAAAAAGATATGAGTTTGCTACAGGGTGTTGCAGTTGAAACAAACTCTTTTTTTTTTTCGATGTTAGAAACTGAACCACCATGTATTATTACTTACTTCGTCTGCTAATTTTTGCCCGCATATGCAGAACATTAAAAATAATGTGGTAATAGCAGCCAAAATTAAAATCATTCTCCAGTTGCTCGAAGGACTAACTTCCTACAATAGAATTATTATTAAATTACTATACGGAATGTCAATATAATAATTTAAAAAATTATAAAAGTTATACTTACAAAAATAAGAAAGCAAGCGGCGGAAACAAATGCCAGAGTGCCAAATACGTTAAATACCAACATTATTATGTTTTGTGTTTTTTGTAGAAAAGTGGTCGTAACCCTGAAATTATAATACGGGAAGTACAAATACGTACATATTTTTTTATTGCATAATTTGTTATAGTCTCTTGGCTAAAGTATATATCCAGAAAAAAGTACAAATAAGTTTAGGTATAAAACTGGATTTATTAACGATAAAAAAAATTACCATTCTATTACTTACATTTTCATAACCGCGTGTTGCTTTGCACAGATTGCTAAGGACTTATATTGTGCTCTGACGCTTTAATTCAGTTCCAAGGCGATTTTTTCCTCCGAAATCCTGCTTTGGAATTTCGCGCATATTTATAGTGAGGAGATATAATTGAAATCTGGCATGAAAGACGACGTAAACAGCTCCAAATAATGGACATACAGCTCCATATGCAATCATTAGAGAGCAAAGGTAAAAAATAAAAATAAACACAGTTGACCATCTTCCTAAATGCTCTGTGCTATACATAACTGCAAAAATGAAACGCTTCTCATCACCAACGAGTGGAAACAGGGAAAAATACAGTAAAATACCTAATCCATAATTAATGACACACATTAATTTAATAATTCTGCTTTCGCGTAATATTCTGTCTCTTGTCCTCTTGCCACAGGAACTTATGGACCAAAACGTGTTGAGTAGAATTTCTTGATATTGAAAAATATCCTTGATATAAACAAATGTCATTACCAATCCAAAACATCCCTGCAAGTGAGAAACGATCAAGTAATCGGTGATGCAAAATATTTTAGGCTTAACTGAAAATAATATTGGTAAGAATACACCGTGGTCCGTTACTATCCGTCCGTACCGCCTTCAGTTAAGTATAGATACTCAGAGATCTTAGTGTTCGTGAGTTCCGCTGTATTATACTACTAAATCCGTTGGTCTTTTGTTTCATAAAATATGCATCGGCTGGTTAGATTTGCTCGCTCGGGCAACCTTTAAGGCTTCAGTGCATAAAGTTCTACCGGAGAACTTAACTTGCGAAAAATAGTCCTTGTTAAATAGCTCTACGTTTGTGGCAGTAGTTCGCCGTACTGTAAAACCCTCTGTATAGACAAGAATATCTATAGCTAACCGACTGCCCGCCGTTCATACTATATCCTGTTGGAAATTCCGTTTGCTTGCCGTCCGAAATAGTTTCAGCCGTGAAAACGGACACCGGTTATCCAAACTCACCGTCTTCCGAAATAAAGTCGTATTCATGCGTATATACTCTTGATTGCCAGCCCGCATATTTCTTATCGTTATCAAATTTGTACATACTCGACTGCAAAGTTGCTGAAATATCCTGTTTATTGATTTATTCATTACTGATTTAATAAATAAATACGTTGGTATACATAGGTAAAATTCACGAGTTATGATTTCCGTTATTTATTTCTAATTAACCCGTTTGAGAAATTGTCCAAGTCCAGTCCCTGGACAAATAACCGTATCTCCATCTGTTAGCTACCCCTAAACGTTCTCACAGTTGTAATAGAGATGGAACATTGAAAGTTTTGGTTTTTTTTTCAAATTTAGCCCTTTTTGTACAATCTCCCGAGGGAACACTAACCGGACACATTATTTTCTCACAAACAAAATTTTACAACGTTGCGACAATTAAAATTATAAATTTCAACTTACAGGCTGCTGCATAAAAATACCTGGTAAATATTCCAGATAAGAAATATTCTTATACAAAATTATATCCTTGATGCATATCAAATTAAAGATTTGCAGGTAAGACACAACAATTATAATAGCAGCTTTAATAACATAAAGGTGGTTCCTCAATCTATACCCTATCAACCATAGGACAAACTGCAAGGGATCGTCTGCAAAAATTTGTTTAACGAATAAGCTGATCACCATGTATATATTTATTAAGCTTACCATCCATCAAGCTTTGTCCTCTTCCATGCCTCTCGACCATTTCAAATAACGCTCTCTTGCTACCTTCTAACTAAACAGTGGTAAAATATAAAAATGAAGTTTTCATTAGTTTTTTTCTTCGTAAATGCAAAATAATTCATTATTTAAGTACCTATTGAGTAAACTATTTAAAAGAACATTAGTATAGTTTATTACGACTAAATCGATGTACTTATATAATGGATCGAATTAATTTATATCTGGAGAAAGCGCTGGCTCTTTTGTAATCGTATGCTAGGTGCGTATTTAAAATTATTTTCACAAATAATGAAAAAGCTTCATGGTGAAAGTGTTAGGTGCTTGCAAAGTGAGAGTGCTTTCCATAAGAGTCCGTGGTAGTCAGGCTATTTAAATTTCCAAGAAATAGTCAGCAAACTGTACATAATCCTAGCGCCCTGAAATATAGATATGGATGAACTATTTGCTTGATTTTGACGTGAACCTTACTTACCGATAATATGAGCGGATAACCCAAATCGACAAGACCAAAACAATTTATTTTATATGGTTCCAGGCTATTTATTAGCATCATACCCAACGCCATTTTACTTCGTCGGTCCCAGTGGTACTGACAACGCCTTAGGGGTACGAGATTTGAAAGTGTTTGGAAAAATTCCCCGAAGGTGCCTGGATACTGACTGGGGTTAGTTAAGTGACCACCACAAATTTGTATATTAAAAAAAAGTTGTTGGGCGCCAGTGGCAGCGTGTTAACTAGATCTCGATCCCGGGTCGTACTTGATGTGATTGATCTCAGGGTGTGTTGCTTAATCAACAAAGGAGTTATAGTACTTGCACTTACCTTATAATGAAGGTCTAAGGTGAACTTAAAAAATAATAGCACTGGCACTTGAGCTTTATATGAATTGCAACCGGTGTAACCGGAAGGGTTCACCATTAATGACTGGACTAGTAAAAAATATTGGAATAAATTCCTAGCTCTGTTAGATGTTAGTATATTTGGCCTTGACCACCTGAAAGTTGGACGGGTTACTTCAGTTACACATCACATCAACATAAACAGTTTAATACAATAAGTCATTAACAATATAAAATAAATGCTCTATGATTCTATGAGTAGCCAATGTAATAGTATCAGTCGATCGCGATACAGTTTATGCCAGGCGGCAATGTCAATGTTCTAATTCAATAGCCAATAAATAGTTCTCTTACCCTCTTGGAGTAAGGTTACGTCTCGCTTTGATAATCCTGAGCGTTACAGAAGACTCACTAGGGCTTAACACGACATAAGTATTGGTTTAAAGAAGCACGCACTAGATACACAGTAGTATTTGTTAAAAGTTCTAAAAAATCCTCGGCAGCGGACACACACGTCCAATACGAGTATTTATTGAAAAAGTCTTGACTACGGACACACACGGTCAATACGCGTATATGTAGAAAAATTCCTGACTACGGACACACACGGTCAATACGAGTATTTGTAGAAAAATTCCTGACTACGGACACACACGGTCAATACGAGTATATATATAGAAAGGTTCGTAAAGTGTAGTGGTAGGTTATAAACACCTCACACTCGCGATGGTTTACACACGAATGAGTTAAAGTAGGGTTATGTTGTATACCCTTCACAGCGAACACACAAGCACAAGGTAAGCACTCGAGATGATGATACACGTATGAATGTTCAAAGCTAAACGACGCCGACGCTTAATGGTGACGAGTTTGTAAGAAGCAGTTCACAGCGAACACACACGCACAAGGTTAGCACTCGCGTTGGTTATTACACGTATGAGTTGTATTTGATTAAGATTAGAAACACTTCACAGCAGACACACACGCACAAGGTAGGCACTCGCGATGGATGACACACGTATGAAGTTTCGGAACTACTACGCCGACGCTTACTGGTGACGAGTTAGTTTCGGGAGAAGAACCGACGTTGATGTTATGAATGCTCGGCGGGGACTCAATATTCCCAAAATTTGGTTTTTCTTTTATAGTAAAAATCAGAACGAAATTTTGTTCTAGAAGGTTTAAACGTAAATAATTTCAAAAGGCCCCTGTCACGTGACAAAAATTAAATAAAATTTTTCTTAAAATCCCTATAACTGAAGTCTTCTGTACTTTTTGTTAAAATTTTTTGTATGGGGGTCTAGTACACCCCCCCACCATGATGTGGCTGTAATAATTTAATCCTCAGTGGGCACATAACACCCCCCCACCGAGATTGGCTTTTGGCGATGGCGTTTGCTATCCTTGGCTGTTGGATAGAAATCGATGAGCTTAAAAAGTAATATATAAGAAACTTAAGATTAGCTTATTCTAGGTCGGATCTAAAAAATTTTAAACCCTACTAAATATGTGAACTAAACTATATAATGATTATATAAGAATGTCAGCCCTACTAAATATGAGAACTCGCGGTTATTTCATTTGGACATTAGCGTAACCGACATTATATGGGGACTATTCGGAGTCCGATGATTTGATGACAATCCTAGTACGTCGTTTTCGCCGAATAGGCATTCGTGCTGGAACTGACATCTGTTGCTGACTAGTTGCCGACAAACCAGGCTTAAGCGATTGGCTTTCGGATTGTGGCTGAGTAGGTGCCGACGAACCAGACATATGTGTTTGGCTCTCGGATTGTGGCTGACTAGGTGCCGACGAACCAGACTTAAGTGTTTGGCTCGCGGATTGTGGTTGAGGACGACATCGCGCTACTTCCCTTAGTAGTGGACGTAATGACTCTGATTGTGACTCTACGGTTCCTGACTCTGAGTTTGAGCCAGGTCGTGTTGTTACTCGGTCTAGGCGAGGTTTTCTAAGGGGTAATGCCAATTTTGAAATTGGGCTTGCAATGGGGGATGCCAATGTTGAAATTGGGCTTGTAATGGGGGATGCCAATGTTGGAATTGGGCTTATAATGGGGGATGCCAATGTTGGAATTGGGCTTGCAATGGGGAATGCCAATGTTGGAATTGGGCTTGTAATGGGGGATGCCAATGTTGGAATTGGGCTTGGAGGAGGTTCCGGTAACGGAAGATCCTCATCAGACGATGTGTCTGGGGAGCTGGTTTCAGTCTCATGATGAATATCCCTCTCTGGAACCTTTGGCGCAGGTCTCAAGTGGTCCACATGTACATCGGTGCGATGTCGTCCCTTTTGCACTGTGTAAATCTCGTCAGAGACTTTACGAACGACTGGGTGTGGCCCTTGCCACGCTGGCTCAAAAGTATTTTTATGAGGTCGAAGGTTTTTCACCATGACTTGGTCGTGTTCTTGAAATTGAATTGGGGTCGCTTTGTCTCGTGGGGCGTATCGCTCTTGATAGCCTGTTTGGGTTCGTCGAGCCTGTTCCAGGCGATCCTGTGGGGAGATTCCAGCTAAACGTTCGCGCTCGGCTAAGTATGCTGGTGTATCCCAGTCGCCAGGCGCTGGGGGTTCGAAGCCAAACATCAGGCAAGCTGGTGTCTGTTTTGTAGCGGCATTTTGCCGGTTCCTAATCACTTTTAGGGCCGGTGCCACGTACAAATCCCAAGTGTTGGGAGGTTTATTTAATAACAAAGTTTTCATCACCTTTTTCAGATCTTGTACCTTTCGTTCAACAGGATTTGCCCGTTGATGGTAAGCAGCTACGTACTGTATGCTGATTCCCTGTTCGGCACACCAGAGTACATATTCTCTGCTTTTAAAATGTCCACCATTATCGGATAAAATCTTTCTGGGGGTACCATATCGTGCTGTTAAGTTCTCCAAGAATCCAACCACCGTTGGTCCGTTAACTGCGGGGTATACAGAGGCTTCTGTCCACCGAGTCAATATGTCTTCCACCATGATGACATAACGGTTTTTTCGTTGATGGGTTTCCTGGTAGGGCCCCAGAATGTCGATACTGAGTACTTCAAATGCATGTTGCGGCGATGTTGCTCTGAAAGGGGCATGCGGCTGCAATTGCCTCCCCTTTACAGTCTTACAGACCAAGCATTCCCGGAGTTGTTTCCGGACATGGTTATTCATGCCCTTCCAATAATAACCACGCTTGATTTGTCTAAGAGTTTCTGCTATGCCTGGATGAGCAGCTGCTTCACGAACATGGTAGTGGTTAATGACTTCTGTTATGGCATTTTTGGGGACTACAAGGCGTTTTCCCTCGTTAGTTGTCCTCCATAATAGATCGTCTTGTACCAGATAATGAGCGTAGAACGCTTGCTCTTCCTCCTCTTCGGGTTCTTGCTCTGCATCTCTAATCCGCTCCCATCTGTCAAGATTGGATCGTATCTGCCGTGAACGCCCTTGTGCACGGGATACATCTTGCATTAAGGCTGCGTGAGTTACAGCATTCACCTTCAGAGTTGGTGTGAATTTGGGCATAAGTAGCCGATCTTCATCGGGTGGTTCTCGTATTTCGTCATCTTGTGGATGGCGACTCAAATAGTCAGCTAATAAATTTTCTTTACCGGCGCAGTGCTCTACCGTGTAGGCATATTCTTGAAGTAATAAGGCCCACCGAGTTAGTTTAGCCTTGGTGTCCTTAAACCGGCTGAGCCATAATAGCGCGCGGCTATCTGTAATGATAGTAAATGGCTGATCTATTAAGTATAGACTATATTTTTTTAAGTAGGTCATCACGCTGAGGCATTCGAGCTCATTTACGTGATAACGTGATTCAGCTTTCGTTAACGACGAACTCGAATAGGAGATGATCCTCTTCTCGCCTTGATCACCAATTTGATATAAGACTCCTGCAAGGCCTAACATGGAGGCATCGGTTTGGAGTATGAACCTTCTCTTAAAATCGGGTCGGTGCAAGGAGAGCGGTTGTCCTATGGCTGTCTTTAATTTCTCGAAAGCGTCATCAGTTTCGGGCGTCCATATGAAACGAGTATCCTTAGTCAGTAAGTGGGTTAATGGCTGTGTAATCTGTGCAACATTTGGGACGTACTCTCGTACCCAATTACACAGTCCCAAAAATGACTGGAGTTGACGTTTTGTTGTTGGAGCCGGATAATCTTTAATGGCTAATACATGTTTGGCTTGAGGCGTGGTTGTCCAATTAACTATACGATGTCCCAAGTAGTCCAGTTCCGGTTTCGCGATCTGGCACTTCTCTGGCGAGACTTGTAAGGTATGGATTCTTAGCCTCTCAAACACAAGTTTCAGATGACATACATGTTCCTCCAAATTGTTACTATAAACCAGAATGTCGTCTAGGTACACCTGGCAAAAATGGTGAAGGTATCCAGTAAGCACATCTTTTGTCATCAGCTTTTGAAAAGTTGATGGTGCCGTTTTGAGTCCAAAAGGCATCACCCTAAATTCATAAGCTGCTCCGTCCGGTGTAGAAAACGCGGTATATTTTCTTGACTCCTCATCCATCGGTATTTGCCAGTAACCACTTCGCAAGTCCAAAACCGTGAAGATCCTTGCCTCTCCAAGATTCTTCAAGGCCTCGTGGATTTTTGGCAGGACAGAAGATTCATCAAGTGTTATTTCGTTCAAACGACGGAAGTCGATACAGAAGCGCGGCTTCTTTCCCGGCCGTTCGATCAAAACTGGTGGCGATGAGTATGCCGATGTGGAAGGCACAATCACTCCGGCCTGGAGCATCTCTTGCACCTGGTCGTATAGAATGCGCTTCTTTTCCGGCGACATCGGGTATGGACGAATATTTATAATGGGAGCGTTGTCCCTGAGAACTATCCGATGTGTGGTCGTGATAGTTGTAGCTTGAGTTGGAACTTCCGCGAATAGATCTGCGAATTCGTGAAATAATGGTTTTAGTTCACTGGCGTATTCGGCTGGGATCTCCAATTCGGGATGTAGTTCTTGTGGTATTTCGGTTTTTGGCACAGCCTGATTCCAATACGCGGTCAGTCGTTGTTGTCGTCCAAAATATATACATTGTCGAGCATAGTCAATGATGACATTTTCCTGCTGTAAAAATGGGCCGCCAAGCATGACCTCCTCGCTTAGATTGGGTAGTGCGAAAAACTTATGTGTTGTACAAACACCTTGTATCGTTACTGCTAGCTCCGTTTCTCCTACTGATAATATTTTGTCTCCGTTGGCTAGTGTGATAGTCGGATGAGCCCTGTCATTGATGACCATGTTCACTAGGCTTGATCGGATTATATTACCAGTAGCGCCGGTGTCGATGAGTGCTTGACACTCATGGCCAGCAATACTTATGGTTAATCTAGGCAGTGGCCTAGTTGCGTATTCCCCTCCGCATTGTTGAATCATCGCAGGTTCCATATGAAGCGTTTCTCCAGTGGCGGGTATTCCGAGCAACGGGTAAATGGATGCAACGGACTGCTTAGGCAGTGGCTGGGTTGCTGGCTCCATTCCGCATCGTGGAATCGCCGTTGGTCCGACGTGGAGTGTGTCTTCATTGGCTGGTGACCCAAGCAACGGGTGAGTTAAAGCAATAGGGTCCCAGCTAGTAGTTGTGGATGTTGAGTCTATTCCGCCTTGTGGAGTCGTCACAGGTCCGACGTAGAGTGTGTCTCTAGTAGCTGGCAATCCTAACAACGGGTAGATGGGTGCAACGGACTGCTTAGGCAGTGGCTGGGTTGCTGACTCCATTCCGCATTGATGAATCATCGCAGGTTCGACGTAGAGCGTTTCCCTAGTGGCTGGCGATCCGAGCAAAGGGTGTGTGGATCCAACTGGTTCCGAGTTCTCCCTCCCAAGGGGGGAAGACTCGTTTAGTGCTGACTGGGAGCTGTGTTCGGGCCGTTTGGGGGAGGTAAGGAGGCTGTGGCTCCCCGGGCCCCCTCGAAGTTTCCCGACACCTTGTGATTTTGATTAGCATTTAGCTGATTCCCTTGGGAATAGCGTTGCTGCCTTGTAGGACAGTCCTTGTAGAAATGCCACTGTTCTCCGGGGCAATACCTGCACGGAGATGGGGGTCCAGTAGTGTTCCTATTGGAGACCATATTTCTCGCTGGGGGATCTGTCGCTGGTTTTGATGAGCGGAATGTCTTAGTGACATCCACTTCGCTGAGGTCAGCTTCAATCAATGTGGCTATGCTTGTTAATTCGTCCAGACTGCGCAGTTGGTGCCCACGCAGACGCGAACGAATATCTGGAAGCAGCTGATCCAAAATGACTTCTAGCTGTAGTACCTCAGGCTTGTAAGGGTCGACTCGTTGAAACAAATTGGCTTTTTTTGTAATGAACACGCCTACGGGTTCATCCTTAATCTGCTTCGAACCGTACAATACCGTCATTACGCGTGTGATACGCGATACTGAATTGAAATTATTCAAGAACCTTTCCTCAAAGGCGCGAAAACTGGGTAAAATGGTTTTGTAAGGCTCGTGCCATTTTTTAGCCGCGCCACGTAGTAAATCCGAGATTACTGCCAGCTTGTCGCGATCTTCTCTTATATTTTGCCGAGCAAAATATTCCTCTGTTTGTTGAATAAACCCTTCTGGGTCTTCGTGGTCCAGTCCTGAAAAAGTTGGGGCGCTTAATAGACGGTCATGTCGGTTGACTGGTTGTGCAGCGTTTGCCATTGTTTGCTTGAATGTATTTGCCATTGTTTCGGCCATTTGCTGGAAAAAGGCTTCAAATTGCGGCACAGGCGCATCCATGATGGGTACTTCCTGAGCTCGGGGACGTATTATCGGTGTTGGTACCGCATTAGTTTGATCAGGATTGACGTTTGGTACATCTTCCACCAGTGAACGCACATGTTGCGTCATAATATTTTGTATTGGTTCTGTATCCAGCCGGTCGATAAGACGTTCTGGAACAATGGGTGTCATCCCTGGACTCGGAGGGCACACAGAAATACGAGATAAATCCATGTTGTCCGTGTTGGGATGTGTTGGTTGTATACAGTTAATATAATCGGCGTCCCAGCTGACACGAGATGGTCCGTGGATGTGGCCGACGTTCGTTGTTTGATTATTGTCTAAATAAGTGATCGTTGAACACTCGGAACTGCTCGTTGGAGTGTCGCTCATAAAAAGTTGGTCACCACTGATTGGTCGATACGTGGGATCAGTCATTCCTAATTGGCCGACGCACCGCTTCTTCGGGTTGACGCACACGTTCTACGCGCACCGTAACGTTTGACAGTCGAGTTTTAGTCTTTGAAGTTAAAAGTACAAGTAACTCTTTTTTGTTGTAGCTTTTGATTCGTTGAATAACTCTTTATTCAGCAAGGCCCCTAGTTGGGCTCGCCATGACAACGCCTTAGGGGTACGAGATTTGAAAGTGTTTGGAAAAATTCCCCGAAAGTGCCTGGATACTGACTGGGGTTAGTTAAGTGACCACCACAAATTTGTATATTAAAAAAAAGTTGTTGGGCGCCAGTGGCAGCGTATTAACTAGATCTCGATCCCGGGTCGTACTTGATGTGATTGATCTCAGGGTGTGTTGCTTAATCAACAAAGGAGTTATAGTACTTGCACTTACCTTATAATGAAGGTCTAAGGTGAACTTAAAAAATAATAGCACTGGCACTTGAGCTTTATATGAATTGCAACCGGTGTAACCGGAAGGGTTCACCATTAATGACTGGACTAGTAAAAAATATTGGAATAAATTCCTAGCTCTGTTAGATGTTAGTATATTTGGCCTTGACCACCTGAAAGTTGGACGGGTTACTTCAGTTACACATCACATCAACATAAACAGTTTAATACAATAAGTCATTAACAATATAAAATAAATGCTCTATGATTCTATGAGTAGCCAATGTAATAGTATCAGTCGATCGCGATACAGTTTATGCCAGGCGGCAATGTCAATGTTCTAATTCAATAGCCAATAAATAGTTCTCTTACCCTCTTGGAGTAAGGTTACGTCTCGCTTTGATAATCCTGAGCGTTACAGAAGACTCACTAGGGCTTAACACGACATAAGTATTGGTTTAAAGAAGCACGCACTAGATACACAGTAGTATTTGTTAAAAGTTCTAAAAAATCCTCGGCAGCGGACACACACGTCCAATACGAGTATTTATTGAAAAAGTCTTGACTACGGACACACACGGTCAATACGCGTATATGTAGAAAAATTCCTGACTACGGACACACACGGTCAATACGAGTATTTGTAGAAAAATTCCTGACTACGGACACACACGGTCAATACGAGTATATATATAGAAAGGTTCGTAAAGTGTAGTGGTAGGTTATAAACACCTCACACTCGCGATGGTTTACACACGAATGAGTTAAAGTAGGGTTATGTTGTATACCCTTCACAGCGAACACACAAGCACAAGGTAAGCACTCGAGATGATGATACACGTATGAATGTTCAAAGCTAAACGACGCCGACGCTTAATGGTGACGAGTTTGTAAGAAGCAGTTCACAGCGAACACACACGCACAAGGTTAGCACTCGCGTTGGTTATTACACGTATGAGTTGTATTTGATTAAGATTAGAAACACTTCACAGCAGACACACACGCACAAGGTAGGCACTCGCGATGGATGACACACGTATGAAGTTTCGGAACTACTACGCCGACGCTTACTGGTGACGAGTTAGTTTCGGGAGAAGAACCGACGTTGATGTTATGAATGCTCGGCGGGGACTCAATATTCCCAAAATTTGGTTTTTCTTTTATAGTAAAAATCAGAACGAAATTTTGTTCTAGAAGGTTTAAACGTAAATAATTTCAAAAGGCCCCTGTCACGTGACAAAAATTAAATAAAATTTTTCTTAAAATCCCTATAACTGAAGTCTTCTGTACTTTTTGTTAAAATTTTTTGTATGGGGGTCTAGTACACCCCCCCACCATGATGTGGCTGTAATAATTTAATCCTCAGTGGGCACATAACAGTACCAAGGGGTGTTGCACAACGTCACGAAAAACTGGTTTGACTGAAAAATAACCGGTTAGTATTTCAGTATGAAGATTTGTTTATAAAGATAGTAGTTACCTCGTCGATTATCTTTTGCCCGCACATACACATTGCTAAAGATAATGATGTAATGAAGGCTAGAGATAGGATCATTTTCCAGTTGCTTGAAGGACTAAGGTCCTACAAAGAAACAACTGTATGTCAAAAAGAAAACGGAAATTATATCGACAGTAACATTAGAGGATGAATTTAAAGAAATTACTATTAACTAATTTACTATAAGAAATATCAGCATAACATTATTACGAAATCATACTTACAAATATAAGACAACAGGAAGCAGAAACAAATGCCAGTAGGGTAAGTACGAAAAATGTCAACATAAACGTATCTTGCGTTTTTCGTAGAAAACTGTTAGTTACCCTAAAATTTTAATAACGTTAGTACAAACAGTCAATACAAATAATAGACGTCCCAGGTTCCTTACTAATAGAAAAATTATCAGTCGACTTACATTTTTATAACTGCGTGGTGCTTTGCGCATACTGACAAGCTCTCATATATTGTTCTCTGATGCATTAGTTCTCTTGTGAGACGATTTTTCCCCACCAAGGCCTCCCCTGGAATTCTGCGTATGCCATCGTTGAGAAGATAAAATTGAAATGTGGCATGAAATACAATGTAAATAGCTCCAACTGATGGACATATTATTCCAAAACTAATTAATAACAAGCATAAATAAAAAATGAAAATGAATACTGTCGACAATCTTCCGAAATGCCCTTTGCAAAACATAATTGTAAAACTCAGATGCTTCTCATCGTCAGCGAATGGAATTAGGCAGGAATGGTTTAAGATGCATAACCCACAAGAAATAATACGCATTAATTTGATAATTCCGCATTCTCGTAATATTCTGTTCTTTGTTGGAAAAAAACACCGGGTAAATATTTCAGATAATTGATATCCTTATATAAAATTATATCCACGATGCATATAACGTTGAAAATTTGCAGGTAGCACACAACTGCTAGAATAAGGGCTTTCATTACATGAAAGTGGTTCCACAATTTTTTTCCCATCAGCGAATCGATAAACCGCATGGGATCATCTGCAAAAATTTATTTGTTCTATTAAATAACTTTATAAAGTTCCTAGTCAAAATAGAACGGTTGCACAACTAAAGACCAAATACGATATATTAATCAATAATTAAAACTTACCTTCCATCAGTTTTTGATCTCCACTATTGGATAACCTGACCATTTTAAATAACGCCCTGCTCTTCTATTATTAAGACTGAACTTCTCACTAACTCGGTGCGTCATCTAGTGACAAAATAGGAAGAAAAGCTATACATTATTTTTTTCCAAGTATCCGAGAAATCAGTTGGAATAATTTATTCTTTATGCACTTTGAAATAGAACATTAGCAGTTAATTAAAACATACATATTCTTTTTTATCTTCAAATCGATGTATAATCAACAAGACAAATGCAATCAAACAACTATTAGCTGTGACGTTTCCTTTATTATCCTAGTTAACTGATTTTACAATATTTCTTATGGCAAGCTACAAATAGACACGTCATCCTACGTATCATATACAGATTACAGATATACACTAAGGATATGGATAAACCTTATTATATAAGAACCTACTTACGCTAAATATTGGGCGTCCCAAATGTGTAAGTTGAAGCTAATTGCCCTTCGTGAGTGTTTGGTAACAGGGGTTAAGCAAACCAGTTGATCTTACTAAATCCAAGAGTCCCCAAATAATTATTTTTATTGTACCTGTGCAGAAGGTCTCCTTCTACTAAGCAGAATCTTCAGTTGTGGAACTAATTTTGTGATAGTCAGACGAATTCGTGAATAACTTTGAGCTCTTTAAATATTAGCAGGAATGGAGCTGTCTGAATTTGAAATGTGTTAAATATAGATTTTCGTAGTGCAAAATATGTAAAGCGAGAGCTCTTTCAAAAAAAGTGTATTTTATCCATCTCGTCAGTCAGGTTATTTAAATTTACGAGAAATAGCCAGCAAACTGTAAACCGTTTTAACTGACTGAAAAGTAAATACTAATGAACGTCATGCTAAATTACGACGTGAGCAATACTTACCGATAAAATAAGGGGATAATTCAAATCGACAAGACCGAAACAACTCACTCTCATTGGTTCTAAGCTGTTCGTTAACATCATTCCCAGTGCCATTTTGCTCCGTCGATTCCAATGGTACCAAGGTGTGTTGCACAACGTTACGAAAAACTGGTTCGACTAAAAAATTACATCATTATAAATTTACAATAAATTTCGATTTACGGTCACGGCAGTAGAATTAGCTGTATCCACTATACGCGTATATTGTGTTGATAAAGGTAGATACTTACTTCGTCATTTATTTTTTGTCCAGATACACAAAATGTTAAACATATTGATATTATACAACCTAAAGCTATAAACATTCTCCAGTTGCTCGAATGACTAACTTCCTACAATTAAACAAATGTACTGTTATTCCATTCCAATATTTCGGATTGTATATAAATTCGCTTACTATGAAAGTGAAAAGAAAATAAGCAAGAAATTAAGCTGACAATTATTAATAGACGATACTAATGGAGTACTAATTGAATTTAAAGGAATTACTTTCGAATTATATACCATATACGAATTAACAGCATAGCTATGTATTTTAACCACAATTATTATGAGAGAGATACTTACGAAGATAATAAAGCAAGAGGCAGAAACAAATGTCGATGCGCCAAGCACAGAATACGTCAACATTGTAAAATTTTGTGTTTTTTGAAGAACAGAACTCGTCACCTTAAAATCATAATATAAGTACAATTTAGTTGCGAAACGGAGTTTGAAGTTAGCAAGACGTATTGGGGCATTATTTTTTAACAAACTGATTCAAATACTTTTACTTACGTTCTTATAACCGCATGGTGCTTTGCATAGCATGATAAGCTTTCATATATAGTGTTCTGATGCAATAATTTACTTCTAAGGCAATTTCTTCCTACCAAATCCTCCTTTGGAATTTTGCGTATGTTTTCGTTGAGGAGATAAAATTGAAATTTAGCATGAAAGGTAACATAAATAGCTGCAAATATTGGGCATACAATTCCATGTATAATCAATGAAAGGCAGAGGTAAAGAATGAAAATAACACTTTCGACCATCTTCCGAAATGTTCTGTGCAATACATCACAGCAAAAACGAAACGCTTCTCATCACCAACGAATGGAAGCATGGACAAATACACTGAAATAGTTAATCCATAAGTAATGACACACACGAACTTAATAATCATAGTTTCTCGTAATATGTTATCCTTTGTTTTCTCACCACCGGAACTTATGGACCAAAACGTACTCATCAAAATTTCATGATATTGAATAAAGTCCCTCTTATAAATTAATATTATTAACCATCCACAACATCCCTGAAAATAAGTAACGATCAAACAATCGGTTTTGCTTAAAGTATGGTCAGACGACTGAATAAACTCGGTTATTGAGTCGTTAAGGAAGAAGAAAGAAATAAAAATTCCAAAGGTAGAAATACTATCCTTCCATAATTTATAAATTTTCACGATAAAGAACTTTTAAACTAAACTATTTAGATAAATCGAGTGAATTAAATTTCTTCTATTAGATATTAACGGAGTAACAAACAGTTATGTTTCTTAATTGCGTACAAAATGTCATAAAATTGCGATAATTTTAACTATAAATATTTACTTACACATTGCTCCATAGAAATAATTGGTAAATATTCCAGATACGTAAAATTTTTATTTAAGATGATATCATTGATGCATATGAAATTGAAAATTTGCAAGTAGGACATAACAATTAGAATAACATGTTTTATTACGTAAAGGTGCTTTCTCAATTGATATCCCATCAACCATAGGACAAACTGTAAGGGATCATCTACAAGGATTTCTTTATAAAATAAATAAATTTAATAGCGCTATTAAGTACTATAAATTTTCTGTTGGACGTGATGCATAATTTTTAACAACTGTGAGAAAATACGATAGAGAAATGTGGAAAACGTATTGCTTTTATCTAAATAAGAGCTCACTGGGATTTAATCCTTTACAAATTTTTTTTCGGACAATGGAATCTTAAAACAGGTTCAAATTTCCTTAAAGATCTTAATTTTTTGTAACCCCAGAGACTCTATGTTTTATTTTGTCCTATGATGAAATAACGAAAAAAAATTGTAGTTTTTTCTCATTTTTCATTTATCAGAAGCGACTTCAACTGCTAGATATTAAAAAGTTTAACAAATTTGAACATCGCCCAATTAGCTAGGAAACAAACACACAGTAAACAGAAAATTTTGTATTACTCAATAATTAAAACTTACCATCCATCAATTTTTGTTCCCTCCTATTGAATAGTCTTATGACCATTATGAATCACGCCTTGTTCATATCTTGTAACTGAACTTCTCACTAACTCGGTTTGCTTTCCAGTAACATAATATAGGAAGCAAAGTACAATTTTTTTTTATTTCAAAGGATTAGTAAAATCAGTTGGAATAATTTATTGTTTATGCACTTTGTGGAAAGAACATTAGTAAGTAATTAAAACATGCATATTCTTTGTTATCTTCAAATCGATCTATAATCGAAACGTTTTGAGGATACAATAGTACAAAGACAAATGCAATCAAACAACTATGAGTTGTGACGTTTCCTTTATTATCCTATTTAACCTAGATTTTACAATATTTTTTATTTTAACATAACAAGGTGGGAATGATTACGTCATTCAACACATCATGTCCTATGACCTAGAGATTGCAGATAATATAATATATAATTACCATTGTATTAAATTTACGATAAACATCTACTTGTATTTAATATGCAAAATTATTGGGCGTCCCAAATGTGTAAGTAGAAGCTAATTAGTCTAAGGGAGGTTTCATAATGCTGGTTAAGCAAAACAGTTGATCTCTTACTAAGACGATGATTTTCAAAATGAGCATGTTTATATAAACCAATTCCTAAGATATTAGCTAATACTTTACACTTTTCGAATCCCTTGTCCTGTGCAAAAGATCCCCTTCCACTAACAAATTCGTCTGTATTTGAAATGTGTTTAATATTGCTTTTTGTAGTGTAAAATATGTAAAGCGTGAGTGTTTTCCACAAAAGTCGCACAAAGATCAGCAATTGTTTCCAATCCACCTGGGCAGATTATTTAAATTTACGAAAAATATTAGCAAACTGTAAACTGTTCGAAATGCCTGAAATATAGAAATTAAAATTTCGCACTTCTTAAAATGGGTTAACTATAAACAGTAATAAAAAATACGTACAAAACTTATAATTTACTTTACTTGCACAGCAGGTATTTATTTGTAAAAATGAATTGTTGAGTATTCTTCATTACCTACTGTGGGTTTATCTAAAATTTTTACCAAGTAACATATTATTTTGTTTTTCTTTTTGAAGTTATTTCCCGTTGTGCAAGACACGCATGTTTTTTTTTAATTTTTGTAATCAAACGGGAATGAACTTTCTTCTTGTTCTTCAGTTATGGAACTAATTTTGTGATAGTCAATCGAATTCGTGAATAACTTTAAGCTGTCTAAATATTAGCAGGAATGGAGCTGTCTGAATTTGAAATGCGTTAAATTTAGATTTTCGTAGTGTAAAATATGTAAAGCGAGAGCTCTTTCCAAAAAAGTGTTTTTTATCCATCTCGTCAGTCAGGTTATTTAAATTTACGAGAAATAGCCAGCAAACTGTAAACCGTTCTAACCGCCTGAAAAGTAAAAACTAATGAAAGTCATGCTAAATTACGACGTGAAGAATTCTTACCGATAAAATTAGAGGATAATTCAAATCGACAAGACCGAAACAACTCACTCTCATTGGTTCCAAGCTGTTCGTTAACATCATTCCCAGTGCCATTTTGCTCCGTCGATCCCAGTGGTACCAGGGAGTGTTGCACAACGTTACGAAAAACTGGTTCGACTAAAAAATATCAACTAAATTACATCATCATAAATTTACAAATAAACTATACGCGGATATTTGGTGTGTGTCCGGTGTCTTTGTGCTTTCGCACAACGTTTGCCTAAAGATGCAGGGGATTGCACTAATATTATATGAACTGTTGGTCCTCATTCTGGCCAGTCGAATGGAAATTTCTGTATAAATTTTGGATAGGTACCGAGATGTCGCGTCGGTTTCGAAATTATCATTCGTCTGTTATAGACTTGCTTCATTTTGACATCGGCAATATTGTTTTGACTTGACTTGATAAGAACATTACTTTCTTTAAATTTTCTATTTCCGATGTCAAACAGTTAATCCACGGGTGCCTGGTTTGTTGATAAAGGTAGATACTTACTTCGTCAGTTATTTTTTCTCCAGATACACAGAATGTTAAACATATTGATATTATACAGCCCAAAGCTATAAACATTCTCCAGTTGCTCGAAGGACTAACTTCCTACAATTAGACAAATGTACTGTTATTCCATTCCATTATTCCGGATTGTATATAAATTCGCTTACTATGAAAGTGAAAAGAAATAAGCTAGAAATTAAGCTGACAATAATTATTAATTGACGATACTAATGAAGTACTAATTGAATTTAAAGGAATTACTCTCAAATTATATACCATATACGGATTAACAGCATAGCTATGTATTTTAACCACAATTATTATGAGAGAGATACTTACGAAGATGATAAAGCAAGAGGCAGAAACAAATGTCAATGCGCCAAGCACGGAATACATCAACATTGTTAAATTTTGTGTTTTTCGAAAAAATTTACCCGTTACCCTAAAATCATAATATAAGTGCAATTTAGTTGCTAAACGGAGTTTGAAGTGGGCAAGACGTATTAGGGCATTATTTTTTAACAAACTGATACAAATACTTTTACTTACGTTCTTATAACGGCATGGTGCTTTGCATAGCATGATAAGTTTTCATATATATTGTTCTGATGCATTAATTTACTTCTAAGGCAATTTCTTCCTACCAAATCCTCCTTTGGAATTTTGCGTATGTCTTCGTTGAGGAGATAAAATTGAAATTTGGCATGAAAGATAACATAAACAGCTATAAATAATGGGCATACAACTCCATGTATAATGAATGAAGCGCATAGGTAAAAAATGAAAATAAACACTTTCGACCATCTTCCGAAATGTTTTGTGCAATACATAACTGCAAAAATGGAACGCTTCTCATCACCAACGAATGGAAGTATGGATAAATACACTGAAATAGGTAATCCATAAGTAATGACACACACTAGCTTAATAATCAGGCTTTCCCGTATTATTCTGTCCTTTGTTTTTTCACCACCGGAACTTATGGACCAAAACGTACTGAACAAAATTTCATGATATTGAATAAAGTCCCTCTCATAAATTAATATTATTAACCATCCACAACATGCCTGAAAATAAGTAACGATCAAACAATCGGTTTTGCTTAAAGTATGGTCAGACGACTGAATAAACTCGGTTATTGAGTAGTTAAGGAAGAAGAAACGAATTAAAATTCCAAAGGTAGAAATACTAATACATTAATATAATTTATAATTTTTCACGATAGTGAACTTTTAAACTAAACTATTTACTTATAAATCGTGTGAATTAAAATTCTTCTATTAGATAATTAACGGAGTAACAAACAGTTATGTTTACGTACAAAATGTCATAAAATTGCGATAATTTTAACTATAAATATTTACTTACACATTGCTGCATAGAAACAATTGGTAGATATTCCAGATACGTAAAATTTTTATTTAAAATGATATCCTTGATGCATATGAAATTGAAAATTTGCAAGTAGGACATAACAATTAGAATAATAGGTTTTATTACATAAAGGTGCTTCATCAAGTTATATCCCATCAACCATAGGATAAACCGTAAGGGATCATCTACAAGGATTTTTTTATAAAATAAATGAATATAATGCGGATATTGAGTACTATAAATTTTCTGTTGGACGTGATGCATAATTTTTCTGTAACAACTGTGAGAAAATACTATAGAGAAATATGGAAAACATATTGCTTTTATATAATTAAGAGCTCAGTGGGGATTAGGGACCATAACACTCCAACCTGATTTAATCCTTTACAATTTTTTTTTTGGGACAATGGAATCTTAAAACAGGTTCAAACTTCCTTAACGATTTTAATTTTTTGTAACCCCAGAGACTCTATGTTTTATTTTGTCCTATGATGAAATAACGAAAAAAAATTGTAGTTTTTTCTCATTTTTCATTTATCAGAAGCGACTTCAACTGCTAGATATTAAAAAGTTTAACAAATTTGAACACCGCCCAGTTAGCTAGGAAGCAAACACACAGTAAACAGAAAATTTTGTATTACTCAATAATTAAAACTTACCATCCATCAATTTTTGTTCCCTCCTATTGAATAGTCTTATGACCATTTTAAATTACGCCTTGTTCATATCTTGTAACTGAACTTCTCACTAACTCGGTTTGCCTTCCAGTGACATAATATAGGAAGCAAAGTATAATTTTTTTTTATTTCAAAGGATTAGTAAAATCAGTTGGAATAATTTATTGTTTATGCACTTTGTGGAAAGGACATTAGTAGGTAATTAAAACAAGCATATTCTTTGTTATATTCAAATCGATCTGTAATCGAAACGTTTGAGGATACAATAGTACAAAGACCAATGCAATCAAACAACTATGAGCTGTGTATATGTGTTTCCTTTATTATCCTATTTAACCTAGATTTTACAATAGTTTTTATTTTAACATAACAAGGTGGGAATGATTACGTCATTCAACATATCATGTCCTATGACCTAGAGATTGCAGATAATATAATATATAATTACCGTTATATTAAATTTACCATAAACATCTACTTGTATTTAATATGCAAAATTATTGGGCGTCCCACATGTGTAAGTAGAAGCTAATTAGTCTAAGGGAGGTTTCATAATGCTGGTTAAGCAAAACAGTTGATCTCTTACTAAGACGATGATTTTCAAAATCAGCATGTTTATATAAACCAATTCCTAAGATATTAGCTAATACTTTACACTTTTCGAATCCCTTGTCCTGTGCAAAAGATCCCCTTCCACTAACAAATTCGTCTGTATTTGAAATGTGTTTAATATTGCTTTTTGTAGTGTAAAATATGTAAAGCGTGAGTGTTTTCCACAAAAGTCGCACAAAGATCAGCAATTGTTTCCAATCCACCTGGGCAGATTATTTAAATTTACGAGAAATAGCCAGCAAACTGTAAACCGTTCTAACCGCCTATAATATAGAAATTAATTACCTCTTTGCATCATGTTCACATAATCAATGCTTACCGATAATATGAACGTATAATTCAAGTCAACAAGACCAAAACAAGTCACTTTCAGGGGTTCTAGGCTGTGCACTAACATCATTCCCAATGCCATTTTGCTTCGTCGATCCCAGTGATACCAAGGAGTGTTGTACAACGTTACGAAAAATTGGTTTGACTGAAAAAATAACAGCATATTTACGTATATGTAATTTATGGGCAAGAGGGTGGTAAAACACTTTTTTTTTATTAATTTTTGTTTGAACATTTCAAAAGCACTCGCTTTCGTCATCACCAACATAATATAAACATTTTAATATTACGCCTTAACTTACTATATTTTCTCTTAGCAACTAACATTGTTTAATTAGAACCAGAAACTCATGTTTCATTTTGTTAAAGATAGACACTTACCTCGTCTGTTATTCTTTGTCCAGATACACAGAATGTTAAAAATATTGATATTATACAACCCAAAGCTATAATTATTCTCCAGTTGCTCGAAGGACTAACTTCCTACAATTAAACAAATGTACTGTTATTCCATTCCATTATTCCGGAATGTATTAAATTCGCTTACTATGAAAATGAAAAGAAAATAAGCAAGAAATTAAGCTGACAATTATTAATTGACGATACTAATGGAGTACTAGTTGAATTGAAAGAGATTATTCTCAAATTATTTACCATACGGATTAATAGCATAGCTATGTATTTTAACAACAGTTATTATGAAAGTTATACTTACGAAGATAATAAAGCAAGAGGCAGAAACAAATATCAGTACACCAAGCACGGAATATATCAACATTGTTAAATTTTGTGTTCTTCGATAAAACGTACTCGTTACCCTAAAATCATAATATAAGTACAATTTAGTTGCGAAACGCAGTTTGAAGTGAGCAAGACGTATTAGGGCATTATTTTTTAACAAACTGATACAAATACTTTTACTTACGTTCTTATAACCGCATGGTGCTTTGCATAGCATGATAAGCTTTCATATATAGTGTTCTGATGCATTAATTTCCTTCTAAGGCAATTTCTTCCTACCAAATCCTCCTTTGGATTTTTGCGTATATTTTCGTTGATGAGATAAAACTGAAATTTGGCATGAAAGGTAACATACATAGCTGCAAATAATGGGCATACAATTCCATGTGTAATCAATGAGAAGCAGAAGTAAAAAATAAAAATAAACACTTTCGACCATCTTCCAAAATGTTCTGCGCAATACATAACAGCAAAAACGAAACGCTTCTCATCACCAACGAATGGAAACATTGACAATTGCACTGAAATACATAATCCATAAGTAATGACACACACTAACTTAATAATCATGCTTTCTCGTAATATGTTGCCCTTTGTTTTCTCACCATCGGAACTTATGGACCAAAACGTACTAAACAAAATTTCATGATATTGAAAAAAGTCCCTCTCATAAATTAATATTATTAGCCATCCACAACATCCCTGAAAATACGTAACGATCAAACAATCGGTTTTGTATGGTCAAACGACTGAGTAAACTCAGTTATTGAGGCGTTAAGAAAGAAGAAAGAAATTTAAATTCCAAAGGTAGAAATAAAATCCTTCATTAATATAATTTATAAATTTTCACGATAAAGAACTTTTACACTAAACTATTTACATAAATCGAGTGAATTAAATTTCTACAATTTTATAATTAACGAAATAATAAACAATTATTATGTTTTTTTAATAACTTACAAAATGTCATAAAATTGCGATAATTATAACTACATATAAATATCTACTTACACATTGCTGCATAGAAACAATTGGTAGATATTCCAGATACGTAAAATTTTTATTTAAAATGATATCCTTGATGCATATGAAATTGAAAATTTGCAAGTAGGACATAACAATTAGAATAACAGGTTTTATTACATAAAGGTGCTTTCTCAAGTGATATCTCATCAACCATAGGACAAACTGTAAGGGATCATCTACAAGGATTTTTTATAAAATAAATGAATATAAGACGGATATTGAGTACTACAAATTTTCTGTTGGACTTGATGCATAATTTTTCTCTAACAACTGCGAGAAAATACTATAGAGAAATATGGAAAACTTTTTGCTTTTAACTAAATCAAAGCTCATTGGGGATTAGGGGTTATAACACTCCAACCTGATTTAATCCTTTGCAAATTTTTTTTGGGACAATGGAATCTTAAAACAGGTTCAAATTTCCTTAAAGATTCTAATTTTTTGCAACCCCAGAGACTTTTATGGACATTTTATTTTGTCCAGTGATGAAATAACGAAAAAAAATTGTAGTTTTTTTCTCATTTTTACTTCAACTGTTAGATATTAAAAAGTTTAACAAATTTGAACACCGCCCAGTTAGCTAGGAAGCAAACACACAGTAAACAGAAAATTTTGTATTACTCAATAATTAAAACTTACCATCCATCAATTTTTGTTCCCTCCTATTGAATAATCTTATGACCATTTTAAATTACGCCTTGTTCTTATCTTGTAACTGAACTTCTCACTAACTCGGTTTGCCTTCCAGTGACATAATATAGGAAGTAAAGTATAATTTTTTTTTTATTTCAAAGGATTAGTAAAATCAGTTGGAATAATTTATTGTTTATGCACTTTGTGGAAAGAACATTAGTAGGTAATTAAAACATGCATATCCTTTGTTATCTTCAAATCGATCTATAATCGAAATGTTTGAGGATACAATAGTACAAAGACAAATGCAATCAAACGACTATGAGTTGTGACGTGTTTCATTTATTATCCTATTTAACCTAGATTTTACAATATTTCTTATTTTAACATAACAAGGTGGGAATGATTACGTCATTCAACATATCATGTCCTATGACCTAGAGATTGCAGATAATATAATATATAATTACCATTGTATTAAATTTAACATAAACATCTACTTATATTTAGTATACAAAATTATTGGGCGTCCCAAATGTGTAAGTAGAAGCTAATTAGTCTAAGGGAGGTTTCATAATGCTGGTTAAGCAAAACAGTTGATCTCTTACTAAGACGATGATTTCCAAAATCAGCATGTTTGTATAAACCAATTCCTAAGATATTAGCTAATACTTTACACTTTTCGAATCCCTTGTCCTGTGCAAAAGATCCCCTTCCACTAACAAATTCGTCTGTGTTTGAAATGTGTTTAATATTGCTTTTTGTAGTGTAAAATATGTAAAGCGTGAGTGTTTTCCACAAAAGTCGCAGAGATTAGCAATTGTTTCCAATCCACGTGGGCAGATTATTTAAATTTAGGAAAAATATTAGCAAACTGTAAACTGTTCGAAATGCCTAAAATATAGAAATTAAAATTACGTACTTCTTAAAATGGGTTAACGATAAACAGTAATAAAAATTCACAGTCCTTCGCAAAGATGCAACCGGAGGAGACATTGGAAATGACGAAGTAGAACGCAAGTCTTTCGTATGTGATAAAAATGATAATTTGTTGCAAAGTAGTAACTAGTTATTTCATTAACACAAAACATTTTCAAAAATTAAAATCTTATTATCAGTAGTTTTATTTAGAAATTAAAATAAAAAGTTATTTTATTAACAAAAACATTCTCATAATGAAAACTAAAATGGTATTATACAAATTTTTTTCACTAACAAACATTTTTAATGTTAAAACTTGACATATGCGTTTAAAAATACATACAACCATGAGAAATTTTCAAAAAATATGAATATTTTCATTTATAGAGAAATATTAATTTTTAAATTTTTTATTAAATTTTTTTACCAATTTTCCGTTTGTTTCCTTCATTTTTTGCGTATTTATCTGTGAGTATATTCTGCAAAATAAAAAAGAAGTACATAATCATTGTACAAGTGAGTATTATCGAGTTGTTTAAAATTTTATATATATTCAATGAAACACACTTTGTATCTAAAGAAGATCGGAATCGATAGCATATAAATAAATAATTTTATCCATGTATGAATTTAGACATCGTGCTCCCTGACAATTTCCGTAAATTTGTAAGCATCTTCAACCTGCTTTTCTGTTGCGGTTGCAGGAGATAAGCTGCAATATTGATTTTACTGTTGGCACAAAAAGTGTTGTCACAGGTTTAATTTTCTTCTATCCCTACTGTTATGGATTTTTTTCATTGCCAAGCCATTTCTGAATTTTGTAGAATATTTTGAATTGATTAAATCGGTATGAGTTGAGTGAGACATTTGTGATTTTCCTTGCATCGTATACAAGTAGGAAAAGAGTTTCACCAGCCTGTTTTACTTGTGAGGGGGTTGAATTCTTGCCATTGAAAGATCTTACTACATTAACCAACTGCATTTCTTTCTGAAGAAGTTTGATAACTTTTAATTTTTCTTTCTGAAATATTCTAGACGTGGTATCATAACCACTGAAGACATGAGTCAGTAAAACTGTATTTTTCTACTACCGTCTATATAAATGAACTTTGTAACCCTAGCAACACGCACGATAACGAAAGTAAACATTCGAGTTACCTGGTTGCTAAGGCGTTGCTATCGACATAAGTAAAACTTATGCGGCCAGGACCGAAAAGTAGAAAAACAAATTTTAAACGAAATTAATTCGTTGTATTTGAACAAATTGATACAACTAAACAATTTTGTATTAATAAAGAAAGGTCTTCTTAGGAAGTACGCCAACATTTTTGTCGGCACGTAGTACCCAACGTAGTACCTACCTACTCCATTTTAAAAACGCTTCATAAGTTTGCATATACCTTGCTTTGGATTTCTTGGGGTAAAACAAGGCACAAGCAATTTTCCCATTTGTATCGACACAAAACATATGTAAATTTGTTTATTTTAGTTTGAAACCACCAGAAATTAAAATGTGTAATATTTGGTTGCCATGGAAATAATTTTCACAGGCAGCCTCCTAAACTATAAAATTTATTAAAAACGTCAATTAATTTCATTTCATAGTTTTAAATTAGTAAATCCCATAATTTTTTTCGGTATAGTAGAAAAAATATAATACATTTCATGATGCGAAAGCCCTTTTAAGTATTCGGTGTTTTATGAAAGGTCTCGGCTTCGCCTCGACCATTCAAAAATCACCTCAAGCCTTAAAGTAACCTTTCGCATCTAGTAATGTAAATAACTATTTTTATACGTTCTTGTCATATCTGGATTACTGACGAAGAAAGAATTTTCCATATAATTTTTCCTGTTCCTGGCCTTATGAAAAATATATCTTTTTCTTCTGGAGTTAGAGCGATTAATAGAACAAGGAGATCAACGTCCTCATCAACTAAGTACAAATGTTCGTCTATTATTTAATTTTTCAATTCCTATTTTAACAATAGGTGAATAAACATCATCTACAGCTTGTTTTACAAACAATCCTTTGTTTTAAAGAATTTTTGGCAACATTGAAATTAATCGGATTTCGTTTATATCATTTGATAAAAACTTTTCTTGAGGGAGGGCTACGATTACTGAATTTTGCCTAAATTTGGTTTTCACGTAGTTTAAATTACATATGGTTTTCGGCTATAAATATTTCGACGGGACAAAAGGAAATAAGCTGTTCGACGTGCTTCTCGGTGCTAAATTATCTTGGAGATTGTTGGGCGTGACTTTTCTAACGCAGCGATAAATTTTTTTGTTTACTTTTGCTTAATCTACCTCATGTTAAAGTAATGGCACTCAAACCTAGTCTAACACTCGGTAATACGTACAAATCAGATATCGGCAACCTGCCAGAGCAAACCCGATTCTAAATCCACCCCTATGATTTGTCAAATTGCAAGTCATTGACAAAATTGAAAAAATTGCAAAAACAGGAAAACTTTAAATACTATTTCCAAACGAATTTCCAAGAGACTGTTTTGGTAAGAAATCCAAGGTAGAGGGTCGAAGGTTAGAACTACATCGTGAATTGCACGGTCACGCTCTGATTTTAGGCTCAATATAGAAGTGAACGAAAAAGTGTAATTTTGACGTCTATCGTTCTGAAACCGCTGAAATCTCACGCGTTACGTCATTTTGCCATGAAACTGATTTTCGACTCCCTACTAGGAAACTAAAATAGTAATTTTCGTCACAAGTCCGGAAGGTGACTGGTTACAGTCGAGTAGATATTATGGACGAGGCGACGTCAGGAGCCGAGTCTATAATATCTAAACGAGGCTGGAACAACACCTTACGGACGTGTGTCGAATAATATTTTATTTCATCCCGTCATTTCTTGTATATTAGTATATTTGTATAATTTGCCACTTGTTTATTTTCTTATGCCATTTGACATTTCACACTATTTTTTAATTTACGGTTGATTTTTATATGTCAAACAACTGTCAAAAGGTATAATAACAGTTTGTGATTGGTTCGTAATAAGTTTCCGGTGGTTTCCGGTACTTTGCCGGCTCTGATACCGTAATATCTCATTTTCCGGCCGCATATGAATACTGTAATGTTGTACTTTCCGGACGGGATGAAATAAACATTTGTTTAATCCTGCTCTTGAAACATGCAGTTTCTTACTTGGATACAATACTCGATACAATTAAATGTCAAAGTGAAGGAAAGGCACTATCGAGAAACAGAACATTGTTTCGGAGTCCTGAAGTCGTCCCGAGTCCGAAACTGTAATCGGTTCCGTCATAGGACCGATATTAAGAAATCATTAAATTTCGCTGGATCGACTATAAGGTGTAATCTATCGGACGCACTATGGATTTTTTGGCGAATTTTGCGAAAACACAAAAATTTTAAACCATATTTCCAAACGAAAACAGGCCGCCGGTCCGCCGTTCTGGCAATAAATCCAAGCCCGAAAGTCCAACTTGAAAGTACATCGTGAATTTTGCGGTCCAGCTGCAATTTTGAGGTCAGCAGATCCTAACTAAAAAGTGATATTTGTGACGTTAACGAAAAATTTTAAAGTTTTGGCAATACCTGCACGTGCATAAAATTTGGAGGGTTCTGCGCGCGAGTTACGCAAATGCATATGCAGTTTATCTAGGAAACCCGATACTCGTTATCCGTTATCTCATTACATTCTCATGTCGGGTGAATGCTTCTTTATAAATTATAAGTTAGTTAATAAACCGACGCTGTATTGTACACTTGTCTTTTTATTTTCTCTGTTGAAATAAAATATTTCTTTTTAAAAATCGATTTATTAAGATCTATTTTATAACTGGCGCAGTCTTTCGAGTCGGACGGGTGGAGTGTATCGAGTGCATATCGATTTCACGTTCAGTTCAGTGATCAACCATCCGAGAAGACACCTTTTTCGCTGCAAGAAACCGCCGAGCCAAGAAGACCCAAAATCGTCATCTGGTTCACAAAAAGCCTAGGATAACATCTCCAAAGCTTCACCGTAGTTTAAGAAAATCAAAAAAAAAAAAAAAGAAGATACACTCAAGATTTTAACTTTTTGTTAGTTTTAAGAAAAGTAGAAGAAAGAAGAGAATGATAGCAGTCTGGTAAGTAAAATTGCTCAATTTATCATCCCAAAATTCCTTTTTCTTTAACCTCTCCGCTTATTATATAAGCACCTAAATATTCTACACCCAGTGGCGTAACTTTACGATAAAGTTATTTCCCACTGCACCGATTAAAAACTGTTAAATATAAATAAAATTTATGACTAACATTGACCAATTGACAAATATATTAGATAACCTTAAATTAAAAACTGAAGATAAAGAAGGTACCATGGCAACATTTAGAGACCACATCGAAACTGTCCCAACTTTTGATGGTGATCAAATGACCGTTGGAATTTTCATCACAGCAGCACAAGCAACAATTGACAGACTGAAAAAACCAACAGATGAAACCTTCAATGCCACATTATTTCAAGCGATAAGAAACAAACTTATTGGTCCAGCGCAAGCAATAATAGCAACAAATCCAAATATTACATGGGAAGGGATTAAAGAAGAAATAAGAAGACGATTTGGAGACCAACGTTCAGAAAATACACTCACAACGGAACTGTTAACCCTGACCCAACACCGCAATGAAAAACCTTTGGAATTTGGAGAAAGATGCAAGGACCTTAGAGATTTAATTATTTCAAAAATCGCAGTCATCGAACAACCAGCTATTTTAATGTATAAAACTATGATGTTCAATGATATAGCTTTACAAACATTTCTTAAGGGAACAAACTCTGATTTAAGTCGCTTACTAAGGTGCAAGTCCCCAACAACTCTAGAAGAAGCACTTCGAATGACGATTGAGGAAGAAAATTACTCATACGTACGAAATCACTTCACAGCCATAAATAATAATACACACAAGAACATATCAAAACCCATAGCAAGACAGTCGCAGCATACCAACAAAAATCAATCAATGCAATCACCTACATATTCAAATTTTAATCAAACTTCACAATATCCAAATTACTATCCAAATTATTATCAATCAAACCAATCACCCAACTATCATCCAAACTATTGGCAAGCAAATCAATCACAAGGAACACCCTGGAATAACAGATTCTATAACCAACCGATGAAATATAATAACCAAAAATTTCAAACTCCATTTAATACGAGGAATACCAATGTGTTCAAGCCAAACCCCAATAAAATATTACCAAAACCCACACCGATGGACACATCATCAGGTAATACCAGAAGAATAAATAATCCTCCAAATTCTAGCAGACAATTTCAACCAAGACCTAACTTTACATCAGAGGAACTTTATTATCAAGAAAACCAAAACTACCCCGGAGAATGTTATGAAAACGAAACTTATATGCCAAATTATGAAAACGACAACCATTATGGACGTTCTGAAGACGCATATGAAAATTTTGATGCAGGATTGCAAGAAACAAATATACAAGAAGCACAGACAGACGGACATCTTCAAAATTTTCAGGAAACAACAGCCTCACAAATGCCAACATAGAACTAAACAACATCGACAATAATAATAATCTTCCAGTCATTTTTGTACCAGAATTACAAGCAAACTTCCTAATAGATACTGGATCAACAAAAACTTTAATTAAACCTACTCTTGCACAAAATTACTATAAAAATTATATCGAAGAAACTCCTTTTGTTATAAATACTGCACATCAACAAAGCGTGCATAAACATAGCATAACTATACCTGTTTGGGACCTTTTTAATGTTGAAGGACAACAAAAATTTCATTTATTCGATTTTAACCCCAAATACGATGGCTTAATAGGAATCGATTTTCTCCAAAAACTTCAAGCGAACATTGACCTCACAAAAAATGTAATAATTACACCGTATGCAAAAATACCATTGAAAAGCTTACAAGATAGGACAACTGATAAAAATAAAATATATAAGTACACAATTCCGCCAAGATGTGAAAAAATAGTAAAAATTCCAACTAACTTAAATATGGATAACGGTTATATTAATCACATGCAGTTCGAAAATGGACTTGAAATACCTTGTTGTCTCGTAACATCAAAGAACTATGAATGCTTTACTACTATCCTAAATACGTCTAATCATAACCTAGATATAACGTTCAAAGAACCATTGAAGCTTTTAGAAATAGAAGAAAATATCGAAATTAACCATCAAGAAGAAACTTGTCAAACATCTACACATTGTGACCAACTTTTGAAACAAAATTTAAAAAATTTAAGATTAGGCCATACCAATCAGGAAGAATATGACATAATAAGAAACCTTTGTTATGAATTTAGGGACATATTCCACTGTAAAGAAATACCGTTAAGTTACACTGGGGAGATTAAACATTTAATAAGAACAACAGATGAAAAACCGATCTATACAAAATCATATCGACTACCACCAATTCATAATGAAGAAGTTAAAAAACAAATAAGCAGTATGTTGGAACAAAATATAATTAGGGAATCCATCTCACCCTGGTCATCACCGATATGGGTTGTGCCCAAGAAAATGGATGCATCAAACACAAGAAAATGGAGACTGGTCATCGATTATCGTAAATTGAACGAGAAAACAATTGAAGATAAATTCCCAATCCCTAATATAGAAGACATTCTGGACAAATTAGGTAGAGCTAATTATTTCACCACCCTCGACCTCGCGAGTGGATTTCATCAGATTTTAGTCGACAAAAACAGTATAGAAAAAACGGCGTTTTCAACACCACAAGGCCATTTTGAATTCTTAAGGATGCCCTTTGGCCTTCGAAATAGTCCAAGCACATTTCAACGTACAATGAACCATATACTACGAGGTTTAACGGAAGAACAATGCATGGTATACTTAGATGACATTATCATTTTTTCGACTTCACTGCAGGAACACATAGGACGTCTAAGAAGCGTATTCGAGAGGCTAAGAGCTGCAAACCTTAAAGTACAGCTAGATAAGTCAGAATTCTTACGCACCGAAGTTAATTATCTAGGACATATCATAACACCACAAGGAATAAGACCAAACAACGAAAAAATTAGAGTTATAGAAAAATACCCTATACCTAGCACCACAAAAGAAATAAAATCTTTTCTGGGACTGTTGGGCTATTACAGGAAATTTATAATGAATTTTGCAAGCTTGACAAAACCTTTGACGAAGTGTTTAAAGAAGGGAGCAAAAATCGAACATACTGATGAGTATATTACAGCATTCAACAAATGCAAACAAATTTTATGTCATGACCCAATACTTCAATTCCCCGATTTTAGCAAAGAATTTAATTTAACCACCGACGCCAGCAATATAGCGATAGGAGCAGTTTTAACACAAGGCTTACCACCAAATGATAAACCAGTGGCGTACGCTTCTAGAACCCTTAATGATACCGAGACCAAATACAGCACAGTAGAAAGAGAATTACTGTGTATACTTTGGGCATGTAAGCACTTTCGCCCTTACCTGTTTGGACGTAAATTTAAAATTTATACCGACCATCGTCCATTGACCTGGTTATTTTCGCTTAAAGATCCGTCTAGCAAACTTGCACGTTGGAAAATTAAACTTCAGGAATTTGACTTTGAGGTTATATATAAAAAAGGATCACAAAACGTAGTCGCGGATGCTCTATCACGAATAACTGTTCATCCAATGAGCATACAAGGGACTAGCAA
Source organism: Rhagium mordax (assembly GCA_963680705.1). Taxonomy (NCBI): domain Eukaryota; kingdom Metazoa; phylum Arthropoda; class Insecta; order Coleoptera; family Cerambycidae; genus Rhagium; species Rhagium mordax. Next base: position 33,025,806 of record OY796665.1, read on the forward strand.
AGAAATAGATAATGTATCGATAATACCACAACTCGATGATTCTGATATTGAAAATGCTCTGAAAGACATTATAGACAATCCCATTACCGACCACGATGCTGAAGAAATGAGTAGAATAATAGAAGATTTAGAAAATATCACACAAACAATACCTACCCCTAACGAGGAATCGACTGGAAGTATAACAGAAACAGCACACACAACCGCCAATGACGAACCCTCCAAAAGCATAGAAATCGTAGAATATATAATAAATTCCAAGCCAAATCAAATAATTGTAACCACAGGATTAGGAAACAGGATTCGTACAAAAAGAAGTAGACTTGAAAACAAAGACTATATAGAAACACAAATTCCTAAAGATAACAACTATGATTTAATTTTAAACTTCCTCAAAGAATACACAACAGGAAAGAAAACATATTATATGTGGTTTGATCAAGAGAAAATGTACCAGGATTTCACAAAAGTTTATGTTGACAAATTTTCGGACAGAGGACCCAAATTAATCAGATGTACAAAGAAACTAGTAAATGTGCCCATGGAAGACAGATTACAAGCCATAAAAAATTACCATGAAGGAAAAACAAACCATCGAGGTATTTCAGAAACACTAACAAGATTAAAAGAAAAATATTATTGGCACAATCTTCAAAATGATGTCACGCGATATATAAACAACTGTGAAAAATGCCGCAGTAGCAAGTATGAGAGACATACACCTGTCATCAAGGACTTACTAACTGAAACATTCCTAAAACCTTTCGAAAATATACATATGGATACCTTCGTAGTAGACGGCAACTCATACTTAACTATAATTGATTCATTTTCAAAATTGGCTCAATCATACAAAATATTAGGGAAAAATGGAACAGAAATAGCAGAAAAACTCTTGGACTTTATCAAACATTACGGAACGCCCACACAAATTACCTGTGATGGAGGTTCGGAATTTTCTAACGCAGTTGTAAAAGAATTTTTAGAAGCTCACAAAATTAAAGTACACGTAACAACTCCTAGACATCATGAATCGAACGCGTTAATTGAACGCCTACATTCAACGCTGTTAGAACATTACAGATTATTAGAGGGACCATCAGACCAAAGAATGCAACAGGCAATTATTGCTTACAATAATACCATACATACTTCAACAGGCTTAACACCCTTGGAGACAGTGCTAGGACACACCGCTTCAAGAAACCCCTTTGACATGCTGTATACAAGACAATATTATCAAGACCTGGTTAATAAGCATGTGAAAACTATGGAAGAAGTTTACAATAAACTACACGATAAATTACACGAAGATAAAACAAAAAGAATTGAAAAACAAACGAAAGAAGACACAGCGTTTAAAATAGGAGACACAGTCTATACTAGAATTTATAATAGGAATAAAACGGTCAAACGTTTTACCGGACCTTGGAAAATAATAAAATTACTAGAACATAATAAATGTCAAATAGAACACTCAAAATCTAATAAGAAGAAAACTGTACATTTAGCTGACATTAGTCGTCCTGTTTCAGGATCACCGCCCTCACCATCAGCACAGCAGCAGCTGTAGTTGATATACAAGAAGTTAAAGAAAATATAGGATTATTGCCGCTTAAGATAGGAAACGCAAAAGTAGTTGAAAATAGATGGACGCTTACGCAAGTATACAATTTATCGCTTATATTAGAAGAATTTGAGAAGTTAGTTACTACTCAAAAACAATTAGAATTAGGTTATAATACGTCGGACCAGAACTACAGGATGGAAACTCATAATTTCAGAAATATAATACACCATCAAATAAAAGAAGTCGCCGAAATAATCGAAGAATTGCTACCATCTGCACCTAGAAATAAACGTGGTTTAATAAACGTCCTGGGTAGTACAATTAAATTAATAACTGGCAACTTAGATGCTGAAGATGCAAAAGAATTTCATACAAAAATTGAGGAACTAAGGAAAACACAAAGAAAAATAATCAAATCGGAAAAAGAAACAATTTCCCTTACCATTCAAGCAGTAAACAATTTTAACAAAACCATTGATAGGCTAATACATAACCAGTATACACTAGAGAGAAAAATTAATCAAATTACCGAATATTTGAACGCAAAAAATTTTATGAGAGAAAAACTATACCCTATGCATATCACTCTTATGGAAATGATAAACTCTTTAAACGAAATAATACGAGTTTTAACAAATTTACAAACAGCTGTATCTTTTGCGAAATTAAATTTCATGCATTCAAGCATTTTAAGACCAAAAGAACTTAGAAATGAACTACTCGAAATGAAAACAGAAATTGCCCCATATAAACTTCCACTGGAACCAAATCTCCAAAATATACCGACAATTGAAAATCTTATGTCCATAAAAGCTTATTCGACTATGACCCAAGTAGTATTTCTGTTGGAAATGCCATTGGTTAATGACGTGATGTACAATTTCATAAAAATATATTCATTACCCGTTCCCCTATATAATTTAAATATATTTCAAACTATTATTCCTACGTATAATTCCCTCCTAATTTCCGAGCAATTTTACACAGTACCAAAAAACTGTAAAATCATAGAATCCGAAAATTATTTATGTGAAGACAACTATCTGCTGCCCAGCAACGAAGAATCGCCCTGTGTAATTCAATTATTAAATGCATACAGAAATCTCACATCCTGCAAACCTACCAGATTCCAGTTAACGAAGAATACCTTCACGAAGATCAACAAGAACACATGGATACTTATTTTAATTAATAAAACAAAAATTCAAACTCATTGCCTAAATGATTTTCATAATCAAATTATTCTAGGAACATTTATAGTCACAATTTCAGATCATTGTTATTTGCAATTTAATAATATTACATTACAAAATCATGATAATTTAAATTTAATTAAAGTTTTAAATATTTCAACTATTGATTTTAAAATAGATTTTAAAAATAATAAAGCCCCTCAGGCAGTCAACTTAGAAAATGTACTGTTGGACAACAACCAAGACATCAAGCGAAGCTTTATGAAACTTGAAGAAGACCTCTCAGAAGATGAAGATTTTTCAATAAGTCAAAGGCCTAGTATTTGGACAATTATTTTGTATGCTAGTATAATTTTTGCAATTTGCTTCTTTTTTGGTTACAGACTTTATTCAAAATATAGCAAGGCCAGAAATTCAACGAAAGCCAGCAACTCTACCTCGGACACCCCAAATCCAGTAGCGCAACCCCGAGTCAACTTAAACCTACCGTAGGTTTCTTTCAAGGGATGGAGGAGTTACGCAAATGCATATGCAGTTTATCTAGGAAACCCGATACTCGTTATCCGTTATCTCATTACATTCTCATGTCGGGTGAATGCTTCTTTATAAATTATAAGTTAGTTAATAAACCGACGCTGTATTGTACACTTGTCTTTTTATTTTCTCTGTTGAAATAAAATATTTCTTTTTAAAAATCGATTTATTAAGATCTATTTTATAACTCGCGCGCATTCGGCCTTTTTAATTTCGCAAAATTTACAAAACTCTTCGACATGTGGTATTGAAACGCTAATAACATTTTAAATATTCAAAGAATCGCAACGAGATATAGCCGTTGCGATTTTTCTCGAGAAGAAGACGCATATAAAAAAATAATAACATAACTGCCGGTACCACGCGATTTAGACAACCAATCAAAAATTGGTCACTCTGTTGTCGCCACTGTTTCTATAAGTCATGCTTCATATTATGCAACATGAAACTGATTTTCAACCCCTATACGAAAACAAAAACATTTCCAATGTTAAAAATACGTACAAAACTTATAATTTACTCTACTTGCACAGCAGGTATTTATTTGTAAAAATGAAATGTTGAGTATTCTTCATTACCTACTGTGGGTTTAACTAAAATTTTTACTAAGTAAGATATTATTTTGTTTTTCTTTTTGAAGCTATTTCCCGTTGTGCAAGACACGCATGTTTTTTTTAATTGTTGTAATCAAACGGGAATGAACTTTCTTCTTGTTCTTCAGTTATAGAACTAATTTTGTGGTAGTCAATCGAATTTGTGAATAACTTTGAGCTGCCTAAATATTAGCAGGAATAGAGCTGTCTGAATTTGAAATGTGTTAAATATAGATTTTCGTAGTGCAAAATATGTAAAGCGAGAGCTCTTTCCAAAAAAGTTTTTTTTATCCATCTCGCCAGTCAGGTTATTTAAATTTACGAGAAATAGCGAGCAAACTGTAAACCGTTCTAACCGCCTGAAAAGTAAAAACTAATGAACGTCATGCTAAATTACGACGTGAATAATTCTTACCGATAAAATAAGCGGATAATTCAAATCGACAAGACCGAAACAACTCACTCTCATTGGTTCCAAGCTGTTCGTTAACATCATTCCCAGTGCCATTTTGCTCCGTCGATCCCAATGGTACCAAGGTGTGTTGCACAACGTTACGAAAAACTGGTTCGACTAAAAAATATCAACTAAATTACATCATTATAAATTTACAAATAAATTTCGATTTACGGTTGTCTTCGTGCTTTCGCACAACGTTTGCCTAAAGATGCAGGGGATTGTACTATAATATTATATGAACTATTGGTCCTCATACTGGCGTCTCGAATGGCAATTTCTATATAAATTTGGGATACCGAGATGTCGCGTCGGTTTCGAAATTATCACTCGTCTGTTATAGACTAGCTTCATTTTGCCATCGGCAATATTGTTTTGACTTGACTTGATAAGAGCATTACTTTCTTAAAATTTTCTATTTCCGATGTCAAACAGTTAATCCACGGGTGCCTGGTTTGTTGGTAAAGGTAGATACTTACTTCGTCAGTTATTTGTTGTCCAGATACACAAAATGTTAAACATACTGATATCATACAACCCAATGCTATAAACATTCTCCAGTTGCTCGAAGGACTAACTTCCTACAATTAAACAAATGTACTGTTATTCCATTCTAATATTCCGGATTGTATATAAATTCGCTTACTATGAAAGTGAAAATAAAAATAAGCAAGAAATTACACCGCCGATTATTAATTGACGATACTAATGGAGTACTAATCGAATTTAAAGGAATTTAAAGGAATTACTCTCAAATTATATACCATATACGGATTAACAGCATAGCTATGTATTTTAACCACATTTATTATAAGAGATATACTTACGAAGATGATGAAGCAAGAGGCAGAAACAAATGTCAGTGCGCCAAGCACGGAATACGTCAACATAGTGAAATTTTGTACTTTTCGAAAAAATGTACTCGTTACCCTAAAATCATAATATAAGTACAATTTAGTTGCGAAACGGAGTTTGAAGTCAGCAAGACGTATTGGGGCATTATTTTTCAACAAACTGATACAAATACAGGGAGCGGCCGAATGGACTTTACAATTTAAAATTGCTCTAAAATCAATATGTATTTTTTAAGCGTGTGATGTTTCTATCCATTAAATAAAGCATGCTTTGGAGTTTCTTTGACATGTGTCAAAATGAATGACTGACGTATAGACCAACGAATTTTTGTGTTGAAAATTTTGTAAAAAATATTAGTATTATTCAAGTGTAACGTGATTTTAGAAGAACTTTTGGCGTGAGAAATGTTCCGTCGCGTCCAACAATTATGTATTGGGTCAGAAAATGGTAAACTGGAGGATCCGTTGTCAACTCTAAACATTCAGATCGTCCGCGATCAGTAAACACGCAAAAGATCAAAAGATGTAAGTTTAACTGCCTCTAGAGAACTTTTCCTTTACGGCTAATCTCACGCCGTGATGACATAAACTGGCCCGCCAGATCACCCGATTTGACTGCATCCGATTATTTTTTGTGGGGTTTTCTCAAAAGTCGGGTATTTCGACGAGATCGAAAAATTAAAGGAATCGCTTAGCGACGAAATTCATGGAATTCCTGGCGCGGTGTTACGAGCCGTAATGAGTAATTTCGTTCATCCGTTAGAAGAGTGTATGGACATGGAAGGGGGCCTATTAACCCACACAATTTTTTCTTAAAAATAACTAAAATTTTCTTCTTGTAAAATTCTTTATTAAATCTTGTTACTTCACAAATAAAATATTTATTTCTAGTTGAAATTATAAAGTAAATTCTGCCGATCCAATATTTTGACACCTGTCAAAAAAACTCCAAAGCATGCTTTATTTAATGGATAGAAACATCGCACGCTTAAAAAATGCATATTGATTTTAGAGCAATTTTAAATTGTAAAGTCTATTCTGCCGCTCCCTGTATTTTTACTTACGTTCTTATAACCGCATGGTGCTTTGCATAGCATGATAAACTTTCATATATAGTGTTCTGATGCATTAATTTACTTCTAAGGCAATTTCTTCCTACCAAATCCTCCTTTGGAATTTTGCGTATGTCTTCGTTGAGGAGATAAAATTGAAATTTGGCATGAAAAATTACATAAACAGCTATAAATAATGGGCATATAACTCCATGTATAGTCAATGAAGAGCATAGGTAAAGAATGAAAATAAACACTTTCGACCATCTTCCGAAATGTTCTGTGCAATACATAATTGGAAAAACGAAACGCTTCTCATCACCAACGAATGGAAACATGGACAAATTCAATGAAATGCATAATCCATAACTAATGACACACACTAACTTAATAATCATGCTTTCCCGTATTATTCTGTCCTTTGTCCTTTCACCACCGGAACTTATGGACCAAAACGTACTGAACAATATTTCATGATATTGAATAAAGTCCCTCTCATAAATTAATAATAATAACCATCCACAACATGTCTGAAAATAAGTAACGATCAAACAATCGGTTTTGTATGGTCAAACGACTGAGTAAACCCAGTTATTGAGTCGTTAAGAAAGAAAAAAAATAAAAATTTCAAAGGTAGAGATACAATCCTTCATTAATATAATTTATAAGTTTTCACGATAAACTTTTAAACTAAACTATTTACTTAAGTCGAGTGAATTAAATTTCTTCTATTAGATAATTAACGAAATAATAAACAATTATGTTTTTTAATAACATACAAAATGTCATATAATAATAATAATAATAATAATACTTTATTAACCATTTGGATACATATAGCGTATATATGGCAAGTCATAAAATACATGAAATGTATGTAGAGGATACAATTCCATTAAAATTACATGAAAAACAATACAAACAATAATTGTAAATATATGAAAAAGTAGACATTGAAAGAAATATAAGAACAATACATATACACGCACACATATTTATGATTTTGTATGTAAATAACATATAAATGTATAAATAAAATATAAAAATATAATAGTTCATTTCATACTCGTAACATTAAGCATCGCTCATATAGGAGTTAATTAATTATATCAAAGTTTATATTTATACAATTAGTCTATTAACAAAGTCATCAATACTGTAGTAAGCACTTTCGATAAGTATTTTTTTAATTTCACTTTTATACTTTGACATTGGAAGGTGTCTGAGATTATCTGGAAGACTATTGTATAATACAATACTGTTATAATGTAGTGATTCTTTATATTTTGCAGTTTTATGTCGTGGAATAGCTAAAAGCTCTCCGTGGCTTGTATTATATGTGTGACTGCTATGAAGTGTTTTAAACTCCTGCAAGTTAGTTTTTACATATATTAAGCACTTATAAATGTAGATACAGGGCAAAGTTAGAATCTTCTTTTCAGGAAATGTATCTTTGCAACTTTCTCGATAGTTTAGATTGAATAATAATCTTATAATTCTTTTTTGTGCTACAAAGACTCTATACATTTGACTAGATCTACCCCACATACAGACATTAAAGGACAGATGAGAATATACTAACGCATAATAAACGTCTATAAGGCCAACCTCACTTAAAGTGTCTTTTAATTGCAATATTGCAAAGTATGCTTTATTTAATTTATTGCAGACATGATTGCATTGTGTTTCCCAAGATAATATGTTATCTATGTAACTTCCTAAGAATTTTGTGTAAGGGGTTGTGTCAAAGGTATTTAGCACAATATTTCTTCTTAAATTGAAATTTATAAACACAGTTTTTTTCTCATAAAATTGCGATAATTATAACTATAAATATTTACTTACACATTGCTGCATAGAAACAATTGGTAGATATTCCAGATACGTAAAATTTTTATTTAAAATGATATCCTTGATGCATATGAAATTGAAAATTTGCAAGTAGGACATACAAATTAGAATAATAGGTTTTATTACATAAAGGTGCTTTCTCAAGTGATATCCCATCAACCATAGGACAAACTGTAAGGGATCATCTACAAGGATTTGTTTATAAAATAAATGAATATAATAAGGATATCGAGTACTATAAATTTTCTGTTGGACGTGATGCATAATTTTTCTCTAACAACTGCGAGAAAATACTATAGAAAAATGTGGGAAACTTTTTGCTTTTATCTAAATAAAAGCTCATTGGGGATCAGAGGTTATAACACTCCAACCTGATTTAATCCTTTACAAAATTTTTTTGGGACAATGGAATCTTAAAACAGGTTCAAATTTCCTTAAAGATTCTAATTTTTTGCAACCCCAGAGACTTTTATAGACATTTTATTCTGTCCAGTGATGAAATAACGAAAAAAAAATGTAGTTTTTTTTCTCATTTTTCATTGATCAGAAGCGACTTCAACTGCTAGATATTAAAAAATTTAACAAATTTGAACACCGTCCAGTTAGCTAGGAAACAAATACACAGTAAACAGAAAATTTTGTATTACCTACTCAATAATAAAAACTTACCATCCATCAATTCTTGTTCCCTCCTATTGAATAGTCTTATGACCATTTTAAATTACTTCTTGTTCTGATCTTGTAACTGAACTTCTCACTAACTCGGTTTGCCATCCAGTGACGAAATATAGGAAGCAAAGTATAATTTTTTTTTATTTCAAAGGATTAGTAAAATCAGTGGGAATAATTTATTGTGTATGCACTTTGTGGAAAGAACATTAGTAGGTAATTAAAACATGCATATCCTTTGTTATCTTCAAATTGATCTATAATCGAAACGTTTGACGATACAATAGTACAAAGACAAATGCAATCAAACAACTATGAGCTGTGACGTGTTTCATTTATTATCCTATTTAACCTAGATTTTACTATATTTCTAATTTTAACATAACAAGGTGGAAATGATCACGTCATTCAACGTATCATATCCTATGACCTAGAGATTGCATATAATGTAATATATAATTACCATTGTATTAAATTTAACATAAAGACCTACTTGTATATTGATTGATTGATTGATTAATAGCGGGGTTGGGTCAAACCCAAATTGCACTGCAGCTCAATTGGCTTATTGTACATCCCCGATTCTTACATGAGCTCCGTCCCTTTAATGAGGTTTAATAGCTTCTTTGCAAGATTTTCATGCGGAAGATTGTCCCCGCATTGTAAATCACCGAAAAGAGCAAATCTCCTTCGGCCCAGTGCTTCACAGTCGTACACTATGTGCGAGGAGGTTTCTTCCTCCTCTTCACATAGTCTGCACATCGTACTGCCCCTATGCACGCCTATGCGTTGCAGGTGCTTTCTCATATGGCAGTGTCCTGTTAAAAGGCCCACTACATGTTTGATTTGAGGTCGTCCCAAATGGATGACTTCAGAGGTCAGTTTTTGGGAAGGTACTCCAATAGTGGCCTTCCCTTGGTGTTGGCCAGGTGTCATGTCCCAACGTTGCAGATGTTCCTTAAAAGACCATCTTTGAACCGCCGTTTTGACTGCCTGTTTTGAAATACCAATCACAGGTTCAGGCCCTGTGAATGGCGTCGCAGAACCCGCTCTTGCCAGGTTATCTGCTTTTTCATTGCCTTCAACCCCCGAGTGACCTGGTACCCAGATGAGTTCGACATTGTTCACCCGGGACAGGTATATCAGTTCCTGTAGGCACTCCCACGTTATTTTAGAGTTTATACGTGGGGCTGCAAGTGCTTTTAATGCTGCTTGACTATCAGACAGAATACGTATGTGCTGTCGAGTATACCGACGCTTTGCATTCTCTCGAATGCATGTCATGATGGCATACATTTCTGTCTGGAAAACGGTGGCGTTAGTCCCTAGGGATAAACTACTTGTATATAATATACAAAATTATTGGACGTCCCAAATGTGGAAGTAGAAGCTAATTGCCCTAAGGGAGGTTTCATAACACTGGTTAAGCAAAACAGTGATTTTCAAAATCAGTATGTTTATATGTATAAACCGATTCCTGAGATATTAGCTGATGCTTTACACTTTTCGGATCCCTTGTCCTGTGCAAAAGATCCCCTTCAACTAACAAATTCGTCAGTAGTGTGTGGAGTTCCTTCTAGACCCCCCCTCCACAAGTATAGCAAAAAAGGAAAGTCGCCTCTGATTGGCTGTCGCTTAAATGCCTTTAACTCGGTAACGCAAAGAGATATTTTAATTTTTTAAAGAGTTTAAGGACGGCATTCTGGCTCCCCGCCGCCCTCTCTACCTACCTACAAAAACAAAGACGACTTTTGATTGGTCCTAGCTTTAAAGCGTATAGCTCGGTAACGGAAAGAGGTATTTGGATTATTTAAAAGGATTTCATCACATGATTTTTTACCTAACCCCCCTCTATACCTAAACAAAAAAGAAAGACTAATTCTTATTGGTCGATCAGTAAAAGCCCCATAACTTTGAAATTGAAAGAGATATTTAATTTTTTTAAAGGATTTGCTCATCTTTCTATTAAGTGGAATATACAAGGTGAGCAAAATTTTATGGTACTTTAATATTTCAGCTTTATGACGTCTGATCGGTCCGAAATTTTACAGTGGTACACTAGACACGGAATAGACTCGTTTGCTGAAATATGTCAAAAGGGCGTTATCTTAAACTTTGTCCGTTTTTAATGAAACAAAAACCAAAATTATTTAAAAAAAATACCCTATAAATTAACTAAAGGGGAATTTTCTGTAGCTTAAATATTTCAGTTTTATGACATCAGATCCATATAAAATTTTACAATGGTACACTAGACATCAAATAGGTTGGTTTGCCGTAATATGTCAAAAGGGCCTTACCTTAACCTTTGTCCGTTTTTAATGAAACAAAAACCAAAATTAATTAAAAAAAATACCCTATAAATTAACTAAAGGTGAATTTTCTGTAGCTTTAATATTTCAGTTTAATGACGTCAGATTCATATAAAATTTTACAATGGTACACTAGACATCAAATAGGTTGGTTTGCCGTAATATGTCAAAAGGGCCTTACCTTAAACTTTGTCCGTTTTTAATGAAAACAAAACTAAAATTCATTAAAAAATTTACCCTATAAAACAACTAGAGGTAAATTTTCTATAGCCTTAATATTTCAGTTTTTTAACGTCAGATCAGTGTGTGGAGTTCCTTCTGAACGAGCAAATTATTGCAAACAAGGTGTGGAGTGCTATTGTCTCTCATAAAAATGTACGTTCATTATTAAAAATGGATCAAGATGATCTTAATTATCTACCGAAAAATTTCATTAAAACATTGAGCGTTTGGGATTTGGAGGGAGGTTGGCATATATTGCCCGGTTATATACGGAATGATCCTCTTATGAAGCGCTACATGGAATGTCGCAAGCATAAACCTTCAGAGCTTGGATGCGATACGATCGACGGTCCCGGCCCACGAATTATTGACTGTCCCGGTTGCGTGAAAGAACAATGCAGTTTAATAGTGTAGTGGCAGTTTTCCAATTGGTTGGGTTCCTGCATAATAGACTAGTTATTTTACAACCAGAAGATGTTTCCGAAGCATTCATATCCACCGATTTTAGTTCAACCATTAAAACTACCCATTATAAACCGGAATGGCCCAGAGATTGGAGAAGAATGCATATGCAAAGTTTCAATGAGACAAAAGTGTTTATACATGAACCTTTTTTAAAAAACTTTGACAAGCCCATTTTGTATTATAAATTACGTTTTATTTTCACAAATAGAACGGTCCTTGACTTGGATTGGATACCTGTTTTATGGAATGCTGACGTGTATCCAGATACGTATTATTCTTTGTATTTGATATTTCTAATTATGTTTTGTTTACTATCATTTATATTTCTAACATTTTTAATAACTGTTAAATATAGAACCTGTTATGAAGGTGTGTGTTATTCATAAGATGATGAAATAAAAAATTTAATATATTAATATAGTGTTTTATTCATAAAAATATACATATTATGATATTTTAGATAGTATAAATTGAAACATTTGCTTAGATATAGTAATGCTACAATAACAAGATGAAGAGGTGTGAAAAATACATGACGGTGCACTTTTTTCGATAGTAGGGCAGTCCCACATATTTTCCATATTTATGATTTCTATATTTGGTAAGTGTTCCTTCAGAAAAATTTCTTTTATTTGCCCTTTAACGTATAGTCTGTCCACCTGCTTGGTTAAGTTTGTTAATATATTTGAAATTTCCGAAATGCTTACGTAACCACTGCTATACGGAATGCATGTATGATTATGTTGAAGCCATTTGATTTGTCTTTTACACTCGTCTGGTAAGCGGAAGAAATTAATTTCGGGTTGAAACACGAAATGTCCTAGTTTTTCACCATCGTAAACGCAAAGTTCTTTTACAGCAGGAAGAGGTGAAGGGAAAAATTGTAAATCTACCACCAAAAACTTCATATTACCACGTGAATGTTAAACAATACTAACCATTAGGTTTTTATCTTTACTCTTATATATAGCCCTCCCGCTTTAAATTAATTTATGAACTATGCCGGTGACGGGATTGTATTCTACTAGGGCATCGTGAAGAATTAGGGCGAATAAGCTGGTTTTATCGGGAAAGGGTTCGTCACCTTCAAATTCCAATTGTATGTCGACTGTAGATGTAACGATTGATTCGAGCTGTTTACTGCAATCAATAACAAAAATAGGACAGTTTTTAAATTGTTCAAATGATAATATAGGTTGGCCTTTATCTCTATTGTAGTAGTTTTTCTGGAATATTTTATACATATAATAAGCCATGGCGTAGCGACCCAATCCAAAATCAAGATTCTGTTTATCGTAGGGATAACTTTCAGAGTTCAAATATAATTTAATATTTCGGATTCGTACATGGTCAAAGTCGGTGGGGTCTTGTTCTTTGACATTCTTCTTATTAGTTTGAAATGCGGTCAGAACGTAACGAGGTTTTTCCAATTGGGAAGATGTTCGAATTGTCCATTTATCGGATGTGTTTGATCTAAGACTAGGCAATTCATGCAGCTCCCACCTGTGGAATGCTATTCTTATGGGACGATCCTTTTTCAGGGAATTCATTATTTTCAATTTTGCTTCGTCATTAACGGTTACGTGTGGTACATGCCATTGAAGTTTGGTGATCTTGATGTCACCCGCTTTTCCAATAAAGCAGTTATCATCCGTGTGCGATCTTATAAGAACCAATTCTAATTTGCAATTGACAAAAATTTTATTATAGAATTCTGCAAATCCCATTAGAAAATTTAGTGGAATGCAAGCATTAAAGATGGTAGCTGTTAATGTTTTATTTACTTTAAAGGGGCTCCATCCCGCCATTTCTAACGCTTCACTCTCCGCCTTGTCGAGAGATGCTAATCCTTTTATCGTCGATGTATATCCTACATCCCTAACTTTATCTATTTCTACTCCGTTAATTTCAAATCGCAATTCATCGAAAAGATATGCATAGGCATTATTTGCAAGCTTACAGTCTTTATCTGCGGCGTGATTAAAGGTGCCCTCTATGTTAATAAAACTTTCACTAGGAAGAGTATAGATGTCCTGTGATTGTATGGGAATGCGAATTTCATCGTTTTGATTAAAGGTCGTACTGTTATATGGTAAATAGGTGTGAAATTCCTTTTTCGTGATTATGTCATCGAAAGGGATGTCCTCAAACACGTTTAACTGATTAATAGTCATCCTTCACTTTATATCCTAACGACTCGAGAAAAATAATGTTTTCCGGTGTTAGGTGTTCTTTAGACTTCAGACGACTGTCTGAATTTTTCTTTGAAATACGCCTTTTTATACGGTCATGATGAAGGCGTTGTTGATGAGAAAATCCAGCACCAGAAACAGGATTATTAAAAGAAAACCCCATTATAATGCCTTTAATTCCAATCTCACAACAATTTGTTCCTCACGAAAATTAATTAGTCTATTGTCCTGATCGGTAATTCTCAGTGTTATATTGTTGATGGAACTAGCTATTACCGGTAAGTAAATGATATTTCGGGGCGCTTCACTTATCGCGTAACCAGGAGCAACGTTCAACGAAAACTCATGAATCGTGTGAACGAGTTCATTATTTAAATAGGCTCCAGTAGTTATATTGGAGGAAATTCTTATGGTAGTTACGTTGAAAATTTGAAGTATTTTATCGGCAGTATGAACTTGGTTGGCTTTTAATAGTTTTTGGGGGAATCCTAAAACACGAAACAACGAATCATTCTTGGTAAAATCGATGTCATTTGTCGCACTAAAAATCTCGGCACGAAACGTATTAAGGTTGGGTCTTAATACAATGTTGTCCTTTTCTTCCGCATGTTCATTTATGTATCTTTCCAAATCGCCTATTTCATAGGATCCGACAGGTACAGCGATAGATTTCTTACCGAAATAGAATTTGTTAGATCCTTCGTCTATATTCGGTATGGAATGATAGCTGTAAAACCCCACTAATCCTAAAGAGTACTTTTCATGCGGATCCAATTCTACAGGCGGGAAATACGAGGCATTCAGAACACTCTCTCTTCCTACTAACGAGAATGTTAAAGACATTCTCTAAATGTCGCTTTCGTCGAGTCGTAAAAAGAGTAGACATAAATGTCCACATGTGTAGGTGTTGTAAGACTGAAAAGCGTCGTGATTGTAAATAATATCGTTACCTCGAAAATATTTCAAAACTTCTTTAGGGGGAGGGATACTACCGAAACTATCAAACCAAGTTACGACATTTTTATTTTTTCGATACGCACACCAGTGAGTACCCTCATCGATATCCAAATTTACTATACCTCTTTCGTACGGAGCGGGTGGAATTTTACGAGGGAGAGTATTTCTCATATAGACACCGGAAAAATGAGGTATCTTCCATATTCTAGCGTATGTAATAAGATCGAAATTGGTTAGAGGTCGTCGAGGTAACGAGGCTATTAGTTTTTTTGAATGTATAGACCCAGTCCTTTTTTATACGGTTTCAGATATAACCCATTTCCGGATTTTCCTCCCATCGCGATAGCTTCCATCGTTTTATTGTGGCGCTGTGATTCCTCAAATTGTTTCTGGGCATTCTTGGCGGAACTTACCGCCTTAGCGATGCCAGCCGCTCCGCCTGCTAATCCGCCTAACGCCGAAAGTCCTGCGAACATGGGAAGTAAAAACGGAAGAAATCCTCCTCTTTTCGGGATAGGTATGACTCGAGGTAAATTAAACTTTTTCGATCCTCCCGCTCGATGAACGGCTTTTCGAGCCGCCAACAAAGCAAGTTTGGATCCCTTCTTTAAATCGTCTATTTTACCCGATTTCAATTTTATCGAGATCGGTTTCACCACGCCGCCTTTAAACTGAATTTTCTGGGGGACCCTTTGTTTCCTTTTTGCTTTTTTTAAACGTGCTGCGCCACCACCACCATTACGGCATTTAACGCCCATTCCAGTTTTCGCCTTCATGACGTTATGAACGAGATAAGCAGCTGCCTTTTCCCCAAATGAGGCGTCTTTCGCTTTAACGCGTTTCCAAGCTCCCTCGGCAAGTCGATGATCTGCCGCGTGCCTGGCTGATAAATCACTACTGGAGCCGTACTCTATATCGTGTTCCTTACATAAAGAATCGAGCTTATTTATCCCCTTGTCTCCCCGTCGCAGACGTTTCTCGAGACGCGTACCCGGTCCACAAAACTGATAGCCGCCAGGTATGTGCATTTCGAAGGGGAGTTTATTAATCAGATCGTTTAGAACGGAGGAGGAAGATCGTATCGAGGGTTTTTTCAAAAGCGTAAGGCCGCCGTCCACGTTCCAGGTTCCAGGTCCTGGAGGCGCGCCCCCGAGCTGTCCACCTCTAATTTTAGATGTGACGTTACTCATTTTAAGTCAGTGTACGTTTGCACTTCGTCGCTTACTACTGCTGTCGTTATGAGATTCGTAAAACATAATGAACGTTTTCCTATCGAAAATCACATGGCCAAAATTGTACCGACGACCGAAGATCAGAAGAGGCACGGCGACTTATTCAACAATGATATACGAGCCATAATCGCAGGCCCCAGCGGGTCGGGGAAAACCAATTTGGTAATAAGTCTCATCGAAAACCCTAACGGCGTGTGTTTTGAAAATATCTACGTATATTCAAAATCTCTAAATCAACCCATGTACGTTTATCTGGAGAGAGTTTTAAACGGTATTCCCTTCATCGGATATCGTAAGTTCGACGACGAAACCGAAAATATTATTTCACCTGTCGATACGAAACCGAATTCTATTTTTATTTTTGATGATGTTCAGTGTACTCCCCAAAGTCCTATCAGAGATTTTTTCTCCATGGGTAGACATCGATTAATTGATACGTTTTACCTGTGTCAAACTTATTCCCATATTCCCAAGCATCTTGTAAGAGACAATACCAATCTGATCGTACTTTTCAAGCAAGATGATCTCAATTTGAAACACGTATACAGCGACCATTACATCTCCACCGATATGACTTTGGAGAAATTTAAGGAAATGTGTCAACTTTGCTGGAATAAGAAATTTGATTTTTTACTAATCGACAAGAGTGCAGACGTTAAGTCGGGGAGGAAATACCGCAAGGGCGTAGATACTTTTATATATATGTAAAACAACTATTCGAAATATTACTAGTCCGTTTGATGTATGCATACTGTCAACATGAACAAAATGAAGAAGAGTGCCACCGATAACGAAAAACTTAAAAAAAGTCTCATAAAAACGCGAAATGTTATAAAGCAGAAATTTTTAAAACTTAAAAGGAATCGAATGGAAGCCAATAAAATAATGGAAAAAAATTTGAAACCTCTAATAGACCCTTTAAAACTAATTGCTGAAAACATAAAAAAGGAACCCGAGGTAAAAGTCGAGCCACCTAAGATAGAACAGGAGAGGCAGGATGACGACGATGATGTATTCGATTTTAAGAAGAGAGATCAAGAAATTAAGAGAAGAAGCAAGGATGTAAAAATAATAAAGTGGGGAAAGAGCCCATTAGTAAACATTCGAAATATCGGTCCAGATTTTGTTCCGTCTGAAATAGTTGCCGAAACTCCACCCCCCGAACTACCGAACTTGTACAGCAAAGCTATAATCTTCCTGAAGCACGAGAGGAAATAAACACTTCTCTAAGCCAGTTCGAACAACTACCGAAAAAATATTTGCAAATGCTGATTAGTGATACTATTGGGGTGACAGACAATCAATACGGAATACGCTTCAATCCGGACACTCAGGAATGGATGATAGGCGATAGTAATGTTGAAATAGATGGAAACGATATAATCGTGAAAGATAGAAAATACCAGGGTACAAACGGATTGTATCAATTGATTTTTATGAAAAATCCTGAAGGTTACTCTCAGGAGGATTTACTGAGGTACGGAGATATTTTGCGCCAAACCAACGCTCATAAAAGAGGGTATAAATCGGACGGTCAGATAAGTGGAAATAAATCCAATAAATACAGAAATATAATTAGGAAACTGTTTCCTGCTGAGGCTAGATTAAGAGATAGGTTCTTCTCAGTACCTGGTAGCGGTCTTCGGGTCACTTCGAATACCAATCCTCAATACGTTTACTGGAATTCTTTAAATGAATTAGTTGATCGCCTTAGGCTTCTATATGCAGAAAAAAATGCTGGTAATAATTCAGTGGACAATCAAATTACCAGTATATTAGAAGAATTATTGGAAGAAGATATCATTAGTTAAAGTGTATCGGCATGGAAAAGCTTCAAGTTGTTCGTGAATTGCATAAGCCTGCTCGAAAAAACTTTCCGAGACGGAGGATAATTATTAAGGGTTTACATGACTTAATGCAGGCCGATTTGGCAGATTTTCAAAAATATTTTAAACAAAATAGAGGTTATAGGTTTATTTTAGTGGCGATAGACTGTTTTAGTAAATTTCTTTGGACCGAACCACTTAAAAATAAAACTGGGAAAGAAGTTACCTTGGCAATGTCAAAAATTTTTAAGGAGGAAATACCGAAAAATCTTCAAGTAGATGAAGGGAAAGAGTTTTGGAATAGACAATTTCAAGATTTATGCGAAAAAAATTCTGTGAATATGTACTCTACTTTTAGCCCCATAAAAGCTGCTATAGCCGAACGAGTGATTCGTACGCTGAAAAGTAAATTATACTTCGAATTTAGCGTGCGAGGAAAATTCAAATGGATCGATGTTTTAAATGATATCACTAAAAAATATAACGAAAGCGTCCACAGAACCATCGGATTACGTCCGATTGATGCTCGAAGAAAAAAGAACGAAAAGCATTTGCTTCAAAGTGCATACACTAATATCAAAATTTTTGGTAGTGGAAAATTTAGAGTAGGAAACATAGTCCGTATAAGCAAGTATAAAAGTATTTTTGATAAGGGTTATCACCCTAATTGGAGCACAGAACTTTTCACTATTAGAAAAACTCAAGTAACTAATCCCGTCACTTACCTTTTATCTGACATGGATGGATCGGATATATCAGGCGCATTTTACGAACATGAATTACAAAGAGCAAAATATTCTGATGTTTATTTGGTAGAGAAGGTCTTGAGGAAAAAAGGGAAAAAGATTTACGTGAAATTTTTAGGATTGAAGAAAAACGCTTGGATTGATTCTAAAGATTTATTATAAATATATTTTTATAAGATGTAAAATATTCATTGAAAACGTCTTGTATTTCAACAAAAGAAACATTTTTTTAATGCATTGCATATAGTAAATAAACAACGATTATTATTTATCTTAACAGACTTTTATTTATATAGAAAACCAACATAAAACTATAATAATAACAATATATATATTACAATTAATAATGTTGTACATATACATAAAATATAAAATGATTTACATTTTACAATCGTTAGTAACAATCAATGATATTTCCTAAACAATTAAAATAGTTTAAAAAATATTATTCATCTCGTAGTGAGTAATGTCCAAGGGCTAGTGTATCTACACCTGATTCGCAAATATACCGCTTATCATCAAACATATCTAAGGCTATTTTATTTTGTTCAAAAGTATGAACGTTATGAGCAACTGACCTAATTAAATTTTGTTTTTTTCTCAATTTTTCACCGGTCACTAAGCAATGCTTATAGTCATCTAGAGTTAATGATTTGCTTATAGCGCTGATAACACCTTTTGCTTTACATTGATCTTTCTCAGATTTATAGGCTCTAATCGCATACATTTTAGATCTCAAACCTAAAAATTCATCAAAAATTTGACCCTTTAATTCATCTTTTAAAACTCCCATAACTTTCTTATTAACTCTTGGAAATCCGAAAGGATTGTCCACTTTGTAATCAGAAGTGTCAAACCATTCATTTAAGTCTTCCTTAATATCAGCATAAAAATCTTTGGTTTTTATTTTATAAATAAGACTATCAGTATCTGTATAACACAACTTGAGACTATCTAAGGAAAATTTTTTTTGCATATATTCATAATGAAATTTATATACTTGAGATTTTGAAATATCTAAAACGGAAAAACCCACTACAATAGGTTTATTAAAATATATTTTACATCTTTTCAATTCGACAGCCACGCAATTTTCATTAAAAATGAGTCGATCTTTAAAATTTGGTTTCGAAACATAGTAGTTCATACCAAATGCATTGTCAAAAGATCTTACTAGTCTAACATCCCTCATATTGCGGACGTTTTGCATAGTTTTACCAAACGCGGCGTTGTTCTGTAATTTAAAAAATTCAACTTGAAATGGAATTTTTGCGGCAATGCGCAAATGAGTATTTAACATAATATACGGTCTCATCCATGGTGATTGGAGAAACTGTAAAACTCGATGAACTTTTATTAATTTTAAGCCGTGTTTTAGGCATTGTTGAAGGTACATGTAATGAATAACATATTTTCTTTTATTATAAAGCGTTGCCATTAACTTTTTATATTTACTACCCTCCGGAGCAAATTTTTGGGGGCAAAATGGTAGATCTGAATGAAAATCGTGAATTTCATCCGGATAGTCCAAATCTACTTCCAGAATATATCCATATAGCGAATCTATTTTAATTTTTTCAATGTCTAATTCTGTAATTTGCTTGTCTCCCATCCAATTAAAGCGAGAGAGAGGCAAAAAGGACGTCATTGCATAACCGTAAAGGTTATTGACATCTAAATATGTTAAAAAAATATCATCTTCATTTTTATTATAATTATCCATATATTTATTATTGGCTTTTGCATGTCTATGAATGCAAGTTGAGAGACCCCCCCTTATACCGCGTTCTATGAAAAGAAGCATATTGACATCGGTAAATAACTCTATTTCCACTTTAGTGATACGTAATAGAGCATCCCATGATAAAGATGGAGTGGTAATATAGTGGCACGCATCAAGATTATACGTTTGTAAACATAATTCTCGAAAAGATTCAAAAACATCAGCTAAAAGAAGCACATCCGTTTTTAAATAAATATCAGAGTATTCACCTAAGGTATGACAATTAAAAACGTCCCACACTTTTTCTGCGTGAGCGTAATCTTCATTGCTAATATGTTGATACTTCAATCTATTGTAAAAATTTTCTCTGCCCGGTAATTTTGTATCATTTAACCTATCAAGAGAATTTATATAATTGTAAGGAAATACACCCTTTTTTAGTAAAAGTTGAATATGTTCAAGAGGTAACTCGGAATAATTTCTTTTAGTAATTTTAAATTCCTCCAAGTAGGATGCCAATTGTTCCAAAGATTTTGCCATAAAGTTAAAAGAATCTATAAATCGTAAATGTATATTCCGATGATACACATTTCCTTCTTCATTATATTCAAACCTAAGCGTTTTGGTAAAAGATTTATATTTCTCTTTATTATGAGGGAGTAGTTTAATTGGACCTTCTAATTGAGTACATAATTTATCTATAAAAAAATTCGAATCATAAGAAGTTAAATTATGACTTACAATGGGGATATAATTTAAAACTTTATAATTCAGATTACAGGAATTATGGGCAGCGCCACGGAAGCCTCCTGTCAGATGGCAATGATCGAAAACTTTATAATCTTCATCAGAAAACGGTAGCTCACATATGTGACATTCGGAGGCTCTGTTAAAATTCATATTTTGATCCTCAGATAGAGGGAGCATTTGAAAAGGGGTATTAAAAATGTCTGCAACATTTTTTGCGATATCTTTCAACTCGTTAATGAACCAATCAATACAGTTCTCACTTCTATTAAAATTATACATGGACAAAGTATCATCAAAACTACAATGAAAATAATAACCTATGCTATACGGTACATGTCTTTCGTATGCCATCGTATATGAAGTAGAAGGTGAAGGAGATGCATTTTCTATAGATAATAAATAAGTTTCTAAATCGAAATATATAACAAAGGGAGAACGTTCCTTATATCGAAAATTTCGAAATTTTACCCATTTATTGTCTAAATTTGGAAAAACTGATTTTACCCCTTTAAATTGAATGCAATCTATTTTATGAGACTCAAGTTTATCATTTTTATAAAACATACTAAGACACCTATCGCAAATAAATTTTTTTGTTCTTTTTCTTGATACTTGTCTAGATACTAATCTAGATAATGATTTTATATAACAGTAATGATAAGACACTTCTTTTTCATCTACATTATTTAATTCAATTTCTTTTTGAACTAGTAATAAATTTACATGAATATTTTTAACATTATCTGAAACTCTAATCGGTATAATTTCATATTTTGTTTTGTTGCTCTCAATAACACTAATATCATCATCATCACTAGATCCCCCCGTATCTTCATTACTAGATATATTAACTTCTTTACCTATAAACCATTTGTCTTTTACATTTTTTTTTTTCAGACCATAAATATTGACAGATAAGTTGTTCTGTGTTTCAAATTTAGGCAACTGATTTAAAGAAAATGGAAAATTGATTCCCTCCACATTTAAAAATTCTGAAAAATGTCTATAAGATGAAACTCTATTTACATGCCTTTGCACATTTTGGTATGCACATGCTACGGCCCATCCGAAACAACACTCATCGAAACATTGTATATTAACGCACGCCTTCTTATCTGCAATTTCTTTAGGCAGATCAATGAATGTAGCGCCAACCGAAAAACATGAACATTTATTAACATTGATATCTAACTGAATAATTTTATTCAACGCCCATCCTGACCCTCTCTCACAAAATTCACTTAATTTTTTCAAAAGCTTATCAAAGATGTACTCATTATACCACCTTTCAACATCCGTAGTTTGATAATAATTTTGAATTTTAGTATTAATATAAAATATCTGCGATTCTATATCATTATCATCATTACCTTTTGGACAAGTAAAGTTTGCGATAAAACTAGCATTTATTTTACACGGAAATAATTTAATTTTTTGTATAATATCCGGAAAAATCAATGAAACTTCTTGCAGAAATATTTTTGGATCTTTAAAATTTAAATTATTATCTATCGTAATCGTTAAAACACGACCTTTAAAAGCTGTTTTTGTTATTTTAATATCCCAATTTAATTTCTGCCGTTTGCTCATATCGTTAATATTTATTTAAAAATTAAAACAGTAAAAAATGCATATACATAACAATTTTTGCTTAAATTCTAATCAATCACCAACTACTAAAAAGTTATATTTATTACTTTAATATATTAATTTAATTATCAATAAAAAATTGTAATAAAAATTAATTTTCCTTAAATTCTATTTCGTTCGCCATCCTGTTATTCTCCAATTGTTTTAACCCTTTGAAAATCATTAATAAATTCTTCGTATTAGCCGCTTCGATTTCGCTTTCTGTCATACTTTTAAATCTCTCGGGAAGAAATATATATTTCTCCAATTCCACCAATTCAACAAGAATTCTGCGGCCATACACCGTTTCTAAGCTTCTAAAAATTCCTATTTGATAAGGTTTGTCTTTCTCCAAATCTTTAAATTTAATAGTCTCAAACTCGAAAGCCCCTAATTTGTTCAGATTTTTCAAAGTATTCATCTCTAAAAGAGATAAAATAATTTTCCAAATAATAAAATAAAAATAAAATATATATTTCTTACTCGTTATTGAAGTGGTGCTGATACTTGCAGTAGCTGTAAATAGATACTATGATATTGTAATATTCTACATAATTATTTATATGAAAGCGGAATTAAAAAATCTCTTCCCGCTCCAATACAACTTAGATACTTCCTTTGTTGCAAATTCTGTAATCAATGTGCATTCAAATTAGAATTCAAGGGAATGCCACTATGAATTAGAAAGTCTTTATTCTTTATCTAATACCATATAACCTTTAGTTTTCATAAAAATTTTCTATGTAGCGTTAGTAAAGGATCTAATCATATAAAAACATTTTAGTTTTCCAATAAAATACACACACATCTACTTATCTCCCAGTGAAACAAGCGTCTCCTATACAGGTAAATATATTTTGTAATTTAATAATTTGACTGCTAATAACAATAAAATAATCTCTACTGTATTTTAAAATTAAAATAATTTCAATTAGAGGGAAAACATTTAAGAGGAATTTTAGTGATATATAGGCATACAAAATGTAGTAAACATTCTAGAAACTACATTTTTATAAATTTTTCAAACATTTGCTATAGGAAGATAGTAATTAATAATAACATTTAACTAATTCTTTTAAAAATCGACTTAATATTTTAAAAATACAAACTTTGTCATTTGACCACATACTTTTAAATACTACTTTACAAAAACAATAGATTAAAAGGGTCTATAGTCTATTCTTAATGTGTTACTTTAAACAGAATTAAGGAATCTCGATTTTTTAAAGGAGTATAACACCTACAACTATACTTGTTATCAGAATTTTCGAATAATACCTACTTATACGTAGCGTTTACTATATTTTGTATATTTATATATTAGGCTATCGTCTCTTAAAACTCTAATTTTATTTTTATTTTTTAAATTATCTTATTTATATTAACCTTTGAACCTATCAAATAAATAATTATTAATTTAAAAATTATTTACAGATTTCTAAAATGTCCTCAACATGTGAAAAATATTTAGTAAGTAAAAATCACATCCAATTTTTGTATAATTCTACACACGAATTATCCACAAATAAACTGAGATATGAAGAGTTAAAGGCGGATGGTGGAAATTCATTTCCTTATTGCAAAACATGGGTGGTGGATAGTTTAATTACGCAAATGACATGTTCAAATAATGGTTATAACTGTAATTCAGTTTTTGTATTTGGAAATTTCATTGAAGATTTAGTTTATATTTGTTGCGAAAATTGCTATTCCACGATAAAAGAAAATATATTTTCAATGTTCGATTTTGCGTTTGTTAATATATTGCATATACATAGCAATACTACACATACACACTGTATGAACTGCAGACGAGTATGTTTCAGTAATTCTATGTGTAATATGGATAAAATTGAATTGAAATTGAAAAATGGACTTTTCTTTAATAATCGAATATCATAATTTCACACACTTACTTTCAGGAAAGTCAAATAAAAATTCAAAATTCAGAAACAAAAAGTAATAGAAATTTAAAATTTGTCAAAATTGATTCCACTTCCTACCTACCCATTAAGACAACAAAAAAATCAGCTGGATTTGACCTTCGAACACCAATAAACATAAAAATACAAGCTCAAAGTAGATTGCTTGTAAATTTAGGATTTAAAATTCAACTTCCGAATGGATGTTATGGACGAATTGCACCCCGATCTGGTTTGGCCGTAAGGCATTCTATTGATATAGGTGCTGAAGTTATCGATGAAGACTATAGAGGACCTATAAAAGTTCTGTTAATTAATGGTTCAAATTCAGAAGTAGAGTTCAAAAAAGGGGATCGCATATGTCAGTTGATATGCGAAAAAATTTATTATCCTGATATTGAAGAAGTGACAACTTTATCGGATAGTGAAAGAGGAGAATTCGGTTTTGGTTCTAGTGAAGATAAGTAAATAAAGGAAATTTTAAAACAACATTATATATGTATATATAGTAACAATATTGTACCTAAAATTATACCTGTTTAAATATAAAATAAATATTAATATATTATGTTAACAGTGTTTAATTCATTAGTATAAAGATATACGGTTATTTGTAAGTTATAATTAAGGTCAGCATAAAATAATCTATACACATGTAAATTGCATTATTTCTTTCACTAGCAGTTTACTGCATTTCAAATTATAAGTGAAAGGAATATTTAAAAGTACAAATATGGGAAATTGTTACTCTAGGTCAGTATATCTTATAATATATAATGTAAACAATGTTCGGCATAAAGGCCATAAAAATATTGATGTGATTTATATAACGAGGTCAGCTACTTATTATTAAATAATCAACTATACATCAATTAGAGACTACCATTCTCTTTTGAATTTGCTGGAATCAGGAAAACACAGAGTTGATCTTCCTTTTTTGTAGATCGTAAATCTGTTTAAAAAATTCAGATATCTCTTTGCGTCACCGAGTTAAAGGCATTTAAGCGACAGCCAATCAGAGGCGACTTTCCTTTTTTGCTATACTTGTGGAGGGGGGGTCTAGAAGGAACTCCACACACTACTTTCGTCTGTATTTGAAATGTGTTTAATATAGCTTTTTCTAGTGCAAAATATGTAAAGCGTGAGTGTTTTCCACAAAAATCGCAGAGATCAGCAATTGTTTCCAATCCACCTGGGCAGATTATTTAAATTTACGAGAAATAGTCAGCAAACTGTAAACCGTTCTAACCGCCTGAAATATAAAAGTAAATAAACTCCTTGCTTCATTATGACGTGATCAACACTTACCGATAATATGAGCGCATAATTCAAATCAACAAGACCAAAACAAGTCACTTTCAAGGGTTCTAGGCTGTTCATTAACATCATTCCCAATGCCATTTTGCTTCGTCGATCCCAGTGGTACCAAGGAGTGTTGCACAACGTCATGAAAAACTTGTTAGACTGAAAAATAACAGCTAAAATACGTCATATTTAAGTATATATGATTTATGGTCAATGAGGGCGGGGGGAGCGTCGAGGGATTTACTATCGGATATTTTAAATAAAAAGGGAAGCGTCGGAGAGCTGTTTTAAAAAATTATCTTGTGGATTTCCACTAGTTGAATCGTGCAATCGGACATTCTTATAATGTTATTTCAGAGCCCTGAAGATGAAATAAATTATTTCGAAACGTCGACATTATTAAAAAACAGTTTGTTGTTTTGATAATTGGCCTCAATCCCACCCAAACCTAAAAAAAGAAATTCTTATAATGTTTTTGAGGCGTCCTATTGAGGTGTCTTGCAATTTTCTATATATATTTTTTTTTTGATAAAGATAAATACTTACTTCGTCGGTATATTTTTGTCCGCACACACAGAGTGTTAAAGATAATGATACAGTAATCGTCAACACTAAAATCATTCTCCAGTTGCTCGAAGGGCTAATGTCCTACAATTAAACAGTTGTATACGCTGTAGATAAACATGAACTATGATTAAAGAAAATAGAATTAATCAATTATATTGACAATTGACGATAATAATATATGAAATAAATAATTACGGTCACATAATTTACAGCATAGCTATATGTTGCAAGATTAATTGTGAAAGTTATACTTACAAATATAATAAAACAACAAGCAGAAAGGACTGCCAGCAAACCACATGCGAAAAATATCAACATCGTTAAATTTTGTGTTTGTCGAAAGAGGTGGTTTCTCAACTTATATCCTATCAACCATAGGACAAACTGTAAAGGATCATCTAGAAAGGTTTGCTCGTTCCATAAAAAATATAATAACACCTCTGTGAGCACTAAATAATTATGACTTACCATCCATCAATGTTTGTTCTTCCCTACTGGGTAGTTTCTTGGGCATTTTAAATTATGCTTATCTTATGACCACACCTCCCACTAACTCGGTTTATCTTCCTGTGGCAAACTATGATGGAAGTTTTTCCCTATCCTTTATTTCTTTTAAGTATTAGTGAAATCAGTTGAAATAATTTATTGTTTATGTACTTTATAAAAATGAACATTAAAGTGGTTGATTAAAACATTCTTTGTCATCTTCTGATCGATATTTAAACCATCAGATAATAATTAAGATATCAATTAATAACTGCAAGGTTATGTTTATTGTCCTTCTTTACATCAATTTTATAATGCAAGGTGCAAATGGTCTCGGTAATGTGTTCGTGATATTCTAAGAGCTAGATTACAGATAGTAAGATTAGTAAGTAATAGTGGAGGGAAATTAGTGAAAAAATTTGATGAAAAGTGATGTTATCGGGAAGTTGATTTTTTGTTTGTTTTTGTTTTTATACATGCAAATGCGTCCGAGTCCACTTTCAAATTCTAATTTCCCTCCACTATAAGTAAATAAGAAAAAAAAAAAAATTGTGGTTTCCGAATTCAGTGTTTCCATTTTTCCAAATCCCTGAGATATTAACTAGTAGTACACTTTTCGGATTGGTACTCTTCTTAATCCTAATAGTAAAATATTGCCATAGTTGCTTCTAACTTATCTCGCCTGAATATTTGAATTTGCGGGAAAGAGCCAGCAAGCTGTAAATAACCCTAGCGCCCTGAAATATAGCAACGATTGGAACTCCTCGAACAATTTTGGTACGATCAGTGCTTACCAGTACAAGGAACTGATAATTCAAATCGAAGAGACCAAAGCAAGTTGGTACCAATGGTTCCATGCTGTTCATTAACATCATCCCCAACGCCATTTGACTTCGCTTGGTCCAGTGGTACCAAGGAGTGTTGCACAGCGTTAAGAAGACCTGATTGGACTGAAAAATAGCACTTTGGTCGATCTTCAAAATTGTTTGATGTGTTGATCACATGGATACTTACTTCGTCGGTTATTTTTTGTCCGGATACAGCCACCAATAAACATAATGACATGATACTGGACAAAATCAAGATTCCTCGCCAGTTACTTGAAGGACTTAGTTCCTACAATTGAACAATTGCACTGTTAACACGCTGCAGATGGGGTTCAAATGAAAATATTTAGGAAATTATATTGACAATTGATGATAATAATAGAGTACCAATTTAATCTACTTGGTGTAACAAAAATTATAATGAAAGCTATACTTACAAATATAAGAGAACAACAAGTGGCGACGAATGCCAGTATGGTACATACGAAAAATATCAACATTGTTATATTTTGAGTTCTTCGTAAAAAGGTTTTGGTTACCCTAAAATTATAACATGGTGAGAAGAAATAACAAATATAAATATAAAAACAAATGGCAAATTACTTTAAATAGTGTTTGTTGCGATACCTGGTGCATCACTTTCACATGTTTATGCTACTGTAAACATTGGGTAACTACAACGTGCCGAGTAAGATATAAAAAAGAAAACTCACGACCTTAGCTAGGTGACAGAATGAGGTGTTGCAAGCAGTTGTATTCTTGGAGCTGAGAAACAAGCAGTGTTAGGGCTCCCCCTACATCTTTTAACTTATTGCAAATACTAGCGTCTCTAAACAGCCATTATAGAATAAAAATCTGTCACTTGTCACTTACATTTTAATAACTGCATGATGCTTTGCCCAGGCAGATATTGTGTCATAACGCTTTAAATCGCTATTAAAGTGTTTCTCCACCAAGTCCTCCTTTGAAATTCTGCGTATGTCCACGTTGAGTAGATAAAATTGAAACTTGGCATGGAAGGTGACGTAAACAGCTACAAATAATGGACATGCAACTCCATAACTAATGAATAACAAGCACACATAAAAAATGAAAATGAAGACTTTCGACCATCGTCCGAAATGCTCTGTGCAATACATGATTGCAAAAATCAAACGCTTCTCGTCACCGACGATTGGAACAGATGATAAATGAGCTAAAACTAACAATCCGGAATTAAAAACACACGTTAAATTAATAATTTTGCTCTCTCGCAGTATTCTGTCACGTGAACTTATGGACCAGAAATTATTAAATGCAATTTCTTGATATTGAAAAAAATCCTTAACGTAAACAAATACTATTATCAGTCCGAAACATCCCTGAAAAAATGTAACGATCACTGCTTAATACGTTAAAATATATATAAGTTTGCAAAATTTCTTAACACCAAAACTATAATATCTACTTACAGGTTGCTGTATAAAAACAAGCGGTAAATATTCCAAATAAGTAAAATTCCTATTTAATATTATATCCTTGATGCATATAAGGTTGAACATTTGCAGGTAGGACACCACAATAATAATAATGGCTCTCATTACATGAATGTGGTTCTTTAATTTAGATCCTGTCAACCACATGATACACTGCAAGGGATCATCTACAAACGTTTCTTTGTTCTATAAAAATATAGTAACACCTAAATTTTACGTTAGAATTGTAAACAAATTTTCGGTAGGAACTGTGGAAAAGTAGAAACCAGAAAGCTTCATTGCTTTTGTAGAAGGAGATATTTTCGGTGGGACCGTTAATTACGATTATAGCATCAAATCCCGTTTTGACAGCTGTCAAATGTCAATTCATCTGTCAAATATCCATTTAATACTTAGAGCACACAGTAATCGATCAAATAGGCCCTAAACATATTATTCAGTAATTAAAACTTACCTTCCATCAGTTTCTGTTCTTGCCTATCGGATAATCTTCTGACCATTTTAAATTAATGCCTTGTTCTTCTCTTATGACTTCTTACAAACTCGGTGACAGAATATGAAATAAATATGTTCAGGTTTATCAAATTACTCGTGAAATTATTTAGAATAATTTATTGCTTAGGCATTGCGTGAAAAAGAACATTTGTGTAATTAATTAAAGGGTTTCCTTTGCTACCTTCAAATCGATATTTTTACCATCAAATAATACTTAAATAGTAATGTCAGTCCAACTGGGTTGATATCCACTTTACAAATTTTTAATGACACTCACTTAATTGACAAAATCGTGCAATAAATTTTCTGAAGGAAGAGATGATGGACAGTTTCCAAATTGGAGATCAAGACAAGAGTTGTCCCCTCATGTTTGCTGTGTTAGTTGTCACGTAAATCTGCTTTAATAAATGCAAGGCAAGAAAAGTTCTATGTCCTATGATGTGGAGAGAACTGTCTGATGATGTGAGTGATTATTACTTCTGCATCACCAAAACGAAGGGGTATTCAAAAAAGCAAGGCGACAAAATTTAATATTAAAATTTACCCGCAGTTTCACGCTTTTAAAGGTGGTCAAATGAGATGTGTCACTCTGTAGGTTGGTTAGTTGGGATTAGCTATGTAATGTTTAGCTCTATATCGGCCCTCCCATTTAGATACTAGCTTTACATTCGATGCTTCCCTATATTTTCCATTGTCTTGCCAAAAACAGCATTTATTAGTAATTTATACAAATTTTTTTATAAGATCAAAAGTTTAAAATGAGCAGTCTAGTTGAGAGTACACTGCTAAAATACTATTTACAGTTTACAGGCCTCGCATATTGAGCGATGAAATATTTATGACTCAAGTGAACGTCGACAAAAATTGCGCCACTATGGAAATTAGGACAAGCTTTGTAATTTTCATTTCTGTCTCTTCCCTCCCATTTAAATTCTAGCTTTACATTTCGATGTTTTCCTACGTTTTCCATTGTCTTGCCGAAAACAGCAGAAATTCTATTTATATCTGTTGGTGAGACAGATTATAGCTATGTAATTTTTAGCTACATATAGATGCTAGCTTTACATTTTAATGCTTTCCTACGTTTTCCATTGTCTTGCCAAAAACTGCATTTATTAGTAATTTATATAAATGTTTTTAAATTCATTTTTCAACTGATTAAAAGTTTAAAACGAACAGTCTAGTTGAGAATACACTGCCTGTGAAATACTATTTACAGTTTACAGGCCTCGCATTTGTATCATATTGGGCGATGAAATATTCATGACTCAAGTGAACGTCGACAAAAATTGCGCGACTATGGAAATTAGGACAAGCTATGTAATTTTTAGCTCTGTATCTTCCCTCCCATTTAAATTCTAGCTTTACATTTCGATGTTTTCCTACGTTTTCCATTGTCTTGCCGAAAACAGCAGAAATTCTATTTATATCTGTTAGTGAGACGGATTATAGCTATGTAATTTTTAGGTACATATAGATACTAGCTTTACATTTCAATGCGTTCCTACGTTTTCCATTGTCTTGCCGAAAACTGCATTTATTAGCAATTTATATGAATGTTTTTAAATTCATTTTTCAACTGATTAAAAGTTTAAAATGAACAGTCTAGTTGAGAGTACACTGCCTGTAAAACACTATTTACAGTTTACAGGCCTCGCATTTGTATCATATTGAGCGATGAAATATTCATGACTCAAGTGAACGTCGACAAAAATTGCGCCACTATGGAAATTAGGACAAGCTATGTAATTTTTATCTCTGTATCTTCGCTCTCATTTAAATTCTAGCTTTACATTTCGATGTTTTCCTACGTTTTCCATTGTCTTGCCGAAAACAGCAGAAATTCTATTTATATCTGTTGGTGAGACAGATTATAGCCATGTAATTTTTAGCTACATATAGATACTAGCTTTACATTTCAATGCTTTCCTACGTTTTCCATTGTCTTGCCGAAAACTGCATTTATTAGTTTGATGGTGCCTTTTTATTGCGGTGCTTTCGGTCACTATACAGGGTGTATTAAGTATGAGTACCGTTCTTTTACCAGGTGATACATTGATGTAGAAGGAACAAAAAATTCTTAATAATTTTTTTTCTCTCTCGAACCGTTGCCCAATTATGCCCTATTTAATTAAATAGCGCATCTGGCAACATAGCGCAACGAGCAGCTGTACTACAATAACTTGTGCTAACCTACCTCAATCTCCTCTACTCGGGCGACTGTAATGTGCCAAAAAAGGTGTTCTTGGCGAAATATTACATTATTTTATTGAGAAATAATCTCTGAAATAATAGTAATAATTGGGTCTCGATGAACTATGTCCAGAATTTCTTCCTCAATAACCAAATTATCCGCATGTCGGTCGTTGTGGTCCCCGGTTTTGTACACGCGAAATTACACTTCCCGTATCTAACAAACGTTGAGATGTGCGAACAAAACTTCTGCGGTTAGGAAGGAACCCTTCAATTCGGAAAACGTTCTTCATAAAGACGTCTCGCAGCATCTGAATTCATGTGAGCTTCTCCATAAATAAGCAACATATCATGTAGGTAGTTCTTGAACAGTGAAATGTGGCATTTTGCAAACTAGTCAAAACAAAATGAACTGACGAAAACAAAATAAGTAAAACATTAATTACCGACTTAAAACACTCGGACGGCGATAACAAAGGCAACTGAGTGTCCTTTGACTCCTTTGTAACAGTAGCCTACTGCCAGCCATATGATGCGACGTTGTCATATGCGTCTTTTTAAAGATGTATTAAAATACAATAAATTATTTCACCAAAACCCACCGGACAAAAAATTCGCATTACAATTTTCTAATTGTATATTCGACCGGCACCTTCTCATAAACTTTTAGAACTTATTTTCTATTATTTTCCATGTAAATTTACCTTCAAAAAGCAAAGTTAAATTATTTTTTTTGGGAAAACCATTCAATTTTCGACACATGTTGTATAAGGTTTTTTTTGTTTCTTTTAGGCCAATGTTTCTCCCCTTAAAATAACGGTACTCATACTTAATACACCCTGTATACTTACGTATTCTTTTATACAAAAATCTCGGGCGCCAGTACTTTAACTTTTGAGTGCAAAGTACAGCACTTTTTGGCTTTCCTATGTGGGAAAGCAATCCGGGGTAGCTAACAGCTGGTGATACGGAATAGCCAGAGGTCGGAGCTGGAGACCTATCTAATGGACTTCGGTCATACTGCTCAAACGGGTTAATCAGAAATAAAATTACAGAAATAATAACTCGTGAATTTTACCTCTTTAAAATAACGTATTTATTAAGCAGTATTTGGAAACAGAATAATTTATTCTAAACCCTCCACGACTGTACAGTCGCGTGTGTATAAAACTATTGTAAAACAATAAATAACAAGTCAAGCTGGCAAGCAAAAGTCTTTACGCGATTTTACGGCGGAATTTACGGAGACGTTGTATGAATATTTTACTGTGTACGACAAGCAAATGTACCTTTCCACTAGGATTATAAACGGCGGGCAGTCCGTTAGCTATAGATATTTGAGTCTAGACAAAATATTGAAACAAGCGGTAAGCGACTGCCGCAAACGTAGAGCTATTTGTTAAATGATTATTTTGAATAATGTAAGTTTTGCGAGTCAGTTCTATGCGGATCCCCTGTACATATGGCCCAAGTGAACACACACAATTGATGCATATAATGACTATTTATTTCACGTAGGTTTTCCGGTAACCTATTACCCAGCAAACACCGCTTCGAAACTATTAAGGAACATTAACGCTACTTATATTTCGTGTTACACTTTTGTTTCAGTCACAAAAATGCGTGTTTTTGGTGACAAATTGCTTATTTGTCCGCAACATTGCATCGTTAATAAACTGCAACTATTACTTTACACAATTGCGAAACAAAATATTCGTAACAAATGCCAATTTACATTTGTAATAAATTCGTTTTTACCAAAATCTAACTCCGAAAATATCTTGAAACATTTAGGCTTTTACAGTTTCATTCACCAAGTTATTTGTAAATACAAAACTTATATAAATACTTCGCAACCGTTATGCAAATTTAGTTTAAGTACAGATACACAACAGTTGCACGTTATTAGAAACCTTAAGGTTGCTCATTAATTTCAGAAAAGTTGCTTATCATAAGCAATATAAATTTTACGATTTACTTTCAAATCAGTTTCTTTTTTGTTTTATACTTATTATGCAAATAGTCCAAATAAAGTCAGGTTTGATATATGTGCACAAATCCACCTCCCACCCTGATCCCTCACCTACCCATTCCCGATCATTGGAGTCTTTTTGTTTTTTAAATGCATATAGCAGCATTTTACAGACGCTAAAAAATATGACAGACCCTATCAATACATGCTGTCCATCTTTGCCGAACCACTTATTACCTATTCACTGTGGAATAACTCGAAAACCAAAAAGTGTTTTTTTGGTTTTCGCGAGTTGATTAACAGTGAATAAATAATTTGTTCGGCAAAGATGGACATGTACTGATAGTATAGAACCAGTTATATTTTTGAAGCGACTGTAAAATGCTATACTAAATACATTTAAAAACAAAAAAGACTCAATGATCGAGTGCGCAGGTGAGCGATCGGGGGCTGGGGGTGGATATATGCACGTATAGCAAACCTGGCTTCGTTTGTTATTGGACGAGTAATTTTCTTTTCCGAAGACAGCAGTCACATTTTGCCAGTAGTGGGGATCGTTACTTTTTCAGGACCCATCTTTAAAATCACTTTTTGCAATATTTAACAAAATTCACTTTCTCAATCTCTCATCTTTACAGACCATAAATCCATTTAAGACAAACTCTTTTCTATATCTAGGTGAAATTAATCCTTGATCCTTAATATTCACTGTTAGTGTATTTGGAGGAATCCTTTAAAATATAGGAAAAAGATAAAATATTGACAAATAGATGTTCAAAACAATTTATTGTCCATTGTACAATAAAATAATTAATTCATTTTCTCTGTTTTCTTCAATCTCTGGCTGGCCGCTCTAAACCAGTCCTTACACGCACCTTCAAAATTGGCATCAACTGTCATAAATGGAAAGCATTTCCTGCATGAATCTACAAATAAAAATCAGTTCTTAATCAAACTAGCAATGTACAGAGTGAACCCCAATTTATTTATTTCCTTAAGGTGAGTACGCTAACCCCACCCTATATCTAGTTTAAAATAAAAATAAGAAGAGGAGGCGGGGGATTGTCAAGAATTTGACACGGGTTTATTTTTGTCATGAAATGAGAAAAACATTTCAATTATGAAACCTGTGTATATGTAACTCTAGGCCACTCAATAAAATAAATGAAGTTAAACAATTACATATATTATTATTCCTGAGAGAAAGAAGCTTGTTGCAAAGGGATGGTAAATCCATATAAAAAAAATGAAAGAAATACACGCGGTAGTTTTTGAGAAAAAGAAATAAAATACGTCAACATTTTGAATTTAACTGACCTATCTCATTTCAAGGGAAAATAGGATAATCGGTCAGGTTGATTTTGTTTTTTACATTCGTTCATTAGCTTTTACCGGACCACTATAAATGCTGTGAAGTCATATTTTTTATACCAGTGTTTACACATTTTAAACGCGTCAACTTTATTAGCGGCCTTTTTGTGAAGTTTTTTTGGATAATTTATCCTTCGAAGTACATAAGAAACAGACAGACAATATACTTTGTCGATAATTTAACTATCTGGTGGAGGAAGAATATAGTGGACGGCCGACGGAATGTCTTTGATCTATTAGCGCTCACAGCTGTGACCTATACGCTTATATCGGAAGTGTTGAATGTTGCGAAACTTAAAAAAGTTCCCCAGGAGCAATGTTGCCTTTTACCTCCTTTTAGATATTTTTATAAAATGAAAATTTTGGACGTTTTAAAATCTATAAATACATGGTGTCTCATAGGTAATGGTACACAGAGCAATGGCAGATTCCTTATGTAAAAATATTACGATTTAAACAAACTTACCTTAGTGAGTCCAAAAGTTGATATTAGCAGAGATATAGGGTGTCAAAGTAAAATTTTTGTTTCGATTTAATTTTAATAATTTCCTTAAATTCTCTTTTACAGATTTTTAAAATTTATTACATAGCAACACTAGCAAATAAAGTACGAATAACAATGACTTTTAAATAAATAAACCTAAAATTTAATTATACTTTAAAAGTAGTTAAATTGCTTACTTTAAAATCAATTACCCTGAAAACGGTTACTCGTAGCGACATTTAGAAGGTATATCTTTTTGACATAAAAATAACGGGAAAGCAGGAATTTTTATTTAAAAAAAATAATAAAAAATCCCCCAAAAACATAACGTATGAACGATACGCAGAGGTGCCCCCTACAAATAACAGCAAAACTATAATTACTGAGATTTGAATCCCTCGATTTGAATTACCAAATTTTGTTAAAATATTTAAATGTTTAAAGATAGGTATTATTTAATAAAAAACGAAAACATTTTGTCCAATTACAAACCGAAGTGAAATATTGAAAAAGACAATCGGTAAGATAAATGGCTACTTGAAGAGCAAGACGATCCATAAAATTCAGTTTCATATGTTACAAATTGTGGAAAATCAGATAAAATCAGAAGTGAAATAAAATATTCAACGCCCGCTACCTCAGAAACAAAAATCTTTAGAACATATGTTCATATAAACTTTTCTTCACTTCAAATCACCTGAAGAATTACTTCTTTAAATATTTTGTTATTTAGGAAGCATCCTGTATATCAAAACTATTTTATTCATTACGGCAAACCAGTAGTTTATAAAGAAATTAAGAATCATGTTTTTAGTCACTTTAACGTTAAAATTGCTATGTTAATCCCTGAACTTCATTCCCTTTTGATTGAAACAATTTAAAAGAAAAACATGCGTTTCTTGCTCATCGGAGAATAACTTCAAAAAGAAATACAAAATAATATATTCCTAAGCAAAAAAAGAACACTCAACGATTCAATTTTGCAAATAAATACGTACTGTGCAAGTAAAGTAGATATAATAATCTAAGTGTAGATTATTATAGTTAGTAGCAAAGTTTTGTACATATTCTTTATTATTATTTATAGTTATCCATTTAAATAAGCACGAAATTTTAAGAAAAGCGTTTGTTTTATTCGATTTATAGGTAATAGTAAAAAGATCCGCTACGCACGCTGTTAATGTGCCCACGCCATGTTAGGTATTGTCCAGGAAATTAACGCTTTTTACAATACATACCATTAAAACTTATCTAATTTTAAATCTATTAGTACTTATTACTTACCTAATACTCTAAACGTGTATATATTGTGCAATTGTTTTTCACAATAGTATTTTTTGCACAAATACCAGACACTTGTTTACACCACACGTGTAAGTACACATTACTACACATTCAGACTAACTTGTGTTGAAGCCGGAAACAGTTCTTCGCGCTGGCGCGGCGCAGCTTCCCAAGATTCTATTGGTCGTTTGAATTTTATCTCTCTCTCAGAAATAATTCTAGCCTATAGAAACGACGCATTTGTTTGAACATGTATAGCGAAAATGTAACGTATTACTAATTATGTAAATTTTTCAACGCTTCACAACTGAAAATGAATTGTTTCAATAATTCCGTAATTGTTTCTGTTTATAGCTACTGAAGGAATACCGCATCAACAATTGCGTAATATTCTCAAATTTTAACAATTGAAAGTATGGCGTTTTGTAAGTTACGAAATATTTACGTTTGTGGAATTAAGAATAACATTTGTTAGGTAACAGTTTCGAATTTTTCCAAACCCACCAAAGATGTTTTGTATTATATTAAACAATTTCAAAACAAATCTTTCAGGTACAGATATATTGCCATAATTACGAATCTGTTTCACACTTTGAAATATGCTTCTAGAGTTACTTATTTGTGACTTAACGTTACGAAACAGTCACACTCTGCGTTTGCTGGGTATGCAAGGGAACTTTTAAGATGGCCCAAGTGAACAGATCTCAGCAGTCTTTGCATATATTAACAAAATAAAAGACCAATTACTAATAAGCTCCAGTTTACTTTGGTAGCAAAATACGGCGATACTAACAGACAGTAAAGTCTCTCAATATCTATACTTAACTGAAGGCAGTACCTGCAGAATGTAGCAGGTTGCGTTGAATTCTTACCAATATTATACTCAAAGGAATTTACTATTAAAACTCGGAGCGGCGGTACGGCAAATTTTACAGGTTCAGGTTGATCGTCAATTGCTGGCGGTCGAACGGATCTGATGCGGACTATTTCGGAATAAATCTAAACTGCTGCCGGTTTTCTCAGAATGCGAATGAGGACGGAATGCAAATCAGCACGGAATGAGAGCGAAGTGACTGTTCTTCCCCTTTTTGTAAACTTTTTGACGTAGCTGTCTTGTTAAAAGAGAGGTGGTCACCGACTTTAAACGACGTACTCGGATGCATATCCCAGCGTAACTTGCAGAGGTGCAGCGGATTATGCATCTTAGTGCATCAACTCAAAACGTATCTAACCGGAAATGAGTTACTTGTAATTTCTATACTCTGTTGCAAAAAGAAACGGATCAAAACGAGCAAGGATTGACAATTTTAGTAACGAATGATTTTTATTTCCGACTCGACCATTATTTATAATAATTCTCGGATTTTATTTATACGGGGGATTGTCGAAAATTAATCAATTAATTACTTGACTGCTTGTTTACCAGCGGACTTTTTAACAACTCAGTACTAACTTAATTAAAACATAACTTACTTACTAAAACAGTGGCAGGGTGTACCCAAGTGACGGTAATATTTAAAGCAAATATGAACATTCCTTGATTGGAAAAATCACTTTGTTACATTAGTAATTTATATAAATGTTTTTTCAACTGATTAAAAGTTTAAAATGAACAGACTAGTTGAGAATACACTGCCTGTAAAATACTATTTACAGTTTACAGGCCTCGCATTTGTATCATATTGGGCGATGAAATATTCATGACTCAAGTGAACGTCGACAAAAATTGCGCGACTATGGAAATTCGTACAAGCTATGTAATTTTCATCCCTGTATCTTTCCGCCCATTTAAATTCTAGCTTTACATTTCGACGTTTCCCCACGTTTTCCATTGTCTTTCCATTCTTTGCCTCATATATGACAAAACTGTTTAGGGCAGCTATATCAAGAAGGTTCATAAAAAGTCGATAAGGCCAGCGAAAAGTGCGTCGGGCACACGTATATTTTCTACCAAAAGGTTGAAAATTTCAAAAATTTCATTGGCCTCGCTGGTGTATGCTTCACCTATCAATACAGGCAGATGAGTTAAACTACTTTGAGCTGTTTCTAAATTAACAACAAGGGAGGTTTTGTGAAGGTATTTATATATATACATTCGATATACATTTAAAACTATATTCGCAAAATAAATAATGAATATGTTTCATTGTGAAAATTACTTGTAGTGTAAAACATGTGGAGTGAAAATATTTTCCATATAAATAGCAACGAGCTTATTTGAAACTTGAACAAACAGCCAGCAAATTGTAAATCGTTCTAACTACCTGAAACAGAGAAATAAGTAAACCCTTGCCTCATTTTTTGCGGTGATCTGCACTTACCAATAATATGAGGGAGTAATTCAAAGCGAAAAAACCAAAACAAGTTGGTACCAACGGTTCTAGGCTGTTCATTAACATCATCCCCAGTATCGTATTACTTCGTTTATTCCAGTGGTACCAAGGAGTCTGGCACAAAGTTAGGAAAAACTGATTTGACTGAAAAACAACAACTGTGTTGTATTTAATTTCTGGCAACACACAAGCAGAACATGCAAGCGATGGGTAGAGAATAAGACTGACGAAGTTAGTGACGAAACATGAACTACTTAAATATGCAAGGCATGAAAGGATAGAAAAAATAACAATTATTTGTAAATTAAAAGTGACTTCCAAAGAGGACCATATATTCATGATTAGGTTTGGTCACTGCACCATTTGTGCTTGACTTTTCTCTCGTTACATCTGTTTGATTCTCCCTGGGGGTGACCTACTTCAAAGACGTGGAGACCTGCAACGGGAGATTAGTGGGAAGAAGAGGAGACGCCGATGATCGTTTCGTCCAAACAACAGAATCGCTGGTATCGAAAAACATGTGCTTGATGAGATGCTTGGTTTGTTGATTGGAATGTACTCTACACATATACCTCACACTTACCCCATCGGTCATTTTCTGTCCAGATACACAAAATATTAAAAATACTAATGAAGCAGTCGCCAGAGCTAAAATCATTTTCCAGTTGGGCAATGGGCCAATTTGCTGCAATTACACACATTATAGGAAACTCCGACGTCGACACAAAATTTGAATTATTATTTGAGATGATTCAAACAAGTTGGCAAAAGAACAGTGTGATTTTGCAAGTATTGCCATTAATCGGTTCTCTCTCTCCATGCATATATATTTTATTACCATTAACTTAAATATTATAGAAGTTCGTACTTACATATATCAGAACATAAGAAGTAGAAACGAATGCCAGTACTGCGCATGTTCCCACTATCAACACAGGTCCATTTTGTAGTTTCCGTATAAGAATATTGGTTACCCTAAAATGACAAAACGGCTTCAGATTTGAAATTATTAAAGATCTTCTATTCTTCTATAACTTAATACCGTTAGAGTAGCTTTTAACATCTGGGGTCCTTGTTAAAATCAATTTTTTTCGTTCAAAATTATCCGATTCCATTATTCCAATCCTTATTTCTTCAATTTCATGTTTCGCACAGGCTGATAATGATTCGTATATTCCGCTCTGATATTTTAATCGGTTATTAAAGCGAGTTGTTGCTAACAAATCCTCTTTCGGGAGATTGCGTATTTTCACACTGAGTAGCTGGAACTGAAATCTGACATGAAAGCAGATATAAGAAGCTACAAGTGCTGCATATACAATTCCATAGGCAATCAGTAACAGGCATAAGTAAAAAATGGAAATGGATAGATTCGACCACCTTCCAAAATGCTTCATGCAATACATAATTGGAAAATAAAAGTGTTTCTCGTCACTATCGATTGGGATAAGGCAAAAATGTGCTACAAGAGATAAGCCATAAGTCATGTTTGCCGATGACAACACACTGTCTGTGAAGGGAAAAAATTTGGTAGAATTACGACAAGAAATAAGAAACGCTATGTCTATGACTCGTTCATATTATTCGTACAATAATTTAAAATTAAACGTCAATAAAACCAAAATTATCAAATTTTGCACACAAAATGAGGATCATATCCAAGTAACGGTTAACGAAGATAAACTTACGTCGTCTTCCGATACCAAATTTCTGGGTGTTATGATAGATAATAGGCTTAATTGGAAATCTCATATAAGTTATTTGAGTCCGAAAATCAGTAGCTTAACACACTAATTTAATAATTTTGCTTTCCTGTAATATTTTGTTCTTTATTTTCTCGCCACCGGAACTTATGGACCAGAAATTACTGAAAAAAATTTCTTGAATTTGAAAAACATCCTTGCTACAAGTGGCTACCATTACCATCCCAAGACACCCCTAAAAGAAAGTATTGTGTTCAAAGTAAGTCATAATGCTGATTAAAATCTAAATATCTACTTACAGGTTGTATTATAAGAACACCTGGCAAATATTCCAGATAATCAAAATTCTTGTTGAAGATTATATCCGTAAGGCATATACAGCTGAAGATTTGCAGGTAGGACACTATGATAAAAATAAAAACCTGCACTACATGTAGGTATTTCCTGTGCTTATATCCTAACATTGACAGGATGAACTCCAAGGGATCATCTGCAAAATGTCACAGAAGGAACTTACTTACAAGTACTAAATAATAATAATAATAATAAATTTGTTTCTTTTAACTTGTGTACATAAGTATAGAAATTGTCAGCTTAACGCTAATATAAAGGCTAAGTGTCAGAATAGCTCTAAGCTAAACTTCGCCAGGACGTTAATATAAATAAGACCATAAAAAAAAAAAAAAAAAAATTCAATTACGCCTCGTCCTTATGTTTATAACGGAACCTCTCAATAACTTGGTGTGCTACGCAGTGGTAAAACAGGGAAACCCAAAAAAGACATTATTTAATTATTTGTCTACTGTTTTGTAATTATTTAGAATAGTTTAATAATTTAGATAATTCATTATTTAGGACATCATTAGGATAGTTAATTAAACAATTTTTACGAGCTGATAATATATTTTTCGTCTTCAAATCGATATTGCGATATATAAAATTACCAGTACCTAGTTAAAAATTATTCAACAAATATCTAAGCAAAAATATTTAAATAAAAAGGACTAATTAAAGACGTCCAAAGGCAAACATCTGTAACTAACTTTTAATTGAATAATATCTTAGTTTATAAGGCACAGGTAGAAGGACGAGTAAATGATTGATTCTTCATTAATTGTTTTTGCAATCATTATAAGAATAATTTAAAGAAAGTTATTAAACAACCTGTGACGCTCTTTCTTACCTTGCTGGGATGTTTGTCACTTACTACATACAAACAGTACCTTCCAGCGTTGTAATATTCTTTTTTAAAAGAAAATCTCGGGCGCCCGAGTTTATAGTGCAAGAAACAGCACTTTCTCTCCTGGCGGTTTCTAAAACAGGCGAGGGTAGTCTGCAGTGAAGACACGGACGTATGCAGGGGTCTGTGGGATGACTGTCGATTTTAGCGGGATGTGCGCGGGTCTAATTTCCCTCACTTAAAATAATAAGGCATAGTTTCCAACGTAAAATACAAAATATTTATTGAATTAAATGTAAAGAAATTTGAATTATCGGTACTGGAGGTGCTACAATGGTATATTATTAAATATATCGCTAACTGGCAAACAAGAAAGGTGCAAGACAAGTGTTTTACATAAGAGTCGCAAAAAGCAATGACAGTTGTTTCCAATTTATCTCGCCAGATTATTTGAATTTTCTGGAGATCGCCAGCAAACTGTAAATCACTCTAACCGCCTAAAAAATAGAATAACTACACCTTTGTTCCATTTTGTTGTGATCAAAACTCACCAATAATATGAACGAATAATTCAAATCGACAAGGCCATAACAGCTCACTTTCAGCGGTTCGAGGCTGTTCGTCAAAATCATTCCCAGCGCCATTTTGCTTCCTGTATTCCAGTGGTACCAATAGTCCAAGCAATGGGTACAATAAAAGGTGTTCTATTCGCAAAAGGTCGGAAAGAAATGAAATTTGGTGGGATGGTAGACATAGGTCCCCTGATAGTACACCTCAGTTTGCGACCTCGGGGGGGTTGCCGCTCGTGGGGTGGGGGATGAAAACTCTGCGTCGCGACACTTATTGGGAAATAGCGCCGTTGTGGTAAGTGCTATCGAAAAAAAGTTCAAATAAAATATGTAGAGAACAATTATCATTATCTACGGTCAATATTTCCTTATTATTGTTGACCTAGGCGCCAAATTTTTTATTTTTGTGAATTAGTGGTCATGAATATCCTGATAACAATATTGTGTCCTCTAGGACATTGGGTATGGTATATTTGTATAATATTTGCAAAGAAATTGAAGCCTTTTGTTGTGTATCCATGCATAGCACAGATCAGCATGTAGACATGGACCATCACGTATCTTGCGCGACACACGAGGTCTAACCAAACTCGATGACTGGCTATCACTACACAATCCTTTCCCAGAAGTTGATGTTTTTTTTTTTTTTTAATCACTTATTTAACGTCGGCCTATTTCCGCTACAGAGGCCAATCACCGACGCCAGGAGACGAGCAACCCCCAACCTGGAAATTTTGCCGAACCTCTTATCTTACTAAGAGTAGGGATTTTTTACTTGCCTAACATTTAATAGACAAGGGACCGACTGCTTTACATCCCCTCCGAAGGATGGTATATCCTCAATACACCTCTCGCCTACAGTTGTATTGCTTCTGCGATATAGCTGATATACAAGCCGCTAGAAGTTGGGAAGCGAGACCGCGTCTTTCCGTGGATAGTCACCCATCCAAAGTACTAACCGCGGCAATGTTGCTTTACTCCTAATATCGCTATGAAGTGAGTGAAGTCAGTCCTCCGCTCGCTGCCCTGAAGTTGATGTTCTCATGTCAATTAATACGGGAGTTGTTGGAGAGGTCGACGTGAATTGCCACCAGGTGTACGAAATCGGGTCACTTGCGATGACACAAATGCTTGGTCATACTTTTGAGTCGGTGAAATTTAAACGTAATGAGAGAGTTCTCTCTCTAGCCGCTGGTAAATGTAGTGTGAAGATTGCGCTTTCGTTGTTTCAACGCATATGCATTGCGAAAAAATCTGACAATGAACTGAAAGAATACTTTCAGTACGAACTTGCTCCTTTTCCGCTTTCAATGTTCACTGAGGAAGGTATGCGCAAAGGGGCAAAATCTTCACTGTACAAAGCTTATGTGCCCGTAACACCAGTCATAGAAGTTGACACGATCATGCACGTTGTTGACGGTGGCTTCTTGCTCCATCGTGTAGTGTGGGGCCGTCACAATTCATTTGCAATGATTTGTGAGA
Organism: Rhagium mordax; assembly: GCA_963680705.1. NCBI lineage: Eukaryota > Metazoa > Arthropoda > Insecta > Coleoptera > Cerambycidae > Rhagium > Rhagium mordax. Next base: position 33,070,278 of record OY796665.1, read on the forward strand.
ATTACATTCACTGTATTTCAAGGCATTATGGGCCGAATACAATTGTTGTTTTTGATGGATATTCCGAAATTGGGACAGAAACAAGTACGAAATGTGCTGAAAGAAACCGCCGCTCGAAGCATCACTGCAGCACTGATGTACTCTTCGATGAATCCATGATTCCAACTGTGTCGCAAGAAAAATTTTTATCGAACAGCTTCAACAAAAGGCGCCTCATCGCATTGCTGCCGACAAAGTTGGAAGCACATAATTACACAGTTAAGCAGGCGGTCGAAGACATAGATTTGCTTGTGTTGTTGGCTGCTAAAGCCAGAGAAGTTTATTTGCGTAAGCCGGGTACAGGGAACAAGGAGGATGTGTTCTATTCGCCTCAGAGTTTGCAATATAGCGATACTATTGCGAAAAATATCTTATTTGTGTATGCCTTCAGTGGATGTGACACTACATCGGCGTTGTTCAATCAAGGCAAGATACGATTCCTCATAACTTTAGTAAAAAAACCCAACATTTACAGACGCGATTCAGGCATTTGACGACCCTAATGCAGAATTAACAGAAGTCGTTGCCGCTGGCGAACTGTTTATGTTCAGGCAGTATGGTGCAGGAAGCGAACATCGTAATTTGGACTATGTGCGGTATACGAACTTTGTACGGGTCGTCTCCAAAAATTCATTCAATCTCGCGGCGCTGCCGCCTGCCACCAACATCAGATGCGTGCCGTCATTGCGTACAAATTGTCAAGTACAGAGCTGGCGGGGAATTCAGAAACCTCCAGAAGATCATGGATGGCGAAGAACAACCACACGACTGGACGCAATACGGATCGCAAAGGAACCAGCTCCAGAGGTTTTACTTAAGAGCATCTCGTGCAGATGCCAGAAAGGTTGTGGACCTGCTTGTGGTTGCCTTAAAGCAGGAGTAAAATGTTCGGTACTGAGTTTACACTACTGGGACGTCCTACGAAAACATTCCCGACCAGATTGTGTTACACGACGATGATGCAGAAGATGCCGAAAACGTTCCCGATCAGATACAGGACAGGACGATGAGGATCAAACAGACAACACCGAGTTTGCCGATTTTGGCTCGGAATTGATGTCTGAGGATGATAACAATGAGGCGAATCAGTTTTACAACGTCGCAAGCGACTCAAAGTGACATAAACCCCTATATCGACCGTGGATTAGGCCTCGTGGGATACCACATAAAAAAAACGCACCGATCAACTCTACCTCAAGGGTGGTGTGGAAATGAGTTGAAAATGATATCTCCTTGTATCATGTGTGCACAAAAATAATAAATTTGGCGCCTAGGTCTACAATAATAAGGAAATATTGACCGTAGATAATGATAATTAAAAAATGCCCATATCGGAGTATGTAGGGGCGCGCTTCAAAAAATCATATCTTTTGTTATACACGACCAAATGTATCAAATCTGGCATCAGCACACTCAGAAAACATTACTCTTTCAGAAAAAAAAATATTACAGAATTGTTTGATAGCGATCTTCGTCTTAATCCGCGATGAAATTCTAATTTTCTTGAAAATTGCAAATCAACCCCCACATTTGGTGCGCCGTAGAGCGGAAACTATTGGTCGCAGACGAAAAATGTAAAAACCAAAATTGTGCACAATTTTGTTCTCTACATATTTCATTTGAACTTTTTTTCGATAGCACTTACCACAACGGCGCTATTTCCCAAAAAGCGTCGCGATGCAGAGTTTTCATCCCCCCACCCCTCGAGCGGCAACCCCCCGAGGTCGCAAACTGAGGTGCACTATCAGGGGACCTATGTCTACCATCCCACCAAATTTCATTTCTTTCCGACCTTTTGCGAATAGAAAACCCCCATTGCTTGGACTACAAGGGGTGTTGCACAATGCGATGAAAAACTTATTTGACTGAAAAATAGCAATTACATTTACAATTACAGATTACACTGTGGGTAGCAGTAACAACAACGCACGTACAAAACTGCTTCTTGTTAGACGCCTCCTTCTGAATCTTTTTGGACTGTCTCAAGAGAAAATAACGCAATCTTCAAAATCACGTAATTTAGTCATGTTTTGAACCGTCGCCGAACACAATACCTTCCAATTTGCAATGCAAAGGAAAATGGAAAGTGAGGTTAGAAAATATTTTGTCAAACGACTGGGCCAGTTTTTAGAACCGCCGTCTAATGAGGAGTGATGTAGTGTCAAGAGTGTTGTTTGTGCTCCACACTTACCTCGTCAGTCATTTTCTGTCCCCATATGCAGAATGTTACAAATATTGAAATAATAGTCGTCAAAACTAAAACCATTTTCCACTTACTTGGTGGACTTATTTGCTACAATTACATAACAGTATTATGGTATCTTCTCCATCTTGTTACATTTCTTACCATTAACTTAAATGTTATAGAAAGTAATACTTACAAATATAAGAAGATAAGAAGTAGAAACGAATGTAAGTATTCCGCATAAGCAAATGATCAACATTGGTACGTTTTGTAGTTTTCGTGCAAGAATTTTAGTTAACCTGAAATGAAAAATGGAGGCAGTAAATGCAAAATGTGGTTCTAAATCATTATATCTTAGATACAATATACACCATTGGCAAGGTTCAATTTAGAGTGCGAAATCTGTAATGCAACTAAGAGAGAAGGTACATAGGGGCAAAGCCTTCAGTTAACAAGAGACGCCTAACCATTCCTACACTCCTACTAAAGAGGGGTGCGTGTGTGTGATGTGGCGCGCGACGACAGCGGTTCAGCCGACCTAAGCCGAGTCGAGAATTATGTTTAGTAAGTAAGAATGGAAGGTGGGAGATAGCGCGTTGTCTGTTTAACTTGTTTAAATGCTTTAAGTTATCTCCGTCTGATGCATTTATATCGGCAACCTAGATTGGACCTTACCAATAGTGTATATGCATGCTTACTTACATTTTAATATCCGCATGACGTTTTGCACAAACTGATATCCTTCCATATATTGTACTCCGACGTCGTTGTTGGTTATTAAAGAGAAATAGAAACGGCTCTTCTTTTGGAAGTTTGCATACGTCCACGTTGAGCAGATAAAATTGGAACCTGACGTGGAAGATGATGTAAGTAGCCAGAAATAATGTATATGCAACTCCATACGAAATCAACACCAGACATAAGTAAAAAACGAAAATTAGCAGTTTCGACCATCCGCCGAAATGCTTCGTGCAATACATGACAGGGAAAACTAAACGCTTCTCATCGCCAACGATTGGAATGAAGGATAAATGAATTAGAACAGATAATCCATAATTCAGAATGCAAATGAATTTGATAATTTTGCTTTCTCGTAATATTCTGTTCTTGGTCTTCGCGCCACAGGAACTGATGGACCAAAATTTACTGAATACCATTTCTTGGAATCGAAAGACATCTTTGCTGTACATGGATACCATTACCAATCCAAAGCACCCCTGAGTTTAACTCCTATTTGGGAAAAGTTTGTATTAACAGTGTTAACTACTACTTACAGTTTGTTGCAAAAAAATAACTGGTAAATATCCCAGATAAGCAAAATTCTTATTTAAAATTATATCCCAGACGCATATAAAATTGAAGAATTGCAGGTAGGACACTACGATAAAAATGAAAACTTGCATTACGTGGAGGTATTTCCTGTGCCTGTTACCTAACATTGACATGATGAAATCCAAGGGATCATCTACAAAAATGCCATAACCTAGCTAATATCCAAATTGCCACCCAATCCTATATATTCAACAAGTAAAACTCACCATTCATTAGTTTTTGGTTTCGTGAGAACCTTTTAACCATTTTAAATTACTCCTCGTTCCTACACCTTCTCACTAACTTCCTATTCATGCAATGACAAAATATGAGAGAATAATATATTTAAAAATGCATCTATTAATTCCGTATCAAAGGTTATTGGTAAAACAATTTAACTACAAAGAGAATTTATTATTTAAGGGAACATTAGGAGTATTAATTAAGCAATGTTTGTGTGCTTAAGATATTCTCCGTCTTGAAATCAATATTAATATATATTTATAGCTGCTAGGCTAATGAAGATGAAGAAAACATCCAATTGTAAGTTGTTGGACCGTAAATGTGCCACCTTTTAAAATTATTTTTGAGTCTACAGGGTGTAACCAAATCGAAATGGAACAACCTGCTTTTTCTAATACAGTAAAATTTAACCTTCTGTTTGTTCCTCCTCTTCTTCTTCTTCATCCGCTATTTCTTTTAGGATTACATTTTTCTTTTTTATTTCTCTGTCCAGATCTTTTCTAATTGTCACTCCTTTTAGTTTCGCATTCTCGCGTCTTATCTCTTCTACTTCCGAGACTATTCGTTCTAGTTTTTCGTCCATGTCTTCCAATTTTCACTATTGTGGTAAACATTTGCAACGACACTTGCGAATTGAATTGGCCCAATTCCAAGTGCAGCCAAACAATTAGCTCCAGTTAGCTACAGCGTGGTTGTGAATTCGGTGAAGCCTTGTTTTAGAGTACTGAGATAATATTGAGAGCAATATATGGGCGCCAGAGTATTTATATAACTAAATACACAAAAGTTTATCGAAACCACAATTAGGTATTTACTACATAATCTAGAAAGAATAGAAAGCTGTGAATTTAGAAAGTTTAATCTTACAAATTCTACAATAAACAATGACTCAGAACTAAATATAATTAAAAATATTAAAAATATGAACAAAAAATTTGAATAAAAACTACAATTTAACCAATTTCTCTGTCTGTCTGTTTTACTGTTGTAAAGGCTTACTCGAAGGGAATGAACTGAGACGGAAGGGGTTCTCCTAGTAGCGATGAATCCTGCGAGTACTCGAGGTTGATGAAAAGGTTGCGAGATCCTGTCTCCACACTCTTGCTCAGTCCAGAGTGTCCAGGTTTCAACCAAATGTATTACTTTTCGGGAACACCCAATATCTCCTTACTTCTGATGTTGTTAACTCAGTATCGATTTCCAGTGAGTCAAATTTCCAGAAAGCCAGATGTCATGAAATAAAGACAGAACAGTTGAGACAAGGAAATAGAGAAATAAAACTAGGTTGAAAATTATTTCAACTAGTGGTAGATGAAAAAATAACAAAGTTCCGGCAATATAGTTAAATTACTAGATAAAATTCACAAAATAATATTTCTTAATATTAAAATAGAAAAAAATTGTCAAAATGACACAACAAGATATTAGAATTTGTAAAATTACCAAATTTACATAAAAATCCGGTATCTGACACCAATTACTAAAAAATCTGAATTATTAACAAAATAATACTAAAATTCGAACACAAGAATTTAGTAAGGTTGCAAAACTTCACTATCAGTTCGTTAACAAATAACCTAACTTGATTGAATTTGTCCTATAGGTTGAAAACCATGAGGAGACTGTAAATTTTAAAGGACTATAATTTAATGTCCGATTTGTACAGGACAATTTAAACTTAGAAACATTAATGAAGTAATAACTCTAAAGATTCAGATATTGAATATTAATAACAAAATAATTGGTAACAATAATCACAATATTGAAATAAATTCGAAATTTTAGCACACATAAAGATTTCAAGTTAATATTTTACTAATAGTTTAACGGTAAAAATAGCAAAAATTAATATATGAAATACCGATAATGTCTTTCGCTTTCCGACGGACAAAAAATGAATGAACTTATGCCTAATTAAAAATGGCAGGAAATACGTAAAACCAAGGTAAATCTACACTCTTGTAATTTACACGAAAATTAAGGAATAAACTAATAATAATAATTTGTCAATAATAAAATCGGTATAGAACTGTGATAGCGTGAATATAATGAAAAAAGGAAACCAGAAAATCGGACTTCTGTCACATCCGAAGCAAGTGATCAAATGTACTACAAATTGATTAATTCAAAGAGAAGAAAAAAATACTATAGATCACTTACCCCGTATGCTTTGGAAGCTCCTTGACAGAAATCTGTAGCTCTGGACAGTAAATAAATTCGGCAAAAACCTAAGTCTCAAGTGGACTTCCTTCACTATCCAAAACCAGTGTAGTTTTCCGTTTTCCGGCTCATATGAACCACAGTCGAACCTAATAACGATAAAAATCCACACAGAAATTGTTCTATGTACGAAATAACGATAATCTGCAAGTTTCACTTACAGCGATAATTTATACAATTTAAATATTGTATAACGTGTCAATTACCAATAATTGAACCACGAAAACGTCTACTTTAGACAAGATACGGTAAAACGGAAATGGGAATACCCATCCAAGTACTTAAAAAACAGTGCTACTAGGTAATTATCTGAAAATAATCCAAATTATGGAAATAATACGAAATACTGCAATTATTTTGACAAATTATTATTTTTACTATAGCACAATAAAGCGGAAGCAATAATTAATAGGCAAATTTTCTGAATAGCGATATTTAAGCGACTACAAGAAATGTATAACTTACCTAGGTAAAATTCGAAAGGCAAAAGACGCTCTTTCTAGCCCGGGACGAGCCTCGTTCACAACGTTCATCCGCTGTGGCGTTTCTGTTGTATTTTCTCTACCACTTACCGATCAAATGCGAATACAGGGTTATTTAGTTGTGAGGAGTCATATTTTAATACGCAAAATAGAAACTATAACCTGCTGTAACGAATTGCAACTTAAATCGTTACACATTTCCTCCAATCCCTCCATCTTTCACAGCGACAGGAGCTTTTTCCGAAGAATTCGCTCTTTTTGTGTTACGTTGGCGTTTAGCGAAAGTTTGTATTTATTTCACAATAATAACAACAACAATAATAATAAAACGTTTATTTTTATGCGACTTTGATACAAGAACAGAAATACACCTAATCAAAATTAATAATAATAAAACTATATCTCGTCAGGTTGTTTAAATTTACGAGAAAGAGTCAGCAAACTGTAAATCGTTCGAACTGCCTGAAATAAATAAATAAACACACTCTTATCCCATTTCGTTCTGATCCATACTTACGAATAATATTAAGGCATAGTTCAAATCGGTAAGACAAAAACAAGTCACTCTCAGTGGTTTCAGGCTGTTCATTAACATCATTCCCAAAACCATTTTACTTTGTTTTTTCCAGTGGTACCAAGGAGTATTGTACAGCGTTACCAAAAACTGATTCGACTTAAAAATAGGAACTTCGTTGTATTTAAACGTATTAGCTTAGTCTAACTTGTTGATGCCCCAAATGACATGAACCACACACCTCGTCGGTTATTTTTTGTCCGCATATACAAAATGTTAAAAATACTAAAATAGTATTCATCAGAGCTAATACCATTCTCCAGTTACTCGATGGACTAATTTGCTACAATTACACAATAGAGTTAGTAGTAAACATAACTTTCTCCATCCAGTTATGCATTTTTTTACCATTGAATTGAATTGGCATAGAAGTGAATACTTACAAATATCAGAGAGGAAGAAGCAGCAATGAAGGCTAGTAGTCCACAAATGCAAATCATCATCATAGGTATATTTTGCAGTCTCCGCAGAAGAGTTTTAGTTACCCTAAAAGGAGAAGGTGATAAGTGCAACTAAAATGCTACATTGGATAAAACATTATCATCAATCGCTTACTTACATTTTAATGTCTGCGTGACGTTTAGCACAAACTGCCATCCTTCTATACAGATAAGTCCAGGATGCTTCGAACACGACAGGGATTGGGACGAATATACGAGTGACCGACAACTCGCTTCAGTTCGAAATTTGTACATTAGGAGAAGGGCGGCTGTGGCCACTGGCCACTCACTGCTCAGCAGTTGGCTCGGCAGACTGTCTGTTGTTAATATTAGTCAGGATCAATGTTATGAAGATCGTATCACACATAAAATATTAATTAGACATCTCAAGCAAGCAAAATCTGAAGGCATCCAAGCATATATAAAGGGAGATAAAATAATTATAGGAAACGAAACATACACTGCCGATGATTTAGAGAAATGTGGATACAAGCACCCAATTTCATCAGAAAAAAATAAATCTGATAGTGCTCCCTATACCCCTGAACCACAGAGCAGACAAAAACGTCTATTGGACGAATTTGGATCCTATGATGAAGAAATACAACAAGAACATAAAAAACGAGGCCTGCTGAAAAAATAATTACGAAAATCGACAAAAATATAACCAAACAAATTCTTACTCGTTCTACTGCTTTATCACAACCTAAATAATCAAAGTTTAATAATAATTATAGTATTATTGTAAATTTTTTATATGCTTAGAATAAGTTTATATTACATTTCCTTTGTTCGTTTTATTTGTTGTATAGATTGAAATTTATTTTCAGGTACATGTTCTAATATTAAATCTATACATACATAATTATACCAAAATGGATCCATATATCCAAAATTTTGAAATAGAAACAATTAAAACCGAAATAGTAGCAAATTGCGATGAAGGAAACCGAGTTTTAAAAGTAAATAATGTATTTCCTAATTTCAAATTAATGCACAACAATATCAGGAGTATCAATAAAAATCTTGATGAATTTAAGACCTACATACATCAATTTGAATTTGATTTCGAGTGCCTTGTCCTAACCGAAACTTGGGAAATTCCTGATGTTGAATTATGCAAGATTAATGGATACAATTTAATTTACAATAATGGTAATTTTAACCAGAACGACGGTACAGTTATTTATATTAAATCTGATATTGAATTTTCCCATGAAATTATAAAATTAGGAAATAACAATCTAATTGAGGTAAAAATTAATATTGAAGATAAAATTATTATTGTTGCATGTTTTTATAGATCCCCATCAGCATGTCCGCATGAATTTAATAAAGATTTAAAAAATTATTTGGACTGTCACAAAAACAATGCTGATTATTATCTTTTTGTAGGCGACCTGAACATTGACATTTAAAAAAATGAAGACTATGTAAATGATTATCTTAATATAATGCATGAATTTGGATATATATCCTCAATAAATAGCTATACCAGATGTACTGATTCTACTAAGTTTTGTATTGACCATATATTTCTTAAAACTAACCTAAATCTAGAATATATTCTGCCTTTGATCATACAGACAACAGTGACTGATCATTATATAATTGCTATACAAATAATATTATATCAACAAAATACCACACAAAATAATAACAATCACAAAATAGTAAGACCTGACTTAAAAAAAATTAACTATCGCATGAAACAAGTCTTTTGGGATGATGTTTATAATTCAGAAGATGTAGATGATGCAACAAATAAATTATTGGATGTAATTAAATATAATGCAGATATATGTACAAGAAATGTTAAAATAAAACATAATAAAATTAAACGTAAAAGTTGGATAACAAATGGTCTTATAAACTCAATAAATACAAGGGACAAAATGTATCAAAAATTAATGAAAGAGCCTAATAATGCACAATTAATCGTGGAATATAAAAACTATAGAAATTTTGTTACAAAGCTAATAAAAAAATCAAAGGTGAATCATTATAAAGCAGAAATAAATAAAAATAAAAGGAATAGTAAAAACTTATGGGAAACTGTAAAAGAATTATGTAAGCAACCCAGGCAAAAAAATAAAATTGATTGCATTATAAATAATAATAATGAAAAGACTGAAGATCCTAAATTAATTGCCAATGTTTTTAATTGCAAATATATAGGTATGGGAAAAGAATTAGCAAATAATATTAAAAAAAATAATAACTATAAGGCTAATAAAAAAATACAGTTCTCAACTCGATATTCTTAAAACCCACAGACAAAAACGAGGTTCTGATTACTCTAGCTTCATTAAAAAATAACAAAAGCGTGGGCATAGATGGCTTAAAGGCAGAAACTTTGAATCATATTTCAGATATTATATGTGAACCATTAACGTATATAATAAATATATGCATGGAAAAAGGACACTTTCCTTCTGCCCTTAAGACATCTATAGTTATACCTATATTCAAAAATGGTGACCGAATGGAAGCATCGAATTATAGATCAATATCACTGATCACAAACTTTGCAAAAGTATTTGAGAAAATTATTAAGACTAGGCTAAATGAATACCTCAAAAAATATAAAATTCTTTCGGAGATGCAATTCGGTTTTCGTGAAGGTAAATCTACTCAAGACGCTATATTGTCATTAACATCAAAAGTGTACACTGCTCTTGATGAAAGTAAACCATCACTTGGAGTATTCATCGACCTCGCGAAGGCCTTTGACACGGTGAGCCATACCATTCTTACGAAAACTCTAGAACAAATTGGTATCAGAAATTGTGCCCTCGATTTATTTTCAAGTTACATGACTGATAGATATCAATGCGTAAAAATTGAAGATATTACAAGCGATTTCCAAAAAATTGAGTATGGTGTCCCACAAGGTACAGTCCTTGGTCCCATATTATTCATAATATATTTAAATGGTTTGTTTTCAACACAGAGCTGCGGTACTATTATTACATACGCAGATGACACAGCTATATTCTACAGTTCGGATAACTGGATTAACTTAAAAACTATTGTTGAAGAGGACTTAGGAAATATTAAAGACTGGTTTGACCACAATCTCTTGACCATCAATTTTAATAAAACCTTTTATGTGCCATTTTGCTCAAATAAGTCAACCTTTCCCAACTTTGGTCCATTAAAAATAAAAGCCAGTACAGATATTTACATTGAGGCAACTACTGAAATAAAATACCTAGGAGTTAAAATAGATTGTCACTTAAAATGGGATGTACACATCAATTATGTGGTAAATAATATACGAACGGTTATACACAAATTTAAGAAATTAAGTGAAGTATTAGAGCCGCGGGAATTAATGGTATTATACTATTCATTAGTAGAATCCCATATTAATTATGGAATACTGGTATGGGGAAGCGCTGGTAAAACCCATCTAAAAAATTTGGAAATAATTCAAAAAAGAATTCTTAAAATAATTTTTAAAAAACAAAAAACTTACTCGAGTGACGCAATATTTGAGGAATCTGGTGTATCAGATATCAGACAATTATTTTATTTCCATTGCAATGTCAGGCAACACAGAGATAAAGACTCGCTAATAAGAAACATACATACATACAGTACAAGACTTAGTGAACATACCTACAAAATACCTTATAAAAACAAAACTATAGGGCAAAAATGTTACACCTATCTAGGCCCAAAATTGTATAATTCCCTAAATAAAGAGTTAAGAAATATCACATCTGTACATCTATTTAAAAGAAAACTACGTCATTATATAAAAAGTTTATTAAGGAAAGATATACATAGTTTAATTAATGCCTAAATCTCGATTTAACGTTTGCTACTGTTTCTGGTTTTATTTAATTTTCATGATTCTAGTCCTTCTAGATTTTTTTTTAAATATAATAATTATAATTGTTATTTTTATACATCAGTATGTTAAAAAAAAATGTTTATTTTATTTTACGTAATTTGTTTTTACTCTTGTTAGTATTTGTAGGTACTATTTATATAATATTTAAGTCTCGATTTAAGCGAACTATATATTTTCTATTGCTTTATTTATATTGTATCTCACGATCAAGCAGGAAATGCTTATGTGAGTTGTCATTATGTTTATTATTGTATACATTAGTTTTTATATTATATTTGTATTTGTATTGTATACTTAATTAATAAACATTATTATTATTATTATTATTATTATTATTATTTTTTTTTTTTTTTCCGTTTCCGGAAGAAAATGCTGGACAGTCTCCCTGTGGCCTCCGACACCACACAGAGAGAGCGCCAGCGAATAATCTACAGCAACTCCCCACATCCCGCAGGGTTAGTTACTGTAGATTCCAGACTCGTGTGCCCTAAGTAGACGAAGGTATCCCAGGATGACCGCTTTCTGCATTTGACCAGCAAACCATTCTGCCGATGTTTGGCAGGCAGGCATGGTCTTCAATGCGGAGAGCAGCGTGGGCTTTATACCTCCGAGTACACCGATTATCAGGACGACCATTTTGACAGAGTAGCCTGGGTATAGCACTTGGAGCTCGTACCGGAGATCTCTGTATTTAGTCCGTTTCTCCTCCTCCTTCAAGGCGATGTTTGTCTCAGCAGGTGCTGAGAACTCGATGACATACATCACCTTGGTCTGATGGTCGAGGAGGACTATGTCAGGCTTATTGGCGTGAATTCGCCTGACGGTCGGGAACGAGTAGTTCCAGTAAATCCGGCATTTCTCGTTCTCGACAACGGACTCGATATATCCGGGGACGTAAGGCAGCACTGGTGTTTGGTCTATCTGGTACGAGTGCCGTAGATGGTAGTATAGCACTCGTAAAGCCGCGTTATGTCGTTGGATGTAGACCGAAGTCGCATAAATCGGGCATGCAGATAATAAATGCATGAGCGACTCCGGCGCCTGACGGCAGGTCCTGCAGTTGATATCAGGCACCTCTACACCCATCACGCGACTGCGATAGACCAATGTGTTAATAACACCATCTTGGCAGGCCACAATGTATCCCTCGGTCTCCGACTTCAGCCCCGCTGACCTTAAAAATGCGAAGGTCAGCTCTGTCGATAAACCCAGTGCTTCTATGTTGTTATAGAAAACACCGTGCAGGGGTTTATCGACGTGCTGCCTGAACAGATTTCTCTGTTCGGCAGCTTTGATGTGGGCTGTCAGACGATTAGGCGGAAGCTCAGTGACTGAGTCACCTCGCCGGCCTTCTCGCCTGTAGTCGAACACGAGACCGAGTGCTGCCCTAAACAATAAAGCGCCAACTCCCACAGCTTCATGATCTCTCACTAACTGTAGGAGTGGGTCCGAGCTCCTGATGACATTACATGCCATACTCAGTGCCACTCTGCCATGCATGCACTCCAGACTCAAGAGTCCTCGGCCCCCCCGTTGACGTGGGAGGTACACACGAGGAACGGATGATCTAGGATGAATACTCCTATGAATATTCATCATCTTGCGGGTATTCCTATCCAATTGACGCAGCTCATCTACTCCCCATTTGACTACGCCAAAGGAGTAGAGCAGAATCGGAACGGCAAGCATATTAGTGGCAGACACCTTGTTCTTCCCCGAAAGTTCTGATGACCAGATCTTTCGGAGTCGGTGTCTGTACTTGCCACGGAGAGAATCCTTTACTTGGTTCACATCCTGGATGTGGCGTTGTTCCACACCCAGGTATGTGTAGGTCTCTCCGGCATCCAAATGTCGTAGGATGCTTCCGTCTGCGAGCTGCGCATCTTCGTGGAATTCCCCGCATCGTCCTCTCTTGAGGTGGACGACTGCGCATTTGTCCAACCCAAACTCCATTCCAATTGCCCGCGTGTATTCCTCGACCACCCTGAGAGCATTTTGAAGTTCTCGCTCTCCGGAGGTATAGAGTTTAAGGTCATCCATATAAAATAAATGGGTGACCTTATGCCTCCGGTTGCTGGGTGGCCCACAGTGATACCCGCGGGTTTGGCGGAGTCCAACAGATAGCGGCAGCAGTGAGATGCAGAAGAGGAGCGGACTCAAAGAGTCAGCCTGAAACACTCCTCTCTTAAATGTCACCAACTCTGTCGAAACTCGCTCGGCACCAGATGTTATGGTGAAGCGAGTTCTCCAAAGCGGCAACAGTTGTTCGATGCATCTCACTAGTGGTGCTGGCACCGCAAGACATCCGAGCAAGTGTAACAAAAGCTCGTGGGATGTTGTATCAAATGCCTTGCGATAATCAATCCAGGCCATTGACAGATTCCGCTTGTACTGCACAGAATCCTGTGTAATACAGCGGTCTATCAGCAGGTTTTCCTTGCAACCTGCCAGGCCCTTCTTGGCACCACGCTGTTCGTTTATCTGTTGGTAGACCGGATCAACAGACCTCAACATCCTGGTATACAAGATACGAGTAAATAACTTGTAGCAGGAGTTGAGGCAGGTAATCGGCCTATAATTTTTTGGGTCAGACAGATCCCCCTTTTTAGGGATTAGCACAGTTCGCCCCTCGACAAACCAGTCCGGAATTTGCTGCCCCTCGTTCAACCATGTGTTGAAAACTCGGGCCAGATGGCGGTGGGTGGAAGGAAACTTCTTCCACCACCAGTTGTTTATACCATCTGGACCCGGGGCAGCGAAGTTCTTGGTTCCAACAAGTGCTTGTTGAACCTCTTCCGTGCTGATTGCCGGGCACACTTCGTCTGGCTCTTCTAAGACTCTACGACAGAGAGCCTCGAAGTGTGCTATAGCTGGAGTGTCATTATCGAATGGACTCGCGACTTCGTAGATTCCTTTCCAGAAGGCTTCGACATTATCAACAGTTGGCGGATTTTCGACAACACGCTGTGGCTCTTGGAACAGGCGAGACGGGTTTGTTTGAAACAATTTGTTTTGTTCCAAACTCCGCATTCGCCTGACCAAAGTTTTCTTAATAGCCATAAGCGCTCGAATCCTATCTAGACAGTGCTGCTTGATGGTCTGCAGCACTGTGCGATTTAGAGTGTGGTGTTGGCGTCTCAGTCCGGCTGCCACTCGCCGGACCTTCGGTGTAAATGGTCTACCTGCGACTATATAATCCACCACACTCTGGATTCGAGAAGCGTGTTGCCTTGCTGATCGAATTTTAACTTCGATCTTCTGTACGCGCCGCTTAGCTTTCTCGACCCTATCAACTGCGCTTGCCAGGCGCTGTTGTAGGACGAGTTGCTTTGCGGCAGCGTACACCGCGCTGTTGATCTGCCAGATGTTGGCATCTTCTGGAAGCTCCTCACTGATCAACGAATCCATTCGTGCCAGGTCTTGTGGCTTTGGGTTAACCCTGGTGTTAAGGTTAACCCTCGTCCTTAAAGCGACGTCGGTGTACTCAAGCGGAAGTTCCTCGTCAGCTGGAATTTGCCGCGGTGGAAGTGCGGCTGGTACTTCCTCACGCCGACGAGGTGCCCTTACGTAACCTGTTCGGCGCAAAAAGGATACTTGGTCTCTCAGATGTTGCTGAGAGAAGGCGCGATACTCCGGGTGCATATCGCACCACAACCGGTGTAATCGCGCCATGTATCCCCTGCGCCCAGGTTCGCTGCTCTCATAGCAGTTAAGCAGGTCATCCCTTAATCCACCTAAAGCGTCCATGTTCCATAGCGAGTTCGTCATTAATGAGACCGTCCGGTAAGGCCCCTCCCTCCTGTCTCTGACCCCCATCCAAATGGGGTCGATTGTGAGGGGCCTGTCCTCTGTTTTGGTCTTGAACCAGAGGGTTTTGGGATAACAGGGTGGTTAGCCCTGAAATCCCACGTCCGACATTTGTCAGAGAGGGTTGCCCCTCCCTGTCCAGGGTGCACCGCGAGGAGGTTGCCGGTCCGCATTTCGCACCCCTTATTATTATTATTATTATTATTATTATTTTTTTTTTTTTTTTTTTTTTTTTTTTTTTTTCCGGTTTCCCGAACCTAATGCTGGACAGTCTCCCTGTGGCCTCCGACACCACACAGAGAGAGCGCCAGCGAATAATCTACAGCAACTCCCCACATCCCGCAGGGTTAGTCACTGTAGATTCCAGACTCGTGTGCCCTAAGTAGACGGAGGGATCCCAGGATGACCGCTTTCTGCATTTGACCAGCCAACCATTCTGCCGATGTTTGGCAGGCAGGCATGCTCTTTAATGCGGAGAGCAGCGTGGGCTTCATACCTCCGAGTACACCGATTATCAGGACGACCATCTTGACAGAGTAGCCTGGGTATAGCACTTGGAGCTCGTACCGGAGATCTCTGTATTTAGTCCGTTTCTCCTACTCCTTCAAGGCGATGTTTGTCTCAGCAGGTGCTGAGAACTCGATGACATACATCACCTTGGTCTGATGGTCGAGGAGGACTATGTCAGGCTTATTGGCTTGAATTCGCCTGACGGTCGGGAACGAGTAGTTCCAGTAAATCCGGCATTTCTCGTTCTCGACAACGGACTCGCTATCTCCGGGGATATAAGGCAGCACTGGTGTTTGGTCTATTTTGTACGAGTGCCGAAGATGGTAGTATAGCACTCGTAAAGCCGCGTTATGTCGTTGGATGTAGGCCGAAGTCGCATAAATCGGACATGCAGATAATAGATGCATGAGCGACTCCGGCGCCTGACGGCAGGTCCTGCAGTTGATATCAGGAACCTCTACACCCATCACGCGACTCCGATAGACCAATGTGTTAATAACACCATCTTGGCAGGCCACAATGAATCCCTCGGTCTCCGACTTCAACCCCGCTGACCTTAAGAATGCGAAGGTCAGCTCTGTCGATAAACCCAGTGCTTCTATGTTGTTAAAGAAAACACCGTGCAGGGGCTTATCGACGTGCTGCCTGAACAGATTCCTCTGTTCGGCAGTTTTAATTTGGGCTGTCAGACGATTCGGCGGAAGCTCAGTAACTGATTCTGCATCAGCACCTCGCCTGCCTCCTCGCCTGTAGTCGATCACGAGACCGAGTTCATCTGCGGCCCTCTGTGCTGCCTTAAACAATAAAGCGCCAACTCCCACGGTTTCATGATCTCTCACTAACCATAGGAGCGGATCCGAGCTCCTTAGGATGTTACATGCCATACTTAGTGCTACTCTGCCATGCATACACTCCAGACTCAAGAGTCCTCGGCCCCCCCGTTGACGTGGGAGGTACACACGAGGAACGGACGATCTAGGATGAATACTCCTATGGACATTCATCATTTTGCGGGTATCCCTGTCCAATTAGCGCAGCTCATCTACTCGCCATTTAACTACTCCAAAGGAGTAGAGCAGAATCGGAACGGCAAGCATATTAGTGGCAGACACCTTGTTCTTCCCCGAAAGTTCAGAAGACCAAATCTTCCGGAGTCGGTGTCTGTACTTGCCACGGAGAGAATCCTTTATTTGGTTCACATCCTGGATGTGACGTTGTTCCACACCCAGGTATGTGTAGGTCTCTCCGGCATCCAAATGTCGTAGGATGCTTCCGTCTGCGAGCTGCGCATCTTCGTGGAATTCCCCGCATCGTCCTCTCTTGAGGTGGACGACTGCGCATTTGTCCAACCCAAACTCCATTCCAATTGCCCGCGTGTATTCCTCGACCACCCTGAGAGCATTTTGAAGTTCTCGCTCTCCGGAGGTATAGAGTTTAAGGTCATCCATATGAAATAGATGGGTGACCTTATGCCTCCGGTTGCTGGGTGGCCCACACTGATACCCGCGGGTTTGGCGGAGTCCAACAGACAGCGGCAGCAGTGAGATGCAGAAGAGGAGCGGACTCAAAGAGTCACCCTGAAACACTCCTCTCTTAAATGTCACCAACTCTGTCGAAACTCGCTCGGCACCGGATGTTATGGTGAAGCGAGTTCTCCAAAGCGGTAACAGTTGTTCGATGCATCTCACTAGTGGTGCTGGTACCGCAAGACATCCGAGCAAGTGTAACAAAAGCTCGTGGGATGTTGTATCAAATGCCTTGCGATAATCAATCCAGGCCATTGACAGATTCCGCTTGTACTGCACAGAATCCTGTGTAATACAGCGGTCTATCAGCAGGTTTTCCTTGCAACCTGCCAGGCCCTTCTTGGCACCACGCTGTTCGTTTATCTGTTGGTAGACCGGATCAACAGACCTCAACATCCTGGTATACAAGATACGAGTAAATAACTTGTAGCAGGAGTTGAGGCAGGTAATCGGCCTAAGTTGAGGCAGGTAATCGGCCTATTGAGGCAGGTAATCGGCCTATTTTTTTTTTTTTTTTTTTTTTTTCGGTAATCCCGAACCTAATGCTGGACAGTCTCCCTGTGGCCTCCGACACCACACAGAGAGAGCGCCAGCGAATAATCTACAGCGACTCCCCACATCCCGCGGGGTTAGTGACTGTAGATTCCAGACTCGTGTGCCCTAAGTAGACGGAGGGAACCCAGGATGACCGCTTTCTGCATTTGACCAGCCAACCACTCTGCCGATTTTTGGCAGGCAGGCATGGTCTTCAATGCGGAGAGCAGCGTGGGCTTCATACCTCCGAGTACACCGATTATCAGGACGACCATCTTGACAGAGTAGCCTGGGTATAGCACTTGGAGCTCGTACCGGAGATCTCTGTATTTGGTCCGTTTCTCCTCCTCCTTCAAGGCGATGTTTGTCTCAGCAGGCGCTGAGAACTCGATGACATACATCACCTTGGTCTGATGATCGAGGAGGACTATGTCAGGCTTATTGGCTCGAATTAGCCTGACGGTCGGGAACGAGTAGTTCCAGTAAATCCGGCATTTCTCGTTCTCGACAACGGACTCGATATCTCCGGGAATGTAAGGCAGCACTGGTGTTTGGTCTATCTCGTACGAGTGCCGTAGATGGTAGTATAGCACTCGTAAAGCCGCGTTATTTCGGTGGATGTAGACCGAAGTCGCATATATCGGACATGCAGATAATAAATGCATGAGCGACTCCGGCGCCTGACGGCAGGTCCTGCAGTTGATATCAGGGACCTCTACACCCATCACGCGACTCCGATAG
This sequence comes from Rhagium mordax, assembly GCA_963680705.1. Taxonomy (NCBI): domain Eukaryota; kingdom Metazoa; phylum Arthropoda; class Insecta; order Coleoptera; family Cerambycidae; genus Rhagium; species Rhagium mordax. The sequence goes on from OY796665.1 coordinate 33,088,752, forward strand.
ACCAAGGTGTTAATAACACCATCTTGACAGGCCACAATGAATCCCTCGGTCTCCGACTTCAGCCCTGCTGACCTTAAAAATGCGAAGGTCAGCTTTGTCGATAAACCCAGTGCTTCCATGTTGTTATAGAAAACACCGTGCAGGGGTTTATCGACGTGCTGCCTGAACAGAATGCTCTGTTCGGCAGCTTTAATGCGGGCTGTCAGACGATTCGGCGGAAGCTCAGTAACTGACTCTACATCAGCACCTCGCCGGCCTCCTCGTCTGTAGTCGAACACGAGACCGAGTTCATCTGCGGCCCTTTGTGCTGCCCTAAACAATAAAGCGCCAACTCCCACAGCTTCGTGATCTCTCACTAACTGTAGGAGTGGGTCCGAGCTCCTGATGACATTACATGCCATACTCAGTGCCACTCTGCCATGCATGCACTCCAGACTCAAGAGTCCTCGGCCCCCCCGTTGACGTGGGAGGTATACACGAGGAACGGACGATCTAGGATGAATACTCCTATGAATATTCATCATCTTGCGGGTATTCCTGTCCAATTGACGCAGCTCATCTACTCCCCATTTGACTACGCCAAAGGAGTAGAGCAGAATCGGAACGGCAAGCATATTAGTGGCAGACACCTTGTTCTTCCCCGAAAGTTCTGATGACCAGATCTTTCGGAGTCGGTGTCTGTACTTGCCACGGAGAGAATCCTTTATTTGGTTCACATCCTGGATGTGGCGTTGTTCCACACCCAGGTATGTGTAGGTCTCCCCGGCATCCAAATGTCGTAGGATGCTTCCGTCTGCGAGCTGCGCATCTTCGTGGAATTCCCCGCATCGTCCTCTCTTGAGGTGGACGACTGCGCATTTGTCCAACCCAAACTCCATTCCAATTGCCCGCGTGTATTCCTCGACCACCCTGAGAGCATTTTGAAGTTCTCGCTCTCCGGAGGTATAGAGTTTAAGGTCATCCATATAAAATAGATGGGTGACCTTATGCCTCCGGTTGCTGGGTGGCCCACACTGATACCCGCGGGTTTGGCGGAGTCCAACAGATAGCGGCAGCAGTGAGATGCAGAAGAGGAGCGGACTCAAAGAGTCACCCTGAAACACTCCTCTCTTAAATGTCACCAACTCTGTCGAAACTCGCTCGGCAGCGGATATTATGGTGAAGCGAGTTCTCCAAAGCGGTAACAGTTGTTCGATGCATCTCACTAGTGGTGCTGGTACCGCAAGACATCCGAGCAAGTGTAACAAAAGCTCGTGGGATGTTGTATCAAATGCCTTGCGATAATCAATCCAGGCCATTGACAGATTCCGCTTGTACTGCACAGAATCCTGTGTAATACAGCGGTCTATCAGCAGGTTTTCCTTGCAACCTGCCAGGCCCTTCTTGGCACCACGCTGGTAATCGGCCTATTATTATTATTATTATTATTATTATTATTATTTTTTTTTTTTGTTTTTTTTTTTTTTTTTATTATTATTATTATTATTATTTTGAAATTTGATTTACGTATTCTGGACCAACGTTTCGAAATTTTTCTAACTTCAATAATTCGTCCTAGATAGGAATAATTATTGTAATTTTAAAAAAATCTCAAAACACATTTAAATATTTCCATTGTCTGTTTTTTCGCAATAAAAATGTAATTCTATAACATAAATTGTCGCTGCACCTCGAGTGTTGCACGTGTAAAGACTTAAACACAATGAAAAAAATTAGAGATAAGAAAATGGAATAAGAAGTAAGAGAAATAATTATTCCAAGTTTTAAATACACAATACTCTGCGTGATAATAGGATATTAGTGCTAATTCGATTTAAAATTCAACTGTTCAAATTGCTCCTTGTTTTTCGGATCATTATTTGTTAATTCTATTCCATGTGTTTTATTTCTTATTTCTTATCTCTTATTTTTTTCATTGTGTTTAGGCCTTAATAAAAATTATTATAAAAGAATCCAAACAAGGAACAGTAGACGTTAGAGCCATCGGCTACAGCGCGGAGATCCACGATTCCCACCATTGTGTCCGCTTGCCTACAACGGGCACAAGTAAATCGCGCAACCTAATACCCATGTTCGAACCTCCTTGGTCTTTACTGTATATTCTACCCTGACGTCGCAACTTCTTGTTAAAGATCCCCACAAAATCCTCTTTCGGAAGATTGCGCACATCCGAGTTGAGCAGATAGAATTGAAATCTGACATGGAAGATCATATAAGCAGTCAAGAATACTGGATATGCAACTCCATAAGAACTTATTAACATGCATAAGTAATAAATGAAAATAAATGCTGTCGACCATCTTCCGAAATGCTTTGCGCAATACATCATCGGGAAAATTAAATGCGTTTCGTAAGTTAGGAAGGTTAATCCCATATGAGTAATTGTTCATATTGTGGAAAAAATAGAATACTACTCATAAAATTCCTTTATTGGACGTTACCGGTTTCGTGAACAATATTCTTTGCTTCACATCCTCAGACGTAACAGGACTACAATTAATTAAAAGTAATAAATAAGGTGACTTTATGTAATAATTGATCTTAATAAGTTATTAAAACTTAAAATAAATCACAGAGAGCAACCACATTTGACTATAAAAACACAAGAAATCTAAATAAAAACACACACTAAACATAGAATAATTTTAAAAAATCTTAAAAAATATTGGATAACACCTTTAAATTTAGTTTAATTATAACATAATATTAAATAAAAATTAATATACAGTTACAAATAAAGAAAAAAGAAAAATACTTACATTTTTATAAATTGAAAACAAGGGTAGTCAAAATTTTTGGATTGTTTTCCAACATAGTCAATAATTTAAAACAATGTACTATATGTGTAACGAAGTGAATTTTAGCACCGACGTATTATTAGTTTGTAAATAAAATATAATTTTTAATGTATAAAACAGGCAGGTAAAATGTAACAAATATTAATTTACTTCAAATTAAGCATTTTGAACCGCGTCTTTTCCGTTTATGCATTTTTAAATTATGCCGCAACGAATGCGATAAACCAGAGATAGCTCCGATCACGCGTTATGCAAGATAATGCAAGGACTGCAGTACCGTCTACACCGCGTCTTAATAAGTGAGCGATGCTTGAAGTCAGTTTCGCGTTCAGTGCGCAAGTTGAGTAGGGGTACACGTCAGAAGCCGGCTACAAAACTAACACACCCGTCGTTTAAAGTTCAGTGCAGTTGAGCTGACGCTCCATCCAGTCCAGATCTCCGCCTGAACCGAAGTCCGCACCGACCGAAGTACCTGCAAGAGGAAGCTCCGCTGCTAGAAAGAGTAAGACATTAGGGTAACCTATTATATTTGACCGGTAATTTTATTTCAATTATTTTCCTATGTATGTTCGAATTGTTTTGTATGATCCGCGCTTAACGTTTTAGTGGCTTAATTCTAAGTCAATACAACGTCACGAGTAACGTTCCGGTTTAGAGCAAAATTGTGCTTCCGAGTATAGCGTCTTGCTAACCTGCCAATTTGACGTGTGTAATCGCTTACTGGCAACGTTACCAAGTCGTCGTCGTTATTTTCTGGCCTAGCCCTAAATCGCGTAAATCAGTTATCCCCGCGTAGAAAACTCGGCGTCTTGACGGCCTCCTGATTTGACGTGTGTAATCGCTTAACAGGACTGTCGCCAGGGCGTTGTCGATACTTGATTCCGCTCCGCGTTAATAAAGTCTAATAACCGCGAAACTCGGCGTCTTGACGGCCTCCTGATTTGACGTGTGTAATCGCTTAACAGGACTGTCGCCAGGGCGTTGTCGCTACTTGATTCCGCTCCGCGTTAATAAAGTCTGATAACCGCGAAACTCGGCGTCTTGACGGCCTCCTGATTTGACGTGTGTAATCGCTTAACAGGACTGTCGCCAGGGCGTTGTCGATTTTTGATTCCGCCTGCTCCGTATTAAGAAAAGCTGTAACCGCGCAGAAAACTCGACGTTTTGACGGCCTCCTGATTTGACGTGTGTAATCGCTTAACAGGACTGTCGTCAGGGCGTTGTCGATTTTATTGTTATTAACTTCACTAGTTCGCGTTTTTCCCCCTGGGCAGCCAGAAAAATTAGTCCGCGTGTTCCGTTATTTCCATGTTTTTTTTTATATATATAAAATTGTACCCGTCATAAATTAACTGTTGAAAAATAATTCGAACATATGTTTTGCCTGTAAATTAGATTGTCTTGTCTGGTCAAATAATAGATTGCCAACCGAGCTTTGCTAGTAGCTTTTTGTAGATAGAGCTTTTTACCTGCCGCACGCTTTCCGTTTAACCGTTTTTAACCGTACATTTGCTTACTCGCTTTATTTGCTTGCCGTTTTTCCGCTTAATAACCGTAGTTTGCCGCTTTTAGTTTTGCCTAGCCTGCCTGCTTTAAGTTTTGCTGTAAATATTTGTGCTTATATTTGTACTGTAGTTTAACCGTAATTATATTAAATTTATTGTATTAATTCCTGAATAAAACTTGTTCTGTTTTTAATCCGAAATTCTGAGTTTTCTTTATAGGTTAATTAGACCCCTGGCTTAACCGTGTCTTCACTGCAGTTACCTGAAGCCTCTATTATCCTGCTAATAGAGTAAAGTGGTCTTTCTGCACTCTAAACAGAAAGTGGCGCCCGAGACACCGTCCTAAAAAGCACCGCCGCCCCTCAGGCGTCAAAGTAACCTCTTTCGAACGTCCGCCATTAACGAAAGAAGGTTACATATGTATCTATTTAAATTAATAATAAAAGTGTTTTTTATTTAAAAATTTGGTTTCTTATTAAAATTCCACGTGACAATACAACGAATTAAAATCAAATGAGAGGAATCATTAATCTAGAAAATTCCAAAAAATATATGACGCCCTCTATCAGTAAATTTAAAAACATATAATAATAAGTTAAACATCAATAAAAAGGAAACCACGTATAAGGAACCATGTGATTTGGAGTTTATTCTATTTCATTATAGATGGCATAAATAACAATTAATGACAATATGGAGAATAAACTATCCTATGGTATCACAGAACTCTAGTCCCGTATGTTGCATCTTCCATAACCTTTATGTTCTGTGGTATAGTTAAATTATGAATAATAACGGATTGATTAGACTAAATACAAAATTAAATAACAACAGAAAAGGTAAACGAAGATTCAAATTGTACTTGTGCATTAAGAGATAATGAATTTGGGTTTTTGATTCTTTCAGAATTTCCAAACTTTCAAGGTTATTAATCAAACGGCCCTTACCCACGAGGTGTAATATTTTAAGGTTATTATCAAAAATGTGATTATTATCTACTAAGTGTTTGGCAAAATGTGAGAAGCCTGACGATGAGTTTATACAACGAACATGTTCTTTTAAACGTGTTTTAAAATTTCTATATGTTTAAAAGAACATGTTCGTTGTATAAACTCATCGTCAGGCTTCTCACATTTTGCCAAACACTTAGTAGATAATAATCACATTTTTGATAATAACCTTAAAATATTACACCTCGTGGGTAAGGGCCGTTTGATTAATAACCTTGAAAGTTTGGAAATTCTGAAAGAATCAAAAAACCCAAATTCATTATCTCTTAATGCACAAGTAGAATTTGAATCTTCGTTTACCTTTTCTGTTGTTATTTAATTTTGTATTTAGTCTAATCAATCCGTTATTATTCATAATTCATAGAACTCCAAATCACATGGTTCCTTATACGTGGTTTCCTTTTTATTGATGTTTAACTTATTATTATATGTTTTTAAATTTACTGATAGAGGGCGTCATATATTTTTTGGAATTTTCTAGATTAATGATTCCTCTCATTTGATTTTAATTCGTTGTATTGTCACGTGGAATTTTAATAAGAAACCAAATTTTTAAATAAAAAACACTTTTATTATTAATTTAAATAGATACATATGTATAGTACATTGTTTTAAATTATTGACTATGTTGGAAAACAATCCAAAAATTTTGACTACCCTTGTTTTCAATTTATAAAAATGTAAGTATTTTTCTTTTTTCTTTATTTGTAACTGTATATTAATTTTTATTTAATATTATGTTATAATTAAACTAAATTTAAAGGTGTTATCCAATATTTTTTAAGATTTTTTAAAATTATTCTATGTTTAGTGTGTGTTTTTATTTAGATTTCTTGTGTTTTTATAGTCAAATGTGGTTGCTCTCTGTGATTTATTTTAAGTTTTAATAACTTATTAAGATCAATTATTACATAAAGTCACCTTATTTATTACTTTTAATTAATTGTAGTCCTGTTACGTCTGAGGATGTGAAGCAAAGAATATTGTTCACGAAACCGGTAACGTCCAATAAAGGAATTTTATGAGTAGTATTCTATTTTTTCCACAATATAAATGCGTTTCATCACCAACAATTGGTAAGAAGGCCAAGTGCACCAAAACGGTTAAGCCATAAATGACGGTGCACATTAATTTGATAATATTGCTTTCTCGTAGTATTCTGCGTTTTACTTGCTATATTGAATATAATATCTTGGAATTGAAAAACTTCCTTGCTATAAACGAATACCATTACCAGTCCAAAACACCCCTAAAAGAGAGTGGACGTAATTTAATGTGCTGCAGATAATATTCAGACAATTATTGAAAATTATGCTAATGCTAATTAAAACATTATACAGGGTGTTAAGAAAAAGTAGGTCATGCCTTTAACCACAGATTCTTTGGGCGAAAATAATGTGACTTTTATAATGTGATTTTTTATTTTGGAGCGTAGTTTTTTTTTATACAGGGTGTTAAAGTTTATATTTTGAAAATTATTTTTATTAATAATTCTGTTACTGTTTAAGATTTTTACCCGAATTTTTGCACAGACTTTCATCTTATACAGATACACTTTTTGTGTAATTTTGGTCAAAAGAGTCAAAGCGCAAACGGGAAAAAGGGGGGTTGTGTTACTCATTAACCCCCCCAACTTTTTCATGCGTACGCCTATGGTCTCTAGATATTTATTTTTAGATTAAACACTTATTTCCACAATTTTTTTTACTCCACCAAAATTTTGATTTAGGACTTGATTAACGAGATATTCCAGTAAATTCAGAATCATTTTCAATATTTCAGTTTCGGAATTTATTGTTTTTACTATTGTTGTTCGTAGTAATCCTGGGTTTTCTTTAAATCGACTACTTTTAGACAAAAAATGCTAGAGACTTTTTTTGTTGTGCATAGTCAGAAAAGTTCAATAAAATAAAAATCTTAAAAAAAAACAGTGACGTACACATTTTTGCTTAAAAACCTAAATTAATACTTAGTTATCTATGCCACTGAGGTAGGTAAAATAAGCAAATAGAAACACTAATTTAAAGAAAATACTATAAAAAATAAAACATTGCTGTGTTTAAAATTAAACTTTTCATATTATTTACTTTAATTATTTATTAATTTTTGAATAATTTATCCAACGGGCGAATCCAGTTATTGTACATATGGTAAATAAAGCAGACAGCAAAAATACAGAAAATACAATTATTACTAAAACAAAATATCAGGTAGAATACTAATTAATAACCACAATACGTATAACGTATTAAATTAGTGTTTCTATTTGCTTATTTTACCTACCTCAATGGCATAGATAACTAAGTATTAATTTAGGTTTCCTAAGCAAAAATGTGTACGCCACTGTTTTTTTTAAGATTTTTATTTTATTGAACTTTTCTGACTATGCACAACAAAAAAAAGTCTCTAGCATTTTTTGTCTAAAAGTAGTCGATTTAAAAAAAAAACAGGATTACTATGAACAACAATAGTAAAAACAATAAATTCCGAAACTGAAATATTGAAAATGATTCTGAATTTACTGGAATATCTCGTTATCAAGTCCTAAATCAAAATTTTGTAGGAGTAAAAAAAATTGGGGAAATAAGTGTTTAATCTAAAAATAAATATCTAGAGAAGGGCAGCGAGCGGAGGACTGACTTGACTCACTTCATAGCGATATGAAGTTAAGCAACAGCTACCGCGGTTAGTACTTGGATGGGGACTATCCACGGAAAGACGCGGTCTCGTTTCCCTACTTCTAGCGGCTTGTATATCAGCTATATCGCAGAAGCAATACAACTGTAGGCGAGAGGTGTATTGAGGATATACCATCCTTCGGAGAGGATGTAAAGCAGTCGGTCCCTTGTCTATTAAATGTTAGGCAAGTACAAAATCCCTACTCTTAGTAAGATAAGAGGTTCGGCAAAATTTCCAGGTTGGGGGTTGCTCGTCTCCTGGCGTCGGTGATAGGCCCTGGTAGCGGAAATAGGCCGTCGTTAAATAAGCGATTAAAAAAAATATATATATATCTAGAGACTATAGGCGTACGCATGAAAAAGTTGGGGAGATTAATGGGTAATACAACCCCCCTTTCTCCCGTTTGCGCTTTGACTTTTTTGACCAAAATTACACAAACAGTGTATCTGTATAAGATGAAAGTCTGTGCAAAAATTCGGGTAAAAATCTTAAACAGTAACAGAATTATTAATAAAAATAATTTTCAAAATGTGAACTTTAACACCCTGTATAAAAAAAACTACGCTCCAAAATAAAAAATCACATTATAAAAGTCACATTATTTTCGCCCAAAGAATCTGTGGTTAAAGGCATGACCTACCTTTTCTTAACACCCGTACATAGATCTCCACTTACATTTTGATGCAAAAAAACAACTGGCAGATATTCCAAGTAAGCAAAATTCTTATTTAAAATTATATAAATGATGCATATCAAATTGAACGTTTGCAGGTAGGATAATATGATGAAAATAAAAACTTGCACCACTCGAATATATTCCTTGTGCTTACACTTGGAGTAGTTTTCCACACACACCAAAACACTTTTGCACACACTCGACGCGCGTTTCGCCAACCAAGTTGGCATCATCGGGAGATGATTAAAACTAAGCTTAACCTAACAATGGGACCTATTTATACCTAAAAATGCGTTACGCTTCGACGAACAATTACCGCGATAGTAAAATAACAATCATAAAATAGATATGAATAATTTAAAGTTGATTAGAAATGTAACAAACTCTAGACAACTAGATGCATTCGAAAGCTTGGAAATTAACAAATGTAAACATAGTATGAATAGTGACAGAGGGCCCATTCCAAATAGCCCGCTTTTCATGTTAGTCAAGCGTTAACGCTTCAACGAAGCTAAATATTTTACCCGCCTTTTTTTACTATCGCGGTAATTGTTCGTCGAAGCGTAACGCATTTTTAGGTATAAATAGGTCCCATTGTTAGGTTAAGCTTAGTTTTAATCATCTCCCGATGATGCCAACTTGGTTGGCGAAACGCGCGTCGAGTGTGTGCAAAAGTGTTTTGGTGTGTGTGGAAAACTACTCCAAGTGTAAGTTCTACACCAAAGGTTCCAACCCCTCTTCAGGAATTCCTTGTGCTTGTATCCTAAGATTGTCATGATGAACTCCAAGGGATCATCTACAAAAACATCATCATCATTTTCTAAATACTTCAAGTACTTCGAACCTACTTCGAAATACCTAATTAAATTCTTTTCGAGAATCTCTGTATACTTCACTTACTTCGAAGGTAGTTTAATGCGAGTAAAAAAATGAACACCCATTTCGAACAGTGAATCACACATTTCAACTCTAATTCTATATATTCAATAATTAGACTTACCTTTCATCAATTTTTGTTTACCATATGATCTTGGAATCATTTTAAATTCCAGCTCTTCCTTAGTTTTATGACTGAACTTCTCACTAACGTATCCTACCACGCAGTGGCAAACTATGAAAGAAATCTAACCTTAAAGTATTTGCTTATTGATGTCTTATCAACTGTTTCTGTCATCAGTTAGAAGTTAATGATTAGGTACATGTATTATTCAGGACAACATTAGGGTAGGTAGTTAATGAAACCACCTTTGTGCATTTAAAATATCATTTGTGTTCAAATCGATATTGCCCGATGTTTGTAAATGAAAAAAATGTACCTATAGTTAAAGGAATTATTTAAACCAAAATATTGGAGGAGACAGAGGGTTTTACAATACGGCGAACTACTGCCACAAACGTAGAGCTAGTTAACAAAGACTATTTTTCGTAAGTTAAGTTCTCCGGTAGAACTTTATGCACTGAAGCCTTAAAGATTGCCCGAGCGAGCAAATCTAACCATCCGATGCATATTTTATGAAACAAAAGACAAACGGAGGAATTATTAGTAGCTCTAGTTTGATTTAATAGTATAATACAGCGGTACTCACGAACAATGAGATCTCTGAATATCTATACTTAACTGAAGGCGGTTCGGCGGATAGTAGCGGACCACGGTGTATTCTTACCAATATTCTTTTCAAGAAAATTATTACTACAATGAGCGGCGGTTACGGACGAATAGTGAAAAAACGGTGATAGTTTCGGATTGATGCGGACTGCTTCGGATTGATCTTGCACTGATCCGGACTGAACGTTCCTCCGGCGTTTTATTACTTTTAAGACGTATCCAGATGGCGCGTTAAAGGGGCGTACTTTGAAACGAAGGACTCGTACTCACAACGTTGCTTACTGAGGTAGAGCGTATTATGTAATTAGCAACATTGACTCGGAGCATCAATAACCGGAAATGGGTTACTTGCAATTTCGAGACTATATTGCAAAAAGAAACGGATTAAAACGGACACGGATTAATATTTTAACCGGTTTTAGTAACTAATGATTTTTGTTTCCGACTCGGTCATTATTTATAATAATTCACGGATTTTAATTATACGGGGGATTATCGAAAATTAATCAATTAATTCTTTAACTGCTTGTTTACCAGCGAGTTTTTTACAACTCAATACAAACGTAACTAAAATAGGACTTACTTACTAAAAAGCGGCGGCAGGGTGTACCCTGACTTTTTTTGTTGTGCATAGTCAGAAAAGTTCAATAAAATAAAAATCTTAAAAAAAAACAGTGACGTACACATTTTTGCTTAAAAACCTAAATTAATACTTAGTTATCTATGCCACTGAGGTAGGTAAAATAAGCAAATAGAAACACTAATTTAAAGAAAATACTATAAAAAATAAAACATTGCTGTGTTTAAAATTAAACTTTTCATATTATTTACTTTAATTATTTATTAATTTTTGAATAATTTATCCAACGGGCGAATCCAGTTATTGTACATATGGTAAATAAAGCAGACAGCAAAAATACAGAAAATACAATTATTACTAAAACAAAATATCAGGTAGAATACTAATTAATAACCACAATACGTATAACGTATTAAATTAGTGTTTCTATTTGCTTATTTTACCTACCTCAATGGCATAGATAACTAAGTATTAATTTAGGTTTCCTAAGCAAAAATGTGTACGCCACTGTTTTTTTTAAGATTTTTATTTTATTGAACTTTTCTGACTATGCACAACAAAAAAAAGTCTCTAGCATTTTTTGTCTAAAAGTAGTCGATTTAAAAAAAAAACAGGATTACTATGAAAAACAATAGTAAAAACAATAAATTCCGAAACTGAAATATTGAAAATGATTCTGAATTTACTGGAATATCTCGTTATCAAGTCCTAAATCAAAATTTTGTAGGAGTAAAAAAAATTGGGGAAATAAGTGTTTAATCTAAAAATAAATATCTAGAGAAGGGCAGCGAGCGGAGGACTGACTTGACTCACTTCATAGCGATATGAAGTTAAGCAACAGCTACCGCGGTTAGTACTTGGATGGGGACTATCCACGGAAAGACGCGGTCTCGTTTCCCTACTTCTAGCGGCTTGTATATCAGCTATATCGCAGAAGCAATACAACTGTAGGCGAGAGGTGTATTGAGGATATACCATCCTTCGGAGAGGATGTAAAGCAGTCGGTCCCTTGTCTATTAAATGTTAGGCAAGTACAAAATCCCTACTCTTAGTAAGATAAGAGGTTCGGCAAAATTTCCAGGTTGGGGGTTGCTCGTCTCCTGGCGTCGGTGATAGGCCCTGGTAGCGGAAATAGGCCGTCGTTAAATAAGCGATTAAAAAAAATATATATATATCTAGAGACTATAGGCGTACGCATGAAAAAGTTGGGGAGATTAATGGGTAATACGGTGATAGTTTCGGATTGATGCGGACTGCTTCGGATTGATCTTGCACTGATCCGGACTGAACGTTCCTCCGGCGTTTTATTACTTTTAAGACGTATCCAGATGGCGCGTTAAAGGGGCGTACTTTGAAACGAAGGACTCGTACTCACAACGTTGCTTACTGAGGTAGAGCGTATTATGTAATTAGCAACATTGACTCGGAGCATCAATAACCGGAAATGGGTTACTTGCAATTTCGAGACTATATTGCAAAAAGAAACGGATTAAAACGGACACGGATTAATATTTTAACCGGTTTTAGTAACTAATGATTTTTGTTTCCGACTCGGTCATTATTTATAATAATTCACGGATTTTAATTATACGGGGGATTATCGAAAATTAATCAATTAATTCTTTAACTGCTTGTTTACCAGCGAGTTTTTTACAACTCAATACAAACGTAACTAAAATAGGACTTACTTACTAAAAAGCGGCGGCAGGGTGTACCCAAGTGACGGTAATATGTAAAGCAAAAACAGACATTCCTTGACTGGAAAAATCACTTCGTTACAATTTCTAAGAGACAATATTGAGGGCTAGAACAGAGAGTAAATGGGAAAAACTAAATGTGTTCAGTGTCCAACATTATTTTTTGACAACTGCATTATTTTTTAGTTAATTTTCTAATGAATTTTTAAATAGATCGCCACATACATATAATAAACATTAGACATTAAATATTAGACATTAGACATTGTAACGAAGCAAATTATTAAGCCTACAGATTCAGCTGGTAGTTGAATAATTTACTCGTTACTATTATTAGTTTATCCGCTAGTATTCTTGAGTTCACCCTGTATAGCCAGTTTAGTAAAAATATAGGAATTATTGAACCCTAGAATTCCGCGTTCTGTTTATTTTCAGTTAATAAATTTATTTATTGTTTATTTATAGTTAAATTCGGGTACACCCTGTATAAAGGGGTAGAGTAATATCAGTACGTATTCAGGTAATTACCTGTGTTATAAAACCGGCCCGTGTATAGCCGTTCAATTTATTTAAACGTGTTATAAATAAATAAACTTATTTATTTTTCTAGTTAAGTAATCCGTACGTTATTAATTCCGTTTCTTTCACTGTAATGCTCAGAAAAATGAGTAGAATCTATTCCGCCGATACAGGAGTCCGAACTAGGATTGTTAATAACAATTTCCGTTCGGGATTAATAAATAAATGAGCCAGAGCGCGACTTAACTAGATAGCCACAAGAAACATACGTGTTCACCTTATCAGCGCGAGAAGCGAAGCGCTGCGGCCTCACCGATATTAGTAGGATCCGGGAATTGATTTTAAAAATCAGTCTATACCGACGATCGAATCACTCCAGTCCTGTTTAGGTAAATATTAAGCATTCGGCATATTTACGGTACTTGAAGTTTTTTTTTTTATACACTTATTTAACGTCGGCCTATTTCCGCTACCAGGGCCTATCACCGACGCCAGGAGACGAGCAACCCCCAACCTGGAAATTTTGCCGAACCTCTTATCTCACTAAGAGTAGGGATTTTTTACTTGCCTAACATTTAATAGACAAGGGACCGACTGCTTTACATCCCCTCCGAAGGATGGTATATCCTCAATACACCTCTCGCCTAGTACTTGAAGTTAAAAGATAAAACCGCGTTAATTATTTGCTTTTCAACTTAGAAATAATTTGCGAATTATTTCGATCTTGTGATAGAGAAATTTATAGTCAATTAGTAGAAAGAATTAATTATAAATTCAGTCCGTGTGTTACAATTGATTTATAATAAATCACTGTGTATTGTAATAGCTGTAGATTTGCGTGTTTTAAGTTTAAGTAAGGAATAAAATATTTTATTGGTTTTGAAACGTGATAGAGGGTATTAAAGCTAGTCATTTCCGTAATTTATTTAATTAAATAAACTTATTAATCCGTCTGTCTGGTTGGTGGCCCGATAGAATTCGAGACTAAGGAGGTGTGTAAATACCAACGCATTTATCTGTTGAGAGAGCGAACTTGCCAACAACTGATATTGCAAGGGTTAACACAATCTTCCCCTCAGGTTCAGAGGTTGGTCTAGGGGTGCCAGTACAGTTGTGTTTTATTAATCAGATCTGTTCGTAACTACTCAGAATAATAGTTTGTGGTAAAAACCCCAAAACCTTGTGGATACGAGCGCGAATTTGCCAGTGTCTAACAAGTTGGGTTTTGACATAAACGAATCAGGTTGCCGGCGTAGGAATCTAAAAACACCCTGTCGTGAGTGCGCGCGTCCGGGTGATTAGATTAACACGGATAAACCTGGTTTGAAAATTATTCCTGAAGTGGTTGTATAGGGGTTAGTTATTACTCGTGGAAATATTTAAAGTAAATATTTAGTCTGAAAATCCGACTTGCTAGCACGATAATACTGATTAGGTTTTTTTAGTAATTTCTTTTGTTATCACTGGAAGTTTTTACTGCCGTTTCTTTTACTGTACTATCACCTTTCAACGCATACGTGGTACCGTTTTGAAATAAAATTCATTCATTGTTATCAAAAATAGTTTTGAAAACACGTACCGTAATTATTCCAAAGCTTACTTCAAATCTTGCTTAGTTCCGTCACCGCTTGTTAACCATCCTGCCATTTGCTTACTACTGCTACCGCTTTTTAGATTAATACCGTAATTGCACATACGTTTACCCGCTTTAGTACTTTTCATAACTCTGCTAGTCGTTTAGTTTCTTCAAAACTAGAACCTGCCGCTTGTAGTTAGTTTTGCATCCGCTTTACTTACACACACCTCCGCTTGAGAGTTATCTTTTGAGTAGTTAATTGTAAATAGTTCCTTTGAGTAGAATTAATTTCTATTAAATTATTTTTGTAGTAAATACTTAAAGTATTGTTGTAAATATTTGTTGCTTGGTTTATAGATATTTTAGAATACATATTTAGTTGCTTACATACTGCTTTGTGGTGAATTAGCCGTATTTATATCTACCACGTTGATTTACTTTCTTTCCGTTTATCAAACGATGTACAATAGATATTTATTGTAATAAATTTGGTTTGTCAAATAGTTTATGCTTTTTATATCACTAACATTGCTATACCTTATAATAATATCAGTATAAGCCTCTAACTCTCAAAGTTTATACAGTCAGCAATCGGGACGCTCCAGTAGAGCGGCGACCAGCAAACCTCGAACCCGGACATACCGTGTCTTCACTGAAGTTATCCGGCCCTATCATACTGTTGATAGGTCAAAGTGACATTCCATCACGTTAAACAAGGGATTGGCGCCCGAGGCAATAATATTAGCGACAGTCAATTTGTGTAACAATAATTCACTATTTAGGAAAAGGGACGTCACAAATGACGTCCGAATAAGATAGCGTCACAACATACAACTATTATATATTAGACGTCATTTGCAATTTTATATATTATTTAAGATTTTACATTAGATATTACATCTTAGATATTAAAAATTCGCCATTAAATTATTAAATATTAAACACTAGACATTGGACATTAAATATTAGTCATTGGACATTAATTGGATATTAAATATTAGACATTCGACATTAGATTACTAAACGTTAAATGTATTAAATATTAAGCATTAGATAGACATTAGACATTAGATTATTAGACATTGGATTATTGTATATTAGTCATAGACATTAGACATTAAATTTAGACATACAATTATTAAATAATTGGGCAGCGAGCGGAGGACTGACTTGACTCACTTCATAGCGATATGAAGTTAAGCAACAGCTATCGCGTTCAGTACTTGGATGGGTGACTATCCGGGGAAGGACGCGGTCTCGTTTCCCCACTTCTAGCGGCTTGTATATCAGCTATATCGCAGAAGCAAAACAACTATAGGTGAGAGGTGCATTGAGGATATACCATCCTTCGGAGAGGATGTAAAGCAGTCGGTTCCTTGTCTATTAAATGTTAGGCAAGTAAAAAATCCCTACTCTTAGTAAGATAAGAGGTTCGGCAAAATTTCCAGGTTGGGGGTTGCTCGTCTCCTGGCGTCGGTGATAGGCCCTGGTAGCGGAAATAGGCCGACGTTAAATAAGTAAATAAAAAAAAAATAATTATTAAATATTGCACATTTTTAATTTAATAAAATAATAATAAGTTAAATAGACATTAAATATTAAATATTAATAGATATTAGATATTATACGTTACATCAGACATTGTAAATTAAACATTAGAAATTGGAAATTAGTACTGTACTGAAGAAGAATAGAGTAATAATCACTTATGTTAGTTTATAGAATTACTGGCACAAATCAGTTGCTATTAATTTTTGTTTTTAAAAATCAATACATGTTTCACTGTTACCATAATACCCTTGTATATTTATTTATTGTAGAAGTAAAACCCCATTCATGTAAAATATTTAAATATTCTTCATTATAAATCGTACTGCCATATGAATATCACCAATTACTATTTTGATATCATTTGCCGTAGCTGATGTCAAACTATCTCAGAAGGTTGCTTAAATTTATGAGAAAGAGTCAGCAAACTGTAAATCGTCCTAGCTGCCTGAAATAAATAAATAAATAGACACGCTCTTGTCCCGTTTTGTTGTGATCCATACTTACCAATAACATCAAGGCATAATTCAAATCGGCAAGACCAAAACTACTGATTTTCCAGGCTGTTCGTTAACATCAGTACCAATACCATTTTACTTTGTTTATCCCACTGGTACCAAGGAGTATTGTATAGCGTTACGAAAAACTGATTTGACTAGAAAATAGGAGCTTCGCTGTATTTAAACACAAAAAATTTAAAATATAGGTAATGGGATTAGCTAAGTCTAAATTGTTGGTGTGGCTGTATATACCAAATGACACTTACCTTGTCGGTTATTTTTTGTCCGTATACACAGAGTGTTAAAAATACTAATATAGTAGTCATCAGAACAAAAACCATTCTCCAGTTACTCGATGGACTAATTTGCTACAATTACACAACAGAGTAGTAAACGTAACTTTTTCTCTATCCAGTTATTATAGAAGTGAAAACTTACGAATATCAGAAAACAAGAAGCAGAACTAAAGGCTAGTAGTCCGCAAGTGTTAAGTATCAGCATAGGTACTTTTTTACCCTCCGTAGAAGAGTTTCAGTTACCCTAAAACGAGAAGGTGTTAAGTGCAAATAACTTTTGAAGTGACTTGTGACTCGTTAAACAACAAAACATTTTTTTCTCTTGTTGGTGTTTACTAAATGGTTGAAATCATTGACAAAAATATTATCAATCGCTTACTTACATTTTAATGTCTGCATGACGCTTTGCGCAAACCGATATCCTTCTATATATTCTGCTCTGACGTCGTACCTTGTCATTAAGGAGCGTTATTCCCACAAAGTCCTCCTTCGGAAGATTGCGTACATCCTCGTTGACCAGATAGAATTGAAATCTGACATGAAAGATGATGTAAGCAGCCAGGAATACTGGATATGCTACTCCATATGAAATCAATAAAAGGCATAAGTAAAAAATGAAAATGAATACTGACGACCATCTTCCGAAATGTTCGACGCAATACATAACCGGGAAAATTACATGCTCTTCATCACCAACTAAAGGAAAGGAGGACAAGTGCGCCAAAGCAGATACACCATACACCAAGGCACACGTTAATTTAATAATTTTGCTTTCTCGTAGTATTCTGTTCTTTACCTCCTTGCCACCGGAACTAATGGACCAGAAATTACTGAATACAGTATCTTGGAATTGAAAAACTTCCGTGCTATAAACAAATACCATTACCAGTCCAAAACACCCCTAAAAGAGAGTACCAATCAATTTATTTATGCATTTATAAACGGCACTATAACTATTAATCTTAAATAATGACAATGACTCATTTAAGTAGGTTGTGGTAGCCACGTTTTAGTATTGGAGTCTTACTTTGGGGCCAATGAGGAAGTCCTGCAACTGAAATTTACGAAAGAAAAATCCAAATGGGAGCTGTGCTCTCCCAAGTTTTTACGACATTTGTAAAACTGCGGGACGTTCTCTTAGAAGCACGATCCCATTAGATCTGCTTCCAAAAGCTTCAGTTCTTTTAATTGAGGCTCCAGTCTTGCACACAAACTTAATTGTAGATGAGGCAAAAACTGGATCAGTCTTGAAGAGAACACAGCTCCATTGCTTTGGTTGCACTTATTGTTTCTTAGTCAAAGTTGCTCCTCTTTCTTCGATATACAAGAGTTGCCTAAGGAATATTAACGTTTAATAACTAAATTATTAAGGCTGTGTCAACGATTCAGTTAACCAGTCACTGTGACTCAGTAATAGTTGGAGGGAACGACCGATATTCGATTAAGTCAACCAGCCGCTATCACAACATCTGATCCAGCTCGTGGCCGTTGAATTCAACGCAGATCGTGGCAAGCTTTTAATATATCCATATCTCGATATCAATAGATTAACGGTAGCCGTCGACAATGAAGGCTTCCTCGTATACAGGTTTCGCAACTTCCTGAACTAAAGATACAACACTAGATAGACACTATGCACAATACACTTTTCACTTAGGACTCCTGGACGGATTTGAGATTATTGTTCTAGGGAACGAAGACAAATATGGAAGTTTAAGTGAATTGGTTAACAACTATGAAAACTACAATAAAATCACGGTAATGCTACATAAATCTGTACTTACAGGTTGTAGCAAAAAAACAGTTGGCAAATATTGCAGGTATGCAAAATTCTTATTGAAAATTATATCCACGATGCATATCAAATTAACGTTTGCAGGTAGGACACTATAATAAAAATAAAAACTTGCACTACTCGAAGGTATTTCTTGTGCTTGTATCCTACCATTGACAGGATGAACTCCAAGGGATCATCTACAAACATATCAGAAATAACTAATAATATGCAATTAAAATGGCTGATGTCTGCATTTTTATTTAACTTCCTTCGAATTTCTCGAAGCACTTCACGTTTTTTTCTACTTTGGGAACTTCGTAGCGACTTGGAATACTTCGAAGGTCTTTTAAATGTACGAGTAAAAAACTCGCACCTACTTCGAACAGTTCATCACACATTTCAACTCTAATTCTATTTATTCAATGATTAAACTTACCATTCATCAGTTTTTGTTTATCAAATGATCTTGGAACCATTGTAAATTACGCCTCGTCCTTAATTCTGAATGAACTTCTCGCGAAAGCCTGCTACCTAATGGCAAACTGTGAAAGAAATCTAACCTTAAAGCACCTGCTTATTAATTTTTTATCAATTGTTTTTTGTGATCAGTAAATTAGTGATTCAGAACAACATTAAGGGTTGTTAATGAAACCAACTTTGTGCATTAAAAATATCTTTTGTGTTCAAATCTATATTGCGGCACGTTTGTAAATGAATTAGTTCAGCTAAAAATGTTTGATTTCTAATTTGTTTATTAGGCGTTAACAATAAAAATATTAAGATGAGTTACGGATTTCAAATTTCTACAAACTTTATTCATTAAGAAGCATTACAGGTGCTGCTCATATGGTATCAGTGGAAAGCCCATTAAAGAAGTTTTTAAATTATGGAACTATATACAGGGTGTTCCATTCGAAAAAAATGGGTTTCAGCGGTTTGCAAATGGCGAAATTGGATCGTTGACTCTTAACACCCTGTACATTTTAAATGAACTTAAACAATGTCCAAGTTTTAGTACATACCTTTGCTACTTGCATACCTGGATCTTTGAATTAATCTCTAAAAAAGTAAGTTTCCTGATTTTTTCCGGGTCGATGATTTTTCATTAAATTTTATTAAAACGTAAATAGCTTGGCAACGTTGCATCTGATACCCGAGTCTAAAAATAAAAAAATATGCAGGGTGTTCTATTTAATAAAAAACCCGGCTTCGTTGTCTCAGATTTATGGTACACCCTGTACACTCAAAAATAATTTTTAAAAATGGCACATTTACGGTCCAATAACTTACAGTTAGATAATCATCATTAGCCTAGTAGCTATGGTCCGATCGAGGATAGGTGGGTCTCCCTGTATAATAAACATTAGACAGTAATAATATCATTGGACATTAGATATTCGACATTGGGGGTTATATATTAATTTCTAGTAATCCAATGTCTAATATTAAATGTTTAATATGTAATAAATTAATGTCTAATAATCTAATGTCAAATGTCTAATGTTTAATATCTAATACTTTAATGTCTAATAACCTGACGTTTAATACCTAATATCTAATGTCTAATGTCCAATGATTAATATCTAATGACTAAAGTTTACTGTCTAATATCTAATACCTAATATCTGATTAATATCTAATGTCCAATGTCTAATGATTAATTTCTAATGTCTCATTTCTAATTTCTAACGTCTCATTTCTAATGTCTCATTTCTAATGTCTAATTTCTAATGTCTAATATCTATTGTCCAATTAATGTTGAATGTCTAATGTCCAATGACTATGTCTAATATTTAATAACTTATATATTAATTTCTAGTAATCTAATGTCTAAGTTATTAAATATTAGACACAGTCATTGGACATTAGACATTCAACATTAATTGGACATTAGATATTAGACATTAGTTTGTAGTAGGCTTTAATTTAACGCCGCTGTGGTGCGGGATTTACGTTTAGTACTTAGGCTCCTCAAGGGTAGACAACCAGTCGGGCAGTGGTTGCTATTTTCTTCCCAGATGTCGCTCAGGTAGAGAACCCGTCAAATTTCATTTCCATAACAAAAAACAGAATGCTAGATCACAACAAAAAAAAGACGAAGTAGAAGTAGACATTTTTAATTGTGTTCCCCTTAGACTTGTAACGGGTTTTCTGTGTAGGCGTCCTCAGGATAATAATACTTCATAATACAATGTAGTATGAAGTTTATCTGGCGTTAAATAGGTATGTTTATTGTTCTTGCATAATCTGTGGTAATAATGTTAATTTTGTATTTTCGTTAAATAGATGATCGTTAAAATTTGAGAGGAAGTTAAGGATAAAAGACTGCTGTATTGTTAAATAAATTCATATTTCTCAAGCTAGTGGCCTTCATTTTGAAGCTGTTCAGCGAACCCCCCTGAGAGTAGCCCAAATTTTTATATTCCGCTACAGCTTTTGGCACCCAAAGGGACTACATAGCTTGGGAGAAAGTAAGAAAGAGCAACGACAAAGGAGGCTAGTCACCAAGTCGGCGTCAGTAATTAGGAATATGCCAATCAGTCACACACCAACAAAAGACACGGGAACCGTACCAAGTCATTGGACATTAGACATTCAACATTAATTGGACATTAGATATTAGACATTAGTTATTAGACATTAGAAATTAGACATTAGAAATTAGACATTAGAAATGAGACATTAGAAATTAATCATTAGATATTAATCAGATATTAGGTATTAGATATTAGACAGTAAACTTTAGTCATTAGATATTAGGTATTAAACATTAGACATTGGATATTAGATATTAATCATTGGACGTTAGACATTAGATATTAGACATTAAACGTCAGGTTATTAGAATTTAAAGTATTAGATATTAAACAATAGACATTTGACATTAGATTATTAGACATTAATTTATTAGATATTAAACATTAAATATTAGACATTAAACATTAGACACTAGATGATTAGATATTAGCCATAGAAATTCGAAACATAATATCATCACATCACGTATTAGTCGTTTTACATGCGACGTTAGACATTAGGAATTCGACATTAGATTATTAGACTTTAAATTATTGGATATTAAACACTAGCCATTAGATATTAGGTTATTATTAGACTGAATTATTTCATGTTAGTCTTAGACATTAGACATTACATTAGACTACTAGATATTACCAATTAGACATGGAAATTGGATGTTGGACATTAGATATTGTACAATAGACATTAAATATTAAACATTAGTAGATATTAAAATTAGGCATTGGTAGATATTAAAATTAGGCATTGGTAAACATTAGGTTAGATTAGTATTCATTAGATATTAGACAATAGACGTTGGTCATTAGATATTAGACATCATAAATTAGACATTAGACATTAGAAATTAGTCATTAGACGTTGGACATTAGATATTAATCAGATATTAGGTATTGGATATTAGACAGTAAACTTTAGTCATTAGACATTAGGTATTAAACATTAGACATTGGATATTATATATTAATCATTGGACATTAGACATTAGATATTAGGTATTAAACGTCAGGTTATCAGAAATTAAAGTGTTAGATATTAAACATTAGACATTTGACATTAGATTATTAGACATTAATTTATTAGATATTAAACATTAAATATTAGACATTAAACATTAGACACTAGATGATTAGATATTAGCTATAGAAATTCGAAACATAATATCATCACATCACATATTAGTCGTTTTACATCCGACTTTAGTCATTGGGAATTCGACATTAGATTATTAGACTTTAAATTATTGGATATTAAACATTAGCCATTAGATATTAGGTTATTATTAGACATTGAATTATTTCGTATTAGTCTTAGACATTAGACATTACATTAGACTACTAGATATTACAAATTAGACATGGAAATTGGACGTTGGACATTACATATTATACAATAGACATTAAATATTAAACATTAGTAGATATTAAAATTAGCCATTGGTAGATATTAAAATTAGGCATTGATAAACATTAGGTTAGATTAGTATTCATTAGATATTAGACAATAGACGTTGGTCATTAGATATTAGACATTGGCTGTTAGACATTAGTATATTTACAAGCAAGAGGTTTGGTGGAACAAAACAATTACATTAAAATTGGTTAATTACAAGAATTACAACATCTTGCAATTCCAAAGCTATTTTAAAACAATTAAATAACATCCCACGTAAGATTCATACGTTATGCAACTGCCTTGACGTGATGCTTGAATACTACATTTAATTAAATTTCGATTCGTCTGCAAAACAAAATATGTAGCACTGTACTATTAAATTCAGATGCACCCAAGAGAGCTCCTACGATTTCTTTCACAGATATAAAATCGAGTCTACCTACAATTAACTTAATTGGCAACGTTTCGGCAATGGGGGCTGCATTATGCAGGATCTTTGAAATTCATTCATATAGGACGAGTTATTGTGCTGCCAGTTACCTGCCGTGATTTCGCGATGGCCTCGCTCTCTTTGACGTAAACGATGTCGAACCAGGTACGTACTGTATCTCACTCTGCCAGTCTCAGCCAGCTCCCGAATGCACCTGTGCCTTTTTATCCGTCCACCTAATTACAATATTTATTACCTCGCATTCCTCGCTGCAAGGCTAATATGCGGTTTGTGAGTAAACAAGAAAAATATAATTGAATGGGAATGCCAATGCATATCAGTACAGTTTGTATAATATTTGCATAAACCAGCGTATACGAAGAAATTATTAGACTTTAGGCGAAAATTGTATAGTTGATATATCATCTTGCGAAAGCGATGTGCAGCGGTCAGTCTCTTGTCTATTAGAACTTGCGGACGTAGTGAATATTTCTACCAAGCTTTGCAGTCGGTACGCACACGCAAATAGGAGTTTCCCGGCCATCGGCGTCGGGTTGACTCCGCACACGCTTCATTGTGGACTGAGGCAGATAATGATGTGTGAGATTACGGTTACAGATGTCAGGGGGGGACGTATAAAGTTGTAAGTATACTAAGTTCCGGTCCAGGCACGTTTCTCACCGGAAGAGAGACTTTCAGTTTATCCTATCTGTCAACATACTTTAACCTTCTCTTCTGGAAAAGCGGCTTCATGCGGAAAACGTGATCAGTCAACATAAGTGAATTTTATCTCGTGTCAACCGACCTTATAATAAACTTGGCACTTCTTAAATTGCCTACTTGTAACTCAATCTCTTGTTGACACTGAAAATTCTAAACTTAATTAGCGGATCCCGTGAAAAGATCCCGGCCCCGACTTTGATCCCGAACAAACATAAAATTGTGGACTTGAATGTGGGGGTGCAAATAAAACCGCGAAGCCAGGTATGCTAACCTTAGAGTCCTGTTTTCCCTGCCAATATCTTTTGAATGATGAACAGCCAAGCAGCTGCCCTACAATCGAAACATAAGGTGGGAAAAGATAAATTAGGAGATTGTCTAAACATTAGACATTGAACATTAGAAATTAGACCATTCAGTAAGGGCCCTTAAAGTAAATATTAGACATTAGACACTAGATATTCGTAAATATTAGACATTGGATATTAGACTTTAATGTCTAATACATATTAATTTCTATACATTACACATTAGAAATTAGACATTAAATTTTTAATAGACTTTCTAGCGGTGTGGATATATACCTAAGCTTTTTTAACCTGTTGTTCAGCATTGCCTCATTTTCCAAAACAAGCAACTCACGACAAAGAACAATCTTCAATGTATAGTGGAAGTAACATTAGACGTTAAACAATAGAAATTAGACATTAGGCATTGAATTATACATTGGACATTAGATTATTAGATATTAGTAATTAGACATTGGACATTATTAGACATTAGATATTAGACACTAGACATTAAAAATTTGAAAAAAGACTTTAGACATTAAATATAAGACATTAGAGATGTCTAAAGCAAACACACGATAAAGGAACAAACCTTCTTTAATTTGTGATGGAAGTGAAAGTTTGCAGAGTTTAATCATAAATTTGGCCGTTAAGGAAACAGACCGGTAACAATCAGTTACTTCTGAGGCACGGGGACATTTTAATTAAAATAGTAACCGAGTGACGTGGAAACTGCAAATTATGCGGTTAGTAGGAATAATACAGTAATATCGCACGTCTGGAAATTAATAAACGAGGAATAAATTGGGGCATATAAAGCTGCGGAAACGAGAATTACTCTCCTGTGAATACGTATGGCTCAGCAAGCGGCGCCGTCGGTTACAGAGTTGAAATAACGTTAAATGATTCCAAAACCAAACGATTAGTTAGAAAGCCACACAACTCTGCGAACTACCGTCTATTTATATCAGTTTACAAGGCGCAATGCAGTTCAAGATATAAATTAATTTAAAAGTGGATGTAACATGTATTGCCGAACTCTCCAAAGTTCCAAACGTAATTAACCTTACACTATATGGTCCGCTGGATAAACCGGGCCAGCGCTACACGACACAACTGAATTTCTAGATGCTAGAATTGTGCCTAAAAGGCATAACGCTCGCTGCCAGGGACAGTGCCTTATCATTGAGGAAACCGAAGGTGTGTCATTAGACATTAAACAGTAAACATTAGATATTAAACATTAGACATTTTAGACATTATACATTAGACATTAGACATTTTAGACATTAAACATTAAACTTTAGACTTTAGATATTAGGCATAACACGCGCTGCCAGGAACAGGGTTTATCATTGAGTAAACAGAAGGTGTGTAAAAGAAGAGAACCTCTCTTGGAGAAGGCACTTCGAAAAGGCGACCCAAATAGAAAATTTTATATCCGAAGCATTTTTGATATTCCATTAGATTAAAATGGCTCCTTTTTCTTTTTAGGGGTTTTAGATGCATTAGACATTTTGGATATTTAAGCGTTTTAGGTATTTTAGTCATTTTAGATTTTAGTCATGCACATTAGACATTTTAGTCATTAGACATTAGACAGTAAATATTAGACATTAAATTTTAGACATTTTATACAGTTTAGTCATTAGACATTAGACATTAGCCACTAAACATTAGACATTTTAGTCATTAGACATTAAACTTTAGACATTTTATACAGTTTAGCCATAAGACATTAGACAGTAAACATTAGACATTAAACATTAGAAATTTTAGACATTAGACAATAAACTTTAGACATTTTAAACAGTTTAGTCATTAGACATTAGACAGTAAATATTAGACATTAAACATTAGACATTTTAGACATTAAGCATTAGATATTTTAGACATTAGACATTAAACTTTAGACATTAGGCATAACGCTCGCTGCCAGGAACATGGTTTATCGTTGAGCCAACTTAAGGTGTGTAAAGGAAAAGGATCTCGCTTGGAGAAGGTTCCAAATGGCACTTCGGAAAGGCGACCCAAATAGAAAATTTTCATTCCGAAATATTTTTGATCGTCCATTGGATTATAATGTCTACTTATTCTTTGGCCATAAAAATACAGCGAATATCGTTGAAGAATCCACTACTTAATTCTAGTTGACATACGTTTCCCTTTTCTCATTACTTTGCTGATCCATGAAACTTTAACTAAATTTTACTCTTTAATTTACTGAAACAAGCTGAAGGAAGAAACCAAAAAAAATTGTATTAGAGGCAAAATATGTACACAAATCAGAAAAAATTCGTACATTGCCGCTATTATATTATGAAAGAAATAAATCTCGGATTATACCAAAAACAAATTTAAAATTCTTAAAGGCAAGCACTTAATTATTTCAGCATACAGTATTCTCGATTTTCTTTTTATCTCACAAAGTGCTGTTAAGCCGAGTGAATTTTATTAAATTACTAATCTTCTTTTTATCTTGAAACATCATGAATACAATTAGACGGGAATAATGTAACTTTTATTGATTTAAGCCGCCTTTAATTTGATTTTAATGAGAGCATTGTACAGGGTTATCCAACGAAAAGGCCCACCCTTATATTTTCTTTATTTTTCGAGTTAGGAAAAAATGTTTCAAATAAAAGTTGTAGTGAATCAAATGAGCTCATTTAAAACTCATGCAAAGAATATACAGGGTGTTCCATAAAAGCGGGACAAACCTAAATTACATTTTTTTAAATGGAACACCCTAAATTTTTTTACATTTTTCAAATCTGTGTTTTTTTGTGATTTCAAATATATACAACGTGTCCCACTTAAAATGCCCCCCCCTCTATCTCCTTTATTAATTAACAAAAAAATTTGAAACTTGGCAAGCAAAGTAAATTCGAGGTGGTGATTCGAAATTTAAAGCTTACGTTCATTTTTCACTTCCGGTTCATACCGGAAGTGATACCAACTTCCTTATTTAAATAGGGAATCCTATACAATTTTCAAATATTCGATTAGCCCTTAATTTTTTGAATACGTGCATATAGCACTATGTGGGTCTGGCATCAAAACTGTGCAAGATATTACCAAAAATGACATGTGCGATAGAATGCAAGTTTACGTATTTGTTTTACGAGATTGCATTAATCAAAGATTGCCATGAGTATTAATTATGAAAAATTGAAACAATTGAGTATTGCTTAGTAACGAAATAGACATGTATAAACATTCTTCAAATTTATTAGTAGCAGATAGTAATAAAGTTGGGTTAAAAAATGGTCTACGATGTTACCCATCTCCCTATGTTATTAATGCTATTTTTACATTAGTATTTTATGTTATTAATAATAATTCATTTTTTATTCGTTTACATAAAATTAATAGCTATTTATGTATCAAGTCCATAATGCAAGGCTTTAATGAACGAGTCCGATTTATGGCCGAGCAAGAGTAACGAGTAAGGCCATAAAGAGGGCGAGATCAATAAAGCCTTATTATGGGCGAGTTGCATACAAAGCTTTATGTCCGACTGCTAATTATTAACGAAAAAAATTAATTCAATGACATTTTTATGACTTGTAATTTATTGTGTTGACATTGACAGTTGAACATATTAATTTGAAAACGTCAAAATCTGGCATAACAGTTGTAAAGTTAACTTTATTTTACTAGTACAATAAAGAGGTACTTTATAGCCGCAAAACCGAGGGCAAAACTATGTCATAAACAGTCCTTTATAACGTGGTAGGACATAAAATGCTTTACAAACCTTGGGAATCTCGATGTTTAGTAAAACAAATACGTAAACTTGCATTCTATCGCACATGTCATTTTTGGTAATATCTTGCACAGTTTTGATGCCAGACCCACATAGTGCTATATGCACGTATTCAAAAAATTAAGGGCTAATCGAATATTTGAAAATTGTATAGGATTCCCTATTTAAATAAGGAAGTTGGTATCACTTCCGGTATGAACCGGAAGTGAAAAATTAACGTAAGCTTTAAATTTCGAGTCACCACCTCGGATATACTAACATTGCCAAGTTTCAAATTTTTTTGCTAATTAATAAAGGAGTTAGAGGGGGGGGCATTTTAAGTGGGACACGTTGTATACATGTTGTATCTTATCTTTTACTGTTTTTTATTTATTGCAAATTTCGTGAACAATATTATTTATAACACCAGCATCTGCATGCGTATCAATCAGTTAGCCATGGATGAAAAACAATTAATTTGACACTTACGTCTTACAGAATAATTGAATAAATTCAAAAAGCAAACTGTACTATTGCGAGCAATAAATTTTCAACGATATTTAATCAAGTGATATTGGTTTTTGTAAAATTAGTCTTTGTAAAAATGGTTTTAGTCATATTTGACATTTTATAAAATGTTTGACACTCGGTTTGACACAATACATTGACGTATCAAAAGATAAATCTATAAAGGAAACATTAAATTTATTTATTAAATATCTATATAACCATTAAGTAAATAATAATAAAGAGGCGCAACTGTCAAGGTTTCGAGAGTTTACTGTTGTATCTTTTTGCCAATAATTACAGAATTATCTACAATATTTAGGGCTATGCAGCCGAATTACGAATACCTTCCAGTAGCACTAAACATAGATGACACATCTGAAGCTGAGCGAAAAAATACAACACTAATCTAACATAAAATTAGCAATATGTAAAACTTAAAAATCAATGTTGCTGAATTCTTCTACGGCTTCTATGGGGCAGTTGAATTAGATGCTGGAAAATGTGTTTCTTCCTTAGCCTTTAATGCTGTCGAAAAGAGATAATTTGTGTTATATTCCACCAAAGCAGCATCTTCCACATTAGAAGACGCAGACGACCAGACCCCGGCATACGAGCTAGATTTCCATTTTGTGTCCACTTGCGCTTTAAGTAAAATATTGTTATTTTGTGACAATGTAACTCATCTGCCATACGTTGTAAGGACTATTCAGCTTTTAATTTGGCCATTACAATTCCTAAATTCGACGTCTGTAAACTTGTGGTTCGGCATGTTTTAACATTTAAAAAAATACTTAATGAGACAATCAATATAAAGTGACACTGACAGTCACTAACAAAATAGAGTGACATCCGTCGCCACTGCGTTTTCTCCTATTTACAAAGCTAAAATGAACCGTTGAAAATTTATTGCTCGCAATAGTACATCACGAGTATCCGGAACGGCGGCGTTCAGAAAAATGGGTTGCGCACGTTATTTAACTTTGCGAATATTGAAATTGCTGATACAACTAAGCGGCCATTTACATAAAGGTTAATTAAAGCGTTTTACAATGACTATTGCACGTTCCGTTAAAAAATTGCTATTATGCAAGAAATGATGGCTCAAATTTTAAAAACAACATTTCGCTCGAACAGTCAGTCGGTTGTTTCTACCCTCAATTACTTTGGAAATGGTAACCAATTTGCTGCCTCACATCTGGTGAACACTACATTAGAAATTAGTAGAAATTAGACATTAATCATTAAACATTAGACATTAGACATTAGACATTAGACATTAAAAATTAGACATTAGACATTAAACATTAGAAATTATACAGGGTGAGTCGGGAGGAAAGTGCCAAACTCCAGGAGTGTATAGTACAAATAAATATATGACTAAAAAACCAAAAAGTTGTAATCCGTTTTTTATTTGTTTTCGAGTTACAGCGTCTTAAATGTTTAATAATTAATTAATAAGAAATCATAAAAGTTAAATTATTAACGTTCAATCTACAATAGATTTTCAAATATGTCTCCATGGACTTCCAGACATTTTCTGGCTCGTTTACGAAGAGACCGTGTTGCTCGCCCGAGTTCATCTTGTTGTTCCCTTATGTGAGCTGCAGCATTCATAATACGAAGAATTAATGCATCGCGATTGTCCACTTTTGATTTATAAAACCGTAAACAATTAATCAGAAATGACAAGTAATTGTTTGACATTTCAAATGTGCTATCCTACTTGATTAAACTTATAAAGAGCAATACTAAATATTTGCAAAACATTTCTTGTTATTAAACATTTAAGACGCTGTAACTCGAAAACAAATAAAAAACGGATTACAATTTTTTGGTTTTTTAGTCATATATTTATTTGTACTATACACTCCTGGAGTTTGGCACTTTCCTCCCGACTCACCCTGTATACTAAACGTTAGCCTTTAGATATTAGATATTAACATTAGGCATTAACTAATATACATTACACGTTCGACATTAGTAATTAGATGTTAATAATTAGACATTAAAAATTAGGAATTGAGTTAGAAATTGGGAATTAAGGAATTAGGAATTAGAAATAAATTAAAAATTAAAAATTAAAAATTAAAAATTAAAAATTAAAAATTAAAAATTAAAAATTAAAAATTAAAAATTAAAAATTAAAAATTAAAAATTAAAAATTAAAAATTAAAAATTAAAAATTAAAAATTAAAAATTAAAAATTAAAAATTAAAAATTAAAAATTAAAAATTAAAAATTAAAAATTAAAAATTAAAAATTAAAAATTAAAAATTAAAAATTAAAAATTAAAAATTAAAAATTAAAAATTAAAAATTAAAAATGAAAAATGAAAAATGAAAAATGAAAAATGAAAAATGAAAAATGAAAAATGAAAAATGAAAAATGAAAAATGAAAAATGAAAAATGAAAAATGAAAAATGAAAAATGAAAAATGAAAAATGAAAAATGAAAAATGAAAAATGAAAAATGAAAAATGAAAAATGAAAAATGAAAAATGAAAAATGAAAAATGAAAAATGAAAAATGAAAAATGAAAAATGAAAAATGAAAAATGAAAAATGAAAAATGAAAAATGAAAAATGAAAAATGAAAAATGAAAAATGAAAAATGAAAAATGAAAAATGAAAAATGAAAAATGAAAAATGAAAAATGAAAAATGAAAAATGAAAAATGAAAAATGAAAAATGAAAAATGAAAAATGAAAAATGAAAAATGAAAAATGAAAAATGAAAAATGAAAAATGAAAAATGAAAAATGAAAAATGAAAAATGAAAAATGAAAAATGAAAAATGAAAAATGAAAAATGAAAAATGAAAAATGAAAAATGAAAAATGAAAAATGAAAAATGAAAAATGAAAAATGAAAAATGAAAAATGAAAAATGAAAAATGAAAAATGAAAAATGAAAAATGAAAAATGAAAAATGAAAAATGAAAAATGAAAAATGAAAAATGAAAAATGAAAAATGAAAAATGAAAAATGAAAAATGAAAAATGAAAAATGAAAAATGAAAAATGAAAAATGAAAAATGAAAAATGAAAAATGAAAAATGAAAAATGAAAAATCAAAAATCAAAAATCAAAAATGAAAAATCAAAAATCAAAAATCAAAAATCAAAAATCAAAAATGAAAAATCAAAAATTAAAATTAACAATTGAGAATTGAGAAGAATTGAGAAGTGAAAATTGAGAATTGAGAATTAAGAATTACAGCTCGTTATCAACAGTGTACAACTCGTTATCAACAGTGAATAAACATAGCAATTTTGCAGAGATTAAGTGACAATTAAATTTTAAATTTTATAATTAAATAAACATAGTGGTGTATAAATATATACTAAATAGTGTTAAAAAGTTAAAGTTATAATAATCATTATAAGAATAAATATTCGAGAGAAATGGCGAGTATTTGCTCTAAATGTACACAAAATCTAAATACAAAATCACCTGGCATCCAGTGTAGTTTTTGTACGAAATTTTTTCATGCAAAATGTATTTCTTTAAGTAAAGAACACTTAGCTACTTTTAATGATATACCAGGAACTGTGTATAAATGTGAGGCATGTCGTATAAATGTTAAAAAAGTCGATGATAACTGTGACAATTGTGCAACTATGATGGAAGCTATCGAAAAACTACAGGTAATGGTAGCCAAGTTGCATGCTGAAATTCAGTCTATCAAGGGACAAAAAGATTCTACTGATATGGAAATGATTATCAATGAGGTTTCAGAAAGGCAACGCAAGGAGAAAAACATTATTATTTATAATGTCCCAGAGAACACAACTGGCTCGGATGCAACTAAACGTGCTGCCGATCTTCAAAATGTCGCAGATATTGTTAAAAATATCGCACCAACAGTAGACACAAATTCAATTAATGTTATCAGATTAGGCAAGCCAATTGGCAATAAACCATCGCCATTGAAAGTAGAAATGGCGATTCCCTAGGGAATCTGTATTCGTAATTCTCAAGAACAAACACAAACTAAAAGCTCAAAACCTGAATTATCAAATTACTACCGATAAAACTCACATGCAAAGACAACAACTAAAGAAAGTTATAGATGAGATTAATGGAAGGAATGAAAATGGCGAAGAAAACCTATTTATCAAGTATATTAATGGAAACCCAACCATTGCTAAATCAAAAAAGTAAATGTGAAAATTGGTCATGTCAATACAGGGTAAATATTAGAGTGGCGGCCATATTTATATGAGGCGACACCGTTCAACTATGGGAACACAAAACTACAATTTTTTTTTTTTAACGCGCTATGAAAAATGAATATTGTTTAAACCCTTTTTATTTGAATTTGGGTACCCCGCCAGTGGAATGCGCTAGCGAGAGTAACGTCTAATAACTGAGACGCACACGCCTGTCTAGAACAGTGCGTTGTTGCCAAACTTCACGACTGAAATAAAATACGGGGAATTTATTGTAAAGCAAACAAGAAACTAAATAAAATGAACTATCTAAACAATAACAAAGTAAAAACTATTCTCCGTGAGTGTAACAATAAAAAAAGTAATACCTAAAAAACTTAATACTTAGTAACAAATAACGAACAGAAAATTATTTTTTCTAATAGCAATAAATCTTTACTTATCTTGGATCGGCATTTCTCATAGCAGGTGTTGAAACTGTCCTCCGTTATTTTCCAAACACGCTGTAGCTCGCCGCATCATAGAATCTCTAACTTTATTGAAATCCGTATTCTGCCTTATGTGATTCGCAGCGTTTTCTACTATTTCCCGTAATTCTTCAACGTTGTTGACAGGAGTCGAGTACACCAAACCACCGTACATTGTACGGTGCACCAAACTTTTCATGTGCCCCCACAGATAAAAGTCCACTAAAATAAAACTACACACACGTAGAAGGTACACATCACTCAATTATTAAACACAAACGCAAAACTTCCACTTTTATAAATTTCTTTCACTAAAAACTGAAACAATTTAATTTTATAACCATAATAAACCACACTAGCTGCTGTCTGACTGGTCACTAACACTAAAAACTAAAACTAAAACATAGAAAAACAACTGGCACGCCGCCGTGCGAGGCTTTTGCATTTCAGGAGAACCTTTTTTTTATCACCCTTTTTTGTTAATGCACCTGCTAAGTAACTAGGTCAGTGTCATAGTTTGTAAACAGTTCAGCGACTCTAACAGCTGATGGGTGGTTTTAAATGTCCTAACTAATTCTGTTTTTAAAATTTTTTTCATTTTGTGTCATAATAATTATGCAGACTATGCAGCCGGCTTTTTCATTTTGTTTTGTATTACAATTTTCATTATGGAAGTTAAAACTGCGTATTTCAATAAACCTGTTTATCCAATTGAATTAATTAATTTTTCATTTTCACTAGGTACCCTTATCTCTCTCTCGTGATTGGGTATCTCTGAATTATTAATGAAAAGTGAAAATGTAAAATGTAATCGATTGGTTTTATATCATCTACACTTGGCAACACCGTCGACCGGGCACACGTAATGCAGCAAGTGCTTGCCCAGCGGCACCGGAATTACAGGAATTATACATGAATCGCGAATTTTTTTAAAAAATTCATAACTTGGCCATTTTACAACCTACAAAAAAAAAATTCGGATTCATGTTCATGACGACTAGTACTATTAACCCCAAAAATATGGCCGCCACTCTAAGATTCACCCTGTATAAGGTCACTAAATAATTGCTTCGATAAATTTAAGGATATGATATTAGAAGATGATTTTTCAATAATTGGAATATCTGAAACATGGTTAAATTCAGATTACCCAAGTAAATTTATTTCCATACCGAACTATAATATCCTAAGAACAGATCGCGATGGGCGTGGAGGTGGTGTAGCATGCTATTTGAAGGCAAATTATAAATTCCGACATTTTCATTCTTCGAACTCGGACAATGCTTTAGAACAATTATGGTTATTGATAAGTTTCAGCAAACAAAAAATAGCTCTGGGTGTAATATACCGTCACCCCAGTTCAAATATTGAAAGGTGTTTAAATGAGCTAAACTATTTACTAGAACGAGCATATTTAGAAGCTGACTCTGTTATATTAATGGGGATATCAATATTAATTTATTAAATATAGATTCTTCAGGAACAAAAAATTTCACTAATTTATTAAATGACTTCGATATGTGTCAAATAATTAAAAATTCTACTAGGATTACAGAAAACTCTGAATCTTTGATAGATATTATCTGTACCTCTAATTCCATTGTTGTTAATAGTAGCGATACTAGGGATATGCATGGTATAACGGATCATATGTTGGTATTATGTGAGGTATATATTGAGGAGGAAAAGGCAAGTCCTGATATTGTTTATTATAGAAATTACAATAAGTTTGATATTAATAGTTTTGCTCTTGATGCTACCTATAACATATCTTGGGAAGACATACTTTGCATGGAAGATATTAATTTAAAATTAGAATGCCTAAATAATAATATAGTATCTCTTTTTGATCATCATGCACCTATATGTGCTCTTAATAAAAAACGTAAACACCGTCCTTATGTGACATATAATATTAAACAATTAATTAATGAAAAGAAAAAGGCGCATAAAAAATATTTAAGAGACGTACAGTCGAAGCTAGGACGTACTTCATAACATTGCGTAATTATGTGAATGAGGCTATTGATCGCGAGAAAACTGCATATATGAAATATATGTTGGAAAAGCAAAAAAATAATCCTAAAATGCTGTGGAGAAGCTTATCAGAGTGGGGCATTTGTAGTAAATCTACAGATACACGTAATCTACTTAATGAATTGTGTAAGCCTGAAGATATAAATGAATATTTTATAAACATAGCAGGTCAGTCACATATAGATAATGATCTTTTATTATTTTATAATAACAATTTTTTAAATGAAAATTTTAAATTTACTTTCCGCGAAATAACAGATGAGGATATATATAATGCGTTGAAATCAATAAAATCTCAGGCAGTAGGTAATGACAACATAAATATAAAAATGATCACTATTATTATGCCATATTGCAGTAATGTAGTTAAAAGTATATTTAATGACTCACTTACACAAGGAGTTTTACCAGATCTATGGAAAATAGCTAATGTCCTTCCAGTACCAAAAGTAATACCTTCATCCGCCTTTAATGACTTGAGACCAATAAATATATTGCCTACATTCTCTAAACTGTTAGAAAAAATCGTGTCATTCCAAATAAAGTCTTACTTAAAAGATATTTTACCAGAAATTCAATCTGGCTTTAGACAGAAGCATGGCACTAATACAGCTTTATTAAGTGTTATAAATGACCTAGCCTATGCATCAGATAAATCCCTGTCATCTGTTCTTGTTTTGTTAGATCAAAGCAAGGCATTTGACCTCGTAAACTTTAATCTTCTTGAAGCCAAATTGAAATATATAGGTTTTCACGAATCTGCTTTAAAATGGATAGTAAGCTACTTAACAGATAGGGCTCAAAAAGTATTTGTTAATAATGGTCTTCAATGTTCCTCGTTAAGGGTAACTTCTTCAGGGGTACCACAGGGTAGCATATTGGGGCCTATACTTTTTTCAATTTTTATTTTCGATATTCCCAAAGTACTCACACATTGTCGGGTTCACCTCTATGCTGATGATATTCAGATGTATTTTTCATTCCCATTTAATGATGCTAAAAAAGCTATAGAGTATATAAACGCTGATTTACAGAACATCAATAACTATTCTGAACATCAGGGATTAAGGTTGAACCCAAAGAAAACGGTGGCATTAAGTGTAGGACCAGAAAGTCATAGAGACTTAATAGAAAGAAATCTTCAATTAACCATAAACAATAATGATATTGACTGGGTAAGATCTGCGAAAAATTTGGGGGTCATGGTTGATGGTAATCTATCTTTCAATTATCATGTTGATTATGTTTTTAAATGCTCGTTCTTTAAGTTAAAAGCTCTTTATAAGTTCAAATATCAATTAAGTCAAACTGTTAAACTAAGATTAGTCAAATCATTAATCTATCCCCATATTGAATATTGCTGCTCAGTGTATTATCACTTTCTTCCTCAATATAACCAGAATAGATTACAACGCATACAGAATGCATGCATAAGTTCGTATGTTGTGTGCCATATAGAGAACAAATAACACCCTATCTCAGAAATTTGAGCGAACCAAATATTCAGAACAGAATAGAATATTTAATTACAATATTTTTATATAAGTTGTTGAAATATAATACACCTAGTTATTTACTAAATTTGATTTCAAAAAGATCAGATATACATTCTGTGAATATAAGAAACGATACATATACAATACCACAACATGTCTCAAAAAAATTTGAAGGATCTTTTTCATATATTGCTCCTGTTTTGTTAAATAAAGTTGCTAGTAATCTTAATTTATCACTTGGTCAGTTTAAAAGAAAAATAAAATCAATGAATTAATACATATAAATTTACTGTAACCTATATTTAAATGATTTATTAGATTTAGTATGTTTATAATAATAATATGTTATATTTATAATTTTGTAATCAGTTTATTTATCCACCATGTGTTTTTTCTCTTCTTAATTGTCTTAAAATTTTTTTTAATGCTCAATTTTGTTTTGATTTGTATTGTTTACTAATTTTGTGTAATATTTGTATTATCGCAATAAAACCTATTTTGATTTGATTTGATTTGAATTAAGAATTAAGAATTAAGAATTAAGAATTAAGAATTAAGAATTAAGATTTAAGATTTAAGATTTAAGATTTAAGATTTAAGATTTAAGATTTAAGATTTAAGATTTAAGATTTAAGATTTAAGATTTAAGATTTAAGATTTAAGATTTAAGATTTAAGATTTAAGATTTAAGATTTAAGATTTAAGATTTAAGATTTAAGATTTAAGATTTAAGATTTAAGATTTAAGATTTAAGATTTAAGATTTAAGATTTAAGATTTAAGATTTAAGATTTAAGATTTAAGATTTAAGATTTAAGATTTAAGATTTAAGATTTAAGATTTAAGATTTAAGATTTAAGATTTAAGATTTAAGATTTAAGATTTAAGATTTAAGATTTAAGATTTAAGATTTAAGATTTAAGATTTAAGATTTAAGATTTAAGATTTAAGATTTAAGATTTAAGATTTAAGATTTAAGATTTAAGATTTAAGATTTAAGATTTAAGATTTAAGATTTAAGATTTAAGATTTAAGATTTAAGATTTAAGATTTAAGATTTAAGATTTAAGATTTAAGATTTAAGATTTAAGATTTAAGCTTTAAGGTTTAAGATTTAAGGTTTAAGATTTAAGATTTAAGTTTTAAGAATTAAGAATTAAGAATTAAGAATTAAGAATTAAGAATTAAGAATTAAGAATTAACAATTCACAATTCACAATTCACAATTCACAATTTACAATTTACAATTTGGATTGATAGACCCATGCTTGTCTGACCATTATGGACAGTTCATTAAAGTTTGCGGCAATAAGGACTTACCGAAAACAATCATGCGCAGACGATTCACTAATTACGGTCTACTCAAGTTTAAAACTCACTTGCTTGATATTGAGTGGAGTATTTTTTATAACGTAAATTACGATGCTGCCTACATGTCAGAGTATCTCGTAAACATATTCAGTACTTTAGTAAATCGCATTTTTCCTTTGAAAAAATGTAATATAAATAAAACCATTATAATTAAAGAAAAAATTATTCACTTTTTAAATGTTTCAAACAGTATTTATTAATCTCTACACGTGTTTCGGCTTTTTAGGCCTTTCTCAAGAGTACATACAATACTAGTTGTTAAATATGGTTTACATTCTTATATACTACATCTGGAAGGCTACAGAACTAACAGAGCATCTGATTTTTATTTATGAGGGTTAAAAAAAAACTATTTTTCTAAGAATTTAAATTATTTTGCCCCATCATATAAACTTTGCAAGGAATTAAACAATTTGCTACCTGTTCTCACAATGTTTGAAGCAAAATATTCAGTTAAAAATTCTCTCCAATTTATCGATAAAGTAAAGAATCAAAAAATCCCTCATAATGCTAAATTAGTATCTTTTGATGTTAAAAGTCTGTTTACCTCAATCCCTATACAACCATTGCTTGTAATAATAGAAAAACTTATAGACAATTCGGAAATTGATATGGATTCTAAAGCACAACTAAATGCTTTAATCAAATGTTGCACAAGTCAAAATTATTTTAAATTTAATGGTGACATTTATAAGTTACTAGACGGATTACCTATGGGTTCACCAATTTCTCCTTTGTTAGCTGAAATCTTTATGGATGATTTTGAAAATAAACTTTTCACTACAACTAATATATTAATAGATAATGTATTTTTATGGATAAGGTATGTTGACGATGTATTTTGCATATGGAAAGGCACCGAAAGACAATTAAATAAATTCTTACATTTTCTAAATTCAATGAATACAAAAATCCAATTTACGTTAGAAATAGAAAATCAAAATGGTTTAAACTTTTTAGATGTAAATGTAAAGAATCGAAATAATCAATTAGAATTTGACATTTATCGTAAACCTACTTGCACAGACAGCATAATCCATAACCATTCTAAGCAGTCATTACAAATAAAACTATCACCCTTCCATAGCTTAATACATTGGTTATTTACATTTCCACTCAGTCGAGAAAATTTTGATAAAGAAGTTAATGTAATTAAGCAAATAGCAAGAAACAATGGCTACAAAGAAAATTTAATTGATAGATTAATTAATAAAAAACAAAAGAAAAATATATTTGGCGAATTTTATGCTGGTTCCACAAAATACTTAGATGGGGATTATAAATGTATTAATTTTAGGCCAAAAATTAGCAATAGAGTCAGCAATAAATTAAATAAATTAGGATGCAGGACCATTATATTTGTATAACATATCGATAGTTTAATAATTATTTGTTTTAATTATTTAGTTTCGGCGGTGTTAAATCTAGGTACAAAATATTGCGTGGTGAACATGTTTGCGAGCAAAGGCAATTGAATCGAAAATAAGACCATACAAAAAACAAAAAAAAAAAACAAAAATTAAAAAAAAAAATTATTGCCCAACAACTGGTGGCGCCCAACAAAACTTAAAATCAGCTAAATGGCAAATTATAATATGCTCAGCCATATAAACCTGCACTAGTAATATTAACAACGCCTAAATAATTTCTCGTCTCACATGTGCACATTTCACTTCTTTCGGCCATTATTTAATTAAAGCCAAAGGTTTCCATTAGTGTGAGGAGTGGCACTGGGAAGAGCGAAAACATTATATATGTATCACGAAGGAGCCTGCATCCATTAATATTTTAAGAAATTCGTATGTAGTTTCGAATAGTGCCAACGTGTAATAGGATTCCGATCCGGAAGTGCTTATAAGACCGTTTGAGCCAACATGGAAATGCAATCTCGTCGACTCTTACATCTTTGAAATGCGATATCCGAAATACATATACGTACACGCCTTCACACTGTTATTATTCCGAACAGCTACGCAATTTTCTTGTTTAGCATTATTATGCTTTAGCGTTACTTATTTTTAAAGCCGTTATGTAAACGAATTTGTTCCCCTGGCTGTTAAGGGAATTTTAAACAAGTCGGCGACACGCACGTATTACATATTCGAAAAAGAGTTTAACAATCTTGCGAAAACATTTTAAAGTCCAGCAGCACAATATACTTCGTTAACGAATGTGGTAAATTTCGAAATGAAACCCGTGTTATCGCAGGTAAAATATTTCGACGTCTAAATAATATTTAATATATTTCGGTGTCGCACGCATGTGTGTTAATGGACTTTATAATTAATTTGTGTTTTGTTTCCCGTTACAAAATGGCACCGTGGATGCGCAGAACCTCTCCGAGTATCCGTGAAATCCAAGAATACGCCTATAATTTATCCAAATGGAAGATAAATAATAAAATTATGTGCCTTATAAATAATTTTAACGTATCCCATCGAGCTCTCTCGCGTGAACATTAACGTTAAACGAAATATGCTTTAAAAACAACACCTAAATTTTCTTGAATTAAAATTAAGAGGCCTCCCCCCGATTATTCTTCGCTACTGCATGCATTATGTCGTCACCTTGGTCGTTAAGTGGTCCACCTCCATTTTTAGCGGTTTTGAGTTAAATCTAGTTCCTTACAATTATACAGCTCTTTTTTCATTTAAAACAAAAAAAATCATATTTTTCTGGCGGCAAATTTGATTTTTTTTCGGAAATTTTGTACCATCTCCAAAATATCTTACGATTCTTAAAGTGTTTTGTTCCACGTACACTCATTAATATATAGTTTGTGACATATCCTACCACTGAAATACAAAAATTTATAATTTCGATGTTCCATATCCATTACGACGCGTTGCAGATGTAACACGTCCACTATTCTCCACAATAAAATAATTGTTCCATGGTCATTAAAGTCCGTATTATGTTCCATTAGATTTGTTTTATATTTTTATTTACCGCATTACTAGACTCAATAGACGATTGTATCAGATATAATATTAATGGCTTATTATATCGCATAATACCATAGGTTTTAACCCCTACAATTGTGACATATCCAGAGCTATTTGAAGTTTTTTATTGAAACTTACCCTTTTGATCCACCTCCAATATATTATTTTTTAAATTCAGAATATACATAAATAAAAAGCAGAATTCTTTGTCGTAAAAGTGCATAGTAACAATATTTTCAGTTTGGATGAAATATTATCCATGCACCATGTATAAAATATTAGTTTTCTAAAGTAGATCAACTTTAAAGGAATTTTCCCAAACATGTCATAAAAGGAGGTAGAACACTTATCGACTAAGGTGACGATGTATTACAAACAAAAACAAAACGTTATATCCTTAAAATATTGCCTTTCCGCATGCAACAATGTGAATGATTACCTTGTAACAAAGTTAGACTTGGAAATATAGGGCCGACCGAGTGTCGTAAAGCAAAGTTGTATTTGGTAGACATTCAACGTTTTTTATGTTTCTTATATTGGCAGAGATCAATCTTTATATTACAAGTTGTAAAAATTCCAGCGAACAAATTTAATGTTTTCAAAACTATCAAAATTACACGAACATTCTTCATAAATTCTACCATGTCATTTCAACTCTGAACATTGGAACTGCCAGGCTTACATTATTTTATATTTACTGGTTTTGGTTTTTTGGCTCCCTGATTTATTAGATAAGAAAATATAGCGGCAGTAAATTCTCTTTGACTGTATTGGTAGTTTCGATATATGAAAAGTGAGTTTATATGTAGAATATACCCTCTTATATCTATATTATATTCATCTATACAGACGTAAACTTAACGACGCTCGACAGCGTCTTCTTGTAAAGGAATCCGTCGTTTGATTATATCATTAGAAAACAAATGTAGTTGCCGCTCCGATTCACCCATTTCCCAATAACATCCGACAAAGCTGCGACATTTAGGCGAGGAGCTTCCCAAAGTGCCCCCCAAAGTCCTTTCTCCCTCTACATACCTCCACGCGATCCATTGGACTCCATCAAAACGGCGCTTCCCTGTTTGGTCCACTCGTGGTCCAACGTTAAAGAGAGTCCGCTCTTCATACCCCTTTTGCGCACTTCCGGTCAGTAGGTAAAGAATGACAGTTTTGTAACACCCCCCTCCACTTTTGCACCCCCTCTCCTGCCCCCACTCCCCCCCCACTTTGGCCCCTCCCCGTCCCCCACTCCTCTACTTTAGCCCCGCCCCTTCCCCCACTCCAGGCACGCCCCCTTCCCCCACTCCAGACACCCCCCTTCCCCCACTCCAGACACCCCCCACCACTTTGGCACTCCCCATTCCAGCACCCCCACCATTTTTTATCCGTTAACCTTGACCTCTCATGACCTTTGAGCTTGAGCACCCCCCCACTCCTCCACTTTAGCACCCCCACTCCAGCACTCCCCCCACCACTTTTGATCCATTAATCTTGACTTTTAACACCCCCCACTCCAGCACTCCCCCACCACTTTTGATCCATTAACCTTGACCTTTGAGCACCCCCCACTCCTCCACTTTTGTCACCCCCCACCACTTTGACACCCCCCCTCCACTTTTTTCGCCATAAATGGGTGGGGGTATACAGTAAATTCTATAAATTGGTGGGAATTCACAGTTCTAGAAAGTTTTCGTGTTGAACAGTAACAAGTATTCAAGATGACTCAGTGTGGCAGTATCTTCAGTCTACCTGAACTAAAAAGTGATTTATCTGGAAGTTTACCTCATGCACCTCAAAACATGAATGATCTAGTTGTAATTGGTGAACGAAAATATCAACTGAATAAATCAAAAAGTAAATTTGTGTCGACTGGATTATCATATGATTTCTGGTACGCACCATGTATAAAACTAACAGGCAATAAATTGGACACAATAATTTTTGACGAAAGTGAGTGGAATGAATTTCTTACATACCAAGGTATTATAACTAATTAATTAATTAATTAATTATCTATATACCAACGGTAAAGCAGAGCAGATAGATGCTGAAAATTTTACGATACAGTTTGAAAAAATATCCTATTCGAGAGTGATCAAAATTGTAAAAAATAACTCATACATTTACATGGGGTATGAATACATCTGCAAGTTGTGGGAAGCGTTACTGTTATGTGCCCACTGAGGATTAAATTATTACAGCCACATCATGGTGGGGGGGTGTACTAGACCCCCATACAAAAAATTTAAACAAAAAGTACAGGAGACTTCAGTTATAGGGATTTTAAGAAAAATTTTATTTAATTTTTATCACGTGACAGGGGCCTTTTGAAATTATTTACATTTAAAACCTTCTAGAACAAATTTCCGTTCTGATTTTTACTATAAAAGAAAAACCAAATTTTGGGAATATTGAGTTCCCGTCGAGCATTCATAACATCAACGTCGGTTCTTCTCCAGAAACTAACTCGTCACCAGTAAGCGTCGGCGTAGTAGTTCCGAAACTTCATACGTGTGTCATCCATCGCGAGTGCCTACCTTGTGCGTGTGTGTCTGCTGTGAAGTGTTTTTAATCTTAATCAAATACAACTCATACGTGTAATAACCAACGCGAGTGCTAACCTTGTGCGTGTGTGTTCGCTGTGAACTGCTTCTTACAAACTCGTCACCATTAAGCATCGGCGTCGTTTAGCTTTGAACATTCATACGTGTATCATCATCTCGAGTGCTTACCTTGTGCTTGTGTGTTCGCTGTGAAGGGTATACAACATAACCCTACTTTAACTCATTCGTGTGTAAACCATCGCGAGTGTGAGGTGTTTATAACCTACCACTATACTTTACGAACCTTTCTATATATATACTCGTATTGACCGTGTGTGTCCGTAGTCAAGAATTTTTCTACATATACGCGTATTGACCGTGTGTGTCCGTAGTCAAGACTTTTTCAATAAATACTCGTATTGGACGTGTGTGTCCGCTGCCGAGGAATTTTTTCGAACTTTTAACAAATACTACTGTGTATCTAGTGCGTGCTTCTTTAAACCAATACTTACGTCGTGTTAAGCCCTAGTGAGTCTTCTGTACGCTCAGGATTATCAAAGCGAGACGTAACCTTACTCCAAGAGGGTAAGAGAACTATTTATTGGTTGTTGAATTAGAACATTGACATTGCCGCCTGGCATAAACTGTATCGCGATTGACTGATACTGTTACATTGGCTACTTATAGAATCAAAGAGCATTTATTTTATATTGTTAATGACTTATTGTATTAAACTGTTTATGTTGATGTGATGTGTAACTGAAGTAACCCGTCCAACTTTCAGGTGGTCAAGGCCAAATATACTAACATCAACCAGAGCTAGGAATTTATTCCACTATTTTTTACTAGTCCAGTCATTAATGGTGAACCCTTCCGGTTACACCGGTTGCAATTCATATAAAGCTCAAGTGCCAGTGCT
This sequence comes from Rhagium mordax, assembly GCA_963680705.1. Lineage (NCBI taxonomy): Eukaryota > Metazoa > Arthropoda > Insecta > Coleoptera > Cerambycidae > Rhagium > Rhagium mordax. The sequence continues at coordinate 33,133,090 of OY796665.1, forward strand.
ATTATTTTTTAAGTTCACCTTAGACCTTCATTATAAGGTAAGTGCAAGTACTATAACTCCTTTGTTGATTAAGCAACACACCCTGAGATCAATCACATCAAGTACGACCCGGGATCGAGATCTAGTTAACACGCTGCCACTGGCGCCCAACAACTTTTTTTTTATATACAAATTTGTGGTGATCACTTAACTAACCCCAGCCAGTATCCAGGCACCTTCGGGGAATTTTTCCAAACACTTTCAAATCTCGTACCCCTAAGGCGTTGTCATGGCGAGCCCAACTAGGGGCCTTGCTGAATAAAGAGTTATTCAACGAATCAAAAGCTACAACAAAAAAGAGTTACTTGCACTTTTAACTTCAAAGACTAAAACTCGACTGTCAAACGTTACGGTGCGCGTAGAACGTGTGCGTCAACCCGAAGAAGCGGTGCGTCGGCCGATTAGGAATGACTGATCCCACGTATCGACCAATCAGCGGTGACCAACTTTTTATGAGCGACACTTCAACGAGCAGTTCCGAGTGTTCAACGATTACTTATTTTGACGATAAACAAACAACGAACGTCGGCCACATCCACGGACCATCTCGTGTCAGCTGGGACGCCGATTATATTAACTGTATACAACCAACACATTCCAACACGGACAACATGGATTTATCTCGTATTTCTGTGTGCCCTCCGAGTCCAGGGATGACACCCATCGTTCCAGAACGTCTTACCGACCGGCTGGATACAGAACCAATGCAAAATATTATGACGCAACATGTGCGTTCACTGGTGGAAGATGTACCAAACGTCAATCCTGATCAAACTAATGCGGTACCAACACCGATAATACGTCCCCGAGCTCAGGAAGTACCCATCATGGATGCGCCTGTGCCGCAATTTGAAGCCTTTTTCCGGCAAATGGCCGAGACAATGGCAAATACATTCAAGCAAACAATGGCAAACGCTGCACAACCAGTCAACCGACATGACCGTCTGTTAAGCGCCCCAACTTTTTCAGGACTGGACCACGAAGACCCAGAAGGGTTTATTCAGCAAACAGAGGAATATTTTGCTCGGCAAAATATAAGGGAAGATCGCGACAAGCTGGCAGTAATCTCGGATTTACTACGTGGCGCGGCTAAAAAATGGCACGAGCCTTACAAAACCATTTTACCCAGTTTTCGCGCCTTTGAGGAAAGGTTCTTGAATAATTTCAATTCAGTATCGCGTATCACACGCGTAATGACGGTACTGTACGGCTCGAAGCAGACTAAGGATGAACCCGTAGGCGTGTTCATTACAAAAAAGGCCAATTTGTTTCAACGAGTCGACCCTTACAAGCCTGAGGTATTACAGTTAGAAGTCATTTTGGATCAGCTGCTTCCAGACATTCGTTCGCGTCTGCGTGGGCACCAACTGCGCAGTCTGGACGAATTAACCAGCATAGCCACATTGATTGAAGCTGACCTCAGCGAAGTGGATGTCACTAAGACATTCCGCTCAACAAAACCAGCGACAGATCCCCCAGCTAGAAATATGGTCTCCAATAGGAACACTACTGGACCCCCATCTCCGTGCAGGTATTGCCCCGGAGAACAGTGGCATTTCTATAAGGACTGTCCAACAAGGCAACAACGCTATTCCCAAGGGAATCAGCGAAATGCTAATCAAAATTACAAGGTATCGGGAAACTCCGAAGGGGCCCGGGGAGCCACAGCCTCCTTACCTCCCCCAAACGGCCCGAACACAGCTCCCAGTCAGCACTAAACGAGTCTTCCCCCCTTGGGAGGGAGAACTCGGAACCAGTTGGATCCACACCCCCTTTGCTTGGATCGCCAGCCACTAGGGAAACGCTCTACGTCGAACCTGCGATGATTCATCAATGCGGAATGGAGTCAGCAACCCAGCCACTGCCTAAGCAGTCCGTTGCACCCATCTACCCGTTGTTAGGATTGCCAGCTACTAGAGACACACTCTACGTCGGACCTGTGACGACTCCACAAGGCGGAATGGACTCAACATCCACACACCCTTTGCTCGGATCGCCAGCCACTAGGGAAACGCTCTACGTCGAACCTGCGATGATTCATCAATGCGGAATGGAGTCAGCAACCCAGCCACTGCCTAAGCAGTCAGTTGCACCCATCTACCCGTTGTTAGGATTGCCAGCTACTAGAGACACACTCTACGTCGGACCTGTGACGACTCCACAAGGCGGAATGGACTCAACATCCACAACTACTAGCTTGGACCCTATTGCTTTAACTCACCCGTTGTTAGGATTGCCAGCCAATGAAGACACACTCCACGTCGGACCAACGGCGATTCCACGATGCGGAATGGACACAGCAACCCAGCCACTGCCTAAGCAGTCCGTTGCATCCATTTACCCGTTGCTCGGAATACCCGCCACTGGAGAAACGCTTCATATGGAACCTGCGATGATTCAACAATGCGGAGGGGAATACGCAACTAGGCCACTGCCTAGATTAACCATAAGTATTGCTGGCCATGAGTGTCAAGCACTCATCGACACCGGCGCTACTGGTAATATAATCCGATCAAGTCTAGTGCACATGGTCATCAATGACAGAGCTCATCCGACTATCACACTAGCCAACGGAGACAAAATATTATCAGTAGGAGAAACGGAGCTAGCAGTAACGATACAAGGTGTTTCTACAACACATAAGTTTTTCGTACTACCCAATCTAAGCGAGGAGGTCATGCTTGGCGGCCCATTTTTACAGCAGGAAAATGTCATCATTGACTACGCTCGACAATGTATAAAATTTGGACGACAACAACGACTGACCACGTATTGGAATCAGGCTGTGCCAAAAACCGAAATATCACAAGAACTACATCCCGAATTGGAGATCCCAGCCGAATACGCTAGTGAACTAAAACCATTATTTCACGAATTCGCAGATCTATTCGCGGAAGTTCCAACTCAAGTTACAACATCGACAACCACTAGCTTGGAACCTATTGCTTTCACTCACCCGTTGTTAGGATTGCCAGCCAATGAAGATACACTCTACGTCGGACTAACGGCGATTCCACGATGCGGAATGGAGCCAGCAACCCAGCCACTGCCTAAGCAGTCTGTTGCATCCATTTACCCGTTGCTCGGAATACCCGCCACTAGAGAAACGCTTCCTATGGAACCTGCGATGATTCAACAATGCGGAAGGGAATACGCAACTAGGCCACTGCCTAGATTAAATGACAAAATACGAAAACCACCCGATGAAGATCGGATACTTATGCCCAAATTCACACCAACTCTAAAGGTGAATGCTGTAACTCACGCAGCCTTAATGCAAGATGTATCCCGTGCACAAGGGCGTTCACGGCAGATACGATCCAATCTTGACAGATGGGAGCGGATTCGAGATGCAGAGCAAGAACCCGAAGAGGAGGAAGAGCAAGCGTTCTACGCTCATTATCTGGTACAAGACGACCTATTATGGAGGACAACTAACGAGGGAAAACGCCTTGTAGTCCCCAAAAATGCCATAACAGAAGTCATTAACCACTACCATGTTCGTGAAGCAGCTGCTCATCCAGGCATAACAGAAACACTTAGACAAATCAAGCGGGGTTATTATTGGAAGGGCATGGATAACCATGTCCGGAAACAACTCCGGGAATGCTTGGTCTGTAAGACTGTAAAGGGGAGGCAATTGCAGCCGCATGCCCCTTTTAGAGCAACATCGCCGCAACATGCATTCGAAGTACTCAGTATCGACATTCTGGGGCCCTACCAGGAAACCCATCAATGAAAAAACCGTTATGTCATCATGGTGGAAGACATATTGACTCGGTGGACAGAAGCCTCTGTATACCCCGCAGTTAACGGACCAACGGTGGTTGGATTCTTGGAGAACTTAACAGCACGATATGGTACCCCCAGAAAGATTTTATCCGATAATGGTGGTCATTTTAAAAGCAGAGAATATGTACTCTGGTGTGCCGAACAGGGAATCAGCATACAGTACGTAGCTGCTTACCATCAACGGGCAAATCCTGTTGAACGCAAAGTACAAGATTTAAAAAAGGTGATGAAAACTTTGTTATTAAATAAACCTCCCAACACTTGGGACTTGTACGTGGCACCGGCCCTAAAAGTGCTTAGGAACCGGCAAAATGCCGCTACAAAACAGACACCAGCTTGCCTGATGTTTGGCTTCGAACCCCCAGCGCCTGGCGACTGGGATACACCAGCATACTTAGCCGAGCGCGAACGTTTAGCTGGAATCTCCCCACAGGATCGCCTGGAACAGGCTCGACGAACCCAAACAGGCTATCAAGAGCGATACGCCCCACGAGACAAAGCGACCCCAATTCAGTTTCGAGAACACGACCAAGTCATGGTGAAAAACCTTCGACCTCACAAAAACGCTTTTGAGCCAGCGTGGCAAGGGCCACACCCAGTCGTTCGTAAAGTCTCTGACGAGATTTACACAGTGCAAAAGGGACGACATCGCACCGATGTACATGTGGACCACTTGAGACCTGCGCCAAAGGTTCCAGAGAGGGATATTCATCATGAGACTGAAACCAGTTCCCCAGACACATCGTCTGATGAGGATCTTCCGTTACCGGAACCTCCTCCAAGCCCAATTCCAACATTGGCATCCCCCATTACAAGCCCAATTCCAACATTGGCATCCCCCATTACAAGCCCAATTCCAACATTGGCATCCCCCATTACAAGCCCAATTCCAACATTGGCATCCCCCATTACAAGCCCAATTCCAACATTGGCATCCCCTATTACAAGCCCAATTCCAACATCGGCATCCCCCATTACAAGCCCAATTTCAACATTGGCATCCCCCATTACAAGCCCAATTTCAAAATTGGCATTACCCCTTAGAAAACCTCGCCTAGACCGAGTAACAACACGACCTGGCTCAACTTCAGAGTCAGGAACCGTAGAGTCACAATCAGAGTTATTACGTCCACTACTAAGGGAAGTAGCGCGATGTCGTCCTCAACCACAATCCGCGAGCCAAACACTTAAGTCTGGTTCGTCGGCACCTAGTCAGCCACAATCCGAGAGCCAAACACATATGTCTGGTTCGTCGGCACCTAGTCAGCCACAATCCGAAAGCCAATCGCTTAAGCCTGGTTTGTCGGCAACTAGTCAGCAACAGATGTCAGTTCCAGCACGAATGCCTATTCGGCGAAAACGACGTACTAGGATTGTCATCAAATCATCGGACTCCGAATAGTCCCCATATAATGTCGGTTACGCTAATGTCCAAATGAAATAACCGCGAGTTCTCATATTTAGTAGGGCTGACATTTTTATATAATCATTAAACAGTTAGTTCATATATTTAGTAGGGTTTAAATTTTTTTAGATCCGACCTAGAATAAGCTAATCTTAAGTTTTCTTATATATTACTTTTTAAGCTCATCGATTTCTATCCAACAGCCAAGGATAGCAAACGTCATCGCCAAAAGCCAATCTCGGTGGGGGGGTGTTATGTGCCCACTGAGGATTAAATTATTACAGCCACATCATGGTGGGGGGGTGTACTAGACCCCCATACAAAAAATTTAAACAAAAAGTACAGGAGACTTCAGTTATAGGGATTTTAAGAAAAATTTTATTTAATTTTTATCACGTGACAGGGGCCTTTTGAAATTATTTACATTTAAAACCTTCTAGAACAAATTTCCGTTCTGATTTTTACTATAAAAGAAAAACCAAATTTTGGGAATATTGAGTTCCCGTCGAGCATTCATAACATCAACGTCGGTTCTTCTCCAGAAACTAACTCGTCACCAGTAAGCGTCGGCGTAGTAGTTCCGAAACTTCATACGTGTGTCATCCATCGCGAGTGCCTACCTTGTGCGTGTGTGTCTGCTGTGAAGTGTTTTTAATCTTAATCAAATACAACTCATACGTGTAATAACCAACGCGAGTGCTAACCTTGTGCGTGTGTGTTCGCTGTGAACTGCTTCTTACAAACTCGTCACCATTAAGCGTCGGCGTCGTTTAGCTTTGAACATTCATACGTGTATCATCATCTCGAGTGCTTACCTTGTGCTTGTGTGTTCGCTGTGAAGGGTATACAACATAACCCTACTTTAACTCATTCGTGTGTAAACCATCGCGAGTGTGAGGTGTTTATAACCTACCACTATACTTTACGAACCTTTCTATATATATACTCGTATTGACCGTGTGTGTCCGTAGTCAAGAATTTTTCTACATATACGCGTATTGACCGTGTGTGTCCGTAGTCAAGACTTTTTCAATAAATACTCGTATTGGACGTGTGTGTCCGCTGCCGAGGAATTTTTTCGAACTTTTAACAAATACTACTGTGTATCTAGTGCGTGCTTCTTTAAACCAATACTTACGTCGTGTTAAGCCCTAGTGAGTCTTCTGTACGCTCAGGATTATCAAAGCGAGACGTAACCTTACTCCAAGAGGGTAAGAGAACTATTTATTGGTTGTTGAATTAGAACATTGACATTGCCGCCTGGCATAAACTGTATCGCGATTGACTGATACTGTTACATTGGCTACTTATAGAATCAAAGAGCATTTATTTTATATTGTTAATGACTTATTGTATTAAACTGTTTATGTTGATGTGATGTGTAACTGAAGTAACCCGTCCAACTTTCAGGTGGTCAAGGCCAAATATACTAACATCAACCAGAGCTAGGAATTTATTCCACTATTTTTTACTAGTCCAGTCATTAATGGTGAACCCTTCCGGTTACACCGGTTGCAATTCATATAAAGCTCAAGTGCCAGTGCTATTATTTTTTAAGTTCACCTTAGACCTTCATTATAAGGTAAGTGCAAGTACTATAACTCCTTTGTTGATTAAGCAACACACCCTGAGATCAATCACATCAAGTACGACCCGGGATCGAGATCTAGTTAACACGCTGCCACTGGCGCCCAACAACTTTTTTTTTATATACAAATTTGTGGTGGTCACTTAACTAACCCCAGCCAGTATCCAGGCACCTTCGGGGAATTTTTCCAAACACTTTCAAATCTCGTACCCCTAAGGCGTTGTCATTACCACTTATCAAGTATAGAATTGATATGCTGAGAAGGCAACAGTTTTCAAGTTACTTAAAAATTGTGCAAAACGGACTACAGCGGCAAAACGGAGATGTGTTTGAAAATGTAATGAATTTGCTTCAGCCGCTCGAAAACTGTAATAATGAAAACGTTTGCATGCTCATGGAATTAATTTACATTTACCCGGAATTATTTGAACTTGAGTGCTGTGGAAGAGTTGAATAATGAAGAAAGTAACATTAATACAGAAAATAATAAAACATATTTTATGGTTACATGGAATTTTGCATATCAATCATCAAGGAAGCGATATTGGGAGTTTTTATCCATTGACCGAATGCGGTTTAATAGAAGAGTAGAGAAAATCTCAAATATTATCAGTCCTATTTTAGAAAATAATCATAGATGTAACATATTTAATGATAGATTTTAATGAAATTTAAATGAAATATTAGCTAAACCAATTATGTACCATGTATTTGTGTGTGATAAAATAAAAGAAATATATGCTTAAAAAATTGTTTTATTAAGGGTGAAAAAAAAAGATAGAGGAGTAATATGGTTATACAATTTGATTATTAGAAATCCATGAATGGAATTTATTGGATAGTCCCAGCCATTTCACATAGAGCTTATCACCTTTTTTTCTTAAAACCTTCTCCACAAGATATATATCGGGATGTTTTACTTTCTGAAGTTCCTGCTCATAGAATCCTCCTTGAATTTCATTACCTTCCTGATCTTCTAAAAGGTAAGTTCTAGGATTACTTTTATGAACCTTTATAATTTTAAAAATTTCATTAGACCAGGTTGGAGTATATCCTTTGCAAAAGACTTCTCGGTATTTGCTAATCCTCACACAATAGTTTACTTTAAATTTTTGCTTCCTTGGATCGACTAAATGACTATATACAGTTTGCAACAAGTGTTTTTCATCTTTCTTTTTAATATCCTTAGGTTTTCTTCCAATCGTTCTGTGTTCGGTGTCATTGTATTCCGCAACAATGTCTGGTAAAAGATTTAACCACTTGTAATTTCCTTGTAAGCTAAACAGTTTCCACATTTTATTTTTTAGGGTTCTGTTCACTCTTTCAACAACGCTTGCTTTAAGATGTGTGTAAGAGCAATAATGGTTAATTTTCCACTTATCCATTAATTCCTTGAATTCTTTATTGTAAAATTCTTTTCCCATATCTGTTTGCAAATTTTTAGGTAGCAGTTTGATATTTGAAAGGATTCTTCCCATTGCTCGTGAAACTTCTTTTCCACTTTTATTTTTCACAGGTTCACACCAAACAAATTTTGAGAACTAAAATATATTTATAACCTTTATTTATTTTAGCGTAAGGGATCATCTCTACGAGATCTGCTTGAAGAAGATTATTTAGACCTTTAACAATTACTCTTCTTCGTTTGAAAGATTTTCTAACTGGTTTATGAATTTCGTTTACTATTTCCTTCTTAATGTCAGTCATGTTGTAGAATAATAGAAAGAAGAGAAGTACGCTTTCGATCAATATAGTAGCACAGTAAATGAAGCCTTAACTTTTCCATGCACACTATTTATCTAATTATTTTACCCTCCTTTAACTCCTCTATTATCGAAACTATTTCGTTGTTATGCCCATTATTCACTGCTAACTGTGATGCAATGAGCAGCTTTAATCGATCTACAATTTCATTATAATTATCATAATGTTTATATTCAATATTTTTGTTATTGAATTCCATCATCGTTAGTTTTCCACCTCTCTTATTTTGACTCCTTGTTTTCCTCACTGGTTCAGGAATCGACTTCGATCTTGATCTTTGCTCTCCTTCTGAGATGGAGCTCACACTCGATGCACTTGGATTTCTCCTCCGTTATTGTGACATCGAATATAAATTCGTAACTCGCGGTTTGATAATATCTATGAATTTACTTGCATTTGATGTAGATAGACCTCTTTGAGGATCATAACCTAAAAACTGGGTATTCGTCCTTTTAATAATATCAATATATTGATCTACATCTGTTGGCCGATAACCTGCTGGATGTTTTTTGAACATTAGTTCATATAATCCTGGTGTACCAATGTACTTAAATTCGCCATTAATGATGAAGTTAGCTCCCTCAAAATCAATGGATGAATCACCAATTGCATAGCTCTTTCTAAATGGGTCAAAGTGAACGCCAAAGGTATCATCAAAATCGCCCTTAGTATCAATAATTTTATCTTCAATATACGCTCGAGGTAGTGGTATTTTAAACTGGTTTAACCCTTTGCGGGCAGCATTTAGAAATAGTAATTTTTCATGTATGATTTTAAGTACACTGATAGAAAATGGGTAAAAAAAGTAATGTGTATTTTTTTCAAAATTTTTATTTCATTAGTTTTTTCAAAAAATGGTGGTAGTTCAAAGATACCACTAAGCCATAGAATAAACAACATTAATTTTTTTTATGGAAGCTTTGAAAACATGTTTTTTTGTCGGACAGGCACAATGCGACGCCACAAGTATCACAAGCCCATTTAGATCTTCTTTGATGATCTCGGGTACTACATAGAGCACATCGTCGGTAATTTCCATAAACTCGCATATGTAAAGACTGATCCCATCTTTTCTCGAGTGGTACTACTGGCTTGTAATTATTTATGTTTTTCTGTTCCAAACTTGGCCTTCCCTTTTTCATTGCTTCTCTTCCAGCTCCTACCAAGCCTGCTACTACAGCCAAACGAAACGCCTTCAGAGTCATCCCACTGCTGTTTCCACATCGTTGCTGAAAAATTATAAATGCATTGACTACGCTGACATCAATAAAGTGCCAGAATATGCGTGGCCACCATTTTCTGCTTTTCCTATCAATTTCATAAGTTTTCTTTAGCATGTCTGCTTTATCGACGAAACCCATGTTTTGATTATAATTTTTCAAGACTTTAGGGCAAGGAACGTTTTCCGTTTCACCATTCTTCTTTTTCCTTATTACATGGTTAGTTTCAGATGGATTTTCACAATTGGAGGCCAACAGGACTATTCTTTTGTCCATCCATTTCACGCAGGAAATTCCATCGTTAGTTACTCGCCAATCAAAGTCACCACGCTTCAGCTCTTTATCAGGTTTGAAATCCCCCGGAATCCCCTTTCTCCCTTTTCGAATAGTTCCTGTCGCATGAATATTCTCCGACTGCAACTGTCTTAGCAGTGGCATGGACGTAAAATAATTATCGAAATATATACAATAATGCTTTCCAACCAGAGACCTGGTTAAATCTATAATAACTCGAGGTCCTAATTGTTTCTCTGCAGTCTCATCAACCTTTCCTGTGTATATTTGAAATTCGTCGATGTATCCACTTACATCTGCTCTAGTCCAAACCTTATAGCCCCATTTTATTGGCTTCTTAGGCATGTATTGGCGGATTGACGAACGACCTTTGAAACAAATCATGGATTCGTCTATTGATATTGTTTCGTGCATTCTATAGTAAAAACTGAAATTATGTAATAATGATTTCAAAAATGGACGCAACTTATACAGTTTATCAAAATTAGGATCCCCGCGGTTTGGTTCAAGAGCGTTATTGTTCAAATGAAAATTTCCTAAGAGCCAATCGAATCGGGTACGGTTCATTAGAGTTGAAATGTAAGAATCCCTCAGCTCCATCTGTGCTGACCAGTAATCCCGATAACTTGGAAGCTTTTTCACACCCATCAAAATATTTATAGCCAAAAATATTTTTATTTCTCTCATAGTTGTAGGAACAAATGTTTTCCCACATTGCGTAGCGTAAAGGTTTGTTTGAAAAGCAAAATTTTCAATCATTTCTTCACTTACAAGACATCCAAAAATATCAATTGGCGATTCAATATCATCAGATATGTTAGCAGGCCCGATACTTTCCGAAAAATCACCCACTTGACTACCTCTATTGATGACTGTTAGAGGCTTTTTCCAAATAAATTTATCCTTTGGTACAAAATGTGATAATGGGAGATCGTCTTCATCCTCCTCAAAATCGGATAAATTTTGTGAGGGAGCAACAGTAATTTCCTCTGTATAGTCCTCCATATCCATGGGAGCAACAATACTTTCCTCATCCTCTCCATCATCAAATTCATCAACAGACTCTCCATCCGAAGGGATTTCGGCCAATAATGCATCCACCTCGCCTTCATTTAATTTTTGTAAGTCGCTAAAACTCCAAACGTTTCTATCTAAAACAAATGAAAAAAATATTATGTAGAAATTTATCCATGATGTTAGTGCGTTGTGGTATGTTTGAAATACCACAGATAAATAACGATCAAAATCAACATTTTTAAGTAAACATTCATAATTATAGTACATTCGTGTGTAATACATTGCTACAATTATATCTAGGTACTTACTTGCCATTATATTTTATTTTCTTACGTTCAAATCGGTCACTAAAATTTTGTAACACCAGTTGACAACAAGAGGTTAAAAACTAATTTATTGCATGCACCAGAAGCGGGCTACCCGAATTTATTCTGCTGCACAGTAGAGGGCGCATGGTAAGGAAGTATCAGGTCGGTGGTACGTGAAGTATACCGAGAAGCGGCAACAGGGAAGAATTTTGAATTTGTGGTATGTGTAGTATACCACTAAGCGTGAAAGGGTTAAATAACGCTGATGTTCGGTTTCACTATCTGCTGCTAGCGAGGGAAAAGTTTCATCAAAAAACTCTCAACAATTTCGGGTTGGTTTTGAGTTGAATCAAACTGAAATGTCTGCTCTCCCAAATCAGACGATAATAGTCATGCGGTGGTTTACTCGGTCTAAAACTATCCCTGATGCTTTCTACTTTTAATTCTTCTTTTAAATTTAATTTTGGAGGAACTTTGAGAGTTGATACTATTTCATTAAGCGGTTGTGTTATCGGTTTATAATTTTTCTCCAACAAAAACTGTGATTCGGCAATATCATTCTTCAAGTTGTGATATTTTTGCTTTAGCGCCTTCCTCGTCTTTACCAGCTCTGCTACCACTCGATTATCCATGGTGACTGATTGATAGTATTTAATGTTCGCCCTTTATATATGAATAAATTTATCAAATCCTTTTCTATATCTTCCAGAGTTGATAGCACAATCTTTATCTATTACAACAAATCCGTATTTATCTTTCCAACAAAATGAACAAAGTTCCCTAAAATCTTGTAAACTCATATCAACGTTTACATGATCATCATAAATGTGTTTTAGATTGGTCATATCCTGCGGGAATATTACAAGAAGATTAGCATTATATCTTACCAGTTGTTTGGGAATAGAGGAATAAGTCTGGCATAAATAAAAACAGTCAGTGTTTCTATGACGACCGAAACAAAAATAGTTTTTGATGATGCTTTGATTGCAAGACGCTAAATCGTCGAATATTATCACTGAATTGGGCTTGATTTCTTCTGGAAGTATTACTTCATCACCATCATTATATTCGAAATATCCAATTTCTGCCATAGGTTTAATTAAAAGTCTCAGAAATTCATATTTGGGTTGATATAGGGATTTGGAATATAAATAAATATTTTCAAATTGTAAACCATTAGGATGTTCCAATAAACTGAGCATGACATTTGTTTTTCCACACCCAGAACTTCCAACCAAAAGTCCTCGTTTCAACAGTCCACCGAACAAAATACCATGCTTTTGAAAAGTGTTGGTCATTGAAATCTCGTCATGATTTACAATTGGTAAAATTGTTGTTTGCTGTTGAATTTGCATTGTTCACATCAATCTTATCGTAAATCAGAACTTTCTTAAAAAGAGAACCGTTACAAACTGATAGATCAGTGTTTCCTGCTTTGTATATAAAGAGTGAGTTCACAAAATAACATTCATTTAGCTGTGCGATTCAATATATAATGGATTGGAGCAAAAGTTCACCGCTCACTTGTGCTAGAAAGTTTAAAAAGAGTGGACGTGGTTTGATCAATACCATAATAAATAAACCTCCCGTGGAACTACATATACCTGGTTATAATTATTGTGGACCGGGAACCAAACTTGCAAAACGTCTACAACGCGGTGACACTGGAATTAATCCTTTAGACGAGGCGTGTAGAGAACACGATATAGCATATTCTACATTTCAAGACGTTGAAAGAAGAAATCAAGCGGATAGGGAATTAGCCAAAATTGCATTTAAACGTGTAAAAGCACCTGATTCGGGTTTTGGTGAAAAACTCGCTGCACTGGGAGTTGGTGGAATAATGAAACTAAAGAGTAAAGTGGGATTGGGGCTTAAGCGCAGAAGAAATCCAAGAAAGAAGAAAGGTGGAAATATGAATTTGAAGTTTGTAGTAAAAAAAAATCGCCCTCTAAAAAACCTAGACGAAGAGTTATCCCCGCTCCAAAAAGAGGAGGCATTCTCCCTTTCCTGCTACCTCTCTTGGGGGCATTAGGGGCTGTGGGAGGAGGTGTGGCAGGTATTACAAAAGCAGTTAACGATGCCAAAGCAAATCGCCAGGTGATAGCAGAACAAATGAGACATAATTTAGCAATGGAACAGACCACTAAGGGAAAGGGTTTATATTTAGGCCCCCATGAAAAGAAAGGCTTAGGATTATACCTTAAAACTTATAAAAAAAACTAATAAAGCTACCACACCGACCACTAACTAATATAGATTTAATAAAATTTGCGAAAAAACTTAAAATTCCTTATTTTCGAGGCGTCTTCATGGAAGATACACTTCCAAAAGGAATAAAGAAAAATGAATCTGGGATAGTAAATCTGGATAATAATGATGGAGACGGAACTCACTGGATAGCATATTTCAAGCAAAACCAAAAAATAGTTTATTTTGATAGTTATGGGAATTTAAGACCCCCAGAAGAGTTAATCAAATATTTTTTAAGTGATGGTAGCTCAAATAAAATAAAATACAATTATGATTCTGTACAAAATAATAGCTCATATGTTTGTGGACACTTATGTTTAATTTTTTTATATAATCAATGTAAATAATGTTATGTATTCATTTACTAATAAATTGTCAACGTGTTAATATGGCTCCGACTTTAATTCTTAGTGGTAATTCATCTAAATTAGATTATAATTTGAATCCTCACATATATTTAGAGGATGATATAGATTACGAAATAGGATTGACACACTTTGATACTTATAATACAATTCCAAACATTGACAATAGGAACAACAAATTTGTGTGGGGGGAAAATGATGGGTATACAGCCGAAATTGATGAGGGATGCTATGAACTTTCTGATATTATAAAAAGCATAGTGGACACAGTAAAGGAACTGGATGAAGGTGCAGTTATTTTGATTTCTTTGAATATGAATACATCTAAAGTAGCTATAAAGATGAATAGAAGAATAAATTTCAAAGGAAGCGATTCTATTGGTTCAGTATTAGGATTCGATAAAAGAGAAGCTGATGTGAAACATATTTCTGATCACACCGTACGAATATCTAAAGTGAATGTCATCTGAATCGAGTGTAACATTGCGGTTGGTTCCTTCTTTAATGGAAAACCTGTCCACATTATTCATCAGTTTTTTCCAACAGTTCCAGTTGGGTATAAAATAATGGAAGCACCCACAACTATTCATTACTTCCCGGTGAGCGTCAAGACCATTGACAACATTACAATCAGAATAGTTGATCAAGAGGGGAATCTCGTCAATTTTCAAAACGAAGTAAGAACAGTTAGCTTGCATCTCAGAAAATCAGTTCCCTAAGGAAATGGTATTAATATTCAATTCGAGGTCACCTGTGCATCACTATAAAAGGAGCAGTAAGAAGAAAATCCGCAGTTCTAAAAACACTTTCAGCAGATTAACATCGGAAAATAAACAGTTTTTACAGTCACTTGGATTCGAAGTGTTAGTATAATGGAATTGTTAAATATTACCGAACAACCTTTTAGTGATAATTCTGTAGCAGAATATCAGTATCATACATATCAACCCAATACATCTGGAACTCTAGATTATAATGATGAAACAAGAATTACCATTCAAGATTTAGATGCCTATACTGCTCCGTGCACTAGCTATTTATACATCGAAGGAAAATTAACAAAAGATGATGGAACTGCAGCAAAAAAATTGGAATTTATTAATAATGGTATTGCTTTTTTGTTTCGGGAAATTAGGTATGAATTAGGTGGTGTTGTAATAGATTCAGTAAGAAATGTTGGTTTGGTTTCAACTATGTTTCATTATCTATCATTAAATGAAAACGAGAGTATTTTTATGCAAAGTGCTGGGTGGTTCCCGAAAAAGATGAAAGGTGAGGGAACTAAAATTATAGCAGATGAAAATGGAGATTTCAACGTTTGCATTCCATTAAGTTTTCTGCTTGGATTCTTGAGGATTTTCAAAAAATTATAATTAATATGCGACAAGAATTGGTATTGATACGTAGTAGTAATGATTTAGGCAGTGTTACAAGTGGTGATGAAACTGAAAAACCAAAAATTACCTTTTTTAAATTATTATGGAGAGTACCACATGTGACAGTAAGCATGTCAGAACAAATACGATTAAATAAAATTATAAGTAAGAACGTTGATCTACCTCTAAGATTTAGAAGCAGGGAATTAATTGAATATCAATCTATACCTGACACAATCCAACATACGTGGAATGCTAAGACATCTAATAAAGTTGAAACTGCTAAACATGCATTATTTGGCCTTCAAAAAAATAAGAAAGGAAAAATTACATCTGATATGAGCAAATTCGATAATTGTGATCTAAAAAACATAATAATTTTCTTGAATTCTGAGAGATACCCATATAGTGATCTACAACTAGACTTCAAACGTAACAAATATGCAACTCTCTACAAAATGTTTGCTGATTTTCAACAATCCTATTACCCACATAAAATAAATCAACCGATATTCAACCCGACAGAATTCAATGCAATTGCACCACTAGTTCATATTGATTGTTCACGTCAAAAAGAAGCTTTGCAAACTGGATCAGTGGTTATGAGAATAGAATTTGAGACTGACACCCCTACTAAAAATGTTAATGCATATTGTGTCATACTGCATGAGAAATATTACACATATAATCCGTTAACAAAAATCGTTCGTCAACATTAAAATTGCGCATGACAAGTTTTTTTACCTATATAACGAGGCACATTATTAGTCTGTTGAGAGTAAGTTGAGAGAACACAGAGATTAGTTCTGCTTATTAAAAGTGAGAAAGCTTAAAAATATGAAACTCGTTATCGATTTTCAAGGATTTAAAACTGAAAACAACAAGTTTATCGTCAAGGAGTTCGCTGGCTATGATGGGATGAAAGTATGTCATTATACTTTCAAGCCACCTTATCCGTTTGAGATGCTTTCCCCAGACTTACAAAAACAAGCTTACTGGTTAACAAGAAATCATCATTGCATTAAATGGAGTGATGGGTTTACACCACTACATATGTTCGGGCAAATTATTAAGAACTTGACTACATCTGCTGAGTGTGTTTACGTGAAAGGAGGAGAAAAGGCAAAATACATCAGACAATTTATTACACAACCTGTTTTGGAATTAGAAGAGCAACCACCTCTATTGAAATCCAGCGCAAATTGTTTTTTTCATTTAAATGATAAGTGTATACTTTCTAATGTATATTACCTGTATGAAAATTTTATGATGTCATGAGTTTAGAAATAAATAAAACAATAAATATTAATTATGTTTTTATTTTATCACCAAAAAGTAACAAATATAATTTCAATTTAGAGAAATCCCCTCGTCACTATCGTCACTATCGTCTTCACTCCTTAATCTGGTTGCAAGGTCTGGTCTTAAAAACCGTTTTAGCAGATGGACTTCACATTCTAAACCTAATTCGATTAGATCGTCTACAAGGCATTCCTCACATATAAGATCTGCCAAAAACATTTCACATACTTCACGTGCTTGTTTGTACTTTTTGGCCAGATCAGTACAAAAGTCTTCTTTGAAGAATTTACCCATTCCATAGATCGCTTCGTATTCAGCATCGAACTGCATATTTGAAAATTTTTGACTTAAATGTGTCACACCACTTTCTAAATCAACAACTTTGATTTCTTCTACGTACGACATCCACATTTTAATAAACTTAATATTCTAATGATAACTGACTGTAGTGACTGACTCGCTTTTATAATGAAAATTCCCACCTATCCACCCCCCCCACTTAAAAAATACTGCAACATGACAATTTTATTAGCGCACGTTTGCACAATCCTTATCAAGTGAACATTTTAATAATCTTTGTGAGTTTATTGCAAGCTCAGTATGCCTCCCACCTAACCTGAAATAGTATATAAGGTGTATATATATAAAAACAGACTATTGCTCAAGAAAGATGTGCATAGATCCAGTATTAACAATGAATTGGTGAAACAAATAAAAGAAAAATTCCCTGACGTATATCAAGTTTTGGAAAGTCTACCAGGACAACGTTGGGTAATAGCTGGTGGTTTTATGAGTTACCTATTGAACTTAACAAACACCTTTCAAGACGTGGATGTATTTTACTTTAATAGTGAATTTAGTCAAAAATGCGTTAAATCTGAATGGCAACTCGATCCAGTATCATCTTCCTACAACAATGAGGTTTTCAACGTGTTCAATCACAGGAAATACAACATACAAGTTATAGAATTTATTAATATAACAGTGGAACAACCTCTGAGACATCAAATGTTTGAATTGTTGCATTGTTTTGATTGTGTAGTGGTTAGAAAGGCTTTACATTTAAAAAGTGGTGTATTGATTAACTGTAATTTTGGTCCTGTGAGTTTTGAAAATTGCTGTCGCCAACAAAAATATAATAAACGTCTTAATCAACCCATTGTCACTCAACCTAAAACATTGTGCCTAATAACTTATGAATATTTACAAAATGAGCAATAAAAACATATTGAACACTATTGTTTCGTTATTTATTATTCATCCTATACTCCCCCTGATTCTTAAACAGTTGTAGAGGATTTTAACTGAATATTTGCATAATAATTATTAAAAAAAAACACAAATTCGTATAATAAATATTTTATTAAATGAACAGTATACAACATACACAATTATAAAAGGTTATAATAAACTTTCATCAAATTCAAAACCTTGATTTTCCATTTCAATTATTTTATCAGCTAGTGACAAAAGACATGTTAAATTGGCATTTTGGTCAGCGTTATTGTATTCATTATTGATGGAGTAATGACCCCATGCTAAAGTTTTTGTACTCCCGGGTATAACATATCGCTTATCATCTCGTGCTGACAGTGCAACTTTGTTTTTCAGTTCAGTATATACCGTGTGAAGATGTGAAGAGAATACATACATTTTACGGTATATTAATCCACCGTCTTCTACAATTTGTTTATAGTCAATCAAGTGTAATTGCTTCTTTATAACGCTTTTTGATATACCTTTGGCTTTCTTTTTTACATCATTTGCTTTAACGCAGTAAGCTTTCGCACCAGTGCCGAAAAAGCTTTCGATTGGGATGCCTGCATACTCATCTTTTAATTTACCTATGACCGACTGTGTTTTTGGAATATTATGGACATTAGGATAAGAATAATTTGAAGTGTCAAACAGTTCAATATTTTCTTTAATATCATCATAAACATTATTAGTATAAATTTCTAAAATTAATGAGTCTGTGTCAGTGTAACAGAGAGAAACGTTATCGTTATATTTCTTCTTTATAAAATTATAAAAAAAGTTATACATTACAGTTTTAGATATGTCTAAAATGGTGAAACCTATGTAAAGTGGCTTATCGTAATAAACTTTTAAAGGGGTCATTTGAACTGCTACTAAATTTTCAGTAAATACTGAACAAGATTTGAAATTTGGTTGTGCAATAAGCTGTTCAGCACCTACGCTACCTATTCTATTTTCCCAATGTTACATTAACCTCACATCAACCCTTTTATCAACATTTTCCATTGTTTTTCCAAAAATAGAATTTATAATAAATTTGAAGAGATCTCGTTCAAATGTATTTCTAGAAGCATTTCTAAGTCTAGTGGTTAAGTCAATATAGGGCTTCAACCATGCAGATTGTGAAAATTCAATGACTTTATGTATTTTTGTGAGTATTAATCCGTGTTCCAAACATTGTTTTAAATTTCGATAATGAATAATATATCTCTGTTTATCTTGCAAATTAAGAATCAATTTTGGATCTTTTGAGTTAGGAGGTATGATGTTTATCATGCAAATATTGTGGGTATTCTAAATCGACTTCTAATATATTTATAACCTTTTGGAGACTCGTCACTTATTGTAGTGCAATCAAAGTTATCAATTTCATAATCTTCTAGCCATCTAAAGTCGCCCTTAGGCAGATGTTGACTCATTGAACAACCGTACAAATTGGTTGCGTCTAGGTATAATATATATGAAGTCGGTTCTGATGGATTATAATTTTCAATTAACGGATTGTTTGCTATAGCTTTCCTGTTACTACATTGACTTATACCACCACGTATACCTTTTCTAAAGAAATGCAACTGATCAATATCAGTTAAGAGTTGGAGTTCGACACGAGTTTTTCGCAACATGGCATCCCAACTGAATGATGGTGCTGTTAAATATTGCGCTGGATCTAATTTATATGTCTGTAAGCAGATCTGTCTAAAATTTTCAAAATTATCGGCTAGTATTAAAACATCAGACACTCAGTAAATATCAGAATATTCACCGAGAGTTTGACAATAAAAATTTAGCCACACATCACAAGCGCGATTATAATCATCCTGAGAAATTGATTCACCACTCAAAATATTAAAAAACTGGTCCTGTGTTGGTAATTTAGTCTCATCCAGTTTTTCTAACGAATCCACGTAAGAATATGGAAAAACACCTTTGCGTCTTAATAAATTGAATTGTGTTTCATTATTGTAAAATTTTTTAACCTCGAGGCATTGATGTGGTTCTAACGTTTGACTTAATTTATCTAAAGAAGCTGGTAAAAACCGAAACGAGTCCACAAACCTTAATTTCATATAAATATTATCGTCTGACTTATCTACTAAAATGAATTTTGAAAATGTAATGTATTTTTCTTTGGTTTGCGCAACAACCTGTATTTTATCTTTCTTTAGGGCTAGTTTTTTAAAAAATAGGTGTGAGTCGTAATTAGATAAATTGTGCAGAAACACCGGCAGAAATGCAGGTATTTTAAACTGTAAATTACACGTAGAGTGCGCAGGTCCACGAAAATTGCCTGTAAGGTGGCAGTGATCGCGAACTTTTACCTCATCTGCCTCAAAAGGTTTATCACAAATATGACATAACGGACTATCATTGAAAAATTGTTGCTCTTGTTCAGTTAATGGTTTCATTTCTACAATATTTTTTAAGTACTTTCTATATATTTCTAAAACATTTTGTTCTAATCGTTTAGTAAAAACGCCAGCGGCATCAATGCCTCGATAATATTCAAGTTTTGAAAGTCTCTCATCAAAGTTGCATTTTATATAAAAACAGAATGAATACGGCTCATGTTCATATGTTTTAACTGTGAATGATTCACTGTCGCAAGGTTCGTTATGGTGGATTGGCTTTAATAAACTTTCAAAATCCGCATATATCACGAATGGAAGCGGTAACTGTTTCTCAATGTTCACAAATTTTAATATATTTCCAGCAATTGTTTCACCACATTTATTAATTTGTAGATCAGGGTTTGGTAATACCGTACATATGTGATTACAGTCAAACCTTTCATGGTGGCATAATTTCTCAGGAGATCTAAAAAATTGAAGACAGCCATCACAAATATAATTTTTACCGTCATGTTTAGATCTTTGGCTAGATACTAGTCGCGACAAATCCTTAATAAGTGTGTAATGGCTATTCCCTTCAGCATCCGTTACAAGTAACAAGTTTACATGTGTATTTTGACGAATAGATGTAAAATGTAAAGTTGATTTGATACTCGTATTTAAAAGAAAGACATACTCATTTGTTATTGTTTTTATTAAAAATTATTATATTCTTAACTTAAAATTAAACATTTTTGTAGCCCCCATTTACAGACGTGGCATTTGGATTGCCTGGGTGGTGAACCTTCGACATGTGTTCGCCATTCAGGACGGTTGAAATGCACAAAGCAGGGCAATTGTACTTGTAATTCAAACTTGTCTCTGTACTCCCTCGGTAATTTGGGCCATGCAAAGAGGAGTTCAACTGGAGAAACTGCTTCAGTCAAATATTGCAGTGGAAACTTCTTTATTTCTTCGTCCGTAAAATAACACAATTGTTTTCCATTTATATGCTTGTTTTTCAATTCCATTATTAGGCACTTTGGACATTCCACCATGATTTCCATACCAATTATGCAGCCGGCGCTTTCCTACCAGGTAGTTCGCAATTATCACAGCAGGTGTATACACTTTGATATTTTTATCTGAGTGGTATTCTTCTTCTAATATGCTTCTCCATATGACGCACAGCCAGGTGCAAATGGGCATAGTGTGAATAACACTGCCATATTCAATTTAAAGGATTAGTTCAAAACTTTCTTGGACTGTGCCACCAATTTATAGAATTTACTGTATACCCCCACCCGTTTAAAGTGGGGTTAAAGTAGTGGGGATGTCAAAGTGGTGGGGGGTGTCAAAAGTGGTGGGGGAGGAGTGGGGGTGCTCAAAGGTCAAGGTTAATGGATCAAAAGTGGTGGGGGGAGTGCTGGAGTGGGGGTTGCTAAAGTGGAGGAGAGGGGGGTGCTCGTGCTCAAAGGTCATGAGAGGTTAAGGTTAACGGATAAAAAATGGTGGGGGGTGCCAAAGTGGTGGGGGAGGGGGCGTGTCTGGAGTAGGGGAAGGGGGCGTGTCTGGAGTGGGGGAATGGGCGGGGCTAAAGTAGAGGAGTGGGGGGTGCTAAAGTGGTGGGGGTGTTATCGTACCCAGGAGAAGCAGTAGAAGTAGATTTAAGTAAAAGATCCCAATTAGATATAAGCATATAAGCTGAGGCTTGAATGGTGTATATGGAACATCTGTTCCATATGCACCATTTTTTTTAATCAAAAATATGTCGAATTTCACTTCAGTTCCTAAACCCAAAATTCCTTCTTTTTACCTGATATGCATGATTCCGTGCATATCAGGATTTTTTTTTAAATTTTTAAGACGATTTTCAGTACAGTTTCCAAAATTCCATTTATCTTTTTCGGCCATTATCCCATGTTTGAACGAACGCATCCAGGCACGATGCAGCATGTAGAGACGACCAAGGACATGCATTGTCCTCAGCCAGTACCGATTCCTCAAAGGACGGACTGCGCCACATCAATGATCATAGCGCAGATGATCATTGTCATAAGCCGGTCTAACGGATCACAGGAATACTCCACAAAGGCGCGAGAGTGAATCTACCGTAGATCGGTAGCTCTCGATCAGATCTATCATAGACTGATCCACCTTCGTGGTCGCACTGATCTACGGAAGAATAGGTTCACTCTACCCTCGCGTTCTGGAATTCCTAGTGAGTCCGTGACCTACGGCTTCCAAGGATGGTTGAGCTGGCCTCGCCTACCCATTGGTCATCGTCTCTACCGGGATCGTGTCTGCTAGCACCATTTTGAAATTTTAGGAACTGACTTAAAAAGTGAAATTGCGGAATTTTGCGATGCCACGTGGCGACGTGAAGTGGTCTCGGGTCTTTTCCATATCTATAGTGGGAGACCTCCCAATGATCTCGCAAAATGGAAATAAGGTATTTTTGGTTAAATCAAGCCAGGATAAGCCTCAGTGCGGTACGCACGGGTGCCGGGGCACTTCCCCATTATTACCAGGTGACCGTCTCGTGAGATAGCATTCGAAGAGTTTACCCTTTTACGAATTATCCACCAGCGTCTAACGGCATATACCCCTTTTGGAGAATATTACCTTAAATTTCTAGTAGCGATTTAAAGCATTATAAACCCCACTCACTAAATTGCCAGTCACGTCCATGTAATAATTCTCTTTCGACAATCGATCACTTTCCTTTAAGCGCGGCCGTCGCGGTCGCTGACCCCTTGTGGGGGTATCGTGGTTATGGTGGTAGACCTTGCTAGGTGAGGCTCTATATGTACTATGATGATTGTTTAATATATATCTTTATTTATTATCTATGTCTTCTTATTGCGTTCTAGTATTAGTCTAGTATTTGTGTTGACCCCATAACTTACGACCCTTGCAATTGCGTCGGTTTGACCAATCGGCTGAGCCAAAGAAGAGTGAACGAACAAGACCTGTCTGGGCAGGTGTCAGAAGTGAATTGTGTATTGTGCAAAGTGTTTAGCTAGTGTTGTATCTTTAGTTCAGGAAGTTGCGAAACCTGTATACGAGGAAGCATTCATTGTCGACAGTTGCCGTTAATCTATCGATTTCGAGACTTCGATATATTAAGGGTTTGCCACGACCTGCGTTGAATTCAACGGCCAAGAGTTAAATCAGATGTTGTGACAGCGGTTGGTTGACTTAATACGAATATCGGTCGTTTCCTCCAACTATCACTGGTTATAACGAATGGTTAACTAACGTTGACACAGCCTTAGCAAATTAGTTTAGTTATTAAACGTTGATATGGCGCCCAACGTGGGGCTGTGCTTCGGTTGACCTCATCTCTTGCAAGAATCGTAGTCATGAACGACAATCCTTTGATATCTTTGACCCCTAGTGGCTTCTACGAGCAAGAGACCGGGTTGATGGAAGATTCCTCCGTAGTGCCGGAGCGGCAGCCGGAACTGATCAGTAATGTTTCTCCCTCGTCGAGGTCCCCTGATAATCCTCCATCAATGGAAGATCTATTTGCCAAGATGGCACAAACTTTCGTAAACGCTATGCAGGACGCAGCACAGTGCACAACTTCAACGTATGACCGACCACGTAGTCCTACCGTGGAATATCATGGCTTAGACCATGAGAGTCCCGAAACATTCATCCGAAATTTCGAAGACTACTGCCTTAGAGCACGAATTAACAATAGTACAGACCGATTCCATTTAATAACTGATCAACTCAAAGGAGAAGCCCGAAAATGGTTCGATCAATATAGAACTCTCATTACTTCGTACGAAGTATTCATTGAACGTTTCCGCAATAGATTTGATTCAGGCGATATCTACACTCAAGCAATCACAAAGCTTTATGGCGAAATGCAGCGTGCAGGTGATTCATCAGCGGTATTCATTACCAAGAAAATATGTCTTTTTAATAGGGTCGACCCCTTCAAACCGGAAGCTCTGAAGGCCAGTATCATACTGGACCAACTCAGACCGGAGATACGTTCTCGCTTACGCGGAACACATATTTTTAACACTGAGTCACTTGTATCGATAGCATCTAGGGTAGAGCGAGATATAGCTGATGAAGGATCTGCGGCGCGTTCCAATGAAAATAAATAAAAGGCAAAATCTAATCAAAATTATAATCAATCATCTTCTGGCAACTCCTATAATGGCCGTGTTTGGCAAACTTCCCACAGTGAGAATGAAAATAGAGAATCACAATATGTCAGGAATCGACAAGTTCACTTTCAAGATCAGGCAAATCCATCCCGTCCAAATTCCAATAATAATACCAATACTAAAACGCCTCCTACTCCATGTCGATACTGTCCTGATGTACAATGGCACTACCATTCCGAATGTCCAAACAATCCTTATAAGAGACGACAACAGGGAAACTTCTCTGGGGTTCGAGAACAGGGCAATTCCCGCAATCCCCCTCCAGTCGGCCCTACGAGTACGCCTCGTCGTCAATAGACCAATCCCAAACTATAAACCCATTTGACCACTTACCTGACCTGACGTCAGAATACCCAGAATATGCCAAAGACCCTGCCAACTTTCAATCTATCATCCTACCCGAAGCCATTAACCATTTATCAAATTTTTATCCTTTGCCTCGAATCAAAATTATCGTTAATAATAAACTTTGTAACCTTCTTTCGTTAATGGCGGAAGTTCGAAAGAGGTTACTTTGACGCCTGAGGGGCGGCGGTGCTTTTTAGGACGGTGTCTCGGGCGCCACTTTCTGTTTAGAGTGCAGAAAGACCACTTTACTCTATTAGCAGGATAATAGAGGCTTCAGGTAACTGCAGTGAAGACACGGTTAAGCCAGGGGTCTAATTAACCTATAAAGAAAACTCAGAATTTCGAATTAAAAACAGAACAAGCTTTATTCAAGATTCAATACAATACAATTAATTTAATATAATTACGGTAAATAAAGCACAAATATAAGCACAAGTATTTACAGCTAAACTTAAAGCAGGCAGGCTAGGCAAAACTAAAAGCGGCAAACTATAGTTAAAAGCGGAAAAAGCAAGCAAATAATACGGTGGAAGCGGGAAAGCAAATCTATGGTAAAGCGGTTAAGCGGAAATCATGCGGCAGGTAAAAAGCTCTATTTACAAACTGGTTACTAGCAAAAGCTCGGTTAGCAATCTATATTTGACCAGGCAGGATAATATAATTTACAGGCAAAACATATATGTTCGAATGGCGTTCGGCAGATTATTTTTAAGACAAATTTAATTGGTAAAAATAAAATAACTACAACACGGAATAAACGGATAAAACTTGACTGGCTACTCAAGGTGGAAAACGCGTATCTCATAAAACTACTAAAATATTTTAATGAAAGCGGCGACGCCCTGATGACAGTGCTATTGAACGATTCCACGTAAATTAGCAGGCCACCAAAACGCCAAGGTTTACGCGGTATGCAAAATCACAATCTCGGAGTAAAAATTCGGCGACGCCCTGATGACAGTGCCAGAAGACGATTCCACGTAAATCGGCAGGCCACCAAAACGCCAAAGTGTACGCAATACTTAAGAAATGACTTTTTCGGGACCAAAATGCGACAACGCCTTGATGACAGTGCCAATAGACGATTCCACGTAAATCGGCAGGCCACCAAAACGCCGTTTTTGTTCGCGACTGTTAAATCCCGGATCGCGTGACAAGATGCGACAACGTCCTGATGACAGTGCCAATAGACGATTCCACGTAAATCGGCAGGCCACCAAAACGTCGTTGAGTTGCACGCGTAACTTAATAATCCGTTTTACTACTTAAGCCAGACAAGTGTCGACGCCGTCCGGATAATTACTGCCAGTAAGCGGTTCCACGTAAACCGGCAGGTTATCAAGACGTATCACGCGAGAGCACAAGTTGCTCTTGGGCCGGACAAACTACCTCGTGACGTTGTACTGACTTAGGATTAAATCAGCAAAACGTACAACGCGACTTAGAATTAACACGATTCGAACATACACGGAATATAAAATGATTGAAAATAAATCACAGGTCAAATATATATTAACTTAGAAAAATTTCCTTCTTTTGCTGACGTCAGAACTCTCTCTTGGCGGTGCTTCGGTGCGGACTTCGGCTCGGTCTGGTGGTCTGGTCTGGATCAGGCGAAGCGCCAACTGAACGTTAAACGGAGGGTGTGTTAGTTTTGTAGCCGGCTTCTGACGTGTACCCCTACCCAACTTGCGCACTGAACGCGAAACTGACTTCAAGCATTGCTCACTTATGTTGGCGCGGTGCAGCTGGTACTGCAGTCGATGCGTTTTCTGCATAACGCGTGATCGGAGCTATCTCTGGTTTATTGCATTCGTTGCGGCATAATTTAAAAATGCATAAACGGAAAAGACGCGGTTCAAAATGCTTAATTTGAAGTAAATTAATATTTGTTACATTTTACCTGCCTGTTTTATACATTTAAAATTATATTTTATTTACAAACTAATAATACGTCGGTGCTAAAATTCACTTCGGTACAACTTGTGCACGCACTTCTTGATACCGGTGCTACCCGCAATATCATTCATCCGCAATTTCTCTCATCGATGAATAATCTATCAGATCCTCAAACTTTCGCTCTTGCTTGTGGCGATCAAGTTATTGATTCGCAAGGCACTACTTCTCTAGACATCTTTATATCGGATGTTCGTTTCCATGTACCATTTCAAGTTATCGAAAAACTGAACGAAGGAATCATATTAGGAGCTCCATTCCTTTATTCTCAACATGTCGTATTTGACTATCATAGGAAATGTGTGTATGTGGGAATAGACAGACGTATAACCGTGTTCTGGAATCAGGCAACCGATAGAGCATCTAATGAAGAATTGCCGGAAACCCTCAAAATTTCTAACTCCATTTTCAATTCACTTTTCAAAGAATTTTCTGATCTATTTACGGTGGAATTGACTCAAGCAACCACCGAAGTGTTAAACACAAAATTATCGTTAAGGACCATCGTCCATTCAATGTAAAGCCATATCCCATGTCGCCTAGTAAAAAGAAGATCATGTATGATCAGATAGAGGAAATGTTAAAAGCCGGTGTTATTGAATCAAGCACATCACCATATAGTTCACCCCCAGTTATCATTGAGAGACAAGATAAGAAACCGCGTTTCTGTATCGACTATCGTAGATTAAACGAAGTCACGCTTGACGAAGCATCAGTTTTACCAAAAATCTATGAAAGTATCAAGGACCTGGGGAAAGCGACAGTATTTACTGTACTTGATTTGAAGAACGGATATTGGCAAATTCCTTTAGATGATTCATCCAAAATTTACACAGCGTTTACTACTCATGATGGAGCTGCCTATCAATTCAATGTTATGCCGTTCGGCTTGAAGACTGCCCCGTGCACATTCCAAAAATTCATGGCCAAAGATGTACTAACAGGATATTTGCACCATTTCTGTAAAGTCTATTTAGACGACATCATCATTTATAGTGAAGATTTGGAAGGACATGTGGAGCACCTCAGGTTGATATTTGAACGATTAAGGCTACATAACTTGAAGGTTTCTCCGGATAAGTGTGTAATCGCTACTAATGAGATTACCTATCTTGGGCATCAGATTACTTTAGATACCACTAGACCACTTGATAAACATAAATTGCAGCTTCAGAACTATCCTGTTCCTAACAATAAACGACAACTTCAGAGTTTTCTCGGTCTATGCAACTGGGTAAGGGAATACATTCCTAATGCAGCCATCATTACCAAGCCGCTAACCAGACTACTCTCGAATGACGTCCGATATCAATGGACAAAGGAGGCCCAGAACGCATTTATGAATATTAAGCAGATCTTAGCAGAACCCTTGGAACTTCATAGACCAGATTTGGACAAAACTTTTATTCTTCAGACCGATGCTAGTCTACTAGGCATGGCAGCAGTTTTATATCAGTTCGGCGATGGAGGTGAAAGACATATTATCTCATATGCAAGCCATACCTTGTCTCCTACAGAGAGAAAATATCATATTAACGAGAATGTCTAAGTGTGGTTACTTACGTTAAGAGATATAAGATTTACTTAGCAGACAAACCTTTCATCGTCCGAACTGATAATAGGGCTCTCCTGTGGTTGGATAAGCACCGAGATGAGAAAACGAAGTTTACAAGATGGTCGTTGTTGTTGCAAGAATATTCTTTCAAAATTGAACACTGTCCAGGCAAAGAAAATCTTTTGGCCGATTATCTCAGTAGGAATCCTCAAAATTCAAGTTTGGAGCATCTCGATGAAGAGCGAATGTTTCCGCCTAAATTCAAATCAAAAGAAAATATTTTGGCTATCACCCATTTGGAACTTTATCAATCTATTATCGAAAGTCAACAGGATTCTACGAACATCAGGGAGAAAGTCAGTCGTTGGATTGAACTCAGTCAACGCACTTTACAAGAGAGATCGGTTAAAGACCAGAAATTTTACTCAACTCATCAAGTGAGAAATGGCATACTTATGAGATTGATTTCAACCAAAATTTATTTAGTGGTACCTAAGCGTAAGATCAAAGAAACTATTTCACATTTTCACGACAAGACTGGTGTCGGCCATCCAGGAAGAGATGAAACCTTTCGGACCATATCTAGAACTTATTATTTCATGTCCAGGCTAGTAGGCCAATATATTCAAAATTGTTTAGTGTGCAAATCTGTTAAAGGACGACAAGTGCAGCCGGAAGCTCCATTACGGTGTCATGAACCTCAATACCCTTTTGAGGTGATCAGTATGGATATCTTGGGACCATACAAACGCGCTAAGGACACTGGTAATCGATTCATAGTCATGACGGTCGATCTATTTACTAAGTGGACCGAAGCGCAAGCTTTCGTAAAGGTGAATGGTGAAACTTTAGTTCGATTTCTGGAGGAGCACTGGATATCTCGGTTTGGCTTGCCGAAGACTATCATATCAGATCAAGGAGGACATTTCAAAAGCGGATGGTATACTCAGTTTAGTAAACGCAACCATATTCAAAATTTCTATACGCCCATTTATCATCAACAAGCAAATCCAATAGAACGGCAGGTGCAAGAAGCTAAGAAAATTTTAAAATCTCTTATGTTCAATCAGGCAACAGACACATGGGATATGTACATTGTACAAATGCTTTACAATTTAAGAACACGTAAGAACGCTTCCACAGGATATACACCAAGCTTTGCAGTTCTAGGCTACGAACTAGCAGAAGCAGGCGACTGGCAGATAGAAAGCTATTTCCAAGAAAGACCCACATTAACCAGACCAGCTATTGTTCAAAATATAAGTCAAAATTCACAACAGTATAGACAAAAATACGCTCCTAAGGAAGCAGTCACTCCTATTGTATTAAAAGTTGGAGACAGAGTTATGGCTAAAAATATGCGTAAAGATAAACAGGCATTTATTCCATCGTGGACTGGGCCACATAGGGTGACAGAGAAAGTGTCAAATGAGGTTTATATTATCCAGAAAGACCAACATCTATCCCGATTACATGTGAACGATCTGAGACTTCGCATCCAGTGAAGACGAAGATTCCGATGACTCTTCAGTGGGCGATCCGCACGATGGACCAGAGCATTCCAATGATCCAATTCCCGTACAAGTCCAAATTCATACCCCTAATACAGCCAGCGTAGCTGTCTCGAATGTAAGAAGGCATCCTGCGTCGAAGCTGACAAAGGATAGCGTTTCCGAAAGGCCGGAAACCAGTTCGCAGCAAGCAGTTTCGCATGCTGATATTTCCATTTATGATCCAGATCCTTCCTCACTAGTAACTGACCAAAATTCTATTCGAACCAATGATTCCAAGCAAACCACTGACCAGACTATTTCGCTTACAGAGGGTTCCTCTGAAGCAAATATCCTTTCTGAAAATATTCCACAAAATTCCTGTAATCCTTTCAATCTCGAGAGAGAGCGAAGACTCATAATTCCTTTGACAAATGTTAAACTACCAAATTCATGTTATATTCCAAAAGACGTTCCGTAGAGAAGTCTCTCCTCTCGCTGTCCACACGCGAGGAGAAAATAAGAGTGATGAGATTATGTCCAGAAATTTTAAAGTCCAAATTTATAGTCGGATACTGCGGTATCCTCTGTTTCAATTTTAACTAATACGTACTGATTTATGTTCACAGCCTGAACATAAATAGATCCCTGCTGATCCTATCCAGAGATCCAAACCAGAAATTCCCAATGCAATGATCCACCAGTCCCAATGGTATGTTGGCAGATTCCAGACGAACGAGCCAAGCAGTGGAGTGCAGCATTCTCCAAGAGGACGGACTCCCAAGACAGAAGACGAAGACGAAGACAGAAGACGAAGATCGAAGAGCAAGACAGAAGATTCAGAAAACAGTGTGTCTAAGATTTAATTTATTATTTATCTATGGTTATATTATATATTGTTAAAACGCGACTACCTATTAAAAGCGTAGTCAGTCATGTAAAAAAAAAAATAGTTGTTAAAAATATATATGTCAGATGTTAACAGATATAATTTGAAAGTTTGAATAAAATGAAATAAAACAGAATATTGTTTCCACGTCATTATTCCACAACATATTAACCATTGGATTGGAATTTGAACATCCCTAACAGAACCAGCGAGGTATTACACGCGAAGTAATACTTGTTACTTGCAG
This sequence comes from Rhagium mordax, assembly GCA_963680705.1. Classification (NCBI taxonomy): domain Eukaryota; kingdom Metazoa; phylum Arthropoda; class Insecta; order Coleoptera; family Cerambycidae; genus Rhagium; species Rhagium mordax. Next base: position 33,164,075 of record OY796665.1, read on the forward strand.
AAGTAATCAAATACAAACATTTTGGTCCTTCAAAGCCGATATTGGATAAACACATTTCAGCGAGTTTTTTCAAGCATATCTGGAGAAGCCCGCCACCCAAGCAACTTAGTGCAGACGTTTTTTATGGAAATCATCCACATATAGTCAGTACTCACGATATACTGAAATAGTCTTCACTAGATACACTGAGTTTTAAGAGTATCATCGAGGGAGCATTCAAGGTCAGGCAAAACAAAGATATTGAGTAGTGGTGAGTCGCCAATTATTTGGTCTCGCAATAAAATTAAATTACGGTTAGTTTCTTTAATACATTGAGTTTCACGTGTGCATCTATCTTTATTAAAACAATATTTATTTTCCTATATTCTTGAAACATTTCTCAGAATATTGTTAGTTAAAAATTAAAAATGGCCGAAGAACAACTTAAAAAATTAATAGCACAACGCGGTGTTATGAAAGGTCAGTTAAGTCGTTTTGAACATTTTTTAAATAGTTTACCAGATTGCAAAGTACAAGTTAACGAACGTTTAAGCAGATGTGAAGCATTATTTAATTCATTTGATGTCGTGCAAACAGAAATTGAAATTTTGAATAAGTCAGAGGCTCAGCTAGCAGAACGTGTAGTTTTTGAAAATAAGTATTACAAATTAATATCAGTGGCAAAAAAGTTGTTAAATCCAAACATTGAAAAATTAATTTCGGGCACTGGTTTTGATCAAAATAATTCTCTCAGCTCGAATCTAAGTACAGGTAGTACACATAATGAAGAGTCTTTACCAAATATTAAATTACCCACAATAGAACTTCCTACCTTCACAGGTGAAAATTATTCTGATTGGTCTCCTTTCTATGAGTCTTATCAGGTTTTAGTTAATAAACATCCTAAATTAAATAAAACACAGAAATTTTATTATCTTAATTCATCGCTCAAGGGAGTTGCCAAAAATGTTATACAATCTTTAGAAGTAACAGAAAATAATTATGAGGTAGCGTTGCAACTTTTAGTAGAAAGATTCCAAAACAAGAGGTTAATTATACACAATCATATAAAAGGTATTATCCACTCACAGCTAAGGAGTCACACGGTGCATTGCGCCGACTCAATGACAGTATTCAAAAGGATCTAAGAGCTTTAGAATCAATGAAAGAACCGGTAAAACAGTGGTCATCACTTTTAACTTTTCTGATAAGTTCAAAATTAGACAATGTTAGCAGAAAAGAATGGGAATTTTTTAGTATAAAAGAAGATGTTGTAGATTTTGACAGTTTCATGAAATTTTTAAAGCAAAGGTGTCAAATTCTAGAAACGATAGATTCTAATAAATTAAATTCAGATACAAGTAGGTTTCACAATGAGCATAAATATGACAAATATGACAAATATGATAAAAGTGACAAGTCTAAATTTAATAAGTCACGATCTTATTCATTTTTAACAACATCAAAGTTGTGTCCAATATGTAACGATAATCATCCTATTTTTGCCTGTAAAGATTTTTTAAAATTACCAGAGTTTACAAGACAAAATGAAGTTATACGATTAAAATTGTGTTTTAATTGTTTAAAACCCGATCATATAAGTAAAGAATGTTACTGGCAAAGTAAGTGTAAGAAATGTGATAGGGCACATAACACATTAATTCACGTGGATCCTTCAACTCAAAATACGACACGTACTAATTCCAACAATCAATCACAATCGTTCAATAATTCTAATGCTCAAAATATTCGCGCACAAGACACACGTACACAACAGGCATACATACAAAATACAAATGCACAAGGAGCAAGTATACAACGTTTTAGGCAAAATTCAAATACACGTCTACAAATCTGGTATCAAGTCAAGCACAAGATGACTCACCTGACAATACTAATGCAGAAATGTCTTATCAAAATTCATCTATTTCTACTCATTCATCAAATCGTTCCATACATAATCAAGTCTTGCTCTCAACAGCTAGGCTTTTAATTTTGGATAAAGATAGCAAGGCCCACGAGGTAAGAGCTCTCTTGGATTCAGGTTCCATGTCAAATTTTATTACAAAAGAATTGTGCAATCGTCTAAAATTGCCAACAATAAATACAAATATGTCTGTCATCGGCATTAATACAGCTGTCATAGGTTCAACCCACAGGACCGATGCAACCATTAAATCAACATTAAATTGTTTTCAGACAAACTTGCAATTTTACGTTCTTGAAAATATTACAAATCAATTACCTATTTCTTACATAAACCGCAATAATTTAGTGATCCCAGATAATATATTGTTGGCTGATTCCAGTTTTAATATCCCAGGACATGTAGACCCGCTGTTAGGCGCCAATGTATTCTATGAGTTATTATGTAAAGGACAAATCAGAACATCAAAGAGTCAACCAATACTACAAGAAACAAAATTGGGATGGTACTTGCAGGTAATATCAGCATTTATAAAAATAAATTTGTTAACATGAATACCACAACACATTGCAATTTATCATCTTTAGTAATTCAAAAACAAATTCGCGATCAGTTAGAAGACTTTTGGAAAATAGAAGGGTCTCCAGTAAAAGAAAAGTACACACAAGAAGAAAAAGAATGTGAAGAATTATTTACACAAACAATTGAGCATGACGAGAATGGGCGTTTAATTGTGACGTTGCCGGTGAAGGAAGGAATACATGAACTGGGAGAAAATGAAGACATAGCATTGAAACGATTTTACAGCTTGGAAAGAAAATTACAGAAAGATGACAGCATGAGAGAGCAATATGTACACTTCATGAAGGAATACGAAGAACTAGGCCATATGACAAAAATTGAAGATAATGAAATACAGAACAATAGCAACCCTATTTTCTATTTGCCTCACCATCCTGTTGTAAAGGAAACAAGTACTACAACTAAACTAAGAGTTGTTTTTGATGCCAGTTGCAAAACAAACAAAGGGATAAGTCTGAATGACAAACTGAAAATAGGGCCTATTATACAAGAGGATCTCTACTCTATTTTATCAAGATTCAGAAAGCACAATTACGTTTTAGGAGCTGAGATCGAAAAGATGTATAGACAAGTTTGGATAAAGCCCAGTCAGAGAGATTTACAACGAATCATTTGGAGAACATCGCCTGAACAGGAATTGAATTACTATCGTCTCAATACCATAACTTATGGAACTGCACCGTCCAGCTTCCTTGCAATAAGAAGTTTACATGCAGCAGCAAACAAATATCAACACAAATACCCAACTTCCAGCCAGGCCATACGAACTGATTTTTATGTTGATGATTTTTTGTCAGGAGCAGACAATATAGAAAATGCAAAAAAATTGAAGAAAGAAGTTTCGGAAATTTTACATCAGTCAAAATTTGTTTTAAGAAAATGGACCTCAAATGATAGAGCAGTTCTAGAAGACACAGAGACCATTAATACTGACACACAGCATTACATAACTGAAGATCATAAAACAAAAACTTTAGGAGTATTATGGAATACAGAAAATGACACGCTTCAATTTACAGTCAAAATGAGGACAGACATGCAGCCAACCAAGCGAAATATACTCTCTGTCATTAGCCAAATATTTGATCCCTTAGGGCTCATTGGACCAGTTACAATAATGGCAAAAATCATATTGCAGAGATTATGGACAGAACGCTTAGATTGGGATCAAACAATTTCTACAGAATTACAAGTAATGTGGACACATTTTTTTTCGCAGCTTCCTAATATAAAACATTTCCACGTTCTGAGGCATGTTTTTCCTCATCATCCACGCATTATACAACTACATGGATATTGTGATGCCTCTGAACAAGCTTATGGAGCTTGTATATATACTCGCTCGACAGATGTAAAAGACAATATTACCACTAGATTGTTGTGCGCGAAATCAAGAGTAGCGCCCCTAAAAACAATCTCTTTACCGAGGTTGGAGCTCTGTGGAGCACTTCTTCTATCAAAGTTAATGAACAAGACAATCAGTGCATTACATATAGAGTTAGACGAGGTTTACTACTGTCATAGTTATCTCATGGATAGGTATTGAGCCTGAATTACTGAAGACATTCGTAGGAAACCGTGTCTCTGAAATCCAACAGCTAACGAATATAAGCAACTGGGGACATGTTACAAGCAAAGACAACCCTGCGGACATAATATCCCGAGGTTATTGTCCGAAAAAACTCAATGAATCAATATTATGGTGGCAAGGCCCTTGTTGGCTGCAGCAAACACAAAATTTTTGGCCATCCACAAAAATTTACTTGGTTGAAACTCCAGAAAGACGTCCTCCCAGGACTCAAGCTTTTACTGTAACGATGGATCAAGAATTATTTACCCGATTTTCAACGTTACTTAGGCTTCAAGGAACATTAGCGTATTGTTTCAGGTTCATTAGAAACACAGCTTCTCATCGGGAAAATAAGAGTTCAGGCAGTCTTTCCGTCGAGGAATTACGGCATTCCTTAGAAGCGTTAATAAAATTAGCACAAGCTCAAGAGTTTGCACAAGAAATTTACCTTCTACAGCAAAATAAACCAATACCAAACAATAGTAAATTAATTTCATTGAATCCTTTTTTTGATAATAAAGGCATTTTACGTTTAGGCGGAAGATTAAGTAAATCAGACATTTCATATGATAAAAAATATCCCATACTGCTTCCGGGAAAACACCTGTTAACAGAGTTGATTATTAAAAATGAACATTTGAAAAATTTACATATGGGTACGCAAGCACTTTTGGCTAATCTTAGATTACAATATTGGCCCTTATCAGGTCGTAATGCTGTAAAACGAGTGTTGCGTAAATGCATGGTGTGCTTCAGAAATAAACCTACTAATATTAACACACTCATGGGAAATTTACCTAAGCAACGTGTTTCTATTTCTCCACCATTTTGTAACTCCAGAATTGATTACGCCGGCCCAATTTACACGAAAACTGCTAAGCTTCGTAATGCAAAAATTGTAAAATCATATATTTGCATTTTTGTTTGCATGGCAACGCGTCCACTTGGAAATAGTGTCAGATCTATCAACAGAATCATTTTTGAATGCATTAAAAAGGTTCTTTTCTAGAAGAGGAAAAAATCGCCATTTATTTTCAGATAATGGTAGTAATTTTGTTGGAGCAAATCGTGTACTCCAAGAGCTTACAAATCTGGTTAAACAAAATACAGTTTCAATTTCAGAAAATTTGTCACTTAACGACGTGACATGGCATTTCATTCCGCCGAGGTCTCCCCACCATGGAGGTCTTTGGGAGGCTTGTGTAAAATCTGCTAAGTATCACCTTAAAAGAGTAATAGGTAATGTATCTCTTACATTTGAAGAACTTAGCACGGTAGTAGCACAGGTGGAAACCTGTATGAATTCAAGACCACTGCGTCAATTATCTGATAATCCTTCAGATCTTAATGTTTTAACACCCGGTCATTTCTTAATTGGTGGCTCATTGATTGCATTGCCCGAACCTGACATTCGTGACCTTAACGTCAACAAATTAAATCGATATCAACACCTGTCGCAGATGGTACAACATTTTTGGTGTCGATGGTCCAGAGAATATCTACCCACCTTAAATCCTAGGTCCAAATGGTGGCATGATCACTTTTCAGCAATGAAAATAGGTAGTTTGGTGCTGCTTAAAGAAGAAAACTTACCTCCTTTACGATGGTCCATGGGAAGAATTGTTTCCCTGCACCCAGGCAGTGATAACATTGTGCGTGTGGTGACATTGCGTACCTCTAGTGGTGTTACTAATCGCGCCATTAACAAAATCTGTTTGTTACCTATTGACTCTGATTGAAAAGGCATTATATTGTATGTTACATCAATCAATTATGCATTTGTATTTATTTTATGTTGAAAGTAAGCCCTTTCAAGGGGCGCGGCATGTCTAAGATTTAATTTATTATTTATCTATGGTTATATTATATATTGTTAAAACGCGCCTACCTATTAAAAACGTAGTCATGTAAAAAAAAAAAAAATAATAGTTGTTGAAATATATGTCAGATGTTAACAGATAATAATTTGAAAGTTTGAATAAAATGAAATAAAACAGAATATTGTTGCCACGTCATTATTCCACAACACATTAACCATTGGATTGGAATTTGAACATCCCTAACAGAACCAGCGAGGTATTACACGCGAAGTAATACGTTGCAGAAGTAATCAAATACAAACAGGCATCTTTTGTTAGTCCGTAACTAGCTCAAGATGCATAGCCCTGGTATTAAAACAAATAAATAAACAAATGTATGACTTGAGTTTCTTATAACCACGACCTCTTTTGTCGCGTAATATAAACGGTCCAGCGTAATCAATCCCATTGATTGAAAATGGAGGTTGTGGAGAGAGACGATGCTCAGGTAAATTACCCATGAGAGGCCTAACAGGTTTCGCGCGAAATCTAGAGCATTTAACGCATTCATGAACTATTTTACGTGCTAAGTTTCTCCCTGAAAGAGGCCAACATTTCTGTGGTCACATGCTATAAGGGTATAAGTTAAAATACCCAACTTTACAGGAGACACAATAAATCGTCTATTTAATTTCAATGTTGTACTTAACTAATTTAGTCGCTGAACTGATATTTTATGAGTGTATTTACTGCCTCAAAAAATATAAAAAGCCTAAAAAGTCAATAAATGATATTTTAAATTTGTGATTTAAGTTTGACTTATTCCTTTAGTGCAAAAGTGTGCTAGTTTGGATTTAACAATAAGGATATAAGTTGACTTAAACCATTTTTGCATATCTAGTATATGGCTAACGTGGATCACTTGAGTACAGTTTTAGTAATAAGTATACTTATAATGTTAAATTAATGACCAAAACTTACCGGTAATACTGCTATTATCCACACATTTTTGTAGCATTTGCATTGTTCTTGAGTTTGTAAACATTTTATACAAAACACTGATACCTATAACACCACACAAACACAAAACGACTTGTCTTCTACACTACAAAATTTAGAGTAATATTCTATTGAGCATCTCAACAATATTCAAATATCCGTAACTGTCGTTTTGCTAAAGGGATATATCTCTATTGAAATCACAACTTTTGGTAATTTTTAATTTGCCTTAAGGGTATAAGTAAACTTATATCTTTTTAGTCCGCTTACTTATTTCGTTTATATTGAAAAACTAGTTTCCTAGAAAGAAATAAGTGCACTTATAACTTTAAAATGCCAAGTGAACTAAAACAATGTATGAATATGTTGATTTATTCCCTTATAGCAGAGTCAAAAATAAATAAAATGTAGAAATACCGTTTTTCTGGGGTGTCAAGTATACTTATTACTTTAAAAAAACTGGTGAATTTCCTATTTTCTATTTCACACAGACTTATTTCTTTTTAGCAGCACATCATAGGTATTATTAGGAGTCTAATTCTACAAAAAAGTTAATTTGGGTATAAGTCGACTTATTCCCTTATAGCATGTGACCACAGATTTATTTCGTACCAATACAAGCAATAATTGAGGACCAGTATGCATTGAATGCAAATGCTCATGCTTAAATATTAAACGCGTTAAATAATGACCCTTGGCCAAAACCATCGGGTGCTTTTTATTAAAAGGGAAATCCGAATTCTTTAACCTTCCACCAACACGTATGATACCATCTGCATCTATGAACGGAGCTAAACAAGCTATCTTGCCTTTTGCAGACACACAATAACTATTATGCAAGTCCCTTAATTCTGAGCTAAAACACTCTAGCTGTGAAAGCTTAACTAACCTTAAAAAAGCATTCTTCTTTAACACCCCGTATTTCGGAAACTAAGCGTTTTCCCGGCTCATGTTTACAGGAACTTTTTTTTTCATATTTTCTAAAGTTCTATGACATCGTAAAGTTAGATCTGTATATACAAATACAATTACTTCAATTGCAATTCAGTCTAATTACTGCAAAATAATTACCTTCATTGTATATTGCGAAAAACAATGTGTGTTAATGGAGTCCATAATATTATAATTTATTTCTTGTACAGGGTAGTTCTTTATATTGTGATCAACATTGGAAAGTATAGAAAGTGTGCCTTTTCAATGGAACACCCCGTACATATTTTTAGAAAATTTTTTAATGGAACGCCCTGTATATTTTTGTATATTTTGTCACGGAAACCCGTTCACTTTATTCAAACCCATTGTCTGTGGAAATGTTATTGGAAGTATTTTCAATGCTTTTGTTCGTTTTGCAATATATTTAAATGGCCTTTGAATGCTTTTCAAGAAGCTGTTTACTATTTAATGCTTTTGTGTTAATTTATGGTCGTTTTACGCAGCAATAGAATGGGCCCTTGACAGCAAAACAAATCATGGAGCCGGTAGTAATACTTCAACTATCAAATATACCCATTGAGCCGTTCTTAGTGACATTTTCGCTTAACAAGACGCTAAGTTCAGTGTGTCAAACAACAAAAATTTTTGCATGTTTCTTTAACACCCTGTATCTCGGAACTAAGCGTTTCCCGGCCCATATTTACACGAACTGTTTTTTCATATTTTGTGTAGTTTATCACACCATAAAGTTTGATCCGTACAAATCGGGACACCCTGTATGTTAAAGTTTGTAAATCAATGAAGGAAGGTACAGGCTATTCAGATAAGGAAAAACATATTTTTATTAGTCATAATCTCGCCTATTATTATTTTATAATTTCAAATATTCCCCATTATATTATTCTATTGTATAACTATTTAGAATGGCTTGTAACGAAGTGATTTTTTCGTTACTAGTTCCTGTTTAAAATAATATTCGATACACCCCGTATAAAATTTAGTTATTGCTTGCCGCATTGTTATATAATTATCACCTGTAACCAGTTAATTATTTTAATTTATAATACAACCTGTCCTGTTATTAATAAGTAATTAATAAATCCGTAATTAATAAGCACAAAACAAATAATATTCCGAGACGATATATGTCCCCGGCAATACCTAGCAAGTGAAAAGTAAATCTGCGCCGAAGCGAGTCGCCAGTCTACCTGCCCGAGTCAACGTGAATAGTTGGGACGACGCGAGCACGCTAGTAATTACAGCGCCATACTACGTCAATCCCAGCGCCAAGACGTCCGTGAAACGTCACACTGTGACGTAGCGCTACCCCACCACGCATCAAGGATAGCTATTCCGACTCGCAGCAGAAGGAACTCAGTCCTGAGTTGGCCACACCAGAGAGCAGACGTACTCATCAAGAAAGTAAGTAGCACTTGGGCCCGAATTTCGGCAAAGTCCAGCCGTGACGTATCCGATTCACTGCGCTGCTTAGTTAGCGTCCTCCCTACTACTCTGAATATTTCAGAATAATTATATTACCGATTGTCGACCTGAAAACAGTCAGTAGCTGTTCACCGTCGTTCCCGTGAAGACGTGCCGAGAAAGCATAAGTAAGTAAGGTAACTAGGTGGGAGGTGTAAGTTGCATGCTTGGCTATTGTAAAGTATTAATGACTGTCTCTTGTTAGTTTGTACCAGTCCAGCGTCCGTGCCAGTCGCGCAGCTAGGCTAGCTATACATCTGGGCTGGGTAGGGACGTGACACAGATCCTCCCTAGACAGTGTAGATGTGCATAGCGTAACCTGTGTTACTAATCCTTACTTTCTTTCAGTCCGCCGCTGTTCCACTTCCGTTCCAGTAATAAATATTTTCTTTCAGCAGTTAGGCTAGCTATCTATCTGGGCTGGCTAGGGACGTGATGCAGATCCTCCCTAGACAGTGTAGATGCGCATAGCGGAACCTATGTTAATAATTATTACTTTCTTTCAGTCCGCCGCTGTTCCACTTCTGTTCCTGTAATAAATATTTTCTTTCAGCTGTTAGGCTAGCTATCTATCTGGGCTGGCTAGGGACGTGACACAGATCCTCCCTAGACAGTGTAGATGCGGATAGCCGAACCTATGTTAATAATTATTACTTTCTTTCAGTCCGCCGCTGTTCCACTTCCGTTCCGGTAATAAATATTTTCTTTCAGCTGTTAGGCTAGCTATCTATCTGGGCTGGATAGGGACGTGACGCAGATCCTCTCTAGCCAGTGTAGATGCGCATAGCGCAACCTGTACTAATTAGCATTTTCTTTCAGTCCACCGCTGTTGCAGCCTCTATTCCTGTAATCTTTCTTTTCTTGCAGCTAAGACAGGCCAGCTATCCCTCTGGGCTGAATAGAGACGTGACACAGATCCTCCCTAGCCAGTGTAGTCGCGCATAGCGTAACCTGTACTCGTACTAATCATACCTTGTTTTCAGGACCAGGAATCCCGAAGCTTAAAGGAGAGCCGCCTGACTATCACACTAATCTAAATATTTTCTTTGTTTAGCCCATGCTGCGCAATAAGCCAAGTCTGTACACTCCACATATCCTGTTTTCATAGTTGTATGCGTTTGGTGTTTGCTTCTGCTACTCCTGGTATCCGTACGTCGCTTTGCTGTTAGTCCGTAACCGTTAGTTAACCGCCTGCTCGCCTTACTTGATATTCACATCGCTGTATTTTTTGCTTTGCCGTAGTCTGTGCTTTAGAATTGTGCTTTAAAGTAGATGTACATATTGCAAATAGCTTTTTCTTAAGCCCTGCTAACTATCATAAGTCCTGTATGTAAAATAGCTTTTAAGCCCTGGTAACTGTAACTATAATTAGAATAGAAAGCTTGTAGCTTATGATATTTTATTCCTGTTAAAATATCCTGAACAAAACTCATTGTGACATCAAACTGTGCTTTTTAATCCGAAACAAAGTCTAATTTTCCCAACGACCCACTGGAATATTCCGTTTCTTCACTGTAGCTGCCTGAGTAGTGGTGTTTCTGCACTATAAACGGAAACTGGCGCCCGAGTAAAGCACCGCCGATGCCTCGAGTGCCATAGTGACACTTCGGCCATTTTGCCTACAAACCGAAGTACGTCACAGGCTTTTATGTAATATATTTAAAATGATTCGATGTTTGTTTGTGAACCCATAATGTGGTACTATTGACAATACATAGATTCTTTTGTCAGTAATCATGCTAAACTTAAAATATTAAGGAAGGACCCCTATGTAGGTATTTATTAAATGCATACAAAAGCAACAGTAAATAATGCCTTAGAAGTGGAGTCTTTTGCATGTATGCAAATACATATTCGTTGGAATACATTGTCATCATGGTAATGAAGAGGGCGATTCATATCTTTTGTTAGAAAGCCATACAATTTTAAAGTTTGTGGTATGCTTCTGTTAATTTTGCCGCCGTATCGTCATATAATCCTTTTGTGAGGTAATTGACAATACATCGATTTCTTTTGTCTAATTTCTTTTGTCTTTTTACGGGTGGTTACTTGGTGTTTAGGCCATTTATTTTTGACAAATAAGACGACATAATTTAATAAGACACAGTAATTACTATACAATTGTACCAATTCAATTAGTTGAATTGCAAATACACCACTCTAATTACAGCGCAATAATCCAATTACTTTCATTGCTCGCGACAATTGGGTTTTTAATTACCCCCCACCACACTCAAAGTGGAGGGGGAGACCGAGATCCGCTATTACTTATCTACTGAATATGTTAAAGATCTCGGCGTTACCTTTGACCCCAATTAACTTTTTGTAAACATATTGAGGAATGTGTTGCAGCAGCGTTTAAAAGTACTTGTAATAACTTGTAATATCATTTTACTTAGCACATGGTTTTCCCTATCAAGAAAATCACATTGCACCTTACTATTTAAATGTTCCTCTATAAGGCAAATGTCCTGGAGAGAATCGGAGCTGTCATTAAACTTCTCGTCGTCGAGTTTATTACATTTATCATTAAATTCACAATAACTTTTGAAAAATTCATTTAGAGTGTTATGGCGTCAAGTGAAGAAGCGGTTATAAATGAACTCAATAAATTAACTAAAAAAGACATAATTAATATCCTAGTGTTTAAAAAAGTTCCTGAAAATGTGAACAGCAACTCTGTGATTAGTGATTTCTTTGAAAATTACATCAATTACTCTACTGTTAGCAATGTAAACATTAACCCATTATCAATCAGTGATGCGCGTATGTACGATAACTGTTCTAAAATCCAGTGTGTCAAAAATGAAATCCAGTGCCAGTTTTGGGACAGGGAAAATAAATTGCTCAATCAAACAATCAGTCATCTAGAAAAAAGGTTAGTCAGTCAAGATGACCTAATTAGTTACTTAAAAAATGATAATAACAAACATCTGATTACAAATAAGAAAATAAATACAGCTCCATCTGTCACTTCGGTCCCAAACAAGGCTAGTGATCAGTCTACTATGACATCTTTAGGTGTAAACCTTAATAATTCATCTCTGCAAAAACCTTGTTCTAGTTCTTCAGCAGTTCTCTACTCCGAAAAAGTACAAGGCAATGCTACAAAAACAAAAACGGTCAATGATAATCAGCTAAGTGAAAACAATAATAACTCTATTCCACCAAAACAACCAGTAGCGAATATTAGTTTACATTCAAACCGGACTAGGACTTACTCGAAACGTAGGAAACCTATTATTGGAACCAATAAAAATGCTACACAAGTCAGTGCAGTACCTAAATTGGGTTACCTGCATGTCTATAGGCTTAATCCTAGTACCACTATAGATAATCTATCGGAATGTCTTCTTGAAACGGCACCGCATATTAAATTTGAATTCAAAGAATTACATAAGAACGAAGTCACTTGTTCTTATAGGGTATCATTCCCTATTACACATGTTAAGGATGTCTATAATCCCGAAATCTGGCCCGAAGGAGCTGTGGTAAATCGTTTTACCTTCCCAAAGGTTCGAAATTTCCCTGCACCAGCCTCGGAATCAACAAATCCATAACGTCTATGAAGAAATCTATGTCTCCAGACGCATCTACTTTATTAACCTCATGCAGTATTGAAAATATCAACAGCTTAAAAATTTGTCATTTGAATGTAAGAAGTCTACGGAATAAATTAGAAGAATTTGAACTCCTACTAAAAAGTCTAGATTTTCCAGATATCGTTTGTATATCCGAAATTAATTATAATGAAAGGGAAATAGCTACTGTAATTCTAGAAATGTATAAGTTAACTGATTTTTTCTGTAGAAAGAATCATAGGTTAGGAGGTGTTGCAATATTTATCAATAATAATCTAAATTTTAGGATCAAGACTTGTAGTGTTAAGAAAACGGAAATGTTATTTGAATATGCTCTAATTGACATACTCTTGGAGAATAGTTGTCTGACAGTTGGTTGTTTTTATAGGTCTCCCTCTAACATATTAGCGTATACGGAATTTTTTATATCAAATATGGATGCTTTGTTAAATTCTGTTTACAAAAATATTCATCCCACTTTCCTTTGTGGTGATTTTAATATCAACTTCGACGACTGTGTGGATGATAATAATGCAAAAAAATTTTGTAATATTCTTAGATGTTTTGGCCTAAATAAATGTATTACTAATTACACTCGTATTCAGGGAGAATCGAAAACGATCATTGACAATATTTTTTCTAATATCGATATTAATTTACTAAATCCAAAAATCATTTACTCGGATATATCAGACCATTTTATGCAATTAGTTACTTTCTGTTGCCACTGCAATTCAAATGTAGAAGAGTGTGCTTTTCAACTAAAACGAAATTTTAATAACGTTGACAATCTAAATTATTTTAAATTTTTGTTATCACAAGAAAAATGGAATTTTATGGCTGAAGGTCAGAGCTGTGAAACTAGTTTTACAAATTTTTACAATACCTTTTTGGAAATTATGGATAGGGCTTTTCCAGTAGTATCATGTAAAGTAAAAACAAAATGTAAAAGTAATAAACCATGGATTACTAATGGTATTATAAATGAAGGAATGTTTTTAAGGGATCTATATAAAACTTATAAATTAACGAATGATAACGAAGTTTTTTTAAGGTATAATATATTAAAAAAAAAATCATCGTGTTAAAATTGAACAGGCTAAAAAAAATTACTATGAGAACAAATTTCTAAATTCAAATAACAAGTCTAAAGCGGCATGGCAAATTATTAACAATAAAAATGTCAACAAGGAATTACCTAAAAACTTCGTCGACTCGGATGGAAATTATATTAACAACTTGCAAATTGCTGCAGATGAGTTCAATAATTTTTTTATTGATTCCATAAAAAAACTAACTGAAACTATGACACCTGCTTTGCATGATAACAAACAAAACATAAATAATAACACAATTTTTTTGTTCCCGTTCAGCTCTAATGAAATGCTGAATATAATAAAATCCGTTTCCACTAAAAATTCATCGGGTGAAGACGAAATACCGTGTTCACTCCTAATAAAAGTAGCAGATTTCATTGTAAATCCATTAACTTATCTTGTTAATTTATCTTTCATGGAGGGAGTTTTTCCTGACATCTTAAAAAAATCTCTAATATTACCTATTCACAAAAGAAATGATAGATGTTTAATCTCAAACTATAGAGGTATTGCACTTCTATCTGTTTTTTCTAAAACATTTGAAAAATCCTATTATGTTAGACTAAACGATTTTATAATTAAACAAAATCTTTTATCATCTTATCAATTCGGTTTTCGACAAGGCTTATCAACAAAAGATGCTGTTCTTTCGCTTTATAAAAAAATTTTAGACAATCTTGAAAAAAAATCAAGAACTGCATGTCTATTCTTCGATTTAACACGTGCTTTTGACACGGTTAATCACAGCTTATTATTAGTTAAACTTGAAAATCTTGGAATTCGGGGTCCAGCATTTACCTGGATTGAATCCTATTTAAGAGACAGATACCAGTCCGTCATTTTAAGAGATGGTGGTAAAGTTGTTAAATCTAACTATCTCAAGGTTTCCACGGGCGTTCCTCAAGGGAGCATTCTGGGACCTCTATTATTTATTTTGTTTATAGATGATATCGCGCTTCACATAGAAGATGTGTTCATATCACTTTTTGCCGATGATTCCACCATTGCGGTTGATTCCCATGATTTAAACGAGCTCAGCCGTAAAGCTAGTATTACGATCAATTCTATGCAAAATTACTGTAGCAGTACCGGTCTGGCACTTAACAGCACTAAAACTGACTTATTACTTTTCTCTATTAGGAAACTAGATTATAGCCTGTTAGTTAAAACTGATAATCGTACAATAAAATAAAATAATTGTGTTAAATTTCTTGGAGTTCACATGGATTCTCTCTTAAACTGGGGAACTCATGTTGATTTTGTGAAGAATAAATTATCTACTCACTGTTTTGTCATATGGCAACTGCGCTCTTTTGTAAACATTCACATTCTAAAAATTTATTATTTTGCGTATGTCCAATCCTGTTTAAATTATTGCATTATCTGTTGGGGTAACTGTTCTTGGTTTAGTGAAGTATTCACGCTACAAAAAAAAATCATACGTACAATGTCCTTCAAATCACCTCGTCATTCCTGCAGACTCCTTTTCCGAGAATTGGGTCTATTAACTGCTCCGTCTCTCTATATTCTAAACTGCGTTTCATACATAAAAGAACATCTCGATGAGTTCATTGGCAGAAGTGACAGTTGTCACAATTTGCGTGAAAATAATAATTTGAATATCCCAGTTCATACCTTATCCATCGTTGCAAAAGGTCCCAATTTAGTCTCAATAAATAAAATTATACAATAAATTACCATTACTTATAAAAAAAAATAATGTTATTCATCTGTTCAAAAGAGAAGTAAAATCACTTCTACTTAAATATTCATTATATTCAGTTGATGAGTACTTAGGCGCTGACCTTTCTACTATTGATACAATTTAATATTATGATAAGAGTGAAAATATCTAAAAACTAAATATTTTTTTTTTCTATTTTCCATTTTTCATGTGATATGCTATAAGTTGTTAGTTTTTGCTTTGTTTGTTTCTTATTGTATCTACTTAATTTTTGTATTTTATATTTATTTTGTATTTGTATTTTTTTACAATTAATATTAAATTTTGTGTAATTTTACTAAGTTAACTGACTATATTCCAATGCTTGTAAAGTCTATGGAAATAAACATATTAATATTATTATTATTATTTTTATTTATACTAGCACTCAACTTTTTGTACACTAACACATGCATAATAGATATTTAAGATACAAGTGTAAAAAGTAATTCTTTATTGCACGAATGACTAGGTTAAAAACACGAGCAAAGCGAGTGTTTTAAAAGCCATGAGTGCAATAAGAATACTTTTTACATGTGTGTCTTACAACGTTTTATCTTCGATCGTGCATTGGCACTGGATAATTGTATCGTAAAAAATTGGATAATTGCATCGTAAAAAAGGGACAATTTTTATGAATATTTGTAAAACTTCTCTTCTTCACTTCTCTTGTAAACGTCACTTTGACCGTTAGTATTATTAATGTTACTTTTTGGTCGTGACTGATGATGGTAACTATGGAAACGACATTATTAAGAAACTGCCGTAGTAGAAACATGCAATAAAAATTTTTATTGCAGTTTCTTATAAAAGGCTACTTTTTGCACTGAAAATGATGTAACAGTTACTTTTTACACGATCGTAGATAATGTCATTTTTATTAATTTTATTAAGTTCATTAATCAAATCGTCTACTCTATATTATCAAATAAGGGTAGCAAAAAGTTATTAAACATTTCCACTTTTTCATCAATACTTTCTAAATAAATAATTTCATTAAAGTCAGTGTCTTGCATGTCACGATAAAATAAATCATGTTTAAATTTTTTTAAATTTAATCATGTTTAAATTTTTTAAAATTTTTGTATGTACAAAAAACAGGTGTGGTCACTTCGAAATTAAAATCCAATTTGCAAGTTACCAAGATATGATCAGACATATTTGGGACATCTGTTACAATACAATCAATCTTCTGTACATTTTCAGAACAGAAAAAGAAATCAAGAAGATAGTACTAGTAGGACCCATCCTTTGCAGCGACACTTGCGAATTGTATTGACCCAATTCAAAGTGTAACCTAACAATTAGCTCCAGCTAGCTACAGCGAGGTAGTGAATTCGGTGAAGCCTTGTTTTGAGTACTGAGATTGTATTGAAAACAATATATGGGCGCCAGAGAATTTTTAACTAAATACACAAAAGTTTACTTAAAACATAATTAGGTATTTACTACACATAAATTTGAAAGAAAGAAAAGCTTAGATTTTAAAAGTTTAATTTTACAAATTCTGTACAAATAAAAAATGTGAATAAGTATAATTGAAATATTGAAACTATGAACAATGAAAAAATTGGAATATAATTTACTATTAACTAATTTCTCTGTCTGTCTGTTTTCTTTTGGGAAAGGCTTACTCAACGGAATGAAGTGAGACGGAAGGGGTTCTCCAGGTATCGATGAGTCCTGCGAGTACTCGAGGTGATGTAGAGGTTGTGAGATCCTGTATTCACACTCCTGCTCAATCCAGAGTGTCCAGGTTCCAACCAAATTAGTTACTTTTCGGGAACACCCAATATCTCCCTACTTCTGATGTTGTTAACTCGGTATAGATTTCCAGTGAGTCAAATTTCCAGAAAGCCAGATGTCATGAAATAAAGACAGAACAGTTGAGACAAGAAACAGAGAAATAAAAATAGGTTGAAAATTATTTCAACTAGTGGTAGATGAAAAAAATAACAAAGTTTCGGCAATATATTTAAATTACTAGATAATATTCACAAAATTAAAATGACACAAATATTAGAATTTGTAAAATGACCAAATTTACATAAACATACGGTATCTGACACCAATTACTAAAGAAATGAATTATTAACAAAATAATACTAAAATTTGAACGCAAGTATTTAGTAAGGTTACAAAACTTCACTATCAGTTCGTTAACAAACTTGATTTAATTTGTCCTATAGGTTGAAAACCATGAGGAGACTGTAATTTTTTTTAAAGGGCTATAATTTAATGTCAGATTACAGAACAATAGAAACTTAGGAACGTTAATGAAGTAATAATTGTAAAAATTTAGATATTTAATATTAATAACAAAATAATTAGTAACAATAATAAAATAGTTTAACCGCAAAAATAGCAAAAATTAATATATGAAATAGTCGATAATTAAGATAGCAAAGGTCTTTCGCTTTTCGACGGAAAAAAAATGATTGAATTTATGCCTAATTTAAAATGGCAGAAAACACTTAAAATCAAGGTAATTATACACTCTTGTAATTTACTCGATAATTAAGGAATGAACTAATAATAATAATTTGTCAATAATAAATTAGATATGGCGTGAATATGATGAAAAAAAAGAAACCAGAAAATCGGACTTCTGTCACATCCGAAGCAAGTGATCAAATGTACTACAAATTGATTAATTCAAAGAGAATAAAAAATACTATAGATCACTTAACTCGTATGCTTTGGAAGTTCCTGGACAGAAATCGGTAGCTCTGGACAGTAAATAAATTCGGCAAAAACCCAAGTCTCAGATGGATTTTCTTACTATACAAAACCAGTTTAATCTCCTTTTTTCCAGCTCATATGAATCACAGTAGAACCTAATAACAATAAAAATCCACACAGAAATTGTTCTATGCACGAAATACGATAATCTGCAAGTTTCACTTACAGCGATAATTTATACAATTTAAATATTGTATAACGTGTCAATTAACAATAATTGAACCACGAAAAGTCTACTTTAGACAAGATACGGTAAAACGGAAATGGGAATACCCATCCACGTGTTTAAAAACAGTGCAACTAGGTAATTATCTGAAATTAATCCAAAATATGGAAATAATACGAAATACGGTAATTATTTTGACAAATTATCATATACGCATACAGGGTTATTCAGTATTGAGGAGTCATATTTTAATACGCAAAATAGAAATTATAATCTGCTGTAACGAATTACAACTTAAAATCGTTACACCTTGTTCTACAATATAGTATTGTTTTTGTATCTGATCGTTTTTATCTAGTACATTTTTATCTAGTACATTTTATCTAGTACTGTATTATTAACAGGATAATTTTCTATGGTATCTTCATTGTTCTTATTTAGGAGTACATCTTGTATAATGTAAACTCCTAGTTTTTTGCTATTATTATATCAAGGAATGGTGTTTCCTATCGTATTTTCAACATTATTCATGAAATCTTTACTCGTAACGCATTTTTCAGATGTCAAGATTTCGATGTCCATATCGTCGTTTAACCCTGGCTTTGATTGTTTATTTCGGTCTGGAGATTTGTTAAGTATAAATATAACTATTTAAGATAATATAAATTTATGATTTGTCGCCCTCAGTCACAAACATTCTTCATAAAAAGTTTTGCTTTTGTTGTAACATGTCATGCGCAGGATGTTTATAAAATTAAAAAATATGAAAATTATGCTAGTAAGCTACGTTCAATTTTAACGATATGAATTTTTTTTGCATAAGAATTTCAAGAAATGTAATAAATCTCAAAAAAGAAAAGGAAAATGAAAAACTGTCACTAAGAAAAGTTGTTTACAATTACTACTTATGTCAGAATTCCAATTTTTATCCACAAATTGGAATTCTGCCTAATTTGACTTTTTTTAAATTTTTCTCAGTATCACCGGTATAAAAATTAAAAACTAGATGACTGAGGAGTTGGCTTGTGGTTGACAGTGACATTTATTTATTCTCGATTTATCATTTTACTTTCTTATTTTATCGTAAGTTTTACCGCATGGTAACAAGAAATTTTTTTTAAAAAGTTGGTTTAGGTAGATTTATTCACAAATTGGAATCGTGACATAAATTTTAATTCCAAACAACATTTCTTAGTGGCAGTTCTTTATATCGTTAAAATTGAACGTAGTTACTCTTACATACTTTCATATTATTTAATTTTCTGAACACCCTGTACATGACATGTTTTTTTTTCTTTTTCTGTGGCAAAACTTTTTATGAAGAATAAGTTTTTCGTATAATATGTGAAATAAAAAAGTTGTCCCTCTTATCCACTCTAATTGTGGACATACTTAACTACTTTAGCGTTTGTAAGAGCGAGGTCATATATTTTATATTTGTTTATAACAAGTATGTTCAAATTTACCGCCATACCATAAGGGTAATTTGCCCCGAATAGTTCATCCAATTGTCCAAAGTGTCGCCACTAAACTTGATCATGGATCGGAAAAGAATTGGCAGAAGCTTTTGCCGACCTGTGAAACCCACTTTCCGGTCTAGCCCGGCAAACGTAATGTCTGGCGGGAAAAATTCTCCAGAAAGGGTGTATTTTCTGGTCGTTCGAACAAAATAATAGTTTTCGGTTTGGAGAATCTATTTCAGAAACATCAATTGAAAAAATATTTAAATATGGTATTACCCAATGGTAAAACTATAGACATAATATTCATTAAACTTATTTCTGGGAATCACGACAAATAGACAATAGTTTTTGCTAATATTAATTATTTGAACATAAATACATTTACTCTGATTCTGAATATACATGAAAAACAATCATGCTTAATAATTATATAGGTATTTTTTTTTTCAGTCTAGAGGAGTGTATGAAACTCCCGGAGGATTTATACTATATACTGCCCATCAAGACCTGGAAGTATTTTGTTTAGATAAAGAAGTATATAGAGTAAAGCAAATCCTTCGTGATCGGTTATCTGATTATGTTTACAATGGCTTCTGGTTTTCTCCAGAGGGACAATACGTTCGTAGATGTATTGCGATGGCAGAAGAAAACGTTACTGGTGTTGTTAAAATGGAGATTTACAAAGGAAACGGTAAATTTTATTTGAATTTAATATAAATAATAAATAAATAGATAAATAAATAAATGGTTTATTAACCCAAGAGACGTAAGTCCAAGGATATAAATTACAAATAGGTTTACAATACATAATCTGATAATAATAATTAATAATACTAAATTACAAAAAAATAATAATAATAAGATAATTACTGTAAATTAAAGTATTACAAAGCTTTAAAGAAAAAGAAAAAATAAGAGGAGATAAAATGAGATATTGGAATAAAAGGAAGAAAAAATATGTAGGTATATCTATACAGATAAGTCCAGGATGCTTCGAACACGACAGGGATTGGGACGAATATACGAGTGGCCGACAACTCGCCTCAGTTCGAAATTATTTGT
Organism: Rhagium mordax; assembly: GCA_963680705.1. Lineage (NCBI taxonomy): Eukaryota > Metazoa > Arthropoda > Insecta > Coleoptera > Cerambycidae > Rhagium > Rhagium mordax. Next base: position 33,185,180 of record OY796665.1, read on the forward strand.
ACATTAGGAGAAGGGCAGTGCGCTGTGGCCGTGGCCACTCACTGCTCGCTTAGAAGTCACAATGAAAAAATAAGAGATAGGAAAATGGAATAAGAAATAAGATAAATAATTATTTCAAGTTTTAAATACACAATACTCTGGGCGATAATATTAGTTCTTATTCGATTTAAAATTCAACTGTTCAAATTGTTAATTGCTTTTCGGATATCATTATTTGTTAATTATATTCCATATTTTTTATTTCTTATCTCTTATTTTTTTCATTGTGTTTAAGCCTTTGTTGGGATGTAGAACTCATGTCTGAAAGAAATTTGATTTACGTTTCGAAACTTCAATAATTCATCCTAGATAGGATTAATTATTGTAATTTTAAAAAAATCTCAAAACACATTTAAATATTTCCATAGTTTGTTTTTTCACAACAAAAATCTGATTCTACAACATAAAATTAAAATTAATTGATTACAACCATAATTTTTTTTAGCATTTATATTAGGAATATCATCCAAAATTTCTCTCTATAATGAAGATTTAGTTTCAATGGATAAGCATGCTGATTTTTCTCCAAGTGACGCTACTGGATTTATTAATATTCATGCTATTCGGCTGAAGGAGTATTTTCGTTTTCAGAGCCAAGGCGGAACAAATCTAGGGAAATAATTTTTTTTAAATGTATTTGCTTATTGAAATAAATTTTAATACTCTTGCTTCTATTATTTATTTATGTTTATAGTCTATTAAAAATGGGTACAAATATATAATACACAGCTTGCACGTCCATTTTATTCGGAACCTCAAATATGTCACCGGTGGCAGGCTAAATCTAGCAGGTGATTTCACGGAAATACCCGAACACACATAGACGTGTAGGTATGTGAGAAACGGGAAATAAAATATGTGTAAAGTTTCATATTTTCATATTTGGTTTGGAAATAGCGATGTCGGACATTGAAGACGAGCCCGACGAGCTCTGTTGTATAACGGGTAAAAATCCCATAATCGATGATAATTTTATTAAGTGTGATGGACTGTGCAATTCCATATTTCATAATGACTGTTCTGATATAAAAAAATCCGCCATAAAAGTTATAAATTCCATGGTTTCCATAAAGTGGCTCTGCAAGGTATGTGAGAAAATACATTGCGTTATTACTACATCAATACAACAAAAAGTTGAGGAAACATTAAATCTGCATTTAAATACGTTTCGTGTACAGTTATAACAAGAAAAAGAGTAGTAGAGAAATGAGAGAGCTGTGACGGAGCAGGGAGCAGTGATCATGATCATGTTCATGTTCAAGGTGGGGTTAATGCATACGTGTTAGTTACACATCTGGCGGTATCTAATTAATGTGCTCGGGTTACATAGGTCAATGACACATTTCCGGCAGTGTCAAATTAATGCACATATAGGGTTATATAGGCCATACTCCCACCCCCTCAAAAACCACCCCCTCAAAAATCACCCCCTCAAAAACTACCCCCTCAAAAACTACCCCATCAAAAACCACCCCCTCAAAAACCACCCCCTCAAAAAACCACCCCCTCAAAAACCACCCCCCTCAAAAACTACCCCATCAAACACCACCCCCTAAAAACCACCCCTTCAAAAACCACCTCACTCCCTAACCCAATCAACTACTTCTCCATATCGGGTTACACATCCGGTATTAATGAACAGGTGTCACATATCGTGTTTCCGGCGGTGTCAAATTAATGCACATATAGGGTTACACATCCGGCGGTGTTAAATTAATGTGCTCGGGTTACATAGGTCAATGACATGGGAAAAATTCTGTATATATTTTTTTAATAAGCCTGGCTCGTGGTACACCCAGTATATATAATAATTCATAGCAGTGGTAATTTAATATGGTGAATGAAATTAAACCTCGCGCGTGCAATCTTTATCGTTTTGCAAAACAGATGCGAACGTAAAAACACTATTTAATTGTTAGGTAATAGTTCAATGAATGAACAGAAACAGGATGAAACTTCCTACCTGAGAAAAACTATACGTCTACATTATTTGATATATATTGTGAGATGTACCAGAAATGGCAATCAAACAATTATGCTTGCAAAAATTCCATATGTAATGCGAACCACAGCAGACGTTTAACACTACGGTGAATGAAATTAAACCCCGCGCGTGCATCGTTTTGCAAACCAGATATGAAGTAAAAACCATATAGGGTATTCATTCAGCTTTTAAGGGGATCAAAACATAAGAATCAAAAGTACATATTGAACCAAATACACACAATTAAAATAATTTGCAAACTTGGTATCCGTTGGTGTGAATTCCATAACTTACCTGCATGAGAACATACGAAGTAGTATTCAGGGTCAATAACTCATATTATATGGTTACACCTTGTCTCAACAAGTTCAATTGTACATCCGGTGTAGTGTTCAATGGATCAATAAAAGTGGAAGACTAAAAATTATGGTATGAGTAATAGGTACTATAAAAATAAGAACATTTAAGTAATATTGTCTAAAAGTTATTTGTGGCATCTTTCAGTTTTTCTCTGTTCTTATTTGGGATTTACTGCCATACTTCTGAACATTACCCCAGACAGTCTAAAAAATATATGGATTTAAAAAAAAATAACCTTTACGCCTGTGACTTTACGTAATGTTTTACAATTAAATTAAAACTTATAGAAAAATAACAATAGTCTTTGTATACTTATAAGAAAATTGAAAATACCTATTACACTAGTTTGCCTGAAAACTCACAGCTCTAAATATAGCTTCACCCCTCTCAAAAATTAATTCTAGCTGGTTTTGTGTAATTCACTCTCCATAGAATATTTATATATCCGGCTGGACAATAGACATTAACTATATAGATCTTTATATACCTGACTAGATATTTTTCAGTTTAAATTATTTCACTGGTTGATTGTTGTAGTAAAATAATCTGCATCGCCATTAAAAAACTTTAAGCGCCTAGTGTTTCCGTATGGTAACGAAAGTAAAGGTAATTTCAAAGTATGTTTGTGACGTACCTTAGCCGATAAATACATAGATGGCGGTATATATTCTTACCTAAAGTGTAGTTTGGCTCATAAAATTTAGTAAATATCAACTTCAATTAGAATTAACTTCTGTGGATCGATTTGCGTTTTGTGGTCATTATTTACGACTCAATAAGTGATGGAGCCTAGATTTGAGTAAGTACCACTTTGTTAATCTGTAATTATATAAACTTATTTGTGGATAGTGCTGTAAAGTAATCATGTACAAGCAGTATGCTTATGCAACCGATGTGTTCAAAGTAATATCTTTCTTGGTATACGTGACGTTTCATCAGCGTTACCAAATGGTAACGCTAGGCGTTGGCATTGTCACTATTATAGTGGTTTCAAACTCATCGAATTTGTTTCTTCTAGGCGCGGTTTTACTTTACAAGAGGCGTTAGAAATGGCCTACGATGAAAACATCTATTAAATATTCATAGAGTCGCCAGATGCAAATATTGTGTTAAACGACGAAGATTTAGGAGATGAAGATGGAGGGGGAACTCTCGATAATTTACCGTGATCTCAACTAAGAGCTGAGGCAGAGATAATACTCTTGGACAATAACCGTATAGGGGGCTGTAGTACAACAACGGCACCTAACTCTGGTGACAAACCCTCTTCTTCAAAACCGTCTACGTTATCACAATGCACAGAACTTGGTACATCAGATTGGATTCAGGGAGATATTGAATTGTCCAACCATAAATTTCCCACAAAGAATTATGAGCATTACAAAGGATTATCTCCAATACAATTATTGGAAAAGTTTTTTGATGAGGAAATAATATTATTGCTTTTGCAAGAAACGAGTAAATATGCGTTGTTTCAAAATTGCCCCGATCCTAAAGTATCTGCAGAAGAAATGAAATGCTTCATAGGTATCCTTATTCTGAGCGGATATAATGCGTTGCCAGGTAAGCGTTATTATTGGGATTCACAAGATGATATGAGGAATACAATGGTATATAACACAATGAGACGTGATCGTTTCCTGCAGATATCAAGATTTCTGCACTGTGCAGATAATACTGTTCCTGATTTTCTTTCTGTTCTTATTTGGGATTTACGGCCACACTTCTGAACATTACCCAGATAATCTGAAAAATATCTGGATTATTTAAAAAATAACCTTTACGCCTGTGACTTTGTTTTCTGATATTCCATACCAACAAATAACTATTGTAAAATAGAGTATTATTTTCGTATAGAGATTTTTTTAAACATCATAACAGACATCATAGGCTCCTAGCGTTACCATATGGTAACAGTACTTTTTAAAGCAACTAACGAAGAAACCAACCAAATCACACTTAGGTATGACTAAATATAAACCCTTGAAGTAACAAATGTGGTTTTTATATATTTTTTCAAGAAAAAAAGAATTCAGGCGCTTACGGGTTAAATTATTTCACTGGTTGATTGTTGTAGTAAAATAATCTGCATCGCCATTAAAAAACTTAAGGTTATCTGGAGGCATCATGAAACTCTACACTGTCCCCTATTTCACTACTCGAATCTATAATCACGTTATTCAAGTTATTATTATTAAAATTCTGCTGTGACGAATAATAATAATTTTCTTGTGTTAGATTCCATACTTTGAAGATATGCAGGGTTAGTTTAACAGTTTGAGGGAAACAGTTTTGATATTATGTCCCCGTATTTCCCAGATGGATTTGCATTCACCGCAAAATCAAAATCAGTTTATAGTTCAATAAATCCTCATTAGTAAAAGTATTTGATGGCTGATGTTTATTTAATAACTCTTTTAAACCATCATGTAGCTGAAATTGTCTTTCTCCAGCAGATAATGTATTACCCGTAAATTGTACAGATCAAGAATGAATCCGTGATTGTAATTATCTGAGACCATACACATTATTTCCTATTTTACTTAATATGATAGATATTTTTTAACTTATGTAGTTCTGAAACATCCCGGAACATCCCATGCACTTATTATTAGCTTTTTGATTTGAAAACTTGTACAACTCCACTCCATATGCTCATTTAATCATTTTGACCTATAGTATACATTTATTGTTAATACCCCAAAATGTTATTCCTTTGTAAATGTAAACTTCAAAGGTCAATCTATATCAGACAGTCTTTGGATTTTATTTCAAATGGTACCCATAGATCTTAAAGTACAAAATGTTTTATTTTTACACTACTTATTTAACTTAAACTATACAAATCAACCTTGTCTACTTTTTCAAAAGTAAATCTTGGAAGAACGACATCAAATCATAAAAACGTTATGAAATTTAATCCTTCTAGCATGATATATTTTCCACAAATTACACGTTATTATATAAATATGTAAGTTTTGATATATTTGACGCAGTCTAGTTGGACTAGTTTTGCACCACTATTATTTTTCCAGCTCAATAATAGCTCTATTACTAAAGGCCTAATATTAGAATTATTTTTCATAAAAAATCAATAGCTTATAAATTTAGAGTTACTACCATTATGATTTTTACTTCTATTATGGCACAAAGGACTTGCTTTCCAATATCACTAAAATATATTTCAGTATAAAACAACTTGTGGTATACCGAAAATGGTTTTTCTTTTACATTACAGAGTTAAAATTATTATGTGGCCAAGTGGAATTAAATTAAAATGCAATTTTAACTATTTCAGAGTATGAAATGTATGACATTCCTTGATATTTCCAGGGTTTTCCAGATTGACAGACACCATGATACGTGAAAATCTGATAAATTGACCCATGACAGGGGTTCAATAACTTAAATATCATGCGATTACAAATACTCTACCTATTGTACAGAATAAAACAATTTAATTGTGGTATATTATTTAAACAAAAATATATTTAAGACATAAATGAAATAACGGTAACAAAAAATTAACCTCTCAAGTAATTTAATATAGTAGGCGACATTGTAAAACCTGATATATATATATATATATATATATATATATATATATATATATATATATATGCAAAGTGTCTTATACACATCCAAAATGATATACGTATTTAACGAATACGCCTCCAAAATCGGAGGCGACTTCGAAAAATCGGTGACCAATACGAACCTATGTGTAAAACATGTTCATTGTCATTATTACGTCATTAGTAGGCGTTTCCCAAATTTTCTGTCGGAGGCCAATTGGTATGGTGTACATATACAGTTATACAATGTAGTTCACTGTAATTCCACTAGTAGGCGCCACCAGTTAATACGCATATACGCTACAAATGATGGTTAAGCAGAATTTGCCTCCACATGTTCTCTACACCAATACACCTCAGAAATATGGCAACAGTGTACGGAGGTAAGTTAGTACGTTAGTTTTATATGTGTGTAAATATTATTCATTGGAGTTATTTTACCTTCTGTGGAAAAGCGCTCGCGTGCGATTTGACTTCAGTAATATTTTATTAACATGTATACGTACTAGCTTTCTTCATGACGTAATATAGTTGTTCAACTGGTAACTAGTGATAGTACTAGATTGACATATTGATTAATGATTAATTAAAATAGACGAGTATTACAATTATTACTCAGGCTCAGAAAATACAATTAGTTCAAAAATAATTTGGAAGTAGCTTATTTAAAACAAAATAAGAATAAACATAATTTAACGTTTTTATTTATTCAGAACAAAAATTTGTGTGAATGATTTTGGTGTGTGTAAAATTATTTATTTATTCCTTTGGTTGAAAAATTAATGTTGGTAGTGTACGTAGTAATTCAACAGGTTTTTCATAAAAAAGTAACTAAAATTGCAGTTATTAAACCAGTATAAAATATGTAAATTAGCAATAATAAAATCCTCTGTAAATGAACAGTATCAAAAATATTAAAATTTGTAAACTGTACTGAGCAGATTAAATAGATACACATACACACTTTATACAAAGGTGTTAAAAGATCAGCTCTAACCTGAAGATGATGAACTCGACAATCTATTAATACAGATATGGGTAAGTAGTATTATTCTTTTTAAATTTTTATAACCAATTATGACTTTATTTGCAGATTCGACATTATTCAAAAGTAAGTGGATATATATTGCATAAAAAACAAGCTTAAGATTTTATTAGCAACATGTCATATCAAATAGTTAAGTAATGTTCTTGTGTTAATACATACAGTGTGGAACAGCCAAATGAAATAAATTCATTATCTCAATTATTGTGCATATTTTTTAAAAATCCCTAGGTACCTACGTCGATTTTGGATTCTGAAATGACATCCTGCAACGTACAAATTTCATCTTTTATTTCAGCCCCGTTCGAGTGGCAGTTGCAACCCCTAAATTTTTTAATGGGAAGTAAGGACTTGTGATACCTTATTTGGAACATATTTTTACATTTTTAGATTCAGGATGTCATTTTGGATACAGCTATAGCATATTGAGATAAAAATATTAATGGCTGATATTTTTATGAGCAAATTTAATTTTTTATCTAGGCGGCCGTAATCCCAAAAAATGTTTTGCTTTGCTTGGAACGCCCCGTGTAATTAATCAAAAAATATATTTTTGACATTATGCCACATGGCATTTCTGTTATAAGATTTTAAACATTTCGGAAATCATTTTTCCAAATTAACTAATTTTTTTTAAATGGCACCATTGTGGCTCACTACGTTATATCAATAAAGCATTTAATTACCGATTACGTGGTACCAAATAATTCACAATATCTTCATATTATTATACATTAAAATACAAAAGAATAACATTCAACTAGAAATGAAAAAAAGTTATAATATTTAACAATGGATCTCTATCAAGTAGGTGCCTTTGATCTCCTGAATCAAAAAACGTAAAAATATATACAGGGTGTTCGATTTAAAATTCCAAAGTCAGCATCATTTTCGGCGATACCTGAAGCATTAAGTAAATAAATAATATAAAGAGGCGCAACCGTCAAGGGGCCGAGATTTTAGTATTGTATTTTTTGCCAATAGTTTCAGGATTGTTTTCAATTTTTAGTGCTACGAGAAGGTATTTGTTATTTGATTGCATAGCCCTAAATATTGTAGATAATTCTATAATTATTGGCAAAAAAATACAACACTAAAATCTCGGCCCCTTGACGGTTGCGCCTCTTTATATTATTTACTCAATGCCTGAAGCGAAAAATGTTAAATCGGCCGAATTAATGCATATTAGCCGTTATTTGACGTGCCCAAATTTGAAATTCATATCTTGTAAAACCAAGAAGATATAGATAGATGCAAGTGACATCTCGTGGTCACCTGGTATATTCTGGGCTTTACAAGATATGAATTTCAAATTTGGACATGTCAAATAACGGCAGAATATACATTAATTCGACCAATTTAACATTTTCGGTTGCTTCCGGTTTCACAGGAAATGATGCTAACAATGGATTATTAAATGGAACGCCCCGTGTATTTTCACATTTTTTTATTCACGGGGTCAAAGGCATCTGCTTCATAGAGATCCACTGTTAAATATTATGAGTTTCTTTTTTCATTTATATCTTGTTGAATGTTATATTATTCTTATGTATTTCTATGTATAATAAATATGAACAACATAAAATGCTTTATTGAAATAACGTAGAGAGGTCTCATTTAAAAAAAATAGTTATTCTGAAAAAATGATTTCCGAAATGTTCGAGATCTTATAACACAAATTTCATATGACATAATACCATAATTGTATTTTTTGATTAATTATTGAAGTAAAATAAAACATATTTTTGGGGTCACGGCCGCCTAGAAGAAAAATTAAGTTTGCTCATAAAAATATCAGCCATTAATATTTTTATCTCAATATGCCATAACTGTATCCAAACTGACCTGAATCAAAAAATTGTAAAAATATATAGGGTGTTCCATTTAAAAAATCAAAGTTAGTTTAATTTCCGGTGAAACCGGAAGTGACGGAAAATGTAAAATTGGTCGAGATATTTGACGTGCCCAAATTTTCAAAATTCATATCTTGTCAAACCAAGAAGATATAGCAAGCGTCATTTCATGGTCACCAGGTATACCGTGCCTTCAATTTTCGTAGCTACATGGAGATAAAGTGATCGTGTACATTCGAAGTAGTGGGGAGTATCGTGTGCATGGTAAATTCACGTTCACGAATGCAAACGCGTATGAATGAGTTTGCGTATGGACAATGATACATGGCAGCTATCCCCACTATTACGGTCGGACTCACGAGCTTTACCGAATATTTTCTTGTGTAGTGTTTTGAAATAAAGGCACGGTATGTTTTGTGTTCCAAAAGTAACGAATTTAATTTATATTTTTTTGTTTGCCTTTTAGAAAAGCAAAATATAGGTCACCTAGTATATTATAAAAAGTGTGACTTTTCTATAATATTGACAATTTTTCTTCGCCATATTTCACAAAGCTATAACAGTAATATTTTTTTACATAGGACACCATATGATATAAACTCTGTTTAAAAAATAATTAACTCTATAGATTTTACCCTTTTACCAACTTGTTTAAGTAGTTTTCGAGAAATGTGCCAAAAATGGTCTGTATGAGGAGAAAATAAATTATAAGAGTGATTAAAGAAAAACCCTAAGCCGGCTACTCACTACACGGTACTTGGTAAGTACTTATCAAGTACTTGGCAAGTCGCACGTTGTGTGTATGAAAATTCGCATAGACTTGGCGAATTACTTGCATTTCCCGTCGTGTGTCGGAAAACTCTCCCAAGTCAAAGGCGGGCGAGTCTATTGTTTTTATAATTGTACCTATGTGAGCGCTACATTACGCGGACTTTACTTGCACGAGTATACAGATCTTGTTTACAGTAAAGTATGTGTGGTTAACTTGTGTTGTGTTAAAATTTGGTATTATTAATATATTGGTATTATGGAATGGACCAATGATTTAACATTTCAGTTTTTGGATATTTATATGAGAAGGAACCGATTATTTGAGATCCATCTCAAAAATTACACAAAAATAGAAACGAAATCCATGATGCTTGGAAACGCATACAAACTGACCATAACTTAATGTTATAAAAGCAGCTAGAGCTGTCGTAGTGTCACTTTCGTCCATCTTTAAAAATTACTCGTCTTTCGATTCGCACTTCCCGAAATAATTGCAACTTTTAAAGTAAGCACGTAATGTGTACAATCTACTCGAACTCGGACAAGTACTTGCCGAATTTATTCCAAGTCAAGTCACTTGCCAAGTATCGCGTAGTGAGTAGCCGGCTTTATTACTTGATTGACAAAAACAAATTAAATAAAAATGATAAAAAAACAATAAATCTTCAGATAGATATGCTAATTTAGAAAAATATTATTGTTTCATAGAATAGCCTTCCAAGATTTTTAAATGTTTTCAAAATTATTAAAGGTAAACTAACAGGTAAAACCTAAAAAATAACTCGGTAAATTCTTTGAAGTCATTAGTTTGTAAAGGGTCATTGGCTGGATTGTGACTACTCCTCTAATTTTATTATTTTTATTAAATAACTATATATTTCTTTACGAAATTTTAAGGCTTTACCTGCAGTTTATTACCAACTATACAGTTGACATACAAGGTGTTTTAAAGAACGTGTGCGAACAAAGTTGTATTTTTTAAATGGAACACCCGCTATATATTTGCATGTTCGAATTCTACTAAAAATTATAAGCATTCTTTGTCATATCACCATACATCAAAATTAACTATTTCCGAGTATACAGGGTACTTTCAGGTGCTGTATATTCTAACAGGTGAGACTCAAAGTAAAATAACTTCTACATTCCTGTCTTAGTTTTTTATTCCCTACCCGAATATGTCAACTTCCTGTTCAGCTTATATCAACTGGAAATCTAAAATGGGGTTATTGTCTGGATTTGGACTCCTCTTCTACTCTTGTCATTTTTAACAAAAAAAATCCAATAATTTAGTACCTAGTTTTCTATTCTATTTAAATTAATAAAAGCTATTATTTTACTAAACTACACGGAAGCAAGTAAAATATTATTACCCAATACAAAAATGTTACAGAGTGACAAAAATGCGATAAATTATAAAGCGCACAAGAACTGGGAATGACATATTGCAAAATATTATGTCTCCTTTTAAAGTGTCTAAAAAAATATTGGCCCTATTACTCTATTATCTAAAATTCCACACCATACATTTACCGATGAACGGCCCAGAGCTTTTAATCTGACTGCACGAGGATTTTGTAGAGCCCAGATAATTTGCTTTATTAAATTTAAAGGTGTTCATATGCTGAGCATAATTTAAACTGTTAACTTATTTTAGACCAGGTGGTATGGGCGCAGTCGTTTTGAAGTAAATGCGGACTGATTTTTTTTGCTGGAGACAGTGCCGATTATGAAAATCTATGTTACCAAAAGGTAACCTGGTCTGATATTGTTTAAAACAGTTTAAAAAAAAGGGAAAAATAACATTTTTTTACTCAAACTAATTATTTTTATATTTTTCGACCGATTTCCAACAATAATTATTTTTCGTTAACTTGATATTTTTAATGTTATTAATTTTTAAAAATTAATAACTGAAAATATCTCTTCCTTTTTTAGGATTTATTATATCTCTTGAAATTACTATCGAAAAAACTTGTTTTATCTAACAAATATTCAAGTTAACCAGTTTAAAACTGGGAAATAACCTCTACACCTTTGACGTGATGTCAGAGGAACAATTAGAGGGTGTTCTTTGACGACTAATAGGAATTAAAATAATACAAAAACACTGCGCTCACGTTTTGGAATCTATCTGTTTCCTTTTTCAAAGTGTAGGCTTTAGATTTTTATGTTACGTATAGAATAACACGGTGTAAAAGAAAATTGTTATTATTATTATTCTACACATTACATAAAAACCTAAAGCCTAAACTTTGAAAAAGGAATCAGATGTAGTTTAAGAAACGCCGGCGCAGTGTTTTTGTATTCTTTTAATTCATACTAGTTGTCAAAAATCACGCTCTAACTGTCCCTCTGACATCACGTCAAAGGAGTAGAGGTTACTTCCCAGTTTTAAGCTGGTTAATTTGAGTATTATTTAGATAAATCAAGATTTTTCGATAGGAATTTCAAGAGATATGGTAATAAATCCCCAAAAAGAAAAGAAAGAGAAAAAATTTATGAAATGAAACAATTGGCATTTAAACAATATGAACAGTTCTTGTTGGAAATCGGTCAAAATATATAAAAAAATTAGTTTAAGTAAAAAATCGTAATTTTTCTATTTGTTATAACAAAAATTGTTTTAAACAATATCAGACCAGGTTACCATTTGGTAAGTTTCAAAACCGATTCCAGCAAAAAAATTAAGTCCGAATTTACTTCGAAACGACTGCACCCATACTGGTCTGCTACACAAACGAATAATATTCTAGCGCATCATCTTAATACGAACTCACCCCCCACTCCCGCTCAAAATATGTGGCAACACTGCTGGAGGCGTAACCGAACTCTAGTGTACAAAAACTTATACAAAAGAGCCGTTTCCGCTACTCAGTATTTGGAGGTGTGTTACATTTACAAATATGGCAAAAATTTGTATATATTCAGAATGCTTATTTCTTACCCCTCTCTTGGTGCTTGTGTAGAGGTGTGTTATTATTTACCATTTGCACAAAATACACACAAAAAACGTACTTCCTTAACGTGGAGGCTTGGGTGCCGGTGTGATGTATGGAGGCGAATAAGATAGCCGTGCACGTATATATATATATATATATATATATATATATATATATATATATATATATATATATATATACATATAAACCGGCATTATCAGGCCCAAAATTGTATGTCTTTAGAGTATACTAAGCCCGACACCTACTTACGAAGCCCGACTCCGGGCTTGGTAAAAACTTACGTGTATATTTAAGTGGTTAAGCTTGGTAGGGCTAATGGAACGTCCTCCCCAAATTTTTGATGGGCTTGGTAAGGTCGGTATTTCTCTCAAAATATACAGAATTAATTCCGAAAATTTCATATAGAGGGCGCACAACTTGATCAGTATATACAATGATAATATATGACCGATTTAGCGAAGCCCAGTATTTTATTCGTATGATGCGTAGCCCGAAAACTTGCCAACATCGCATCAGGTAAAGTAGCTGTCTCTTCTAATGAAACAATTGAAAGTTACCGTGAATAAATTCATTTTATTAAGAAACACACCAATTAAAAAACTGGAAGTAGTCAGTACTATGATAATTTTCACTAATAATAATTGTCAGGTACAGTTTTGTTTATAAAAATAAAAGCCAATACATTTTTAATGGGTTCATTTTAGGTGGATTACTCTATAAATAATCACGAAACTCGAACCGTCATTATTTTTAAATTAGTCGATGTAATTCGATGTCAATTTTAATTCTCTTTTAATTTATGGTTAAATGCAGTTTATTCAACTGTTAAAGCTGTTCATCCATTTAAGTTTTGCATAAGGAAGCAACTGAATCAAATAAGAGAAAATTAAAGTTAGAATTAGAATATTATGTTTTTTTTCTAAACGGTTTTACTGATTAAAAAATTATAAAGTGTTTGGAATTTAAGAATACTATTATCTAAAGAGAAAAATACAGTGGGTCCCAGGATCAGGTAACGCACTCTTGTAAACTATTTTATTTTTGATTTGCCGAGAAAAAGTCATTCTTTGTAAAAAGTTTTGCTTGTCTTAGGAAGCCATAAGCAGCCGTCAAACTTGAGATCATTTTACAGTGTATTCTAAAATTGTTTTATGGCATTAGTATTTCTACATGCAGCCAGTCACTTACTTCTAAAAATTAGAATATAATTTTTCTTATTAGATTTTATTTAACATTTTCTACTTTAAATTTATTTATTTTTAATTTATTTTTTGAAATTAGGTTGATTCCTACTTTAATTTTGATTATTGGTTGAGTTTATCAACCTGAGCGAATTGAAGCTGGTATTTATTTATTATTTTATACTTAATTAGTTTCTTTACCTATAATAATTTCAATTTTTTTTTATCATGAAAAATGTAATTCTTTAAGTTTTTATTTTTTTTTAATAATAATGTAAATAGAGTTTTTATATATTTATGTATAAATTTAGTATTTTTTGTTAAAATACGTATATTTTTTATTCATTTATGATTACCTAAAGCTCATGTAGAGGCTTCTGTTTCAGGGTCAATAATTTTGGCAGGTATTATATTAAAATTGGGAGGTTATGGATTCTTACGTTTAATAATATTATTTATTGAAATTGGAATAAAAATTCATTATTTTATTATTATTGATTTGTATTCGTCAAAGAGATATAAAATCTTTAATTGCTTATTCTTCAGTTGCACATACAGTGTGTCCCTAAACTACGTTCGGAATATTCGGGAGGTGATTGCATGCGCGAAAATATGAAGAAATGTTCCTATGGACGGGTCCGCAAATGGCTCCTAACGGAGCTACGGCCCACTGAAGTTGGCGCCCCAAATATATATTTTTTAAATATCTCAGGAACTCTTTGAGCCACTGACATAAAATTTGGCATGCTATCTACCGTTAGTAAGGGTTATGAATCTGCATTATCAACAATAGAAAATATTAACCAGAGGCGTACTAAACTGAAGGGGGCTCCTATATTTTTTCCACCAATTTTTTTGTTTGTCATTTTCTTGCATTTATGATATAGGAATGAATTTCCTGAACAATTTTACGTAAGAAAGATCCCCTTGTTGGAGAGCCGTTTTCAATAAAAATGGGATTATGTAAAACGGTGTTTAACTTACGTGCAGGTAGATTTTGAAGATAGGTAATTAATTAAAATCTAGTGGGCACCCGTCAAAATCTGATAGACTTCTGTCAATTTTATTATTAATAATTCAAAACAGTAGTTAGTTGTTGATGGTGCTTCTTCTGTTGAATTTGAATTAAAACTCAAAAATGGAGGCATGCATTGGGGCGCCAACTTCAGGGGGTCGTAGCTCACTTAGAAGCCATTTGCGGACCCATGTCCATAGGAACATTTCTTCATATTTTCGCGCATGCAATCACCTCACGAAATTTCCGAACGTAGTTCAGGGACACCCTGTATAGTGATAGTATTAGCAGGTATTATAACTTTAAATATTTGAGGGTTTTGAGGTTCTCTGGTAATGATAAATGCTCATGAATTATGTTCTTCTGGTTTATTTTGTTTAGCTAATATTTCTTGTGAACGAATAGGGAGACGAAGACTTTATTTAAATAAGGGATTTTTAAATTAAATTATACCTAGACTTTCATTATGACGATTTTTACTTTGTTCCTCTCATATAGCGGCTCCTCCCTCTTTAAATTTAATAGGAGAAATTTTGTTAATTAATAGTTTAATTTCATTTGTTGAATAAGAATATTATTTTTATCTTTAATTTCGTGTTTTAGAGCTGTGTATTCGTTATTTTTATATTCTTTTTCTCAGCATGGTAATTTTTATTCAGGGACATTTTCTGTTTATCAAGGAATTTTACGAGAATATTTATTATTATTTTTACATTGAATACCTTTAAATTTATTAATTTTAAAGGGTGAATATTTGGTGTTATGAATTTAATCTAAGTAGTTTATAAAAAATATTGATTTGTGATTTCTAAGATATAGTTTTCTATTTTAGGTAATTATTCTATTTGTAAATTTATTTTAATTTATTTTTATTAATTTTTTTATCACTTTTTTTCTCTTAGGCTACATTTTTTAATCCAAAAGTTTAATTTAATTATTGAATTAAATTTATTAACATTAAATTCTTTATCTGTAATTATAACTATCTTATTAGATTGAATGTCGTTATTATTTATAAGATTTGTTTTATTTATTTCTTCTATAGTAATTTATTATAGTCAAGAATATTATGTTTGATGATGAAAATTTAAATCGATTTATTTATTTGGTGGTTATATTTGTTTTATCAGTAATATTATTAATTATTAGACCTAACTTAATTTCAATTTTATTAGGCTGTGATGGATTAGGTTTAGTTTCTTATTGTTTAGTAATTGATTACCAAAATGTTAAATCTTTTAATGCTGGGATATTAACAACATTATCTAATCGTATTGGAGATGTTGTTTTACTTATATCTATTGCTTGAATAATAAATTATGGAAGAAGGAATTTTATTTTTTATTTGGATTTAATAAAAGAAGATTTTTCTATAAAATTAATTTCATATAAATATGGTAGTTTTAGGGGCTATAACTAAAAGAGCTCAAATTCAAATTTTCTTCTTGATTACCTGCTGCTATAGCAGCTCCAACTCCAGTTTCTTCTTTAGTTCATTCTTCAACTTTAGTTACAGCTGGGGTTTATTTATTAATTCGTTTTAATTTTTGTTTTTCCTCAAATTTAATATTAATTTTATTATTAATTTCAAGTTTAACTATATTTATATCAGGTTTAGGCGCTAATTTTGAATTTGATTAAAAAAAAATTATTGCTTTATCAACATTAAGTCAATTAGGTTTAATAATAAGGATTTTAGCTTTAGGAGAGTATAAATTAGCTTTTTTTCATTTATTAACTCATGCTTTATTTAAAGCTTTATTATTTATATGTGCAGGAAATATTATTCATAATTTAAATAATTGTCAAGATATTCATTTCATAGGAAAATTAAATAAGCATATACCATTAACTTGCACTTTTTTTAATATCAGAAAATTTTCTTTGTGGGTTACCTTTTTTATCTGGATTTTATGAATTTAGTTCTGTCCATGTTGGGTCAAATTATTATTATAATAATTTCATTCAACACTTATGAGTTGAAAATAAGGGTTTCCCAAAATAAGTGTAATATATTAACTCAGTTGGGCTTGGTAAGGTGACGCTATGAAGTGGCTTTACAAGTACTGGAAAATATATGATTAAGTGAATATTAAATAAGGTTACCCCTCTCCTCTAGCAAAATGTATATAAATTGTCCTACGCGCAGTCACGTGAAATACGCACTTCTAAATACAATAGGAAGCCCGGGCTTCTGAGAGCCGGTGATATGTACCAGGCTTGGTATAGGTTGTTGGGTACGTATATGAGGTTGAAGTATTTGCATGAGCGTGTAAACGATGTTTGACAGTCGCACGTCTGATATAACACAAACCACAGCTGTAGCAAAAAGTAATTCCTCATCATAATTTCCCGTTTTTTTTTGTCAAAAATCAACACTCTTGATATACTAACTGTGTAAGGTAGACTGAACGTTAAATGAATACAGCGACGGTCATTTGTGCAAATTTGCATGCACAAATCAGTTGCGCAAATTGCATGAGCATCTAAACAGATGTACAACGACTCAGTACATTTGTGCAAATTTGCATACACAAGCCAACTGGCACAATTTGCATGACTGTCTAAAAGCGCCTTAACCTTGGAACAACGAATTTACTTGATCAAATGCTATGGAATCGGAAATGTTTCTTATAAATACGCTATTGAAGTTTTCAATGAGAAGTATCCAGATGTTACAGTGATTCACAGTATGTAAATTAATTTATAAATTTGATACCACCGGGGAAGTAAAATTTGTGAAAAAAAATAAAAACATTTAAATGAAGATGACGCTGCTACCTGTGCAGTTTTAGACTGTAGATTGTAGAACACCCAAGATGGTCGTTAAATTTAGGTATTAGCAAATCTCATATTCAGAGGATAGCTTAGGCTAGACTCCGCCTGAAATAAAGTCATTTTATTATTATGATTATTATTATTATTTCGTGCATTCGAACCTAAATTAATTCACAAACTTCAAGTTGGAGATGATGCTCGTCGTTTGGACTTTTGCTTAACGGGGTGAGAAAATTTTAACAGATAGATCATTTTATCGAAATATTTTATTCGTGAACGAATCTACTTTTAAGACTAATGGGCCATGGGGTAGTTTCCTCTCAAAATTGTAGGTACTGGGCTCAGGAAAATCCAATTTTCCGATTTATCACTAACAGTCGAAAGTTTAAAAATGACATATTGCATCATAGAATAAACGGTCCTTATTTTATTGATAGAATTTTGAACTAAGATACTTATTTAGAACTTTTAAATAATTTTGTTTTGGAAATTGGACAATGAAAATTTAAAACGTAGAAGAATAATTTTTCAACAAGACGGATGTCCAGCACATTCTACAATTCGAGTTCGAGTATTTCGGCCGCAACGATTTCGAAGACGACGTAGATTTAGTAAAGCAAAAAATTGTAGAAGCTCTTGCAACCATAAATGAAGATGTGACCTCTAATGCATACGAAGAATTTAAAAAAAGATTAGAGAAATGTGTACTTTTTGGAGGTCTACATGTAGAATAGTTCTCAACTTAGTTAAATGAAATGTAATTTTTTTGAAATTAAGTACTTTAAATAATTGGAAACACATTGCTAAATAAAATGTTCAATAAAGATGTAAAAAAGCAATTCACTTAAAAGTCAAATTTTCAAATTTTTAGAATACCCTGTATAATTTATCTTAAGTTTGACGACTGCTTATGACTTCCTATGGCAAGGAAAACATTTTATAAAGAATAACTTTTAGTAAATATAAAAGAGTTTACAAGAGTGCGGTACCTCATCCGGAGACACACCTGGTTTGCCCAACTAAATATGATAATAAGTCCCATTAGAATGGGTCATTCGCGATGCCATACTTTTGACTCGTCCTGTATGAAATACAAATTATTGCTTCCGGTAACATCAAAAAATTATATTTTATTCCTAATAGATTTTTGTAATATTTTGTGGTTTGACCAGAAAAAAATCGATTTTTAAAAATTACTCTATTTTATTTGTGTCTCGCCCTGTATACAAACACATATTTGTCACAATATATTATTTGAAGTTAAAGAAATAACATTCATGCAAAAAATTGCAATCGAATCCTTAAATTGCTATAGATATATCGGGTGGTCCAAAAATAACCGGAATTTTCATTTTATCCCATAACTTCTTTATTTTTTCATCGATTTTCAACCTGTTGGGCTCGTTTGACAGCTAAAGCCTCCAGCTAAATAATTCTCTGTCAGACACTGATATAATGATCATAAATGTCAAGGCTGACGTACTTAAACTTGAGCAATTTTTAATAACTGATGGAATTTTGTTGAAATGCCGTATTTACAAACGGTTTGCTTTATGCTCATGGCTCGTCTTCTGGCAATATTTTGGTGGGCAGTTTTTAAAAACTTATAAAGGTGTATAACGTAGTCATGTACACTGTACACCACAACAACAGTATCAAATTAATTCTTAACAGAGTTACCTATGCAGTTATCGTCATGGTTACAAAACAAATGAACATTGATTCATAACTGTTATTTCAGTCAGCTGTTTTTAAAAAGTGTCTTGTGGTACCTAGTTTTGTTATAATGGTGCTGTCAGATGAAGACAAGATTTTCATTAAGTATCTGTGGGAATTTGTAGAGGTTTTAAAACTAGCATAATTTTTATTGAACATGGAATACGGCTTAATTTTCAACAGTATTGCGAAGTTGTTCCGAGTCAAATGTTACCTTAAATTAGTGATTTCATACTCATGCAAATTAGTCGGTCTTGGTAACTACAATGAAATTTTAGGATGGACACTTGGATTTTTAAGAGAACATGCAGCAAATTTTATTGAACAAGAACACTGGCCTCCTAATAGTCCAGATCTTAATCCCCGTGACAATTACTTTTATATTTACAAGAACGGTTGTATAAGAATGGTCGTCATTTCAATAATTTAGGTGAATTGCGACAAAGAATTTTAGACTGTTGGGAAGAAACTGACCAGCAAATTATTAAATAAGCAATAGACGGTTGGCACAGGCAGGTTCAGCTCGTTGTGAACGCTAATGGAGGTCATGTTCCATTATTTAAGTATTAATTTTGACAATAAGTTATTGTTATTTAGTTAAATGATTCGTAATTAAATTATGTTTCTGGTTCATCCCGTTATTTAATTAGATTTCATTTATTATTCATATCTTCGTAAGTCCTTAACCGATTTTCGTGATCTATAATACGTTCCAATGTTCTTAGAAGACAAGGCCTCAAGATCAAAGAAAGCCTAAATTCGCCATTTTAAAAAAATTCTAGAGGCTTTTAAATATTAGGTTAATTTGATTACTTCCGCCATATTGGATTTATGATTCATGTCAATTTCTGAGATTTAATATTGTACTGGAATGCATTGGGTTTTAAATGACCCAAAAAAAATTAAAATCGGCAAAGAATCAAAAAAGTTATAAAGGATAATAAAAAATTCCGGTTTTTACCATTGCTGCCGAAATGTTTACAACACGCTTCTACATTTTCTGGTACAGTTCCGTAGTTCCTTGACCGATTTTTAAAAACTACCCACCAAAATATTGACAGAAGACCAGTCATGACAAACCGTTTGTAAATGCGGCTTTTCAACAAAATTCCAGCAGTTACTAAAAATTGCTCAAGTTTAAATACGTCTGCCTTGACACTTATGGTGATAATATCAGTTTTTGATAGAGAATCAAATAGCTGGAAAATTTGTCTGTCAATTGAATCCAAAAAGTTGAAAATCGGTGAAAAAATAAAGAAGTTATACGATAAAATGAAAATTCCGTTTTTTTTGGACCATATTATATAAAAATAACCACTTTATATCTTTATCACCCTGTACCTTAGAAACTAGTCACAGGATAGAGTTGGGACCTTGACAGTTCTGATCAGGAAATTAAAATCTACAACATACTAACACTAACATTTTAGCAAAAATTCACCTAGAGCCATTTTTGCCTATATGTATTTTGTGCGGGCCCTTTAGTTTTCTCCATGTTGCGGAAAAATTATTATTATAATAATTTTGTTAAACAGCTACGAATGTTTCAAAACGTTAATTATTGTAATAAAATACTTGAGAACATGAAAATAAAGGCAACGTTGCTGGGCTTCTCAAAATGCGTAAACTGTATTAACTATATACAGTCGGGCTTAGTAAGGTGGTGATGTGAAGTAGCTTGAGGGGGCTTGGGAAGAACTGGGAAATATATATTTAAGTAAATATTAAATAAGGTTACCCCTCTCCTGTTGCTAAATGTATATAAATTGTCCTATGCGCAGTCACGTGAAATACACACTTCTAACTACAATAGGAAGCCTGGGCTTCTGAGAGCCTGTGATATGTACCGGGCTTGGTATAGGTAGTTGGGTACGTATATATATATATATATATATATATATATATATATATATATATATATATATATATATATATATATATATATATATATATATATATATATATATATATATATTACTCTTTATTGCATCGGTTTTCAACATACGATAACTTTTTTTTTTATTTTATTTTATTGTACTGCAAATTTACAATCTACTTTAGAGAAATACAAAGTAATAAGTAAATGATTTGTGGGGATTTTGACTCGAATCAGGCACCATCCACTGATGGTTCTCTGAGGTTCACCTGGATATGTCTTCTGGCCACAATCTCCTTAGCCTCCTTGCTGCAAGTGGTTGATTAAAGATATCATTTATAAGCTGGTTACTATGGTCAGAACTGCGATTTTTATGTTTGATTGAATATGGCCTTATAACATCCTTGATAAATGGTATGCCGAGATCTTCGTGTAACGTTTGATTTGATACATACCAGGGGGCATCTGCTATCATTCGCAGGGTTTTGGATTGGAAAGTCTGAAGGATTTTTGTATTAGAAGGTTTACTAGTGCCCCATAATTCTATACCATATGTCCAAACTGGTTTTAATATGATCTTACATAAAATTAATTTATTTTCTATAGATAATTGTGATCTTTTTTTTATTAGCCAGTGCATGTTTTTAACTTTCAAGTCTAGTTGACGTCTTTTCATTTTTATATGTGTTTTCCATGTTAATTTTTGATCTAAATGAAGCCCAAGATACTTTACCTCTGTTTTTACTGGTATTGGAGCGTTATTTATGCTTACTTGTGGGCACGTGCCTCTTTTTGTGGTGAAGGTTATTTGTGTAGATTTATTCGTGTTGACGTTAATTTTCCAGTGTTCAAGCCAGTTTTGCAGCAGATTAAGGTGATTTTGCAGTTTTTCGGATGCTCTTACCGGATCAGTGTCTGATGAAAGGATTGCTGTATCGTCTGCAAATGTCGCCATTAGCGTATCATTTGTTACTGGGACGTCTCCTGTGAATATTAGGTACAGGAAGGGCCCTAGGACACTGCCCTGTGGTACGCCGGATTTAATGAGGTGGTAGTTGGATAAGGCGTCGTCGAGTCTGACTTGAAAATAACGATCACTTAGATAGGATTTTAATATTAGGTAAAGTTGATCTGGCAGATGATTTTTTAATTTATATAATAGTCCCTGGTGCCAGACTTTGTCAAAGGCTTGTTGTATGTCAAGGAAGACTGAGGCACACATTTTCTTTTCTTCCAGACACTGCTTGATTTTGTTTACTATTCTGTGACATTGTTGGATAGTAGAGTGGTTTTGCCTGAATCCAAACTGGTGATCAGGGATTAAGTTGTTTACGAGTACCGTTTCTTCTATTCTGTTAAGGATAAGTCTTTCAAATACTTTGGACATAATAGGCAAGAGGCTGATCGGTCTGTATGAGGCAGTTTCCGTTGGCGGCTTTCCAGGCTTAGCAATCATAATAATTTGCGCATATTTCCATTGAATAGGAAAGTAGGAAAATAGGAAAGTAGCATAAACGTAACATACTATTAAAGATATTTGTTAATAGTACAATTATTGCTGTTCTTGGTAAATTCTTTAATATGTCTCCAACTATAAGATCGTAACCAGGTGCTTTGTATGAGTTGAGTAGTCCAATTTCTTTACGAATTTCCTTTGGTGAGAATGATTTTACTGGAGGTGATAGCTGACATGGGACTGTTAAGTAGTTTTCTATTTCTGCATCGTCGTTGTTATTAATTTGTGGTGTGGTATATACGCTGGCGAGGTATTCTGCGAACTCGTTTGCCATTTCCACTTTTGACCTTGTCCAAGTTCCATTGGGTTTCCTAATTGGCGGAATAGCAACTATTGGTCTCTTAAATTTCTTTGTAGCTTTCCATAGTGAATGGTCTACAGGAGACAGTTTGGTAATATATGATTTAAAGGTTTCGTTTCTTGCTGACTGTATAGCCGAGCTTAATTTATGGGTAAGTCTATTTAGATGAGTTTTATCTATGGGGTTTCTAGTTAGGTGCCATCTGCGACGGGCTCTACGTTTGTCATAGACAAGTTCTCTGATGTGAAGTGGTATGTTATGGTTTTCTTTCATTACCTTAAGCCTTTCAGGTGTGGCTTCCCATGCTGCATCTTGGATCAATTTTGTTAGGTATTGGGTAACTTCTTCGATGTCTTGATTATCTTTTAATCTCTTATCTAGTCTGATGTTACAATTAATGTAGTCTTGGAACTGTTTCCAGTCTGTGTTTTTGGTGCACAGCCTAGGTGGTGGTTTTTTCCAGATTACATTTGTGCTCAGGGTTATTATAATAGGGCTATGGTCGGAGCTTAGGTCTTGGTTTGATTCTATTAAAGTATTTATGTCTGAAATTCCTTTGGTTACAGCAAAGTCCAATAGATCGGGAATTTTGTTTATATCGGTAGGCCAGTAAGTTGGTTCTCCGGTTGATAAGATATTTAGGTTATTTTGCTGTATAGTATTCAGTAGATTCCTACCTTTTGGCGTAGTGAGTCTGGATCCCCATGCAATGTGTTTAGCATTCCAATCGCCTGCTGTTATGAAGTGCGAGCCAAGTGTGAGAAGGTATTCTTGATATTCGTCACGAGAGATAGTGTGACGTGGTGGGCTGTAGATTGCAGCGATAGTCATGGGTCGGGATAAGGCCTCCAGTTTTAGGATTGTGCTTTGGATTTTGTTTGTGATGTATGGTTGCAGTACGTAGTGTTTTAAAGTTAATTTGATACTAATAGCTGAGCCTCCATTAGCTGTTCCATCAGGATGTTTTGCATGGTAAACTGTGTAATATGGTATTTTGATGACTGTTCGTTCAGTTGAGTGACTCTCAGAGATTAATAGGATATCAATTTTGTTCATTTTTAAAAACAACGTAATTTCTTGCACATGATTTGATAGCCCGTTGGCGTTCCAAGCTGCTATACGATAACTTAAGCACACATATTAAAAGTTCAAAGAGACATTTTAAAATAATTTCAGGTTTATCAACATTTTTTTTTTTGCGAATACGACACAATTATAGGTACAATTATAATTATTATAAAAAATTTTCTTGTTAAATTAGATCAGATTATATTCTTTATTAATTCTTAATGCCAATTACAAAGTATTTAATAGAATAAGTCAGTTTTACAAAAAATGTAAGTTTTACAAAAAATGTAAGTTATACAAAAAATGTAACATGTAAAATGTGAGATAAAACAACAAGTATACGATATTTAAAATCTCCACATTGTTCATCCAATCACAATACACTTTACAAATAAAATATGCACATATAGTATAAAACCTGTAAACAAACAATATTAATAATAACATTAAAACATATATAAATTTAAATTTGTTATTTGACCTAAGTAACTAGTCCTAAGGCACACAAAATTCTGATAGAGAATAGTAGCAGTTCTCTAATAGAAACACTTTTAATTTTTTTTTAAATAAAAACACATTTTCACAAAATTTTATATTGTTCGGCAAGCGGTTAAATAACCTTGGTCCTATAAATCTTGGTGACTCACTGGTCATTTTTAATCTTGCGGAGGGCTCATGCATTTTATTTTTTTGTCTTGTATTGACACTGTGATAGTCACTGTTTAAAATGAAATCGTTCTGGTTTTTAAAAACATATGTACAAATTTCGAATATATAAATGCTAGATAAGGTAAGAATTTTATATTATTTAAAGATATTCTTACACGTGTGAGTATTAGGTATGCCGGCAATACATCGTAAAATGCGTTTTTGTGCAATAAAAACATTTTTAGACATAACGGAATTTCCCCAGAAACAGATACCATACCTTAAACGCGAATCGACCAAAGCATAGTATAAATTAATAAGTTGTTCTCTTGAAAGAACCCCCCCTAATATTTCGAAATAGATACGTCATGGATGAAATTTTGGATACCAGGGTTTCATATTGATGCTTCCAGGTTAAACATTCATCAAGGTATACCCCTAAAAACTTTACATTATCCTTTGTACTAGAAATAGTGGTGCTATCTATTTTTATATTGAAATCGTCGCATTTTTTCCGCCTACCATGAAATCTAATAACCTGAGTTTTCTCGGTGTTGAGAAATAATTTATTTTGGGAAAACCAGTGGTTTAAGGTTTTTACAATATCGCAACAATTTTGTTCTAAAATACTATGACTTGGATTTGATATTATCACAGAAATATCATCAGCGTACATTGTAAAATGTGCAGCTGATGACAAAAAATCAATATCATTGATAAATAGAAGGAAAAGTACAGGACCCAAGATAGAGCCCTGTGGGACACCCATAGATACATTCAAACACCCTGAGTTAGCACTGCCCATCGTATTTCCACTCTTATATTTTAAGGCTACATATTGCCTCCGGTCTTCCAGGAATGTAGTGATCCAATTTAATGGCAGACCTCTTATACCATAGTCAAATAGTTTTGATTTTAATAAGCGATGACTGATACAGTCGAATGCCCTGCCGAGATCACAAAATATACCAACAGGGCGGGCATTCACCTGCATCAATAAATTCTATAGTTTTATTTAAAAAAGACTGTGCCGGTTGACATACCACTGGAAAAACCATGTTGGTTCTTTGTGATTATTTGATAACACTCTAAGTAATTTAACAATCTATCTAAATAACAATATTCAAATATTTTTGATAGAATAGAAGTTGGGCATCCTTTTTCTTAAAAACTGGTACCGCTTTTCCAGCCTTTAAGCTGTTTGGAAACGTTCCTGTTTCAAAAGATAAGTTCACAATATATGTCAATGGTTTAATAATATAATATAATATATTTTTGATTACAAACCAAGGAATATCATCAGGACCAGAGGATTTTTTAGCTTTAAATTTTTTTGTTATTAAATTTAGCATTTCATTTTCAGTTTTAGAAATAAAGAATGAGTTTGTTGAACTATTCTATGTTGATGAATATTGCTATCTAATTGTGGTATTTGTTTGACAGTAGTATGTGGTGCCTCTATAAAAGAATTGTTGAAAAGTGAGGCGACTATTTGAGGCTGATCATATATAGTGCCTTCATTATTTATGTGAATGTTGGAAATATTTTTTTTCTTATTCGATAATTCAGCTACCTAACAGGATTGTCAGAATGTATTATTTTATTTTGAAAATATGATTTTTTAGTATCTTTTATTAAGCGATTATGATTCTTTTTTGCCATATTATAAATTGCAGTCATGCTAGGACAATTTTTCTTTAATATAAATAAATCCTTTAATTTGGAACTAGATACTCGAACCTCATCATTTACCCATTTCTTATTTAAATATTTATTTCCATACATTCTTTGTTGAGGAAAATGTAAGTTAAAATAGTATACAAAAATATTATTAAAATAATTAAACGCATCATGAATATCCGCAATATTATAGAGGTTTTCCCAAGATTCATTTTTAATTGCAATTTCAAAACTATTTATAGCATTTGGATTAATAACAGCGGAGGGGAAAATCATCCCTCTAGTGGTCAGTTGCTACTAACTGTTTAGGACATACAATGTCTCTGTAACAGATAGCGACTTTACTAAAGTACCAAAGAGCAGGCGTGGACTAAACTATTAATAATAAATAGGATTTGAGGAAACAGCTATTCAACGGACAAAAGCCTCGGTTGCGCTGAATTATACCTACTAATCCAAATTGGTAGCCAAGTTTATTATTCGTCTCTTCAACGCCAAACACAGACCGGTTTCGAACTTCTTATGTTCTCATCAGTGTGCCATAGGTCGTTGAAAAGACGAATAATACAGGCACACCAAGTTAGTGTCTATGACAGACAAGCAATTAATAACAGCGGAGGGGAAAATCATCCCTCTAGTGGTCATGTAATTTCTCCTAAAAACTGCCGAATTTTCGGTATTTATACTACTATTCTGATAATTTATTTCAAAGAGAATAGTTCTATGGTCCGAGATAAAATTATCAAACACGCAACATAATTCTTCACTTTTAAAATTAATGAAAATGTGATCAATTGTACTGATGCTGGTATCTGTTACTCGGGTAGGCCACTTCACAATGGTACTTAAATTAAAACACGATAGTACATTACACAAGGATTTAAAATTTTTTGATACATTGTACGAGTCTACGTTAAAATCTCCACAAACAATTAAGTTCATATTTGGTTTAACCAAATAGTTCAACAGGTCACTAATTTTATCTAGGAACAAGTCTAGATCTCCAGACGGAGATCTGTAACAATTCACTATTATAGTAGTTGTCTTATTTTCTATCCAACAGGCAGCACAAGCTTCAAAATGTTTTTCAATGCAAAACTGGTGAACATTAATATTTCTGACTTGTAAGTTGTCTTTTGCCCAAATGGCAACACCCCCACCGTTAGACGAAGATCTACAGTAATGACTGATTAATAGATATCCACTAACATGTAAAGTATCAATGGAATCCGAGGATTCCCATGTTTCAGTAAAACATAAAAAGTTTAGATTGGCGTAATCACATATGTCCAAATATAAATTGTCAAATTTTTCATTATTAAGACTTTGTGAATTGAGTAATAAGATACTAGGGTCAAGTATTATATTGCTTGGTCTTCCCTTTTCTTCCTCATTTCTAAAAAACGTTGTACACAAGCGCCGTAGGGCCAAACCTTTGGATTCATTGCCTTGTTAAAATTATCCTCAAGAATCTTAACTTTAAAAGATGAATATAATTCGGGGTGTTTAGGATTAATAGGCTCACAGGATAAATAAACATGCAAACGAAAATATGTTTGATTATAAACAATATCATTAAAATAGCTAAAAATTTGTGGCCGTGGCAGAGCATTTTGTAACTTGTGTAATATGTTCACGATTGTTGAAAACCACTAAAATTGGAATATACATATAAGATCGTTTTTAACTGACAGACAACAATACACAAGCCTAAATAACAACAACTCCACATCTCAGTTTGTCAAGAGTGGAGTACCGCAAGGGTCAGTCTTAGGACCCACTCTATTTCTAATATACGTAAACGACTTAAATAAAGCCTTGTCAGATATTGACTTAGTACTCTTTGCAGACGATACTACACTATTGTCATCTGACAAAAATTTAGGTATGCTGAAAACGCGCATGTGTGAGGCAAGGTCAAATGCAACTGAATGGTTCACAACAAACAACCTGTCACTAAATGTAAATAAAACTATAGACATGATGTTCACACATAGACCAATCGATAATTTTCAAAATCCAGAAAAAGTGAAGTTTCTACGTATTATTCTGGACCCAACTTTAAACTGGTCTCATCACGTAGACTATATTCCAAAAAAATTATCAAAAAACATATTCGTCATGAGAAATTTAAAAAATATTGTACCTCAAAAAATACTTTTAACGGCCTATCATTCCTTATTAACATCACATATGACTTATGGTCTGATAAACTGGGGTCATGCCCCACAAGCTGCGAGAATTTTTAGTCTGCAAAGGAAGACCATGCGAATAATGACGAACATGGGATATAGGGAAGATGTAAGACACAAATTTGTCGAACTGGGAATTTTAACATTTCCCTCACTATATATATTCCACTGCTTACTTTACATATATAAGAATAAACTATTATTTAAAAAGCAAAATAACAATCATAAGTACAGTACACGCAATCAAACAAATCTTATGATCAATTACAATAGACTTAAATCTTTAATAAAAGAATCCTTCTACAGTATAAACGAATTTTTAAATTTTAATATGAATACAAATACTGTGTTAAATTTTTAATTATATTATTGAAAATTTTTAAGTAAGTTTTATGTATTTTTTATGTATTTATGATGCGGTGTATGTATTTATTTATTACAAATATTTTAAATTTAGAAATGCTTGTGACATTGTTATTTATAATTAAATTTAAGGTATCTGTATTTTAATCTGTATTTTAATTTATCTTATGTACACAATATCCTC
The DNA here is from genome assembly GCA_963680705.1 of Rhagium mordax. Taxonomy (NCBI): domain Eukaryota; kingdom Metazoa; phylum Arthropoda; class Insecta; order Coleoptera; family Cerambycidae; genus Rhagium; species Rhagium mordax. Next base: position 33,214,288 of record OY796665.1, read on the forward strand.
GACAATATCTTACTGACCTGTGTAAAACTTCGTGTTAAAAACACCAATAAATTGATTTTGATTTTGTCCTCTAAATAACATAATAACTGTGAATGTACATTTGACTTGAATTTTACACTTAAAAAAAATGTTTTCTTAACCGCCTCTCAAGTTACCGAAGTAACCCAGAGAAAATCCTAGCATTTAACAGTGATTAGGCACATCGTCTTATTTAAAAAAAAATTCACAGTCCTTCGCAAAGATGCAACCGGAGGAGACATTGGAAATGACGAAGTAGAACGCAAATTTTGTGATATTTCGGATGTGATAAAAATGAAAATTTGTTGCAAAGTAGTAAATAGTTATTTCATTAACACAAAACATTTTCAAAAATTAAAATCTTATTATCAGTAGTTTTCTTTAGAAATTAAAATAAAAAGTTGTTTTATTAACAAAAACATTCTCATAATAAAAACTAAAATGGTATTATATAAATTTTTTTCACTAACAAACATTTTTAATGTTAAAACTAAAATAATTTAAAATAATTTCGTGAAGATGAAAAGTGATTCCTAACAATTACAAATACCGATATCGATTAATCGCAAACTATTAAACGCAGCTAATAGTACAGGAAAAATGTCCAAACTGAACAAGAACATAGTGAATTCGTTGAAACTTGACATATACGTTTAAAAATACATACCTATGTTTCAAGAAACTTAAAGAGTCCCGAACCGTAATGGGTGTGTCGGAGCTACCTACTTGAAAATTCGTGGGATGAACTAGGTTTTTCACATGCATAATAAAAATTGGCAATTAAACCATGAGAAATTTTCAAAAAATAAGAATATTTTCATTTATAGATAAATATTAATTTTCGACTTTTTTATTAAATTTTTTTACCAATTTTTCGTTTGTTTCCTTCATTTTTTGCTTGTTTTGTGAGTATATTCTGCAAAATGAAAAAGTACATAATCATTGTACAAGTGAGGATTATCGAGTTGTTTAAAATTTTATATATATATATTGAATGAAACACACTTTGTATCTAAAGAAGATCGGAATCGATGGCATATAAATAAATAATTTTATCCATGTATGAATTTAGACATCGTACTCCCTGACAATTTCCGTAAATTTGTAAGCATCTTCAACCTGCTTTTCTGTTGCGGTTGCAGGAGATAAGCTGCAATATTAATTCTGCTGTTGGCACAAAAAGTGTTGTTGTCACAGGTTGCAGGAGCCGTTAATTTTCCTCTATCCCCACTGTTGTGGATTTTTCTCATTGCCAAGCCATTTCTGAATTTTGTAGAATACTCGTAATGAATATTAAGCGACTGCCTCTGAAGTTGGTGGCAATATTTCCAACTTTGATTTTTGTTCGTGCAGCGATTTTTTGAATTGATTAAATCTGTATGAGTTGAGTGAGACATTTGTGATTTTCCTTGCACCGTATACAAGTAGGAAAAGAATTTCACCAGCCTGTTTTACTTGTAAGGGGGTTAAATTCTTGCCATTGAAAGTTCTTACTACATTAACCAACTGCATTTCTTTCTAAAGAAGTTTGATGACTTTTAATTTTTCTTTCTGAAATATTCTAGACGTGGTATCATAACCACTGAAGGCATGAGTCAGTAAAATTGTATTTTTCTACTACCGTCTATATTAATGAACTTTGTAACCCTAGCAACATGCGCGATAACGAAAGTAAACATTCGAGTTACCTGGTTGCTAAGGCGTTGCTATCTACGAAAGTAAAACTTATGCGGCCAGGACAGAAAAGTAGAAAAACAAATTTTAAACGAAATTAATTCGTTCTATTTGAACAAATTAATACAACTAAACAATTTTGTATTAATAAAGAAAGATCTTTCTAGGAAGTATGCCAACATTTTTGTCGGCACGTAGTACCCAACGTAGTACCTACCTACCTACCTCCATTTTAAAAATGCTTCATAAGTTTGCATATACCTTGCTTTGGATTTCTTGGGGTAAAACAAGGCACAAGAAATATTCCCATTTATATCGCCACAAAACATATGTATTTGTTTATTTTAGTTTGAAAACCACCAGAAATTAAAATGTGTAATATTTCGTTGCCATGGAAACAATTTTCACAGACAGCCTCCTAAACTATAAAATTTATTAAAAACGTCAATTAATTTCATGAAATAATTAGTTTTCAATTCATAAATCCCATAATTTTTTTCGGTATAGTAGAAAAAATATAATACATTTCACGATGCAAAAGCCCTTTTAAGTATTCGGTGTTTTTTGAAAGGTCTCGGCTTCGCCTCGACCATTCAAAAATCACCTCATACCTTAAAGTAACCTTTCGCATCTAGTAATGTAAATAACTATTTTTATACGTTCTTGCCATTTCTGGATTTCTGACGAAGAAAAAATTTTCCATATAATTTTTCCTGTTCCTGGCCTTATGAAAAATCTGTTTCTTCTGGAGTTAAAGCGATTAATAGAACAAGGAGATCAACGTCCTCATTAACTAAGTACAAATGTTCGTCTATTATTTAATATTTCAATTGCTATTTTAACAATAGGCGAATCTACATCATCTACAGCTTGTTTTACAAACAATCCTTTGTTTTAAAGTATTTGTGGCAACATTGAAATTAATAGGATTTCGTTTATATCATTTTACAAAAACTTTTCTTGAGGGAGGGCTACGATTACTGAATTTTGCCTAAATTTGGTTTTCACGTAGTTAACATACGTCGTACAAATGTGGATGCAATAAAAATCCACCTTCAAATTATATAAATAATAAGTATAGAGTTACAAAGATTTCGCAATTTTCTTGCTTATTTGTTTAATTTCGGTACATTTTGCATGTACTGTAACTGTGTGACATACCATTGGATCAGGCATTGAGAGAGGAGTTGTACATATATTTTATTTTGCTTCAAATCACGCTATCTTTGTAAATTGCGAAAAACGACAACATTTTAAGTTACATATGGTTTTCGGCTATACATATTTCGACGGGACAAAAGGAAATAAGCTGTTTGACGTGCTTCTCGATGTTAAGTTGTCTTAGAGATTGTTGGGCGTGACTTTTCTAATGAAGCGATAAATTTTTTTGTTTACTTTTGCTTAATCTACCTCATGTTAAAGTAATGGCACTCAAACCTAGTCTAACACTCGGTAACACGTACAAATCAGATATCGGTAACCTGCCAGAGCAACCCCGTTCCTAAATCCACCCCTATGATTTGTCAAATTACAAGTCATTGACAAAAGTGAAAAAATTACAAAAACAGGAAAACTTCAAATACTATTTCCAAACGAATTTCGAAGAGACTGTTTTGGTAATAAATCCAAGGTAGAGGGTCGAACTTAGAACTACATCGTGAATTACACGGTCACGCTCTGATTTTAGGCTCAATAGGAGTGAACGAAAAAGTGTAATTTTGACGTCTATTGTTCTGAAACCGCTGAAATCTCACGCGTTACGTCATTTTGCAATGAAACTGATTTTCGACCCCCTACTAGGAAACTAAAAACATTTGTTTAATCCTGCTCTTGAGACATGCAGTTTCTTACTTGGATACAATACTCGATACAATTAAATGTTAAAGTGAAGGAAAGGCACTATCGAGAAACAGAAAATTGTATCGGGGTCCTGAAGTCGTCCCGGGTCCGAAACTGTAATCGGTTCCGTCCTAGGACCGATATTAAGAAATCATTAAATTTCGCTGGATCGACTATAAGGTGTAATCTATCGGACGCACTATGGATTTTTTGGCGAATTTTGCGAAAACAAGAAAATTTTAAACCTTATTTCCAAACGACAACAGGCCGCCGGGCCGCCGTTCTGGCAATAAATCCAAGCTCGAAAGTCCAACTTGAAAGTACATCGTGAATTGTGCGGTCCAGCTGCGTTTTTGAGGTCAGCAGATCCTAACTAAAAAGTGACATTTGTGACGTTAACGAAAAATTTTAAAGTTTTGACAAGTCCTGCACGGGTATGAAATTTGGAGGGATCTGCGCGCGCATTCGGCCTTTTTAATTTTGCAAAATTTACAAAACTCTTCGACATGGGGTATTGAAACGCTAATAACTTTTTAAATATTCAAAGAATCGCAACGAGATATAGCCGTTGGTTCTCGACAATAAGACTCCTATAAAAAAATAATAACATGACTGCCGGTACCACGCGATTTAGACAACCAATCAACAATTGGTCACTCTGTTGTCGCCACTGTCTCTATAAGTCATGCTTCATTGTATGCAACATGAAACTGATTTTCAACCCCCTATACGAAAACAAAAACATTTCCAATGTTAAAATTGATATGATAGATCTATAATGAATTAATTATTTGTTCAGCGCCCTGTTTTAGAAAATATACACTATTGGTAACGTTTAATCTTGGTAGCCGATATAAATGCATCAGACGGAGATAACTTAAAGCATTTACAAGTTAAACAGACAACGCGCTATCCCCTAACTCCCACCTTCCATTCCTTACAACACGCGGTCGAAGGGGACGACGGAATCGGGCGAATGTGTCGAACGGCCGCGGTGTCGCGGCACAGGTCACCTGTGGCACGGCTAGGTCGGCTGAATCGCTTTTGTCGAGCGCGCTACACGCACATCCCCTCTTTAGTAGGAGTGTAGGAATGGTTAGGCATCTCTTGTTAACTGAAGGCTTTGCCTCTATGTACCTTCTCTCTTAGTTGCATTACAGATTTCGCACTCCAAAGTCGAAGCTTGCCAACGGTGTATAATGTTATTACGAAATATGATTTGATATAGAATATCTGGCACTTCACGTATATATTTTAACTTCCTTTTAATAAATTAATGCATAAATCATGAGAAAATTAATGTTTACGTCTTCAAAAAAGAATATTCTGCTTCGCCTACCAAAAAAATAAGTGTTTGCTTTTCATTGGCTCTAAAACATTAAGTAAGATGTACTGGTCGTTATGATAATTCTAGTTGGTGGGATCTGCACTATATATATATTTAAAACGGTAGAATAATTTAAACTCAGTTAAAACATTAATTTTACACAATCAGACATGAAAATTAAAATGTCTAACGGTATTCCAAGAATTACTTCGGAGAAGCCAAGAAAATCAATCAAATTATTATCTCACCTAAAAAGGGAAGTCGGTGAGGATGACTTCCAGAGTGTTCAAGATGAATTCAATCAAAGTTTCGAAAGCTTGGATTCCGATATTAAAATACTCAATGGCTCATTCAGCAAACTTAAGCCAATTGGATCAAAATCAAGCAGTAATTAAATTTTAATTTATTGTTTCGTTGCAATTATGATAGGTAATTCGGATTGGACTAGAACTGTTTGTTTTATTATGAAATAAAGCATTAGCGGTATAATGCGAAAATTGATTAAAACAATGCGAGATGATTCTTTAAATGTAAATATTGTTTGTAATTTATTTGTGGCGGATAATTAATATTCATTAAACTTGTGTCTGGGAATCATGCCAATTCTAAAAAATAAATAGAAATAAGAAAATGTCTTTAAATGTACTTACACTAAGGTTTTCTTCATTGAGTAGGTTCTTCCGTTCAAGGGATTAGAATCCGCCATCACCAGTGAGGAAGGTGTCCTTGTTCTTGAAGTTCACTTGCACTAGTTAGGTATCTTGTTGAGATGTTCTCCTTGTTCTAATGGGCTTACTTAGAGTTCTGTTGATGTTCTCGGATCATACCGACTGCGTCATGCATAGGGATTTTCGTGGGAATTAAATGATTAAAGCTGGCAAGATATTTTTTATGTTTAATTATTTCATAATAAATATAAAAAGGTTTCTTGCCACCCTGAGATACGCGTTGTTCACCCCTACCATCCCCTTAAGGGTGGAATATTTCAAATGGCTATATCTTGTAAACGAATGAAGATATAAATTTCGTTCTTACGCCAAAATGTTTGTCTCTTAGCGTAGAATAAAATAGTTTATTATAATTTCGGTTGCCTTACTGAGGCCCGTGGATTCCAAATTTATTGTTTATTAATGGCGATAAACAATTTCCGAAAAATATTATTCTTCATAAATAAATCGAGCAAGTCGAGCGGCAAATTCCTAGGTAGAAGACGAGTCGAAAAAATAATATTCAAAGCGAGAAACTCAGCTGCCTTACTCAGTCCGTGGAATCCAAATTTTTTGTTTATTAATGCGATAAACAATTTCTGAAAAAATGTTATTCTTCACGAATAAAGTGAAAAAGTCGAGCGGTAAATTCCTAGGTAGAAAAATCAACGGGCCTTAGCAAGGCAACCGAGTTCCCCGCTTTGAATATTATTTTTTCGACTCGTTTTCTACCTAGGAATTTGCCGCTCGACTTGCTTGATTTATTTATGAAGAATAATATTTTTCGGAAATTGTTTATCGCCATTAATAAACAATAAATTTGGAATCCACGGGCCTCAGTAAGGCAACCGAGTTTCTCGCTTTGAATATTATTTTTTTCGACTCGTTTTCTACCTAGGAATTTGCCGCTGGACTTGTTCGATTTATTCGTGAAGAGTAACATTTTTTCGGAAATTGTTTATCGCCATTAATATTTTTTCTCAAGTTACTTGCCGCACATGCATTGCCGCATACATATTTTGGTTGATCTAACCAGAATTTAGTTGGATCAACTGATGCGCATGGTTGAATAGTCTTGAACATCACGCATTGACAGAGTTGAGACAATTATTTGAGAGTCGGGTGAACTGAAAATCAATTATTTAAACAAAATTTCAGTCGGACCAACTCTAATTCTGAAGATTCATCGACGAGATGCGTTAGCTTATTTTTTTCAATGTATAAGTTTATCTCAAACCTTCTGTTTTGCTTTTTGGGAATTTACAATCGAGAAAATAAGTTTCCCGATTATAAATCGAGTCCTACGATATTTTGCCTATAGCCATTGTTCTACGGCAAATAAACGGCAAATTTTAAGCTACCTAAATTTTTTTTTAATAATTTTTTATATAGATGACCTAATAACTTCATATGAAGTTAGCAGGCCATCTCATACTTTTTAAAAAATAATAGCGACAAAATTTTCCCTTTCACGGGGAATTAACGGCTATAAAATGGCAAATGTTTATGTTATACTCAGTCCTATTTACAACAGTTGACCTGCTAACTTTATATACATAGTAGGTATGTATAAATTAAGACAATAAGACAATGGGCACGCGCCAAAATTTCCTATTAATCGGCTAATTTAGAGATTTTACCTACACAAGTGCCGTAATGGTAAAATTGATTATACCGTTAGATAGGTAAAACTTTATTGACTAAATTTTATTTAAACAATATTTGTTATCGAGTGAGTTTTATTAGACAAAATCGATTATAAAATACAATGGTGTCGACAAATAAAGTTATTTTTGTGAATAACTTTGTTAGGAATAAAAATTGGACAAAAGTGCTAATGACCTTTTCTGTTCCTTAGTAAAAGATTGACAGTCCGTTAAAAAACTAACCTGCTATCTTTAAGGGTTCAAGAGATATAGCCTATTAAAGATTTTACCCCTTAAGGGGCGTCAAGGGTGAGGGACGCGTAATTGGGGGTGGCAAGAAAAGTTTTTCTATTGACAAATGCATATACTAACATATAAAATGGATGCCATTCTTTAATCATTTAATTCCCACGAACCCCCTATTTGTGGCCCTATGCGGTCCTACTATCAATTGTTAAATTTGATTTCACATGAATAACTTTTTAAAACTTTTGATTTGATTTAGTAAAGAAACGATATTTGAGTTACATTTGTATATTACGAAGTGAGTATAATAACTGAACTTAGATAGGGTTTTACATGTACTTATAAGTTCTGAAATGATTACTAAACATAATTTCAAACAAAGGAAAATAGCAGTCAGCAATGTTTGCTGAATGTTACTAAAATGGATTGTGCCATCTCTTGTCGCCGGAAAGAAGAAGTCATTACCTGTAACATGATACTCTGAGAAAGGTCATTATGTGTGTTCTCAGGTAGGTATTCTAAGTCTAATAGTAGTAATGTGTTAATATTTTATATAATATATATAACACTCATATAATATTTAAACAAAATCGGCTGATTATTTTGAGAGATAGGGCCAACCATATTTCTTCTTCATAAAAGCTAAACGCCATGTACTTCTGAAACGACGGATTTTGGAACACACACTTGTTAAACAAAATAACCCTGTTTTTATGTAGAATACACCTGTAAATTATGAGACAACCTGTTCATATACAGGGTGGTCCGGTTTCCATGACGGAAACTTCAGGGAACGATAGAATATCGAAAAATATTATAAGTTTGTTTTATAAACATTGCCTCTAAAACGCACCTTTTGAGATACAGGGTGTTAAACATTTTTATTTTTTAAATGATTTTTTTAAATATCCCTCAAACGAACGACAATTGAAAGAAACATTTGGTGATAATAATAATAATAAAAATAAACAACCGAGTTTTCAACTCATTGTTGAACGAGGGGCAGCAAATTCGGACCTGGCTTGCCGAGGGAAGAACGGTGCTAATCCCCAAAAAGGGAGATCTGTCTGACCCAAAAAATTTCAGACCCAATACCTGCCTCAACTCCTACTACAATTATTTATACGTATCTTGTATACCAGGATGTTGAGATCTGTTGATTCTGTGCAATACAAGCGAAATCTATCAATGACTTGGATTAATTATCGCAAGGAATTTGATATAACATCTCATGAGTTATTGTTACACTTACTCGAATGCCTTGCGGTATCAGCACCACTAGTGAGATGCATTTAACAACTGTTGCCGCTTTGGAGAACTCGCTTCACCGTAACTTCCGGTGCTGAGCGAGTTTCAACTGAGTTGGTGACGTTTTGTAACGAAGTGAATATATTGTTAGTTTTAAATAATATATAATTATAAATGTATAAAACAGGCAGGTAAAATTTAACAAAAATTAATTTACTTCAAATTAAGCCTTCTGAACCGCGTCTTTTAAATTATGCCGCGACGAATGCAATAATCCCAATGTTGATTCGCTCACTCCTTATGTAAGAAAACGCAGGGACTTCAGCAAACCTGCAGTGCCAGCCTGCACCGCGCCAACCTATGAAGTCAGCTTTTCGTTCATTGCGCAAGATAGGTAGGGATACGCGTCATCAACCGGCTATAAAACTAACAATCCGGCCGTTTAAAAATCAGTTGGCGACGCGCCCGATCCAGTCCAGACTACCAGTCCGAGAAGAAATCCGCACCGAACCAAGAGGGAGCTCCGCAGCTAGAAAGAGTAAGACAATATATTGCCATCCGAGCTTTTGTTAGTAACCAGTTTGTAGACAGAGCTTTTTACCTGCCTCATGTTTTCCGCTTAACCGCTTTCCCGTATATTTGCTTACTCGCTTTCACCATATTATTTGCTTGCTACTTTTTTACGCTTTATAACCGTAGTTTTCCGCTTTTAGTTTTGCCTAGCCTGCCTGCTTTAAATTTTGCTTGTAAATACTTGTGCTTTATTTTCCGTAATTGATTGTATTGTATTAAATCTTGAATAAAGCTTGTTCTGTTTTTAATCCGAAATTCTGAGTTTTCTTTATACGTTAATTAGACCCCTGGCTTAACCGTGTCTTCACTGCAGTTACCTGAAGCCTCTATTATCCTGCTAATAGAGTAAAGTGATGTTTCTGCACACTAAACAGAAACTGGCGCCCGAGACACTGTCCTAAAAAGCACCGCCGCCCTTTAGGCGTCAAAGTAACCTCCTTCGAACTTCCGACATAACGAAAGAAGGTTACAATTTAGAAGACGAGAGTTTCTCTAAGTAAGACTGGTTGAGGTATACACGCGGGCATTCGGCATGGAGTTTGGGGTCGCCGCTCTTGGTGCTTGCTTGGCAAGCCGCTATCGGTCACAGAGACACCGTCGATGTCTTGACTGGTAGTAGCAACTGACCACCAGAGGGATGTACTTATCCCTCACTACTTCCTATTAGTTGTCAAAAAACACCCTCCAACTGATCCTCTGACATTACGTTAAAGGCGTAGAGGTTATTTCCCAGTTTTAAGCTGATTAATTTGAGTATTTTTTAGAAAAATCAACTTTTTTTGGATAGGAATCTCAAGAATGTGGTAATAAATCCCAAAAAACGGAAAAGAAGATTTATGAAATGCCACAATTAACATTTAAACAATACTTTAAAAAGTTCAATAACAACAGCGACAAGGTGTATAGCTTGCGTTTTGTATTTTACATTGCAAATGGTTTTAATACATCATGTATATAGACATCTCCATTAATATTTTCCCCATGGCTTGATTCTGCTCGTATAATTTTTTGAAATTAAACAACTTGGTATTTTATTAACAAATCTGATAGGTGTATAATGATCATGTTTACAAAATTACTTATATATTATTAAACTGCTTTTCTCTATTGACAGTAGTGGATGAACGATTGGTACAATTTGACAAATTAAAATTGCCAAGAGCTGGATTGTCTATTAAGTGTTGGGGAAGGACGGTATGAGATTCTTTTGGATTTGTAGAAGACAAGGAGCTGCTGCTGACTCCAGAATCACTAGATTTCTCACTAAGACCACTTCTTACAAGTATATTTAAAGAACCAGTATCATTTAGGCCTAAATCGGAGGTTCCACCTACAACATATTTTATCGAAGTCAACTTCTGGTCAGCTTCACACATTTCTTCTAAACTTTTTCGGCCACTAGCTCGATTTAGAATATTTCTACAACATGGATCTACCAAGGTAGTTTGTCCATGAACACTTACATATGAATCTTTTGGTTTTGTCTGCAATTCGCCACTGGCAGAATTAGAAATTGTGTTACTTGGAATATTTGGTTGATAAGATAACTCTTCTTCTAAATTAATAGAATTATTTTGAACTTGTCTTACTCTGGCTAGGATTTCATTATTACATTGCTGAACAACACAGTCTAAGTTATTTTTATTGTCGGTAAAACCAACACTATCGTTTCTATCAGATTCATCTTGAAGAGAAATATCCTTAAGAAACTGGCTCCTTTCAAATGGTGAATATGTTTCTATTTCTCTTGTTTTTCCTTGATGGTGTTCATCACATTCACTACTTGAACCTGTTATATCTCCTTCACTACAAGCTGAAAGAAGAAAATGTCAACTAATTTACAAAATTAAAACAAATTCTTAAAGAACTACTAAAACTGAATAAATATACCGCTTTAGTAAAAAGAGAACAGACTTATATATATTAATAGGCTCATTTAGTAAAAATTGATTTTCCTGATTTTCTTTAATTATCATAATCTGTTTCATGTATAAACTGCCTCTCAAAAATTTCTAGTCGATTGAACTAAAATTGAGGGAGATATACTATCTTAATTTAATTGTTACATGTTTTACTTAAAACACACGTAATTTTCTGTTTTCTTCACACTAAAAATAATTTGAAATTATTTCTTTATTATTTAAAATTTAAAAAAATTACATTAAAATGATCCTCACACCAACTTTTGTTGTTTTACTACCTAAAAGATCTAGTCGGCGCATCGCTTTGCCATAAAATTTTTGTTTTTTTTTTACTTAGGTAAACAAATAATAATAAATAAATAAATGGTTATTTGACAGAATTACAGAATCATGAATAACAAAATACGATAAAATTTAATTAAAATTAAATGCAAATAAACATACAATAAGGTCACAAAAGGTTCATATAGAACCTTGAATGTGCCATAACATATAAGAAAATAATATTATAAAATATGTACTAAATTAATCTAATATTTAAAAATTTTCTTTTTTTCCCCCTTTCTTTCCTTTTTTCTTATTACTACAATTTATATAAACACAGCATTTCATTACACATAATGAAAAACTTATCTGGCGATGTCACAGTAGTATGTTTATATTTGGGTACTGCACAATATTTATAATATTTTCTTTGATTGCCCATTTCCCATTTTGCATAAGTAATAAAGTAGACCAAATCTTTACGTTTTAACACAAAATAGCAAACAAAATTACGAGAACAGTTATACATTATACACTATGGGGATATACTGACCGGTGAACTTGACATTGACTTGGTTACGAACAAATACCTCTACGCAGTATTCGCAGTGTTGCCCCAAAAACAATAGAAATACCAAGTTTTACCAAGTAAAACCAAAACTGAAATCTAACACACTAGGAAAAATTCACACTTGTACTAGACATCATGGATGCACAGGCTGAACTACGCCGACAACGTGGTAGCTACGAAGACAAAACTGAAATCTAAAATATTAGGAAAAATTCACACTTGACATCACGGATGCACAGGCTGAACTACGCCAACAACACAACACGGTAGCTAAGAAGAGTGGGGGTACAGGCATTTATGTCGCTACACACATCAGCTGTTGTGCTCAGGAGCGTCGTGAATATTTAATAAATATTCAAAAATTTTTTTCCTGACCATATTTCATTTATTTTGCAAATGACTATTTTTAAGAATTTTTACGGACCATAGAACTTAACGGATTAAAATTATTCAGTGTATTTCAAATTCACCCTGTATATTGACGCAAACAGATCTTAAGCCCGAGTTAATTATGAAGGGGATCAATATTATTTCGATGGTGGTTGAAAATGTAAAATTCTTGGACTCCCTAAATTATTTTTCCATAGCTTTCGAAACTACCTAAAGCATTTGGACTTGGCGATAATTTTAAGAAAGGCTACCATCTGCTCAACACAGAGGAAAATAATAATTATATAAGGGAGAAAAAAAAATTGTTTTACTAATTACAGAGATTAAGCTCCATGTTCGAGTTTACCTTTTAGAATACTATGACAGGTCGAAGATACCATCTTCATGCGTATTCTGAGGTAATTATTTAATTGGTATAAATGCAGTTGTTGTGTTTATCTGTTTGTGAATGTTAGATGTCTTAATTTAAAATTGGTTCACTTTGTAGCCTTGAAGAAGTTTACGTCGAGTAAACGAAACGTCGGCAAAAGAATAGCGTTATTTTTATTGTCCTGTACCCTTCCTTATAAGATTGTCAAGGACACAATTTTTAATTCAGAGATTATATAAGACATTAAAACTACCTTACGTAGAATTTTATGACACCGACAATACGAAAGAAGATGCCCGTGAAAAGTTTCTAGGTACATAAAAACGACGAATTTGATATGCAGCGTCATCTGGTCGGCTACTGTGTTTCTTAAATTCAGGAAACCGCTGGAAGGTGGTTACAGAAGGCGAGACAATCAATAAAAAATCACTACTCAGTGGCTCGTTTGGGAGGAGCATCAAATACAAATTAATATTACATACGCAGCCAAACAAGAGACCAAAGTTCACGGGGTCGAACTGGACGGTTATTGTGCGGAAACTAATCTAATTTTCGAGCTCATTAGGTGGTATTACCATTGCGGCTGTCCTATCTGATTTAAATATAACAGAGGTGACATCCTACACAATAACTCCACAGAGGCTTTAAATGTGCGATATGAGGCTAATACTGCTAAGACAGAAAGACTTAGAGAACTGAAGTACGCAGTCATTGAGATGTGGTAGTGCAAATTTAGAAGACAAAAACTAACCAAAACATTGCACACCACCACAAATAACTTTTAGACAATATCAATTAATAATATTGTTACGACCTGCCCTTCGGATAGCCTGACTATAGGGGCTACTTGGCTACGAGAGGTCATAACCTCTCGTTATGACCTCTCGTAGCGTTTTTTATTTGAATAAACTATGTTTGGTACTAGCTCCGATTCTCATTTATAAATAAATAAATGAGAATCGGAGCTAGTACCAAACATAGTTTATTCAAATAAAAAAACAACCACAGTTAAAAAATATACACTACAGGGGCCTTACCCAATACATAACATCGTGGAGGGAGAGACGTGTCTTGTTCAAGTGATTCTGCTGAACCCTCGTATCATTGATTTGTTGTTTGTGGTATATTGATTTACCGTCCTCACTCCGTTTACAAGTTCCTCAACTAGTTTGGAACGAAACGTTTGTCCTCGGTCGCTTAGAATATAACGTGGTGCGCCATTGGTGCGCCATGGCGCATGACAATATTAAAATAAAATATTAAAATTAATATTGCTGAACTACAACTGACTTTCGACATTTCCATACTGAGTGACGTAATACGCAGTAGATACGCAGATTTCACGGCAACCTGACACCATTCTCCTTAATAAATTATAGTGTGAGATTTAAAACATTTTCTTATAGCGTATGTCTTATAAGATTTGGCGCAGACCTCAGATGCCATAAAATGGTTAATATGAAGAAAAAAATCAAGTTGCAATGCAAGCAAAAATTTGTTTGGCAACTCCAAGTTGGAAATTATAAATTCAGAAAGCATTTATAATTTGGTTGGACGAGTCCCCAAAGCTGAAATAATATTATGCATTATTGAAAATCAAAATATATCGCGTAGAACCATTTATTTTACGATATTATGTTCTGGCCAGACCTTGTGTCCTATCACTATGTAGTATGCAAGACTCAAAATTGGTTAGCAGACCATAACATAACATTTGTTCCGCAAAACGACGAATTAATTTATTTTACGTCGATAATTTGAATATCTACATTATTATTTCTATATTTTTGGCATAAGAAGTATCGACGAAATTTGTAATAACTCTTATAAGGTTAAAATTCGATCACACTTGTTGCGCTGTACATCGAGATACAGCGGTCGTGTTCTTCCAGAGATCGAGACCTGTGGCTGTGGTATTAAATTCATTTCCACCGTTCATCGATTACATTCCCCACCGTTGCTATCTGTGGTCCCACTATTGCGACCAGACTCATGAGCTTTACCGAGTATTTCCTTGCGTAATGTTTGGAAATGGAAGCACGGTATATTGTCTAAAAGTTATTTGTGGCATCGTTCAATTTTCTTTTTATTTCTTATTTGAGATTTACTACCACACTCCTAAACATTTCCTCGAAAATCTAAAAAATATCTGGATATTTTTAAAATATAACCTTGCACTGAGACGGGTGTGTTAAATTTAATTGGTTATAGTAGAAGCGCATGTACATGGCGTGGGAAATAACTGATTAAAGCTAGAAACATAATTTTTCTGTTGAGTTACATTGTTTTATTTAAGAAAACTCATGTTTCCACCCGCGGACGAGCGGGCTTTGACCTTCACCCCCCCCATAAGGGGTGTTTTCTTCAATCTTTCATATCTCGTGAACGGTATGAGATAGCGACTTGCGTATTTGAAAGAAAAAGGTCGGATAAACTTTTGTCATATTTCGAATAGTTAGGGAGGTAATTTGGAAAATTATGTTGTTTTGTCGCACTTGAATTGAAACATGCTTCCAAAACAATTGTAGGTGATGGTGCAAGCTTCAAAATGGTATGGATACCTACCTGTCATTAATTTACTTTATTTATGCAATAGAACACTCAACAGGATAAGGAGATGTGAGGTATCTACGTTGCTTTGGTGGAAACTATACAAATTGAGTTTTGAACTAAAATGATGCATTATTTCAAAATGTTCTGTCCTAAATAGATGAATTGCATTTATACATCGTTTGCCACAATTATGAATATATTCGTAGGTAGTTTCAAGAGAAATTTTTCATATGCTATATACCAGTGATAATTGTTGCATTGAAACTATTCGACCTGAATGTTATAATAAAAGTCGGTCTATTAAAATGTTATATTTTTAATCCTGTACAGAAATTTGAGAAACCGAACCTAAAGAAATAAACGTAATTAACTAATACATAAATAAATGAACAGCAAGTTCAAGACATTCTACAAATCTTCCTCGCTGAGGTCAGCTATAGACGTTTCTTCTTGATCCTCGTCACTACTGAACTCTACCGAATACTCCCGAATCCCGATAATGCATGCATTGCTAGCAGGGCCGCCATTTGTACTTTGCTTAGCACAGATTATTGAGTAAAAAATAATAAAGAGGTGCAACTGTCAAGGTTTCGAGATTTTAGTATTGTATTTCTTTGCCTATAACTTCATGATTGTCATCAATTTTTAGTGCTACAGAAAGGTATTTGTAATGTGGCTGTATAGCCCTTAGAATTGAAGACATCATGAAGCTATTGGTAAAAAAATAAAACAGTAAAATCTCGAAACCTTGACAGTTGCGCCTCTTTATTATTTTTTACGCAATGCACAGATGCTACGGATGAAACTGTTACACCTCTTCTCTTGGATCCACTTCCTGTTTAAAATGTGATATGGCAGGAGAAGTCGTCATAATACTTCAATAAGAGAAAAAATACATCAGAATCTGGAGAGCATACGGTAATAGTAAATAGTAAGCGATTCTCTTGATGTTGAATGTAACTTGGTCGCTGCTAGAGAATGAAATATAAGTTTTGTGTCCACTTCCTCTTGCGTACTTGCTAAATGTTCCAAATGACCTTTTTTATTAGAAAAGCAGATGACACGATACTATCAGATTTTTAGATTCAAACGTAGCCGATTTCATTAACTTCAAGAAAGGTACTCAGTTAGGTCGTTCTTCGTATTATTATGAGACAGCAAATATTTCGTAGATATATTCTGATATATGAAATTGTTTAGATAACGGTTTGCTCTTGTAGCTTCTTTAAATTAATTATAAATAAATCTTATTATTATTATTATTATTATTATTTACTATTGGGAGTGTCATTCTGGATGATAGATTCAACTTCCATCAAGAGCAAACAATGACCGAGGAACTGCTGAAAGTTCATAATCTCCTAGTATTTGTTTCAGGTTTAGGTCGGGTCTTGAACGGCACAGTATTAAAAGTCTTGAGAATAATAATCGGTCAGCTATTAATTCCGTGATAGCGTTATCTTTTTTGGTAACTATTTTTTTATTGCCTTCACGGCAGAGATGAAGTTTTAATTTCTTGACTGGATTCCATAGATGCATGTCATTACTGTGGATCCGAGTCATCTTAAAACTTTCATAAGCTTCAAGGCCCAGTTCAGTCTGCGCGCTGATCCACATTTTAACGGTGTTTCTATATTTGCGGCTTTCGGTCGGTGGCGTGAAATGTGAATTTCACACGTTGACATTTAAACGAAATATATTGTTATATACATCGTTTTAAAGCTAAAGAACGAGTGCAACTTTTTTATTTAGGGATATTTTTGAGAAAGTGTTCTGCTTGTTTTACACCGATGAAAGGACAGAGAACTTTTTTTTTTAATGTTGTTTTTTCCGAATAAGTTAAAAACGCATAGAGATACGACTAAATCCATAATACCTTTTTTTCTTCGTAATAAAGAGACCTTTAATTTGGCGAAAAAAACGAATATTCTACGATGAATAGTTCTTGAGATATCTTAATCAAAATATTTTAACCTTCAGAAGGTGCAGAAGGTGAGGCCCGCGAAGCTGAAGGTGGAAACATGGATTTTCATACATAGAAAGATGCCTTTTAACAAAATAACTATGTCTCCAACTTTAATCATTTATTTCCCACGAACCCCCTAATTTAGCCGTATGCGCTTCCACTATTAGCCAAAAAATACATATAAAGATAAACTTAAATTTTCAATTTCTTAAATCCGTGAGGCACTGAAAAATAGAGAATATTCTTTTAGTTGATTGAGGTTTTATATTTTAGTATCTGTTCTCGTAACCACATCGTGCTTCTTTGTTCTACGAATGTTAGTGGACACTATGTATACAGGAGGAGCGTCATTGAGTCTTATAATGCCAAAATTTATCAAATGAGAAGCCGTGTAATTAAGTGAAAATCGTGTCACTTTACACGAGATTTCTTTCCTTGGTATCACGGGTAGAAAGCACATTATATGTATAATTGTTCGGCTTCCCTGACACAAATTCTGTAATATAACTGCCAGGACCATACGATTCTAATTCGTCTGTCATATCAAACTCTCCGAGCCTTAGAGATTTATGTTATAGAATCTGTATCATATTACAAAAATCTTTCTCCCAATTTTTTGAGGTAATTATATAGTTTTAATCGGGCCTGTGCTGTTACATATGCAGCTATCATTACATTAGCGGTAAATAGAGACTGGCATGTTTCTTCTTTATGCTTGTCATCAACAACGACCGCTTCATTACCAATAGGTACCAATGAATTAACATATATTTTAGGGTATATAAACATACCAAATAATACAAGGCTCTATAATAATCTTGGTCTTAGGTTGATTCTGTCTTTGAGCCAATTTCCTCCAAAAACTGTTTAACATTAGCTTAGCAAGTGAACGAAGTCCGGAGTTATCCAGAATTTCCGCAAACTCCAATTTAACGTCTTTCATTTCAAAGAATTCCTTAATATATGCATACTTTTGCTTGTCGGTAGTACAATAACAGGGACACCCTGAAGCCTATTGATTGATTTTAATAAATTTATTCATCATTTCGGTCAACAATCCACCCAACTTTTTAAACTTATCAAATTGGTCACTCCGTACCTCATAAACTTCTAATATTTTATAGCCTTTTTCTACAGCCTTTAACACTTCATCAATAATCCATGTTCCCATTAGTGTTATCTCTTCATCTGTGTACTTACAGGTAGTTTGACTCTTTGTTAGGCCACAAATTTGTCAAAGGACCAACATTAGCTTGTTGTTCATTTTTACGGTTAATATAGGGTTGTTACAAATATGCCAGTGGTAATATTTTACACTTGATCGATCCACACAATTTTTCTAAATCTATTTGACAGAACTCTTCACCCACGTAGACTTCTGGATGTCCTATGGCGAATTTCCCGTATTGGCAGACGTAAGGGTATAGAGAGCGTTAGTCGACATTTATTTTTTCACCCTCCTAAACCTTATAATATTCGAAAGTGTTTCCTGTCCCACCATCGTAGAAGGCGTCACGTGGATTGAGGGGTATAGAGATGACTAGAGGTTGTACGTTGGTGGTGTGCAATGTTTTGGTTAGTTTTTGTCTTCTAAATTTGCACTACCACATCTCAATGACTTCGTACTTCAGTTCTCTAAGCCTTTCTGTCTTAGCAGTATTAGCCTCATATCGCACATTTAAATCCTCTATGGACTTATCGTGTAGGATGTCACCTCTGTTATATTTAAATCAGATAGGACAGCCGCGATGGTAATACCACCTAATGAGCTCGAAAATTAGATTAGTTTCCGCACAATAACCGTCCAGTTTGACCCCGTGAACTTTGGCCTCTTGTTTGGCTGCGTATGTAATTTTAATTTGTGTTTGATGCTCCTCCCAAACGAGCCACTGAGCAGCTTTTTTTTTATTGATTGTCTCGCCTTCTGTAACCACCTTTGGGGATAACTCCTATGGTGTTGGGTTTGAGGAAATTACGACGGAACACTTTGTTATAAGCAGAGGCTATTTGTACAGGCTTCTGTGAATGCGCGCACACCACCAGCTTCCAGCGATTTCTGTAAACGCCCACACACCACCAGCTGCCACGCAATAACCGTCCGTTTTACCCCGTGAACATTGACGTCTTGTTTGGCTGCGTGTGTAATATTAATTTACCTACGATCACTAACGTAAATAGCTGAAAACGCACTCTCCGCCACCTCCGTAAATTGAACGTTACACACCGTAAACAAATCGCACGCTCAGCCGCTGAGGTGCAATGCAATGTGACCACGTGACCTACTTTACACAACACTTGTAGTTCATATTTCTGACACCAGGCTAAAATTATTAAAAATGGCAGGTGCAAAACTTAATTTTCTAGCTCTGTGAAAACTGACATAAGCAACAAATAATACAAAATTGTGTTTTAATTTCAATAAATACGATCGTAGGTAAAGTATAGTATATAATTCGAGTTGTAAAGCAATTACGCACTCATGGAATTGCCACACTCGCCGCTACGCGGCATCGTGCGCAATTTTTCCATTCGTGCGTAATATGCTATTTACAACTCTCATTACGTAATATACTATTGTATTTGATGCTCCTCCCTAACGAGCCACTGAACAGCGATTTTTGATTGATTGTCTCGCTATCTGTAATCACCTTTGGGGATAACTCCTATGGTGTTGGGTTTGAGAAAATTACGGCGGAACACTATGTTACAATCAGAGGCTATTGAACAGGCTTCTGTGAATGCGCGCGCACCACCAGCTTCCAGCGGTTTCCTGAATTTAAGAAACACAGTAGCCGACCAGATGACGCTGCATATCAAATTCGTCGTTTTTATGTAGGTACCTAGAAACTTTTCACGGGCATCTACTTTCATATTGTTGGTGTCATAAAATTCTACGTCAGGTAGATATAATGTCTTATATAATCTCTGAATTAAAAATTGTGTCCTTGACAATCTTATAAGGAAGGGAAAATGGTCGGTACAGGTCAATAAAAATAACGACATTTCGTTTACTCGACGTAAACTTCTTCGGCTACAAAGTGAACCAATTTTAAATTAAGATATCTAACTTTCACAAACACAGATAAACACAACAACTACATTTATACGAATTAAATAATTAATAATAATAACAATAGGTCTTTATTTTCGATAATTTACATATACATATACATTTGTAATTTGCAACAAAAAAAAAATCGGAAAAAAGCCGAGGATTAGGTGGTTATACATATGAAATGCACAACCTCTGTTGTTAACCCTAAGCTGCAATAGATGTACTTGTGTGAAGTAAATATATATATAAGTACACACAAATAACTAAATAAAAAATAACTCAATAAATAAAAGTATGGGATGATGGACAGAAGAAAAAAGCCAAATAATGATAAAACTAAATCCAGTCGGATTTTAATGGAAGGAGTAGCCAAAATTTGTCTGTGAACTGTGGTAAAAAAAGCAAAAAAAAGAATACGCATGAAGATGGTATCTTCGACCTGTCATAGTATTCTAAATGGTAAACTCGAACATGGAGCTTAATCTCTGTAATTAGTAAAACAATTTTTTTTTCTCCCTTATATAATTATTATTTTCCTCTGTGTTGAGCAGATGGTAGTCTTTCTTAAATTATCGCCAAGTTCAAATGCTTTAGGTAGTTTCGAAAGCTATGGAAAAATAATTTAGGGAGTCCAAGAATTTTACATTTTCAACCACCATCGAAATAATATTGATCCCCTTCATAATTAACTCGGGCTTAAGATCTATTTGCGTCAATATACAGGGTGAATTTGAAATACACTGAATAATTTTAATCCGTTAAGTTCTACGGTCCGTAAAATTTTTAAAAAATAGTCATTTGTAAAATAAATGAAATATAGTCAGGAAAAAAATGTTTGAATATTTATTAAATATTCACGACGCTCCTGAGCACAACAGCTGATGTGTGTAGAGACATAAATGCCTGTACCCCCACTCTTCTAAGCTACCGTGTTGTGTTGTTGGCGTAGTTCAGCCTGTGCATCCGTGATGTCAAGTACAAGTGTGAATTTTTCCTAGTGTGTTAGATTTCAGTTTTGGTTTTACTTGGTAAAACTTGGTATCTCTATTGTTTTTGAGGCAACACTGCGAATACTGCGTAGAGGTATTTGTTCGTAACCAAGTCAATATCAAGTTCACCGGTCAGTGTATCCCCAGTGGGACGAGTTTAAGGTTTTTTTGTTGAAACTTTAACTATGGAATTTTGAAATTAAAACACTGTGAATTCATTAATTATGCTATAAGTAATTATAGATTAAAAATATTCAGTGTATTTTAAATTCATCCTATACTATAGTTAAGGATGAATTGTCCATCAAAGGTCTGAGAGTTATAGACTAAACATACGACTTGTTTAATAGGGTGGATCGTTTTTATATAGAAAAAAATCCCAATCAAGTTTGGTTGGTACACAAAAGATGCTCCAACATATTAATAGTGGCCAAATTTCATGACAAAATGTTAAGGTTTGATACTGCCCCCACGTGAATAAAGTTAGGTCACTTTATATAAAAATCTAAAAAAAATTGCAATGCGAAGGTTGGAAAATTTTTTGCAAATAAACTTATAAACATAGGCAACATAATGTTATTAAAAGTGTGAAAAATGCTGAGGCCAATAAAATTATTTTTAGTACTGCCACAGCCTTATGTAAAACATCCCTTAATTTATAAAAACTAAAAAAATTGTTTAATACGTTTAGAAACTTAACAAACCAAGTTAGATGTCTATTTAAGGTCATGTTTAATGCAAAAATATTATATTAGTGAAGGAGTGGGAATCGTGCTGCAATTTGGTCCGTTTAAAATTAATTTCAGATGGTCCTGTTCCGTATTAACATAATTATAGTTAAGTTATTTGTTTTAGTTTATTTTAATCTCGATCGCGTTACTCTTTTTTTTCTTTGTTTTTATCGCTTTCGCTTTTTTTTTGCTGTGCTCTTCTTGGTAGCAAGAAGAAGAAAGGACAGTCAGTCTACACTCAGACAGATAGTAGTCGCTACACCTAGTGTTAACAAAATTTAATAACTCGTTACCGGCCGGTTAAAATTATAAGTGCAAAAATCATCTCCAATCAAGACCAGGTAAGAAAGGCACAGCCCGTAGACTTAATATTTATCATTATTAATATAAAATTTTGCGATAAGCCACAAACCAAAAATCAGGTACAATTAATAATTATTCGCACAAAATTACAGTCCATTCCATTCCGCAACATAATTTGGACCTTCTGTCGCCGGATTAAATAATAAAATCGTTATTATTTGCTCTTAAAGAACCATAGAAATTAATTGTCCTTGTTTTATGGAATGTGTGTCAGTTTCAAGATTAAAATATTAACCTTTTTTATTAATTGTTTTTTTTCTCACGTTGTACGCTGTGACAGCCTTGATTGCCATAATTTCCCATTTTTTCACCGTTCAGTTATACTTAAAATAATTTTGAATTTTACTCTCGTCCTTTATCACTATTATTAACAGAATTTCGCTTTATAGACGGCTGGCTAGACATTGTGGTCTCTTCTGAATAAATTTTGTTTAACACGTTTTATCATTGATAAAATTCTCTTAATAATAATAGGATTGTAGTGCTTTCTCTCTCATTGTCTGCATAGCAATTTGATAATTCTCAAAGTTGCTACAGTTTTAATTATTATAACTCTAATTAAAGCTCTTTGCTATTTAACAGTAGTCAGTTTATTTGAATTGAGACGTATTATTTTCTTGACCTGAGCTGAATGGCATTTGTATTGATTTTTTGCCGCAATCACATAAAATCGTAGGTACAGAGACAACCGAGACGTGTAACTTCATATGAAAATTTGTCCGATAATAGTTAAATTTACCATCTTTGTCTTAAGCAATGAATATGCTATATGGCTATCTCCTTTCCACATAATGTAAGGTGAATGTAGAGTGCAGTACGGTGGCAAACTGGGCATGCGTTTTGCGCTCAAGAATTTGTGTGCGCGTGCGTGATTGCGTTGTTACTTGTTCAGAGTTGTTGTGGCCATTTTGGTTTTGTAGTTTGAGTTGTTTTTCGTTGATTATTATTATACTAGCAGAAACTATATAGCTCTTTTTTTTGCGATATTCTGTATCAGAGGTAGGTAAGGTAATGTTTCTTGAAATTCATTCAGAACACAAAGCGCCTGTAATAACACTCTCAGAGTAGATTGTTCTCTAAATGTTTTTTTGTGTTTGTTTATTTACCACAGAACGTGGTACGTGGTGTCGAATATTTATTTATTTATTTGTAGTAGCAAAATGTCATCAAAACGATGTGCACTATGCCGTGTATGTGGATTTGCGGAGGTTGAGAAAATGCACTATTTCACCCCTCGGTTTTACAAAAGTAAGTTTTATCTGCAGAAAAATAAATATACAACAATATAATAAAAATAATTTACAGGTCAAAAATATGGCAGGAGAATATGGGAATTGTGTGCTGCGGAGATTCTCTTCGAAACCAAAGAATTTGTAGTCGACATTTTACGAAGGATTGCTACGTAGACTGTAACAGTTACAAACTGCGCAGAGATGCTGTACCTACACTTTATGGTAGTTCATCGGTAGCCAGTTCATCAGCTAGCCAACTTAAACTAAGCAGTATAGTTTATAAAGTAGATGAAGGTGAAAGTGTAGTTAAAGAGACGTTGATGTTAGACACTGATATAGGTAATTTTTTAAGATATTAACTTTTTTTTGGATGAATGAATCTGAAAGTAGAACTTGGCAACAACTTTTACTTTCTGAGATGCTACATTTTAAGTTTTGTTGCCTTATCAATAATCAATATTGAGAATTTAAAAATAGACATTATTTGCAACTCTTAGAATCTGGACAATATTGGTATTTTTCATACAATATGTCGAGTAGCATTCCAACCACTCGATAAAATAATTTAAACTTGCACATTTTCTAAATATACCTATTTTATTCAAGAAATATTGTTTGAAATTACAATTTAAAAGCTAGGTTATACAATAGTTTATTTCTAAATATTCACATCTAATTACAGATTTAAGTGTGGCTTTGGTGCAAGTTCCGGAAGAGGCAGTTCATTCACAATCTATAATAATAATAATAATAATAAGTTTATTGTCCAACTGAACTTTTACAAAAAAATTATGGGACTCGTCTTTCTGAAACAGGGTCAAACCCTGATTTGTATAACAAATAGTATAAACACATAGAAGATCAAATAGTATAAACATATAAAAGATCAAAATGATCAACAGTTTACAATTTAAACATTTAAACACTATTGTCACCAAAATAACAAAACAAACACAAGAAGAAACACAGATATGGTGCATATATCATCTACAGATTAAAATTGAGCCTACCAATGAAACTCCTGCAAACTGTATATGGATTGAAATAATAGTCTTTCTTTTATTTATTTTTTAAAAACATTAAAATTTTCACCTGCTTTGATGTGATGTGGTAGGTCATTAAAAAGTTTAATACCCTGTAAAAATGGTGAATTACGTGAGAGATTAAGCCGATGGGTGGGAATATGGAAATCCTCTTTATGTCTAGTCTCGTAACTGTGGAAGTTCCTATTACGTATTAGCTTGTGTTTAGCTTTAAATATGTGCTGGAGTAGGTTATAAATGTATACAGTGAGAACGTTAAATTTTTTAAAGAGGTCTCGGCAAGAGTGTCGCCCGTCAACCCCCGCTATTACCCTTATTATCCGTTTTTGTATAATAAAAATAGCCTGTGTCATCCGACCAGCTCCCCAGAAACATATAGCATAAGTAAGTCTGGAGTAGACCTGTGCATAATAAAAATTTAAAAGTGTTTGTTCATCAAGGACCGTCCTTAAGTTGCGAATTTGATAACAAATTGAGTTAAGTTTCGATATTACATTTTGACAATGTACATTCCACGTTAGACACTCGTCTATTGAGAGGCCGAGAAATTTTACGGTTTCTACTCTATCTAAGGCTATTTCGCCGCATTTAATGTCCGTATCTAGTTGGTTAAAATTTTGCCTAGTATGGAAACGCACATATCCTGTTTTGTTTAAATTTAAGTAAAGTTCGTTAGTGTTAAACCAATTTATGATTTCATTCAACACGATGTTACAATTTTCTTCAATTTCTATGTTATTTTTACCAGTGATTAACACCGAAGTATCATCCGCATACATCACTAAAAGACGGTCCTTAATGCTATCAGGAAGATCATTTACATAAAGTAGGAATAACACAGGGCCCAGAACTGAGCCCTGAGGTACCCCCACCCGAATGGCAACATTATTTGATTTATATGTTTCTTGAGAATTTTCCGATTTGTGCACCACTTCCACGTACTGTTGTCTGTCTCCGAGGTAGGAGGCAAACCAGTCTAAGACAACTCCCCTTAGACCGTAACACTCCAAATTTGCTAAGAGTTTAACATGACTGACACAGTCGAATGCCCTGGTGAGAAGATCCCAGCAGGGCACTCGCCAGCATCAAGAGCCGCATATACCTGTGTAAGAAAAGCGTCCATGGCTGTGTAAGTAGAAAACAAAGGTCTAAAACCATGTTGTGACTTTGTTAGGACATTACATTTAGTAAGAAACTTTAAAAGCCTATCAAGCATACAATATTCGAAAATCTTTGCAAAAACTGAAGAAAGAGCTATTGGTCTATAGTTCTCAACTTGTGTGGGATCACCCTTTTTGAAAATGGGTTTTATTTTGCATAATTTAAGTTTGCTAGGAAATACTCCTAAGGTTAAAGACATATTTACAAGATAAGTCAGTGGTTTGATAATAAGTGGCATACATTTTTTAACTACTGTATAAGGAATATCGTCTGGTCCCATAGACATCTTGTTCTTTAATTTATTTGACACTATATGTAAAATTTCATCTTCGGTGAAAGGCTGTAAGAACATACTTTCACGATTATTTTTTATACTATTGACTTGAGGAGAAGAATTATTATGTTTAATTTCTGAAACTACTCTAAGAGGTTCCTCTTTGAAAAAAATGTTAAATTTATCAGCTACTTGCACCGGATTTTTTACTTCAGAATTTCCTTCGTTTAAAACCAATTTTTTTTGTTTTTTTGATTTATTAGTTAGCGTAGAAATGACATTCCAAGCTATCTTATTTTGATCTTTTGGACTTGAGTTTAGTATCAAATTGTTATAATATTGTTTTTTGGTAGTCTTTACTAACCGTTCATGGGTTGCTTTGGCCACCGCGTATTCATCCTGCAAATCTGGAAAGCACCTTTTTAATAAAAACAAATCTTTCAAGTCTGTGCTAGACTTTTGTAGTTCATCGCTAATCCATGGTTTCTTATGCCTACATGATCTTGATTTTACAAGCGGAAAACATAAGTCAAAATGAAACAGAAATGTAGACAGAAAATTCGTGAATTTAGTATCATATTGAGGGGTAGAAAATATCTCTAACCACTGTTCATTTTGTAACCTTAACATTAAATTAAACATATTAGCATCGTTAAAATATCTTTTTCTAAAATAAATATCTTTGTTGGAAGCTATAGTAGATATATTGGTATTAATTAAAACCGTATTATGGTCAGACACAATATTACTTTCTACCTGACATTTATCCGTACTATCTAAATTTGTAAATAGATGATCAATCATAGAAGTGGACCAGGAGGTTACTCTTGTTGGCTCCTCCACCCTCGGAGACAGGCCATAGGATGAGAGACACTCATTTAATATTTGAAAATTAACTTTCGATGACTTCGGATCAGCATTAAAGTCCCCGCAGAGTATTAAGTTACACTTTGGGTAGTATAATCTGTCAAGAATTTCTGTCAGAATATTTATGAATACCTTAAAATTTCCTGAAGGCGAATGATATGCAGTAACGATGTAGAGCGACACTCCCACATATTTCTATATCCTTTTCAATACAATATTTTTCTAAGTTAAGATTTTTCACATTTAGATTGCTGTTACTCCATATTCCCACGCCACCACCTTTATAGGTAGATCTACAAAAGTAAGATGACAATTTAAAGTTTAGAAAATTTACATTTTCAATGCTAGAGCTGGTACACCAAGTTTCATTTAGACATAAAAAATTTATATTATCAGTACTTAAATATTCCACGTTAATCAAGTCAACTTTTTTAGTATTTAAGCATTGCACATTTAGTAACACAAGATCTGAGACTGCTACTCTTTCCTCACTTCCGCTCTCCTCTTGTGAAAAAACCTGTTAATACAGGCTTCATCAGGCCAAATTTCTGGGTTAAATACAATGGGGATATTCTTTTCATTAACAATTACTTTAAATGAAGAGTAGTCGTCAGGAGACATGGAATTTAATTTCTGGCACTTGACTTCTGGACAGCTTCCTTTTAAGTATTCCTGGACATCCTCTACAGTATTTGCAGGGTCCAGGTTATATACATGTACAAATGCTTTTTTTGGAACCCCTTTCAAGGTTGAGTTCAAGTCTTGTTTCGTGCCTACCACTGGCTTATTGTTTTTCTTTTTATATCTCTGGTATGGTACTGTTTTCCAGTTATCATTCGTCGATTTATTGGTCAGAGATACAATTTCTTGACATTTTGTCACTGTCTGAGCTTCCATTACCGCGGCAGCAACTTGATTTCTATTGAATTTATTTTTATGTCCATGGTTTTGAACATTGTCATTTTTAATCTGATTCGGAGGTTTCTTCTGCTGAAGCTTACTATCTTTAGGCGTCTGACATATAGATGTCACACTGTCTACAGTAGATTTCTTGGATAAAGATGATCCACTTTGGAAAGTAGCAACCTCTACGTTACCAGCATAAGCAGCGACATTATTTTCCCTACTGCTAGATGGCGTCGCATTGTCCGTCACATTATTAACATTATTATTTTTATGTTTAAACATATTTAATTGATCACTAAGCATGTTAATAATCCTAATTTTATCATCAATAATAGTACACTTATCTGCAATAATTCTCTCCTTTTCATTAAGGAGTTGATTTAGCAGTTGACGCTCTCGTCGAAGATAAATGACCTCGTTCATGGGTGTTGTCGTATCCTCAAGAGCTTCTTCACAGCATTTCGTCTTGTTATCACTTATTTCCAACATTTTCTTTTCACAACAAAACTGGTGCAGAGTTGCTTCACAAATCTGGCACTGCACTGTATTTGTTAAGGCACTTCTATTACACAATTTACAAATATTTTTGGAAGCCGCGTTGACGGCAACTACGTTATTCGGCGACATTTTTATTATCTACAAGGCGTTCGGTGTTTAGAGGCATACCGAATCTTTCCACACATGATACCACTACCACTCCTAGGAAAAGGCGCTTGATGGATATGGTTTATAAAAAAGAAGACCATATAAGAAAATTAAAGCAATTATGCAAAGGCAAGTCCCATGACATTAAAGCATTGTCAGAGCTCACCGGCTCCAAAGTAGTTCGTAGCCTATTTAAAGACATGCCATCAAAAACAATTGACTTTTTAATGTCCCAACTGCGATGTGCCGCACGAAATCCAAAAGGGAGAAGATGGACTATTGATGAAAAAGTTGTGGCATTAGCTTTATTTTAACGCAGTACCAGGTGTTATAATTTACTCAGAAAAATTGTTGCCATGCCCTCTAAAAGAACCGTACTAGCTCTACTAGAAAAAGTTCAATTTGATGTTGGGATCAATGAACATTTATTTAAACATATTAATAACAGCATAAGTAGCGAGAAAGATAGATGTTGTGTTTTATTGTTTGATAAAATGGACATAATGGAACACATCGGTTATGATATTGCCAAAGACAGAATTATTGGTTATGAAGACATGGGAAGAAGATTCCCATAAATATGCCAATCGTGCGTTGGTGTTTATGTGCCAAGCAATTGGAAACAGCCCGTGGCATACTATTTTACGAATAATGGATGTAGCTCATTAAATTTAGTGAAATGCTTGAAGAAAGTCCTGCACGCTGCTAAACATATAACTGGACTTGATGTAGTTGCGACAATTTGTGACATGGGTTCTAGCAATGTTAAAGCCCTTAAAGATCTGCAGTCAACTGTGGAAAAAACATATTTTGAATATGATGGGAAAAAGATTTTTACCGTGTTCGCCCCTCCTCATTTATTAAAATGCACTGTGTCTCTATTTCGTAAACACTCTGTTCTTCTTCCAGTATCCATAGGACAACAAGAGCAAATAATGGAAGCAAAGTTCTCTGACATTAAAAAGGCTTATGAGATAGACACCCACATGGCTCCAGTTATGAGGTTCGCCATGAAAGTAAATATTGCTGCCCAAATAATGAGTAAGACGGTGGCCGCCTACCTGTATACACTAAGTTTAGGTTATTAATATTATATTATCATTAAATTAAATCAAAATAATTTTGTTAATTTTTAGGCGAGATGGAACAACGATCATTGGCAACAACCACATTTGTCCAACAAACTGACGAATTATTCGATAGTTTTAATGGAAACCGTTTAACAGCTCCTGATGGAAAGGCAGTCAGGTGTTGTGTTACTGAAGACTCTCCACATTTAAATTATTGGAAAAAAGCATTTCATACTATTAAAAATTGGAACTTCAGACGCATTACAAAACTAGGCAATTTAAGAGCAGGGAAGCCACCGTCACAAATAGGATGGATGGTATCCATAAGGGCCATACAAGGTGTATGGAACTATCTAAAGGACAAATGATTCACCATGCTGCGTCCTCGATCACTCAATCAAGATGCGCTTGAAAATTTATTTGGAGCGGTAAGGAGTGGCTGTGGGAGTGGAGACAACCCAACTAGTTTGCAATTCATGGGATGTTTGAAAACACAAATTTTAAATGGTTTGACAAATCAAGCTCTCTCTGGAACAAACTGTGAGGAAGACGAAAATGTTCTTCTCAGCAATTTAACAAACTTTTTAAATGTAAATGAGGAGATGATTGTGGACAATTTTGAGGACCTAGGTGCTGCTCAATTAAAGAACCAGTGATAGATGCCACTGATACTATTGCCAGTGAGATTGTTAATGCAGTGGCCCTTGGGAATGTCGAAATACTGTCTGTGGCCTATGTTAGTGGATTTATCGCTAAAAGATTGACGAAAGAGATAAAGTGTGAAGTTTGCCAACATCTGTTGCACTCTCAACAGGATGAGTTGCACAACCAATTTATATTATATAAGGAGTGGTCAGAAGAAAATAGCAAACTGACATATCCTTCGGAAAATTTAATAATTGCTGTTGGACATGCTGTGACTGAGTTGGAATTCAAAACTATGGTGGTAAGTCAGGAGTTGGGAAATTTGCAGCTCAGCAAATTCGACAAACAGTAAATTTTTCTTGGGTTTCCTTTGCAGTTCATCAAGACATTATAATTGAGGGTATATTTAAAGCAGTATGCCGTATTGGTATACCGTGGTGGTGCAAACGTCAAAACCAACAAATAAAACAGCAAAGGAAAGCTGATAGAGCTGCTAAACGTAAAGTGACAAAATTTCAACACCAATAATATTTTTATTTATTTATTTATCAATAGTAAATAAGTGCTTTTTTCTAATTTTGACATAGTAAGTGTCAAAACGTTCTACATTTCATCACCAGTTAGGAAAAGTTAAACTTTTCCTAACTGGTGAGGAAAAGTTCATTACATCACCAGTTAAGAAACATAAAGAACTCTCAAGAAGTAATAGAAACAACGTATATTCAAAATATAATACAAGTTTATAGGAATTATTATATTTTAATTATAAATATTAACTATGCAATTTGTGAAATTTGTCAAATTAACTCCTGAAGAAGTTTTATTTGTTGGATTTGCCATGATACTATGTGCTGCATTATGCACCAAATTAATAGCATTTGTCATTTGTCACTTTTGACATCAAAAGGGATTGATCTGTATAATGCTATTGGTACATCGTTACTTTATTCAGTCAATTCAAGTAATGATTACTTATAATCATCTCTGGGAAATTATTTGTGTTGAAAGTTAACGTTGAGAAAGAAGTTAATTTACTGAGTGAACTGTTTGTATTTCTACCTTAATATTATTATTTTTATTTTGTATTGTATCGTTAAAGCTTGAAATATTAGTAAGTTTTAACGTTCTCCTTTATTTGTATAGCTTACATATTTTTCTCTGTCATGTATTTAACATTAGTAATATTTGTTGCTATATATATATAATATTAATTACCTTACCTTAGTAGTGTATATAAGTAGGCGGCCGCCGTCTTACTCATTATTTGGGCAGCAATATTTACTTTCATGGCGAACCTCATAATTGGAGCCATGTGGGTGTCTTTTATTTTATGCAAGCCCCTAAATATTAAAGGGATCTCTTTATCTATCTCATGAGCCTTTTTAATGTCAGAGAACTTTGCTTCCATTATTTGCTCTTGTTCTCCTATGGATACTGGAAGAAGGACAGAGTGTTTACGAAATTGAGACACAGTGAATTATTTTAATAAATGAGGAGGGTCGAACATGGTAAAAATCTTTTTCCCATCATTTTCAAAATATGGTTTTCCACAGTTGACTGCAGATATTTAAGGGCTTTAACATTGCTAGAACCCATGTCACAATTGTCGCAACTACATAAGTCCAGCTATACACGTGTGGTCACTCAGTTGTTTCGGATACAGTTCAGTAAGTTGCACCAACTCCCCTAACAATTTCGACTCCGCCCCATAATCACGTGTTAGTCCGAGACGGAGCGCCGACTCCTTTATATATTCCGTGGCGCCGACCGTGTCGACCTGTTCTATTCAGGGGAGATGGGTGCAACTTACTGAACTGTATCCGAAACAACTGAGTGGCCAGACGTGGCCAGATGTTTAGCAGCGTGCAGGCCTTCCTTCAAGCATTTCACTAAATTTAATGAGCTACATCCATTATTCGTAAAATAGTATGCCACGGGCTGTTTCCAATTGCTTGCTAGCCCTTGGCACATAAACACCAACGCACGATTGTCATATTTATGGGAATCTTCTCCCATATCTTCATGGCCAATAATTCTGTCTTTGGCAATATCATAACCGATGTGTTCCATTATGTCCATTTCATCAAACAATAAAACACAACATCTATCTTTCTCGCTACTTATGCTGTTATTAATATGTTTAAATAAATGTTCATTGATCCCAACATCAAATGGAACTTTTTCTAGTAGAGCTAGTACGGTTCTTCTAGGGGGCATGGCAACAATTTTTCTGAGTAAATTATAACACCTGGGACTGCGTTTAAATAAAGCTAATGCCACAACTTTTTCATCAATAGTCCATCATCTCCCTTTTGGATTTCGTGCGGCACTTCGCAGTTGGGAAATTAAAAAGTCAATTATTGTTTTTGATGGCATGTCTTTAAATAGGCTACGAACTGCTTTGGAGTCGGTGAGCTCTGACAATGCCTTAATGTCATGGGACTTGCCTTTGCATAATTGCTTTAATTTTCTTATATGGTCTTCTTTTTTATAAACCATATCCATCAAGCGCCTTTTCCTAGGAGTGGTAGTGGTATCATGTGTGGAAAGATTTGATATGCCTCTAAACACCGAACGCCTTGTAGATCGGGAATGAACTGCCTCTTCCGGAACTTGCACTAAAGCCAGACTTAAATGCCTGACTGATAGTCGCGATGGTAGCGTACCTGCCTCTCACCCAAAAGTCCCGGGTTTGATTCCCTGTCGTGGCAATGGAAAATACTGTGAGAGGGATTTTTTTATTATACACGGATATTGGATGTGTGTCCCTTGTCTTTAAATGTATAGCCTCCTCCTGCACAAGGCTCTTCTAGAGCATTCTGGGATATAGTCGAGTACACTTTAAGTTGGCCGGTCCAAAGTCTCAAAAGAAGGGACAGAGAAGCTTTGTCGACATACGGGAACAATGAGTGTATGCTATTGCTTTAACTTTGTGTGCGAGAGAAAATTAAATCGTACGCGCAATATCAACTCACATACAAGCCAAGTTAAAATATACACGACTTTAAAGTGTGAATATTTCTATCTTAATATTATTATTTTTAGATTGTATTATATCGTTAAAGCTTGAAATAAGTTTTAACGTTCTGCTTTACTTCTAAAACTTACATATTTTTCTTTGTATTTAACGCCAGCAATATTTGTGCGACGGGCAATATGTAAGCACATATTTTGTTTATTGTTATTTTGCAATTTCGTACAATATATTGTTTGTTTTCATTTGAGTTTTATTTCTCCCCATCTGGAAAAATTCGATTTTTTATTTTTTTATTTGAATTAATTTAAGACTCGGGCCTAGAAAATAAATAATTCATTCAAAAAAAAATTAAGATCTATACAATTTATTAACGAATTTTAAATCTTTTCTTACCTACAAACCAACAAACCACTGGAAAAGTCAGCAGAATACAAAAATTTATAGGGTAAGTATAATATAATATTCATCATAAATTTGATTTGAATGTTTTAATGATTGATTTGGTGCATACTTCACTGTATAAGTGACATATGCAACAAGCCGATCTTTAAAACATTCAATAATAATAAAAAATTATGAAAATTCTAAAACGAGTCAGTTTTAAATTTGGCGCCTTTGCGGCACTTTGCGCAATTTACTCTCACCTTACATTACAAACGCCCAAATTAGTAGTCGGGAGTAAATTTCCTCATGTAGTTGCACGTCTCTGTTGTCTCTGGTAGGTATTTATTTACACGTTTTTACTCTGGTAAAGATAGAAACTTCGCATTTGTAGTATTTATTAAATACATTTTCAAATCATTATATACTGGTTGTCTCAAACTTAAATCTTACTTTAATTTCTCATTTCTCGTCAACAAATTTTACTTTCTTATTTAATACACTGAGAACGTTTGTACACTTCAATACAATATGTCAAATTTAAATAAAATAAAGCAAATTAAATTTTATCGTCAAAATTACATCGAACGCATGGGCGATTAGCAAATGCAGCCAAAGCAGACGTAAGTTTGCATTAAGGCTCGTTATACTCATTTAGATGCAATTTATGATGAATTTGAAAAATTAACTCGCGATTTAATACCTCTTTCTATGACAATTGAAGGTTACGATGTAGATGAAGAGCGGAAAACTCGTACTAATTTTTATACAGAACACTATTCAGTTAAGTCAATTTTATCCGAATAGTTTAACCCGGAAACAAAACTTGAAGAGTCTCGATCATTAAAAAACAATAATATAAAACTCCCGAAAACCGAATTAGTTAAATTCGATGGTGATGCCAAACTGTGGAAAACATTCATAGACGTTTTCAATTTTCTTGTCCACAGGAACGATTGTCTCTCAAATATTGACAAATTTAACTACTTACTTGCTTCTCTAAGGCCCAGTTTTTCAATGTTGAGTTAACTCTAACTAGAGGATAATATCGAAGGAAACAATTATTGTAACAATGGTCTCCTTGGATATTATCCTTTAGTTAGAGTTAACTCAACATTGAAAAACCGGCCCTAAAGGGCCAACCTCTAGCTCTAGTAAAATGTAATCGCTTCACTGAAGCTAATTATATTATTGCTTATGAGTCTCTCATTAACAGATACGAAAATAAACGCACAATAGCTACCTCACATTATCTCGAATTAGAAAATGCATGTAAAATCCCAGAAAACAATGTCACTTCTCAGAATTTACGAAAGTTAATAGACACTTATAGTGAGAATTTAGCTGCGTTAAAAAATATTGGGATTTGCAATTGATCAATGGGATTTTTTACTTTTTAATATGCTATTGCGTCGGTTAGATTCGAATACTGTATCTAAATTTGAAATCGAACATGGCTATAATGAAATTCCAACTTTTGACTCACTTAAAAAATTTGTACTCAACCAATGTAATGCTTTAGATAGAGTTGTTGATTGTAAACAAAAAACACCTCTAGAAATTGACATAAAATTGAAGCCTTCATCTCCATATAACGCTTCGTCGTCTCATTTTTCTCCAAAGCGCTCAACGTCGTTGTTTTTGCACAAAATAAAAACGTATCTTATCCTATTTGTAAATCAACTCACCTCGTTTACAAATGTTCTCAATTTTTAGCCCTAAGCCCCAAAGATCGCTATAATTTAGTAAGAGAACGCAAGTGGTGTATAAACTGTCTGGGTTTCAAACATCTTTTGAAGGATTGTAACTCCAATTCGCGATGTTTAAAATGCGGACAGACCCATCATACTTTACTTCATTTTAATAACGCTGCGGATCGCTCAAACGCTCAGTTTTCAAATCAAATTTCGTCACCTTTCGCCTCCAATAATACAGCATCAAGTGATTCTAATATTATTCATAGCACCCCTCCTTCTCTTAATGAAGCTTCCATTAGTCGCGTTGAAGTCACAACGACCACCTTAACTTGTTCTTTCCCTTCAAAAACAACTGTGCTTCTCTCAACAGCTCTGATTGAAGTGATGGATTGTCGGGGTAATTTTCAAGTAGTTCGTGCTTTACTAGATAGTGGCAGTCAAATTAATATCATTAGTGAAAAATGTTGCAATCGACTAGGTTTATCTAAAAACAATATATATCTATTTATTCAAGGACTAGACCACATGAATTCCATGGCTTCTAAAGCAGTGTCCTTTATCGCTCGTCCTCGTACTAGTTCCGAACCTAAATTCACCGTTGATGCAATTGTTTTACCTCAGGTTTGTAATACACCTATGCCCACTGCTCCGCTACCTGCTAATTATTGGTCTCACATTTCGAATTTAAAATTGGCAGATCCAACATTTAATACTCCTAGCGATATTGACATACTTTTCGGTGCAGATATATTTTCAACTGCTACGCTGCTCTGGGAATTAAAAACCACGTCAGCATGCCAGAAGTCGGAAGAGTAGTTGGTGATCAAAAATTCATAAGACAGTCATCTTGAATTCCCTCTGTAAACTATAGCACACGAGCGTGGAATCTACAATTACAATGTGAGAAGTGGCTGGAAATAATTCGCTGGCACTCTCCTTATGAAAAACAGGGGCCACGGAAGACTGTCTAGCATCGGGCAACCAAAGAAAATTATAATAATATTGCTTTGTTTGGTCGAAGTTCCATTCCATTTAACTATAATACAGTAAATTCACTTTTCAACCAAAGCACTTTGTGAGTGAATAGGAGAGAATAAAGCGAGAGCGCTAACATTCTGAGATCGACATGCAGTCACGCATGTGTAGTGCTCTCGCTTTACTGCTATCTCCTATTCACTCACAAACTGCTTTGGTTCAAAAGTGAATTTACTGTATATTGTAACGGGTCAAATTACGAATTTTGTTAGTCGTTGTAATTTATGGAGGTCACTGTTATTCAACCGACCTTACATGTCAATGTATGGGTGGTTGCCTGACTGACTGGGTCCGATATCGATTTAGTTTCGATCTAACCGCCGGAGTTGCACGGATTCGAGAATATTCGAGCGAGTAGTTCACGTGAGAAAGGCTGACAAGGATATAGTGCGCTGTTCAGATACATATTTGGTTTTATCAAACCCATCGCGGGGAATTTTATCTGAAAAGTGATTCCATCGATCTCCTTGGTTGTTCAGAGAGGCACAGAGTTGCATATTGTGTATTAAGGAGTCGATTTCTTCTTCGAAGGATATTTGCTATTTTCCTCAGACGCCATTTGCATGGTTCGTTGAGCACGTGAATACAGAAGTTCATAACATCGTAGGAACTTGGAGACCCTCCAGAAAGAGGTAATTAAGTCTTTTGTTAATACTAATTAAGAATTGTTTTTGTGGAATTTTTCTTCTAAATGGAAAATTGTCTTTTAGGGTTTCAGTCTCGGTTTCAGTATAGGATACAAGAATATCTTGGTATCAGCTGTTTGTACTAGATTTTTGGTACTGGATATTTTTGGTACTGGATTGTGGATTTACTTTTGTACCGGATTATTTTATGGATACCTGGTAACAACGTATCTTGGAGCTGTTGAAAAATTCAAATTCATATCTTGCGTGGTTGCTGTCCATGGGTGTAGCTGTACCGTCGACACGCTTCTAGGAATGTCACGAGGTTTGGTTCGGTTGTAAGCTGTTGCAGGGAACTGCCGAGTTTGAGACGTTCAGACAGAGGAACATCAGTAGGAGCACGCAAGTTAAAAATTTGATTGTGTCTTGGTGTAAATTTTATTATATAATATTTAGTTGATTTTATGTGTACTGAAGCATACGTGATATATATTATTTTCCGTATATAATGTCATTAATGAGAGGATTTAGTTTAAACAATATTTATTAGATTATCATATCGATAGGTAAAAACTTTCACCTGGTCATATAAATACAATTTGCATTGTACAGCGGAAATTAATCTGGTTTATTGGTTAGATTGAAATAATGAATGTGATATCTACGTTTTAATGGTCGCTTACGTAAGCTACGTCGTATACAACTATAGTTGTAAGTAAGAACAGCGAGAAACTCGACGTAATTCCCGCTTATTATTTTTTTATGTTTTATTTCACCATATAGGTATTGAACCATTGTGTAAATCAGCTGTTACATATATCATACTCTTACCGAATCGATATTATTATAGGTGTCTATAAATATTTAATTGTTGTGTGTAAAAAGTACATTCCGTCACTTGACTGTTTGTTAGCTGATAAGTATTTTATGCTCTCACTTGTTGATCGTGTATATTAATATATTTTTTTATATATATACCAGGGTTGTCAAACGTTTGTGTATCCATACAGTAATTTTAAATTAAAGATTTTTATGAGGGTAACCAGTTAGTATCATTTCATGTCAAGTCTAGTAACTCTTTTAGTAAGTTGGGGGTTACTGAACCAAGACTGGTGTTTGAGGTTAGTAAATTTACTTGGCGCCCAAACATATTTTTTTTCATCTATCAAGAACCCCGACCATCTTCACTGCAGTCGGCCGGCAAACACCAACTGTACAACTGCTTATGGTACAACACTTGTAAGAGGTACGTATCAATATTTTAATCTGAATATAAATTAAAACATTTTAATTTAACTTTTACTTTACAAGAAGCCCCATACAAGATGGTCGAAACAGAAAATTCAACAAATTTATAACGATCAACTTTTACAAAACAAAAAAATAATTAAAACAAGTTTATGAAAATCGTTCAGCAAAATTTGCACTACTGAAAACACTCATGAAAAGGGAGAGTCGATGGTAAATAAGTGATTTCCCACTACTGATAGAAACAGCAGGTTTTACATTTTTACTAGGACTGAAAATTGTGAAAATTTTAATTTTACTGTAGGTGATATTTTCATTATAACGAACACTGTTAACTTTAAAATTATATAATTTTTTAAATATAAATAACTTATTTTAAATTATGCAATGCCTTCAGAAACCGTCACAGCAACCATTATATAATTCCAAGAAAAATACCATTTACAAAATTTCTAATAAAACTAATGTAACAGAAATATTGAAAAAATTAAAATTTCGTTATGACTCATTTCGAACTTTCGGATATTTTTAGAAATAAAGCTTTTTATTTGGAAACCACTAGATTAATAACTAGGTAAAATAATTTGAATATTACGTACTGTAGTTTGTAGAGCACCAGGGCAGATTTTCTTCAATAATCATCTGGTCAGAAAACACATTATTAGATTTTTTGGTTTATTAGATACTACAATATTTTGAATTAACTATGGAAGTTTATTTAAATATATTAATAAATAAAACATACTTAATGTGCACGGCTGTATTGTTTGAAGTAGGTAATAAATGTTGAAACTCCATACTTACAGTCTAAATCATGAAGAAGTTGTACAGCTGTCAAAATTTTTGTTCGATGATCGATATTAACAATTCCTAGATAATCCAAATCAGAGGGTTCAATTTCTTTAAATAATTCCAAATCTTCATAACCATTTAAAATAAACACAGAAATATATTCTTCTAAATTAATTTTATGTAATAGATCTTCTACCGACGTTGGTTTGCCTTTAATATTTCGATGCCATTTTACTTCTGTCTTAGTTTTAATTGACCTCTCTGATAGTAATTCTACATTGATGAACTTAAATGTACCTTTTTTCCCACGACATATCCCATTCCATTGTCCACTAGCATTCATTGAAACTATATCTATCACATCACCAGTCTAAAAAATAAAACATTCATGTATTATTTGTTTCCCCCAATTAATTTAATACTGATCTACATGCATGTACTGGTATTTCTATTAAAATATTCTTGATTAGTTTAATCAGGTACCTATCACAATCAAGACAACTTCACTTCGTGTTAAATCATTATACCGATGTTTCGAAAAGATTCATTCTGTAAGTTTTCACTTCAAACCAAGTCGGTTTAACTCAAACTTGGGTAGCTCTATGGGAGTCAAAATTAATTGTTTAGTTTTTCCTTATTATTTCAGCGCTTATAACGAGTTTTGACTTGAAATTCGGAAAGAGTAAATATTATTACGTGCTTGAGAATTTCACAAACCAAAAGATTCTTAGCATTGAAAAAGGAAACAGATTAAGTTTTCGAAACGTCTACCAATCCTCAATGTTTTTATTTTAAAATTATATTTTACGTTAAAAAACTAACATTTAACTGGTCCTTTGACGTAAAGTCACTGGTTTAAATGTTATTTAAAAAAAAATCCGGATATTTATTAGATTGTCTGGGAAATGTTCAGGAATGTGATAGTAAATGTCCAATAAGAAATAACAAGAAAATCAATCGAATCAAATCAAATCAAGTGCTTTATTACCTTTTTTGCCATATACATAGATACGGATATACAGGGTGTATTAAGTATGAGTACCGTTCTTTTAACAGGTGATACATTGATGTAGAAGGAACAAAAAATTCTTAATAATTTTTTTTTTCTCTCGAACCGTTGCCCAGTTATGCCCTATTTAATTAAATAGCGCATCTGGCAACATAGCGCAACGAGCACCTGTAACTTGTGCTAACCTACCTCAATATCCTCTACTCAGGCGACTGTAATGTGCCAAAAAAGGTGTTCTTGGCGAAATATTACATTATGTTATTGAGAAATAATCTCTGAAATAATAGTAATAATTGGGTCTCGATGAACTATGTCCAGAATTTCTTCCTCAATAACCAAATTATCCGCATGTCGGTCGTTGTGGTCCCCGGTTTTGTACACGCGAAACTACACTTCCCGTATCTAACAAACGTTGAGATGTGCGAACAAAACTTATATGAACTGACGAAAACAAAATAGTAAAACGCACTAAACATTACCGACTTAAAACACTCGGACGGCGATAACAAAGGCAACTGAGTCCTTTGACTCCTTTGTGATTTGTAACAGTAGCCCACTGCCAGCCATATGATGCGACGTTGTCATATGCCTCTTTTTAAAAATGTATTAAAATACAATAAATTATTTCACCAAAACCCTCCACCGGACAAAAAATTCGCATTACAATTTTCTATTTGTATATTCGACCGGCACCTTCTCATAAACTTTTAGAACTTATTTTCTATTATTTTCCATGTAAATTTACCTTCAAAAAGCAAAGTTAAACTATTTTTTTTGGGAAAACCATTCAATTTTCGACACATGTTGTATAAGGTTTTTTTGTTTCTTTTAGGCCAATGTTTCACCCCTTAAAATAACGGTACTCATACTTAATACACCCTGTAGATAGGTGGAGTACCTACCACCAATATGAGCACTTAATTAACTAGTTAATTTACTAAGTAAATATAAAAGTAGCTAGTAGCTAGAGAGTCTGGTATCGAGAGTACCTGCTGCAGGTGGATCAAAAGCATGCTTAAAGGCAGGGTGGTATTCACCACCATGATGGGAGAAAGCTTGGGAGCGTCAGTTGCAGGATGCCCACAGGGAGGGGTCCTGTCCTCTCTGTTGTGGAACCTTGTAGTTGACGGACTCTTAAGGAAACTCACAAATGAAGGCTTTGAAGTTCAGGGATATGCTGATGATATTGTCATCATTGTAAGGGGAAAATTCAACAACACAGTCAGGGATCGTTTACAAAGAGCCCTGAATGTGGTAGAAAAATGGACTGACGAAGAAGGGTTAAAGGTGAGCCCACATAAAACCACTATCGTCCCATTCACTAGAAGAAGGAACTTGGAGGGTCTGAGGCCTCTAAGAATACAAAACACGGAGCTGCAGATGTCGGGAGAGGTTAAGTATTTTGGAGTTCTCCTAGGCTCCAAACTAACCTGGAACCAACATCTGGACAGGACTATACAAAGATCGGTAGCAATATTAGCAACATGCAGATGATTGTATGGCAAGACATGGGGGCTAAGACCTGATAAGATGCATTGGCTCTACACCAGGGTAGTCAGACCTACCATCACATGTGCTGCGTTAGTTTGGTGGACAAAAACCACACAAACAACGGCGAATAGCAAGCTAAGCTGGGTACAGAGACTGGCTTGCCTGGGGATTACGGGTGCCATGAAAAGTACTCATACAACAGCTATGGAGACCCTATTAAACCTTCCTCCACTCAGTATAATGATTCAGGGGGAAGCCAAGATGGGGGCATATAGACTGCAGAACTCAATTGACCCGAGTTTACGCGGAACAGGATCGGGACACATGAAGATAGGGAACACTGTAGAAGATCCTGTACATGAGGTCAGACTACATGACACCAACAATTACATTCCACAAGCCTTTTAACATTATTATTGGACAAAGAGAGCAATGGTTAGCAAGAACTCCTGACATATTGCTGAAAGGACTCTGCTGGTATACAGACGGTTCTAGGATGGAAACAGGAACTGGAGCAGGGATACATGGAGAACGTAAGGAAGACCAAGGGAGGGTATAAGTCACTCTCTGGGACGCTACTCCACCGTATTCCAAACAGAAATTTTTGCTATACTTGAGTGTATACGCGAAAATATAAGAAAAGGGTACGCTGGACTACTTGGTGAATAAAGGTTCTGCCGGTACAACGATTAATCTAGAGTTCATTGTATCATAATAATGGATCGTAATAGTGATGTTAATGTTAATTCGTATAAGAAGAAGCTATATGATTTTTTACGCAATCTACAAAAATTAAAGGAAGACATTCAGTATATCGAAGTTTTACGTAAGCTTGAAAATGTTCACATCCAATCATCGACCGCAAAAGATGGTTCATTTCGATGAGGACGAAAAACCTAAAATATATTATTTATATCACTGGAATTACGCATATAAAATGGCTCGAAAAGGTCATTGGACGCAAGAAGCCGTAGACCGAATGAGATTTCAAGAGAGAATTTTACGCTGCGCTGAAATAATAAATGTAGTAGGTACTTGAACAGAAATTATGTATTATATCACAAAATATTATTATATAGCTTTTTTTTATCTAGGTATCATATGGGTGTCTATTGAATAAAGTATGAATTATAATAAAAATATCGAGTTTTATTTATCTATACTCAATGAAATAAAAAATAAATGCTTAAATATAATGTATAATGTATTTTCGAAATATATGAATGAAAATACG
Source organism: Rhagium mordax (assembly GCA_963680705.1). Classification (NCBI taxonomy): domain Eukaryota; kingdom Metazoa; phylum Arthropoda; class Insecta; order Coleoptera; family Cerambycidae; genus Rhagium; species Rhagium mordax. The sequence goes on from OY796665.1 coordinate 33,257,073, forward strand.
TGTTTTAGATGGATTTTAATGCTATAGAGATTTAGGGAGTAATAAATCTTATAAAATCAAAGAAATCTGCAGCAATTACATGTACAGGGTTATTCATTATAAATTACCCACCCCTTATCAGCGTTATTATTGCCTATAGAAAAAAAAGTTTTAAATAAAAGTTGTGTGGTTATGACTGAATTTTGTTAAAATGCCATCAAAAGTACAGTGGCGTGCAAATTTCAGGGGATACAAAAAAAATAATACATTGTTTTAAATGGGATACCCTGTATATTATTACATTTTTGGAATGATCCCTTTTTCCTGATTTCAAAAATGTACCATATGTTACCCCTACCATATACCGTTTTTGAGTTATTAAACGTCGAATATCTTAGTTAAACTACACTCACAGGCAAAATAATCGATCCACGCAAATTTTCAACGAATTTCAATCGCAAATAACTTTTTTATTTGATGTTGGATTTAAACGAATTTTGAAGAATATTGTAGACAAATTAATGGAGAATCGCTCACATTTTAAAAATTTACAAAAAAATATACATACGTTTATAATATACAGGGTTAAACAGAAAGATGTTTTTTACCAAAAGTTTAAGTCGCTCTGTGGAGTGGCGAAACAGTAAATTGTTCTAAATTAAGTTTTAATTATCAAGTCTCATCTATTCTTAACATTTTTGTTTTTGGCATACCTCGATATCTTTATATTTGTGGAAAATATGGATTTTTTAAAAAAACATTGCAATTTCCAATAATTTTTTTGTACGAAGAACTAAGGTTGCTATAGAGGACTGACAGTTTTGTTGACAGTTTTTGTTGACAGTTTCTTTGTAAATGAATGTGTTACTTCTGAGATGTCTTCTTATTTTTAAAAATTGATGTCTCCGACTGATGTTGCCAGAGCCATTGCTTTAATCCAGGATGGACTGTCACAGTATTACGTGTCAAGAGTTTTAAACGTCACAAGAAGTAAAGTACAAAGGGCTGTAAATTGGTTTAATCAACATGGCGAGTACAATAGAAGGAGTCAAGTGGTAGGAAGAGGTGTACGAATGAACGAGATCTCGTTCATTCGCACACCTCTGACCGTGACCGTCCATCATGGATTAAAGCAATGGCTCTGGCAACATCAGTCGGAGACATCCATTTTTAAAAGTAAGAAGACACCTCAGAAGTAACACATTCATTTACAAATAAACTGTCAACAAAAACTGTCAACAAAACTGTCAGTCCTCTATAGCAACTTTAGTTCTTCGTACAAAAAAAATTATTGGAAATTGCAAAGTTTTTTTAAAAAATCCATATTTTCACAAAAATAAAGATATCGAGGTGAACCAAAAACAAAAATGTTAAGAATAGATGAGACTTGATAATTAAAACTTAATTTAGAACAATTTACTGTTTAGCCACTCCACAGAGTGTCTTAAACTTTTGGTAAAAAACATCTTCCTGTTTAACCCTGTATATTATAAACGTATGTATATTTTTTTGTAAATTTTTAAAATGTGAGCGATTCTCCATTAATTTGTCTACAATATTCTTCAAAATTCGTTTAAATCCAACATCAAATAAAAAAGTTATTTGCGATTGAAATTCGTCGAAAATTTGCGTGGATCGATTATTTTGCCTGTGAGTGTAGTTACTGTAAATATGGAAAAGTTAACATTGCTAAAGTGAGCTATGAAAATGACAACTGTTATGTTTGATAAATGACATTTCTTTAATGAAATTATCAAAATGGTTTACAGTGTCATTTTCATAGCTCACATTAATAATGTTAACTTTTCCATATTTACAGTAACTAGTTTAACTAAGATATTCGACGTTTAATAACTCAAAAACGGTATATGGTAGGGGTAACATATGGTATATTTTTGAAATCAGGAAAAAAGGATCATTCCAAAAATGTAATAATATACAGGGTATCCCATTTAAAAAAATGTATTATTTTTTTGTATCCCCTGAAATCTGCACGCCACTGTACTTTTGATGGCATTTTAACAAAATTCAGTCATAACCACACAATTTTTATTTAAAACTTTTTTTCTATAGGCAATAATAACGCTGATAAGGGGTGGGTAATTTATAATGAATAACCCTGTACATGTAGTATAATTATATATTAATTATATGGGATAATAGATGATTCTTTTATCAATCAATAGCTGATTCTAATATATTATTTTAAGTATTTACTAATTAATAAAATATATGATTACTTATCAATCAATGGTGGGTTCTATTGTATTTTTCATTTGTAAAGCAATAGATCGCTTTTGATATAGGTATTAAATGCATTCAAATATATTTTGAATTCATAATTCATGAAATACTCTGATGTAGGTATGATATTACATTAGACAAGTTAAAACCAGCCCAATAATTAAGCTGACGTCATTAAAATTTCGGAGAATTCAATCGCAACGACCCATATTTCAGAGCTGACGTGATGCATTCCTAGAATTTTTGTATACGTATGCAGGATTTCACCATGACCCATATACGTAAGCAATTTAATTTGTGCCTATATAGACCTTAACATAAGAAAATTTAATATTTATATCAAAAACACATTGAAATTAGCGAATAGATTTAAAAGAATCTCCCCAACTAGTTTCATTTATTCTTCATTTCAAATAAAATTACTAATGAATTCTATTAGTTTGATAGTTGCTATGAAGATCTATCTAAATAACAATACATAGTCCTCCTAGACCATCGGAACAAGGTGATGTATCTCATCGAGTTCTCAGTGCATGCTACCGAAAGTAGAAGCCATCTTGAAAGATGATAGAAAAACGAGTCAAATACGTCAAATACTACAATTCTCGAACGCATGTTTCAAGCGCTATACCTCTGGTTATTCCGTCAAGATATAATACTCATAATAATTAAGGTACTCTGAGATATGAATTCTACACTGCTCTACGTATTGAAAATCGTTCTAACCAACATATAATATATTGCATTTAATTAATTAATGAAATAGAATACACTTTCTGATGACAACCCGCTTATTTTTAAAAAAATTGATTGATTAGACCGATAAAAACATTAATTATTTACAAATAGACCGAATAAATCGATAATATCGTAGTACTACGATGATGAACAGGCAATAAATTATTATAATAAATAAAAATGTAGGTAACAAAGTACTCAGCGAACAAAAGTCCCGACCTGCATTGAATTACGCCTACAAATTCAAATTGGTAGCCGTAGGTAATCGAAAGGACAAATCCAATTCCTTTCGATTACCTATGGCACACTGACGAGAACATAATAAGTTCGAAACCGGTCTGTGTTTGGTAAAGAAAAGACAAATAATAAACTTGGCTACCAATTTGAATTTGTAGGCGTAATTCAATGCAGGTCGGGATTTTTGTTCGCTGAGTACCTTGTTCCCTACATTTTTATTTATTATAATTTAGTCCACTTGGGATAGAGGTCGCCTGCTCTAAAAGGTACTTTACTAGAGTCGCTATGCTCTAGTGAAAGTATTGAGCTATAGGCTTTGGTGAAGATATCATGTCTTATCTACTAAACATTGAACCTAACTGTTATGGATTAAGGCATGCTGACTCTGATCTACTTATTGGAGAAATACCAGTGCAGATTAAAAACAATGTTCTTCATATCAAAGGATGTAAATTTACTCTAACTAATGGTTTAAGAGAATTATTAACGAAACAGCAGCCGAATGATTTTAACAATGATGATCTAATAGCTTACAAACATATCCTAACATTAAGTAATGGACATTTAAGAAAATATCGGCGGGTTCCGAATTAACCCAAGCAGCTCTTGGAAATATCAAAACATTATATCAAAACTGTTTCCAGTTAAACGAAAAAGAACTAAAAATTCCCTAGATGAAAACCTCGATGTGACAGCACACGTAGATAATAATTTAAGAAGTTCTGTTACTTCGAATAAAGCTCAAATAAAAGTACATCAAAACTCTATTGCTGGACATGAAAAACAAACAGCATTCAGCTCTAATATCTATGAACGTGTAACACCCTTCGGGGTTATTTCCACCTGTAATGGAGCTCTATCATCACCATTCGAGAATAATTCTAATATTTATGGAATGCACCTCAAACCTAGAAGCGCATCAAAGTTACCCTATTAGCAAACTCATCATTTGCTGCATAGTTTTAAATTTTACAGAGTTCTATTATAACTTTATAAATTAATAATATACCAAGTTAAGTGAATTATCCTCTTATAATGTACTATTTAAATTAAGTGAAATATATCCTTGTAACATTCACACATACTGTATACGTGAATGCTTAACTTATAATTTAGATAAAATACTGAATGACTTAGATAGAAAAATGTTTTTATTAAAAGCTTGAATAAAAAATTAATTAAACCTTTGTGTTTTTTATTTCTAGGTTAGGTATATGGAATAAAAAATCAGGTTAACATTTAAATAATATATATTGAAATAAAACAGAGTATATAGAGTAAATACAATAGATGAATGTAATAATAATAGACGGAGATTTTTAGCTGTCAGCCATGATTAACCGCTTCCATTTCCCACTTCATATTTGTTAATATTAACTTCCAAGCTTACAATTCCTGATAAAGCCCAACCAGATCCGGATTCTGAGAATTCAGATAAGGAATTGAGAATTTCATCTTTCACATTAATTTGGAAAAAATGTAGCAAATCCGTCCCAGAGTCGACTATTTGATTTTTTGTGTTAAAGTATTTTCGTTCAATGATTTCAGTATTTGCTGATTTTCTCAGAAATTCACCACAGAAACATGTATTAACTTTTAACATCTGTAGTTTCTTTAGCGCATTTTGGATTCTATTTTTAAAGACATGTGCAGCATCTTCGAAAAATTCATTTATCTCTTTATGAGTTAGGTTAATTATTATCCCCGTACGTACTCGACCCTGAAAAATTGAGGTTATATCCTCCCATTTCACTCTAGTGCTACGATTCTCTTTTGATAATCCTCTTCCAGTATGAGTTATATTTGAAATAAGTTTTTTAAATCGTTTAAGATGCCCCACATTTGTTTGTAATTTTTTCAATGTACCCACTGGTAAATCTGCCGCGTGAATCGCCTTATTGAACAGCCTAATATTTTTAGTTAATTGATTAAGATGAATGTCTCGTTGTTCTGGGGTATATTCTTTTATTTTAACTTCATGGAATTTTCTTACAATTTGATCACTGATAACTGCAATTTCTTTAGAATTCATTTTAGCAGGTGTGTCTATTCACTTGAAAAACTTGAAAATTACTGCTATACTCGAGTAAACTTTAACTTGGCGCGTGGATGAGTTGATATTGTGCGTATTATTGTATTTTCTCTTGCACACAAAATTGAAGCAATGGCCCAAAACCATTGTTTACGTATAAACATACGTGAACAATGTTTTTGGGTTATTGCTTTAACTTTGTGTGCAAGAGAAAATGAAATAGTATGCACAATAACAACTCATCCACACGCCAAGTTAAAGTTTACTTGACTATACAATCCTCATCCATCTATTATATTTATGTGAGTATTCTTAGGCTTTTTTACCATAGCTAAAACAATATAAAAACTTAGTAATTTAAAAATATTAAATTAAAAATTTTTACTTACATTTTAGAGATTTTCGATAAATCTAAAATACATTCCTGTTGAAGGGTTATCAGCTTCTTTTAAACCTTCAACTAATAAACTGTATTGCATCCGGTAAATTGATGTAAATCATTCTTCATTAGAGGAAACATCCGTTTGGGTAAAAACAGCTTTTTCTTTTCGCCTTTCCAAATCTAGTTTTAACGATTTGTGCATCAAAAATTGATTGTAGAATATTATTTGGCAGCTCGGACAATTTGACCAATTGTTTACGCTCTGCAAGAGCTTCCTTGATTATCAACTCTATATTCATTCTAAAAATTATTTAAATTTACTTTTCGAAACATATATACAGAAATAATAAAATAACTTACGTTTAAATTCACAGTAAATACACACGAGATAATAAAGTTTAAATTATCAAGGCGGAAACCGCTGATGTAGAAATATGTCTACTACGTGAGCTCAACGTAAATACTAACTTATAGACAAGTGATAAGTATGCTTACTTAAAGTTATATTATATTATCTGTGACGTCATGCTAATCACGTGATACGTGATACCAATCACATTTGTTTTAGAAGTACAGCTGCTTATAGCGTAATATTACATCATTCAGTTCTGAGAATAAATGATGAGTCATAACTTGTTTGATCTAGATGTCAGCATCTTTGTCTGGTTTATGTAGGCGGTATCAGGCTCACAAAGGAAACCTGCGATATTTGTTTACATTATATATTCGGTTCTACAGCCGACTGTTAACATTCTTGCAATCTGCGTAGGTCAATATAATTTTTGCTTACTTTACAAAATGTACATGTTTAGATATTCGGTAAAATTCTTAGAATTTTCTTATAGCTCGATGTCCCTGAGTTTAATTATTTATTTTAAAAACTTTGAATATTTATTTTGTGTTTGAATTATTCTAGAATATTATTAAATGTAAAACGTAGATACTTTATTATTATGGATGCTGTGAGATGTCATTTTCATCCTCTTCACCTCCTTATTTATTTTTAGCCTCTATATGAGTACTTAGTACTTAGTATCTAGTTAGATCTAACATAAGTAAGATGTCATCCTTTAAGGTGTTGGTGCAAGAACATTTATTAAAATTAGAACAGTTAAAAGAAATGATTCAGTTTTATCAGGAGAAACAAAATATGTTTTCCAAATTTGAAAGATTAATTATCTCATATGATGTTAGTAATGTGTTCAGCCATAGAAGTCGATGTGGAAAACAGTTACATGCTACTGCAGCGCGAAGAATTAATCCAGTACAAGTGCATGCAAAAGAAGATACAAAGTGTAAAAATTTTCTCATATAAATAATCTATGATAAACGCATAGAAGCCTCTGTACGTATAACTCCTCAGTGAAGTTCATGTTATTTGAAAATGGAGTCTGTTAACAAACATGTGAGATTCGATATATCATACATTGGTGTTATGCGCATGTCTCGAGATGATATATGCTGAATTTAGATCTCCTTTTTCACCTCCCTCCTACACCTACATATTCAAACCCTACTCCACCTTCAGATATCTCAGTTGAAGTCTTGCTTTACTACCTAGCAGTTTGCTCGTCAATTTTACTGCTGAAGTGTATAATTAGAATTGTTCAGCGTAGAAAGTGTCTATTTATGCTAAATTAAGAAATACATAAAAACATCATGTGTGACTCATCATCACCAGCATCGCTAAAAGAAGCTGTCGATTTGCTGCTTACTTCATTAAGATGTAGTCTAAGTGAAGAACGTCATAAAGAAAAATATAGTCTGGGCATAAATTATTGTGAACTTTATATCAGTGATTATATTACGCTGAATAACTTTTGTGATTCAATGGTAAAATGTGGTCTTCATGAACAATTAAAGCAATATGTTTCCAAGTGTATAACTGATGAGGTACTCTATAATAAATATATCGGCGACGATGAGGTTGACTTAATAGAAGAAGAAAGCTCTCCAGATCCTATTGCAGAAGCAGTTGATTCACTTCGTTTTATTTTGAGGTGTAATCTGAAGCTATATTCTAACCATCTTGAAAAAGAAGATCGCAGTACCTGGCTGAATAAAATGGGAATAAAATATTGTGATATTTATATCTGGGACTATATTACGTTGGATAAATTTTGTGCTTCAATGAACCAATTGGAGCTGCATGATCTATTAAAAGAACACCTGTCTGGACTTGTAAGTGATGAACTTCTCGATCTACTTCCGGATTACGAAGGAGCAGTTTAATATATATATATTAAACTGCTCCTTCGATAAAAATGTATTTTATATGTGAATAAATATCTTGTAACAATATCTGTTTTTTTATTTTAAAAAATGTAATAAAGAATTTTGTTTTATAACCAAGCATCTAAAATATTTAACCTTGAAAATTAAACATATATCTATCTCTGTCTTACCTATAGAGGCTGATTAAATAATAACTGTTCAAATAGGTTCGATATGTGCAAATGTTTATAAATAAAATTCCAAGAAGACAAGTTTGTTTACCTTATCGACACGTAGGTATATAAATTTTTCTACCATAGGCGTACCCTAATAAAATTAATATAATTATACCCCCTTTTCCAGCAGGTACGCCTATGCTCTCTTTGTTTACATTAGCCTTATCGCTATGACATCATCGTCTGCAGCGCCATCACGGTAAATGCGGCGACTAATTTTAGAACTAAAAGCTTCTGGTCATTGAACTTCTCCTTCAGGCCTCCAGGGCCAGGATGCAGGATCGCATCAGACATAAACCGAAGAACGCCATCCTCCGAGTGTAGCTACAAGAACCAAGGGCTCTGCTGATGGCCTAGGTGCCATCCGGAGTGCGTGGCCTTGAAAGTGAGCCAGAACCTGTCTAGTATATCTACTCATCAGCAATCTTTTATTAGCTGCTTATGATACATATTAGTCTCGGGATCTAATTTAAAATCGAAATTATGGTTAGCAATTACCCTATGTAAATTCTCTAAAAACGGATATTGTACGAAATATGTACTTTCCATTACTGCCAAATTTATAGACCACTCCATGTCACGGTAATTTGCAAAAATATTACGAACCGGATAGGACTTTGATCCACAGATAAATATTTATTGTTAATTAATAGAGATTCAATGAGAAAAATTTGAAAATATGAATTTATCGAATAATGGAAATCTTTATTCAACGTTTCCAATAATAATAATAATAATAATAATAATAATATCTTTATTTACCGTATAATACAGAGGTATACAGATAAATAGGTACCATTTCACCTAAATGGTGTTCTTCCAATGGCCCAAAGCAAATAAATAAAAGAAAGAGAAGTTACAAGGAGAGAAAAAAAAAATAACTTAAATTTAATTAAATTAAACAAAATCTAAATAAATATTTGCTACAATGCTACGCCAATAGTGTGGGGGTGAGGGATCAATCAGAACAAATTAGAAAACCATACACAATACAGTAATGTTTCAGATGCAGACAGGTGAGTTAACTGACTGTTTTATTTTAACTAGCATCATTTTGTTTCACAAGTAGCATGCTATTTATTTTATTGTTAAATATTTTTGCAGATAAATTTTTAATACTAGGATCTAGCTTGTTCCACATATGAATTGCATTATAGGTAAATGATTTTTGGAAGGTGGATGATTTGTGTTTAGGTACTCTAAAATCTTGCATATGCCTTGTGTTTAGAGAATGATTGGGGATTGAGAATTTATTACGCAAGTAGAAAGGTTCACCAGTTGACATTACTTTATGGATAAGTCCATATGTGTGTGATATACGCCTATTTTTCATATTAAGGATGGAATTTTGATTTAAATAAGGAGTAATATGACTTCTGAAGGATATATTATACGAAAATCGCATGCAAGCATTTTGAACTGATTGTATTAAACGACATGTAGCAGCACTAATGAAATTATTATACACTATATCACCATAGTCAAGGAGTGAAAGAATGAGACTATTACACAAGCGATATTTCACGATAGGTGATATGCAAGTTTTGTATTGGTACAACCCTTTCAGACGACCAAAAGCTAATCTTATTTTGTTAGAAATATGGGATTGAAAAGTAAGTGCGTCGTCCATAATGACACCCAGGTTTCGTGCTTCACTTAATTTCGGTATTTCATCACCATCAATATTAACAGCAAAATCAGACAATTTATCCCTAGCAAGTTTTGAGCCTGCTATTAATAATATAGATTTGGTCGCATTAATTTTTAGATTATGACTGGAAGAAAAATTTTTAATTTGTTCTAAATCTGACGAAATATATCCTTGAGCAGCTATTTTATTATTTGGACAAACATCTAAAATCAACTGAGAATCATCTGCATATTGTATTATATTGGAATACTGAATTTCACGATTCATGTCGGCAACATATATTAAAAATAACAAAGGTCCCAAAATGGATCCTTGAGGTACACCTTGATTTAATGGGGAATATTTAGATTTAACAGTCTTATTATTAATTGTTACAGCTACACATTGTTCTCTGCCGGTCAAATAAGATTTAAAAAATTGAATGCATTCATTTGAAAAACCAAAATAATGTAATTTAGAGAGCAAAAGTGATGGATTTAAAGTATCAAATGCTTTACTAAAATCAAGTAGAACTAAACAGGTTGCTTTATTATTATCAGTATTATGACAAATATCATCAGTTACTTTTATTAGTGCCGTGGAGGTGCTATGATTTTTTCGAAAGCCGGATTGTGTAGAGGATGTCAAATAGTTTCCATTGAACAAAATTTTCCATCAACAAAACAAATTAATTGTAAATAGCCCAAACATTAAATTCATGTCACTCACTCTAGTTAAGTACCAATAATCTCATAAATTACACCTTGTCAAGGATAGCATAAACATCTCAAAACACCAGGCACAAAATTGTTTAGCATTTAGTTCCTTTTAAGATCTCAACCATAACAGACATAAAAATGTATCTAATATTAATTATTATATAATTTTTACCACCTAAATTGTAAGTATATTCTGTGAATTCATTATAAATAATTTTTTAAAGTAAGTTCTCTATCTAGTTCTCTGAAGATGGTTTAATAAAACCGAAACGTCAGAAAATAGTTTTTTATTTTACCACATGACCGAAAACCTAGGAAAATACACATCAAATTAATTGAAATAGGGAAAAATCTGGTTATGAATATGTCTTTCTAAAATTTTGGAAATTGTAGATAAAATGCTAATTGGCCTAAGATGTTTTAATTCTATGGGATTAGTTATTTTTGCAAGTGGTTTAATGATGGCTCTTTTCAACGGAAAAGCACCATCAAGAATACAGCTGTTTAAAATATTTATTAAATGATTTATACAAAATGGTAAACATACTTTGAGATCTTTGATAGAGATACCATCCTCACCAACACAACAAGTTTTAATATTATTAATTATATTGTAAACGTCATTCTTAGTCAATACTAGTGTGTGTAATACATTCGCGTTGGAAAATATATTCTAATCTTTCAATAAATTTATCGACTTGGCTTTTTGCTATGAATAGTAATTTTAATAATTCAAAATTCTGTAACCCTCCTTTTAGCAAAGCCCACATATATAGGCTTATTGAGCTTAATTTTTAGTTTATCCATTTCAATTATCACCATATCATCCTCAAATTGGGTTAAACTGTGAAAATTACGCTGAGAAATTAGAGATTTTGCTCCGTATCTACCCTCCCATTTGGTTACTAGTCGAATATCTTTGTGTTTTCGCTGGTTTTCTAGCGTTTTTCCAAATACGCTGTTATTAAGGAGTTTGGAGAAATTCTTTTGAAATTCGTTGGTAGCCTGTTTTCGCAAATCAGTGTTAAGATCTATGTACGTTTTTAAAAATGGAGCCTGCTTAAATTTCAAGATTCTATGGATAGTTTTAAGTTTTAGACCCTGTTTTAAACACATTTTTAAGTTTCTATAGTGGATAACATATTGCGTTTTATCAAATAGTGTAGTCATTAATTTTGAATGTTTCGAGCCTGGTGGGTCATTTGCTCAGGGCACATAGGAAGATCTTTATGTAATTCATGTAATTCTGCCGGGTATTCGATATCTACTTCGAAAACGTATCCGATATCTGCATCGTCTGATAAATTTTGTATGTCTATCAAATCAAATTCGTGTTAGGGAACCAATTCGAAACCCTCGGTAGGTAGCGGAAACGACATTGATGTTCCTTACATATTGTTTATGTCGAAATACATAATATACTTTTCCCTATCGTTTGAGTTATACCCCTCTCCCATGTACTTATTATTGGCTTTCGCGTATCTGTTCGATGCTTGAGCTACCCCTCCCCTTATTGCTTTTTCCAGCATTAATAAGACGAAAGTGATGTTTAGCAGGGTTAAATAATACAAAAAATGAATGAATGAATAGTGCCATATACCCTGAAAAAGAAACATGATGCAGCTACGGACACGTGTTTCGGAGTTATTGCTCCTCATCAGCGTAGCGTAGCTTGAATAATGAATCCGTATGAATAGGATCAGAAACAATAACTAATAACGGTAAGAAAGTAGCAGCACACAGTACTCAATTTGTACTTTCGTGCACCATGTGCCAATTTATGGCCTCAAATGATAACAGTCAGCACAGAGAGCTCTATGCGCACTGCTCAATTTCCAACTAGGCACATATAAATACAAAAGTGATGTTTAGCAATAGTACAAAAAATGAATAAATTAATAGTGCCATATACCCTGAAAAAGAAATATGATGCAGCTACGGACACGTGTTTCGGAGTTATTGCTTGTTATGTAAGCGTTCCATTCTCCTAATAACCAGAGCGACTACCCCCGATTTATATTTTTTTAAAATGCTTTGTTAACGGCCACAAGCTTAACTTGCTCCTCATCAGCGTAGCGTAGCTTGAATAATGAATCCGTATGAATAGGATCAGAAACAATAACTAATAACGGTAAGAAAGTAGCAGCACACAGTACTCAATTTGTACTTTCGTGCACCATATGCCAATTTATGGCCTCAAATGATAACAGTCAGCACAGAGAGCTCTATACGCACTGCTCAATTTCCACCTAGGCACATATAAATACAAAAGTGATGTTGCTTCGACGCTTCGATCATGTCGGACGATGAGTCTGAACCGTCTACTAAAAAGTGTACAATTTGTAGTGGAAATATCCGTTCTGGTGGCATAAAGTGTAATGGTGATTCATGTAATGTCATAGTGCATGTGAAATGTTTTGAATTAGTATCAAAAGTTATAAGTATAGTCCGCAGCACATGGCGTTGTAGGAACTGCTATGATGTAAACAATGAAATAATAGTGCTTCAAAAGGAAAATGAGTGTCTTTTACGTGAAAAAGCGTTATTAAACAAATTGTTAGAGGAAATGGATTATACAAATAAAATACTAAAAGAATTGAAATCTGAAACTGTAAGTAATACTGCTTCACCAACATCAAACATTAATTCAAGGCCTCCGAACTCTTCTTATAGTGCGGTAGTAAAAAGTGTCCACAATGATTTATCAAACAGTGCTGTTTCGCTTGTAAAAACTAACAATCAATCCATTACAAATAGGGATGTTGAGAAAGATATCAAGTCTAAAGTTAACCCTGAACCTGGTTGTCAAATAATTAATACTAAGCTAATTAGAAATGGGCTACTAATAAATTGTCATGATTCTGATTCTTTAAAAAAATTAAAAACAAATTTAACAAAAAGTTGGCTCTGAATACACTGTTACTGAAGCAAAAAAAGTTAACCCTAGACTAATAATTTATAGTGTACAGAGTGACGAAATCGAAAGTCCTGACTTGTTAAATAATATTATAGCTAATAATGCCTTAAATTGTTCGCCGTCTGATATTAAGTTAGTGACAAAATTAGAATTTAAAAAGGGAATTTTCAACTTAATTGTTGAAGTAACTCCTACCTTATATAATCGTATTTTAAAAATGGGATCCCTATACGTTGGTTGGAAGAGATATGGAGTTAAGGAACACATTAATTTGGTTCGCTGTTTTAAATGCAATAAATATGGTCATTTAAAAAAAGAGTGTAAAAATTCACATGTCATTTGTCCTAAATGTTCCGAGTCACATGAAGTTAAAGACTGTCTATCAGAAGTGTTATGTTGTAGTAATTGTAAAAACTTTAATATCAAATCTAAACTTAACTTATCCACTAATCACCATGTTGGTGATCCGCTATGTAATTATCATCAATATACGATAGAACAATTAAAATCAAAGATAAATTATGATTTTCAACAAGACTAGTAGAAATAAAAATGTTAAGATTGGTCACTTGAATGTACGATCGCTTTTTACAGGATTTCAGGAATTTTCACACATGGTCACTGAAAATTTTTTTGATATCATATAAATAAATAAATAAATAAAAAAATACACATTTATTGCAAGAATTTTTAGACAAAAAATTACAAACAAAGGTGAAAGATTCCGCAGAGCGTGTTCTCACTTACACCTAATTTTTTAAAATATTGTATAGAATATAGATTGAAAAATGAAGTCATAATATATAAAAGGTACATGTGGTGCCAGGTCATACGAAAAAAGAACATATATATATTTAATACACATAAAGTGACAAACATTATATGGGTAACTGAGACATGGATGCCCGATAACTAACATTATTGCTATACCAGGATATATATTTTTTCGTAAAGATCATGTAGGAATATATGTTAAAAATAATATTAGAGTTAAACAAGTGTTAACTGATTTCGGTCAAATTGTAGGTGTAGAACATCTGTGGTTAGAGATATTATTGGGAAATATTAAATTTCTGATAGGAGTTATTTATAGAACACCCTCAAATAATATTAACAGTTTCATAGAACATTTAGACGATTTAATTTCCTACTGTATACCACAGTTTGATAATATTATGATTTTAGGTGATATTAATGTGGATCAAAACTATGACAATCCTGTTTCTTAGTGTATGAGTTTTTACAAGTTATCTCTGAACCTACACGCATTACACAAAATTCTCAAACACTTATTGATGTCAAATTTACCAACAACATAGAAGTTATTAGCCATAGTGGGACATTGAATGCTGATCTTATTTCAGATCACAAATTAATTTATTGTGAGCTTACCTTAGTGACCCATAACCATAAACCCAAACTTATCACATATAGGGATTTTAAACATTTTTCTATAGAGGAGTTTATGAACGATTTAAAACAAGTAAACTGGGACAATATTTTATATATTACTGATATTGATGAAAAAATTAAATTCTTTACAATGAATATTTTGAAAGCTTTTGACTTGCATGCTCCTTTAGTAACATCTCGTATAACTAAACCTTACAGTCCCTGGATTACAGATACTATCAAAACCATGATGACTGAACGCGACAAAGCGCTACGTAAATATAAACTAAATAACGTTAATGACTGGATGATTTACAAAAATTTGCGTAACTTAACAGTGGCTGCGATCAGGCGTGAAAAGAGAGCATATTTAGAATTTCACAACATAAATTCAGATAAAAAAGAATTTTGGAAAGCCATTAATAAATTAAATATCAAACAAATGCAAATATCAGATATACCAGCACATCTTCACGATCCATTTGAAATAAACAAATATTTTATCTCAGTATTTAGTCCACCTAACAATTGCCCAAAGACTGTAAGAAAATTTGAAATAAATACATATAATGATAATACCTTCTTTAATCTTAAACTTACGTCGGTTGACGAGGTAAGGAGTATTATTTTTAATTTAAAATCAAACACCTGTGGCGATGATGGTATAACTGCTAATATGCTTAAAGTTTGCGCACCAGTTATCTGTAAATATCTCACGCACATTATAAACTGCTGTATAGAAATAGGATATTTTCTTGACATATGGAGAATAGGAGTTGTTCGACCGCTTCCTAAAGTAAAAGACCCAATACATTATAAAGATTTAAGACCTATCAGTTTATTACCCACACCATCAAAAATTTTAGAAAAAGTTGTACAACTACAAATATACGACTATGTCGTAAAAAATTATATAATAACTCCATCCCAATCGGGATTTCAAAAAGGATATAGTACGGCGACAATTTTAATAAACATAATGGACAATGTAATTAGAGCAATGGATGAAGGCAACGCAACAGCGCTTATTTTATTAGATTTTTCAAAGGCGTTTGATACGTTAGATCACGAACTGCTTATTTCTAAATTATGCTAGTATGAGTTTGATGAAAAATCTGTGAACTTTTTTAAAACATAATTTATGCAATCGTACTCAAAAAATTAATTTAGAAAATACATGTTCTGATCTAGCTTATATTAGTTCTGGAGTTCCCCAAGGCTCGTCCTTGGGACCTATTTTATTTCTGATATATATCGCTGACATTTTCAAATATGTTAAATTTACTAATGTCCAAGCATATGCCGACGACACTCAAGTATCCCATTCATTTAATCCTTTAAATGTAGATCATGCCTGTATTGACATAAATACTGATTTAGAGTCCATATCTAATTATGCCAAAGAAAATAACTTGAAACTGAACCCGGAAAAGTGTTCGCTAATATGTTTTAGTTCAAAAAAATATTATACATTTTTAAAAGAAAATTTGAAGCTTCAAATCGATAACACTAATATAAATATCGTTACTACCGTTAAAAACTTAGGTGTCATTATTGATAATGATTTGAGGTTTAAAAATCATGTTAGTGTATTGGTACAAAAATCCTACTTTGTATTAAAAATACTGTATCGTAATATACACATAATTAACTTTAAAATGAGAAAGAAATTATGTGAGTCACTCGTTCTACCTATCCTAAACTATTGCAATATACTCTATTACTGCTGTCTAGACATGTTTACAAAAAATCGTCTACAAAAAATACAAAATAACTGTTGTAGATTAATATTCGGCTTAAGAAAGTATTACCATATATCACAAAAAATAGTTGAACTTGGCTGGTTAAATGTTGAAAATATGTACAAATATCATTTGTATGTATTTGTACATAAATTATTACAATCCTCTTCACCACCTTACCTCCGTGAAAAATTATCTTTCCGGTTTAATCATCACAATGCAAATTTGAGATTTACTGATAAACTTTCATTGCCTAAATTTCGTACATCCATGTTTCATAAGTCTTTTACCTTCAACGCAACTACTCTGTATAACAAATTACCTGATTCGATAAAAAATATTCCAGTAAATAGCTTTCGTAGAAAAGTGAAAGAAATTCTTTCATAATATAAAGCATGAAAATTTCATAGCGGAATAATAATAAAATAAACATTATTTTTCTGTTACATTTACATATATCTTTTTTGTTTGTTTGTTTTTTCTTCTTATATTTATTTTTTTTTTTTTTAGTTTTGTTAATATACTAGTTGATATTTATAGATAAATTAAGGTTAAGTAGGAGTAGCCGTGGGCTAGACTTCGCCTTATATGTGTAAATATTTGTATTGTAAATAATACATTTTTTAATAAAGGCATATTATTATTGCGGTTCAGCTTACGGCCGTGCGATATTTTTACGATGTTTTCATTCTTTTATCATGTTTATCGCTGTTGCATTTGACAATACAACAGCGGTTGAGAGTTGATGTTATTTATTAGCCTTAAACCTAAAAACGAAATAAAAACGTGTATTCTAAAAATAACAGTTTGTACTTCGCAGGAGAAAGGCTTATTGATGAATAATTGTTGGGCGCGACATCGCGGCCGTTCGACACATTCGGCCGAATCCGTCGTCCCCTTCGACCGCGTGTTGTAAAGAATGGAAGGTGGGAGGTAGCGGATAGCGCGTTGTCAGTTTAACTTGTAAATGCTTTAAGTTATCTCCGTCTGATGCATTTATATCGGCCACCTAGATTGGACCTTACCAATAGTGTATAATAATTACTACATAGCAAAACTTAACCTAGATAATTTATTTAATTACATTGCACCATTACAACTTTAATGAAATATATCCAACATAATACATTTTGAATATTTCAAAACATCGACGGGGTCCTGTTTTTTGAGCGCTTTATAAACTGCCAGACGGAAACTTAAACCAAAATAGTTATTGGAGCACTGTTGGTTATTGCAAACGCTTGAGCATTGTTAATGAGGTCGTTACACTTTTCAAACTGTCTGAAACTAATTTATTTACCTTTGCAAAATTCGTTTTTGTGGCAAATTACTTCAGCTACGAATTAGTAAATTATGTTTTTTTTTAGAAGTTCGCCGTTTAAAGATATTTGCGACCTTTGGCACCGCGCAATTGACCCCGCGGCTGTCAAATCGATAAAGAACTCTTGCACTTAAAAACCCTAAGACTCTAAGGTGCATGCAAACATTCAGTTCGTTACAATTTCTTTCCAACTTGCAATATTTTGCTGTCGATATTTCTTGAACTAATCTGCCTTAGCAGCCAGACCGGGCGGTCACAGGCATCTGACAGAACCCGCTCCATCTTTCATTGCGGACTTCAACGTCGTTGCCCCGTGTTATCTGGCCAAAACCATCGCATCCACGTACGTCGGGCCCCACTGCCTCCATACACCGAAGTCAGTGAGAGCCCAAGATATGACCACCTCTGGGGGAAATACAGTTAGCGAAAAAAGAAGTCCAAGACCGAAGAACAGAAGATACAGAACTGGAAGGGATCCTTGAATTCTTCGAGGCCGCTTACAATGACTTGTTCCGTGATGTTCTTTTTTATACGAAATTTACACGTTTTTGTATAGTATTCTCATTATGCCCTTAAAATTTCATATTATTAACTTTTTCTGTTTCCGAGATATAAGAGGTTGAAATTTGTAATAGTCGCAAAAGCAGTGGAGTAAAGGAGTCGGGAAAGTAGCCGACAAAATTCTACAGCAACGAAACCTACTCTTCCCCCCGTTTTAGAGAGTGCTGAACACGAAAAACATAGTGGATGAGTTTTCAACAACCGCAACTCCCTCAAATAGCTAAAAACTACCCCCTTTTTGCGTTTTCCCGTTGGAAGGCTAGGAGGAGGAGATTAGCTGAGAAAATCAATATGGTTTGATAAAAAGGGAAGGATAACGGCAGAAGAAGGCCTTTAGCTACCCCTAGGGGTTGTTACAAGTTACAACCCTTCCGGAGAGTTGAAAAATGAATTTTCTTTTCTTTTTTCTGTAATATTTTATGCCCCCGTTTTTGAGAATGCTAAACAAGAAAAAAATAATTTTATCAGCGTCTGACCCTTCCTACCCTTCAAACGGGCAAAAATTACTCTCCTAAGCTTTCGCTAGTAAGCATGCTCTGCAGCGCGGTGTTCGAGGGGAGTAGCTGGCAACATAGTTGGTATTGGATGACAAGTGAAGGGTAATGGCAGGGGAAGGTCTGTCGCTACCCCTGGCCTGGGGGTTGTTACAACCTTTTAAGAGTGTTGGATATTAATATTTCTATTAGTTTTTAATCACTATATTCCTGTTTTTGAGGAATAAAATACTTCTGATTATAATTTTTCTTTCTTTAATAAATAACGTATATAAAATATTTTTTCTTGCAATACAATAATGAATATTTGAAATAATACAAGGAATTGATACAATCTAGGGCGTTTACAAATAGAATTATACGCTTCATACTCCTCAAAATGCACTTCACATTGATCAAATAATCAATCCCATCTTCTTCGTCTTCTTCTTGCTGTTCTCCTTCTTCTACATTACATTCGTCATCCATTACCGTGTCGAAATCGACCATAATAAGTTTATTGCGAGCTTGCCTTAAAAATTCCACAAAAGAGAAATAAATTAATTATTTTTAGAGATTTTAAAAATTTAAATTTTGATGCATTTGTACATACATGAACTACCTATTATACATGACTAGACTTGGGACACAATTTTCCGGATTAGAAATATAGATAGTAAAATTCATGTTTTATATAATTTAATATTGCAAACTTTCAATAAACATGTACCTATTAGGCAAGTTAAAGTCACTGATCCCAAAACCCCTTGGCTCACTGATGCTCTAAAGGAAATTATGAGATAATGCTTTGAATAAAAGGTAACCAAATTACCGACTGACTGGGAAAGTTATAAAGAATTAAGAAATCAGACACTGTCAACAAT
Source organism: Rhagium mordax (assembly GCA_963680705.1). Taxonomy (NCBI): domain Eukaryota; kingdom Metazoa; phylum Arthropoda; class Insecta; order Coleoptera; family Cerambycidae; genus Rhagium; species Rhagium mordax. Next base: position 33,276,774 of record OY796665.1, read on the forward strand.
AACAACGGACAAAAAAAGGTATATTAATTTTATAAATTCTGAAAATAATTCAAGAAAATAATGGGCGTCGTTAAAATATCTTAATGTCAAACCTTAAATTCGGTTGACCTTCCAGTACATCTCAATAATTCGGATAATATTAATAGTTATTTCATTTCAGTTCATCAAAAAAATAATAAGTAGTGAGGGATAAGTACATCCCTCTGGTGGTCAGTTGCTACTACCAGTCAAGACATCGACGGTGTCTCTGTGACCGATAGCGGCTTGCCAAGCAAGCACCAAGAACGGCGACCTCTAGCCCTGATGGACTAAAACATGCTTAATAAATAGGCAAGCCGCTATCGGTCACAGAGACACAGTCGATGTCTTGACTGGTAGTAGCAACTGACCACCAGAGGGATGTACTTATCCCTCACTACTTACTATGTGCTAGGTCTGCCATAGACCAGTTTGGTTTGCCTTTTCAGCTACCTGTGGCACACTGATGAGAACATAAAGAGTTCGAAACCGGTCTGTGTCTGGTATAGAAAAGACAAATAACAAATTTGGCTACCAATTTGGATTTATAGGTATAATTCAATGGGAGTAGGGGCCTTTGCCCGTCCAGTAGTTGTTTCCTATAATCCTATTTATGACGCATGATTAAAGTTCTGATATTTTGCAGATTCATTATTTTTTACTTCTACTTTCTATTTATGAAATAAAAAAATGCTGAACAAGCCTATTGTGAGTGAACTTGGCGAACATAATATAGATCTGCCTTTCATGGACTTGATCTAGGTTTACAGCGATGAAAGGGACCAGGAAAGCAGTATCCTGCTCGAGCTTCGCATCCGAGGCCATCTACGCTGCCAAAAATATGGTGTGGGTAAAGACTAGTCCACAAAAATAATATATCAGATCCTTTGGTGTTAGAAATATTTAATCAGACATATTCCATTTTTTCCTTCACCCGGCAAAAATAGACAAATATGATTCATAACGAATGATAGTGAACAAGCACATGCAAACTCAACACACACTCGACTCCGACTTAAAGAGAATGTAATCACATTAGCCGACGTTGCGCCTTTCATATTGTTTAATTTTTAATTTAATGCCATACTGCAGGATTTAATCGAGATTTTTTTTTTAAGAATTTTCTTGTAATTACAATTTGGCACAAAAATAAAATCGACTGGAAATTAATATAACGAATAATTTTTACAATAGAAAAAGATACTAGTTGATGACAACCTTCTTTTTTTAAAGTAGGTTAAAACACAACATATTATGTTTTAAAGTTAAACATAAAATGACGTAGACATTGGTCACAGTTTTATACTCGGTTTTATAATTTACCTTTCTCACTAACAATTTCAAAACTTCTATTTCTACAAAATGTTAAATGAATCTCTATCTTTTGTTGTAATTATATCAAGAGAGTTTTCGGTACAGGACAAAAAATAAAAATAACAACAATGCTTGTTATAATATCAACGTTTCGGTTTTTATTACTTTCAAAACCTCCTTCAGGGCTCTAACAACATTGGTGACTATTAATGGCATAAAAAATATATACCATTAATAGTCACCAAAGTTGTTAGAACCCTGAAGAAGGATTTCAAAGTATTAAAAATCGAAACGTTGGCATTGTAACAAGCATTGCTGTTGTTTTTATTTTTTGTCCTGTACCGACAACTGCTCTTGAAATAATGTGTAAAATCTAGGACACAATTTTATTGGTTAATTTTTGGATTTTGTTGTAATATTTTATGATTATTATACCTTAAATTTTAGTACTTCTTTGTCATATGGACTTGGAGTCTGATCTATTAAAGCTCTTGCTCTACCCACAATTTGGTCTGTAGGACTCGGATCAGGTTCTTCTGTTGATACAGAACTAGGATTACTTCCAGCTCGTACTAAAGCCTGTGTACCTAAAATATTAAAATAATAATGTTTCATTTTATAAATTCCCATTTTTCAATATTAGCCATTAAATTGTAGAGATATTCTTATTAAATTTTAAGATAAATTCTTCTATGATTCTATAATTTTGTGAAATCAAACAAATTCCTATAATTGAGGGAAGAAAAAATAATAATAATAATAATAATAATAATAAAACGTCTTTATTAAGGGCGAAGTTAACCTTAGAAGTATGGTTTCTAACACTTAACCCTAAATATAAACTTATACTAAATACAATATAAATTTTAATACAATAATAATTTTAATAATAATAATAAGTAGCAGTATTACAATATAGATAGAGACAATAATGTGTTCTAGGAACTTTGTGATAGATGACTGCGCATTGCTTTCTTAAAATAGGCATTGCCTTGAGAATTTCAGGTATATTATTATAGAGGTTGCAGGCTGCATATGTAAATGATTTTTTAAAATATGCTGTCCTAAATTTAGGAATATTTAATGTTTTGTCGCACCTAATATTTAGAGAGTGAAAATGGGATCGAGAAAGTAATTTTTCTTTTAAATATACAGGGTGAATCTTAGAGTGGCGGCCATATTTATAGGAGGCGACACCGTTCAACTATAGGAACACAAAACTACAAATTTTTTTTTTTTTTAACGCGCTATGAAAAATGAATATTGTTTAAACCCTTTTTATTTGAATTTGGGTACCCCGCCAGTGGAATGCGCTAGTGAGAGTAACGTCTAATAACTGAGACGCACACGCCTGTCTAGAACAGTGCGTTGTTGCCAAACTTCACGACTGAAATAAAATACGGGGAATTTATTGTAAAGCAAACAAGAAACTAAATAAAATGAACTATCTAAACAATAACAAAGTAAAAACTATTCTCCGTGAGTGTAACAATAAAAAAAGTAATACCTAAAAAACTTAATACTTAGTAACAAATAATGAACAGAAAATAATTTTTTCTAATCGCAATAAATCTTTACTTATCTTGGATCGGCATTTCTCATAGCAGGTGTTGAAACTGTCCTCCGTTATTTTCCAAACACGCTGTAGCTCGCCGCATCATAGAATCTCTAACTTTATTGAAGTCCGTATTCTGCCTTATGTGATTCGCAGCGTTTTCTACTATTTCCCGTAATTCTTCAACGTTGTTGACAGGAGTCGTGTACACCAAACCACCGTACATTGTACGGTGCACCAAACTTTTCATGTGCCCCCACAGATAAAAGTCGCCTCTAAAACACCACTAAAATAAAACTACACACACGTAGAAGGTACACCTCACTCAATTATTAAACACAAACGCAAAACTTCCACTTTTATAAATTTCTTTCACTAAAAACTGATACAATTTAATTTTATAACCATAATAAACCACACTAGCTGCTGTCTGACTGGTCACTAGCACTAAAAACTAAAACTAAAACATAGAAAAACAACTGGCACGCCGCCGTGCGAGGCTTTTGCATTTCAGGAGAACCTTTTTTTTTATCACCCTTTTTTGTTAATGCACCTGCTAAGTAACTAGGTCAGTGTCATAGTTTGTAAACAGTTCAGCGACTCTAACAGCTGATGGGTGGTTTTAAATGTCCTAACTAATTCTGTTTTTAAAATCTTTTTCATTTTGTGTCATAATAATTATGCAGACTATGCAGCCGGCTTTTTCATTTTGTTTTGTATTACAATTTTCATTATGGAAGTTAAAACTGCGTATTTCAATAAACCTGTTTATCCAATTGAATTAATTAATTTTTATTTTCACTAGGTCCCCTTACCTCTCTCTCGTGATTGGGTATCTCTGAATTATTAATGAAAAGTGAAAATGTAAAATGTAATCGATTGGTTTTATATCATCTACACTTGGCAACACTGTCGACCGGGCACACGTAATGCAGCAAGTGCTTGCCCAGCGGCACCGGAATTACAGGAATTATACATGAATCGCGAATTTTTTTAAAAAATTCATAACTCGGCCATTTTACAACCTACAAAAAAAAAAATTCGGATTCATGTTCATGACGACTAGTACTATTAACCCCAAAAATATGGCCGCCACTCTAAGATTCACCCTGTATAGGTGTTGATGTCAAAATTATTTAGTGTACAAGCGTTGCCATATGAATCACTCTTGGATTACATTCAATCCCCTTAAAAGTTGCAAGATTTTTTTTTACTTCTCAGGAGGAAAGGAATTCATACAGTGTGTAAAACTTAAGTTGGAAACATGACTGTATCGTTGTTAATATTCCTCGGACTGAAAAAAATATTTTTCAAGATTTATTTTTGTTTCTGATTGGGCATCCACTGACCTATACATTTTTTCGAAAAAATATATAGTGTGTTCATGAGAGGCCGAAATATTATTTCACCACAATAGCAAACTCATACTAGGAACAGTAATACAAAGAAAAGTTAGAAGGACAAAATACTTGTAATTGTATATTATGCCTAAATTTAAAATTTGGATGGAGAATTCTGAAAAATGATTTTCAATCTTCTGACCTATACATTTTTTCAAAAAATATATACAGGGTGCTCGTAAAAGGGCGAAACATTATTTCACCTCAAGATAGAAAAAAAGTTGAAGAAGGTAAGAAGTATCTTTTACTTGAAATCTTATATTATTTATGTCTAAATTTAAAGTTTGAATGGGAAATACTAAAAAATTATTTTCCACCATTTTCATATCTTGAAAAAAATTGAACATGAAAATAGTTATGCTATAAAATAAAATAAATAAATACACCACATATAATTACGACCCCCTTTATCCCAGAAGGCTCTAGAAGAGCCTTGTGCAGGAGGGGGCTACACATTTAAAGACAAGGGACACACATCCAATATCCGTGTATAATGGAAAAATCCCTCTCACAGTATTTTCCATTGTCACGACCGGGAATCGAACCTGGGACTTTTGGGTGAGAGGCAGATACGCTACCATCTCGACCATCAGTCTTAAGTTTTAATTAAACTGCAAAAAAAAGAAAAAATGTTTTTTTAGATAATGAACTTTGCGATTCGAACTATCAATTTATATAAATTTGTCAAATTCATCTGATCAAATCAAATAGCGAAGCCTGGTCATTTTTCAGTGTTACTTTAAATAAATAACTTTTGTTTGTTTTTTTGCCGTCAAAAAAATTTTTTCCATTTTAATTTTTGAAATTAAATGAAATATTTATGCATAACATTGACAGAACATTTTCTCTCCATGCTGAAGTAGTTAAAAACTATTTTCAAAAACCAAGTTGACGTTCAACAATAACACAATAACACAAAACAATGAAACCTATATATCATTTTACCGTTAATATAGTAATAATTAAAACACTGATAGTTTCATTAATTTATTTATTATTATTTATGTCAGTTACAATGGTTTTCGCTCTAAGAGGTATACAGCAACATCTGGTATTCCACAGGGATCTAACTTAGGCCCCATGCTATTTACAATGTACATTAATGATTTATCATGGACCCTGAGTTATCGCAACCTTATAGTGCGAGGCACTTGGACGAATAAGACATGAAGTCTTCGGCGCCGGGGAGCTTCAAAGGGAGGAGCTACGCTGGACTGGAAGGACGTCCTGACCTTCATTAGAAGGTCGAGGAGATTCCAGGGAGAGGAGGTGGTGAATGGTTGAGGGGGTGTTCTGGGGGGTAGGCAAAAAGGGCCCATTCGTGCCCCACTTGCCAGGCTCAGGTCTCCTCCTTACTACTACTACTACTACTACCCCATTTACTGAACACATTACATTAACTTCTGCTGCTAGAATTTATATTACTCAATTATAGAACCTTTACAGATCTATCTGCACTATATTTCTCACTTGTGCGTTCTGAGTTGGAGTATATGGTGCATTGGTCCTCACTACGATATATATGTAAATATGTTAGAACGTGTACAGAAACGCTTCCTGAATTTTTAGCTTACATAGTTGATGGATTATGTTCCGTATGTGGTCATGATTTATTAACTACCAGATTTGACATACAAACTTTGAACCATAGAAGAATAGTAGATAGGCTATGCCGATTCTGGGTCACAAACCTCATGTAAATCTTCATAAGAGGAAACTTTTTTGACTGATTTTACCCCCTCCACCTTCACTAGCACCGCCCACTCCAAGTAAGCTCCGCCCAGGTAAGCTCCACCCAATCAGCCAATCAGAGCGAACTCCATCTATTCTAGCCAATCAGAGCGTAGGTCATTCAGAAAGAGCTCCACCTCAGTCAGGTTTCAGTAAATCAGAACCATTGCGTACCTGTCACATGCGCATTGTGGCTTTCACCCATAACTTTTCCCCACCCATATAACGTTTTGCCGTTCACACACCCAGCCAGGTTTGACCAATCAGAGGTTGAGAAAGCTCCAATCAGAACCCTAGCTTACCCAGCAGCGAATATTTTTGTTTCAGAGCTCCAATCAGAACCCAGCGTACTAGTCATGCGCATTAGCCTTACCTGCCACCCATTAGTTTTAGATCCCCCCACCCATATAGCGTTAATTTTTACCTTACTTTTCGAGAACCCTTACTTTTTAATTTCACACTTGAAATTCCATCGAGCAAATATCGGTGCACACGGATGTTAAATTTTGGGACCTCGGATCGGTTAATAGGTGGCATTGAGCTTCCGGTTTTATCAATAGTATAAACACAAGAGCTTTTTTTTTATTGGATAAATTTCTCACTCGAATTCCCCCTGGTCGTCTCCAGTGTGGGTTGTCCCTAAAAAGTTAGATGCTTCGGGTAAGCAAAAATGGCGTGTGGCTGTGGACTACAGAAAACTCAACGAGTTGACTGTAGGAGATAAATATCCCTTACCAAATATCTTAGATCTATTGGACCAGTTAGGCAAGTGCCAATATTTTACCACATTGGACTTAGCATCTGGGTTCCACCAGATCGAGATGGATCCGAAAGATATATCGAAAAGTGCCTTTAATGTAGAAAACGGGCACTACGAATTCGTCCGTATGCCTTTCGGGCTTAAAAACGCCCCTTCCACCTTCCAAAGGGTTATGGATAACATCCTTATGGGCAATAGAGATGTCTCGTATATATGGATGACATCATATATTCCCCGACAGTTCACACACACATTTCTCGTCTCACATAAGTATTCAAACGTCTTCGAAATGCCAACTTAAAAATTCAGCCCGATAAGTGCGAGTTTCTTCGCAAAGAAGTCGCTTATCTGGGTCATCTCATTACCAAAGAAGGAGTGAAACCAAACCCCGATAAGATACAGTGCATCCAAAATTTTCCTCAGCCTACTAACCAGAAGGAGATTACATCCTTCCTCGGTCTGGCAGGTTATTATCGCAGATTTATAAGTAACTTCGCAAAATTATCCAAATCCCTCACCACATTATTACAAAAGGATTTTCCCTTTGATTTCAACTCAGAATGTTTCAAAGAATGAAAACAAGCCCTCATTTCAACCCCAGTTCTTATCTATCCAAACTTTGATGAAACATTTCTACTTACCACCGATGCAAGTGCCTTTGCCATTGGCGCTGTGCTCTCACAAGGTCCCATTGGTAAAGATTTGCCAATCGCTTTCGCCTCAAGGACCCTCTGTAAAGCCGAAACTAAATACTCAACCATAGAACGTGAACTTTTAGCCATCGTATGGGCCGTGAAACACTTCCGTCCTTACATATTTGGTCGAAAATTCAAACTAATTACTGACCATAGACCTTTAACGTGGCTCTTCTCAATAAAAGATCCCGGTAGCCGTCTAGCACGTTGGCGCCAGAAACTCGAAGAGTACGAGTACGAGATTGAATATAAAACGCAGACGCTCTATCCCGTATAAGGATAAATCACGTCCAACATTTTTCTAACTTTCAAACAAAATCCAAATTATTAACGTACCCCATTCAAGGACCCTCGACTTTAAGAGAATCCGACTCTGACAGTCAAAGTGACACGACAGAAACGAACAAGAAGACGTCTTAAAAGAATTCGAAACCTTCACAAAGCTGTATAAAACAAAGTCGCTTATCGACTATTCAATTTTGAGTGATATAAAATAGATGTAATAATTTAAGCATTTAGATAATAAGCTAGAACTTAAGAAATGTCATAAATATTATATTTGACAAGACTAATGAATTTGAGTATTCAGCCTGTGCATCCATGATGTCGAGTGTGAATTTTTCCTAGTGTTTTAGATTTCAGTTTTGTGTTCGTAGCTACCACGTTGCCCTCGTAGTTCAGTCTGTGCATCCATGATGTCAACTGTGAATTTTTCTTAGTGTTTTAGATTTCAGTTTGGGTTTTACTTGGTAAACACTGCGAATACTGCGTAGAGGTATTTGTTCGTAACCAAGTCAATGTCAAGTTCACCGGTCAGTGTATCCCCAGTGGGACGAGTTTAGGGTTTTTTTGTTGAAACATTAACTATGGAATTTTGAAATTAAAACACTGCGAATTCATTAGTTATGCTATAAGAAATTACAGATTAAAAATATTCAGTGTATTTTAAATTCACCCTGTATACTCAATATTTCTATATGAGGATATCATAGTCTAAAACCTATAGTTCTCTAGATATTTAGGAAAATTAAGAAAAAAATTAAATTAAATTACTGTAATTTCGTCACTGTGTTAAGTTAAACAAGAACCCTTTCATTTCGGGTTAAAAGAAGGTTTATTTTAACTACTAGTTTAGACAAGAATTGATTTACTTGTTCAGAAAATGTTGCCATTTTCAGAAAACTTCGAAGCTCATTATCTCGCTTATTTCAACTGGAACACCCCATATTTTTTTACAGAATATTACAGGCCTATTTATTCCCTACAACTTTGGTTAAATTTGTTCTATACTTACCTATCCTAAATGGTTTAGGGGATATTCGCAGATATTTAGATTTTTACATTATTTGGAAAGGTTTTATACCTTTTAGTCACATTATCCTCGAGAAAAACAAACAGAAGATGTTAAATGAGAAGAAAAATAAATTATTCAGATTATTTTTAAACTAGTATTCCTAATAAAATGAAATCTTTTTTTCTTATAAGTAATGTAAAAGCTCTTCTGAACAGGAAAATGATAATTTTATTTTCATTTAATTGAAAAAAAGCCAAACCAAATAAAATAAATTCAACATGTAGCATTAAATTTTCCATAAATTTTTTATTTGCTATACGCTTCATATAATATATTTTAGGCTCTAACATTTGTGTCTGAAGTATATTTTGTATGTTTGTGAGACCTGGTTTTTTCAATTGCAATAATTTTATTTTGCATTTATTTTATTTTGTTTGGCTTTTTTCAATTAAATGGAAATAATCATTTTCCTGTTCAGAAGAACCTTTCATAACCTAAAAGAAAAAAAAATTTCATATCATTAGGAATGCTAGTTTAGAAATAATCTGATTAATTTATTTCACTTTTTATTTAATATCGAGGCTAATGTGATTAAAAGGTATAAAACAGTCAAAAATAATGTAAAAAATCTAAATTTCTGCCAATATCTCCTAAACCTTTCGGATAGGTATAGGACATATTTAATAAAAGTTGTAGGGAATATATAGACCTATAAGATTCCGTAACAAAATACAGAGTGTTCTATTAATAAATAAGCGAGATAATAAGCTTCAAAGTTTTCTGAAAATGTCAACATGTTTGGAATACCCTGTAACAAACAAATCAATTCTTGTCTAAACTGGTAGTTATAATATACCTTTTTTTTAGCCCGAAATAAGAGGGATTCTTGTTCAATTTAACGCAGTGACAAAATAACAATAATTAAAAAAATGCTGACAAATTCATTTTTTTTAAATTTTCTTAAATATCTCGAGAACTATGAGTTTTGACTATGATATCCTTATATAGTAATATAGATAATTTCATAAAGAATTCAAGTTTTTAAAAATATATAGGGTGTTATGTTTAAAAAATTTATATCTATAGCGCCCCGCTTTCACGAATCACCCCGTACATTTCAAACTAATTTTAAAATGTAGCCATTTTGGTCTCCTACAACTTCCTTATAAAGTAAATATTGGACTGTTTCGCACCGTTGACTCACCCTGTACAAGGGTAGTATGTTCTCGTTAGAGGCCAGCTGAAGGAGCTTCAATTCGTAATTACATTACTTTAGGACAAATTCACTAATTGTGCAAATTGTAAATCCTAGGCAACTAGTGGTTGAAACGATTATTTTAATTGATTCATAGGAAATTTAAAAAAATATATTAATTTATTTAAACAAAATACAAAATAATTATGGTTAGCTGTCCAAAACTCATTTACTTACTGGATCCAGAGCCACTTGGTAGGCTTTCCATAGAACTTGCAGAATAAGGAAATGCCTGTTCGGTAGTGCCGTTTTTCAACCTAGATATTTTTCTTTGTACATCTTCTCTAAGCCCTCTAACTTTACCTATTATTCCTGATACACCAGCTGATCTTCCATCACTTAACTGCAAATTAAAACAATACATTAAGTTCGATGTAAATTAATTATTAAGTATTAAGCAATTAATTCTATACAAGCCTAGGTATTCCTAATAATCAAAATTGTAATTTAATTTATGAAGGATAGAGCAAGGCTTGTAGCCTTCCTCCTATTAATTTGGATAGCTTTTGTATTGATTGTATTAATTAATGATTAATACAAGTAAATAGTTAAAAATGAAAGCTATAAGTTTAAATTAAAAAAATTGGCATGTCTTAAGTCTTGCGTTTCCTCAAATAAACTCTATAAACAAGAATGCACGAAAGTGTCACATACTACGTTTGGTTAGAATGAAGAGAATAAATATAGTACCAAAATAAAATAGCAACACTGAAAATATAACCAAAACAGCACGGTAGAAATTCAGCATGTTGTTTTGTAAATACTCAAAAAAATTGTACAGAAAATTGCTTAAAACAATGCTGCCAAAAAGTAGATAGAACGAAACTTTATTGTACAATAAAATAAGGTCAAATTAAATATTATTGTTATTATTATGCTTGCATAAAGCCCAAATAAAGTCATTTATAAATAATACGTATCAAGCAAAGAAAGAAAATTATAAAAAAATAAGTTACTAGAAACGAATTATTTAACGACTTATTTCTATTAATGGATATTTTTTTTTATTTATTTTATTTTTTTTACATTTTATTTGTGTTATTTTATTTTAATGGATTTTATTTAATTTGAATTGATAAAATGAAAATTAAATAATGAAATATATTCTGGTCACGATGATAGTCAGATATAATCATTAAGAAAATTATATATGTATATGTATAGAGGGTGTCCCTAAATTGCACCGACAAACAATAACTACGCGATTCTACGTCAAAAAGTAAGACGATTTTTCGAATACCATTTTATAAAAAAATGTGCACCTACAGAAATACAGCCCTTCAAAGTTGAGGGTTGATAACATTAAATCTTTAATATCTCGGGAACCGCCGAAGATTTTCTAACGAATTTCGATACGCTTATATTTAATAATAATATATGTTTTAATAACTCTAATATGAAAGTAATGAGTTGACGCTATGGGGTTATAGGGGGGTATAGGGATCCCTATATATTTTCGCCGGTTGCCCAAATTAAATTCTCGAAGTACCACCTGATGGCCATTTGAAAACTACCACCTGATGGCCATTTGAAAACTGACACTATTTCATCTCTTTAATTTTTCTCTTGAAGGAAATGGTTTTCCGGCAAAATGCGTAAAATCATACGCGTTATTAGACAGAACAAATAAAATCTGCCATATTTTGTAAATGGCATTATTTGTTTCGTTGAAATTTAACCTACCTAAAACAGTTTGATTTTATCAGTGATGCTTCCTTGCAGTACAGTTTATTGTTTTAAGCATTTTTAAGCATCTTGACATTTAGGTATTCAATTCACAAAGGGTTATCTGAACAGCTACGCAGTATCGGTGATAAATTTAATGTTAGAACGGCATTTTAAACTACCAACAGTTTAAGATCTATACTTACAAAAACAAAACCATTTAACAGTTATCAAAGTTCAAAAAACTATATGAAAACATGAAATTATTGAAAAATCAAAAATTTGCGAATACGCTTTCGAAAACAGACATCTAATAAATTGGGATGGGGCAAAATTTTAATAAAAGAACCGGGCAGTAAAAAGAGAAAAGTTAAAGAATCTGCAATAATTTTACTAAATAAAGACAAATGCGTATCAAACTATTCTGTAGATTGTCGCACAATGACGATGCTAAAAGAAGAACTTATCAACATGATTATCTAATCTGATCAAATTTTCTGTGAAAGTAGTAAGTATCCTATGGTTATGACATAAACATTAAAATTATGTAATATCAAACGAAAAAGATCCTAAGCATTAAAAAAGGAAACACAATAAGTTTCCGAAACGTCTGCGAAACATCATCGTTATTATTTTAGTTTATTAAATTTGTATTTCATGTCAAAAAATACAACCTTTAACTGTTCCTTTGACGTAGAGTCACAAGCTTTAAGGTTATTTTTTTTGTCTAGATATTTTTTAGATTGTCTGGAAAATGTTCATAAGTGTGGTAGTAAATCTCAAATATATATTGAGAACTGAGACTTTTCTTGATACATGGAAACATACCAGAATTTTCAAAAAAGGAAATAAAAACGACATTGAAAATCACCGAACCACCGCTATCTTAAGCAATTTCGCTAAAATTTTTGAATTTTTACTCTGTGATTATATTTCATTTCATACCAAGGCCGCGGTAGCAGTTGAGCAGCATGGTTTTATGCATGGGAGGTCCACAGTGTCGAACCTTGTATGTAAGACTCAATATATTGCTGAGGCTTTAGATCAGAAAAGTCAGGTGGATGTAATTTACACCGACTTTTCTAAAGCATTTGACAGATTGGACCACGGTATTTTACTAACTAAACTAGAACACTTTGGACTTAACATTTCGCTTATCAATTTATTCCGCTCCGAGCAAGTGTAGCAATAGCTCATGGGATGTTGTATCAAATGCCTTGCGATAATAAATCCAGGCCATTGATAGATTCCGCTTGTATTGCACAGAATCCTGTGTAATACAGCGGTCTATCGGCAGGTTTTCCTTGGCACCACGCTGTTCGTGTATCTGTTGGTAGACCGGATCAACAAACCTCAACATCCTGGTATACAAGATACGAGTAAATAACTTGTAGCAGGAGTTGAGGCAGGTAATCGGTCTGTAATTTTTTGGGCCAGATAGATCCCCTTTTTGGAGATTAGCACAGTTCGTCCGTCGACAAACCAGTCCGGCATTTGCTGCCCCTCGTTCAACCATGAGTTGAAAACTCGGGCCAGACGGCGGTGGGTGGAAGGAAACTTCTTCCACCACCAGTTGTTTATACCATCTGGACCCGGGGCAGCGAAGTTCTTGGTTCCAACAAGTGCTTGTTGAACCTCTTCCGTACTGATTGCCGGGCACACTTCGACTGGCTCTTCTAAGACTCTACGACAGAGAGCCTCGAAGTGTGCTATAGCTGGAGTGTCATTATCGAATGGACTCGCGACTTCGTAGATTCCTTTCCAGAAGGCTTCGACATTATCAACAGTTGGCGGATTTTCGACAACACGCTGTGGCTCTTGGAACAGCGATTATTATTATTATTATTATTATTATTTTTTTTCCGTTTCCGGAAGAAATTGCTGGACAGTCTCCCTGTGGCCTCCGACACCACACAGAGAGAGCGCCAGCGAATAATCTACAGCAACTCCCCACATCGCGCAGGGTTAGTCACTGTAGATTCCAGACTCGTGTGCTCTAAGTAGACGGAGGGATCCCAGTAGATAGGCAAAGGGGTTTCTACGCCACTTTCAAGGTCGATGGCATGTGTCCATCCGGAGCACCATGACGGGGGGTGGTTTAGGTGAAGAAGTCTTCGAGGGGGTGTGTACAAGAAGTAAATCGTCAAAGACCGGAAGGTGGAGGGTGGAGAAGAGCTTGGGGTGTACAAGAGCTGAAGACCATTGCGCAATATCATCATGGGGGGTAGTCTTCGGCGAGGGGGTGGAGAAGAAGTAATCGTCAACGACCAGAAGGTATTGCATCATCGTTAAAGCGTATTGCGCAATATTACGTAATCTTACGCAATCGTCATGGGGGGTGGTCTTCGGCGAGGGGGTGTACAAGAAGTAATCGTCAATGACCGGAAGGTATTGCATCATCGTTAAAGCGTATTGCGCAATATTACGTAATCTTACGCAAGCCTGCACACGTGCGCGTTCAAGGTTATTGTGCAATATTGCATCATCTTACGCAATCCTGCACACGTGCGTTCAAGGTTAGCGACTTGTCGAGACTTGTCTGTAGGCGGCTAGGAGTCTGTGTGTGGGTGGTTCCAAGAATAGCTGTCAGATATATGTAAACAAGCTGTGATTAATGGTTTCCGGCGATGAGTCATAGGCTGCGTTCAAGGTTAGCGACTTGTCGAGACTTGTCTGTAGGCGGCTAGATCAAAGGAGTGATTAATGGTGAGTACGTGACTAAAAGAGCAACATTCAGTTCTGAGAATCGTGCGCGTTCAAGGTTATTGCGCAACATCATCCAGTTCTGAGAATGCCTGCGTTCAAGGCTAGCGACTTGTCGAGACTTGTCTGTAGGCGGCTAGATCAAAGGAATGCGGCGTATGGGTGGTGAGTACGTGACTAAAAGAGCAACATCCATTTCTAAGAATGATGGAACACCTGCGTTCAAGGTTAAAGCGCTCTAGATTTAGAACAAAGAAGTCTTTGATGGTGTGTGATTAATGGCTTCCGACCCCGACCGCTAGCGTTCAAGGTTAAAGCGTTCTCACGGTTCCGTTTTTGCTGACTCGCAATGAAGTATGGGGAGGGGGAAAGGATATAAAAGTCGGCGTATCGTTATTCTAGGCTTAATAGTTCAGCAGTCTCTACACTTCATAGTTCAGCAGTACAATAGTACCATTGGTGTTTAAGTGTGATTATCGCTATTATAATCTTAATAGTTCAGAAGTTAATAAGTCTGTACACTTCATAGTTCAGCAGTACAATACTTTTTGGTGTTTTAGTGTGCGCTATTAATTACAAAATGAGTACATTTTAATCTTTTTTGTTTAAATTTCAAATCATGAATATATAATATTTTTAGATGGCCAATTTACAAGAACTGAATAAAATTGCGCTTTTAGAAACGAAACCTCTCGTTAAGGTGTCCGACTTACCAATAAACAGTCCTCAGCCAATATTATCAGCTCAAGTAGTGACCACAAAATTTGGTGATAGCATATTGATTGAACTGGAGGATAATAAGGCTTTTCTGCCGAAGAGGGTGACACCTTTAATGAGAAACAATTTAGCTGATTTCACCGAAGGCAAACACAGCATTATATTTGGAGGCTTGAAGGACGTTAAGAAGCCGTCTATGGGGATAAGCTTTCAATTTGTGAAAAGTAAGTAAGGACAATTAATTAAATTCTTTTATTTTCTTAATTTTTTTATTTTAATTTTTTTATAAATTTTTATTTTTTTAATTTTTTAATTTTTTTTATTATTTTTAAATTTTTTATTTTTTTTTATTTTAATTTTTTAATTTTTTTTATTTTTTTATAAATTTTTATTTTTTTTTAATTTTTTTAATTTTTTATCAATTTTAATTTTTTAACTTTTTTTATAAATTTTTATTTTTTTATTTTTTTAATTTTTTAATTTTTTTAATTTTTTATTTTTTTATTTTTTATTTTTTTATTTATTTTTTTTCTAATGTTTGTATGTTTTTTTTAGCTGAATCATTGCAAGACGGCAGCACTACTAATTAAGATAAAAATACGTAGGGAACAGGATCGATATTGAAAAATCTGTATGTATAAATTTTTCTTAAACATTGTGAAGTGCATTTAAATAAATAAAAATGAGTTCATTAGAAATTGCTAGTCTCAGCGACGAAATTGTGGCGAAATTTAAATCAGTCGAGTTAATTTTAGCTCAAAAAAGAAATTTTACACCGCGGGAGAGAGACACCTGGCTTAAACAACTAAAACAGCATATTAGGCTTTTTAATAAGGCGATTCGCGATTCAGATTTAGCCGTAGGTACTCTGAGAAAACTACAAACTAATCTCGGTCATCTTAAACGGTTTAAGAAAGTAATTGAACATTTAAATAGTATTGGGGGAAGAGTAGGAGCCGCGCCAGTGAAAGAAAATCGCAGTGATAGGGTGAAATGGGAAGAGATAATTTCAGTTTTTCAGGGTCGAGTACGTACGGGAATAATAATAAATTTAACACACAAAGATGTTACCCAATTTTTAGATGATGCTTTTTACTTGTTTAAAAATAGGGTTATGAATGTATTGAAAAAAATGCGTACTCTTAAAGTGAATACCTGTTTCTGTGGTGAATTTCTGAGAAAATCCGGAGAAGTTGAAATCGTTGAACGAAAGTACTTCAACACAAAAAATCAAATAGTCGACGCCGGAACGGACTTGTTAAATTTTTTTCAAATTAACGTGAAAGATGATATTCTCAATTCCTTATCTGAATTCTCAGAATCCGGATCTGGCTGGGCCTTAGATAAAATTCTTAGCTTGGAAGTTAACATTAATAAGTTCGAAGTGGGGAATGGTACCGGCTCATCCTACATTAGACTGCCGGAAAAAATTTTAAAAAAGCATGCGTGTATTAACGTAAAAAATATGAACGACGAGGCCTGCTTCGCCTGGAGCATTGTCAGCGGTCTTTATCCTGCGGATGTACATCCAGATAGAATCTCTTCATATCCGCATTACACTGAGGTGTTAAATTTAAAAGGAATTGAATTTCCTATGAAAATACCATACATTTCTAAATTTGAAAAAAATAATGCAGATATTTCTGTTAATGTGTTTGGCCTGGAGATGGACTCGAAATTAAATTTGTCTGTATTCCCCGTTCGCTTGACGAAGCAAAAGCGTGAAAAACACGTAAATTTATTATTAATCCAAGATAAATATTATCCAAAAATATCTGAATTTGATCCGGCACCCAAGTCAGATAACGAAGACGAGGAGCAAGATGAAAATATTAAATATCATTACGTGTACATCAAAGATTTATCGAGGCTTTTAAGTTATCAAGTTTCCAAAAGTAGAAATAAAAAATATTTCTGTGATAGGTGTCTCAATTATTTCTCTTCGCAGGTTAAATTAGATGATCATACGGTGGATTGCGAGAAAGTTAACGAATGTAAAATTGAGTTTCCAAAAGAACTGTACGTTAAGTTTAAAAATTTCGTCTATAAGGAAAAGGTTCCTTTTGTGATTTATGCGGATTTCGAATCTTTGCTTGAGCCCTTTAACGATGCGGAAGCTGCAAATAAACAGTCAGAGTACAGAGATCGTCATGGCGCAGAACCAGCAACGAAAAGTTCTCGCTATCAAAAACACAAGAGCATACAGTGCCGGGTACTATTTTAAATGTGACTATAATGACGATTGGTCTTTTTTCAAAAGTAATCGCGGAACAGATTGTATGTCTTGGTTTGTGGACGAGTTGAGCGCCATCGCAAAATTCGTTTCTTCAAAATTGAAAAATATCGAACCCATGAATACAGAAGTTAGTTTACAGGATGCGGTCGGTAAAAAATGTCACATTTGCGAGGTGGCGTTCAATGATAAAGATAAAATCGTTCGTGATCATTGTCACCTTACCGGCGATTTCAGGGGGTTTGCGCACAATAAGTGCAATTTAAATTATAAAAAATCCTTTGTAATTCCAGTGGTGTTCCACAACCTGGGGGGCTATGACGCACATTTCGTAATTAAACAGCTCGCCGAAAGATATCACGTCACTCTGCTACCGGTAAATAAGGAAAAATATATTAGTTTTACGGTATATGATGATGAAACTAACTTAAAATTCAGATTCATAGATTCCTTTAGATTTATGGGATGCTCATTACAAGAGTTAGCTTCCACATTAAAAGCGGAGAATTTCGTAAATCTTAAACGGGAATTTCCGAATTTAGACGAAGAGAAATTGAAATTATTGAAAAAGAAGGGCGTTTTTCCATACGACTACATAGACACAATAGAACGACTTGACGACATCGAATTACCACATATTGAACGTTTTCACAATAAACTTAACGATGCAGACATTGACGAGGACGAATACAGACATGCTCAAATCGTTTGGACGAAATTTAACTGTCAAAATTTAGGCGAGTACAGCGATCTGTACATGAAAACTGACATCATGCTGTTAACGTGCGTGTTCGAGACTTTTCGCATCACTTGTCACAAGACATACGGTCTGGATCCCGCTCACTATTACACTATTCCGGGCTATACGTGGGACTGTATGCTCAAATATACGGGGTGTAAACTCGAAACACTTCAAGATGTGGATATGCTGATGTTCTTCGAACGTGGTATTCGTGGCGGCGTAAGTCAATGCTGTAATCGGTATGGTGAGGCTAACAATAAGTACTCGGAACAATATGACAACACCAAACCATCAACGTATCTGATTTATTATGATGTAAATAACTTATATGGCTGGGCTATGAATCAACCCCTTCCATATGGCAACTTCGAATGGACCGATACAAACATTGACGTCACCACGGTACCCGATGATGCCGAAATCGGTTACGTTATTGATGTGGATCTCGAGTATCCGGATGATCTACACGATTTACACAAAGATTTACCCTTTTGCGCGGAACATCGAACGGCTCCAAATTCCAAATTTTCCAAATTAATGACCACCCTGTACACTAAGCAAAATTATGTTTTACATTACAGAAATTTAAAGCAGGTCTTGCAGCACGGATTGCGTTTAGTTCGCATCCATAAAGTGCTGAAATTCAAACAGTCTACTTGGCTGAAATCGTACATAGAGCTAAACACATCGTTAAGAGCGCAAGCAAAGTCCGAATTTGAGAAAACAAATTATAAACTGATGAACAACGCAGTGTTTGGGAAAACAATGCAGAATGTAAGGAAACACCGTATAGTAAAACTGGTTAGGAAGTGGGAGGGGCGTTACGGGGCGAAAAATTTAATTTCAAGTCCAAATTTTGATAGTAGATCCGTTTTTAGTGATACGCTAATGGCTATCGAACTTAGAAAAAATCGCATTGTATTCGATAAACCCCTATACATAGGAATGGCAATTTTAGATATTTCAAAAACTTGCGTGTATGAATTCCATTACGACTACATGTTAACTAAATTCCCGGTGGAAAATTGTAAACTGTTATACACCGATACAGATAGTTTGGTCTACGAACTTCAGTGTGATGACGTGTACGAAGAGGTCATCAAAAAAGACATTCAAAGATTCGATACCAGCGACTATCCCTCTGATAATCGTTGGGTTATCCCGTTAGTGAACAAAAAAATCCCCGGTCTTATGAAGGATGAGAATAACGGTAAATTGATGACTCATTTTATCGGGTTACGCTCCAAACAATATACGTATAAGGTGGCGCAAGGTAAAGTGGTGAAAAAATCCAAAGGCGTAAAGACTAACGTCGTTAAGAGAAAAATTACTTTTGAGGATTATTTACAGTGTTTAGAGAAATTTTTGAAAAATCCTACTCGAGACGTAGGGCTATTGCACAATACTCAGCGTTGTATACAATCTAGATTGCATGATGTGTACAGCATTGAGCAAACGAAAATCTCGTTAAGCCCCTTCGATGATAAACGTAAATTACTTTCCGAGACTCATGACACTCTCCCGTGGGGTCATTATTCAATTATTATACCTGAGGATAATACCTAAGATTTCAATATCGATCATTTTATGTATTCTTTTTTTATAATATATGTAATCAATATTATTATATATATGTAATCAATCATTTTTTATTATTACTGTATTTTTCTTTTATTTCAATATATATATTATTTAAATGTTGACTTGATTTTTATTCCATATACCTAACCTAGAAATAAAAAAAAAAAACGTATTATTAATATTTCTTTATTCAATCATTTTTTTATAAGAAACATTTTTCTATCTAAATCATTTAGAACTTTATTCAAATTATAAGCTAAGCATTCACGAATACAGTATGTGTGAATGTTACAAGGATATATTTCACTTAATTTTAATAGTACATTATAAGAGGATAATTCATATTGAGATTCACTTAATATGTTATTTGTGACATTTAAAAAGTTATCATAGAACTCTGGAAAACTTAAACTATGCAGCAAATCCATATGAGATGATACGAGTTTGTTAATATTTATAATATCGTATACAGTGTTTCTTGAAAAATAAAATAAACTTGAAACTCCAGCGGCAGACAATTTTAACATCTTGTTCCCGATAAAAGGAGCCTTTATTAGGGCATAACCAGAGAAATGAATTTCTTCCTCCACTTCCTCTTCTTCTTCTTCTTCATCATCTTTGATCTCATCATTAAAATAATCAGAGGTAAATTGTTGAAGGTAAGTAATAAAATCGTTCCAGTCTTCTCTTATGAAGGAAATATTATCTGGTTTCGTGAATATAGGATGTGATACGTTCAGCAATATTCTGACAGCAGGAACATAACCTCTTGCAGGAGAAAGTCCAGTAATTATTTTATAATTAGAGTCTTTAACGTAAAACACATTTTCACAAATATATCGTTCTTCAGTAAGTATAGCGTCTTGATAAATATCACTAACTCGATCAATTTCACTCCAATAACCGGAGGAATCTTCAGAGGAAAATGAAGGACTAGCAGCAGGTGATTCCATTGCACTCAAAGACTAACAGACAACTAAGCTTTCAAATCATAATCTATCTGTTTATACATTAGGTAGAGGAAGGGAGGGAGAGTACTAATGTAAAAAGGCCTCCAAGTTTCATAAATGTGTGCTATTCTCTCATAAGATATAATGTAAATTCGCACTTCTCATGGGGGTATGACACATTTTCTCATAAGAACGCATGTAAATCGGCGAACACACATGCAGGTTAAAGAATGTTATCTGAATCAATCCAGCTATTGTGCGTGGAATCAAAGCCCAGCCATTTCACGTAAGACTTCTCGCCTCGCTTACGTAGCACCTTTTCCACGAGGTACACATCGGGTGTTTTCGTTTTTTGCAGCTCCTCTTCGTAGAACCCTCCTCTTATAGGTCTACCTTGCATATCTTCAAGTAAATAAGTTGTAGGATTGGTGATTCGAACCTCGGATATTTTAAATAACTCTGTACTCCAGTTTAGTGTGTATCCTTTGCTAAACACATGCTTACTCTTACTGACTCGCACAATATCGCCCACCTTGTAGCGTCTCGATGCTGCTATCTTTATGTGATTGTAAACTGAACGTAAAATTTGCTTTTCATTCTTCGCGTTCACATCCACCGGCTTTACCCCGATAGTCCTATGTTTTCGGTTATTATACTCTTTAACAATGTGGGGAAGCACCTCTAGCCATCGGTATGAGCCGTTTAAACTGAAATACTTGTACAAGCGCTCCTTTATCGTTCTAATAACACGTTCAACTATGGCGGCTTTCTTAACAGTATATGTGCTGTAGTGGTTAACCTTAAATTGTTTCATCAAGCGTTGAAAGTGTACATTATAAAATTCCGTACCCTGATCTGTATTTAAATGATTACAAGATCTCTTGCTCTCCTTGAAGACGTTCTCCATAGCCTGAGTGACTTCGGGTCCGCTCTTATTTTTTATCGGCTTAACCCATAGAAACTTGGAAAAACAATCAATTACCATCAGAATGTATCTACAATTATTGTTATCCTTGGAGTAGTTCCCCATCTCAGCCAAATCTGCCTGCCACAAGTCATCGATTCCCTTTATGACTATGCGCCTGCGCCGCTTAATATTTCTACGGGCGGGTTTATGTAGCTCATTAACCAATTGAATTTTTTCTTTAGAATTAGACATAACTGATCGATGGCATCAAATTAAATGAACATATATGTCAGACTTTTATAATTTATACTCTTTTGCTCGCTTTTAATTTATTAACCTCCATCTCGACAGTTTTCACTGTGTTAGACAGAGAGGTGAGATTCGCTTGCATTAGAACAATTACTTCATCATTTAATTTTTTTATAGATTTTCTAAGGTCTTGTATGGAGCCTCTCTGTTTATCTAAACGAGTGGAAGTATCCCTTTGGTAATTGTTCGAGTTCGTCGCTAGAGCCGTAGCAAAAGCAGTCATATTATCATCCATGTACTTTTTATTGACGGCATCGCCATCTTCAGTGGGCGGTTGAACATTACACAATTTCAATTTTTCCACATCAATGTTTCCATCTTTGGTGAAATTAAAGCCTCGACCTTGTGGTAATAGACTGATGGTCTTGCTAACGCCGCCGCCACCTCGTGCTGAACGACCGAACTTATCGAGACTCATTGCGAATATGAAGTGTGTGTAGAGAGCTGTTACATACTAATATATAATCCCCGCTTCTTTCAATTCATTTAAAATAGCCAAGATTTCGTTGTCGTGGGAATCAGTATTTCCTGCCGCCTTGGATGCATTTAAAAGTCTTAGCCTGTCAACTAATTCGTTTATGTCGTCCCAGAAGATGTATTCTACCGGTTTTTCGTTGTAAACCATATTCATACCCTGTCCACTACTACTACTATGAGGTTGAGTATGTTTTATTTTGGGAGTGCCATCACCACTATTGTTTTTTTTAAATAATGGTTTTATCACTTTAGTATATTTATGTGATCGAGTGCCATTTAATTGACTTGCAGGATCATAATTTCGTTTATGTGCGTTAGAGGTTTCCAGAATTTCCTTGTAATCAGCTATGTCCTGTTCGCTGTAACCTTGAGGCTTCTTCATAAATAGCAGTTCATATAAGCCTTGTCTTCCAGCAAACATTTTATCGCCGATACTTAAGCCGGCATTAGAACCGATATTTAGTTCCATAGATCCGATGTATAATTTATTCATTTCGTCATTAAATCTCACGCCATAGGTTTCATCGTAATCCTTACTTTTATCATAGAGACCTGTTAAATATTGCTTAGCTAACGTAGGATACTGTTCAGCGGCGGAGGCATCAAGGTCAATCGTACTACTTGAATCTTCAAATATTTCATCATCTTCTTCTTCTTCTTCCACTTCTTCTTTCACTTTTATTTTTTTCTTTATTTCAGATTTAATGGTATTCTCTACTTTTGGAGTCTGCTTCTGCTTGGGTGAATTCTTAACAGCACCGAGTTCTCGTAATGGTTCAATGACCGGTTTCAATAAACGTCTAATTGTATCGTCCTCCTCAGCTCTACCTAATTTTAAAGCCAAGTACTTCCTTCGAATAGAATCTGAAGCTTTTTTTATCTTCTTTTTAAGTGCGAAATCTCGGTTAAAGTCGTACACCTTCTCCCTAGGTGGTTTATATGCCGCGAGAGTAAATTTTTTATTAACCTTCATTGTTAAACAGGTAAACAGGTATGTTAAACAGGTAGGCAAGTATTTTAAACAGGTTATAAACAGATACAGGGTTTTTCACAACAGATAACCTGTTTTTCAAAACAGGTCTGTTCAGTTTGAGCGTCTAACTGATAATGCTTGGTGTTATTGAAATCTCATATACTTATATACTGATCAAAGCCTTTTCTATAGCGTCCTTTATGTAATTCAAAATCCTTTACGATAACCAGTACTCCGAATTTATCGTTCCAGCATTCTCTGCATAAATGTTCAAATTGTTCAAAGCTCATATCGGGAGTCACGTGATCGTCAAACACATGACGTAAATTCATTTTATCCTGTTTAAATAATATTAGGCAGTTACAGTTATCTCGAATGAGATGTTTCGGTATATGGGTGTAAGTCTGACAGAGATAGAAACAATCTACAAGCTTATGTCTCCCCATGGAGAAAAAGGCACGTATCTTGTCTTGCTTGTCACATGCTACGTCATCAAATATAAATATGGAATTCGTTTTAGCTTTCGAAGGATCGATGATGTTTTCGTTGGAGGTGTATGGAAAGTAGCCTACGCCTTTTACCTTCTTCAGCACATCTTCCAATAATTTATATTTAGGTTGATACAGGGACTTGGAGTACACGTACACATTCTCAAACCATAGTCCGTTAGAGTTGAATAATAGACTTAGTAGAATATTTGTCTTCCCCGCCCCACTAGGTCCACATACGATAGTTCTTAAAGTGCTAGGAAATAACTCACCATGTTTATTAACACATCCTTCTACAGAACGATCAGAAGTTAATAAATCTAAATTCTCCACGGGTAGAGACGTCTTTTGTCTTTGAACGCGCATCATGAACTCTAAACTTTTCACTCTGTACATTCCTATATATAGAAGTTTCGATCTCGTACATCATCAGTTCTAGTTTAGATGACGTCGAGGAAACACGGTAGAGGTGTAGTTAACAGTCTTATCAACAAGCTACCTTTCGAACTGCATTTACCTGGTTATCAGTACTGCGGACCCGGCACAAAGTTACGTAAACGTCTAGCTCGAGGGGATCCAGGTGTTAACCCTTTGGATCAAGCGTGCCGTGAACACGATATTGCTTATAGCGAAAACGCGAACTTGGACGACAGACATAAAGCCGATTACATACTCGAACAAAGGGCTTGGGAACGTGTTAAATCTAAAGACGCCAGATTAGGTGAAAAAGCAGCAGCTTGGGCTGTCACAAACGCCATGAAGGTTAAACGTAAATTAGGTATGGGTGTAGCAGGAGGCTGTAATAATAATAATAAAGGGAAAGGAAAGAAGAAAATTCCCTTCCGTAAGGCCATCCTATCGAACATTGTGAAAGCGTTGAAAAAGCACGCAAGTCATGATGTGAAAAAGGATATGGCTATGGGTGTTAAAACGGCGCGAATTGCCATCAGGAAAGCAGGTGGAAGGAAGAAAATCACTGTCCCCCGTATTCTACCGCTACCGAAGACCGGAGGCTTCTTACCTCTAATACCGATCTTTGCAGGCCTCTCAGCTCTTGGAGCTCTGTCAGGTGGCGCTGCGGCCATTGCTAAAACTGTTATAGACGCTAAGAATGCTAGGAAAACATTGGAAGAAGCTCACCGCCACAATAGAGCCGTGGAGAATGTGGCTTTGGGTAAAAAGGGTTCCGGACTGTACATGAAACCCTATAAGAAAGGATACGGTTTATACTTGACAAAAAACTACCATTGAAGCTACCCGATAGACCGCTCTCTGACCTCGACATCTTAAAGTATGCGAAAAAGTTTAAAATTCCCCATTTCAGAGGCGTCTATATGAGAGACTCTTTACCCTCACATACGTCACTTAAAGGAAACGAGAGCGCCATCATTAACTTGGACAGCGTAAAGGGACCTGGAACTCATTGGGTACCATATAAGAAAACAGGCGATTCCGTAGTATATTTCGACAGCTTTGGATCTCTGAAACCTCCAATGGAATTAGTTCGATACTTTGGCGGGAAATTTAAAATTAAATATAATCCCGATGCATATCAAACATATAACTCGGTAAATTGTGGACATTTATGTTTGCAATTTCTCTATAAAAATAATAAACACGCGTGACGTGTAATCAGTATGTCATCGAACACTTTCCAGTTAAGTGGTCGCAAGTCTGTTCTCTCCGTAGACTTTTATAATCCCATAGAACTAGATCCCCGATACGATTATTCGATAGCGTTGACCGGTCTCGACACCTATAATACGATACCTAACATCGAAGAAGGTGTAAATAACAAGTTTTATTATTGGGAGCTAGGCGGCGATAGAAGTCTCAAAGAAAGCGTCATAACTATACCTACAGGATCTTATGAAATAAGTGACATTGAATCCTATCTGCAAAAGAGATTACTAGTAGGTAGCGGCGTAACATCACAGCAGCAGGCTGACGAATACTTCTCGCTGAATCCTAACAATAATACGCTCAAGTGTGAAATTAAAAGTAAACACGAAATTAACTTTAATCACAAGGATAGCTTGGCCACCCTGTTGGGTTACAGTGCCAGCAGAACATTAAAACCGGATACATTATATGAGTCTGATTTACCTGTTAATATAGTCAGAGTTATAACGATCCACGTGGACTGTAACATTACTGTGGGAGCATATTCCAATAATAGCCCTACACATACGATTTTTGAATGCGGTTTGAATGTTGATCCCGGATACGCTATAAACATTGAACCTAGGAATTTAACTTATCTACCTGTAAACCCCAGCATTCGAGAGATACAGAACATCACTTTGAAAATACTCGATCAAAATTCTGAGCTTGTTAATCTGCGAGGAGAGAAGTTGATTGTGAGGTTAGAACTTAAAAGAACATGATATTAATATTTAACCGTAGTAAACCTAATATAACGGAGGAAGCTTACATCATCCTCATTCTGTATCTAATCGTACAAGTGCAAGGTCACCACCACCACCGTCATCAGAACCTACCAAGTTAACTTATTCAAATTATTTATATTTATTATCTTTGGGTTATCATGTTAGAAGAACTGCAGCTGTTCCAAGACCCCCACTACGACGATTCAATTGAACGAGTCGAAGTTCGAACGTACCATCCGTACGTTAAAGCCTATGGGAATAATGATGAAATTGAAATTGCCATTTATCAGCATGACGCTTTGATTGAAATAGGTGAGGGGGCGCTATCAATCGAGGGAACTTTAAAGAAAAATGCTACTGGTACGGGCACCGTTGAATTCACCAATAACGCGGGCGCCTTTTTATTTGATTCCATAAGTTATGAATTAAATGGCATGGAAATAGATAAAGTACGCGATCCTGGAATTGTGAGCACGATAAAAAGTTATATATGTTATGAAAAAGATGATTTTTCTCATAGCATCGCAGGTTGGAATTATCCTAGCGGTAGCCTGATTACATATGACGCTACAAATTTCACCTTTTTCTTAAGAATACCCTTGAGACATTTACTGGGATTCTTTTACGATTACAGGAGATACGTTTTCGGTAAACAGGTTCTACGTTTGATACGAGCTCGCAGCGATAATAATTGTTTTAAAGTATCTGAAGATGATACAGTTGGCGAACTAACCATCACCAATATTGAATTAAAAGTGAAACATGTGTATTTGAACGACATTCCAAAACTGAATTTTCTAGCTAAAGTTAATGCCGATACGCCAATCATATTAACGTATAGACAATATGAAATTCATGAGATACCCGCCGTAGTTGCAGGTGCTACAAAAGAAATTATAGTTGTTAAAAATGGTACTCAAAGCCCCCAAGCTGCCATCCTTGCTCTACAAACCGATAAGAAAGATGCCAAGACGAAGGACTCTACGCAATTCGATAATATTGATATATTTAATGTGAAATTATTGCTAAACAATGATCGTTACCCTCACGAAGATATGAGGTTGGACTTTAAAGCTAAAAAATACTCTGAGGCCTATCATATGTATACTGACTTTACCAAATCGTTCGCTTCAAATAATAAACCTATGCTAGATTTTGCCGCTTTCAAGAATCACACGCTATTCGTTATAGACTGCTCGAAGAGGAGGGCTCCTGTTAAACCTTCGATTGTAGACATAAAAATGGAAATTGAAAGTTTGACCCCCTTCCCCCCAAATACCAAGGCCTACTGCATTCTCATACACGACCGCGTTTTGGAGTATTTACCTCTCAGTGGAGTTATAAGAAACATTATGTAATGTAGAAATAATTTAGTATGCGAAGAACTATCGAAGAGTAAACATGAAATTGATTGTCGTAGATATTCAAGGCTTTAACCTGCCCGAATTCTATCCTAAGGAAATCTCGTTTGTTAGTGGAGATCAGCATGCCCATTATTTACTTAAGCCTCTCATACCGTACGATTCTTTAAGTTATGACCTGAAGAAGCAAATAAATTACTTGGAATTACATCATCATGGATTGAGGTATAGTGGTGGCTACGTAAGCGATAATGACCTAAATGAAATATTACGTAATCATCTACTTAATGGAGCTACTACTACTGTGTACGTAAAAGGTTATCAGAAAAAGGAATTTTTGGAAAAACGTTTACATGCATTGGGACAAACTGTGCCATCTATCATCAATGTGGAACAGCTGCTTAATGAAGAGGTTCCAAAGTTCACTAAAGATTTACCTTATTGTTTAAATCATTGTAATAATAATAATAAAATATGTAGCTTAAGAAATGTATTTACCCTTTATAATTGGTTATATTCTAGTTTACCTAAATAAATATGTATTTTATTAATGTTTTTTTATTCATCCCCTCCCCCCACCTCTTTTGCTATTATCCTCTATGCACAAGCACCAGTTACTCATTATCCAGTTAGACGTTATAAGAGTAAGATGTCATCATCATCATTTAACTTCATGTTAGAAGATCATTTATTTAAATTGCACGAGTTGAAAAAACTAATAAACTTGTATGCAGAGAAACAGCGTATGTTTTCACAGTTTCAAAAATTAAGTGTCATCGCTGGCAGTGGTGTATTCAGCGATAGAAGACGGTGTGGAACATTTTCACGTGCCACAGCAGCAAGAAGAATTGCTCTCTGAAAACAAAATGCAGTCTCCAGTATTTTTATCTTGTGGTCATATCGCCAATTCTATAAACAGTCTTTGTAAAGTTTGCGAGATTCGTAAAAAGTGTAAAGTTTGCTACAAAAATGATTGTGATATGATATTCGTACCGTGTGGACATATTGCGATATGCGCAGACTGTAGTTTTTCTCAGAAAACATGCGTAATATGTCGAATACGTTTACATGCTGCAGTTCGTATAAATAATCCATGAAAAAAAAAAGAAATGGAAACTGCTGCTGCTAAAAAGAGGGTGAGATTTGACGATAAGATTCAAGTTAGGTACATCATACATTGGTCTTATGCGTACAGAATGTCCAGAAATGGTCAATGTTGGATTGAGGCATCGGTCGATCGTCAAAGATTTCAACGAAGAATTTCCAATTTAATTCCCGTAATTGTGCCAGTACTACTACTTAGAATATCAGACAATAAATAGACATTATTTGAGGATAAATCTCATTAGTGTATCAGCAATCATCATGGCGGCGGCGGCGGCGGTGGTTACATACCTTATTCTTTTACATGCTGTTACATCCTACCCCACTTTTAATGGAACTCAAGAACACGAAGACATCTTAACAAGCGGCAACAGCGATCCAATTTTACAATTACTATGCTACATTACTCTGTGTATTTCGATTTTATTGTTAAAGTGTATAGTTAGAATTATTATAAGAAAAAAATTTATCATATCGATGAATTAATTATTATTGATTATTAAATATTTTTTACCAAATTAACATTTGTTTTATTTATGTGGAGTATGAATTCAGACGTAAAAAAGGATCGTTTATGTTATGAACGTGCTCAATTGCCTTTTATTATTTTGCTGACAGTCTGATTTAAAATTAACAGAACTTGCTAGTCTGATACACGTTGACAAAAAAAGGGATATTGTTTATTTTTTTTAGTGTTTCGTTAATTATATCAAATCATTGAAAGATTTTCTGTGGAGGGGTAGGAATACACCGTTTGTGGGTATACGCTTTTTTATTATTTGCTATTCATCTCTCACGCGCAGTCATGAACGGTTACGAGAAAATGTGCGAGTTGATTAACCGATACACACCACCACAAAATCTCGACGCCTATCTAATGGAAAAGTGAGTACTTCAGTTTGTTTATTTCTGTGCTTAGTTTTTAAATTGGGTTTATTTTTCGCAGTTTCATAAGTGGATATGGTGATGATGATTACCTAAACGTAGAGCTCTCGCCACCACCACCTTCGCCACCATCACCACCACCCCTATCCCAATTTTATGGGACTCTGCAAAAGTAAGTTATTTTTTATTTTGATTCTTTTTTAGTATTGTATTTTTTCTTCAAAGCTTACTGATGTTATTTATTTTTTTTATTTTTTTTTATTTATTTATTTTTTTTTTGTCGTAGTTCAGACTGTGACGTCAATGACAACCCATTTATGAAATGGCCTCACAGATGGGTGTCACAGCAGGGACAAATATGGTAATTATTATAGAAAAATTTTAACATAAATAAATACTGATATTTCTCTTTGTTACAGTTTTACGAATATTAAGTCAGAATTAGAGAGTGAGGAGGAGGAGGAGGAGGAGGAGGAGTATCACCCGCAGCCCATGACGTCGTTCATGATGCCTCCACCCCCTATGCCATCGCCCATGATGTCTCCACCACCTATGACGTCGCCCATGATGACGCCACCCCCTATGACGTCGCCCATGATGACGCCACCCCTTATGACGTCGTTCATGATGACGCCACCCCCTATGACGTCGTTCATAATGCCTCCACCCGCTATGACGTCGTTCATGATGCCTCCACCCGCTATGACATCGCCCATGATGTCTCCACCCCATATGACGTCGTTCATAATGCCGCCACCCCCTTCACCATCACCTCCACCACGACTATCACCTCAAATTGTGATGGAGGTGTTGAGATTCTCAGCAGTAAGTAAAGTAAATATAATTTTTATACATACATCATGTATTTTCTTTTGTTACAGAATGAATATGATGTCATCACACCCCTGGAGGAATCTGTCATATATTTTAATTAGTATTATATTTTTATTTCTATTAATATATTATTTTAAATATGTTGTTCTCTTTTATTTAAAAATCTCTTTACGCCTTTATGCATTCCCAAAAATCGAAAATTTAAAAAAAGATTAAAAAAGATTTTTGAAAAAAAAAATAAAAAAATTAAAAAATTAAAAAAATTAAAAAATTAAAAAATAAAAAAAAAATTTTGAAAAAATTTGAAAAAAAAAATTTGAAAAAATAAAAACTATATTTATTCATTTACATCACTATCATCTTCGTCATAAATATCAAATTGAATAATATATTTTACAGGTAAACACAGTTTAATTTTAAATAGAAATGTTTTCATGTCGGCTGCAATCATTTCTCTACAAAATCGTTGAATGCTAACGTTCCCCTCGAGAAATTTGTGACACAATTCCAGAGCTCCATTGTACTTCTGAATCTGTTTTTCACATTCTTTATTACGAATTTCATCGTCTTGGATGGACTGGAAATCGTACACATTATCGTGGCGCTCGCTAAATATTAGCGCTGAAATTTCATCACATAAACATTCTACTGCGCTCTGCAAGTCTTCAGCTTTGCTCCAATTCTGTTCACTGTAAAACATCTACATTTTTCTGTTTATTATTATTATTATTTTATTAGGAGAGAGCACACTGTAATGTAACGAGACAGTTCTAACACTAAATGTTAAAGACTAAGAATTAAAAAAAGACGAGCGCTTTAATCTTGAACGCAGGATGACTCATCGATTATATCCTTTCCCCCTCCTCCCATACTTCATTGCGAGTCAGCAAAAACGGAAACGTGAGAACGCTTTAACCTTGAACGCTAGCTGTCGGGGTCGGAAGCCATTAATCACACACCATCAAAGACTTCTTTGTTCTAGAGCGCTTTAACCTTGAACGCAGGTGTTCCATCATTCTTAGAATTGGATGTTGCTCTTTTAGTCACGTACTCGCCATTAATCACTCCTTTGATCTAGCCGCCTACAGACAAGTCTCGACAAGTCGCTAACCTTGAACGCACGTGTGCAGGATTGCGTAAGATGATGCAATATTGCACAATAACCTTGAACGCGCACGTGTGCAGGCTTGCGTAAGATTACGTAATATTGCGCAATACGCTTTAACGATGATGCAATACCTTCCGGTCATTGACGATTACTTCTTGTACACCCCCTCGCCGAAGACCACCCCCCATGACGATTGCGTAAGATTACGTAATATTGCGCAATACGCTTTAACGATGATGCAATACCTTCTGGTCGTTAACGATTACTTCTTCTCCACCCCCTCGCCGAAGACTACCCCCCATGATGATACTGCGCAATGGTCTTCAGCTCTTGTACACCCCAAGCTCTTCTCCACCCTCCACCTTCCGGTCTTTGACGATTTACTTCTTGTACACACCCCCTCGAAGACTTCTTCACCTAAACCACCCCGTCATGGTGCTCCGGATGGACACATGTCACCCTGAAACACTCCTCTCTTAAATGTCACCAACTCTGTCGAAACTCGCTCGGCACCGGATGTTATGGTGAAGCGAGTTCTCCAAAGCGGTAACAGTTGTTCGATGCATCTCACTAGTGGTGCTGGTACCGTAAGACATCCGAGCAAGTGTAACAAAAGCTCGTGGGATGTTGTATCAAATGCCTTGCGATAATCAATCCAGGCCATTGACAGATTCCGCTTGTATTTTTTTTTTTTTTTTTCCGTTTCGGAACGAAAGTGCTGGACAGTCTCCCTGTGGCCTCCGACACCACACAGAGAGAGCGCCAGCGAATAATCTACAGCAACTCCCCACATCCCGCAGGGTTAGTCACTGTAGATTCCAGACTCGTGTGCTCTAAGTAGACGAAGAGATCCCAGGATGACCGCTTTCTGCATTTGACCAGCCAACCATTCTGCCGATGTTTGGCAGACAGGCATGGTCTTCAATGCGGAGAGCAGCGTGGGCTTTATACCTCCGAGTACACCGATTATCAGGACGACCATTTTGACAGAGTAGCCTGGGTATAGCACTTGGAGCTCGTACCGGAGATCTCTGTATTTAGTCCGTTTCTCCTCCTCCTTCAAGGCGATGTTTGTCTCAGCAGGTGCTGAGAACTCGATGACATACATCACCTTGGTCTGATGGTCGAGAAGGACTATGTCAGGCTTATTGGCTTGAATTCGCCTGACGGTCGGGAACGAGTAGTTCCAGTAAATCCGGCATTTCTCGTTCTCGACAACGGACTCGATATCTCCGGGGATATAAGGCAGCACTGGTGTTTGGTCTATCTTGTACGAGTGCCGAAGATGGTAGTATAGCACTCGTAAAGCCGCGTTATGTCGTTGGATGTAGGCCGAAGTCGCATAAATCGGACATGCAGATAATAGATGCATGAGCGACTCCGGCGCCTGACGGCAGGTCCTGCAGTTGATATCAGGAACCTCTACACCCATCACGCGACTCCGATAGACCAATGTGTTAATAACACCATCTTGGCAGGCCACAATGAATCCCTCGGTCTCCGACTTCAACCCCGCTGACCTTAAGAATGCGAAGGTCAGCTCTGTCGATAAACCCAGTGCTTCTATGTTGTTAAAGAAAACACCGTGCAGGGGCTTATCGACGTGCTGCCTGAACAGATTCCTCTGTTCGGTAGCTTTAATTTGGGCTGTCAGACGATTCGGCGGAAGCTCAGTGACTGAGTCACCTCGCCGGCCTTCTCGCCTGTAGTCGAACGCGAGACCGAGTTCATCTGCGGCCCTCTGTGCTGCCCTAAACAATAAAGCGCCAACTCCCACAACTTCATGATCTCTCACTAACTGTAGGAGTGGGTCCGAGCTCCTGATGACATTACATGCCATACTCAGTGCCACTCTGCCATGCATGCACTCCAGACTCAAGAGTCCTCGGCCCCCCCGTTGACGTGGGAGGTACACACGAGGAACGGACGATCTAGGATGAATACTCCTATGAATATTCATCATCTTGCGGGTATTCCTGTCCAATTGACGCAGCTCATCTACTCCCCATTTGACTACGCCAAAGGAGTAGAGCAGAATCGGAACGGCAAGCATATTAGTGGCAGACACCTTGTTCTTCCCCGAAAGTTCTGATGACCAGATCTTTCGGAGTCGGTGTCTGTACTTGCCACGGAGAGAATCCTTTATTTGGTTCACATCCTGGATGTGGCGTTGTTCCACACCCAGGT
The DNA here is from genome assembly GCA_963680705.1 of Rhagium mordax. NCBI lineage: Eukaryota > Metazoa > Arthropoda > Insecta > Coleoptera > Cerambycidae > Rhagium > Rhagium mordax. Next base: position 33,310,410 of record OY796665.1, read on the forward strand.
ATGTGTAGGTCTCTCCGGCATCCAAATGTCGTAGGATGCTTCCGTCTGCGAGCTGCGCATCTTCGTGGAATTCCCCGCATCGTCCTCTCTTGAGGTGGACGACTGCGCATTTGTCCAACCCAAACTCCATTCCAATTGCCCGCGTGTATTCCTCGACCACCCTGAGAGCATTTTGAAGTTCTCGCTCTCCGGAGGTATAGAGTTTAAGGTCATCCATATAAAATAGATGGGTGACCTTATGCCTCCGGTTACTGGGTGGCCCACACTGGTACCCGCGGGTTTGGCGGAGTCCAACAGATAGCGGCAGCAGTGAGATGCAGAAGAGGAGCGGACTCAAAGAGTCACCCTGAAACACTCCTCTCTTAAATGTCACCAACTCTGTCGAAACTCGCTCGGCACCGGATGTTATGGTGAAGCGAGTTCTCCAAAGCGGCAACAGTTGTTCGATGCATCTCACTAGTGGTGCTGGTACCGCAAGACATCCGAGCAAGTGTAACAAAAGCTCGTGGGATGTTGTATCAAATGCCTTGCGATAATCAATCCAGGCCATTGACAGATTCCGCTTGTATTGCACAGAGTCCTGCGTAATACAGCGGTCTATCAGCAGGTTTTCCTTGCAACCTGCCAGGCCCTTCTTGGCACCACGCTGTTCGTTTATCTGTTGGTAGACCGGATCAACAGACCTCAACATCCTGGTATACAAGATACGAGTAAATAACTTGTAGCAGGAGTTGAGGCAGGTAATCGGTCTATAATTTTTTGGGTCAGACAGATCCCCCTTTTTGGGGATTAGCACAGTTCGCCCCTCGACAAACCAGTCCGGAATTTGCTGCCCCTCGTTCAACCATGAGTTGAAAACTCGGGCCAGATGGCGGTGGGTGGAAGGAAACTTCTTCCACCACCAGTTGTTTATACCATCTGGACCCGGGGCAGCGAAGTTCTTGGTTCCAACAAGTGCTTGTTGAACCTCTTCCGTACTGATTGCCGGGCACACTTCGTCTGGCTCTTCTAAGACTCGACGACAGAGAGCCTCGAAGTGTGCTATAGCTGGAGTGTCATTATCGAATGGACTCGCGACTTCGTAGATTCCTTTCCAGAAGGCTTCGACATTATCAACAGTTGGCGGATTTTCGACAACACGCTGTGGCTCTTGGAACAGGCGAGACGGGTTTGTTTGTCCGCATTCGCCTGACCAAAGTTTTCTTAATAGCCATAAGCGCTCGAATCCTATCTAGACAGTGCTGCTTGATGGTCTGCAGCACTGTGCGATTTAGAGTGTGGTGTTGGCGTCTCAGTCCGGCTGCCACTCGCCGGACCTTCGGTGTAAATGGTCTACCTGCGACTATATAATCCACCACACTCTGGATTCGAGAAGCGTGTTGCCTTGCTGATCGAATTTTAGCTTCGATCTTCTGTACGCGCCGCTTAGCTTTCTCGACCCTATCAACTGCGCTTGCCAGGCGCTGTTGTGGGACGAGTTGCTTGGCGGCAGCGTACACCGCGCTGTTGATCTGCCAGATGTTGGCATCTTCTGGAAGCTCCTCACTGATCAACGAGTCCATTCGTGCCAGGTCTTGTGGCTTAGGGTTAACCCTGGTGTTAAGGTTAACCCTCGTCCTTAAATCGACATCGGTGTACTGTGGAGGATGACCCTCGTCAGCAGGTATTTGCCGCGGTGGAAGTGCGGCAGGCACTTCCTCACGCTGACGAGGTGCCCTTACGTAACCTGTTCGGCGCAGGAAGGATACTTGGTCTCTCAGATGTTGTTGAGAGAAGGCGCGATACTCCGGGTGCATATCGCACCACAACCGGCGTAATCGCGCCATGTATCCCCTACGCCCAGGCTCGCTGCTCTCATAGCAGGTCAGCAAGTCATCCCTCAGTTCCCCTGTCCACTTAAAGCGTCCGTGTGCAATAGCAGGTTCGTCATCGTTGAGACCATCTGGTATGGCCCCTCCCATCTGCCTCTGACCCCCATCCGAGTGGGGTCGATTGTGAGGGGCCTGTCCTCTGTTGTGGTCGAAAACCAGAGGGCTTGGGATTAAAGGATGGTTAGCCCTGTAATCCCACGTCCGACATTAGCCAGAGAGGGTTGCCCCTCCCTGCCCAGGGTGCACCGCGAGGAGGTTGCCGGTCCGAATTTTGCATTATTATTTTTTTTTTTTTTTTTTTTTTTTTTTTTTTTTTTTTTTTCTTTTCGGTTTCCCGAACCTAATGCTGGACAATCTCCCTGTGGCCTCCGACACCACACAGAGAGAGCGCCAGCGAATAATCTACAGCAACTCCCCACATCCCGCAGGGTTAGTCACTGTAGATTCCAGACTCGTGTGCCCTAAGTAGACGGAGGGATCCCAGGATGACCGCTTTCTGCATTTGACCAGCCAACCATTCTGCCGATGTTTGGCAGGCAGGCATGGTCTTTAATGCGGAGAGCAGCGTGGGCTTCATACCTCCGAGTACACCGATTATCAGGACGACCATCTTGACAGAGTAGCCTGGGTATAGCACTTGGAGCTCGTACCGGAGATCTCTGTATTTAGTCCGTTTCTCCTCCTCCTTCAAGGCGATGTTTGTCTCAGCAGGTGCTGAGAACTCGATGACATACATCACCTTGGTCTGATGGTCGAGGAGGACTATGTCAGGCTTATTGGCTTGAATTCGCCTGACGGTCGGGAACGAGTAGTTCCAGTAAATCCAGCATTTCTCGTTCTCGACAACGGACTCGATATCTCCGGGGATATAAGGCAGCACTGGTGTTTGGTCTATCTTGTACGAGTGCCGAAGATGGTAGTATAGCACTCGTAAAGCCGCGTTATGTCGTTGGATGTAGGCCGAAGTCGCATAAATCGGACATGCAGATAATAGATGCATGAGCGACTCCGGCGCCTGACGGCAGGTCCTGCAGTTGATATCAGGAACCTCTACACCCATCACGCGACTCCGATAGACCAATGTATTAATAACACCATCTTGGCAGGCCACAATGAATCCCTCGGTCTCCGACTTCAACCCCGCTGACCTTAAGAATGCGAAGGTCAGCTCTGTCGATAAACCCAGTGCTTCTATGTTGTTAAAGAAAACACCGTGCAGGGGCTTATCGACGTGCTGCCTGAACAGATTCCTCTGTTCGGCAGCCTTAATTTGGGCTGTCAGACGATTCGGCGGAAGCTCAGTAACTGATTCTGCATCAGCACCTCGCCTGCCTCCTCGCCTGTAGTCGAACACGAGACCGAGTTCATCTGCGGCCCTCTGTGCTGCCTTAAACAATAAAGCGCCAACTCCCACGGTTTCATGATCTCTCACTAACCGTAGGAGCGGATCCGAGCTCCTTAGGATATTACATGCCATACTTAGTGCTACTCTGCCATGCATACACTCCAGACTCAAGAGTCCTCGGCCCCCCCGTTGACGTGGGAGGTACACACGAGGAACGGACGATCTAGGATGAATACTCCTATGGATATTCATCATTTTGCGGGTATCCCTGTCCAATTGGCGCAGCTCATCTACTCGCCATTTAACTACTCCAAAGGAGTAGAGCAAAATCGGAACGGCAAGCATATTAGTGGCAGACACCTTGTTCTTCCCCGAAAGTTCAGAAGACCAAATCTTTCGGAGTCGGTGTCTGTACTTGCCACGGAGAGAATCCTTTATTTGGTTCACATCCTGGATGTGACGTTGTTCCACACCCAGGTATGTGTAGGTCTCTCCGGCATCCAAATGTCGTAGGATGCTTCCGTCTGCGAGCTGCGCATCTTCGTGGAAATCCCCGCATCGTCCTCTCTTGAGGTGGACGACTGCGCATTTGTCCAACCCAAAATCCATTCCAATTGCTCGCGTGTATTCCTCGACCACCCTGAGAGCATTTTGAAGTTCTCGCTCTCCGGAGGTATAGAGTTTAAGGTCATCCATATAAAATAGATGGGTGACCTTATGCCTCCGGTTGCTGGGTGGCCCACACTGATACCCGCGGGTTTGGCGGAGTCCAACAGATAGCGGCAGCAGTGAGATGCAGAAGAGGAGCGGACTCAAAGAGTCACCCTGAAACACTCCTCTCTTAAATGTCACCAACTCTGTCGAAACTCGCTCGGCACCGGATGTTATGGTGAAGCGAGTTCTCCAAAGCGGCAACAGTTGTTCAATGCATCTCACTAGTGGTGCTGGTACCGCAAGACATCCGAGCAAGTGTAACAAAAGCTCGTGGGATGTTGTATCAAATGCCTTGCGATAATCAATCCAGGCCATTGACAGATTCCGCTTGTACTGCACAGAATCCTGTGTAATACAGCGGTCTATCAGCAGGTTTTCCTTGCAACCTGCCAGGCCCTTCTTGGCACCACGCTGTTCGTTCATCTGTTGGTAGACCGGATCAACAGACCTCAACATCCTGGTATACAAGATACGAGTAAATAACTTGTAGCAGGAGTTGAGGCAGGTAATCGGCCTATAATTTTTTGGGTCAGACAGATCCCCCTTTTTGGGGATTAGCACAGTTCGCCCCTCGACAAACCAGTCCGGAATTTGCTGCCCCTCGTTCAACCATGAGTTGAAAACTCGGGCCAGATGGCGGTGGGTGGAAGGAAACTTCTTCCACCACCAGTTGTTTATACCATCTGGACCCGGGGCAGCGAAGTTCTTGGTTCCAACAAGTGCTTGTTGAACCTCTTCCGTACTGATTGCCGGGCACACTTCGTCTGGCTCTTCTAAGACTCTACGACAGAGAGCCTCGAAGTGTGCTATAGCTGGAGTGTCATTATCGAATGGACTCGCGACTTCGTAGATTCCTTTCCAGAAGGCTTCGACATTATCAACAGTTGGCGGATTTTCGACAACACGCTGTGGCTCTTGGAACAGGCGAGACGGGTTTGTTTGAAACAATTTGTTTTGTTCCAAACTCCGCATTCGCCTGACCAAAGTTTTCTTAATAGCCATAAGCGCTCGAATCCTATCTAGACAGTGCTGCTTGATGGTCTGCAGCACTGTGCGATTTAGAGTGTGGTGTTGGCGTCTCAGTCCGGCTGCCACTCGCCGGACCTTCGGTGTAAATGGTCTACCTGCGACTATATAATCCACCACACTCTGGATTCGAGAAGCGTGTTGCCTTGCTGATCGAATTTTAGCTTCGATCTTCTGTACGCGCCGCTTAGCTTTCCCGACCCTATCAACTGCGCTTGCCAGGCGCTGTTGTGGAACGAGTTGCTTGGCGGCAGCGTACACCGCGCTGTTGATCTGCCAGATGTTGGCATCTTCTGGAAGCTCCTCACTAATCAACGAATCCATTCGTGCCAGGTCTTTTGGCTTTGGGTTAACCCTGGTGTTAAGGTTAACCCTCGTCCTTAAAGCGATATCGGTGTACTCAGGAGGATGTTCCTCGTCAGCTGGTATTTGCCGCGGTGGAAGTGCGGCAGGCACTTCCTCACGCTGACGAGGTGCCCTTACGTAACCTGTTCTGCGCAGGAAGGATACTTGATCTCTCAGATGTTGTTGAGAGAAGGCGCGATACTCCGGGTGCATATCGCACCACAACCGGTGTAATCGCGCCATGTATCCCCTGCGCCCAGGTTCGCTGCTCTCGTAGCAGGTCAGCAGGTCATCCCTTAATCCCTCCGTCCACCTAAAGCGTCCATGTACGTTTGCAAAGTCGTCATCGTTAAGACCGTCCGGTATGGCCCCTCCCATCTGTCTTTGACCCCCATCCGAATGGGGTCGATTGTGAGGGGCCTGTCCTCCGTTTTGGTCGAGAACCAGAGGAGATGAGTCACCAGGATGGTTAGCCCTGAGGACCCACGGCCGACATTTGTCAGAGAGGGTTACCCCTCCCTGTCCGGGGTGCACCGCGAGGAGGTTGCCGGTCCGAATTTTGCACCCCTTATTATTATTATTATTATTATTATTATTATTATTATTATCATCATTATTGGCCGCCTAGTTATTTTATCAAATTTAATTGGAATCTTATTACAATTTAATTATTTAGCACACTCTACCCATATCGGTATTATCAACTTTGAGATTGAGAAATATATTTCATATTAGTACCTAGATTTGAAATATCAGATGTTCACAATATAATGGTGTTTTTGAGAGGTAATGACGATAAAAAAATAAATAAAATATATTCTAATTATAGTCATTTGGTTCAAACATATCTATTTCAAGCTTTCTTTTGAGCCAAAGTATTAGATTTTCGTAGGTATATTACTTAATAAGCGTTTTAAGTTATCCTTATATCGGGTGACCACGAGATGAGGTTACACTCTATAACTTCTTTGTTATTAAACCGATTAATTTGAAATTTGCAGGTGAGGCATAACATCTAAATGCGCAACTTTTGACACTTGGTGGCTTTTTTTCTTACTTCCGATTTAGCCGGAAGTGATATTAACTTCTTATTTTAAATACAACTCTACCTGGTTTTGTAATGTATCTTATTTGTTATAAAATTTACAATACAATGATATGTCACACAATGACATTTCATTTCAAAATGGCCGAAAAATTAAATTTTTTCAAAAATATTAAAATGTCGATTAAAAGATATTGAAAAATAATTTTTTTCCAAAGTTGGCCGTGAAATCAAAAGAGTAATGAATTTGACATGTTTAATTTTTAATTTGTACAAAAATTTCGTTTTGGCAGTAAGATATTAGGAAAATAAAATAAATATTTTTCTGCAATTTTTAAATACTCAAAACTATTTTTTTATAAATACACTTACCTGACTTTTTTTTAAATTTTGCAATTGCTTGTTTCTTCTCTTTGATTTAATGCCATTAACGTACCGAATTATTCACAAAATATAAAAATTAAATAAAAATTTCTCCTAATATTTATTTTATTTTTCTAATATGTTGCCGCCAAAACGAAATTTTGATGCAAATAAAAAATTGAACATGTCAAATTCATTACTCTTTTGATTTCACGGCCAACTTTGGAAAAAAATTAATTTTCAATATCTTTTAATTGACATTTTAATATTTTTGAAAAAATTTAATTTTTCGGCCATTTTGAAATGAAATGTCATTGTGTGACATATCATTGTATTGTAAATTTTATAACAAATAAGATACATTACAAAAACAGGTAGAGTTGTTATTAAAATAAGAAAGTTGACATCACTTCCGGCTAAATCGGAAGTAATAAATAAGGCTACCAAGTATCAAAAGTTGCGCATTTAGATGTTATGCCTCACCTATAAATTTAAAATTAATCGGTTTAATAACAAATAAGTTACAGAGTGTAACCTCATCTCGTGGTCACCCGGTATATGGTCCAAGAGAAATCGACATCCAACATGGAAAAAAATTGTAACGGGCTGAATGTTTGCACGAACCTTAGTATTAGGGTTCTTAAGATAATTTGCTACAAAAACAAATTCAACGGTTTTTTGTAGGAAAATCGTTCACGACATCATATAATGCTCCAAAGAATCGAGAATATAGTAAATATTGAGTAAAAGGTGTCTTTTTTTCTATTATGTGGTAGTCTGATGACTGATGGTCGAGATGGTAGAGTACCTGCCTCTCACCCAAAAGTCCCGGGTTCGAATCCCGGTCGTGGCAATGGAAAATACTGTGAGAGGGATTTTTCCATTATACACGGATATTGGATGTGTGTCCATTGTCTTTAAATGTGTAGCCCCCTCCCGCACAAGGCTCCTAGAGCCTTCTGGGATAAAGGGGGTCGTAATTACATGTGGTGTATTTATTTATTTATTTAGTCTCAGTAGGCCTGATCTGCGATGTCCTGATTGCTAATTATGTTGTCTTAAATTTAGAATTTATTAATTTATTTAATCAATTACATAATTGATAGTTTTAATTAATTATCTCAATTTTCTGAGTCTGATTTTTCAGTCTCCAACATAGGACGAGGTAAGATGATGGATGCATGTTATCGTTCACCGTTTTCGAGATATTTGCAAAATACTGATTTCGCGACCTTTGGTCCCGCTTAATTGACCCCGCGGCCGGCGGTCCAATCGATAAGGAACTCACACATTATTAAGAACCATAATACTAACGTGCATGCAAAAATTCAGCCCATTACAAATTTTTTCCAAGTTGCAATAGGTACCTATTTCTAAGTCGATTTTTCCTGAATTAATAAGAAAAAAACCGTTTTTTTAATTTGTTGTATAATTAAGTATGTAGCCAGGATATTTAACAGAAAATTTACTTACAAATTTTGAGGAAAGTATTAATTTTTATACATTAACTACCATAGAGGTGCGTACATAGGCATCACTTGAGGGATTTACCCACGGCCATTACTATTATTACTTGACGAATGAAAGACGCATGTGTTAAATAGGAGTAAACTTGTACAACGAACCTCGGAGTCATGGTGTAAGACAATTAGGTGATGAAACGCCTCAATTAGAGTGTCTCCAAACTGTTAACGCAAGAGACGCGAAATCGTAAGACAAAGAGAGAGAATGGGTGGCCGCGAGGGCCGCGCGCCCCGCATCGTCCCTAGTTAATTTCCACTTCATTTTACCAGGTCGAAAAATATACCATTCGATGCAGAAAAATACGTAGAACACGATTGTTGAAAAATTATGTCTAAATTGTCGGCTACCGTGCAAAAAAAATAAAAACCATAAATTAAATTGGACGCCGGCACGTTTAACTCGAAACGCTGCTAAAACCGTTTGAGTTATGAAAAAAATTAATATAAAACAATTTTATAGAGAACTAAATTTCCTATAAAAAAAGTCAGTGACGGCCCTCGCGGCCACTCTCTCTCTGTGTCTTACGATTTCGCGTCTCTTGCGTTAACAGTTTGGCGACACTCTAACCATACGATACATTGAGACGTGTCATCACCTAATTGTCTTACACCATGCTCGGAGTCAAGTTACTCAGACTGCGGTATAACATTAGTTGCGGACGCTTTATCACTGGGCAAGCCATCGACAACGGGCGACCCTTCTCCCTTAGTAGACAGCGAGCAAGTAAATGCCTCACATTGATTCCTATGTTTACACCTCAGTGGCCTTTACCATGGAACATACCACATGCACAGTGGCAATTTGTTGACTACAGTTATTAAAATCCTCTTGATCTTCGTAATCTGAACTTTGGCTAGGAGATAATCCATCTTCACTTCTTGGATATCCATTAGTTTTCCTAAAATGGCTTATTTTACCTTCTAAATGTGTGTAATATTGTGGGGAAATTATTTGACCTAATTCTTGTAGCTCTGACTGACTAGTATCAACTGATAAAGTTGATAATCTTGAGCTAACACTTTGAACATCTGATCCCGCGTAGTCTCCGCTTTCTCTGTCTTTTGATATTCTGAAAAAAAAATAAGCCATTTGTTTCTTTTCCATAATTATAATTATGGTATTGAGATTATATTATTTACAGGGAAGTCGAAAAATAAGGAACACATTTTTTATCTTCAAAACACCAAATTTTTGGAAAAATCGCTCGGACAGGTCGATTTTGATTTTACATTAGTCCTATTTTAAAAATATTTTTTATTCTACAAGGTGTTCCAAAAAAACGTGGGCTGTGGTCTTTGGTTTTTTAAATGGCAACCCCCCATTTTTTGTGCAATTCCAAATTCCTTGCAAAATTCACATCCCATACCGATATTTTTAAAATAGGCATAAAATCAAAATCGACCTGCTGTCCGAGCGATTTTTCCAAAATGTAGGCGTTTTGAAGATATTGAATTTGTTCCTTACTTCGGGAACTAATTTTTTGTCTCGCTAATTTATACAGTCGCTGAGTATTCGGTATTTTAATTTTAATATATTACCTACGTTAAAATAAATGGACTTTCTTTAATAAACTTATATCTAGTTTCTGACACATGGAGGGTCAAATTTTAATAAAAAAAAAATATTTTATTAAATAAGTTCTTAATTAATGAAGGTATTCTAACAAAACTTGCTCGGTAAATCAACAGTAAAAAGTAACGTTTTCCAAAAAAACTATGTCTCGCTAATTTATACAAAGGCTGAGTATCAGTATTTTAATTTTAACTTCTTAAAAAATAGTGGTTCAAGTCAGTGGATAAATTTAAAAAATTAATTGTTTTTAAAACTACATTTATTTCTTAATTCTTGGCATTTTTGCGATAAACCAAAGCTTTGTCCAAAAAATTGGTTCGAAAATCATTCTGCAAAGCTATAAATTAGATGCTATTTTAAATCTGCTTTAAATTCTTAACTAATGAATAAAGTTGGCTGTGATGATTATTGACAAATTTAATTATTTGTTAAAACTGTGAGGTTTTGCGCTTTTGAACTTAATGGTGTTAATTATTGGCCTGCAACTTTCAAAGATTCACTAATAGTACCCACCAATATTTAAAAAAGGTGATATCAAAGTAGCAACTAATTATTGACCAATTTCTTTAATAACGAACTTTAGTAAGATACCTATTTTAAAAAATAATAAAATTAAGGTTAGTGTCTTATCTTAACAAATACAACCTACTATCTGCTAAACAATTCGGTTTTAAAGAAAAGGTCTCAACCCAAGATGCTATGTTAGTTCTCACATCGAACATCTATTCCGCTCTTGATAAAAGTACGCCGTGTCTCTGTACCTTTATACCGGGTGACCAAGAGATGAGGTTACACTCTATACCTAACTTCTTTGTTATTAAACCGATTAATTTGAAATTTACAGGTGAGGCATAACATCTAAATGCGCAACTTTTGACACTTGGTGGCTTTATTTCTTACTTCCGATTTAGCCGGAAGTGATATTAACTTTCTTATTTTAAATACAACTCTACCTGTTTTTGTAATGTATCTTATTTGTTATAAAATTTACAATACAATGATATGTCACCCAATGACATTTCATTTCAAAATGGCCGAAAAATTAAATTTTTTCAAAAATATTAAAATGTCGATTAAAAGATATTGAAAAATAATTTTTTTCCAAAGTTGGCCGTGAAATCAAAAGAGTAATGAATTTGACATGTTTAATTTTTAATTTGTACAAAAATTTCGTTTTGGCAGAAAGATATTAGGAAAATAAAATAAATATTTTTCTGCAATTTTTAAATACTCAAAACTATTTTTTTTTTAAATACACCTACCTGACTTTTTTTTAAATTTTGCAATTGCTTGTTTCTTCTCTTTGATTTAATGCCATTAACGTACCGAATTATTCACAAAATATAAAAATTAAATAAAAATTTCTCCTAATATTTATTTTATTTTTCTAATATCTTGCCGCCAAAACGAAATTTTGATGCAAATTAAAAATTAAACATGTCAAATTCATTACTCTTTTGATTTCACGGCCAACTTTGGAAAAAAATTACTTTTCAATATCTTTTAATTGACATTTTAATATTTTTGAAAAAATTTAATTTTTCGGCCATTTTGAAATGAAATGTCATTGTGTGACATATCATTGTATTGTAAATTTTATAACGAATAAGATACATTACAAAAACAGGTAGAGTTGTTATTAAAATAAGAAAGTTGACATCACTTCCGGCTAAATCGGAAGTAAAATATAAGGCTACCAAGTATCAAAAGTTGCGCAAGTTTTCGTCGTTGGACCAAAAAACAAATTTTTAAAAAGGAACAAAATTTATTAGAACGTTAATTAAATACAATGAGACGTAATCTAGCCAAGTGTCGTACAACGGCAGTCTTACATATATTTACAACATCGGTCTTATCGCTAGACCTGATGTATGCAGTTTTTATAGACAAAGGAAGCTACTAATGTAACTTCTCCGTGTTTAGATGAAAAATTAATCTTTTAATTAATTTTTCAAATAATTATATTATTATCTTCTGGATTATTAGCATTATTCTTTATTTTGAATTTTAAAAAGCATTTTGAATACATCAGGTAAAGTATAGTTATTATAATAGCTATATATAATAGTATTGTCCAAATGGACGGTTTAGAAATATAAACAGAATTATTTATTTTGCTTAATTCTCTCTTTTGAGATTCCAGATCTCTTTGGGTTTTTAGCAATTGATGGGTATTAATTAAGTTGAGGTTAAACATTTCTGGATTATAATTTGTCAGTTTACTACTTGAATTTGATTCTAAGTTGAGATTTGGCAAGTCGATTTTCCTAAAATTGCTTTTTGAATTTGAACAAGTTTTTAAGATATGATTTTCTATATTAATCGTACACGTCGTGTCTAGATGAATAACGTAGCTACCAAAGAGTGGTATGTTATCTTTAACATTTTTACATTGTTGTACAGCAACTAGAGGTTGCGGTGCGATAACGATTAATTTTTCGTTTATTATTTTTTGAATTTGAAGTTTGTCAATGTTAACCGGTATTGGGTAACAATTGTCTATATTTTTTGAGAATTTTAACAAATTGACTTCACAAGGTGCATTGTCATTAATTTTTACTGGGTTCATATTATTACAAATGTATTCTTCTGTTGATATTTCCTTACCTTTATCATTAGATAGTATAAAATTATAGTCACTTACTGCTAAATACATATTTTTGGGCAGAATCATGTGATAAGATTCCTTATGTTTTATTGGTAAAGGGTACAATTGATAATATTGATAATTGTTAGGTTCAACTAATGGAATCTCGAGTATAAAGATTATTTCATAATTTTTGGAATAACTCTTGATATTTATAATATTTTCGAATCCCAAAATTTTATCTAAGGTGGGTTCCAAAGGTAGTTTGACATCGGTTAAATATTTTTCTATTGATTGTATTTCGGACAATAAATCAGTGGGTCTGACAATAGAATTATGTAGAGTGTTTAATTTTGCAAAGGATATGGCTATTTCTACCTTGTCAAAGATATTGTAGATTGTCTGAAAAATAGCTGTAATTTGATTTAGGACCATGTGTGTTAAGAAATAGTGGTGGTAATTCATTTGATCTATAGTTGTAGTCTTTATTATATCTTGAATTTGTATAATGCGAGATTCTAGGATAACTTGATTGTGTGATAAATTTCGAGCTAGAATATTAAAATTGTTTATTGATGAATTTAATAAAGTTATTTGATTTTCTAGAATCGTTTTAAATTTGTTTTGATTAGCTTGAAGCTGGTTAATTTGAAAGTTAAATTTTTCAGCATCTTCGTTATCTAGGTTTCCTGTTAAACATTTAACGATTGATCCTAAGCCATTGATTAGTCCTCTTTTTTGTCTAGGTGATTTGGGATTTAATTGATCAATTTGTTCTAGAATTTTCAATTCTAAATTTTGAATTATGTTATATGAGTTAAAATATTCTCCATCGTATGTTTTGTCGGATTTTATTGAAGATTTTAAATTATTAAATTTAGTTCTTATTATTTGGAATTCATTAACAATTGGTTCTAAGTTGAATATTTGTATAAAGGTCCAGTATGTGCTGGTTACTTGTGTAGTGCCTAGTCTTATTGGTAATAGTCCAGGGTTATCTTCAATTTTGTGGTAAGTTGGGTGGTTTATTCCTGGTTTGATGACGAGGAATCTGAAAGGATATGGGGTTTCTTTAATTCCTTTAGGTGTATAGTTTCGGTTTTGTTATTTTTAGTATTTTTTATTTTTGCCTTATTATGTTCGAGTAATTCGATTAATTTATAAGGACCGTTAAATTTATTTTTGCTTTTCAATCGTTCACTTAGTTTTTTGTAAACTGTTTGGTTGATTTTAAAGTGGTATTGTTTATCGCCTTTTTCGTTGTGTTTGTTGATTATCTTTTTTTTCTCTGATTCTTGGTTTTTTGATATTTCGTGGTATAATGTTGTTAGTTTGTCTTTATGGTTTGAGATATAGTAGAGTAAAAAGTAGTAGATACTAAGTGGAAAGGGTCTCGGAGATTGGTGTGTCCGAAGGTTAGCTCAAAAGGAGTATATTTTGTAGAGGAGTGTATTGTATTATTATAGGCGATGATTGCATAGGGCATTAACATTGTTGGTGTAAAATCTGTATGTGTTTGTTTTAGAATTCTTAGGTGTTCGATCAGTGTCGAATGAAATCGTTCGATCGGAGAGTTAGATTCGTGATGTTTTGGGGTGGTAAAATGAACCTTGATTTTTTGTAATTTTAAGAGTTCTTGTATTGTCTCGTTTTTAAATTCGGTACCGTTATCTATCACTATCGAGTCGGGGATACCATAGGTTGAAAAATATTGAATTAATTTTTCTTGCACTGATATTGCGTCTTTTGTACATGGGTACGCCTGACCTAGTTTCGTGAATTTATCTATGATGGTTAAAAATGACTGATGGTCAAAATAGAAAAGGTCAGCATGTAATACTTGGAAGGGCTTATTCGGTGTCTCGGTTAGGACTAGGGGTACGTAAGGGTTTTGTCTGGAATATTTGGCTGTTTGGCAAATATCGCATTGGTTAATATAATTTGTGATGTCGTTTTTCATGTTTTTCCAATAGTAATTAATTTTTAGTTTTTCATACGTTTCGCCGATACCTCGGTGATTTGTTTTTCCTTCATGTTGGTGTTTAATAAACATTAGTTGTTCGTCTTTTCCGGTGATGTTATTAACTAATTTAGTGCATTGGTATAACTTTAATGGTTTAAAATGTTGCATATACGTTTGGGTAACTAATGGAATTAATTCTTTACACTGGAAATATATGTATGTCCGTCTGTCAGGATCGATATAATTTTTTAAGGCGTCAATTATAGATTGGGGGTCATTTAAAGGAATTTTTATCGTTTTGATGGTTTTGTCATCGAATTTCGTTTCACTAATTTTAATACCTGGATGGGCATTTTTGTCAATTATGATTTGATTTAATTTATTATTAATTATTTCATCTAATATCGGTATTCCGTTATTTCTAGTTTCGTTACTACTTGTGTGAACCGTGTCGTTTGTATCATTAATTTGTATATCTTGGATTATTTTAATTTTTTGTTGATTATTAGTAGGTTGGTTATTAACAAGAGTTTCAGTATTTTGGGTTTCGTCAGGGGTTTGCGAATTAGTGATTTCAGTCGGATTTTCAGCTAATAATTGTCTCAAATAGTCTAGCACGTCTTGATCTACGTCGCCTGGGTTATTAGCTATTGAGTCGGTCTCGTTTGTGTTTAGTTGAATACGCGATAAGGCGTCAGCGTTCGTGTTTTGTTTGCCGTTTTTATAGATAATTTCAAAATCGTATTCTTCGAGCTTTAAACGCCATCTTATTAATTTTGAATTGGGTTCTTTTAGGTTAAAGAGCCATACTAGCGGGCGGTGGTCCGTATATATCTTGAATTTATTTCCAAATAGATATGGTCTATGAACTTTGCAGCTCCAGACAATTGATAATAGCTCGCGTTCAATTACCGAGTATCTTTGTTCGGTTTCGTTAAGGGTTCGAGACGCATAGGATATTGGTTTATCGTTAGGTGGAGTTCCTTGCGAGAGTACCGATCCAATGGCTACATTTGAAGCATCGGTTGTCAGTACAAAAGGCTGAGAGAAGTCTGGGTATTGTAAAATGGGGGCATTTATTAATAAGTTCTTTAAATGATTAAATGATATCACGAATTCTGGAGAATGGATAACTTTAGAATCTTTCTTTAAACATGATGTCATAGGCTTGGATATTTTGGCGAAATCCCTTATGAATTTACGGTAATAACCGACAAGTCCTAAGAAGGATTTTATTTCTTTAGGGGTTTTAGGAATCGGATAATTTTTGATAGCTGAAATTTTATCGGGATTAGGTTTTACTCCTTCGGATGTAATTAGGTGTCCTAGGTATGCTACTTCTCGTTTAAGGAATTCCGACTTGTCAAGTTGGATTTTAAAATTTGATTCGCGTATTCTTTGGAAAACTGATCTTAATCTTTGAATGTGCTCCTGAAGGGATGTAGAAAATATAATAATGTCGTCTAAGTAAACTGCACAGATTTCATTCTGCAGGCCACGAAGTATATTATTCATAACTCTTTGAAAAGTCGAGGGCGCGTTTTTTAGACCGAAGGGCATACGTTTAAACTCAAAATGTCCGGTGTCAGTGGAAAATGCTGTTTTTGCAATATCATTAGGATTCATTTCTATTTGGTGGAATCCGTTGGCTAGATCGAGAGTCGAAAAATAGTTATACTTTCCTAGCTTGTCTAAAATGTCAGTGATATTGGGTAATGGGAATTTGTCGTCAATTGTTTGTTCGTTTAGTTTTCGGTAATCGATAACTACACGCCATTTCTTTTTATTGGATGCATCTAATTTTTTTGGCACTATCCAGATGGGCGAGGACCATGGTGAATTCGAATTTTGGATTATGTTAGAGCTTAACATTTTTTGTACTTGAGAGTCAACTTCGGCTTTATGTATATGAGGGTATCTATAAGATTTAGTGAAAATTGGGGAGTCATTCTTGAGTTTGATGTCATGTTTAATTTGATTAGTGAATGATAAAGGGACATCGTCGTGATGAAATATGTCTCGGTATTCAAAGCATAGATTTCGAATAGCTTGATATTCCTCGGTATTACAGTGGCTTAGTCTTAAGTTTTTTTGATTTTGTTTTAGTAAGTTGTCATAGTCTTGTGAATATTCAGTATTTTCCGTTGGCATCGATTCTTTGAAAAAGTGTACTTCAGTTTCATCAATTAGTTCAACATTAAAAGGTTTTGAAATTGTTAGTTTAATTTCTCTTTCGCTTAAGTTTAATATAGTTGTTATAGCGAAATTATTTTGGATTTTAACTAACGATCGGGGTATTTCTGTATTTGATATTTTAACGTAGTTTAGTATTCCTACACCTTTATTTTGTATAGTTGGAATTTTAATTACTTGTTGTGTTCTTCCGGGGATTATAATATGATAAGGTTTGAATTTTTGTGGTTGATTTACGTTAGAGTCGTTTTGGAAGGTTGAATAAATTGGTAATACAGCGTTGGGTGTTATTAATTGGAATTTTTGTAAATCTATATTTGCTTTAATTTGAGATAAGAGGTCTAATCCTATTAGTCCATTAAATTTTTCAGAAAAGTCGAATAAGTAGAATTTATGATTTCCTGTTGTTTTAAAACTAGGGAATAAAGGGATATTAATAATTTCGTCATGAAAGGATGTTGCGTGGGCAGTTGATACTTGAAATAATTCATTTTTTATCGAGTTTGAGAAAAATGTATAAGCTAAATTTGGTTTTATAAAACTTCGCGTGCTACCTGTATCTATTAAGAATTTGGCTTGAATTTCGGGAATTATTATGAAAGGTAATTCGGGAGAGTAATTGTTTAAATGTATTATGTCGTATTTTGTGTCATGTAAGTCTCGTAAAAATCCGGTTGTTGTGATTGTTGTTCGACATTGTAAGTTGAGTTAGAGTTATCGAATGCATTTTGATTAATGTATGAATCGGTGTTAGATTGATTAGCAGTATAATCAATATCAGAATTTGTTTGATCGTTGTTATAGGAACATAATGGATAATAATTATAATTATCGAATTGTAAATGATTAGCTGTATAATCATTGTTGTTTTCCGTCGCTTGTTGCTCGATTGGGTTTTCGTACGTTATGTTTTCTGATACCTCTTGATTAAACAATTGATTTGTTTTGTTATTTTGGAAATTATTTGGTACTGTAGTATTTCTTGTGGTAACACTCATTGGTGTTGGTTTGTACGTGTCTTGCATGTTTCCGGGTCTCCAAACGTTTATTGGTTTACCGAATACTTGTTTATTAGTAGGGAATCTTTGATTAAAATTAGGTTTAGGTGTGATTGGTATTGGTTGTCGGGGAAAGTTTTGAGTATTATTATTTGAAAAATTTGGTTGATAAGATGTTTGAGGTGGGTTATAATAACTTGGATTACGCGGGTACGTTTGAAAACTTGTCGATGGATTGGTCATTGACGAATTATTAACTGAATTTTGTTTTTGAGGAGGTCTATTGACATTAACATTAAAATTTGATCGAAATTTAAATTGTTGAAAGTTTTCTTCTTCCTGTACAAAGCTCATGGCTTGTTCAAGAGATATGGGTTCTTTTAATCTGATTACTAGTTGAATATTGTAAGGTAAGTTATTTATATAGGTCTTTAAAGCGAACGAGTCGTAATGTTGTATTTTCATAAGTTTCGTCTGTCTGTCCTCATCTGTTGCATTTAATTTTGAAAATAAGAGGCTACGAATATCCTGGAGTCTCATACCAAAGGCAATAGGATTTTCGTTTTTATTAATTTTTAAAGATAACATATCCTGTATTAAACAATCTATACTTCTTTGGTCAGAAAAGGTGTTTATTAATAGTTCTTTAATTAATTGCCAATTATTAATTTCGGAACGTGAGCAAATTAGATCGGCTGCTCGATTACTTAATTTTGAATAGATAGTATCTAATAAACAAATATTAATAGGGGCATTTGGATTTTGAATATCTTGAAAAGCTCTTAGTAAGTTTTCAGACGCTGAGATAAATCTTTGCAGCAACTTAGGGTTACCGTCAAAGGTTGGGATATTTTCGGCTTGATACCTTAATAATCCGTAGTTAATTTCTGTCATGTCTGAAGATTTCTTTGACTTTGAAATATTTAGACTTTGAAAATTATTCAAGAGTTCGTCCAGTTTAAATGTGATAGAATAAAATGTACAATAATAAAATCGTAAGAATAATAATAAAATGTTACAAAAAGTTAATAAAATAAACGTCGCTTACAGCATGTAGAGTATAGATGGCTTCATTGAAAGATGTATCCTAATTTGTGTTAAACTGCAATCCTGTATAAGAATCACGGACACTTTTCACTTGTCACTTATCACTTAACTTTCTTCTTGTCTTCGTTTTCTTCTTAAATCTACCTTATTCTAAGTTTCCCTCGAAGAGTCTAGGCGATTCTAGATTTTTGGAGAATTTCCCTCTTCTGTGGTTGATCACGATGATCTGGGTTTTTAATTACTTGGCTCTATTGCCCGATAATTACAGCGATTGTAATTTAGTAATTAAATGACTTGTAGATTACCTCAGATTTAATTTGTCTTCTCGTTCGACTACTCAATTCACCGAACTTGTAAATTTTTTCTTTTTTCCTCGTAGGTTTGATTTAGCGATTTAAGGATTGAAATCCAAAAAGAATCTTCGATAGAACTTTTATCACTAATCCTACCGACTGCGCCAGTTTTCGTCGTTGGACCAAAAAACAAATTTTTAAAAAGGAACAAAATTTATTAGAACGTTAATTAAATACAATGAGACGTAATCTAGCCAAGTGTCGTACAACGGCAGTCTTACATATATTTATAACATCGGTCTTATCGCTAGACCTGATGTATGCAGTTTTTATAGACAAAGGAAGCTACTAATGTAACTCGCATTTAGATGTTATGCCTCACCTATAAATTTAAAATTAATCGGTTTAATAACAAAATAGTTACAGAGTGTAACCTCATCTCGTGGTCACCTGGTAGATCTTGCAAAAGCATTTGACACTGTTAGCCACTCCCTTCTCTTACAATCACTGGAGGATATTGGAGTACAAGTATGTTTAAAACTGAGAGTTACATCTCAAATAGACGACAGTGTGTAAGGGTTGGAAGTGGCTACAGTGACAAATTGAGCGTAGAATATGGTATATACCTCAAGGTACAGTACTGGGCCCAGTGCTTTTTTCTATCTACATTAATGATTTATTTAATCTAAAGACTAGAGGAGATATTATCGGGTTTGCAGATGATACTGGTATTTTCTATAAAACTGACACATGGGAGTGTTATGTGCCCACTGAGGATTAAATTATTACAGCCACATCATGGTAGGGGGGTGTACTAGACCCCCATACAAAAAATTTTAACAAAAAGTACAGAAGACTTCAGTTATAGGGATTTTAAGAAAAATTTTATTTAATTTTTGTCACGTGACAGGGGCCTTTTGAAATTATTTACATTTAAACCTTCTAGAACAAAATTTCGTTCTGATTTTTACTATAAAAGAAAAACCAAATTTTGGGAATATTGAGTTCCCGCCGAGCATTCATAACATCAACGTCGGTTCTTCTCCCGAAACTAACTCGTCACCAGTAAGCGTCGGCGTAGTAGTTCCGAAACTTCATACGTGTGTCATCCATCGCGAGTGCCTACTTTGTGCGTGTGTGTCTGCTGTGAAGTGTTTCTAATCTTAATCAAATACAACTCATACGTGTAATAACCAACGCGAGTGCTAACCTTGTGCGTGTGTGTTCGCTGTGAAGTGCTTCTTACAAACTCGTCACCATTAAGCGTCGGCGTAGTTTAGCTTTGAACATTCATACGTGTATCATCATCTCGAGTGCTTACCTTGTGCTTGTGTGTTCGCTGTGAAGGGTATACAACCTAACCCTACTTTAACTCATTCGTGTGTAACCCATCGCGAGTGTGAGGTGTTTATAACCTACAACTACACTTTACGAACCTTTCTATATATATACTCGTATTGACCGTGTGTGTCCGTAGTCAGGAATTTTTCTACAAATACTCGTATTGACCGTGTGTGTCCGTAGTCAGGAATTTTTCTACATATACGCGTATTGACCGTGTGTGTCCGTAGTCAAGACTTTTTCAATAAATACTCGTATTGGACGTGTGTGTCCGCTGCCGAGGATTTTTTCGAACTTTTAACAAATACTACTGTGTATCTAGTGCGTGCTTCTTTAAACCAATACTTACGTCGTGTTAAGCCCTAGTGAGTCTTCTGTAACGCTCAGGATTATCAAAGCGAGACGTAACCTTACTCCAAGAGGGTAAGAGAACTATTTATTGGCTATTGAACTAGAACATTGACATTGCCGCCTGGCATAAACTGTATCGCGATCGACTGATACTATTACATTGGCTACTTATAGAATCATAGAGCATTTATTTTATATTGTTAATGACTTATTGTATTAAACTGTTTATGTTGATGTGATGTGTAACTGAAGTAACCCGTCCAACTTTCAGGTGGTCAAGGCCAAATATACTAACATTAAACAGAGCTAGGAATTTATTCCAATATTTTTTACTAGTCCAGTCATTAATGGTGAACCCTTCCGGTTACACCGGTTGCAATTCATATAAAGCTCAAGTGCCAGTGCTATTATTTTTTAAGTTCACCTTAGACCTTCATTATAAGGTAAGTGCAAGTACTATAACTCCTTTGTTGATTAAAGCAACACACCCTGAGATCAATCATATCAAGTACGACCCGGGATCGAGATCTAGTTAACACGCTGCCACTGGCGCCCAACAACTTTTTTTAATATACAAATTTGTGGTGGTCACTTAACTAACCCCAGCCAGTTTCCAGGCACCTTCGGGGAATTTTTCCAAACATTTTCAAATCTCGTACCCCTAAGGCGTTGTCAGGAGCAACTAAAAACAATAGAGGAAAGTGATATGTCTGATATCAAAAATTGGTTTGATTATAAATTATTAACCGTTAAGGTACATAAAACTAACTACATACCTTTTAGTTGTAATAAATCAAATAGACCATTCTATGAATCCATTAATATCAAAATTGAGGGAAGCAACTATACTGTACTACCCGGAAAAAAAGTGAAATACTTAAGGTTATTTATCGATGATCATTTACGATGGGATGCACATATAAAATTCGTCATAAAAAAACTTCAAACAATATTATATAAATTTAAGTACCTATGTAATATTCTAGAAAAGAGCCATTTAAAAACAATATACCATGCGTTAGTTGAGTCACTTAAATTATGGTATTCTAACTTGGGGAGCGGCTGCCAAAAGTCATCTAAAACCACTTGAAATTCTACAAAAAAGATTTATAAAACTCATGCTTAACGAAAAAAAAAAACTTATCCTACAGAACTTGTATATGCTGATACAAAAATATTTGATATAAGACAATTATTTTATTATAATATGGTTGTTAATTATCATAAAAATAAACGGTCTATAATACATTTGCATGAATATAATACTCGAAATAGGAATCAATATGCCACGCCATTTATGACAAAAACAATTGGCCAAAGATCATACTTGTTTTTAGCACCAGGATTATACAGGGTGGTCACTTTCACAATGTACACCATTGGTATCTTCTAAACAACAAGAGGTACATAGATGCTTAAATTAGAGAAAAGTTGCGCATTTTCATGCTCTTTAAGGATCTGAAAAGAAATCCGGGATAACTGACCTCGTTCCTGAATATCCTGAAAAAATCTGAAATATTGCGTTTTCTTATTTCGTTCATAACTTTTTTATTACTTAAGCCAATGTATTGAAATTTGGCATGTTTACATAAATCGATATGGGCTATCCACTGCACATTTTAAAAATTTTCTAGACCTACTAGATCTTCATGTTTTTATAGCCTATTTTTTATTTTCTTATGGACGCCATATTGGATTTTTATACTGTTGGATAGAGAATAAAAATGTGATTTCAACGATGTATCACACATGAGTCATCTGACTTGATTAACCACCTTTAAACATTAATTTAATAATTTTTTGACAAAATCAAATTGCCATGAAATTACAAATGATCGAGCAAATTATTGACAGTAGTTAGTAGAAGTAATGCTAGAGCTCTTTCGACAAAATCAAGTTAGCATGAAATAACAAATGATCGAGTGAATTATTGACAGTAGTTGTAGAAGTAATGTTAGAACTGTTTTTGTAATTACTGTTAGTGTTTTTATTATTATACCTACATATCTAGTCTTTCATTAACTGAAAATCTTACCATAATGAATAAATAATAATAACACTGACAATAAATACAAAAACAGTTCTGGCATTATTTCTACAACTACTGTCAATAATTTGCTCGATCATTTGTTATTTCATGCCAACTTGATTTTGTCGAAAGAGCTCTAGCATTACTTCTACTACCGTCAATAATTTGCTCGATCATTTGTTATTTCATGGCAACTTGATTTTGTCAAAAAATTATTAAATTAATGTTTAAAGGTGGTTAATCAAGTCAGATGACTCATGTGTGATACATCGTTGAAATCACATTTTTATTCTCTATCCAACAGTATAAAAATCCAATATGGCGTCCATAAGAAAATAAAAAATTGGCTATAAAAAACATGAAGATCTAGTAGGTCTAGAAAATTTTTAAAATGTGCAGTGGATAGCTCATATCGATTTATGTAAACATGCCAAATTTCAATACATTGGCTTAAGTAATAAAAAAGTTATGAACGAAATAAGAAAACGCAATATTTCAGATTTTTTCAGGATATTCAGGAACGAGGTCAGTTATCCCGGATTTCTTTTCAGATCCTTAAAGAGCATGAAAATGCGCAACTTTTCTCTAATTTAAGCATCTATGTACCTCTTGTTGTTTAGAAGATACCAATGGTGTACATTGTAAAAGTGACCACCCTGTATAATACAGTTCCTGATTTAATCAAAATTGGTAATTTATATCGTTTCAAAACAAAATTCAATAATTTCATTTTATTAATGCCTAGAGATACAATTCATAAATATGTTGAAATAAAAAGCAATTAAAAAAAAACAATCTTATGAATGTATGTGTCAACAGTGTAAAATATTTTCAGGATTTGTATAGTGCATCAATTATATACAGTAAGTCCAGGATGCTTCGAACACGACAGGGATTGGGACGAATATACGAGTGGCCGACAACTCGCCTCAGTTCGAAATTTGTACATTAGGATAGGGCAGGGCGCGGCAGTGCGTTGTGGCCAGTACTTACTGCTCAGCCTCAGCAGTCAGCACGTCAGCAGACTGTTGTTAGTATCAATAGTATCTCATTGATTTAAATGTTTCTAACTTCAATAATTCATGCTAGATAGGATTAATTATTGTAATTTAAAAAAATTTCAAAACACATTTAAATATTTCCATTGTTTGTTTTTTGCAACAAAAATGTGATTTTTTACATTTCTTTTTCTTTGCTTGATATGCATTGTTTAGAAATGACTTTATTTAGGCTTTATACAAGCATAATAACAAAAAACATACCCAATTTGATATACCCACATTTTTATCATGCATTAAAGATCCAATAAACTTAATAATTGTATGTTTAGAGAAAACATCAATGTGAATAATCAAATTGGATATGTTTATGTTTTTTCTTATTATGCTTGTATAAAGCCTAAATAAAGTCAATTATAAAAAATGTGATTCTACACCATAAAATTAATTGAAGAAGAAAAACACAAAGGTCTTGTTCCCACAAAATTCTTTTTTAATGCAACCGGTTTCGTGATCAATATATTATTACATCACATCTTCATGCCACAAGACTATAAATAGGAAAACTTATGTAAAAAACTATAACAATATCGAATTGAACGTTGAAGAGTAAGCACGTGTATTCGTGGGTGTAGAATATTTTGTATGTTAAACTAGTGTAAAGTTTTAATTAAAAGTGATTTTTTGTGACAAAAGTATTTTGTGTGTAGATAGTATCAAAAGTGTATAAACTCAAAATCTACTAGTTACTTCTTTTCAATACAAATATGGTTTTACACATGTAAATCGTAAAATTGAAAGTAAATTTGCAATAAAACGGAAAAACTATAAATAATACAAAAAAAGAAACAACAATAGCTATCTCTGTAGTTAGATAAAAAAACTAGATATCATAAAAACATAAAGTAATGCCTGCAGATAATATTTCAAATGCGGACATCTATAAACTCCTCCAGTCTGTAAGCTCCGATATAAATAAAACAAATACGAGACTTGAAAATATAGAGGCCAGCCTTAAGGAAGAAGTTAAACAAATCGCAAAAAAAGTAGTCATTGGAGGAAGAAAACTATAAACTTAAATATCAACTTTTACAGACCCAAAAGCAACAAAAGAAATATAATCTAATCGTATATGGAGTAAATGAAACAGAAACGAATCTTTCTGAATCTATTAAAAAAATAGTAGAAAATCTGGGGGTGTCTATTTTGCCATCTGATTTTAGGGATATATTCCGCATTGGCAAGAAGGCAAACAACGCCAGTAAATCAAGACCGGTTTTATTAGAATTATCATCGTACACTAAGAAACTAGAAGTACTAAAAAATGGACCGAAACTTAAGGGAACAGGGCACTATATTACAAATGATCTAACATCACAAGAATTAGAAGAACGAAAATTACTAGTGGCACATTTAAAACAGGCAAGAAATAAACAGTATAACGCAAAAATAATTAAAAATAAATTAATGATAAATGGTGAAATATTTACAATAAATGATTTAAACAAATCAGAAATTACTACTGAACAAATACCTTACTTTTCAAAAAATTATGAATTTCCCGTATATCTCCAGGAAACAAACAGTGCCCCGACAACACCAAGTTTTGAAAAAGAATATGAAAAAGGTCCTCGTACACTAGGAAACATTTTGGAGGAAAACAATCAAACTGAAATGGCAAATACACCACAGAATAAAGTAGATCAACAATTTGGAAAAAATAAACCATCAACCTCGGAAAAAAAAATAGAAAAAAGAAGATTCAACGTAGAGAATCAAAAGGAAGATACAGAGACAGTTGCAGAACGTGTAGTTAAGAAAAAGAGATAAATAAAAAGAAAAAAAAAAAAAAAATAATAATAATAATGAACTATATGCTTCTGCGTAAGTACGCATTTTTATTCATGTCAAACTAGTTTTAAGTTAATTATGTTATGTAATAATTTGTTTTCCATGTTAAATTGGCGATTATCCTGATCTGTAATATAAAAAATGGACCCCTATATAAGAGATTTTCAGTATCTACAAGTTGAAACTAAATTAGCAAACACTGTCAGTGAATGTAATGCACTTATAAAAAATAAAACTTCTATATCATGTTTCTCAACCAACATCCGTAGTGCAGCAAAAAATTTCAATGAACTCCAGATATATCTCTCTCAGTTTGATTTATTATTTGATTGTATATGCCTTACGGAAACCTGTAAAATTGAAAATATTAACGATTTCAACATGCCGAATTATGATGTATATATACTACAACGAAGGAAATTATAACCAAAATGACGGGGTAATAATGTACATAAACACAAAATTAAAACACGAAACTAAAATTATACAACTAGGTTTAATAAAAATAATTCAATGCAAAGCTGAAATACAAAACAAAATAGTAATTTTTATTGGCATCTACCGAACAAATGCGTTAAATGTTGAAGATTTTTATGAGTGACTTACAAAGGTTTTAGGGGAGTTTGGAGCGAGCGGATTATATAATATTAACGGGAGACATAAATATAGACATATTATCGAATAAAGATTCTGAAAAAAATCAAGTAAATAACTATCTAATGGCAATGTATCAATATGGTTTTGAATCCCAAATAAATAATTATACACGAGTAGAAAAAACTAGTAAAACATGCATAGATCATATTTTTACAAAGACCAAGTCATTTCAACAAGACAATATTATACCAATAATACTCTCCACAACATTAACAGACCATTATTTTACCCTAGTTTTCATAGAGTGCCCTAAATTATGTGTTGACCAACTACAAACAAAAAAACATGCATATATTGAAAAAATTGATTATAATTCATTACGAAACAAATTAATTGAGGAGAATTGGGATGAATTTTATGCAACTAATAATTGCGAACATGCAAGCAACATTCTCATCAATAATTTCAAAAAATCCGTACAAAATTCAACAAAAAAAATTAAAATAAAAACAAATGTCAAAAGAAAAACTTGGATAACTCATGGTTTGGTGAAATCTATGGAAACACGGGACAAAATGTACCAAAATTTAATGAAATCACCGGAAGATGCCAACTTAAAGGAAGAATACAAAAAATTTAGAAACAAAGTAAATCAATTAATAAAAAAACAGAAAAAAGATTATTATCAATAGCGAATAAATGAAAACACGAATTGCAGTAAAAATCTATGGAAAATTACACAAGACATAACAAATACCAAACAGAATCACAATTAAATAATAGAAATAAAATTGCCAGACAATAAAGTGGAACAAAATTAAAAAAAAATTGCAAATGTATTTAACAAACATTATACAGACATAGGTATAAACATGGCAAAACAAATAAATAAACCAAAAACGGAATTTCCCAAAACAAAGATTAACCAAACTTTTTTCCTCTCACCAGTAAATGCATTAGAAATCAAAAACTATATTTCTGAATTAAAGAACAATAAAGCACCTGGTATTGATGGAGTAAAATCGGAAATGTTAAAAGAAACTGTAGATATTGTAGTTCCTTTGTTAGTTAACTTAATAAATAAAATTTTTCAATCAGGCATTTGTCCCTCTAATTTCAAAATAGCTATTATAAAACCATTATATAAAAAAGGGGACAAATGCCTGGTCGAAAATTATCGCCCAATATCACTCACTTCAAATTTTGCAAAAATATTTGAAAAAGCTATCAAAATTCGACTAACAAAATATATGACAAAGTTTAACTTACTTTCCAAAAAGCAATTTGGTTTCCAAGAAAAAACTTCTACAAACGACGCAATAGCCCATTTAACAAACAACATCTACGAAGCCATGGATAGCAGTAAACCTTCCATATTATGTGTCTTTATTGACTTGGCAAAGGCCTTTGATACCATATGCCACACAAAAATTTTAGAGAAACTAGAAAATTTTAGTATCAGAGGACTTTGCCTTGATCTAATAAAAAGCTATTTAGGAGGTAGATCCCAATATGTTAAAATTGGAGATATTTTAAGTGAACCGCGAACTGTCATTTGTGGTTTACCCCAAGGTACAGTGCTCGCACCTGTATTATTTATAATTTATTTAAATGAAATGCTTTCCCTAAATATAAATGGTAAAATAATTTCCTTCGCTGATGATACAGCTATATTTTTTATGGGTAACTCATGGGATGAAATACGTAAAACTATATCAAAAGAATTAAAAATTATAAAGGATTGGTTTGATGAAAATTTATTGACTATAAATATATCAAAAACGACTTACCTAACCTTCTGTTCATATAAAAATAACTTACCAGACTTTACAGATATAAATATTAAAGATACAGATTACCATATCCAAGCTTCAAATACCATAAATTATCTTGGAATAATACTTGATGCGCACCTGAAATGGGACAGCCAAATTAATAATGTAGTAAGAAAATTGAGATCTTTATTATATAGATTCAAAAAAATAAGGAACATCTTAAATAATAAGACACACATAAAAATAATCTACTCTGGCATGGTTGAATCCATCCTAAAATACGGTATTATCGGTTGGGGTGCTGCAAGTAAAACTCATTTAAAGCCTCTAGTTACGATCCAAAAACGATTCTTAAAAATTATATATGAAAAAAATTATCAGTACCCCACAGAATTGTTATATAGAGAAAGTGATTTTCTAAACGTAAGACAACTCTATTGCGAATGTATCTTAAACAATTACTATAAAACAAAAAATCAATTTAAAATGATAAATCACAACTATGCTACCAGATATAGACAAAAAGAGAACATGATGGTAAAAAAAGCACAAAAAACTATTGGTACGAAAAACCATACTTACCTGGCTCCTAGACTTTATAATCACCTACCTGAGACGATAAGGAAAATTAACTATCAAAAAAAATATAAATATGAGATAAAAAAATTGGATACTTACGGAGAATTATCAAAAATTCGAAAACTTCGTAGATACTGGAAATTTCAGTTAATATTATTACAAACACTAAAATAATTTTTTTTTTTTTTAAATATAATTCGTAAAATAATTTTTAATATGTTAATTTTAATATTGTTTTACACTGGCTTATAGCCGCCTATAGCCGCTTATAAATAAATAAAGTATCACACTCATGCAGATATATGTACGTTCAATAATACTAAACAAGAACATGTTTGTATTAAATATTATTACTTAAAATGATTTACAAGAAAAGAAAAATTAGCTTATAAATTGTGTCGCATTATTACACACAAGTCTAAAAAATGGATTTATCGTAATAAAGCTTCAGCGCAAATAGATATATTTGTCTTGAGGTACCGTGCTAAAAATGTACTACCCTTTCGCACACAAACATTCTGAGTTTTTGCGAACCCCCTTTTACATTTATTTATTGTATTATTGTTTTATGTTATATATTGTATATTAATTAATTATAAATAAATCTTATTATTATTATTATTACAATTAATACATTTAATATAATAAGTTAAAATTTTTCATAAAATGTAGATAGTTAAATTTAATTAAACAAGTAAAACTATTATGATAATATCAGATATTGTTTTTTATATATAAAAAATATGTTTGTAAATAAGATAAAAAAGTTATTAACTAAAGATACTAAAGAAATTAAAGTCAAATGAAATGTAATTAGTTAATAAGTAAAATAGAAACAATATACTTACATTTCTATAAATACCAAAGGTTTGTCAAAATTAGCATTAATGAAAATTTGTCAAATTTTTTAGAAAACTAATAAATTTTATGTAAAAATACATGTATTTGAATTTATTTATTGTTATTAATTAATTTTAAATTAATCAATATTAAAAACACACAAAAAATCGCAAATCGCGAGTGCATGAACTTACCTTAAAGCGTAGCACGCAAAAACTGATTTATATTTTAAAATAATTGTATTGAAATATGCGATGAGACGAGGTTTTAGTTCCTGCGGTGCAAAAAGTACTGTATATAAATAAATAATAATAAATACACCATATGTCATTACGACCCCTTTTATTCCAGAAGGCTCTAGAAGAGCGGGAGGGGGCTACACATTTAAAGACAAGGGACACACATACAATATCCGTGTATAATGGAAAAATCCCTCTCACAGTATTTTCCATTGCCACGACCGGGATTCGAACCCGGGACTTTTGGGTGAGAGGCAGGTACGCTACCATCTCAACCATCAGTTATATATAGTATCAGTCATATATAGTATATATATCATAATCCCTCATGCGATTGTTGCCCTGTTAGCGCTCAGGATTAAAAGGAATACTTTAGTCCCTTGGTAATATCTCGACACAATTCTATTATTTGTTCCTATGGAAACAACAACAGAATTTAGTCGTCACGATGTGGTACCTATTATAATTTGTCAATTTGTCGTATTTTAAAAAATTATAATAATATAATATTGGATTTCTGTAATTTTGAATGGCGACACAAAAAAATTTTGTACATAACAAGTGACTAAAAGGTGTTTT
Source organism: Rhagium mordax (assembly GCA_963680705.1). Classification (NCBI taxonomy): domain Eukaryota; kingdom Metazoa; phylum Arthropoda; class Insecta; order Coleoptera; family Cerambycidae; genus Rhagium; species Rhagium mordax. The sequence goes on from OY796665.1 coordinate 33,340,475, forward strand.
TTTTACTAGTGTTTATAAACTCCACACTCGTAAAAAACACCTTTTTAGCCACTTGTTATATAATAGTTACCTATTTATGCAACAAGTGCGTAAGGTGAGATTTTTACGAATGGGAATTTTGTCAATCCCATGAGTGAAAAAAGCTCACTTTTCGCACTAATTGCATACAATATTTTTTCTACTACCGAAAAACTGTTATAGCCAACTTAATTTTAAATGAGTTAATGTCTATTATTTCTTTGTCTAATGTCAATGTCAAAAATATAAATGAAACTTCAGAATAATTGTAAAAAATTCAACCATTATTGTTAAAGAATACTGAAAATTAGGAGGTATGTATTATAATAATACCGTGATATTAAATAAATGGACTAAATAAAATTAAATAACCACATTAAATTTAACGTTTGTAAAATAAGATATGTTTATTATAGGTGCTCTAATAGGTATGCAATTGTTTAGTATGTTACGTTACGCACTAGAGCGTAAGGTAAAAACACTTTACGCACTCTACAGCGTGCGGAAAGTTAGTACTTTACGATCGGTAGTAGAAAAAACACTATTTTGTTTCTAAATATTTAGGAAAACATTCGCGTTTTCTGTCAATATGATAGGTACAAATATAAAGAACTAGTTTAAACCGTTTAAATAAAAATGAAGTAATAGTATATTACGTAATGAGAGTTGTTAACAGCATATTAGACATGAATGAAATGGTAATTCCCTGAGTGCGTAATTGCTTTACAACTTAAATTATGTACTATGCTTTACCTATCATCGTATTTATCGAAATTAAAAGACAATTTTGTTCTTTCTTTTTTATTATTTATCGCTTGCTTATGTCCGTTTTGACAGCGTTAGAAGATTAAGTTCTGTACATGCCAATATTAATAATTTTAGCCTTGTGTCAGAAATATGAGCTACAAAAGTGTGATGTAATGTTGGTCACGTGATCACATTACACCACACCTCAGCGGCTGTTGTATAGAAATCCTCAAAATATCAACAACAATTAAGTTAGCACAATCAATCAAAAATTAAAATGAACGCAATGAATGAGAGTACAAAATGACTATATTGTTTTCCAGCGCACAACTTTCAGGCCCACGGTGTAAGAATTGTCTTACACCGTGCTTACGCCTAAAATATTTAAGATAGACATATGCCGTCACTGACTTTTTTATAGGAAATTTAGTTCTCTATAAAATTGTTTATGTTAATTTTTTTCATAACTCGAACGGTTTTAGCAGCGTTTCGAGTTAAACGTGCCGGCGTCCAATTTCATTTATGGTTTTTATTTTTTTTGCACAGTAGCCGACAATATAAACACATAATTTTTCAACAATCGTGTTCTACACATTTTTCTGCATCGAATGGTATATTTTTCGACCTGGTAAAATGAAGTGGAAATTAACTAGGGACGATGCGGGGCTTAGACCGCGGTGCCCTCGCGGCCACACACTCTCTCTCTTTGTCTTACGATTTCGCGTCTCTTGCGTTAACAGTTTGGAGACACATTAATTGAGGCGTTTCATCACCTAATTATCTTACACCATGGCTTACATAAATCGCATGGGAGGCATCAAATTTCCACACCAAAATTCAATAACAAAACAAATATGGGAATGGTGCGAAAAAAAGAACATTCGAATTTTCGCATCATACATAAAGTCAGAAAATAACTACGCGGTCGATAGAGAATCCAGATGTCGTCAAATCGAAACTGAATACAGTTTAAATCAAAAAATTTTCAATCAAAGTTGATGCTTTTACATTAAATTGGAGTTAATTAAATTTCTATGCATTCCCACCCTTCAGCCTAATCACACGTGTGATGAACAAAATAATTTCAGATAAAGCTGACGGCATAGTGATTGTCCCTCTTTGGGAGACACAACACTGGTTTATTTAACAGATTATTAACATTAGAACCAATTGTCCTAAATTCCAAACAAAATTTAGTACTGTCTCCTTTCAGGGAAGAACATCCACTATGGAAAAACCTTACCCTGGTTGCAGGGAGACTCTCAAACAAGCTTTCGAGAAAAAAGGAGTTCCCTTGACAGCAGTAGATACTATAATAGCATCCTTAAGCGACAGATCTCGCAAACAATATAGTACAACTTTTTCAAAATGGTGGTTGTTTTGCAGAGGTAATGTTTGCACCAAACGTGGGATTGATTCTGGACTTCCTAAATATACAATATCTAACAGGCGCCAAATATTCAACGCTTAATACACACCGATCAGCATTAAGCACTCTTCTCGATATAAATTCCAAAGAAAAGAACTTCATTAACAGATTCTTAAGGGGACTAGTTTCAAAATCTCTTCGAAGGCATAGAACGGGTAATCGCCATTCGTTGCGTGACAAACTTATATAAATTAAATGGGAGTCGTGTAGAAAACATTATTGTATCAGAATACGTGAATTAGCCGCACATTACGACGGGATAGAGGAAAGCCATAAACCTATTGTTCTCGGGCGGCTTGTACACTCAGATCAAAAAGTATTTATCTTGACTTTTATTTGGAAGGATTACCTATAGGATTTTGTATGCAGAGTGGAATAATAATAATAATAATAATGTGGTTTTTATCACTAATAATTATTATCAAATAATAATTATAATAATAATAAAAAATCTGAATATGAAATATGTATTAAGTTGTCAAGCGTCAAGCGTAATCGATAATTCGATCTTTTTTCCATAATCGCTAGTTATCATCTTCACAGCGTCTCATTTTGTTTAGAAGCAAAAAATTAAATTTTTAGGTTCGATTTGGACCGAATTTTTTTTAATGGGAAGCCAAATAAAAAACGCACTAGTAGAGTTTATTGGATTTTATAAGAGGCAAAAAATTATGAAATCAAATTAGCGACTTTTTGTTTCAAATCTGGGTATGTATGGATATGGCAATAAACAACACCATTCCAAATACATTTTTGTAATTACATAGTTTCAGAAAAAAAATCTAATTTTTTTGTTTTTTAAAATTAAATAGACCACAAGCCACAAGTATGCAATTTTCTATGATTAGTTTATTTATAATTTTGAAAACAGAAGATAAAAAAACAAATAAATTAGGAGTGGATGTGGAAAGGATAAAAATGAAATTTCTGACATTTTGCAACGTGTTCAATGTATAATTTTTGAGTGCAAGTAAGCCCGTGGCCATGCTGGCGGTCGCGGCTACACGAACGCCACGTGCCACGAATGCAGAGATGTGTTAAAGTAGACCACATCTTTATAGGGCACATAAAAAATGTTGATGTTTTAAATTCTCATCGGCAACAAAGCCCGACGATTTTTATGTGCACTATAAAGATGTGGTCTACTTTACAAGGATTCTAATATCTGGCCATACTTGCGACCTGCGACCATGGTCTACGCATGCGCCACATGCCAACGTTGCCAAGTGTACAGAACGTGTTACCCGAAACCTAACTTATACTTTCTTTACTCGCAATTTGTCAGTGGGTTGATGGCCTAGCAGAGACGAGCTCGGCTTGGCAAGCAGAAGTTCCGGGTTCAAATCCCACACGTTCTTGTTTTTTTTTATTAGATTAGAGGATTTTTTTTTAAAGGTCTATTGCGAGTTAGAAGCTGGAGGCGATAGCCGGAGGCAGGTTAGATATGTGTGTTATTCCCCTGATAAAGGGATTTTTTTTATTAGATTAAAGGAATTTTTTTTTATTAAATGCATCAGGCAAACTAATATCCTTTGACATTAAAACACTTGGCACACTTGAATGTGGCGCATGCGTAGATCATGGAGCCGATTCCTATCTTTAGCTGCTCCTCTATATTTCAACTTAAAAAATACACAAAACTCATGCCAATTTATTTCATGTCTGGGATGAGAATGACAATATTTACAAAACAAAAATTTGGCTGATTTATGAAAAAAAAAAACGGGAAACCCTCGGCGTCCCCTGGATAGCTTTGAAATTTTATATAGGTATTTTAATTCTTTAAAAAATTTCAGCATTATATGATACAATCCGCATTAACGATTTTCTTTTGAAAAAATATTAATTTTTTAGAAAAATGGCACTAAAAATTCAAAAATTAATAATACCATTTTGCTATTATGTTTTTTCATGAAACCAACCAATTAAGTTTTGTGAAACATATTTAAAAAAATGCATTGTTTTCGAAATATTTGGTTGTGCAAATTTAAATGACTCGCCCTGTATATGTATTCAGGTAACGTATGGCCATTATACGTGTAACAAACATACCTACGCTATATGAAATTATCAATGTAGAATTATTGTTTTGTATTTGTTACATAAAAACAAAGAAATAAGTATTTGTAATTTCCTATTATTATTATAATAATTATAAAATGTTAACCAATTTATATGAACAGTTTTTCTGGTCATACATTCTAAGGAGTTGGCCGTCGGCCGTATTCTTATATGTACTGCTGATTAATTTTGCTCAGTGTACTTGGTTTATCGCCGACTTAGTTGATGTTTCTACCACGAGAGGTACCACCTCCTGGTCCAATTTCTATTGCAAATGGTAAATATTTAAAAAAATCATTTTGATCAAACGGTACGGAATAAAAATTTGAAACTTGTTGAACATAATCATAAAGGTTCATTCTAGAAGGCTTCTCTTCAATTTTACCAATTTGTGTCATAATTAAGGAGCTATAATAGCGGCAACTTCACCTTATATATACAGTGTAAATTTTCACACTTGCGATGAAAATTAATTAAATTAATATAGGAAGGCTCCTCTAGTACACCTTCAACTACCGACGTTTCAAATTTGGTTTAATTTGGCTAAGCCGTATGGAAGAAAAACATTTTTACAAATGACCTTACAAACACTGGTTCGAATAGTCCCCTTAAAGGGCGTTTTCAGACGCAGACCGTCTTTTCCCAGATATAAAAATATTTGGAACCCTCATCCCGTTCTCGGCTATCTGCAAAAACTCTTCCCTTTGAATACTCTTAGTTTAGAACTATTACCGTTAAAATTGTCACTTCTCTTAGCGCTTACATCAGCATACCGAGTACAAACCCTCTTAAAAATTCAACTAAACAATATAATAATTACAGACAAAAAACTATCTGTCGCAATTACAGACATAATCAAAACGTCATCCCCTAATAAAATTCAACCAATACTAGAATTTCCCTTTTTTAAAGACAAGCCTGAACTTTGCACGGCGTCAACTCTCTTACACTACATAGAACAAACAAGACATCTTAGGATCGACAATACACCTACTAGGCCTGTAGAATTAGACGATGTGAACGGGAATCTGTAACTAATTCGTTTCAGATAGCCGTAGGTAAAAACCGGTGTATTTAGTTATAAGGAATATACCTCTGCGATTCCTCCCAAATTAAATAAACAGAACATTGTTTATAAGTCACTTTTATGTGAAAAAATCATGAAATTTGGAGTTTTTTAAAAATTGCAGTAAGACTGCAGTAGATTAATTTTTTTGAATGTTTCTGTTTACTAGGTAATTCCAAACCGGTTAATTTAAGCCCCGGTTGATTTCATTTCATTGATTATTTATTTAAATAATTGCCGAAAACCATCGAAATTTTCGAAAATTTCAAGCATTTTTTACTCTGAAAGGAAAAATGCTAGACTCTTGAAACTTTGGTGGAATATGTGTCTCATTACCCTCAACTTACAAAAAAAAATTTCGTTTTAAAATGTTTATTAGTTTTCGAGAAATTCTATTTGTTTATTAAAAAGGTCCCGAATGTTTAATGAGAAATTGACCTATTAACATTATCAAAAATAATTCAACCACAGCTCATTTTTTTCGTCAAGATGTCAATTTTACGAATCTGTTATGGGCGTATCGATTTTCAATAATTTTGACCGTCAAAATGGCGTTAACAACATTGCTACTTTTCGGAGCAGCGTTTTTTGCAAATAACTTTACAACAAATGAACGTATCTGCACAAATCTTTCATATTTGAGTTGCTGGTATTTTTCTACAAATTTATTAAAAAAAATTGTTGCTCTGGGACATGTAGGAGCCGAGATAACTTTTTAAATTGTTTAATGCGCCAAACGTTTATTTATTAATATTTATGGCCAAAATTGAAACTGGTTGTTAATAAGATCTTGAATTTTGTGAATTCATCAAGTCCTATTGAAAACGGGCCCTTTTTGAGGTCAAAATATAATTTTTAATAATTAGTGATTTTAGAGCGTCTTCAATTTGTTTGGCTCAAGGGACAGGTGAATTTTTTTTCAAACGATTTTCAAATTGGGGTAGCGAGAAAAATTCGTCATATCTCCGTTATTTTCCGGCCAATTTCGACGTTTTTTTTTTTTAATTTGGGGTATCTCACGAAAATAATAACAATGGGAACATTTGCAATATCCAAATAATAAACAAATAATTGTTATAAACAATTATTTTTTTTTTTATTTTTCCTTTTTTTGGGCTTATGCAACTTATAATGTGCTAATGTATTAAATATAAATTTATAAAGATTATATGATGGTAACAATGCTGTAACATCGTATATTGTTTGATGGAGAAATAGTTTGTGCATACATTGTTACCATTTACACTTGGAGTAGTTTTCCACACACACCAAAACACTTTTGCACACACTCGACGCGCGTTTCGCCAACCAAGTTGGCATCATCGGGAGATGATTAAAACTGTTTTAATCATCTCCCGATGATGCCAACTTGGTTGGCGAAACGCGCGTCGAGTGTGTGCAAAAGTGTTTTGGTGTGTGTGGAAAACTACTCCAAGTGTAAGTTCTACACCAAAGGTTCCAACCCCTCTTCAGGAATTGTTACCATTATATAATCTTTATAAATTTATATTTAATACATTAGCACATTATAAGTTGCATAAGCCCAAAGGAAAAATTAAAAAAAAAAAATTGTTTATAACAATTATTTGTTTATTATTTGGATATTGCAAATGTGCCCATTGTTATTATTTTCGTGAGCTACCCCAAATTAAAAAAAAAAAACGTCGAAATTGGCCGGAAAATAACGGAGATATGACGAATTGTTCTCGCTACCCCAATTTGAAAATCGTTTGAAAAAAAATTCACCTGTCCCTTGAGCCAAACAAATTGAAGACGCTCTAAAATCACTAATTATTAAAAATTATAGTTTGACCTCAAAAAGGGCCCGTTTTCAATAGGACTTGATGAATTCACAAAATTCAAGATCTTATTAACAACCAGTTTCAATTTTGGCCATAAATATTAATAAATAAACGTTTGGCGCATTAAACAATTTAAAAAATTATCTCGGCTCCTACATGTCCCACAGCAACAATTTTTTTTTATAAATTTGTAGAAAAATACCAGCAACTCAAATATGAAAGATTTGTGCAGATACGTTCATTTGTTGTAAAGTTATTTGCAAAAAACGCCGCTCCGAAAAGTAGCAATGTTGTTAACGCCATTTTGACGGTCAAAATTATTGAAAATCGATACGCCCATAACAGATTCGTAAAATTTACGTCTTGACGAAAAAAATGAGCTGTGGGTAATGAGACACATATTCCACCAAAGTTTCAAGAGTCTAGCATTTTTCCTTTCAGAGTAAAAAATGCTTGAAATTTTCGAAAATTTCGATGGTTTTCGGCACTTATTTAAATAAATAATCAATGAAATGAAATCAACCGGGGCTTAAATTAACCGGTTTGGAATTACCTAGTAAACAGAAACATTCAAAAAAATTAATCTACTGCAGTCTTACTGCAATTTTTAAAAAACTCCAAATTTCATGATTTTTTCACATAAAAGTGACTCTTAAACAATGTTCTGTTTATTTGATTTGGGAGGAATCGCAGAGGTATATTCCTTATAACTAAATACACCTGTTTTTACCTACCGCTATCTGAAACGAATTAGTTACAGATTCCCGTTCACATCGTCTAATTCTTCAGGCCTATAAGTGTATTTTTATTGAAAACGGTGCATTTTATCGACATGATTCAAATAAACCTTATTTTTGTAAAATTAATATCTGTATTTAGTCATACGGACCAAAATAATAATAAAAAAATTGTAATAGAAAATAGTAAACTAAAGCTGCCGACAGCGTCCCCTACAATATGAAGAAATGCTTGCAACCTTATAATATTCGGATTCCTCTAAACTATAGGCGAATTAATTTCCAGCTTGATCGATTGGTTTGTTTATGAAATATACACAAAATAAAACAACAAAATTCTTTTTTATAAGGTCCTACAACTACTTAGGGAAGCACTTTTGGACTAAGGTATGTTTGGGTTATTCGGTCCCATTTGATCACAGGAAGCTTTACTTAAGCTGGGTTCTATTACTTTCCGGACACTCTCTATTGATATTAAATACATTGTTATATACGTTTTACCTTCCATTGGTTTTAATTTTTAGTATAAATTAATTTATTTTAACGGACTATTTCAAAACTTTTAACTCCTTTATGTGGATTATGTATTTACCTAAGGGGCATAATAGTCGGCGGGTAACCGACTTGCGGTAAAATAAGTCCGCGCCTAGGCGTTCCCCTGGGTGTCGTTGCCGAGAGGGTGTCTCTAGGCAGGGATATATCCCCTGCACTTCTAAGTGAGATCACCCCCTCACTTCGCGGCTCTTGTCGAAGATTGAGGGTGAAACAAACTCGACCATTCTGTATAGTGGCCGTTGGTCCGGGGTTGCTACCCATTAAGAAGTCCTCTGGGTCACTTTCATAGGGTGGTTCATCGTACCAGTGGCCTCTGTTGTGGTCGTGGGCTCCCGGCGCCAACATACGAGCATCTTCATCATACATGTACGTATCGTCTGAAAAATATTGACCATGATTAAAATATTAGAAGATAATATTAAAAATCAGGAAAATTATGGATAATTTAAAATAAATTAGTAAAAAGCTAATATATTCAAGAATTGTATACCGGGTGGCCACGAGTCAATGTACGCCCCCAATTTTTTGGTGGTTTTTGAATTTAAAAATTTCGTTTTTGGTATACGTGAATAAGATAAAAGTGGGCTATTTTTAGACTAACAGGAACGAAAATATCACTTCCGGTTGAACCGGAAGTGACATTAACTTTTTTTTCTTAAATGTAATGACCATGTTTTTTTTGTGGTGTTTTATAAAACATGAAATTCTAATTGCAGCAGTTTTTTCCAATTTCAAAAATTCCAAAAAATAAGTGAGATACGGACGATTTTTTATTTTGTACAAAATGGCCGCGTCAGATGAATGCGATGTAAGAAAATTACTAAGTAGGCTATGGAAATTATTAGCAAGGTAGCAAGCTTGTCTGTAAACAATAAAATAGTTATTTAAATTACTGATAGATACGACTATTTTTAGGTTTTTCTCAAAAAACGGAATTTAATTTTCATTTTCATTTCCATAGGGGTCCTATGGAAAATTTTTAAATGGGACCGTACTATTTTTTTTATTAATCGGACATAATGATTCATAAGCTTTAATTTTTTCGCCAATAATAATTTCTTAACGAGATCCTTTGTAATAATAAAAGAGTTTTTAAAAGGTTCATTCAAATTATTTCTTGTTAAATTTGTGCTTACTTTTTGAATACACTTTTATTATTACAAAGGATCTCGTTAAGAAATTATTATTGGCGAAAAAATTAAAGCTTATGAATCATTATGTCCGAATAATAAAAAAAAATAGTACCGTCCCATTTAAAAATTTTCCATAGGATCCCTACGGAAATGAAAATGAAAATTAAATTCCGTTTTTTGAGAAAAACCTAAAAATAGTCGTATCTATCAGTAATTTAAATAACTATTTTATTGTTTACAGACAGGCTTGCTACCTTGCTAATAATTTCCATAGCCTACTTAGTAATTTTCTTACATCGCATTCATCTGACGCGGCCATTTTGTACAAAATAAAAAATCGTTCGTATCTCACTTATTTTTTGGAATTTTTGAAATTCGAAAAAACTGCTGCAATTAGAATTTCATGTTTTATAAAACACCACAAAAAAAAACATGGTCATTCCATTTAAGAAAAAAAAGTTGGTGTCACTTCCGGTTCAACCGGAAGTCATATTTTCGTTCCTGTTAGTCTAAAAATAGCCCACTTTTGTCTTACTCACGTATATCAAAAACGAAATTTTTAAATTCAAAAACAACCAAAAAATTGGGGGCGTACATTGACTCGTGGCCACCCGGTATAATTGTGTTCCCAAGAGTACAATTAGAATAAATTGCACTGAGTTTTTGCATAATTAAAAAATACAAATAAATAATCCATTCATTTCGTTTTGTTCAGACGCAAATATCTCGAAAACTAATGCCTCAGCCAAAATTTTACATGAGCAAGTTTTTTTAGAAAATTAACCGTAAATTATGAAAGTCTGATCAGAATTGCGAAAAAAATTAGTGCACATACTTTAAAATTATGTCGACGTGACCACACCGCACGCCACTGGCGCGCCTCAGTTCAACTCTGAACCATAGCAAAGATGGACCCTCACAACCTAACTATGTGTACCAAGTTTGGTTTCCCTATCTTTAATATTGTGGAAGTTATTAAAGAAAAACAAAAAATAAATTGAATTTTCAACACCCTGTATCTCCGTTAGGAGGCTCGATAGAGAAGAAATGTTAGAAGGGGTATGTCATAATTTCATGTGAACTTTCTGTACCCGAAGTTTGTCGGTTTAAAATCGGGACACCCTGTATAAATGTATAATAGTTATTTATGGCGCAAAGTAAGTGATCATGGCCTCCGGTGTGAGGTAATAGCTTTAGCCGCCTTCGCCTGGGGATAATTTTTTAAAATTATTCGTGACCAATTTAAGTACGTGTTGTCTTTGTTAAAAAAATTTCACACCTAAATTAAATGAAAAAGTAAATGATTGATTAGATTAGAAACTCAAAAACTGCCAATTTTACGATAGACGTCAAAATCGCTACACTTGGTTCGTTCCTCCTGCTCCGAAAGTCGCAGCAAGACCATGCGACCTACCTTGGATTTCTTGCTAGAACGGCGGTCCGGCAGCGGTCTTTCATTCGGAAATAGCGTTTGGAATTTTCGTGTTTTTATATACAACTGTCAAATATTCCCACTACAACTCTCTTCAGGGTACCCCTGCATAAGCAAAAATCTAAAACAATACCGGGTTTGCCATGGTAACAGAACAAAGACCAAACTTTTGATGGATTAGACAATGGCTGGTCAAATGCAGAAAGCGGTCATCCTGGGTTCCCTCCGTTTTAAGTTCTAATTTAAAATGTTTAAAAGTTGCAAATTTTTATACATCGTAGGCAAATGATTATATGCTAACCCAACTATTTTTAATATTGAACGTAACTGTCTTACCTCTTGACAAAGGGCCTCGAATATCTTCTTTCCCTAGTTGTAATAAACCCTGTTTAATATCTCTCAGAATCTGAAACAATATAAAAAGGCAATAATAACTAACGGTAAAATGTATTTATTTATCTCGACATTTCCAATTATCTCCTATATTTATTATATGGGTATAAAGGCGTTTCTTTGAAAATGTTATTACTTGCAAATATTTTTCTAATTAATATCATAATCATGGCGGCTCGTGCTTTTTCGATGCCCTAGGCTAAATGTATTTACGGGATCCCGGCATCCGACATAAAGTAAATACTATACAAAATATGTGATTCTGAAAAAATCATATATCTTTTTCATTTCATTCATTTCTTTCCCTCAGGAATAATAATTGTTTAGTTTTAATTATTTTACCGATTGGGCAAAAGTTACGTAAGTTTCATAAATTTTAAACTTTTCTTATTTCATAAAAAAAAACCCTTGCGAGAGGGGCGACTTTATATACTGTATGTTTTTACGTTTTTGAAATAAAAATCATATTTTGGATACATTTATACTATTTTGAACAATTTATACAGGGTTGCATGAAAAATAGTTCGAATTTTATTTGTCAATCTAGATGGCTGCGAATATGTTAAAATTATTTTTGTTCCAATGTAATTCATATAAAAAATACGAAAACGTCAGTATGTTCATTAATACACCATACTGGTTGCTCTAAACTCATTAAAATCACATTTTGTTAAATAATTCTTTTTTTTTAATATTATATGGGCCACCAGGATATTCAGAAAGCTCTAGTTAGTAGGAGTTAAACGGTACCAAAAGTTCCGTACTGTGTAATAGTTACCGGCAGGAATGACAATTTTTCTTAAGAAATTTATGATTTATATCATCAAATTTTAACACAAATATTAAGGGTTGATCAAAATTTAATTGAAGTTAGATATAAATCGTAAATTTCTTAAGAAAAATTGTCATTCCTGCCGGTAACGATTACACATTACGGAAATTTTGATACCGTTTAACCCCTACTAAATATAGGCCTGTAGAATTAGACGATGTGAACGGGAATCTGTAACTAATTCGTTTCAGAAAGCCGTAGGTAAAAACAGGTGTATTTTTATTAACGTTATCAAAAATAATTCAACCACAGCTCATTATTTTCGTCAAGACGTCAATTTAACGAATCTGTTATGGGCGTATCGATTTTCAATAATTTTGATCGTCAAAATGGCGTTAACAACATTGCTACTTTTCGGAGCAGCGTTTTTTGCAAATAACTTTACAACAAATGAACGTATCTGCACAAATCTTTAATATTTGAGTTGCTGGTATTTTTCTACAAATTTATTAAAAAAAATTGTTGCTCTGGGACATGTAGGAGCCGAGATAATTTTTTAAATTGTTTAATGCGCCAAACGTTTATTTATTAATATTTATGGCCAAAATTGAAACTGGTTGTTAATAAGATCTTGAATTTTGTGAATTCATCAAGTCCTATTGAAAACGGGCCCTTTTTGAGGTCAAAATATAATTTTTAATAATTAGTGATTTTAGAGCGTCTTCAATTTGTTTGGCTCAAGGGACAGGCGAATTTTTGATCAAACGAGTTTCAAATTGGGGTAGCGAGAAAAATTCTAAATATCTCCGTTATTTTCCGGCCAATTTCGACGTTTTTTTTTTTTAATTTGGGGTAGCTCACGAAAATAATAACAATGGGCACATTTGCAATATCCAAATAATAAACATATAATTGTTATAAACATTTTTTTTTTTTTAATTTTTTCTTTTTTGGGCTTATGCAACTTATAATGTGCTAATGTATTAAATATAAATTTATAAAGATTATATAATGGTAACAATGTATGCACAAACTATTTCTCCATCAAACAATATACGATGTTACAGCATTGTTACCATTATATAATCCTTATAAATTTATATTTAATACATTAGCACATTATAAGTTGCATAAGCCCAAAAAAGAAAAAATAAAAAAAAAATTGTTTATAACAATTATTTGTTTATTATTTGGATATTGCAAATGTGCCCATTGTTATTATTTTCGTGAGCTACCCCAAATAAAAAAAAAACGTCGAAATTGGCCGGAAAATAACGGAGATATGACGAATTTTTCTCGCTACCCCAATTTGAAAATCGTTTGATAAAAAATTCACCTGTCCCTTGAACCAAACAAATTGAAGACGCTCTAAAATCACTAATTATTAAAAATTATATTTTGACCTCAAAAAGGGCCCGTTTTCAATAGGACTTGATGAATTAACAAAATTCAAGATCTTATTAATAACAACCAGTTTCAATTTTGGCCATAAATATTAATAAATAAACGTTTGGCGCATTAAACAATTTAAAAAATTATCTCGGCTCCTACAAGTCCCAGAGCAACAATTTTTTTTTATAAATTTGTAGAAAAATACCAGAAACTCAAATATGAAAGATTTGTGCAGATACGTTCATTTGTTGTAAAGTTATTTGCAAAAAACGCTGCTCCGAAAAGTAGCAATGTTGTTAACGCCATTTTGACGGTCAAAATTATTGAAAATCGATACGCCCATAACAGATTCGTAAAATTGGCGTCTTGACGAAAAAAATGAGCTGTGGTTGAATTATTTTTGATAACGTTAATAGGTCAATTTTCCATTAACCATTTGGGACGCTTTTAATAAACAAATAGGATTTCTCGAAACCTAATAAACATTTTAAAACGAAATTTTTTTTGTAAGTTGAGGGTAATGAGACACATATTCCACCAAAGTTTCAAGGGTCTAGCATTTTTCCTTTCAGAGTAAAAAATGCTTGAAATTTTCGAAAATTTCGATGGTTTTCGGCAATTATTTAAATAAATAATCAATGAAATGAAATCAACCGGGGCTTAAATTAACCGGTTTGGAATTACCTAGTAAACAGAAGCATTCAAAAAAATTCATCTACTGCAGTCTTACTGTAATTTTTAAAAAACTCCAAATTTCATGATTTTGTCACATAAAAGTGACTTTTAAACAATGTTCTGTTTATTTGATTTGGGAGAAATCGCAGAGGTATATTCCTTATAACTAAATACACCTGTTTTTACCTACGGCTATCTGAAACGAATTAGTTACACCGTTTTTTCTATTTCTGCAGGCCTAATAGAACTTTCTGAATATCCAGGTGGCCAATATCATAATATTAAAAAGAGTTATTTTGAAAAATTTGATTTTAACGAGTTTAGAGCACCCTGTATGATGTATTATTGGACATATTGACGCTTTCGTATTTTTTATATGAATTACATTGGAACAAAAATAATTTTTATTGCGAAGGGAATTCATATACGTGAGTAATAGGATATGTAAAGGAAAGGTGTAAAATAAAAGTCTTGATTCTCACAACTGCTTTTAAACACGCTACCGGTTTCAGAACCTTTATTTGAAGATGGAACTTAAATAATGGTTCCGAAACCGGTAGCTTGTTTAAAAGGAATTGTGAGAATCAAGTGTGATGTCCTGATCTCTGGGCTCGAGTCTCAGTATAGGGAGTTGAAATAAAAATCTAAACTTCTTACTATCACTACATTTATTTTTAATACCATTTGAACATGTTCAGCTTTTGTTCAAGGCAACACTTCTATCTATCTATCTATCAAAAATTCCCCTTGTTCAAATCAATGCTGAAATGGCAACTATATTTTCTATTCTGCTTACGCAGGTAATTTGTCGATGGGTTCATGAACCTAAACATTTGCATTTATATTTACACTAAAATTAATTATATTATATTATATTAACCCATCACACAAGACTTTTATTTTACACCTTCCCTTTACAAAAAAAATAATTTTAACATATTTTCAGCCACCTAGATTGACAACTAAAATTCGAATTATTTTTCATGCAACCCTGTATAAATTGTTCAAAATAGCATAAGTGTATCCAAAATGTGATCTTTATTTCAAAAATGTAAAAACATACAGAGTAGTCCATTTAGAAATGACTATTGGGGTCATTTCCCGTGAAACCGGAAGTGAAAAATATGGCGGCTAAGTTCCACAAAGTTATAAATCTTACCTAATTTCACCATACAATATTTTATCCCGATATCTTTAAAAACAAGGAAGTTACAGGGGAGGCCCACTATTCGTTTACACTCGGTAAACAGGGTGTTACAAAATTATGCGGCCAAACTCTTACAGCATGTAGAGGGGCTCAAAACAAAACGAAAATGTTCTATTCGCTATGTGCAAGGTTTCTAGTAGCGCCGCTCGCGGTCAATAGTTTAAATCTTTGGACCCCTAATTTGTTAATGTCACGATACATATGATTGTCAATGTCAAGATGTCAAGACATGACAGCATAACATAAAATAATGGTGAGTATAGTTTTGCGTACCAGATTGAAACAAACACATTCCATTAAATTTACCAGAAGTGTATTAGAGAAGGGAAGAAAATTGGAATTTTAAACTGTGGAACATACCTATAGAATATGTCGGAAGCTAGGTATGCAGGGCTGTGCTGTGAGGATGTTCTGATTTTTCTCCCCCTACAAAGTGCTGGCTACATACACGTGACCTTAAACTCGGCTCCCACAGACTTCCATCAACCCGGAACAATACAAGCATTGTTTAAATATTAATGATACAAGTATTATTTTTCTTGGGTATATCGGTCATATATATAAACAAATTTATTAATACATATTAATAATGAAAATAAAATTGAAATCAGAAATAAAGTGTGCAATATTCTCACGCACTATAAAAATAAAGTAAAAAATACAAGCAATATAGCCAAACAACAACTACATTATTACATTAAAGAGACTAAAAACTGCTTAAATATAAACTCAAATTTTTTCGTATTAACAGCTGACAAATGTAATAAAACTGTCATTATGTACAAAACAGATTATGAAAGAAAAATGAATAGTATGCTTTTAATGATGAAACTACATGTAAAAAAGAAAAGCAAGATCCAACAAAAAAAATTCAAACCAACCTCAATAATCTTATTAATTCGTGGCTCAAAAAAGGTATCATTAACGAATAACAAAAAAATAAATTAATTTGTCACAATGGCCACGCCCCATATATACAGGGTGGTCCGAATTTAAGTCGGGAAACTTCGCCAGCGGATACTACGCCTAAAAATAATAACTTTTTGTCATATAAACATATATCGAAAAACGAATGGATTTCAAGATACAAGGTGCTGAAGTTGGCGGGAAAAATTTTTTTTTTTGCAATATCTCAATAACGAATAAAGATTTTTTATTCAAATTTGACATACAGATATAATTAAGGCAAGCACACCGGTTAAAATTTTGTCCAAAATATTACACTGGGTGATTATTTTTTCCTGATCGATTACCCCTTAAACCACAAGAACTTTTTGTTTGTACGCCACTGGTCAAATTTAATACGTTCCTTTTAGAGAAAAAAAGTAATTTTGGCTTTTTTTCGAAATTCTTATGGTTTTTGATAAAATTTACATTTTTTACAACCCATTAACGACGGGACGAAGCAATAATTTTTTTCATCTTACAAAAAAAGAAGTGAACCTCGCGAGTCCGAAAAAAATAATAAAAAAATTCCAAGTCAGTGGCGTCGAAAAAAAGGGGCGCTGCAGAGAAAACGGGGAAAAATTCGAAAATGTTTTTCACTACTTATCTTCATTTTCCGACGACGTTTACACTTAGGGGGTCGAACAATTTTTTGGGCGCCCGGCCTGACCTCTACACTGAACAAACGGATCCAAAACAAATTTTTTATCCAAACCAAAAAAAAGTATGGAACAAGACTAAAGTAAACCTCGCGACTCTGAAAAAGGTACTAAAAAAATTCCAAGTCAGTGGCGTCGAAAAAAAGGGTAGTACCTTTTTCGGACTCGCGAGGTTCACTTTAGTTTTGTTCCATACTTTTTTTTTGGTTTGGATAAAAAAAATTTTTTTGATCCTCTTGTTCAGTGTAGAGGTCAGGCCGGGCGCTCAAAAAATTTTTCGGCCCCTTAAGTGTAAACGTCGTCGGAAAATGAAGATAAGTAGTGAAAAACATTTTCAAATTTTTTCCCCGTTTTCTCTGCAGCGCCCCTTTTTTTCGACGCCACTGACTTGGAATTTTTTTAGTATTTTTTTCGGACTCGCGAGTTTTACTTTAGACGGTCCCCATACTTCTTTTTTTGTAAGATGAAAAAAATTATTGCTTCGTCCCGTCGTTTATGGGTTGTAGAAAATGTCAATTTTATCAAAAACCATAAGGATTTCGAAAAAAAGCCAAAAATACTTTTTTTCTTTAAAAGGAACGTAGGAAAAAAATTTTTCTA
The DNA here is from genome assembly GCA_963680705.1 of Rhagium mordax. Taxonomy (NCBI): domain Eukaryota; kingdom Metazoa; phylum Arthropoda; class Insecta; order Coleoptera; family Cerambycidae; genus Rhagium; species Rhagium mordax. The sequence continues at coordinate 33,358,098 of OY796665.1, forward strand.
TTAAATTTGACCAGTGGCGTACAAACAAAAAGTTCTTGTGGTTTAAGGGGTAATCGATCAGGAAAAAATAATCACCCAGTGTAATATTTTGGACAAAATTTATTTTAGCCGGTGTGCTTGCCTTAATTATACCTGTATGTCAAATTTGAATAAAAAATCTTTATTTGTTATTGAGATATTGAAAAAAAAAAAATTTTTTTCCGCCAACTTCAACACCTTGTATCTTGAAATCCATTCGTTTTTCGATATATGTTTATATGACAAAAAGTTATTATTTTTAGGCGTAGTATCCACTGGCGAAGTTTCCCGATTTAAATTCGGACCACCCTGTATATATGGCCTACCAAAATTACATAAAGAAAATATTCCATTAAGACCAATAGTAAGCAATGTAAACAGCCCACATATAATTTATCACAATTTTTATCAAACATACTAAGTAATACTTTAGGAAAAACAGAAGCTTATGTCAAGTATTTTTATGCTATAACTCAGTATCCGAAAAAGGTAGGTACTTACCTACATCAAAATTTAGACGTTACATTTTATTTAAGTTTTCGACCATATCATAAATTCATTTTTGAAAAAACTGTTCAGGAGCGGCGCGTATGGAGTTTAGGTTAGGTATATATCATTTTTACAGAAAAATGGTATACCTTTCACATTTTGATAGAATGCGTCGTTTTTGAGAAAATCCACTTTTAAATTTTAATTGCACCTCAAACCTCAAGTAGTCTACCAGAATAATATTATAATAATAATGATGATAGGTTTCAATCGAGTATGATTTTGTGTAATAATGATTGAAAAATCAAATTTTAAAGTTAAACTTTTAATAGTGCCAACAGATTCAAAAATATTTATTACTAACTTAAGCCCCAAACGCGCCGCCCCTGATCAGTTCTTTCAAAATTGAATGCTGGACATGGTTGAGAACATAGACTTAATAATACTATGGACAGAGTCTAGAGAGAGAGGTGATGAGGACGAGACCTCGAGAGAGACGCCGATAGATGCAAGTTCAAGGTTATGTATTTTGTTCCTTCACCTTCTTTAGGTACCTACCTATTAATGCATAAATATCTGAGATGCACCTATTTTTATAGTTCACAAATCACTACAACGTGCTAAAATATATGTATAAAGAATCCCGGCAAAATGTTCCCATCCGCCGTGTAAAAAAGTAACTTGGCCACGTGACTGTGGACTGTGGAAACAACAGTCACGTAGTCTTAAATCTTACTATCCTTGTTCGACGCACACAATTTATATCGCTCTATCTCTCTTCAATGGCGTTCTCACACTGGCGAACGGAAAGTGGCACAATGCTCCGTCCATACGTTAGTATTATTAAGTCTTTGGTCGAGAACCTAAATAAAAAGTAACATCTAAATTTTGACGTGCCTACTTTTTTTGGATTCTGAGGTACAGCCTCGGTTACAGCATAAAAAAATTGATTCTCTTCATCTTTGGAAGGTTATAACTTCTTTAATATGCACTATTGACCAAATATTTATAGATAATTTTTGTTTTGTTTTTAGCCTCTCTACACGCTTTAAAAGTTTGGCTGCATAATTTTGGAACACCCGTATATAAAAATACAAAAAAAATCGTACAAACACGAGGCCGGTTTACTTAATAATTACTAGTGAAAAGGTTTTTTGCATGAAAAAATACATTTTCCACCCCTACGGAGGGGGTGGAAACCGGGAGGTGGGGGTGGTTTGGAACATCTACCTGGAAGACCGAACCTCTGTTCTCGAGGAAGTCTTAACCAGGCCAAAAATGTGATTCGAAAATCATTTGATATATTTGGTTTGTGGCCAATTTGAAGGGGTTGCCGAGGAAAAAAAATTGTGGGACCCTCACCATCGTTATACATTCAATATATTTGATATTTAAGAATTTTGAAGAATATTTCTACGTAAAAATATAGTGCGATCGCCAGACAGTATGCACAATAATAGAAAACTTATTTATAATTAATTTCTCAAAAATTGTTTCTTGCCGAAAGTTAAGTATACTAAGAATTAACGTCAAATTTTACCTTTAATATGTAGGAAGTAAAAAAAATATAAAAATGTTAATAATCAAGGTAAAAAATATAAATAAACTTTCTCTAAAAATGTTCTAGTTACTAAGAGAATTGGCGCTAAATAGTACATCATGTGCCTAGTAGGAAAAACTTAACATTCCCGGACGACCGTGCAGATTGCTTATCATCGAGGCGCAAGCAACACGGAGTTCGAAAATATGCTTTTACTACGATGATACACATACTATTTTTTCGCGTTTCCATACACCCTGCATTGTTTTATTTCAGGGAGTTAAAAAACATTGTATCGTGCGTAGAATTTCTTGATTGATTATCAACATCAAAATCGTACACAGTACATCTCATTTTCGACGATTTTTTTACTTTTAAACACAAAAATATCCGCAACAACTTGACAATTCTGCCTGACACTCCTGACAGCCGGGCGTTAAATGGCGTCCTGTCTCATCGAGTGACTTCACGAGCTGCGCGATATCTTATCTCTTATTTTATTGTATCATGGAAAGGACTCCTCTGTTATAGGCAAAGCACGTCACCATCCCATGGACCGGTTTCTAGCTTATTAGTCTTCATCAGCATGGTACAGGTAACACACAATGCCTACAACCGGGAGCTCAGTCCTTGATAACATCGAACGACATAAGTCGGTGAGATGAAACTGTGGCCCTCTCGTGAAGCTTATTGCAATGTGGGCAGTGCCCAGACCAGGCGAATAATAGAAACAAAATCTAAAGGGCTTCATAGAGATAAATTTTTAATATAAATATAAAATAAATTTTACTATTTTACTCAAAAATTTGCCTCATTTTCCTCTAATGTATTAAAAAGACATAAACAACTCTTTACAGCTTATTCGCAAATTCTACATATTATTATAACTGATAAGAATCAAGTACTATGAATGTAGAAAGCAAAATAATTTAATACCAGATGGATTAATCATCAATTAATCTCACTGACTTAATGTCGCTCGAGGTTATCAAGACCTGAGTTCCCGGTTGTAGGCCATTGTACGTTGCCTGTACCATGCTGATGAAGGCTAATAAGCCAGAAACCGGTCCATGAGATGGTGACGTGCTTTGCCTATAACAGAGGAGTCCCTTCGGAATAATCCATCTGGTGGAGCTTATTGCAATATTAAATTACTTGCTTTCTACATTCGTCGTATTCGATTTTTATCAGTTAAAAGTAGAATTTGCGAATAAGCTCTGTAAAGAGTTGTTTATGTCTTTTTAAGACATTAGCGGAAGAGCACTCGCATTTTTGACTTAAATAGTAAAATTAATTTTTTTTCGAAACCGCCAACAAAGCGTCTACTTTCGTGACTTATTTTCGGAACGAAAGTAATGTTTTTCAATACTCTATTGTCATTTTTCAATACTCTTATGTCATCTTTCAATACTTTCATGTTCATTTGTACTTACAAAATAAATAAATCTAAATTATTTTATTATTATCAGAATCTTTTATTAAGAAATTAGAAACTATTAAATCTAAATCATTTTTTATTATCAAATACTGTTATTTAGAAACTAGAAACCATGTAGTTACATATAAAACAAATGAGAAACACCATGTAGTTGTGGTGCGCGATTTTATGCCTCCGCCACTGTTGAGTCAAAACAGTGGGGAGGAGAGACTGAAGCGACAAGTGCGCGCATCAGCAAGTGAGGAGAGCCAGATGGAGGACCGTGAAGTAAGGTCGGTACAGGTTGCTGGTGTGTTTTTGGAAGAGTTATAGTGGTTTTACCTGGGGCCCCAGAGCTGTTAATGGTAGCAGGAAGCTATATGAATAGTCAAGGAAAGTGTGAGTACTGTTTATCATTTTGTTTAACGCGTGATTAATAATGTATTATGTAGACCGACCCCTGACAAAGAAACAGAGCATCTCATAGTTACATGGAGAACTAACGATAAATATTATATTTATTTTTGTAGACACAAGTAAAGGCAAACTGTCAGTGTGACGTTTTTCCTCTGCATTTTTTTTTTGGTATTACGACAGTTGTCGATACAGTCAGATACAAAGTTCTTAAATTCTAACCTATACTAATCTAATCTAATAATCTAATCTACTAATTTAGCCTGTACCGCATACGAATTGGGATTCTTGTGCATTTAAGTTTTAGATTTAAAAAAGCGGTTTCGGAAAAAATAGTAGATATACATTACGAGTCATTAAAGTGTCTCTACATGACTCGGATTCTTCGAAGAAGAGTCCTCATATTCTTCAACAACCCTCCTCGTCTTGCAAAAGACCACTTCATGACTTGTAATGTAAAATACTATTTTCTTCAATCGTTTTCGGTACTAACCCCGAAAGTAGCTATTACGGGTATTAGTACTGTAAAGTGACAGATCATCTAAACTTCAATGTCAATTTGCGGGTTATATTTTCCTATGAATCACATTAATCACATTCGTACTCGACACTAAACAATCGTGTTACTATGGTAACAAAATAATGTATTGTACAATTATTAATATTAATATTTTTATAAATAGTCAAAGTATATCAATTTTTGGTTTCATTGAAGAGGCGATTGAAGAAAAAATATTTTTTCTACGACTGCCCTCGAAAATTGCAAAAAACCCACAGCAACCACGACCAGAAACTATAATTTTTCGCATGATGTGTGCAAAAATCCGAAAACACAGTACTGTCAAGTTTTTCACACAGTCCTGTCAAAAACAGAACGGACATCTGTTATTTTTATTTTTTAGGTGGGCTAATTCAGTTTCATAGTAACCGACTTGTAATTTTGATATTTAATGTAATTAGTTTTGTTAAATAGAAATATCTATCAAATTGTTTGTTTCTTTTCCAATCGTAGAAAAAATATTGTAAGCAACACGTTTGAAAACATCTTTTCACACTCATTCGACTTGTGGGCCTCGCCTTCGGCTCGTCCCACCAAACTGTCTCACTCGTGCGAAAAGATTCGTTTTCAAAACTTGTTATTTAAAAGTAAAAGACCACTTTCCGAACTTGTTACGTAAATAACTATTACTATTTTATTTTTTTGCACCGCAGTGACTAAAATTAGTACTTTGGTCCCCGATTTTAGGGGCTAATGTACAGGGATATCCAACGAAAATGACTTCTATATAGAAATATAATAGGAGAGCTGACCCTTCATTGCGTGAAAACGATTGGAGCGTCACCGATCCGAGGGTAGAAATAAATGAAATACGTCGTTTTCGTAGTAGCACTCTAGTTTGAAGCCACAGGCCCCGTAAAAGTCTATCATTATTAATTAATTAAATCTCGCTAGTATCTTTGACTGCCCGTCGAAAGGAAATATAATACCTGAAACCCGTTATCCGCGTTTTACTGGCCACAACGCCGTAAATACGAGATATCCGTCGCTAATTCAATCTTGTTTACCGTATGCTCTATATTATTATACAATACTCCGTTGTAAATATTGCTAGCTTAAGAATTTCACGGTTATTTTGTATACAATATTGGTAATTGAATAAATGTTGTATATAGGTCTCTGAGCACTCCGTGTTGTTATTTCAAGTAGAGAATATTTAATTGAACAGTTATTATCAATTGCTCAAATCTAGTAAGATAAGCAATTCATTTCATGACCCCTGTATCACTCCGTTCTTCACTGCAGTTACCTAGGGTTTCTTGGAAACCGCCAAAAAATAAAGCGCTGTTTCCTTGCACTATAAACAAAGAAACTGGCGCCCGAGATTCCGCTTAAAAATAGAGGTATTACAGAGCTAGAAATACTGTTTGTGGAAGTAAGTTGCAAACAGTACGGCTTGCGTAATTAAGCGTCGTCACAATTTGATGTTTACATTTTCGTAAAAGTACTTGTTTATATATTTTAATATTAAAAATATATCCGTGAACCACTATGTAATGCACTAAGTACGTTTAAATTCTGGACAAGTGGATAAATCCTATTAAAAAAACTTAAATTACTCGACAAGATATTGATAATATCCAAAAATATAATTGATAATACACAAGTTAATATGTAATGCAATTCTAATTTAAACTAATTATTAATAGTTAAAATCGACTGTGTAACAATTTCCATTATAAAATTATGCTACCATTTGAATTAAATTTAAATTTCGCGCCTGACAGTACCTACAAAATAATGGCGCAGGATTACGTATATTTGACATGTCAACATCAAAGTCGGCATTTTAAACGTCGCTTCTGGTCTGTTAATTCTGTGCCATTTCTAATATATGAACTTACCTCTTCGTGTTCTTTCGTAAATTTTTCCCGTTTTCTTAAAGCTTCTTGTAGTTTCAACTGGAAAAAAGAAATAAAAAAAATTAGTCGAATTTCCAAAAAAATATACAGAGTGCCTGGTTAGTCGATGAAATTCTTTTAGGAGGTAATAGAAGGGGTCATTTGGAACCTATTTAGCCACATTTACCTCAGTGCCATATCTGACGGTTACCAAGATATTCGAGAGAAAAAAATAAACAGAACTTTCTAGTTATTCGCTAATAACACAACCTAAAATGGTGCTATCCTCCTTGACTAAATGTTTTCTGATACTGACACATTAGAGAAATTATTAAACATTTGAACATCTTAAGGTGTTATATTTTTTTATAAAAGTATCTGTTATTCCTAAACTTGCTGCGAGAAGAATCCTTTTTTTTTCATTTTAACGTAACTCTATCGTGGTTTATGGCACTTTTACAAATTTGTTAACGTATTAATATAAAATTCTCGTTTAACATGACTTCCTCTGAGGAAGTCACTGATATTATTCAAGAATTAAAATCTAAAACCTACGGTATTGATGACATCTCGAGCACAATGTTAAAGTATTGTTGTCCTTTTCTTGATAAATATATTGTCCATATCATTAACTGTTGTATAGAGAAGAATTACTTTCCTAGGATTTGGAAACAAGCAATTGTCAACCCTTTACCTAAAATAGTCAATCCAAACTCATTCGGGGATCTCAGACCGATTAGTATTCTATCCATTCTTTCAAAAATTATGGAAAAGGTATTATATAAACAATACTGTCCAAACATCAATCAGGTTTTAGAGATAATCACAGCACTACAACTGTTTTAGCTGACGTTTTACATAATATTGTTACTGCCATAGATGAAAGGGATGTCGCTGCACTGCTTGATTATTCTAAGGCTAATGACACCATAAATCATAAAGTTATTCTGTCAAAATTAAAATATTATGGTGTTGAGGGTTCGTCTCTAAATTTATTAAACTCTTATTTAACTGAATGGCGGCAGAAAGTAAATGTAGAACATGACTTATCTGATTATAAAACGCTATTAGCGGGAATACCTCAGGGTTCGGTCTTAGACCGCTTGATGTTTATTATTTATACTGCTGATTTACTGGTGGACTATACTAATTGTCATGCGCATGCTTATGCTGATGATACGCAGTTACTGTATAAATTTAGTGTCAATAATCTACCAGTAGCTGTAAACATCATAAATACAGACCTACAAAATGTATACAAAAAATCTACTAGCTGAAATTTAAAGTTAAATAGTAGTATTATTCTTTGGTGCACAAAAAAAGGTGGATGTTGTTAAAAATTCATAATAATAAATGATGAAGCTATTCCTATTGTAGACAATAAAAAGAATCTGAGCCTAATATTTGAAACTAAATTAAAATTTACTCTTTATGTCAGTGAGGTAGAGCGAAGAGCATATACGGCCTTAAAGTTACTGTATTCCAATAAAGAAATTTTAGGATATAATAAAAACAAACACTGGCTGAAACTATGGTGGCTACATTTATGGACCTTATCCGGATTGTATAAATAAAACCCGTATTCAACGTGTTCAAAATTATTGTTGCAGATTTATATATAATCTGCGTAAATTTTATCATATTTCTTACTTATAAGAATTATCAGTAAAGCAGTTCAAACCAAGATCAAAATTATATTTTCTTCAAATTCAGTAAACAAGACGATTATTTTTTTTCTCGGTTTCCCGAGAGCGCCAGCGAATAATCTACGGCAACTCCCCACATCCCGCAGGGTTAGTCACTGTAGATTCCAGACTCATGTGCCCTAAGTAGACGAAGGGATCCCAGGATGACCGCTTTCTGCATTTGACCAGCCAACCATTCTGCCGATGTTTGGCATGCAGGCATGGTCTTCAATGCGGAGAGCAGCGTGGGCTTCATACCTCCGAGTACACCGATTATCAGGACGACCATTTTGACAGAGTAGCCTGGGTATAGCACTTGGAGCTCGTACCGGAGATCCCTGTATTTAGTGCGTTTCTCCTCCTCCTTCAAGGCGATGTTTGTCTCAGCAGGTGCTGAGAACTAGATGACATACATCACCTTGGTCTGATGGTCGAGGTCAGGCTTATTGGCTTGAATTCGCCTGACGGTCGGGAACGAGCAGTTCCAGTAAATCCGGCATTTCTCGTTCTCGACAACGGACTCGATATCTCCGGGAATATAAGGCAGCACTGGTGTTTGGTCTATCTTGTACGAGTGCCGAAGGTGGTAGTATAGCACTCGTAAAGCCGCGTTATGTCGTTGGATGTAGGCCGAAGTCGAATAAATCGGGCTTGTAGATAATAGATGCATGAGCGACTCCGGCGCCTGACGGCAGGTCCTGCAGTTGATATCAGGAACCTCTACACCCATCACGCGACTCCGATAGACCAATGTGTTAGTAACACCATCTTGGCAGGCCACAATGAATCCCTCGGTCTCCGACTTCAGCCCCGCTGACCTTAAAAATGCGAAGGTCAGCTCTGTCGATAAACCCAGTGCTTCTATGCTGTTAAAGAAAACACCGTGCAGGGGTTTATCGACGTGCTGCCTGAACAGATTCCTCTGTTCGGCAGCTTTAATTTGGGCTGTCAGACGATTCGGTGGAAGCTCAGTAACTGATTCTACATCAGCACCTCGCCTGTAGTCGAACACGAGATCGAGTTCATCTGCGGCCCTCTGTGCTGCCTTAAACAATCCAACGCCAACTCCCACGGTTTCATGATCTCTCACTAACCGTAGAAGTGGATACGAGCTCCTTAGGATGTTACATGCCATACCCAGTGCTACTCTGCCATGCATATACTCCATTATTATTATTATTATTATTATTATTATTTTTTTTTTTTCCGTTTCCGGAAGAAATTGCAGGACAGTCTCCCTGTGGCCTCCGACACCACACAGAGAGAGCGCCAGCGAATAATCTACAGCAACTCCCCACATCCCGCAGGGTTAGTCACTGTAGATTCCAGACTCATGTGCCCTAAGTAGACGAAGGGATCCCAGGATGACCGCTTTCTGCATTTGACCAGCCAACCATTCTGCCGATGTTTGGCAGGCAGGCATGGTCTTCAATGCGGAGAGCAGCGTGGGCTTCATACCTCCGAGTACACCGATTATCAGGACGACCATTTTGACAGAGTAGCCTGGGTATAGCACTTGGAGATCGTACCGGAGATCTCTGTATTTAGTCCGTTTCTCCTCCTCCTTCAAGGCGATGTTTGTCTCAGCAGGTGCTGAGAACTCGATGACATACATCACCTTGGTCTGATGGTCGAGGAGGACTATGTCAGGCTTATTGGCGTGAATTCGCCTGACGGTCGGGAACGAGTAGTTCTAGTAAATCCGGCATTTCTCGTTCTCGACAACGGACTCGATATCTCCGGGGACGTAAGGCAGCACTGGTGTTTGGTCTATCTGATACGAGTGCCGTAGATGGTAGTATAGCACTCGTAAAGCCGCGTTATGTCGTTGGATGTAGACCGAAGTCGCATAAATCGGGCATGCAGATAATAAATGCATGAGCGACTCCGGCGCCTGACGGCAGGTCCTGCAGTTGATATCAGGTACCTCTACACCCATCACGCGACTGCGATAGACCAATGTGTTAATAACACCATCTTGGCAGGCCACAATGTATCCCTCGGTCTCCGACTTCAGCCCCGCTGACCTTAAAAATGCGAAGGTCAGCTCTGTCGATAAACCCAGTGCTTCTATGTTCTTATAGAAAACACCGTGCAGGGGTTTATCGACGTGCTGCCTGAACAGATTTCTCTGTTCGGCAGCTTTGATGTGGGCTGTCAGACGATTAGGCGGAAGCTCAGTGACTGAGTCACCTCGCCGGCCTTCTCGCCTGTAGTCGAACACGAGACCGAGTTCATCTGCGGCCCTCTGTGCTGCCCTAAACAATAAAGCGCCAACTCCCACAGCTTCATGATCTCTCACTAACTGTAGGAGTGGGTCCGAGCTCCTGATGACATTACATGCCATACTCAGTGCCACTCTGCCATGCATGTACTCCAGACTCAAGAGTCCTCGCCCCCCCGTTGACGTGGGAGGTACACACGAGGAACGGACGATCTAGGATGAATACTCCTATGAATATTCATCATCTTGCGGGTATTCCTGTCCAATTGACGCAGCTCATCTACTCCCCATTTGACTACACCAAAGGAGTAGAGCAGAATCGGAACGGCAAGCATATTAGTGGCAGACACCTTGTTCTTCCCCGAAAGTTCTGATGACCAGATCTTTCGGAGTCGGTGTCTGTACTTGCCACGGAGAGAATCCTTTATTTGGTTCACATCCTGGATGTGGCGTTGTTCCACACCCAGGTTATTATTATTATTATTTTTTTTTTTTTTTTTTTTTTTCCGTTTCCGGAAGAAAGTGCTGGACAGTCTCCCTGTGGCCTCCGACACCACACAGAGAGAGCGCCAGCGAATAATCTACAGCAACTCCCCACATCCCGCAGGGTTAGTCACTGTAGATTCCAGACTCGTGTGCTCTAAGTAGACGAAGGGATCCCAGGATGACCGCTTTCTGCATTTGACCAGCCAACCATTCTGCCGATGTTTGGCAGGCAGGCATGGTCTTCAATGCGGAGAGCAGGGTGGGCTTTATACCTCCGAGTACACCGATTATCAGGACGACCATTTTGACAGAGTAGCCTGGGTATAGCACTTGAAGCTCGTACCGGAGATCTCTGTATTTAGTCCGTTTCTCTTCCTCCTTCAAGGCGATGTTTGTCTCAGCAGGTGCTGAGAACTCGATGACATACATCACCTTGGTCTGATGGTCGAGGAGGACTATGTCAGGCTTATTGGCGTGAATTCGCCTGACGGTCGGGAACGAGTAGTTCCAGTAAATCCGGCATTTCTCGTTCTCGACAACGGACTCGATATCTCCGGGGACGTAAGGCAGCACTGGTGTTTGGTCTATCTGGTACGAGTGCCGTAGATGGTAGTATAGCACTCGTAAAGCCGCGTTATGTCGTTGGATGTAGACCGAAGTCGCATAAATCGGGCATGCAGATAATAAATGCATGAGCGACTCCGGCGCCTGACGGCAGGTCCTGCAGTTGATATCAGGTACCTCTACACCCATCACGCGACTGCGATAGACCAATGTGTTAATAACACCGTCTTGGCAGGCCACAATGTATCCCTCGGTCTCCGACTTCAGCCCCGCTGACCTTAAAAATGCGAAGGTCAGCTCTGTCGATAAACCCAGTGCTTCTATGTTGTTATAGAAAACACCGTGCAGGGGTTTATCGACGTGCTGCCTGAACAGATTTCTCTGTTCGGCAGCTTTGATGTGGGCTGTCAGACGATTAGGCGGAAGCTCAGTGACTGAGTCACCTCGCCGGCCTTCTCGCCTGTAGTCGAACACGAGACCGAGTTCATCTGCGGCCCTCTGTGCTGCCCTAAACAATAAAGCGCCAACTGCCACAGCTTCATGATCTCTCACTAACTGTAGGAGTGGATCCGAGCTCCTGATGACATTACATGCCATACTCAGTGCCACTCTGCCATGCATGCACTCCAGACTCAAGAGTCCTCGGCCCCCCCGTTGACGTGGGAGGTATACACGAGGAACGGACGATCTAGGATGAATACTCCTATGAATATTCATCATCTTGCGGGTATTCCTGTCCAATTGACGCAGCTCATCTACTCCCCATTTGGCTACGCCAAAGGAGTAAAGCAGAATCGGAACGGCAAGCATATTAGTGGCAGACACCTTGTTCTTCCCCGAAAGTTCTGATGACCAGATCTTTCGGAGTCGGTGTCTGTACTTGCCACGGAGAGAATCCTTTATTTGGTTCACATCCTGGATGTGGCGTTGTTCCACACCCAGGTATGTGTAGGTCTCTCCGGCATCCAAATGTCGTAGGATGCTTCCGTCTGCGAGCTGCGTATCTTCGTGGAATTCCCCGCATCGTCCTCTCTTGAGGTGGACGACTGCGCATTTGTCCAACCCAAACTCCATTCCAATTGCCCGCGTGTATTCCTCGACCACCCTGAGAGCATTTTGAAGTTCTCGCTCTCCGGAGGTATAGAGTTTAAGGTCATCCATATAAAATAGATGGGTGACCTTATGCCTCCGGTTGCTGGGTGGCCCACACTGATACCCGCGGGTTTGGCGGAGTCCAACAGATAGCGGCAGCAGTGAGATGCAGAAGAGGAGCGGACTCAAAGAGTCACCCTGAAACACTCCTCTCTTAAATGTCACCAACTCTGTCGAAACTCGCTCGGCACCGGATGTTATGGTGAAGCGAGTTCTCCAAAGCGGCAACAGTTGTTCGATGCATCTCACTAGTGGTGCTGGTACCGCAAGACATCCGAGCAAGTGTAACAAAAGCTCGTGGGATGTTGTAACAAATGCCTTGCGATAATCAATCCAGGCCATTGACAGATTCCGCTTGTACTGCACAGAATCCTGTGTAATACAGCGGTCTATCAGCAGGTTTTCCTTGCAACCTGCCAGGCCCTTCTTGGCACCACGCTGTTCGTTTATCTGTTGGTAGACCGGATCAACAGACCTCAACATCCTGGTATACAAGATACGAGTAAATAACTTGTAGCAGGAGTTGAGGCAGGTAATCGGCCTATAATTTTTTGGGTCAGACAGATCCCCCTTTTTGGGGATTAGCACAGTTCGCCCCTCGACAAACCAGTCCGGAATTTGCTGCCCCTCGTTCAACCATGAGTTGAAAACTCGGGCCAGATGGCGGTGGGTGGAAGGAAACTTCTTCCACCACCAGTTGTTTATACCATCTGGACCCGGGGCAGCGAAGTTCTTGGTTCCAACAAGTGCTTGTTGAACCTCTTCCGTACTGATTGCCGGGCACACTTCGTCTGGCTCTTCTAAGACTCTACGACAGAGAGCCTCGAAGTGTGCTATAGCTGGAGTGTCATTATCGAATGGACTCGCGACTTCGTAGATTCCTTTCCAGAAGGCTTCGACATTATCAACAGTTGGCGGATTTTCGACAACACGCTGTGGCTCTTGGAACAGGCGAGACGGGTTTGTTTGAAACAATTTGTTTTGTTCCAAACTCCGCATTCGCCTGACCAAAGTTTTCTTAATAGCCATAAGCGCTCGAATCCTATCTAGACAGTGCTGCTTGATGGTCTGCAGCACTGTGCGATTTAGAGTGTGGTGTTGGCGTCTCAGTCCGGCTGCCACTCGCCGGACCTTCGGTGTAAATGGTCTACCTGCGACTATATAATCCACCACACTCTGGATTCGAGAAGCGTGTTGCCTTGCTGATCGAATTTTAACTTCGATCTTCTGTACGCGCCGCTTAGCTTTCTCGACCCTATCAACTGCGCTTGCCAGGCGCTGTTGTGGGACGAGTTGCTTTGCGGCAGCGTACACCGCGCTGTTGATCTGCCAGATGTTGGCATCTTCTGGAAGCTCCTCACTGATCAACGAATCCATTCGTGCCAGGTCTTGTGGCTTTGGGTTAACCCTGGTGTTAAGGTTAACCCTCGTCCTTAAAGCGTCGTCGGTGTACTCAAGCGGAAGTTCCTCGTCAGCTGGAATTTGCCGCGGTGGAAGTGCGGCTGGTACTTCCTCACGCCGACGAGGTGCCCTTACGTAACCTGTTCGGCGCAAAAAGGATACTTGGTCTCTCAGATGTTGCTGAGAGAAGGCGCGATACTCCGGGTGCATATCGCACCACAACCGGTGTAATCGCGCCATGTATCCCCTGCGCCCAAGTTCGCTGCTCTCATAGCAGTTAAGCAGGTCATCCCTTAATCCCTCCGTCCACCTAAAGCGTCCGTGTACAATAGCAAGTTCGTCATTAATGAGACCGTCCGGTAAGGCCCCTCCCACCTGTCTCTGACCCCCATCCGACTGGGGTCGATTGTGAGGGGCCTGTCCTCTGTCATGGTCTTGAACCAGAGGGTTTGGGATCACAGGGTGGTTAGCCCTGAGATCCCACGTCCGACATTTGTCAGAGAGGGTTGCCCCTCCCTGTCCAGGGTGCACCGCGAGGAGGTTGCCGGTCCGCATTTCGCACCCCTTATTATTATTATTATTATTATTATTATCATTATTTTTATTATTATTATTATTATTATTATTTTTTTTTTTTTTTTTTTTTTTCGGTTACCCGAAGCAAATACTAGACAGTCTCCCTGTGGCCTCCGACACCACACAGAGAGAGCGCCAGCGAATAATGTACAGCAACTCCCCACATCCCGCAGGGTTAGTCACTGAAGATTCCAGACTCGTGTGCCCTAAGTAGACGAAGGGATCCCAAGATGACCGCTTTCTGCATTTGACCAGCCAACCATTCTGCCGATGTTTGGCATGGTCTTCAGTGCGGAGAGCAGCGTGGGCTTCATACCTCCGAGTACACCGATTATCAGGATGACCATCTTGACAGAGTAGCCTGGGTATAGCACTTGGAGCTCGTACCGGAGATCTCTGTATTTAGTCCGTTTCTCCTCCTCCTTCAAGGCGATGTTTGTCTCAGCAGGTGCTGAGAACTCGATGACATACATCACCTTGGTCTGATGGTCGAGGAGGACTATGTCAGGCTTATTGGCTTGAATTCGCCTGACGGTCGGGAACGAGTAGTTCCAGTAAATCCGGCATTTCTCGTTCTCGACAACGGACTCGATATCTCCGGGGATATAAGGCAGCACTGGTGTTTGGTCTATCTTGTACGAGTGCCGAAGATGGTAGTATAGCACTCGTAAAGCCGCGTTATGTCGTTGGATGTAGGCCGAAGTCGCATAAATCGGACATGCAGATAATAGATGCATAAGCGACTCCGGCGCCTGACGGCAGGTCCTGCAGTTGATATCAGGAACCTCTACACCCATCACGCGACTCCGATAGACCAATGTGTTAATAACACCATCTTGGCAGGCCACAATGAATCCCTCGGTCTCCGACTTCAGCCCCGCTGACCTTAAGAATGCGAAGGTCAGCTCTGTCAATAAACCCAGTGCTTCTATGTTGTTATAGAAAACACCGTGCAGGGGTTTATCGACGTGCTGCCTGAACAGATTCCTCTGTTCGGCAGTTTTAATTTGGGCTGTCAGACGATTCGGCGGAAGCTCAGTAACTGATTCTGCATCAGCACCTCGCCTGCCTCCTCGCCAGTAGTCGAACACGAGACCGAGTTCATCTGCGGCCCTCTGTGCTGCCTTAAACAATAAAGCGCCAACTCCCACGGTTTCATGATCTCTCACTAACCGTAGGAGCGGATCCGAGCTCCTTAGGATGTTACATGCCATACTTAGTGCTAATCTGCCATGCATACACTCCAGACTCAAGAGTCCTCGGCCCCCCCGTTGACGTGGGAGGTACACACGAGGAACGGACGATCTAGGATGAATACTCCTATGGATATTCATCATTTTGCGGGTATCCCTGTCCAATTGGCGCAGCTCATCTACTCGCCATTTAACTACTCCAAAGGAGTAGAGCAGAATCGGAACGGCAAGCTTATTAGTGGCAGACACCTTGTTCTTCCCCGAAAGTTCAGAAGACCAAATCTTTCGGAGTCGGTGTCTGTACTTGCCACGGAGAGAATCCTTTATTTGGTTCACATCCTGGATGTGACGTTGTTCCACACCCAGGTATGTGTAGGTCTCTCCGGCATCCAAATGTCGTAGGATGCTTCCGTCTGCGAGCTGCGCATCTTCGTGGAATTCCCCGCATCGTCCTCTCTTGAGGTGGACGACTGCGCATTTGTCCAACCCAAACTCCATTCCAATTGCCCGCGTGTATTCCTCGACCACCCTGAGAGCATTTTGAAGTTCTCGCTCTCCGGAGGTATAGAGTTTAAGGTCATCCATATAAAATAGATGGGTGACCTTATGCCTCCGGTTGCTGGGTGGCCCACACTGATACCCGCGGGTTTGGCGGAGTCCAACAGATAGCGGCAGCAGTGAGATGCAGAAGAGGAGCGGACTCAAAGAGTCACCCTGAAACACTCCTCTCTTAAATGTCACCAACTCTGTCGAAACTCGCTCGGCACCGGATGTTATGGTGAAGCGAGTTCTCCAAAGCGGTAACAGTTGTTCGATGCATCTCACTAGTGGTGCTGGTACCGCAAGACATCCGAGCAAGTGTAACAAAAGCTCGTGGGATGTTGTATCAAATGCCTTGCGATAATCAATCCAGGCCATTGACAGATTCCGCTTGTACTGCACAGAATCCTGTGTAATACAGCGGTCTATCAGCAGGTTTTCCTTGCAACCTGCCAGGCCCTTCTTGGCACCACGCTGTTCGTTTATCTGTTGGTAGACCGGATCAACAGACCTCAACATCCTGGTATACAAGATACGAGTAAATAACTTGTAGCAGGAGTTGAGGCAGGTAATCGGCCTATAATTTTTTGGGTCAGACAAATCCCCCTTTTTGGGGATTAGCACAGTTCGCCCCTCGACAAACCAGTCCGGAATTTGCTGCCCCTCGTTCAACCATGAGTTAAAACTTCTTCCACCACCAGTTGTTTATACCATCTGGACCCGGGGCAGCGAAGTTCTTGGTTCCAACAAGTGCTTGTTGAACCTCTTCCGTACTGATTGCCGGGCACACTTCGTCTGGCTCTTCTAAGACTCTACGACAGAGAGCCTCGAAGTGTGCTACAGCTGGAGTGTCATTATCGAATGGACTCGCGACTTCGTAGATTCCTTTCCAGAAGGCTTCGACATTATCAACAGTTGGCGGATTTTCGACAACACGCTGTGGCTCTTGGAACAGGCGAGACGGATTTGTTTGAAACAATTTGTTTTGTTCCAAACTCCGCATTCGCCTGACCAAAGTTTTCTTAATAGCCATGAGCGCTCGAATCCTATCTAGACAGTGCTGCTTTGATGGTCTGCAGCACTGTGCGATTTAGAGTGTGATGTTGGCGTCTCAGTCCGGCTGCCACTCGCCGGACCTTCGGTGTAAATGGTCTACCTGCGACTATATAATCCACCACACTCTGGATTCGAGAAGCGTGTTGCCTTGCTGATCGAATTTTAGCTTCGATCTGCTGTACGCGCCGCTTAGCTTTCCCGACCCTATCAACTGCGCTTGCCACGAGTTGCTTGGCGGCAGCGTACACCGCGCTGTTGATCTGCCAGATGTTGGCATCTTCTGGAAGCTCCTCACTAATCAACGAATCCATTCGTGCCAGGTCTTGTGGCTTTGGGTTAACCCTGGTGTTAAGGTTAACCCTCGTCCTTAAAGCGATATCGGTGTACTCAGGAGGATGTTCCTCGTCAGCTGGTATTTGCCGCGGTGGAAGTGCGGCAGGCATTTCCTCACGCTGACGAGGTGCCCTTACGTAACCTGTTCTGCGCAGGAAGGATACTTGATCTCTCAGATGTTGTTGAGAGAAGGCGCGATACTCCGGGTGCATATCGCACCACAACCGATGTAATCGCGCCATGTATCCCATGCGCTCAGGTTCGCTGCTCTCGTAGCAGGTCAGCAGGTCATCCCTTAATCCCTCCGTCCACCTAAAGCGTCCATGTTCATTGCGTGGGTCGTCAACGTTGAGACCGTCCGGTGAGGCCCCTCCCATCTGTCTCTGACCCCCATCCGGTTGGGGTCGATTGTGAGGGGCCATTTCTGGGGTCTGTGGAACCAGAATAGGGGGGTTTCAGGGTGGTTAGCCCTGAAACCCCACGTTATTATTATTATTATTATTATTATTTTTTTTTTTTTTTTTTTTTTTTTTTCCCGTTTCGGAACGAAAGTGCTGGACAGTCTCCCTGTGGCCTCCGACACCACACAGCGAGAGCGCCAGCGAATAATCTACAGCAACTCCCCACATCCCGCAGGGTTAGTCACTGTAGATTCCAGACTCGTGTGCTCTAAGTAGACGAAGGCCAGGATGACCGCTTTCTGCATTTGACCAGCCAACCATTCTGCCGATGTTTGGCAGACAGGCATGGTCTTCAATGCGGAGAGCAGCGTGGGCTTTATACCTCCGAGTACACCGATTATCAGGACGACCATTTTGACAGAGTAGCCTGCGTATAGCACTTGGAGCTCGTACCGGAGAGCTCTGTATTTAGTCCGTTTCTCCTCCTCCTTCAAGGCGATGTTTGTCTCAGCAGGTGCTGAGAACTCGATGACATACATCACCTTGGTCTGATGGTCGAGGAGGACTATGTCAGGCTTATTGGCGTGAATTCGCCTGACGGTCGGGAACGAGTAGTTCCAGTAAATCTGGCATTTCTCGTTCTCGACAACGGACTCGATATCTCCGGGGACGTAAGGCAGCACTGGTGTTTGGTCTATCTGGTACGAGTGCCGTAGATGGTAGTATAGCACTCGTAAAGCCGCGTTATGTCGTTGGATGTAGACCGAAGTCGCATAAATCGGGCATGCAGATAATAAATGCATGAGCGACTCCGGCGCCTGACGGCAGGTCCTGCAGTTGATATCAGGTACCTCTACACCCATCACGCGACTGCGATAGACCAATGTGTTAATAACACCATCTTGGCAGGCCACAATGTATCCCTCGGTCTCCGACTTCAGCCCCGCTGACCTTAAAAATGCGAAGGTCAGCTCTGTCGATAAACCCAGTGCTTCTATGTTGTTATAGAAAACACCGTGCAGGGGTTTATCGACGTGCTGCCTGAACAGATTTTTCTGTTCGGCAGCTTTGATGTGGGCTGTCAGACGATTAGGCGGAAGCTCAGTGACTGAGTCACCTCGCCGGCCTTCTCGCCTGTGGTCGAACACGAGACCGAGTTCATCTGCGGCCCTCTGTGCTGCCCTAAACAATAAAGCGCCAACTCCCACAGTTTCATGATCTCTCACTAACTGTAGGAGTGGGTCCGAGCTCCTGATAACATTACATGCCATACTCAGTGCCACTCTGCCATGCATGCACTCCAGACTCAAGAGTCCTCGGCCCCCCCGTTGACGTGGGAGGTACACACGAGGAACGGACGATCTAGGATGAATACTCCTATGAATATTCATCATCTTGCGGGTATTCCTGTCCAATTGACGCAGCTCATCTACTCGCCATTTGACTACGCCAAAGGAGTAGAGCAGAATCGGAATGGCAAGCATATTAGTGGCAGACACCTTGTTCTTCCCCGAAAGTTCTGATGACCAGATCTTTCGGAGTCGGTGTCTGTACTTGCCACGGAGAGAATCCTTTATTTGGTTCACATCCTGGATGTGGCGTTGTTCCACACCCAGGTATGTGTAGGTCTCTCCGGCATCCAAATGTCGTAGGATGCTTCCGTCTGCGAGCTGCGCATCTTCGTGGAATTCCCCGCATCGTCCTCTCTTGAGGTGGACGACTGCGCATTTGTCCAACCCAAACTCCATTCCAATTGCCCGCGTGTATTCCTCGACCACCCTGAGAGCATTTTAAAGTTCTCGCTCTCCGGAGGTATACAGTTTAAGGTCATCCATATAAAATAGATGGGTGACCTTATGCCTCCGGTTGCTGGGTGGCCCACACTGATACCCGCGGGTTTGGCGGAGTCCAACAGATAGCGGCAGCAGTGAGATGCAGAAGAGGAGCGGACTCAAAGAGTCACCCTGAAACACTCCTCTCTTAAATGTCACCAACTCTGTCGAAACTCGCTCGGCACCGGATGTTATGGTGAAGCGAGTTCTCCAAAGCGGCAACAGTTGTTCGATGCATCTCACTAGTGGTGCTGGTACCGCAAGACATCCGAGCAAGTGTAACAAAAGCTCGTGGGATGTAAAATGGCCAAATTATGAATTTAAAAAAAAAATTCGCGATTCATGTATAATTCTTGTAATTCTGGCGCCGCTTGGCAAGCACTTGCTGCATTACGTGTGGCTGGTCGACAGTGTTGCCAAGTGTAGATGATATAAAACCAATCGATTACATTTTCACTTTTCATTAATAATCCAGAGATACCCAATCACGAGAGAGAGATAAGGGTACCTAGTGAAAATGAAAAATTAATTCAATTGGATAAACAGGTTTATTGAAATACGCAGTTTTACCTTCCCTAATGAAAATTATAATACAACATGAAAAAGCCGGCTGCATAGTCTGCATAATTTTTATGACACAAAATGAAAAAGATTTTAAAAACAGAATTAGTTAATAGAAATTTTACCACCCATCAGCTGTTAGAGTCGCTGAACTCTTTAGAAACTATGACACTGACCTAGTTACAAGCAGGTGCATTAACAAAAAAGGGCGATAAAAAAAAGGTTCTCCTGAAATACAAAAGCCGCGTACGGCGAAGCGTGCCAGTTGTATGTTTTAGTTTTAGTGTTAGTGACCAGTCAGACAGCAGCTAGTGTGGTTTATTCTGATTATAAAATTAAATAGTTTAAGTTTTTAGTGAAATTTATAAAAGTGGAAGTTTTGTGTTTGTGTTTAATAATTGAGTGAGGTGTACCTTCTACGTGTGTGTAGTTTTATTTTAGTGGTGTTTTAGAGGCGACTTTTATCTGTGGGGGCACATTGAAAAGTTTGGTGTACACGACTCCTGTCAACAACGTTGAAGGTCAGCAACGTTGAAGAATTACGGGAAATAGTAGAAAACGCTGCGAATCACATAAGGCAGAATACGGACTTCAATAAAGTTAGAGATTCTATGATGCGGCGAGTTACAGCGTGTTTGGAAAATAACGGAGGACAGTTTCAACACCTGCTATGAGAAATGCCGATCTAAGATAAGTAAAGATTTATTGTTATTAGAAAAAATTATTTTCTGTTCATTATTTGTTACTAAGTATTTTAAGTTTTTTAGTTATTACTTTTTTTATTGTTACACTCACGGAGAATAGTTTTTACTTTGTTATTGTTTAGATAGTGCATTTTATTTAGTTTCTTGTTTGCTTTACTATTAAATTCCCCGTATTTTATTTCAATCATGAAGTTTGGCAACAACGCACTGTTCAAGACAGGCGTGTGCGTCTCAGTTATTATGGTGGATCTCCACAGCGACAGTGCAACGTCGACGTTTTAACTGTACAAATAACTACGGTTTTATTTAGCAAGTACTTGTCTCCATACTACAGATGACGTCGTCGTCACGACACGTTTTATTTACTCTCTTTTACTATCAGCATAACCTCCATAATTCATAATAGTAATAGTAGTATGTGTTTAATTGTTTGAAGTGTCATTATGATTGAGGATAATGAATTTATTATTTATAATATACAATTGCTCGCCATTAGTAACCTAACATTTTTATTTTTATTTCTAAGGAAATATATATTTAATTAGGTATTCGCGAATGCTAAAACGATGCCCAATATAATTTGTGTATGTTGTAAAAAATCATTTGATGATCACAAAGTGGTTACATGCTGCATTTGCAAAAATCACTATTCAAATACTTGTGTAGAATTAACATCCTCCGAAGTCAGAGCAATTAAAACTAAAAAAAACTTGAACTGGTCATGTCAGAATTGTTCCCAACTAGGAGACAGCATCAATGATCTTAAATCAATCATTCTCACACTGCAAAAGGAGGTTGAATCCCTTAAATCTTTGAAAAATCAACCCACTACTGATAACAATGCTATTGATTATGAGGAAATAATTCAGGAAATAGCGGAAAGAAACCGAAGGAAGCGTAATCTAGTAGTATTTGGCGTTGATGAAATCGATAGCAACTCTAAAGATAATAGATTACTACATGATAAACAAGAGGTATCTAATGTTCTGCTGTACTTGTCACCTGATGTAACTCTTGATAATATAAAACCAGCTAGACTGGGCAAATACGATGGAACAAGAGACAATTCACGACCAATTAAGATTACATTATGTGATGAGGTAACGGTTCACAACTTGATACGCAAAGCTAAATCTCTTAAAGACAACAATTCTTTTAAAAATATTCGTATATCGTTGGACCGCACTCCCCGTCAATTGGAACACTACAGATCCCTAAAAAGTGAACTTAACCAACGTTTGTCCGACGGTGAAACTGATTTACGCATTAAGTATGTCCGAGGTATTCCCAAGATTGTCCAGTCCGAGGTGACGTCAAACTAGATGAGCCCAGCAGAACTGATATCCAGTGTTATTTTCAAAACGTGAGAGGTCTAAATTCAAAAATAGCTGAGTTTTATCCATCTGTTTTTGCAGCAGAATATGATTTTATTGCACTAGTGGAAACTTGGCTGTCAAATAATGTACAAAGTTCTGAGTTATTTCCTGAGAAATTTTGTGTTATCCGCAGAGACAGACATTTTCAAGAAACCAATACCACCCGTGGGGGTGGCGTATTATTAGCCTATAGTAATGAATATATTGTTGACTGTCTCGATGTAGATAATATACTTAATTTAGTACCGTCTGTAGATATTCTAGGTTGTAAATGTACACTAAGAAACGCATCTGTATACATTTTTGTCATATATATCCCACCGAAAGTAACTAATGTGGAACTTGAAATATTTTTTGAATATTTTGAACAACATATTGTCAATAAAACAAACATTATTATTATGGGTGACTTTAATATCACCAACTTATTAATGAGGATCTCACTGATCCCAAATATCGTAGTATACTTAGTTTCATTAACTTTACTAATTTAATTCAATTAAATACGATAAGTAACCTATATGGAAGATTGCTAGACTTAGTTATCAGTGATATTAATTGTTCAGTTAAACGCGAATCGTTGCCATTAACTAAAGAGGATAACCACCATCCATCATTGACCGTAAAATTTACTTTAGACATTGATCGAAATATTAAATTTCCGGTCAATCTAGAAAATAAAAGCTACAACTTCAGGAAAGCAAATTACTTAGGTCTTTACAATGATTTACTAAATACTGATTGGTCTTTTTTAAACAACTACACAGAAATAAATAATGCATGTGAGATGTTCTACGACAAACTATACTCCTTCTTAGTACACGTTCCTATATATAAAACTAATAAACTTAATAAATATCCAAAATGGTATACTGTTGAAATAAAAAATAATCTCAAATTAAAAGAACACTACCATAAAAAGTATAAAAAATTTCACACCAACATTTATTATCAGGAATTCTCAAGGCTTCGCTCACTTATCAAAAGCCAAATATCTATAGCATACAATAACTATCTCGTGTCGGTTGAAAGCAACGTATCAATTGATGCCAGGAATTTTTGGTCGTACGTACAAAACAAGAAAGGTTCTACTAGAATTCCAGGGAAAATGTACAATCATGACACATGTTACGAGGATCCTAGAGACATAGTGAATGGTTTTATATAAATCCTATTCAGTACGGAAATTTCCCCTGCATAAGTGTAAACAGTTTTTTGGACTCTGACTTAATAACAGCTATAAAAAAATTGCCAAACAAAATGACTTCTGGTTACGATCTTATACCGAGTTTTATTGTTAAAGATTGTGCACATGTTCTTGCTGCACCATTGCTAATTTTATTCAATTTAGTTTTAAGCACCTGTACCTTTCCAGATATCTGGAAATTAGCTAGAGTATGTCCTATATTAAAAAGTGACAGAGCTGATAATATTCAGAACTATCGACCAATCGTTATTCTATGTAATTTTGCGAAAGTCTTTGAGATGTGTGTATATGCATATATATTTCCTCAAGTAAAGATCCTGATCTCACCGCAGCAGCATGGTTTCATTGAAAAACGATCAACAGTTTCAAATCTTGTGGAAGTTACTCAAGTGATTTCTGACACATTGGATAATCAGGGTCAAGTGGACGTTATATATACGGACTTCTCAAAGGCTTTCGACAAAATAATACATGCTATATTACTTAACAAACTTAGCTACTACGGCTTTAACAATCCTCTGGTTCATTTATTTTCTTCATATCTCGAGAATAGGAAGCTTTATGTCAGTTACAATGGTTTTAGCTCTAAAAGGTATATAGCAACATCTGGTGTTCCGCAGGGGTCTAACTTAGGCCCCCTGCTATTTATTATGTACATCAATGATTTATCATCGATCCTGAGTTGTGATAACCTTTTATTTGCAGATGACTTAAAGTTATATGCTGTCATAAATAGCGATGAGGATTGCTCTGAATTACAGTCACAATTAGATTTAGTTCAAGCTTGGTGTGATAATAATATGCTTTTTATGAACGTTTCTAAGTGTAAGGTTTGTTCCTTTACAAGAAAAAATGATCCTATATGTTACAACTACTCTTTTAATTCTATTCGGCTGATACGTTGCAGTTCTATCCGGGATTTAGGTATAAATTTTGATAGTAAGCTCACCTTTACTGAACACATTACATTAACCTCCGCTGCTGCTCTTAAGATGCTTGGATTTATATTACGCAACTGCAAGACCTTTACGAATGTATCTGCTCTTAAAATGCTATATTTCTCACTTGTGCGTTCTAAGTTGGAGTATGGTGCGTTGGTATGGCATCCTCACTATGATACACATGTAAATATGTTAGAACGTGTACAAAGACGCTTCCTGAAATTTTTAGCTTACAAAGTTGATGGAGTATATCCCGCACGTGGTTTTGATCATGATGTATTAACTACCAGATTTGACATACAAACTTTGAACCATAGAAGAATAGTGTCGAGTCTCATATTCTTGTTTAAACTATTACATAATATAGTGGATGCACCGGCACTATTGGCAATGATCAATTTTCAAATACCTAGACATAATTTAAGAATAAATCATGCATTTTACTGCAGTAATGTTAGAACCAATATCCTTTTGAAATCTCCCATATATGTAATGTGTGACAACTTCAACAAAATAGCTGATCTTTGTGATATTAACAACTGTTCATTGAATAATTTATTGAGCGTTGCAAATAATAATCTGTAACTTTATTTAATAATTTATATTTCTTCTTTTTTTTACTTCTGTTATATCTCTGTATGATAATACTTTATACTCTTGTAAGTTGTCCTGTTATTGGATTTTTTCTGTTGGGCAATAAAAATTATTATTATTATTATTATTATTTTTTTTTATTTTTTTTTTTTCCGTTTCCGGAAGAAATTGCTGGACAGTCTCCCTGTGGCCTCCGACACCACACAGAGAGAGCGCCAGCGAATAATCTACAGCAACTCCCCACATCCCGCAGGGTTAGTCACTGTAGATTCCAGACTCATGTGCCCTAATTAGACGAAGGGATCCCAGGATGACCGCTTTCTGCATTTGACCAGCCAACCATTCTGCCGATGTTTGGCAGGCAGGCATGGTCTTCAATGCGGAGAGCAGCGTGGGCTTCATACCTCCGAGTACACCGATTATCAGGACGACCATTTTGACAGAGTAGCCTGGGTATAGCACTTGGAGCTCGTACCGGAGATCTCTGTATTTAGTCCGTTTCTCCTCCTCCTTCAAGGCGATGTTTGTCTCAGCAGGTGCTGAGAACTCGATGACATACATCACCTTGGTCTGATGGTCGAGGAGGACTATGTCAGGCTTATTGGCGTGAATTCGCCTGACGGTCGGGAACGAGTAGTTCCAGTATTATTTTTTTTTTTTTCGGTTTCCCGAATCTAATGCTGGACAGCCTCCCTGTGGCCTCCGACACCACACAGACAGAGCGCCAGCGAATAATCTACAGCAACTCCCCACATCCCGCAGGGTTAGTCACTGTAGATTCCAGACTCGTGTGCCCTAAGTAGACGAAGGGATCCCAGGATGACCGGTTTCTGCATTTGACCAGCCAACCATTCTGCCGATGTTTGGCAGGCAGGCATGGTCTTCAATGCGGAGAGCAGCGTGGGCTTCATACCTCCGAGTACACCGATTATCAGGACGACCATCTTGACAGAGTAGCCTGGGTATAGCACTTGGAGCTCGTACCGGAGATCTCTGTATTTAGTCCGTTTCTCCTCCTCCTTCAAGGCGATGTTTGTCTCAGCAGGTGCTGAGAACTCGATGACATACATCACCTTGGTCTGATGGTCGAGGAGGACTATGTCAGGCTTATTGGCTTGAATTCGCCTGACGGTCGGGAACGAGTAGTTCCAGTAAATCCGGCATTTCTCGTTCTCGACAACGGACTCGATATCTCCGGGGATATAAGGCAGCACTGGTGTTTGGTCTATCTTGTACGAGTGCCGAAGATGGTAGTATAGCACTCGTAAAGCCGCGTTATGTCGTTGGATGTAGGCCGAAGTCGCATAAATCGGACATGCAGATAATAGATGCATGAGCGACTCCGGCGCCTGACGGCAGGTCCTGCAGTTGATATCAGGAACCTCTACACCCATCACGCGACTCCGATAGACCAATGTGTTAATAACACCATCTTGGCAGGCCACAATGAATCCCTCGGTCTCCGACTTCAGCCCCGCTGACCTTAAGAATGCGAAGGTCAGCTCTGTCGATAAACCCAGTGCTTCTATGTTGTTATAGAAAACACCGTGCAGGGGTTTATCGACGTGCTGCCTGAACAGATTCCTCTGTTCGGCAGCTTTGATTTGGGCTGTCAGACGATTCGGCGGAAGCTCAGTAACTGATTCTGCATCAGCACCTCGCCTGCCTCCTCGCCTGTAGTCGAACACGAGACCGAGTTCATCTGCGGCCCTCTGTGCTGCCTTAAACAATAAAGCGCCAACTCCCACGGTTTCATGATCTCTCACTAACCGTAGGAGCGGATCCGAGCTCCTTAGGATGTTACATGCCATACTTAGTGCTACTCTGCCATGCATACACTCCAGACTCAAGAGTCCTCGGCCTCCCCGTTGACGTGGGAGGTACACACGAGGAACGGACGATCTAGGATGAATACTCCTATGGATATTCATCATCTTTCGGGTATCCCTGTCCAATTGGCGCAGCTCATCTACTCGCCATTTAACTACTCCAAAGGAGTCGGTGTCTGTACTTGCGACGGAGAGATTCCTTTATTTGGTTCACATCCTGGATGTGTCGTTGTTCCACACCCAGGTATGTGTAGGTCTCTCCGGCATCCAGATGTCGTAGGATGCTTCCGTCTGCGAGCTGCGCATCTTCATGGAATTCCCCGCATCGTCCTCTCTTGAGGTGGACGACTGCGCATTTGTCCAACCCAAACTCCATTCCAATTGCCCGCGTGTATTCCTCGACCACCCTGAGAGCATTTTGAAGTTCTCGCTCTCCGGAGGTATAGAATTTAAGGTCATCCATATAAAATAGATGGGTGACCTTATGCCTCCGGTTGCTGGGTGGCCCACACTGATACCCGCGGGTTTGGCGGAGTCCAACAGACAGCGGCAGCAGTGAGATGCAGAAGAGGAGCGGACTCAAAGAGTCACCCTGAAACACTCCTCTCTTAAATGTCACCAACTCTGTCGAAACTCGCTCGGCACCGGATGTTATGGTGAAGCGAGTTCTCCAAAGCGGCAACAGTTGTTCGATGCATCTCACTAGTGGTGCTGGTACCGCAAGACATCCGAGCAAGTGTAACAAAAGCTCGTGGGATGTTGTATCAAATGCCTTGCGATAATCAATCCAGGCCATTGATAGATTCCGCTTGTACTGCACAGAATCCTGTGTAATACAGCGGTCTATCAGCAGGTTTTCCTTGCAACCTGCCAGGCCCTTCTTGGCACCACGCTGTTCGTTTATCTGTTGGTAGACCGGATCAACAGACCTCAACATCCTGGTATACAAGATACGAGTAAATAACTTGTAGCAGGGGTTGAGGCAGGTAATCGGTCTATAATTTTTTGGGTCAGACAGATCCCCCTTTTTGGGGATTAGCACAGTTCGCCCCTCGACAAACCAGTCCGGAATTTGCTGCCCCTCGTTCAACCATGAGTTGAAAACTCGGGCCAGATGGCGGTGGGTGGAAGGAAACTTCTTCCACCACCAGTTGTTTATACCATCTGGACCCGGGGCAGCGAAGTTCTTGGTTCCAACAAGTGCTTGTTGAACCTCTTCCGTACTGATTGCCGGGCACACTTCGTCTGGCTCTTCTAAGACTCGACGACAGAGAGCCTCGAAGTGTGCTATAGCTGGAGTGTCATTATCGAATGGACTTGCGACTTCGTAGATTCCTTTCCAGAAGGCTTCGACATTATCAACAGTCGGCGGATTTTCGACAACACGCTGTGGCTCTTGGAACAGGCGAGACGGGTTTGTTTGAAACAATTTGTTTTGTTCCAAACTCCGCATTCGCCTGACCAAAGTTTTCTTAATAGCCATAAGCGCTCTAATCCTATCTAGACAGTGCTGCTTGATGGTCTGCAGCACTGTGCGATTTAGAGTGTGGTGTTGGCGTCTCAGTCCGGCTGCCACTCGCCGGACCTTCGGTGTAAATGGTCTACCTGCGACTATATAATCCACCACACTCTGGATTCGAGAAGCGTGTTGCCTTGCCGATCGAATTTTAACTTCGATCTTCTGTACGCGCCGCTTAGCTTTCTCGACCCTATCAACTGCGCTTGCCAGGCGCTGCTGTGGGACGAGTTGCTTGGCGGCAACGTACACCGCGCTGTTGATCTGCCAGATGTTGGCATCTTCTGGAAGCTCCTCACTAATCAACAAATCCATTCGTGCCAGGTCTTGTGGCTTTGGGTTAACCCTGGTGTTAAGGTTAACCCTCGTCCTTAAAGCGATATCGGTGTACTCAGGAGGATGTTCCTCGTCAGCTGGTATTCGCCGGGGTGGAAGTGCGGCAGGCACTTCCTCACGCTGACGAGGTGCCCTTACGTAACCTGTTCTGCGCAGGAAGGATACTTGATCTCTCAGATGTTGTTGAGAGAAGGCGCGATACTCCGGGTGCATATCGCACCACAACCGGTGTAATCGCGCCATGTACCCCCTGCGCTCAGGCTCGCTGCTCTCGTAGCAGGTAAGCAGTTCATCCCTTAATCCCTCCGTCCACCTAAAGCGTCCATGTCCAATAGCCAAGTCTTCATCATTGAGACCGTCCGGTATGGCCCCTCCCACCTGTCTCTGACCCCCATCCGACTGGGGTCGATTGTGAGGGGCCTGTCCTCTGCCACGGTCGAAAACCAGAGGAAATGAGTCCACAGGATGGTTAGCCCTGAGGACCCACGGCCGACATTTGTCAGAGAGGGTTGCCCCTCCCTGTCCGGGGTGCACCGCGAGGAGGTTGCCGGTCCGAATTTTGCACCCCATTATTGCATTATTATTATTATTATTATTATTATTATTATTATTATTATTAACAAATAAACGTCAAACGCAAAAAACGTTAAACTGCCACACAGTTGTCGTCTAAAGTTGGAACTTGGTCAACTTTCGCGCCACGCGGATTTTGAATACGACGTCGTGTAGTTGCTTATTATGATTGGTTTGCTGATGTGCAGTCATACAGTTCGCAGTCGTACTGCCACCGTGGAGACTCACCATTAGACGTTACTCTCGCTAGCGCATTCCACTGGCGGGGTACCCAAATTCAAATAAAAAGGGTTTAAACAATATTCATTTTTCATAGCGCGTTAAAAAAAAAATTTGTAGTTTTGTGTTCCCATAGTTGAACGGAGTCGCCTCCTGTAAATATGGCCACCACTCTAAGATTCACCCTGTATTTATGTGTTGGAATTTATATTAACCACATTGAATAAACGCCCATTTTTCTTGGTTATTATCTGATGAAAATGATTTCAGCCGATGAACAGGAAGACCCCGTATTTGCACCACCACTGGAGCTTTTATTTTTGTATCTAGAAAAGAACTTCTTACACAAAAGTTATAGGATATTTCTTAAACCATCAGAATATGTTCTCGGATAAAAATAAATAAAAAAAAATAAACATTGCAAATTTAGGAAAAACGACAAACTTATGTTTTAACATTGGAAATGTTTTTGTTATATGCTCGAAAATCAGTTTCATGTTGCATATTATTAAGCATGACTTATGAAAACAGCGGCGACAACAGAGTAACCAATTTTTGTTTGGTTGTCTCAAACACTTGGTACCGGCAGTCATGTTATTATTTTTTTTATAG
Organism: Rhagium mordax; assembly: GCA_963680705.1. NCBI lineage: Eukaryota > Metazoa > Arthropoda > Insecta > Coleoptera > Cerambycidae > Rhagium > Rhagium mordax. The sequence goes on from OY796665.1 coordinate 33,388,287, forward strand.
GCGTTTTCGTATCGGGAAAATCCCAAAGGCTATATTTCGTTGCGATCCTTTGAGTATTTAAAAAGTTATTAGCGTTTCAATATCCCCATGTCGAAGAGTTTTGTAAAATTTGTGAAATTTAAAAGGACGGATGCCCGCGCAGAACCCTCCAAATTCCATGCGCGCGCAGGTCTTGTCAAAACTTTAAAATTTTTCGTTAACGTCACAAATGTCACTTTTTAGATCGGATCTACTGACCTCAAAATCGCAGCTGGACCGCACAATTCACGATGTACTTTCAAGTTGGACTTTTGAGCTTGGAATTCTTGCCAAAACGGTGGTCCGGCGACCTGTTTTCGTTTGGAAATGAAGAATAGAGTAATGATAAATCATAATATCTGAACGGTGTAATGAAAACTAGTCATTTTTATGAGTTCTCGTACCTAATGCATTTGTAACAAATACCATGCAAACGAATTTTATTGCTTTGAAATTTGGAAAAGTTAGGGACGAAAAGCATGGTTGTACAGCAGCAAATTGCAGTAACTCTGCAAAAAAGGGCTTTTTAATGAAACGCTTGCCCAGAGTCCCAGCAAGAAGAAAAGAATGGGTTATCAAAATGAGAAGAGATAATTGGAAACCAACAGAATATTCTTGTTTATATGAGGTAGATATATTTTATGTACCTACAGTTTATTTTTATAATTAAATGAATATTTAAAATTTGCTCTTAGTAAGGGAAATGGCGTAATTCGACGATGAAAGGTTCCCGTCTGACGGTGGTAAATCGAAGAGTCCATATCAATACAAAAGTTTTAACATTGGAATACTTTATCACAATACAAGTGAAGAAAGTAAGAATTTTACTCATACGTGTGCATTTTGCACACGAGGCGTAGCGTACCTACTAGAACATCACCCTTCTGAATCGCTCTTTCATTTTCCTTACTATATCTTTTACGTGATAATTGTCCAAAATATTCCAGTCTGAATCTCTTACGTAAGTCTTCTCGAATCTTGTTTCTATATCTAATTCTTCTATGAAGATTCTTTGCGTCTGTATATTCAATATCAAGTACTCCCACTTTAACGATTTCTTAGAGAAACATGGCGCTAGTTGTGAAGGATTCTCTGATAGATAGGTGATTGGACTACTATTTATAATCGACTCATAGTCACACAGAACAGTTACCATCTCCTCATACGTTGAACTTGCTCTCTTTAATACATTTCTAAGTAACTCTTTAACAGGACGAATTAGACACCGTTGTCGCTATATATGATACTGGGTCTGCCTCTTCTGGCTTTGAATCTTCTGATGACTTCAAGAAAAGCGATGGCTGATAATGAGCTTACTAATTCTAAACACACTGCCCAATAAACTGCACAAGTAGAAAGACAGATCCAAGTTTTCTGTCCACCTTTTAGATAGAGAGGACCAGCATAATCAATTCCCGTTACCTCGAAGACCGCTACATACTGCTTCTAAATGAGAAGTGTTTGACGTTTACACGTATTGCACCTATTGCATAACTATTTGAACACCAGCATGATTCAATTTTTGGTGTTTGTTTTCAATTAATTTAATGACCAAAGGATGTCGTGGATCCAGCATTATGGGATTTTGAAAATTTAGCTTATTTTTACAGTTAGAGATAAGAGTTTTTAGGCAAACGAGTCCACTTGTACCTAAGCAGCTTATTCTGGGATCTTTCACACCATCAAGTGTTTCCTGTTGGATAAATCTCATCAAGGCAGACTCTGCTAAAGTGATTTCTTGAACCGATATTTCACCAAAAACTCGATTTCCCGATTATTTTTCTTATAGTCGACTGTTTGAAATAAAACGCATTATCCAGGCCATCACACGCAAGATCTTACTGTATTTTAAGAATTCCCCAAAATAACAATAAGAGGTCTCACTGAAAGGAATCATCAGCTTAGTTTTAATTGGCATACTCGTGGACCCTTTGTGGGGATATCGTGGCTATGATGGTAGACCTTGCTTGGTGAAACTTTATACAGGGTGTCCCAGCCTCGCGTCGGCCAAATGTCCTGGCTCTCCTATAAGAGATATCGAAATATTTCAAAAACGAGATGATAGAGGACACAATGGTGCATAGTATAAAATTATTTTGAAATATACAGGGTGATCGATTTAGGCGTGATGTCATAAACTTATGTTTTTTTAAATGGAACACTAGGTATATTATTACACATTTGAATTCTCCTTTTAAAGACGACTCAATCGATATGCCACTTGATGGGACTGCGATGGGTCGGTACCATAATATGGGTGAGTGTGTACCAAAAACGTGCCAACTTTGTGAGCTCACTCTGGCGTAGCGGAAAAGCATTTTGAGATCTAGTTTGTGCCAAAAAGTGTCAAAAACCCTGTAGTTTACGCTGCTGTTATCAGATCTAACGAAATCGGTCATTTTATACCGGGTGAGTCAGGAAACGCCAAATCTACTTTTTCTCATTTTTTTCAAATGGTACACCCTGTATATCGTCATGGGTGCCAAGATATTTGATGGGAAAGTGGCACAATTCGAGGTTTATTAAAAAATTACACTCAATTTTCAATTGTTTTGTGAATTTTCGCTGAAATCGGCTCTTTTCAATAAGAAAATTTTACAACAATAAAGTGAACTATTGACAAGACTGGTATTTTTATGACAGGTACCTACTTGATTTTTTTAAATTTATTTCAATAAATTGAAATTTGGAAGCAATATGAATTTCTCTACAATTTTTTATTTATTCTTTCGATGATAGTACGTGGAACAACAGCCATCAAACCTTAACAACAATTTTATTATCTTTCATTGAATTATAAATAAAAGTATTTTTTAGTCTTATTTTAGAAAAATGAAGAACACTATCTAAAAGCTGAAAAAAAAATACTACGAAAAGGTACGTTTTATTAAGCACCTTTCTAAAATAGTAAATTGTTTCGCGACAAAATTACTTCGGGCTAGAAAATACTTGCAATGACATGAATTTATACACACATTTCAGAAAAAAAATTAAATTTATCAGGCGTTGACTATTTTATACTTAAGTACTTTTCTGTACTGAAGTACGGTTTTTTTCTCCGAGTATAAGAATTAGTTTCAAAATTTTCTCACTAAAAAGAGCCGATTTCAGCGAAAATTCACGAAACAATTGAAAATTGTGTGTAATTTTTTAATAAACCTCGAATTGTGCCACTTTGCCATCAAATATCTTGGCACCCATGACAGATAGACCCATGAACCTTTATATCAGTGGAAAGCTCTTTCAAAGGGCTCTCCTTTGGTGTCATAATATACAGGGTGTTCCATTTGAAAAAAATGGGAAAAAGTAGATTTGGCGTTTCCTGACTCACCCGGTATAAAATGACCGATTTCGTTAGATCTGATAACAGCAGCGTAAACTACAGGGTTTTTGACAATTTTTGACACAAACTAGATCTCAAAATGCTTTTCCGCTACGCCACAGTGAGCTCACAAAGTTGGCACGTTTTTGGTACAAACTCACCCATATCGTGGTACCGACCCATCGCAGACCCATCAAGTGGCATATCGATTGAGTTGTCTTTAAAGGGAGAATTCAAATATGTAATAATATACCTAGTGTTCCATTTAAAAAAACATAAGTTTATGACATCACGCCTAAATCGATCACCCTGTATATTTCAAAATATTTTTATACTATGCACCATTGTGTCCTCTATCATCTCGTTTTTGAAATTTTTCGATATCTCTTATAGGAGAGTCAGGACATTTGGCCGGCGCGAGGCTGGGACACCCTGTATGTATATTATCATACCTTATAGATTGTCTCTTCAAAAGTATTCGGTGTACCACCATTCATTTGTAAATATCTCAGTCTCTCGTAGTCCCTAGGATCCACCATAGATCGCAGAACGGCATGTTGACCTAAATCTGTCAAACCTAGACCACTTTGGAGAACGCTATCTGGGGTGTCAACCTGCAATCAAATTTGTGTTTAGTCTTCACTGATATTGTTATTCTAATCATATTTTATAACATTTCTGGAACATATTGCACCAATTTATGCACAGTATTTTTATGCACCGAATGATATAACTTTTAGGTTAAACCATACACTTGTTCTTACATTTTTTGATTGTTAAAATAAACAATCAAAAAATCAAATATACATACATATAGATATGAACTTTTATTTTTATTTTTGCGAGATCTACCGCCTATTAAATTTTCCCGAGTAAAACCTGAGGCACCGGGTGTATATCTATAATAATGTCATAGATAACCATAATAAAAAAAGTGGCAGATACGCCACAGGTACACCGCGTAAAGGTTTTTGGTCTAATTTCTTAATTCCACCAGAGGACACGGGAACCAACAAATTAACAGTTATAATGCGATGTCGCAAATAATTTTATTAGTCAATATTAATGGTATAAGTAGTATGTTTCGTGAAGAGCGAAGATTTAAAGATTACATTATTCAGTACTGAAATAGGATCCCTAGATATAAAAAAATAACTAGATTTCCTTTATGTATTTTATTTAAAATTTAAAACTCACCCTCTGCGGGATTCCCCTAACAGCTGCCCTACCATGCCTGGGAGAACTGACTCCATGTTTTTCTTTACGATGAGATGTTTTAAGACCACGTAGGAATCTTGAAAAAGTTGTGCGCTTCTTGTTGGTGTTCGTATAGTTTTGATCTGAAAATAAAAATTATGTGTTCATGCATTCATGTATTCAATTTAATCAGTTATTTCTTAATGGCCAACGATTTTGGTGGCAAATTAAGAAGAAAAAGAACAAGAGTAGTTCATAATTTGAATGACACTGGTGCCGAATAAACATTTAATTAAATTAAAATCGTAAATAAATTAAATTGTAATTTAGTTACCGTGATGCCGGCACTTCACTCTCGCCAAGACAATGCGCCCTGTCTCCTCTCGCCTCGGAGCCTAGAATAATAATTATTACCTACCTATATGTAATGCCTTGCCATTGTTAAATTAATAAACTGTCCGTATAATAAATCCGTCTTTTGAAACACAAACAAATTAAGCGAAGAAAACAGAAAGCGCCGGCATCATGTTAGGAATCTAGCATATCGAAAGACGCTCCTAAAAAGTCGCACCCACCACTCGACGATATAGTTGTGGTGCGCGATTTTATGACTCCGCCACTGTAGAGTCAAAACAGTGGGGAGAGGAAACTGAAGCGACAAGTGCGCGCATCAGCAAGTGAGGAGAGCCAGATGGAGGACCGTGAAGTAAGGTCGGTACAGGTTGCTGGTGTGTTTTTGGAAGAGTTATAGTGGTTTTACCTGGGGCCCCAGCTGTTAATGTTAGCAGGAAGTTATATGAACAATCAAGGAAAGTGTGAGTACTGTTTATTATTTTGATTAACCCGTGATTAGTATGTATTATGTAGACCGACCCCTGACAAAGAAATAGAGCATCTCATAGTTTTGAAAAAATATGTACATTTTTCGGAATGACCTTGCGCATCTAAATATAGAAGGCGCCATTTTGATCGCAATTGAAAAAAAGCGTAAAAAAAATTTCAGAAATTTTTTAAATTATTGAAAATTTATTAATTCTGTCTTTATACCGCATTCCGAGGCTTATTTTTTAATATTTCTTAAAGATTTTCAAAGCAATTGAAAGTTTGTTCTTTCTAGACTCAGGTGTTGATAAGTTATTCTAGAAATTTTCATTAACAAATGCTACAGAAATTGTTTAAACAATGCGTATCAGAAAAGTGCAATGTAAATTTCAGCATCGAGTGATTTTGAAAACTATTACAGATAAATGCGTACTTCTATGATACGAAATATGCAGAAAAGAATGGGGCAATTTTTAGTGAAAGAAATATCTGCCTTGCTTTATTTATCGTCATAAAAATATGATTATTTTTGTACAGCGCTCCGTTGTTTTCGCTACCGTTTTAAGTGTGTGCAATATGCACGTCACTCACGTCAGCACATCGCGCGCGCTCTGGCCGATCAGTGACTATTGACTAAAATTTTCATGTCTTTAGTTTCTAGAGACACATCTTCACATCTGACATACATTTGAAATGCTTCCCAGTGTAAATCAAACATTGCGGCATGTATCAAAGAATGACATCTTACCATTTGATAGTAATATTTTCCACCTGTTACAATTTTCTTTGCAGTACCCTCCAATAAAATGCGACCAGACACTAGTAACTCCTCTAGTCCAGAGCAAGACATAAGTCGTCCGATTGCTCCAAAGAAATTTAGAATTATATGGAAACCACCCATTCTTGGAATTATAGTTGCATATTTCACAGGGCTCTTTGATTTTAATGCGAGAATAATTGCTTTGTCAGCTGTTACTACTACATACTGCTGATTTAACAAATTTGCTGTTGTAATAAAATAATCTAATGAATTTTGAACGACAGAAAGATTGGTTGGCGACTCAGGTACGAAGGGACCATAACCAATAATCGTTCCACATTCTTTATTGGTCGAGAGACGCTCAAAGAATGAACTCCATGATAGTGGATTAAAATCTTCTGTATCTTCAAAATTGGAGATCATTGAATATAAATTCCAAACCTAGCCAATAATATAATTTGTATTTTCGTTAGAGAAATGTAGGTTAATGCCTCTGAGGGACCTACTCTTTCTTTCTCAACTTTGGATATAATTGTTTCACTGATAAACCGTTTTCTAGGTTGAAGATTTTTTATTGTATGTTTCAGTGAAATTTTGTTACAATGGACGTGTCTCTCATACTACTGTGCTGATATATCAATATGTGTTGTGCCGTGAGTAGTCGTACCGTCTTTGGATTTTTCTTGAAAATCCAAATTATCCAATGCAGTGGTTCCCAAAAAGTTTGACACTTGAAACTGTGATGTGATCTCTAAATAATAATTGTATAAAAATATTAAAGGGATTCATAAAAAATGTTAAGAAGTATTAATTTACTAAATTTGTCGTTTTAGTAGAATATATTGGCTCGGACAAAAATGAAACTAATAATAAAAAATGAATTGTCCAATAACAATATTAATTATTTGGAAAAAAAGGTAATCTAAAACTAATATTGGTCGAAAATTTCGCCATTCGTATATTAAAACTAGGTATACACATTGTAATTGGAATTATTACTACAACACTCCAAATATATCTTTCAGTCAAGAATACAAGCATCTACTTACTTATTTACCACTAAAACAATATCCCGAACAGTTTTTTATGGTCGCTAGGCTACACCTTGAATTTACAAACTGTTGGTGGTGAAAACATGTGTTAGATATTTGTTAAATACATCATGATATCATCAGCTTATAGAAATGGAGCGTTCCTTAAAGAATACTCCACAAGTCCGGCTTTGCTTAACACAGCGCCAACATAAAATTTTGAGGCCTAACAGTTGTTTATTTAGAAAGAAATAAAATACGAATAATTGAAGTCATTATGTAATGTATAATAAATAAAAAATAAAGGCCCTGGATATTCGTAAATAAATAAAATAACCGAAAGTCGATTTTGTTAGAGATAAACTCAGGCGGAATAATAAAATAAAATGAAATTGTGTCTCTCTCTTCAGTGTATATTTTATATTTCCGTCTCAAAAGGAGGTACAGAGAAGCTTGGTCGACATACAGGAACACTGAGTGTTATGCCAAAGTGGTAGGGGAGGGAGGCGTGTCTGGAGTGGGGGTAGGGGGCGGGGCTAAAGTAGAGGTGTGGGGATGCCAAAGTGGTGGGGAAAGGGGGCGTGTCTGGAGTGGGGGGTGCAAAAGTGGTGGGGGGTGTCGCAGAACTCTCATTCTTTACCTACTATTATTGCTTTAACTTTGAGTGCGAGAGAAACTTAAATCGTTTGCGCAATATCAACAGATGCCAAGTTAAAATATACTCGACTTTAGGTTAGATGCTTTCGCAAGTTATTTCCACATACCGACTTAAAAGTGTTCTGTGCATAAAAGAATGTACGTGGTTATTTCAGGCAAAAAAGTTTGACGGCACAAAATAAGAATAATTAACTATGACAGGACAGGACAATTATTAATGTGGTGCACGTGATATTACAACTAACCTCAAAAATATGAATTTCCTAAGTTTTTGGAATATGATGTCGCTTTTATCAAAATTTCTGCTTGGTTGCTGTACTATCAACTAAAATCTTGTTCAGTGCATTATTATTAAAGTTTTATTACCTTGATCTAATAAAATAAGATGCTTTTTGTTGGTTGGAAATCCAACCTATAATTGGCAGTCTATTTTTAATAATCTACAATATTGAAACTTTATATATCTACTGCCTGAAAGAGTCTTTAAATGTTATAATGGTTCCAAGCTGAAACTACAAAAATTCAATTTAAAATTGAAAATCAATTTACAAGAACTAAAAATGTAGGGTTATGTTAGTAATATGATACGCAAATGATCTATTTAAAAAATTTTAGCCTCATTTTATACCACGTGAATTCTACTACCTGCCAATAAAGAAATGCTGACAACCTATTGTCGCCTCTGTCTCTATAAAGCCTCTGTAAATAAAGCTTGCTAAACTGGTTCCATCTCTTATAGAGTAGCCAAACTTTCAGTACAATTTCAATTATAAAACTGTAATCAGCTGTGCGTATGGCATCCCGGCGAAATTTTGTAATTTGCAAGGGTTTAATCAAATATATACTACATTTCAATACTAAATAGGTAATAGTGAGCATTGAAATTTGTCGTGAACTTTTAGAAAACCTTTCGGCATCTAATGACAAGTTTTAAACGATATTCTTATTTTGTAAAATGTAATTTTAAAGGTAAACCATTACTGAAGAAAGCCGTGATTTCTCGTTAATTATCAAATATTTTGTAACCAAATTAAATCAGTAGGAGTGTCAGCAAATGCTAGACCCTTGCAACGTGATATCAGCTATGAAATTAATTTCACTGAATCATTTTTGAAAAATAATTACTAGTGGCGCCATCTAGTTTGCATGTGTAAGAAGTGCCCCTCTTAAGAACTCATTAAGGGTGACAGACAAGTGATTAGTCACGTAGCGATTGTCTCCGTACATAATTATATATCCTAACACTTATACTAAAGTCTAAACTTACTGTTTGGAGGAAACTCATAAAAATATGCTGATCTAGGACTAAGACACCTGAAAGAAGAATACCGTATTAGAATTACTATATTATTTTTAATAAATAATAAAAATTAAATTCAATATAAGGTATATCGCCAAAATATTAAATACATAACTATATAGTAGAGGGAAAACCACGTGTAAGACATGATTTTATCTTTATTTCATGATTTTATTTTTAATTCTAACAATATTAATTGTTTCCATGACTTACTAGTGAAAACTGAAAAAAAATTCGAACGTTTGTGAAAATAAAAAAAACTTTCAAAATTCGAATTTTGTCTTGAAACTCGGTATCTACGGTTAAAATAGGATTCTGAACAACTTTTTTTAGTAACTTTTTTCGATATCTCCAACGCAACGCAAAATAATGAGAATGTGTCCTATTCACGAGGTCGCAGTAGGCTGGGGTTACACCTGACATTTGAGTTGAGTAATGTAAGAAATGCAGCACCTGAAGTTCTCCTTCTGTACCGAAATTCAAATCTTTACTTCTAAAAATAAATTAAATACAGGGTTGTCTTCATCTTAAGTGTGTCACACTGTATATTTTTTAATCTGGTTTTGCTGCATAATCTATATATTTAAATATTTATTTATTGATTTATTTATAGAAACAAACAGGTATGAAACCTAATTACATGTTTCTTAGCTAAGATATTAGAACTGAGAAAAGTTGATACAGCAGAGAGAATACAAATTAAAAAAAATAAAATAAACGAAAAAACATATACACAAATATGTATATGTATATACTTAATCAATACAAGTAATTACTAAATCTTATTCTTTTTTAGAATGGAGGAAGCCAGGGATTGATTTATCGAACTGTAGTAATAATAATTCACAAAAACATAAAATCAAAAAAAAAACGATATACTTACTTATGTACCTAACTGAACATACACAAGTTTGCATTAGGAAAGAATTCATTTTATTTCTTTATTAAATTTGCGCTGACTGACATCAAAGATTCCTAACGTCATCCTGTCTTGATATTTGTTATACAGGGTGTCCCAGCCTCGCGTCGGCCAAATGTCCTGGCTCTCCTATAAGAGATACCGAAAAATTTCAAAAACGAGATGATAGAGGACATAATGGTGCATAGTATAAAAATATTTTGAAATATACAGGGTGATCGATTTAGGCGTGATGTCATAAACTTATGTTTTTTTAAATGGAACACTAGGTATATTATTACATATTTGAATTCTCCTTTTAAAGACGACTCAATCGATGTGCCACTTGATGGGTCTGCGATGGGTCGGTACCATGATATGGGCGAGTTTGTACCAAAAACGTGCCAACTTTGTGAGCTCACTGTGGCGTAGCGGAAAAGCATTTTGAGATCTAGTTTGTGCCAAAAATTGTCAAAAACCCTGTAGTTTACGCTGCTGTTATCAGATCTAACGAAATCGCTCATTTTATACCGGGTGAGTCAGGAAACGCCAAATCTACTTTTTCCCATTTTTTTCAAATGGAACACCCTGTATATTGTGACACCAAAGCAGAGCCCTTTGAAAGAGCTTTCCACTGACATTAAGGTTCAAGGGTCTATCTGTCATGGGTGCCAAGATATTTGATGGCAAAGTGGCACAATTCGAGGTTTATTAAAAAATTACACTCAATTTTCAATTGTTTTGTGAATTTTCGCTGAAATCGGCTCTTTTCAGTAAGAAAATTTTGAAAATAATTCTAATACTCGGAGAAAAAAACCGTACTTCAGTACAGAAAAGTACTTAAGTATAAAATAGTCATCGCCTGATAAATTTAATTTTTTTTCTGAAATGTGTGTATAAATTCATGTCATGGCAAGTATTTTCTAGCCGCAAGTATTTTCTAGCCCGAAGTAATTTTGTCGCGAGACGATTTACTATTTTAGAACGAAGGTGCTTAATAAAACGTACCTTTTCGTAGTATTTTTTTTCAGGTTTTAGATAGTGTTCTTCATTTTTCTAAAATAAGACCAAAAAATACTTTCATTTTCACTTCAATGAAAGATACTAAAATTGTTGTTAAGTTTGGGAAGCTGTTGTTCCACGTACTATCATCGAAAGAATAAATAAAAAATTGTAGAGAAATTCATATTGCTTCCAACTTTCAATTTATTGAAATAAATTTAAAAAAAATCAAGTACGTACCTGTCATAAAAATACCAGTCTTGTCAATAGTTAACTTTATTGTTGTAAAATTTTCTTACTGAAAAGAGCCGATTTCAGCGAAAATTCACAAAACAATTGAAAATTGAGTGTAATTTTTTAATAAACCTCGAATTGTGCCACTTTGCCATCAAATATCTTGGCCCATGACAGATAGACCCTTGAACCTTTATATCAGTGGAAAGCTCTTTTTAAGGACTCTCCTTTGGTGTCATAATGTACAGGGTGTTCCATTTGAAAAAAATGGGAAAAAGTAGATTTGGCGTTTCCTGACTCACCCGGTATAAAATGACCGATTTCTTTAGATCTGATAACAGCAGCGTAAACTACAGGGTTTTTGACAATTTTTGGCACAAACTAGATCTCAAAATGCTTTTCCGCTACGCCACAGTGAGCTCACAAAGTTGGCACGTTTTTGGTACAAACTCACCCATATCATGGTACCGACCCATCGCAGACCCATCAAGTGGCACATCGATTGAGTCGTCTTTAAAAGGAGAATTCAAATATGTAATAATATACCTAGTGTTCCATTTAAAAAAACATAAGTTTATGACATCACGCCTAAATTGATCACCCTGTATATTTCAAAATATTTTTATACTACCATTGTGTCCTCTATCATCTCGTTTTTGAAATTTTTCGGTATCTCTTATAGGAGAGTCAGGACATTTGGCCGACGCGAGGCTGGGACACCCTGTATAGTATACAAGTACATACTATTTACCAGAAAATAATTTTTTGTAATTTTAAACACGGTAGGTTTCGGACGAACGAAATAACATAGGAGTGGTTCCAAAAAAAAATCCTGTTGTGCAAGGGGGTAATCCAATAGGAAATAACGTGATGAATGACCTAGGCGTTCATACCGAAAAAAATAGCAAAATCGGGCTGGGACTTCGCGAGAAAAGCGCATAAAAGTGTATTTTTGATGCATTTCGAGTGCATCGCTACACTATTTTTTAAATATCTCCGGCTCTATTGGTCGGAGTAAAAATAAAAACAAATTAAAATACTTATAAATGAATAACCTATCAAACTGTTGGGTATAGTTACATTAAAATTGCATCCTACCTCAAAAATTTCAAGTTTTTCAGTTTATTTTTCTTTACTAATAATGCAATAAAGAGGAGTAAAAATCGTCTGATCTTTACGAAAATTGGGGAAAAAATGTATTTTCATGCGGTAAATAGGCGTGATTAAATTAAAAAATATATATATTATTACGGTCAAAATTGAACATTTTCGAAAAAAATTAAAACGCTTGCCATTTAGTGCAAAATGGTCGTAGGATAAACTTTATTTAAAGAGTAGGTTCTTTTATGTACTTTTTCTTGAACATATACCAGAATCACTTTATCAAGTTAAAAAGTCGCTTTATTTAATTAAAAAAAATAAAAATTAATTTCACTTTTTTGACATTTCTCATATCTTTTATGCCAGATTTTATATAAGTTATTATAAGTTTTATATAAAACAAAATTCATTTAAATTATGAAGATTATGTGACAGTTAAAATAATAACAACATATTATAACCACCATATTATGTAATGTTATACCTAAGTAACAATTTTAATGTTTTTTTTTTACAATTATCTTGCCATTGTGTCAAATGTGACTTTTATTTTACATAATTTGTAAAAATTTCAATAACAATCATGCAACTCCAAAAGCTGTTTTGTCCTACTATCTGCAAATTCTTTATGCATTACAATAAGCTGGATGGCAACGCGCGCTCCAGAAAACGGCTGAATACTACTAGGAGTTCCGCAAACGTAAATAACTGTCTCCTTAAAAAATCTACAACTCTCAAACAGTGTAAGATACCGACCTGATTTTTTTTTAAAAAACTGTTTCGATCTTCGGACCACATTTTGTTCACATATAGTGTGTGCAAATTTTTAACATTTAATATAGTTTCCCATATGTCGAAATTTTCAATACACAAATTTCGTTGCTGTAACTTTAGGATTTATTAAAAAAAAACTGCAAGTGATTTTTAAATTTCATTGCTTCAGATAGAGGCGTATTCCTACTATATAAATAAAAAAAAAACAGATCAATATCGCAAATAGTTAATTTTTTAGCGGAAGGTGAACGTTTAAAAACACGTATTCGTGAAATACCTTTATGCCATCTTTCTGATGCCCTCTTTCCAAATTTGTTCCCAAAAATGATTTACCTTGTTGGAATGGGTCATTCCGTTTTTGAAAGCTTTGGATCCCTTATTATTTTTAAGAATCGCGTAAATACGAACTGTGACGACATTAAAATTATTTTCTCCTTCTCCACGAACATACCTAATTTTTTCCATATTCAAAATGCTCTCAATTTTTCTGTATACCACCGTAAACATGTTTTCTTCTATCTATTTTCGCTAAAAAGTTATAAGCAACAATCATTTAATAACTTATTATAAGCAAAAATTATTTTAAATAAAATGACTTACACAAGTTATCCATGGAAATAACAACGAATCATGTTATTTCTATAGATGTCACCTGATTAGAAGTGTCAGATTAGAATTATTGTGAACAAGTATGTTGTGAGTTTTCAAGTTTCTTTCAATATAACATAATTGAATAATCATGTTTAGACACGAAGAAAAGGTAGATATATTTTTAATTTACGGTGAGTCGAGAAAGAATGCAAAGGTACCTCTTCGTATATACCGTGAGAGGTATCCTGAGTGTCAAGTGCCAGATTAAAAAATTTTTGAAAGATTAGAATATAACTTAAGGCAAAACACTAATGCCTTCTCTATAAGAAAAGTAAAATCCATTAGAAAATTAGAAAAACAGTTTGTGATGAAAATACATGTGTTTTGCCTTAAGTTTTCTAGGAAAAATTGCAACTTTCCGATTACATCACTTTTCATCAATAATTTTGACTAATTTCCCTCCACTAATAACTATAATATTGAAATGAAATAAATATAATAAGAAATAATGTTGCATAAAATCTTACGTTTGGTAGTTGTGCTGTTGTTGTGGTAAAAGTGGTTGATGGCTCGTTGGAATCTGTCCCATTATCTTCTGTTGCTGCTGCCTAACAATTTGTGCAGCAAATACACCATATCCAAAGCCATATATTTCATCTTCTTCTTTATCACTCAAGCAACTTGAAGGCTGTAACAAGTAAACAAAATGAATTATTTGAAATTAACTTATCTACAAAGAAAAAATTGTTACTTGTTTGGTGTATTTAAGGCAACTATACAGGGTGTCCCGAAACTCCCGCCTTCCCCTCTAGGTGCTAATTCTCCATGCAAAAATAGTAAGAAACGTTCCTATAAACATGTGTCCGGAAATGCTTCCTAAGGGAGCTACGGCCCTCTAAGGATGAGGTGTTTTTACTAATCTCGGAAATAATTTGGGACAACTTTATGAAACTTGGTTAACTACTTTTAGCCAAAATTAATTTTATCCAGGGGCGGAGAAACGAGGGGTCCGTGTCATTTGTTTCTACATATTAATGTTTCAAGTTGACATTTTACGCAATATTTCGTTTTACTCGAAAACGGCTTGCCATATGGGTAATGGTAAAGAGGACCTTTTTTATGCAGAATTAACCAGGGAATCATAATCAGGGATTAAAATACTAAAAATGTCAACTTGAATCATTAATATGTAGAAACGAAGGTTACGGACCTCTCGTTTCTCCGCCCCCGGATAAAATTAATTTTGGCTAATACTGTAAAACAATAACCTTTAATGATCGAAAATAGTTAACCAAGTTTCATAAAGTTGTCCCAAATTATTTCCGAGATAATTAATAAAAACACCTATTTTTGCGCCATCTTTAGAGGGCCGTAGCTCCCTTAGGAAGAATTTCCGGACACATGTTTATAGGAACTTTTCTTACTATTTTTGCATGGAGAATTAGCACTTAGAGGGGAAAGCGGGAGTTTCGGGACACCCTGTATATTAGTTTAGATATAAGGAAAAAATAACGAAAATCCCGGAGTTTACGGAAAATGTCTCGGAACACTAAATTTCTATCTAAACTATAAGTATGATTAGAAAATGTAGACTGTAGTAAAAGTTTTTGAGATTCCTGGTTTATTTCGATAATCAACGACTGTGGAGATAATAATAATAATAAACACTTTTATACATACATACAGGGTGAATTTGAAATAGGTACACTGAAAAATTTTAATCCGTTAAGCTCTATGGTCCGTTAAAATTCTTAAACATAATCTTTTGTAAAATAAATGAAATACGGTCAAAAATTTTTTTGAATATTTATTAAATATTCACGACGCTCTTAAGCAGAACAGCTGATGTGTGTAGCGACATAAATGCCTGTCCCCACTCTTCTTAGCTACCACGTTGCCCGCATAGTTCAGCCTGTACATCCATGATGTCAAGTGTGAATTTTTTCTAGTGTTTTAGATTTTAGTTTTGGTTTTACTTCGTAAACACTGCGAATACTGCGTAGAGGTATTTGACCGTACAAGTCAATGTCAAGTTCACCGGTTAGTGTATCCCCAGTGGGACGAGTTTAGGGTTTTTTTGTTGAAACATTAACTACGGAATTTTGAAAATAAAACACTGCGAATTCATTAATTATGCTATAAGAAATTACAGCTTAAAAATATTCAGTGTATTTCAAATTCATTCATTTACAGGACAAAATTAATATTAATATTTTATATTCACCTAAAAAAAGACAATAATAATAAAAAAAATAAAATAAATTATTAAGCTGTGACTCATACACAGTGCGGCTACATTTTTGTGGACACAAATTTCTTTTACAGTTTAAAATACATGACAATATTTTCTCGATAGGTAAAAGGCACTTACCGACTATGTATCGTAATACTGTTGTATACTCGTACCTAGTAGGAAAAGCCTTACATTTTCGAACGCCCGTTAGGATTGCTTATTGAGGCACAAGCCGAGATAAGCAACTAGGAGTCCGGGAATGTGGCTACCAGTTATACACACTATTAAAAGACAAAAATTAAATTATTGCTTAATTTTGAAAAAGGATAATTAGTTTTATTTGCAAATAAAATTTCCTGGCAGTAGAAAAATGAACAATTGCCTGGCAACGACATTTCCTTCCAGTACTAAATAGTACATTGTATACCTAGTAGGAAAAGCAATTCTAACGCTCGTCCGGGAATGTTAGGCTTTTCAATTCGCTGTCAAACGCTAAAAATGTCGTACACTATACCGCGATAATATTAATAGAAAAAGTCGTTGCCATTTATGGGGCCAGAACTTCCTGTAAAACTCGACGTGCGGTGGAGTTTATAATAAAAGTAATTTTTGTTATTTCATATTTTAAGAAATGGCAAATTTATTCCATTAGATATGTAATGTTGAAATGTTTAGAATCTTTCAATTAGTTGCGATTTTTGTAATTTTTCATAACGAATACATTTTCTTGTAAAGTTAGAAATAGAAATGTTAGGGCCTGGTAGAAATTTCAAATACCAAAAAATAGTATCAGATATAATAAACAACTGTCTATATCTGATATAAATTTTATTGAGATACGTAGAAGTGCTTCTCAGATATTAATTGTAGAAGTTACACGAATTGCATCGAAAATCCTTGATTTTTTTCATATTACTCTCAGTTCCAAAGAACTTAAAACCCCATGATTTTGAAACTTATAGGAGTTACTGACGTTTAAATAATCCATCGATTGATTTTTAATTCATTTAATTCGATGTCGTAGTTTCGCAATTATTAATTGTCAAACGCAGGGGACCGAGGCCTATGTAAACATAAATATTATAGTAATCTCTTTTATAGTATTCTACACGGCGCACCTGATGGGTCCGATGCAATGCAGCCTAGTCTGAGAAATCTGGAACGATGGCGATACTGTACGGATACTTTAGAATGCACTTTCTAGTTTTCAAATGCTACCTTTCTATTACATTATTTTAAAACAAAAAACATATGAAAATTCATAAAATAATTTGTTGTATCCAGAAAAGTTGTTAATTTTTCTCGTTAAATTTTAAAACTCTAGATGCCTATATTTGTTCTTGTCCAAAAATATGATTTTGACTTTCCGGGAAACTAGATTTTTTTCTAAAAAAATTAGTGCTAACCGCATCAAAATTGGACGTTTTTTAAGAAAGTTATTTAAAAAGTCGTTTTGGAATATGTAAAAAGACCTCTTAAATGAATTTATGATTTGTAAAGATGAGAGATTGAGAAACTGAATTTTATTAAATATTGCAAAAAGTGTGAATTTTAAAGATGGGTCCTGAAAAAGTAACGAGCTCCACTGGCAAAATGTGACGGTTGTCTTTGTCAAAGAAAAATTGCTCGTCCAATAACAAACGAAACCAGGTTAAATATACGTGCATAAATCCACATCCAGCCCCCGATCGCTCACCTGCGCACTCCTGATCATTGAGTCTTTTTTGTTTTTTAACTGTATTTAGTATAGCATTCTACAGACTCTCCAAAAATATAACTGGCTATATACTATCAGTACATGTTGTCCATCTTTGTCGAACAAATTACTTATTCACTATTCACTGATAAACAACTCGAGGACAAAAAAAGTTTTCGAACACTTTTTGGTGCTCGAGTTGTTCCACTGTGAGGTAATAAGTGATTCGGCAAAGACGGACAGCATGTATTGATAGGGTCACATTTTTGAGCGTCTGTAAAATGTTACTATATGCATTTACAAAAAAAAAAAGACTCCAATGATCGGCAACGGGTAGGTGAGGGATCAGGGTGGGAGGTGGATTTGTGCACATAATATATCAAACCTGGCTTTATTTGCACTATTTGTATAATAAACATAAAACAAAAAAGAAACTAATTTGAAAGTAAATTGTAAAATTTATATTGCTTATGATAAGCAACTTTTCTGAAACTAATGAGCAACCTTAGTTTCTAGGAACTGTTATGTATCTGTACTTATGCTAAATTTGCATAACGTTGCGGAGTATTTATATAAGTTTTGGATTTACAAATAACTTGGTGATTGAAACTGTAAAAGCCTAAATGTTTCAAGATATTTTTGGAGTTAGATTTAGGTAAAAACGAATTTATTACAAATGTAAATTGGCATTTCTTACGAATATTTCGTTTAGCAATTGTGTAAAGTAATAGTTGCAGTTTATTAACGATTCACTGTTGCGGACAAATAAGCAATTTGTCACTAAAAACACGCATTTTTGTGACTGAAACAAAAGTGTAACACGAAATATTAGTAGCGTTAATGTTCCTTAATAGTTACGAAGCGGTGTTTGCTGGGAATATTCGAGGATATGAAGAAAATGTGTACTTACATTACCTATATTTCAAAATATTTTTAAAATATTTTGAAAAATATTTATAACATATTATAGAAGTATTATATATAACATTTAATAACATTTTAACAATATTGTGTGAAATATTTACTACGTGTTATACAAATATTGTTTTTCATATTTATAAAATATTTTATGAATTTCAATAATATTTTAAAAATATTGTGAATCATTTATTAGTAAATTTTATACAAACATTAATTTTCATATTTATAAAATATTTTTTCTAATTTTGACATATAAAGTGACATATTTTGTTATTGGAACAAGTGACAAAACGTTCTACTTTATGTAACTGGTTACATAATGAAAACCATTATGTAACTGGTTACGAAAAGTTCGTTATGTCACTAACTGTAAAAATAATTAAACAAAATACACAACAGAAAAATATTAAAGTAACTTTTATTTAAGTCAGTAATTTTATAAAAAACAGTTTATTATTTATTTGTTAACTATTATTATTTAATTATAAATATTCACAAAATAGATCAGCGTCTATTAAATGTCAAGCCAAATGACAAGATAATTTAAACTGACGCTGACCTACTAGATAATTGTCATTTAAATTATGCTTTAAGTAATCAAAATTAAAAACTTGTATTTCCCATTTTTCGTCAAAATTAGAAAAAATCTTGTATGTAATACGTTATGAAACATGATTTTATGTAACTCGTGCGATATTGCGGGATCTCGCTTCGCTCGTCCCGCAAACTTACACTCGTTACATAAAATCATACTTTTCATAACTGATTACATAAATAGCTATTATCTGGTGTCACGTCATAATGACATCATTATGTCATTTGTTTCTAGTGACATAAATAAGTTCATTATGATACTAGTATCATAATGGAATTCCAGAAAGCACTAGTGCCATAATGAGATTCAAAAAGTACTATTACAATAATTTTTTTTGACTTGTGTAAAAATTCTATATCTTTACCATCAATAAAATAAGTTTAGAAGAAAATATATGTGCTAGATCAAAAAATTGTATTCAAAATACAATGTAACTTAACTAATTATTATAAATTGCTAAAGAGCAATTAAAACTGAACCTTCATTTATCATCACATTCTTCTTGTTCCTACTGGTACACCATTCCTCATTACCATATAATGTTTTAATTCGTTCAATACATATTCAGTTTGCAACTTATGGCAGTGTTTGACAGCTAAATAAATAATTTGTTGATGCGTTGTCAAGGAAACGGTAAGGCACAAGTCACTTACTATTTTTTAAATAAATAACTTAATCATCGTTTTAAAAATACAAAATTTTAAATTTTTAGAAAAATATAACCACACCAGATAAAATTTTGTATGTAATTTGGATCATTAAACACGCATTATGGTACACGCCGTGTCATCAGACTCGACCACGGTGTAAGACAATTAGGTGATGCTACAAGCCGGCCGACCCCGTCGTCGATTTGTTAACGCTGGGAATAGAGAGAGATGGTAGAGTGGTGGCCGCATATTTTACCGTGATTCGGGCTCATTGTATGAGTATGGAGCTGTTTAAAATCTAAAGCAATTCTTTTTAAATGTTCTAGTATTATATATCTAAATAATTAACTTTACTAATTAAAAACGAAACAATATTTTTACACTATAGGTACCTATAGAATTTAATTAAAACAGCTGTAGTAAGTAATGATTTTTATATTATGTAGATGATCGCATTGATTGAAAGAATCATTTATAGCTTGCAAGCAATAAATAATAATAATGATAAGGTATTTATTTAACAATAATATTTTTAATATTGTAAATAAAGTAAAAATAGTAGTATACATATTTTGATGTGATAACGAATAAATAATAAGGGATACGTGAGTGAAATAAATATAATGTAGGTATACGAAAAAAATTCTATTTATTTATTCAAAAATTAAATAACTATTCAAGTTAAGTAAACATTAAGCATTATTGCCTACTTATATATTTTTATTGTCCAAAATCAAAAAAAAGAGAAAAAACTATTAATCACATTTATATTGATTCTTAAATTATAATTTAAATCTCTTGCAATGTGCTCAGAAATTTAATGTGGTAAATTGTATCAACCTATAATAGAGTATAAGGTTAATTGCAATCTAGATTCCTTCTTTTTATTGGAAAACGATTTTGTTTTTGTCTGGGATTCTCTTTTATAAAACTGTTTTTTTTTTTAAATCGGCGATTTTTGTAGTAGGCGGAGGTGACAGATAAATGTAAACATAAATTTTTCATTGCTTGTGACAATAATTGTGTTGTAATAAAAGGTAAATAAATACAGTTTTTTACATTCAGAATTGTATTATCGGTATCACTATTATAATTGCTAAAAATAATGATTTTCTTACAAAAAATTATTCCGATTTGACATTAAAAAAAACGCTGCCAAAACCGTTAGAGTTATGAACAAAATGGACATAAACAATTATATAGAGAATTAAATTTCCTATAAAAAAGTCAGTGACGGCATATGTCTATCTTGAATATTTTAGGCGTGAGGGTGGCTGAAAGTTGTGCGCTGGAAAACGATAAGTTTAATTTAACAAAAGATCAGCGCGCGAATTTGAGGCGCCCTCACACCAAAACTATTAAAGATAGACTAATGCCACCACTGACTTTTTTATAGGAAATTTAGTTCTCTATAAAATTGTTTATGTTAATTTTTTTCATAACTCGAACGGTTTTAGCAGCGTTTCGAGTTAAACGTGCCGGCGTCCAATTTCATTTATGGTTTTTATTTTTTTTTGCACAGTAGCCGACAATTTAGACACATAATTTTTCAACAATCGTGTTCTACATATTTTTCTGCATCGAATGGTATATTTTTTGACCTGGTAAAATGAAGTGGAAATTAACTAGGGACGATGCGAGGCGCAGCCCGCGCGGCCCTCGCGGCCACCTACTCTCTCTCTTTGTCTTACGATTTCGCGTCTTTTGCGACACTCTAACCATACGATACATTGAGGCGTTTCATCACCTAATTGTCTTACACCGTGGACTCGGCCACAGCCTACTTAACTAGCTAGCCATGCTGAGAGAAATATGGCAACCATGCATACGGCCGGGTCGGTCGGTCGTGTGCGACTAGTTTGACTTTATGTGTGAAGTAACTAACACGTTTAGATAATTTCACGTCGTTTTTGTGTATTTCCACAGTATTCAAACGATTATTGCATTGTGTAATATATCGTAGTTATGTTATTTGTGTAAAGAGTGGTTTGTGGCATATTTGGATTATTTCACAATTTGTGTAAGAAAACAGTGAATATTTAATTTGTGCTTGCAGTTTTACCTGTGTGTTTTCCCTCCAGAACAACTAAGGCTGTATTTTGTGTGTATATAAGTGTAAAGGAGTGAGTGAGGTTTGTAGAGATTCATTCTATAGGATACATGATACATATTATATCAGGTAAGTGAAAAACATTGTGTAAAATGCCCTCCAGGTGCGTCGTTCCCGGCTGCAAGTCAAGTCAAATTATGATACATCCTTGAGGGATGAAACCGGCACGACAAGCTCGACTACGAATTATAAGTCGATATTTCGTTTTCCAAAAGATGAGGCACTGCGAAAAAAATGGATGTTGGCTGTACCCAGAAAAAACTGGTCTCCTACACAGTATTTAGCGGTTTGTAGTATGCATTTTTTAGAAACTGATATTGTGAGGTACGACAAATGGTTACAACCTGATGGAACAATCCAAAACATTTTGATACGGCCTAAATTAAATAAAAATGCAGTACCCTCAATATTTCCAAATTTACCTTCATATTTAACAAAACATATGCCAGTTTCTAGAAAAAATCCAGAGGAAAGACGCAAAAAAATTATTGAGAATCACGAAAATTTGACTAAGAATTTTGAAAATTCTGATATGATTGAGAGCTTTGAACATCTGACTATTTCTCACCAGAACTATATTTCATTGTCTAATTGTTGGAATACCAAGTTAGTTGGGTCTAAATTTTACTTTTATACACTGGATTTTGATGATTCCATTTTGTCTCTAAAAAATCAAATTATAATTGATAGTGAATTAAATATTAAAGTTTACTTGGGGGGCAATCAACTTTCATTCAATGACCTAAAATGGGTTCTTCCCTTTGATATGCAATTAAGTAGATGGTCTCAGCTGGAAAATTTATTGTCTAGGTACAAAATAAGGAATGACAGCAATGAAAATGTTGACAATATATCTTTGGATTTTTATCTCGAAAATGGTTTGAAAAATATGAATAAAGCATTAGATTTAGCATGTCATGATAATGAATTCCTGTATGCTAAAAATCTTGAAATAATAATTGATCAATTAAAACAAATTGTCAGTAAAAAAAGTAAGTAGGTATTCTTTTCTGAAAACCGATAATCAAAAAATGATTTTAGGCAAACTCACAGTACACTTAGTCTTCGTTCAGACAATTTTTATGTAGAATTTTTTCAAACTTGCCATTGTGGCAGAGAGTATAAAGATTTATTATTTATGCTTTGTTCAGTATTTTCCAATATATTATTAAATGATTATGTCAAAAATAGAAATGATAACAGACTTAGTGCTGCAAGTAATTCTAATGCATCTTCCTCCAAAAAGAGAAAACTCAATACTTTTAAATAGATTTTAATTCACGTCCATGTTCAACTTGTGTATGTAAGTATGTATTAATAATTATTACTATTTGATTGTTATTATTTAATGGGATAAGTAAGTATAATAAATTATTGTTCATAACTTCAGCCAACTTTTGTAAAAATATAAATTGTCACTGACAAACTAGATCCCTCGATAAAACGCAGTGACGATTTTAGGCAAACTTAAATGTTTGCCTCTTAATATAAATTATAATAACACATTATGTTATTTGTTATAGAGCAGAAACAGCCAAAAAGCGAAGGTAAATTTATAAAACCGAGTAGATATAAAACATTTTGTTTCTGTAGGAGTGCATATTCAACTAACCGGACTTCTCTGTAAGCAAGATGCGGTGTTGCCACAATTCTCAGCATGGCTAGTAGTAAAGTGGGCTGTGACTCGGCTAACGCCTCGTCTGATGATATTCACGGCTAGTACCATAATGCTTGTTTTTATGATCCTTAATTACATAAATAACTATTATAACATTCAATCATATTTTAAGAATATTTTAGGAATGTTTAGTATATGTTATACAAATATTAATTTTCATATTTATAAAATATTTTATGACATACTAATATTCCTACACCTACCCACACAGCACAAGCGGGATATATGGGATGATAAATTAAAATCCCTGGATATCCCTAGATGTAAATTCAATGAGGAAACTTTCTAGGATGCTTTTAGGGCCGGTTTTTCAATGGTGAGTTGTGAGTTAAAGTTCGAGATAAATAACTCTTACTCGCAACTTAGCTCGAGATTAACTTCGAGTTAATGTTACAATTGTTTTTCATTATTATTTTTCAATTTAGTTATTTAACTCCAGGTGTGTGATATATTTTATAAGGTTGGTAAAACAAGTATGTATTTTAATTTACATTTTAGGGATTTTAGACGACTAATCTCGGTCTCCTTATAGTTCTGTGGCAGACGTGCCAGGTGGCTGTAATTAATCTAACTTAAAATATTTGAGTTAGCGATTTTCTCTGGTGTATTAAAAGAGGTAAGCCCTAAACACTTTTGTAGTTAGTAAAGTTTCTTAATGGATCATTTATGATTTAGGTAATATGGACAAGAAACGTTCTTCCGATTTTACACATGAAGAAGACCAGCTACTAGTAGCTTTAGTCCTGGAAGACAGAAAATTATAGAATGCAAAAATAGTAATGTAGTAGGTAAGTTGGAAGGAAAAAGCAAATACATGGAAAAAAATTGAAAACAAATTTAATGCCAACTGTAGTGTACTAAGGAGCAACAAATGTCTGAAAGATAGATATAAGAACATAAAGAAACTGTCCAAACAAAAATATAAATATTCTTTTATGATTTTGTTTAACATGCAGTAACTTTTTAACATTAATTATATTATTTATTTTTTATCAACTACTGTTTTAAAATCTATATTAAAAAAAAATATATAATGTAATTGTAATTGTAGTAGACAATGAAGCGGAAAAAAATATATCTAATGAACCAAGAGACGAGGTTGAGGAAAACATGAATGTTGATGAATATGTAGACCACGGGGAAGAGAATATAATTATTGAATATGAAGGTAATTATTGTTTTTTTTTAGTTATTCTAAATACTTTATTTCACAAGTTATGAACCTCAAATTGAAAAGCAAAATATAGATCATTCCTCTACATCGGAGATGAATGAAAATGATAAAGAAAATAACTGGTCCAGCTATCCGTCACAGACATTAAAGAAACCTGTCTCTGCCAAACTAACCGTATTGACGAAAACAAGCAGTAGGTATTACATTAAGGTTGCGATTTACTCCTCTGATATTAACCGCTATTTCTTTAGGAGTAAATTTTGCAGAAACTAACACACGGATTTTGAAAATTAATGTATCTAATTTTGCAGAAAAAAGTGTAAATGGCCGTGAGGTATTGAAATTACCATTCTTATCTATAATTGAGAAGGAAAAAATAAGACTGTACATATTGGCAATACGTAGGCAACTCATTCAATCGCTTGTATTTACAATTTTGTATTTTTTTTTGTAAAAAGAAATTAGCTTACGGCCGAGTACAAAGTGTTACTTAAAAGCTCACTAAATATTGTCGCTCAAATTAACGTATCTTTCGTGAAATTGACCCTCAAAGGAGAATTTTTACATTTTTAGGTCAAGTAGTCATTTGCATTGCTGAAATAACGCCCGAAACTAGGCAAATTACAGAACAATATTGCATTACAACTTGGTCTATCACTCTGGAGATGTCAGCATGTAGTAGTAGTAGCATTATAGTAGTACTTTATTAGTCCAAAAGAGCACAAATACAGGCTATAAGCATTGAATAAAGGAATATATTCCTTTATTCAATGCTATAAGACAAGTCACACAACAAACATAGTGGTATAATACACAATATTATAAACACGTTACGTGCCGGCATCTGTCGGCGAGTAGCGTGAACCCTCAAAACAAAACAAAAATTTGTTATCTGCATTGTCTTCCAGGCCGGACCAGCCAGTGATCGTCTACCCGCATTAGGCAACCATACAAAGCATATTAGGGTATTAAATCCTAGCCTTAACTTTAAAAAGTAGAAAATATCTAAGTATGTATTTATCAGATTTTTAAAAGTTGCTTTATTAGGCACAGAGATGGTATACTTATTAAAAGCAATATCCAGCCGTTTTATAATTACCTGTGCAATAGAGTTATCTCCCATATTTTTTTTTATTTTAAATTATAAAACTTCATAAAAAAATTAATCACCTGTATTTTTTATTTTCTTATATTGCATCATTTAACCTAAGAAAAAAGAAGTTAAATAAAACATAAATCAAACCTCGCGCTCTTCGTGACGTAGTAAATCCCGAGTCTTTCGCATTGGTTGTTTGTGGATAAGGTAGATACTGCGGACCTTCGTTGTGATTGGCTGAAAAAAATTCCTATTTAAAAATACACCAATAACGAGCTAAACCAGAGTTCATCGTTTGATACGCCAAAAAATGATTTTTGTTTGTCAAAAGTGTTTTAGGTTATGATAGTATTTCGAATTTTGCAATAGTTCTTAAGAATTGAAAATTACCATGATTAAACATTACTCTGTGCCAATATGTACAAATAACCTTGTAAATACACCTGACAAGTTATTTATAGTAGTACCAGTGGATCAAACTCGGCGACAGTAGTGGTGCGATTTTACGATTCTCAGCTCCGCACTTGAAAAATCTAAATTGTCCATATTCGTCTATCATGCAGCAATCCACTTTTGGCAAGTTGTCCGAATCACCTTTCACAAATCCTTGTTCCATATTTTCACAAAATTTAAAAAAACGATTCCCCATTACTTTCATAAATGTCAATTGCGAGACCTAGCCTAATAGGTATGGAAAGTTTAAACTCTTTTGTAAGATTTTACTGTTTATGATACAACTTATTCGACTAATCTTTCCAGATTAAAGATGAATATCGAATTATACCAGTTAATATCAGTGATAAATTAGATCTCAAATTAAATACTACTAAAACTGGAATAACTTAACAAAAATATATTTTATTTTGATTATTGATATATAGCAGAAACGCTATAGCATTATTTCAGCATAACTTACTGAATATTTTCCGGGAACATAAATCGGCTGCGATTGGGAGGATGTGAGTCCATGTCCTATCGATACAGTGGTGTCGCTCTCCGGACTACAGTTTGCAGGTGGAGTTCCTGGTGTAAGGATAGTACGTTCTTTGGGTGACTTATCTGTCCTCTCCATTCTTCGTAAATCTTCTAAATGTCCAAAAACATCACCATAGTGCGTGCTAAATAAATCAGCGTATCGAGATGCGAGCCCTTCCAAATATCCTCGTTCGCCGTCCTGAAATAATATTTAAAACGTTATTCAACTACAATAATTAATTAAATCAATATTGAATATTTTATTTAATATAAAATTTTATATAATGTATTGTAACCTTCTTTTGGATGTTTTTTACTAAGAACAATTATATACATATGCACGGCAGTCATTAATTCCGGGAGCTAGGCCGAAAGGAAGTGAATTAAATTTATTTCATCCCGTCCGGAAAGTACAACATTACAGTACTCATATGCGGCCGGGAAGTGAGGTATTACGGTACTAGATACTGTACTGTACCGGAAGCCACTGGAACGAACCAATCACAAACTGTTATTATACCTTGTCTAAATGTTAATTGTGGCATTTCATAAATTACTTCTCTTCCTTTCCTTTTTTGGGATTTATTGCCACATTCCTTGAGATTCCTATCCAAAAAAATTCGATTTATCTAAAAAATATTCAAATTAACCAGTTTAAAACTGGGAAATAACCTCTACGCCTTTGATGTAATGTCAGAGGATCAGTTAGAGTAGTGATGTGTATGGATATGTGAAGAGGTGCCGAATTTGCTGTAGTCAAAAACCTACACAAAAGATACCTGCGGGATTAATGGGTAAGAGACCAGAAGTTACTCGTTGTTGGCAATTAATAAGTAGTGATCTTTTTGGACCTTTACCGCGTAGTAGTACAGGTCATGAGTATATTCTGGCTGTTACCGATTATTTCAGCAAATTTGTTATTTTTGTTCCGCTTCGAACGGCTACTGCCAAAAATGTTATAAAAGCCATTGAGAAACATGTTTTCCTAGTATTTGGAGTTTGTGAGTTCATGATTGTAGACAATGGTACTCAATACAGAAGGAGTAAAGAGTTTAGGGAGTTTTTGGACTCTTATGGAGCCAAACCCTTGTTTAATGCTTTGTATCATCCTCAAAATAACCCCACGGAGAGGGTAAATCGGGTATTAAAAACTGTACTTTCGTCTTATATTGATGAACAACAAAAGAACTGGAGTAACAACCTACCACATCTTGCATGTGCAATACGAACTGCAAAGCATGAAACAACACGGTTTACTCCATACTTTACATATTTTGGTTGTGAGATGATTGTCAATGGTGAAGAATATAAAGTTAGACGAGACAAAAGTAAATTTGGTACTGATGATATTAGAGAGAATGTTGAATATAAAAGTAAGGGACTAGCTAAGTTGCATAAAACGATTAAATTAAGGTTGCAAAGAGCTTATGAAAGAACTAAGTTGAGATATGATCTTAGAAGACGTTGTAACGGGTCAAATTACGAATTTTGTTGGTCGCTGTAATTTATGGAGGTCACTGTTATTCAACCGACCTTACATGTCAATGTATGGGTGGTTGCCTGACTGACTGGGTCCGATATCGATTTAGTTTCGATCTAACCGCCGGAGTTGCGCGGATTCTAGAATATTCGAGCGAGTAGTTCACGTGAGAAAGGCTGACAAGGATATAGTGCGCTGTTCAGATACATATTTGGTTTTATCAAACCCATCGCGGGGGATTTTATCTGAAAAGTGATTCCATCGATCTTCTTGGTTGTTCAGAGAGGCACAGAGTTGCATATTGTGTATTAAGGAGTCGATTTCTTCTTCGAAGGATATTTGCTATATTCCTCAGACGCCATTTGCATGGTTCGTTGAGCACGTGAATACAGAAGTTCATAACATCGTAGGAACTTGGAGACCCTCCAGAAAGAGGTAATTAAGTCTTTTGTTAATACTAATTAAGAATCGTTTTTGTGGAATTTTTCTTCTAAACGAAAAATTGTCTTTTAGGGTTTCAGTCTCGGTTTCAGTATAGGATACAAGAATATCTTGGTATCAGCTGTTTGTACTAGATTTTTGGTACTGGATTGGGGATTTACTTTTGTACTGGATTATTTTATGGATACCTGGTAACAACGTATCTTGGAGCCGTTGAGAAATTCAAATTCATTTCTTGCGTGGTTGCTGTCCATGGGTGTAGCTGTACCGTCGAGACGCTTCTAGGAATGTCACGAGGTTTGGTTCGGTTGTAAGCTGTTGCAGGGAACTGCCGAGTTTGAGACGTTCAGACAGAACATCAGTAGGAGCACGCAAGTTAAAAATTTGATTGTGTCTTGGTGTAAATTTTATTATATAAAATTTAGTTGATTTTATGTGTACTGAAGCATACGTGATATATTATTTTCCGTATATAATGTCATTAATGAGAGGATTTAGTTTAAACAATATTTATTAGATTATCATATCGATAGGTAAAAACTTTCACCTGGTCGTATAAATACAATTTGCATTGTACAGCGGAAATTAATCTGGTTTATTGGTTAGATTGAAATAACGAATGTGATATCTACGTTTTAACGGTCGCTTACGTAAGCTACGTCGTATTAAACTATAGTGTAAGTAAGAACAGCGAGAAACTCGACGTAATTCCCGCTTATTATTTTTTTTTATATTTTATTTCACCATATAGGTATTGAACCATTGTGTAAATCAGCTGTTACATATATCATAATCTTACCGAATCGATATTATTATAGGTGTCTATAAATATTTAAATGTTGTGTGTAAAAAGTACATTCCGTCACTTGACTGTTTGTTAGCTGATAAGTATTTTATGCTCTCACTTGTTGATCGTGTATGTTAATATTTTTTTATATATATACCAGGGTTGTCAAACGTTTGTGTGTCCATACAGTAATTTTATATTAAAGTTTTTTTATGAGGGTAACCAGTTAGTATTATTTCATGTCAAGTCTAGTAACTCTTTTAGTAAGTTGGGGGTTACTGAACCAAGACTGGTGTTTGAGGTTAGTAAATTTACTTGGCGCCCAAACATATTTTTTTCCATCTATCAAGAACCCCGACCATATTCACTGCAGTCGGCCGGCAAACACCAACTGTACTACTGACAGTTGCTTATGGTACAACACTCGTAAGAGGTACGTATCAACGTCCAGTTAGTTTTCAAGTAAATGACTATGTTTGGAAAATAAACTTTCCTATGTCGGATGCTTCTAAACATTTCTCTGCTAAGTTGGCTCCCAAATTTAGTGGTCCCTATCGAGTGAAGGAAAAGTTTGGTCTGAATGTGTATGAGTTAGAGAGTGATGCCAAAAAGTCAGTAGGTCGATTTCATGTTAAAGATTTGAAACCTGATCACACTTTAGAAATAGAATAAATTTTGGAATTTGGAGTATGTATTTTGAAAAATGTAGATTCTTTTTTGTGTGAAAATTTTGTAAATTTAGGAAATTTTTGGTGATTTGCCAAACTAATTTAAATATTAGTTAGGTATTTCGGGTTGTTAGAGAAATTTTGCTGTTAAATAATTTTCTTGGGTGGGTGCTGTTTATAAATTACTAGGAACGACGATCGGTTTCCTAAATACCAGTAATGATGCTGAGTGACGATCAACTATAAACTCTCATTTCTGATGACCAAAAAACGACCTAGTATGATTTTTTGGGATTGTTGTTGATTGTATGTTTGGATTTATTGTTGTTTTTTTTGTCTAAATGAATAAAAGTGATTGTTAGTGATGGATGATTGTGATATAGCCGCCGATACGGAGGGATTTCTTGCAGGAGTTTACATTTTGTTGTCACTGACACACGAAACTATATCGGATAGAGATAGTCTGAATTGATGCTCGTCTAACCTAGCGTGAAAGAACCTTGTCCTTGGTGTTTTTTCCACCCTTCTGGTGTTTCAAACATTTTCCTTGTCGCCTCACGACAATTTCGGCTTTGCAGATGCCATAATCTGGTCCGAAGGAACCTCATTTCTTAGTTTCAGCTCGTATTTGCTATAAAATACTTTATTTTAAGTTGTCTTTCGTAGTACTTGTTTAGTAGATGAATGGAGATTGAGCGAGAGAGGGGAATAGTTGTTGTGAAGGTACCTGTTGTGGAGAGTATTGCAGGGTGTAGGTCCTTGTTTAGTATGTGCTAGTGAATGCTGACGCAAGAACTATAGCCAATGTGATTTGATGCATAGTATAACCTAAGTATGCCTTGAACCTTGTCTGATGTGTCCTTTTGCTTTCACCTTTCTGGTGTTTCAAATTTTTTCTTTTGTCGCTTCACGATAAATTTCGGTTTGGAAGTACCATAACTTGATTCCTAAGATTCTTCAATTCTTAGTTTTAGCTTGGTTTATGCTAAAATAGACCGTAGTTTTAAGTTATGTTCTGTCGTCTTGATTGTTAGTAGATGAATGGGAAACGTATGAATGAGTGTAGTTGTGGTTGAAGGAAGGCACCTGAATGTAGGTCTGCAGAATACTTCATACAGTTTGTTTACCGTCTGCCAGAGCTATAACTAGTTTGAATTGATGTAAACTCTAACCTAAGAACATTTGAACCTATAGGCCGTTGTGTAATTTTGCTTCCACCCGTCTGGTGTTTTAAATTTGACCTGACTAGAAAACGCAGTTTTGATCAATTTGAGATAATAAAAATTTTAGTTTGGTACATACTACAATGTACTGAATTCTCTTGTAAACTCTCGGCTTCACCGAAAATTTTGGCTCGTAATTTTTACTATGCATACTTATTTGACTAGTGTTAAAAAGATTTTTTTTTGTTGTTTGGTAGGATGGAGTTATTACGGCTTAAAAATAATTAAAATATCTGTGGAAGATATCCACTGAACATAACCGATCGCTAGTTGCGATACGGAACGTACCCTCACAGCTGATTCAGTGAACCATCTGAAGTCGGTCGACGGTCGTTGATAATACAGTTCTCTCAACCTTACCAACAATTAATTATTATTCGTTTGGAATAACATTGATAAATAAGTATGCTGTGTAAATATTAACCTTTAGAAATTGTTTTAAAAAACAAGTTACTTTTAATAAATAGTCCATCGCATCGAAATATTCAATGGTCCAGAAATATAGGTTTTTTTTTTAGTGTAACATAGTGAGTTGGCAACTCTGCTAGATTTATACCAGCTAGATGCTATGTGTTTTTTTGTTAATGTAAAACTTTATAAAACGCGTTGAAAATGAGGGAATTTCTCTCTTTTGTTCATCAACTAATGAACCGATAGTTTCGTTGTATGATAATTGTGGTAAAAGCACAATTGGTTGCTTTCGGCTAGTTTCCGGAATATAACACAATTTCTACATGTTTGGTTAGTTTAATACATTTTAGATTAAAGCTTACTTCCGATTTATTCGGATTTTTGTAAGAAACTCATCGTCCAGAATAATCTGGGTAAGTTCTAGTAGTTTTTTTGTCTTTTAAAAGACCACGTGTTTTATAGGTTAACTTTAAAAATAAATTTGATGTAATGTACTTTAGACGATTTTGGTACGGTGTAATTTGAGCGATACCACCACCTCGTACTGACAATTGAGTATTTTTGGACTGTAAATTGGATTTTTTTGGACTTTGGATAGTTTTGGCGATTTTTAGGACTTGATTTTGGTATATTATTTTACCTAGAAGATAAGCCTAGCTATTATTATTGAATACCTTGGTGAACATCATCTTATGCAGTAACTAAGACCTGAGACGAATACTATATCCAACGGGGACTGTAGTTCTTTCAGAAGGCTCCCGAGGCGTAGCGAAATAATCTTGTTTCTGGACCCGATTAACTCTCATTAAGTTAAGTTGCTTTTTGTACATTTGTATTTTGAATTCCAGCTGTTATATTGTATTAGTTGCTTGTAAATTAGATTAATATTTTTTTCCTTACAGATATTTGTCTTGATCTATTTTAATTATTTAATTATTGTTAATACAGACTATATTATTGCATTTTAAAATCTACCCCAGACTAATTGTTATTTTAAAATCTTTATTTTTTTTTATGGTAATTATCCTAGCTAAATTGTTAATAAAAGTTTATATAATTTTTTTAAAACACGACTTTTATTGCTCTCGATAAAGGATTAGTAATACCTCACTTTATTATACGATATTAGATCGTAACATCGTTCATGCACAAACGCGAAAACTAGTTACTTTTGAATTTCAAACTTGCTGTTGTTGCTGTTAACCAAAAAATTATACATACAACAAAAAACGAAAAACTGCTTGATAACAAGTAAATACCATGAATAGTGCTTATGTGTTGAGGCTTTTACAACGTAGAAGAATAATTATAACTTAGTATTTAATCAGAAAAAGAAAATAAAATACAGAGATATTGTGCAGCGAGAGAAATTTTTATGAAAAGAAAAGATCGGGCTTAAATGCAAAAAAAAATAGTTCATCGTGTTGGAAAAGTGAATGGCTTTATTCGTGACTTTCCAGTGATTTTATTTATACTTGTGGATTTGTCACACTTGAATTTATTTACCATTTAATTTGAAAAATTCTCAGTTCCGGTCATTAGGGATTACAACTATGATAACGAGGGATATCACGGCTTTGTGTGCTGTGCAAACCTACCCACCGAATTTCCCAGGTGACAGCGTTGTACAAATAGGGACCAACTTTTCCCTAAGGAATATAACTAAAAGAAACTATAGAATCCACAGGCTGGAATAACAATTTCCGTTTCTAGTATAAACATATGTAGAAAAAATTCTATTTATAAATATACTCACCGTAATATATCGTTTATAAATGACTTTATTTAGGCTTTATACAAGCATAATAATAACAAACATATCCAGTTTGATATACTTACTTATATTGATGTTTCATATCTAAACAATTATTAAATCTATTGGACTTTTTTCAATACATGATAAAAATTGGTTTAAAAATTACAAAATTCAAAACGTCTAAATGTTTATCATGTATTAAAAATAGTCCAACAGATTTAGTAATTATGTTTAGAGATGAAACATCAATATAAGCATATGGTAAAATTATTTAAGCAAATTCGACAAATGTTGGGAAAGGCGGTATGGACGTTGTTACGTGTAAATTAAACTACGTACCTACCAGAGCATTTATTGTATTTAACAAAAAGGATACAATACAGTAATTTATTTATTTTAGTTAAAATAGTCCACTTTCTTCGTAACGTAATGGTCATTCCAAGTACTCGCTACAGTTTTGTGAGGTTGACAATCATGGTATAACTAAAATAAAGTATAGCGGTATAGATTAAGCCATAGTCTAAAGTATTTTCCTCATAATACCAGAAATAATTTGATGTGCTTGTAAAAGCCTCGAGCACAACTTTTGTTTAGCACTATGTATTATATCATCGGCTTTCCATTCGACAACAAGGCATTCTTCATCTCAGTATTACAATATAGTTAATAATTCTAGGCACATTTTAATTCTTACTGTTAAGATATTGTGCATAAAACAGCTGACTTGTAAACAGAGCTGAAACAAAAACACATGACCTTCAGACGATACATCACGAAATTAAATCGGTAATTTCCTAAATAACTAGTGTAATATTGTTTTACTACTTACCTAGCCATAAAGTCAGAAGTTAAGATATTAATTGGATATTTGGAATATTCGTTTGTTTATATTTGTACTCTTCGAACTGTCAGAATTTCTGTCGAATTTAGTCGTAGGTTACCTTTGGCATAGAGCTGATGTTTTGAAGTATCGTCTTGGAGAGCGTGACGCTGTCTAATTAATGTAGCGTAACGTTAGTCACTGTCGGATTTGTTAAATAATAAATATTGTTTGTAGTTTATTTGTGGCGGATAGTTAATATTCATTGAACTTAATTCTGGGAATCACGCCAAATTCTAAAAAATAAATAGAAATAAGAAAATTGCCAAAATATGTCAAAATAAAAGTGTAGTATCAAAGGCAAACCTCAACAGTTTGCCCCAGAAAACCACTGTATATAGTTCTAAATGAATATAAATACAATATTCTTATCTAAAATTCGTATCAGTGGTTTTCTAGTATTTTACACTAGAAAATATAACAAAATGTATATTATATAATATATAGATATATATATTTATATGATATGTAAAAAACAATTATAAAACAATAACTTATCTTAACAGAACGTTTCGAACCAAAGTCTAGGTCCTTTTTCAACTGTGATTACAAAAAATGGACTTGTCAAAACAACAACAAAACATTTTGTACCTTCTTTAATGTTCTAAAATTTTTGTATGATTCATTTTTTTGGTAAAATCAATGTGAGATTAATTATTCAAGTTAAATGCTAAAAAGTGCCTAATTTCAAGATGGCGGCCTAATTTTTGAGGGGTTCCGCCATCTGGATTTTTTGGGATTTTTTTCCTGTTAAAAAGGACATCTTCCCCTACATATTCCCCCTAAAACTGGCTTGTTACAAATTTGTTCCGAATTGAATGCTAATTTTACTGGAGCATGTACAAGTAGATGTTATTTATATGGACCTTTCCAAGGCTTTCGATAAACCTGACCACATAAACCTACATAAACTGCATAACTTCAGCTTCTCTTATAAACTCATTCTCTTTTTTAAGTCATATCTAAGTGCTAGAAAGTATACTGTGGTGTTGAGTCTATTGGAATCGTTGCTACTTCGGGAGCCCCTCAGGGTTCTAACTTGAGCCAACTCTTCTTCAATTTGTATATTAATGACATAGTTGAAGATGTTACTGTAGACTGTCTATTATACGTAGACGACTTAAAACTTTTTTGTAATGTTACTATTGAAAGTGAAACCTTATTAATAATGGGTGCATAGCTAACAAACTGTCTTTAAATGAAGCTAATTGTAATGCTATGGCATTTAAAACAAAGCATAATGTTGTATTATTTGATTACAATATTAACAATCATATGTTCTCTCGTCCTGACATCTTTTGTGACGTGGGCGTGACGTTTGATAAAAGCTTACATTTGTCAGCCATGTTGATCATCCATTGCTAAAAGTTATAAAACTCTTGGATATACTGTAAGGAATTCTCGAGAATTCACAAACTCGTATACATTGATACAACTATACACCACTTATGTTAGATCACATCTTGAATGTGCCTCCATTACATGGTCCCCAAATTATAACGTACATATTCATAATTTAGAACGCGTTGTAACAAATGTACATCGTATGGAACACCCGGTATGGTTTCTTTTAGTTAAAGTTACAGGATCGTAAATATATTATACGTGACGGATCGTGGAATTGCAAAAGGGGCATTGCTTATAAAACAGACTTGTAAAATTTAGTGTCATACCCAAATTATAACGTTTACCACCCGTAGTTAAGATACATCAATAAGGGTTATAGAACAATTCGGGAAGCCCCATCAGTTTCGGCCCAACAGCTATTTCTTTGGAAAAACCTAAGGGTACAGCCAAATCGGTACCACATGTTTGAAATACGTTGAGAGTCACAGAGGAACTATAGTACAGGTAATTCGGTAATGGGTTTATTAGGGTATTTCATGGAAGACGCGTAATCCATCAACCGGGAGTAGTGAATCAATCGAAAACCGTCAACAGGAATCATATCTTGGTGTCTATCTCTTATCTACAGACTATTTTGAATAACATAAGTAAGACAGTTAATTCAGGAGATATTCCATTATATGTGCGTAATATTAAGATAGGTAGGAATCTATATACACCTGAGCTAGGTTTTGACCCGAAATGGAATTACAGGAATGAATATTGAGAATGGGTTTCCCTACGCTCGTAGTTGCGAATGCAGGTGCTATATAGAAATAGTTTAATATGAATTGAATTTGTATCATGTTTAGGATAATTAAGTAAGATTATAATACCATGGTAAATTATTAACATAGTAAAGGCATGTGCCATAAGAATAATTTTCCATCGTAACTGGCAGATAGCGCTACAGGTCGGGTCGAACTTAAGTACCGTCGGGAACGGGTCGAAGTGCAATTGGGTAAATCGCCTAACGACTTACCCACCCCCTCAAGTGTAACCGCCCTTTAAGCAATCGACAACCTGATGTGCTAAAATCTTTAAGCTTTACAAAGAACTTTTTCGTCTGGTCTTCGACCGACAACATCATCTCTAGTTTCGCGAATAAGAAAGTAAGAAGTAAAGACAGTGTAGTCTATGTAATATATGTAGAGTCATTCCTTCATTTTTGTTTCGTTTTGTTGATTGAATTAGTGGACGTTTGTCTATTTTCCACTAGTCGAGGATTCCAGAACGTTTGTCTATTTTCTGGAAATCCTAGTGATAATAGCTTAACCGTGGTTTGCGGGATATTTTTGAACCCATGTAAATGTTATCCACGCGTTAAGCTAGATATCCACTTTTGCCACTGCCAACTAGCATTTTAAGTTATTATAGTATGAATTTGCATATTATTTTGTTTTAATAGTTCATTTTGTACTGGGACTTATTCCCCGTATTTTCCATTTATTGTTGTTTCTCACCTTTTTTTGTTTCAATTGTAAATAAATAGTATTTTAAGTGTTTTGAGATTCTTTCGTTTTATTGACGGTATAGTTGGCAATTTCATTGATCAGAAAATATGGAATAAACAGGGTTAAGTGCTTATTAACACACGACATGTTTTGTGAGTGATATCAGTGTCCAATACAGGTGGCTGATCGATAATGTGTATAGGAGTAAGACATAGTTATAGTTAATGAGGGCTCGTACTATATTTGTGGGTAGTGGTTCCGTCTAGAGACTAATTAATTCGAGTATTGATATATTGAAAGAACCAGGTTATAGTAAAACCTGGCTATCAAAGTATAAAATAAATATCTTTTTATAAATAGTAAAAACAGCTCGGCAAGACTGTTATAGCGTTTAGCGACGGTTTTTAAAATATGCTGCTTTTAAAATTGATGGAACTTATCCTGCTATTGGTTATTCGCATGTTAACCTTCTCAAACGATTATTTTCTTTATACATATAGTCATGACAGTCGCCGACAGAAATCAATTGACTGTGGAGATATTCTAAGTATGCTTAATTTTCAAGTTCCTAGAGCAGCATCTAGACACTTACTTTTTCTACAACTGTCAAAAAGGCTATGTTTGCGCATTAACGTCAATGTCTATAATGGAAAATTTTTTCATTGAATTTTTTTTTTTTGAGTTGACCATATACAGGGTGTTAAGAAAAAGTAGGTCATGCCTTTAACCACAGATTCTTTGGGCGAAAATAATGTGACTTTTATAATGTGATTTTTTATTTTGGAGCGTAGTTTTTTTTATACAGGGTGACAAAGTTTACATTTTCAAAATTATTTTTATTAATAATTCTGTTACTGTTTAAGATTTTTACCCGAATTTTTGCAGACTTTCATCTTATACAGATACACTTTTTGGGTAATTTTGGTCAAAAAAGTCAAAGCGCAAACGGAGAAAAGGAGGGTTGTGTTACCCATTAACCCCCCCAACTTTTTCTTCTTCTTAGCACCACGCGTTCGTTTACCTGTTTGTAGACCGGATCAATAGACCTCAACATCCTAGTGTACAAGATACGAGTAAATAACTTGTAGCAGGAGTTGAGGCAGGTAATCGATCTGTAATTTTTTTGAGTCAGCCAGATCGCCATTTTTGGGGAGTAACACAGTTCACCTCTCAACAAGCCAGTCCGAAATTTGCTGCTCCTCGTTCAACTGTGAGTTGAAAATTCTGGCTAGATGGCGATGGATAGAGGAGGAAACTTCTTCCACCATCAGTTGTTTATGCCATCTGGACCCGGGGTAGAGAAGTTCTTAGTTTTAACAAGTGCTTGTGAATCTCTTCCGTACTGGTTGTTGAGTACACTTCGTCTGGCTCCTCTAAGACTTTTATTTATTTATTTTATTTAGCAACACAGGCAACCCAACAGAATTAATTAACATGATCAATAATAGGGCTGCACGGATAAATACAATAGAAATATATATGTGTACACATTACCTAACTTAACCTAAAAAGTGAGAAAGATATTTATGATATAACAAATTAAATTCAGGAAAACGAAAAAATTTCACAAAAATACATTAATAGCTAAATGCCTGACAGATAAAAGAGGTAAACTAAACAATCTGATTAAAAAATTCGTTATAATTTTTTTGCAATTGATAAAAAGGAGAATTAGTATGATTGGTTGGATTATAAAATAGATTAGCAGATCTAGAATAGTAATGTTTTACATTGATTGACAAATTCTGAAGAATGAGAGTAGAATTTATTTCATTATTGAATAATTTATATAAAAATATTATATATGTAATGGTTCTTCTAGAGCTTAATTTTAAAATTTTATAATGCCCTAAATTATTATCATAACTTTGAAAATGTAAGTGTTGTAACAAATGTACCTCGTATGTAAACCAGAATGGTATGGTTTCTTTTAGTTAAAGTCGTAAATAGAATACGGGACAGATCGTGGAATTGCAAAAGGGGCATTTCTGTTTAAAAACATCCTTGTAAAATATTGTAAAAGTGTCGGACCTAATTTATAAAATAATACGTTTACCACCCGTAGTTAAGATATACCATCATAGAAGAGCCATAACGTTTATAAGACCATTTGCAGATGGCCAGGAATATTCGACAATTGTTAAGTTCAAAGCAGTTCTTTGGAAAAACCTAAGGGTACAGCTAAATCGGTACCACATGTTTGAAATACGTTGAAGAGCCACGGAGGACCTATGGTACAGGCAATTCGGTTAGACAAGGGCAATTTAGTTAATGGCTTTATTAGGGTATTTCATGGAAGGCGCGTAATCAATCAATCGCGAGTAGTGAATCAATCGAATACGCGAGCAAAGGTCATAAACCGTCAACAGGAATCGTATCTCGGTGTCTATCTCTTATCTACAGACTATTTTGAATAACATAAGTAAGTTAGTTAATTCAGGAGATATTCCATTATATGTTATGTGCGTAATATTAAGATAGGTAGGAATCTATATACATCTGAGCTAGGTTTTGTCCCGAAATGGAATTACAGGAATGGATATTGAGAATGGGTTTCCCTACGCTCGTTGTTGCGAATGCAGGTACTATATAGAAATAGTTTAATATGAATTGAATTTGTATTATAATTAGGATAATTACGTAAGATTATAATAGCATGGTAAATTATTAACATAGCCAAGGCATGTGCCATAATAATAATTTTCCATAGTAACTGGCAGATAGCGCTACAGGTCGGGTGGAACTTAAGTACCGTCGGGGATGAGTCGAAGTGCAATTGGGTAAATCGCCTAACGACTTACCCACCCCCTCAAGTGTAACCGCCATTTAAGCAATCGACAACCTGATGTGCTAAAATCTTTAAGCTTTCCAAAGGACTCTTTCGCCTAGTTTTCGACCGACAACATCATCTCTAGTTTCGCGAATAAGAAAGTAAGAAGTAAAGACAGTGTAGTGATTTTTCTGTGTTTTCTGATTTTGTTTGTCTATGTAATATATGTAGAGTCAGTCATTCATTTTTGTTTTGTTGATTGAATTAGTGGACGTTTGTCTATTTTTCACTATTCGAGGATTCCAGAACGTTTGTCTATTTTCTGGAAATCCTAGTGGTAATAGCTTAACCGTGGTTTGCGGGATATTTTTGAACCCATGTAAATGTTATCCACGCGGTAAGCTAGATATCCACTTTTACCACTGCCAACATTAGCATTTTAAGTTAGAACGAATTTGGATATTGTTTTGTTTTAATAGTTCATTTTGTACTGGGACTTATTCCCCGGATTTTTCCTTTATTGTTTTGTTTTTACCTCTTTTTAGTTTTCAATTGTAAATAAATAGTATTTTAAGTGTTTTGAGATTCTTTCGTTTTATTGACAATATAGTTGGCAATTTCATTGATCAGAAAATATGGAATAAACAGGTTGAAGTGCTTACTAACCCACGACACGTTTTGTGAGTGATATCAGTGTCCAATACTGGCTGATCGATAATGAGTAAAGGAGTAAGACATAGTTATAGTTAACGAGGGCTCATACTATATTTTGTGGGTAGTGGTTCTGTCTAGAGACTAATTAATTCGATTATAAATTACTTTATTTAGGCTTTATTCAAGCATAATAACAAAAACCTATTCAATTTGATATACTCACATTGATATTTCATCTCACAAATTCATTCATTATGGTCACCAACCATAATGAATGAATTTGTGAGATGAAACATCAATGTGAGTATATCAAATTGAATAGGTTTTTGTTATTATGCTTGAATAAAGCCTAAATAAAGTAATTTATAAACAATGCATATCAAGCAAAGAAAGAGAATTGTAATTAATTCGAGTATTGATATGTTGAAAGAACCAGGTTATAGTAAAACCTGGTTATCAAAGTATGAAATAAATATCTTTTTATAAATAGTAAAAACAGCTCGGCAAGACTGTTATAGTGTATATTAAATTTATAGTTGAGATGACGAATAAATATTACTTGAACATTTCCGATTCTTGTTATATATTTAAAATATTGCGGGTTCCAAATTAAGCAAGCATATTCCAAGTGACTTCTGACATAGGAGTTGTACAATAAAAAAAATAAGTTAGGGTCACGAAATGAATTAGATATTCGTAATATGAACCCGAGATTGCGTAAAGACTTTTATTCACAATCATATATGTAATTCTTCAATTGCCAGCTTATAAAAAGTTGGGAGGCAGGCATTTGTTAACTCTTCTTTTCCAGCTAGCCAGCTAGCCGGTAAAGTAACTTTACCGGCTAGTTAAACGTCACTTTCCCGGCAAGTTAAACGTCACTTTGCGGCAGCAAATCTTCTGGTTGTCTTTTGTGCAGCAGCTTTCAAATTTGGTGGAGTACACTCTCTAAGTCACAAATGATTAGAATCAAACATTTTGTTGTAGAATTTTGAGCGAATTTAACAGGAATTATTGATAATAAATACTTCTGGAAATAACCTAATTTCCTAATTCTCATTCACTATCTATTCAATTAAATAAAAAATTTGTATGCTGAGATTATGTTATTATACAATGATTGTGAATAAAATAGTATACATACCTCGCTGGTCGTCCTCATTACAGCCTCGCGTTTATATCTGACCTCGGCGCTACGCGCCTCTGCCAGATATCAACCCTCGGCTGTAATGAAGTACCTCCCAGCTCGGTATGTAATATACTATTTAACTAGCACTCCGAGGAATCAATTTGAGCTACCAAAGCTCGGTAGTACAATTACTAAGCAGGCAACTGCTGCCGCTCCGGCTACTCATCTACCACTGTCAACACCGACCGTAAGCTGTCAGAAACAGCCAAAACAAACTGAAATGAAATCAAAACAAATATCCAAAAATGAATTGTCCAGAGCTGTTCATGAGGCTGATACATTATCAAAACTCCAGGAAATAATAAACATTAACGACGAGCCTTTTATGGAGGTTACTCACAAGAAAAAGCGAAAGAAAAACGCCGCTATGATTGGACAAATTGACATAAATAACCAGGTATCTTTGAAAGCGATAAAAAGGCAATCATTTTTTCATGTATATAAAACTCATCCTGATACCACCATAGATGAGTTGACAACTTTTCTAAAACCAACTTTTCCTGACGTGGTTTGTGATAAATTAAACTCTATGTATCCGCATTATTATTCTTCTTTTAAGGCTAGGATTTAATAGTCTAATATGCTTTGTATGGTTGCCTAACGCGGGTAGACGATCACTGGCTGGTCCGGCCTGGAAGACAATGCAGATAACAATTTTTGTTTTGTTTTGAGGGTTCACGCTACTCGCCGTCAGATGCCGGCACGTAACGTGTTTATAATATTGTGTATTATACCACTATGTTTGTTGTATGACTTGTCTTATAGCATTGAATAAAGGAATATATTCCTTTATTCAATGCTTATAGCCTGTATTTGTGCTCTTTTGGACTAATAAAGTACTACTAGTGCTACTCTACTACATGCTGACATCTCCAGAGTGATAGACCAAGTTGTAATGCAATATTGTTTTGTAATTTGCCTAGTTTCGGGCGCTATTTCAGCAATGCAAATGACTACTTGACCTAAAAATGTGAAAATTCTCCTTTTAGGGTCAATTTCACGAAAGATACGTTAATTTGAGCGACAATAATTGGTGAGATTTTAAGTAATACTTTGTACTCGGCCGTAAGCTAATTTCTTTTTACAAAAAAAATACAAAATTGTAAATACAAACGATTGAATGAGTTGCCTACGTATTGCCAATATGTACAGTCTTATTTTTTCCTTCTCAATTATAGATAAGAATGGTAATTTCAATACCTCACGGCCATTTACACTTTTTTCTGCAAAATTAGATACATTAATTTTCAAAATCCGTGTATTAGTTTCTGCAAAATTTACTCCTAAAAAAATCGCGGTTAATATCAGAGGAGTAAATCGTAACCTTAACAAGCCGACTGAAGAAAATATAGAAACATTTTTTTATATTTAAAAATAATTTATTAGTACAGTATTCTGTGAGTCTATCAATATTCGACTGCATGTCGACATAGAGCTTCGAAGTGTGCTATAGCTGGAGTGTCATTATTCGAATGGACTCGTAGTTTCATAGATTCCGTTCCAAAAGGCTTTGACATTGTCAACAGTCGGCAGATTTTCAACAACACGCTGTGACTTTTGAACAGACGAGATGGATTTGTTTGGAACAATTTATTTTGCTTCAAATTTCGCATTTGCCGGACTAAGGGTTTCATTATTGCCACGAGTGCTCGAATCAATGCTACTTGATGGTCTGCAGCAGTTTCCGTTTTAGAGTAAGTATAGTGTTGGCGTCTCAGTCCGGTTCTTTATTGTGTTTATTGTTTAAATTTCTTTTCTAATATTTATTGTATCTTTGAGGATAAATAATTAATAAAAACAAAAAAAATATCACCACATCGATGAAATTCCAGATGAAATGATATTAACGCATTCTTCATATAATACCGTCTGAATCTAAAGCAGATTCGTTGAATGTACCTCAAAAAATCTGTACTAAATTACCATATCAATGATGCTTCATAATAAAAATAAATATATATCGAACAATCAGAAAAGAAAATTAGATATTTTTTCTTGTAATTATGAAACCCGGGATACTGAAATATCAGACGATTCCGAG
This sequence comes from Rhagium mordax, assembly GCA_963680705.1. NCBI lineage: Eukaryota > Metazoa > Arthropoda > Insecta > Coleoptera > Cerambycidae > Rhagium > Rhagium mordax. Next base: position 33,432,262 of record OY796665.1, read on the forward strand.
GAATAAACCTGTTGAATTGCCTTGGATTTTCTTAAAAGTTTTTAGAATTCTTCAGAAGTTTTACGATCATTAGAATTACCAATGAGTTGTCTTTTGCCATATACAATGTGTCCATAAAGTATGGAATTCATTCAGAATACAATTTTTTTCTACTTAACTTCTTTTTAGTAATGACGTGGTCGTTGTTTCAAAAAGTGCAGTTTCTCTTAAATGGTACATCATGTATATTATTTCAAGTTTGAACACAATTTCTTTTACAGGGTGTTCAAAAACCTTGAATTTTTTATCCCTTTAGCTATTCCATCAAATTGTAGGTACTTGAGAAATTAAAATAAGGACATGAAAGTCGCTTTGCTGTACCTTCCAACTGATTTTACAGAATTATCGCTTAACCTAAAGAAATCAATTTTTAAATATCTGTAGTTCCTAGATTATCAACTTACCATAAGTGTTCTTGAATTATGTCTCCATCTATAAATAAAAAAAATATAATAATAGTATAATAATAACGTTTTTCGCAAACACGCCAGGACAGATCTTGTTACACACTTACTTTAACCAACTAGGGAGGAAAGCGACCCCACAAAAATCTTAATAGGAAAGAGTGGTCGTTTATAGGCTACACATCGAGTAGAATCTCTACTTGTGCATGAAAATAAATGAACATTTCGAACATATAAGTCAACATTGAAAGTAGCATTTCTCAGTGATTTTTCCAAAAAGCAAACTAGTTTTATTACTTTATTAGTATAACCAAAAAATAAATTAAAACAAAGCAAATTGATGTACTATTGCGGCCGTAAAAAAGTAATCGACTGATTTTCCCGTTGTGAATATGGTTCTCACCAGTGACACATCAATCATAATACATTTTTATTAGTATCAATGTCATTGTGATACGAGTTGTTAAATTAAGTGAAATTATCTTTTTATCATTTTCGTTACTTATTTATGCCTAACCATATCTTAATTGTAGCAGAAAGAGGGTATATCATGGACAAAACAGGAGCAGGAATGTCTCAACAATGCATAGCAAGTGTAGTTCATTGCAGCAAAGGCAAACAAGATTTACAAATATAAATTTAGACCTAGAAATAGAGAGGAGCTAATTGATGCCATTCAAAACGAGTGGAACAATTTGGAACATAATTATAATTTCCATTGAACTTAATTCTGGGAATCACGCCAAATTCTAAAAAATAAATAGAAATAAGAAAATTGCCAAA